>OV743719.1:104562703-105812703 GCA_928272305.1 Volucella inflata
CAGTCCAAGCACGGCCTTGCAAGTCTAGCCTGCATAAATAAGGGCTTACGCGTACACTTACAGAGGAGCACTAATGGGAGTTAAAGCAAGCATTAGTTAAGACCAAGGTACGCACATATACGGATATTTAAGGACCTCACAACAGCGGAGAAAGATTATGAGAAAACTTAGTGTCAAATGGTTGCAAATGCAACGAATCGATAGAGTATCCCTTTATCTTTCGTCAACTATCGCCAAGGTCACGTATGACGGCATCTTTGGGACGAGCTTCACAGAGATATTCGTGGGTTTCTGGTTTTGACACCCTTCATTCTTCATGTTCTTCTTTAAGAGGCGCTACAGTCCGGGGTGGACCAGGACCTCAGTCAACAAGCGTATTTATCCCCTTCACTTCGCAATCTCCAGTGAGATTCCCAGATGGCGCCACGGGGTGACGTGAAATAAGGCTTATTAGCAGAGCTGCAAGATGTTCGGCTGCAGAGGTTCGTTCTCGTTATTTTAAGGAACTAGCACCTGTCGGGAGATGCTACTTCTACGGGGCCTTATACTAATCGTTAACCATCTGACAGCCTTGCTAGACTTTTCAAATTGTGTAGGTTACCTTGGAGAAAGCCTCGATGTTCCGTACAGTAAGAAAGTTATTAACTTGTAGATCAAGAAGGGCCAAAACAAGATGATGCGCCCCATTTTCTTTGACTGTCGGAAGTCGGCATCGACTCTGTCGAAAAAGTCCACATGAACTTCCTACTCTAAGAGCAGAAGAAAATTAGAGATCCGGTTCGAATAGTCTTCGGTTAAGAGCGGAAAAATAATTCAGTTAATAGCTCGCCACACAGATGGAAAGTTGTGGAATGTACAACTAATCCAAGTGGTCAAGTGAAGGGATTCTGATTGAAGCTCAGGGTTTTTAACGCCACATAAGTTCCTGTGCTGGGTATAACTTTGGAATTCGGAGAGTGCTACACCAGTCCAACATTAATAACAACGACTAAGTGAATGGATTTCATTAGGCCTGTAGCGAATGAAAAGACTCAGATTATCGTTCATCTTAGATGCTACTCTTGCTATAATATAAGTATTAATTATCCTCTTTCCGACGCGTCCGATGCTGGCGAGATGTAACCAAAAAAATGCCGATTATTCAGAAAAACGAGGTGTCGTCAACTGACAGGTGTCTAGTGAGAAACTGCCTTATCGGTGTGGTAACTCGCTGCCTTATCAGTGTGGTAACTCTTGTTGTGGCTCTGTTCGCAGATGGAGTTCCAAGTTGTTGAATCGCCACAGGACTCCCCCCTCTAAGATGTAGTGAAGCGCACAGGCGGTGTGCTTGGTCTTTCCGAACGAGTGGTACCTCACGCGTCATTTGAGGCTATCCTGGTTAAAGAAGACATCGGTACGGCTTATCTGAATCCTCAACTCTCGTAGAAATGAGATGGATCTTGAACTTTGCTGGGTTCTGCTAGCAGATCTCCTGGTAGTCGAAGTTCCGTGCCGTAAACTAATTGTGAGGGAGAGGTACCTGATTCGTTTCCAATCGAACGAAGTCCAAGTAGAACATCGGGCAGCGCCTGATGCCAGTTCCTTGGTAAATGAGTGATGAAGGCTGCCTTAAGCGTTCGATGCCACCGCTCTTCTACCCCATTTGCTTGCGGGTGTTATGCGGTGGTATGAATGCGACGACATCCGATGGACTAGGCGAACCTTTTGAACAAGGCGGATTCGAACTGCCGACCTTGATCCGTGGTAAGGCGAAGAGGGCAGCCGAATTTTGAAACCCAATGCTGGAAGAATGCATCGGCGACTGTAGTTGCAGTGATGTCTTCTGGCCAACGCGTTACTCGGTCAATGCAGGTTAGCAGATAAGCATTCCCAGAGCATGACGGTAGCGGCCCGACAATGTCAATGTGGCCGTGCTCGAATTTTTCAGCGGCAGGAAACGTTCCTAGTGTTGGATTTTGCTACGTTGACAGGCAATACAGGTGCACACCCATTTAGCGACGTCAGAGTTCATGTTTGCCAAAAAAAAAGGAGTGCGATTGATTTCCGTGAAGCTCGTGTTCCTGGATGACTGAGGTTGTGAACTGCTTCGAAAGCGGCGCGCAGAAATGTTGGTGGAATAAACGGTCGAGCACGTCCAGCAGATGTTTCGCAGACAACAGATGTTCACGCTCCTGGAAGGACAAGGTCAATAAATGTAAATTTCTTACCCTCCTTGGCGATGGAAGTGTAGTCCAAGCCTGCAGCACTACCGATTGCTGCGATCCGTGAAAGTGTGTCAGTGGCTGTGTTGTCTTTGCCTTTGATGTGCCGAAGATTCGTGGAAAATTGAGCTATGATATCCAAGTGTCTTTGGCTTCGAGGGGTTTCGGACGGCGATGAGGCGTTTTGGAACGTGAACGTCAGCAGCTTGTGGTCCGTGTAAATTGCAAATTGTCGACCTTCCACGAAGCGCCGGAAATGCACGATCGCCAACTTAATGGTCAGCAGTTCCCTGTCGAATGTTCTATATCTCTGCTGCGCCGACATCAAAGACTTGGAAAAGTATCATAGAGATTCAGCTTTTTCCATTTTGATTGTCATACCGTTTGATGTAAGTGAACGTATACTTCAGGTCTCCAAATATGGAATCGACAAATCGTTGTTGTGTTTGAGCAGCGTTAAGCAAACCGAACGTCATCCATGTAAATTCCTATAATCCGAAGGGAGTTATTATTGCCGTCATCGGTATGTCCTCTGGTACCATTGGAATTTGGTGGTAGGCCAGTACTAGATCTATTCTGCTGTATATGGTCTTTCCTGGCAAGATTAGCTGAAAATCCGTTAATCTTACGGCAGCATGCATTGGAATTCCATCTTTGCAAGGGTAGGATAGTAGTGGTTCAGACGTTTCCAGATGATGACGCACGTGATGCGTGGGTATGTATTCCGATGAAAATGGCAGCGTGATTGCTCTGACGCATTTTTGGTCGATGGAGTCCAAAGCGGTGTAGTTCGCAGCGCTGAGTGCTATGGGGGTACACAAGTTGGCTATCTGGTCTATCAGGCGTCGACCATAGATGTCTAATAGCAGACGGAAATGTTGAATAAATTGTTTGAGGTAAATATACCCTTGATTGACACTCCAATCCAACAAGTTGCATGTATGATTTGGAAAAATTATTTAGGGGCTACCAAGTTGCCCCTCGAAGAAATTCTAATGTTTGATAGTGCTAGCACCATGAACAAAAAGGTAGGATTATCCATGTGTAGGCCGCATCTAATACCGATTTATATAAATTTGTTAACTGAACTGTTTTAGTTGAATCAATTGAAGTATAATTCATTAAATCCGAAGCTGCCATAAGCTATTCAACTGATATTAGTTGAATTAGTTACCCATTGTACACATCTGTCTGTTAAATCAGAGAGAAATTTGTGAACAGACAGACCCTGGGTATATTCATATCAAAATATTGTAGAACCCCATGTAGAATTCCAACCTCCAGCTGCAACCATGTTGACAAATTAAATTAACCAAAGGGGATCATCTAGCAAACAGTCAACAGTTTGCATAAATTTAGAACACACACGATTTGACATTAAATACCTAGAGGTTCGAGGTATCCAACCTAATTTCGGATTCAAAAATTCATGAGTTCTATGCCCCTATGGGAATGATTCTAAATGGGAATTCGGGTATGCTTTGGTGTTTTTTTCTTTTTTTTTCGAGAATTTATGAATCCCACATGTCATCGGCAAAAGTATTCTCTAACAAAAGCGAGGTTTTGAAATATAAAAAGCTCTGAGGACAACATTCCGGTTATACTCGTAAATCCTCTCGCCGATACAAGGCAGCGTTTGGTCGTTTATTTGTTGGTGAAGAGGTCGTTTTATTTTTTGCAGAGACGCAGAGAGGGTGTTAGGAACCATACTCTGCAATTGTGGTAGTACTTAGATTTATGGTTTGCACAAGTCGGACAATTCCTATGCGAAGTGACTGAATACAGAAGGGGGAATTGATAAAAAATCGCTTTTCTCTGACAGCGATACGGAGCAACAAAAGCTGAATGGTACTGTCACTACAACGAGTAAGGACAACGGGTACGGTATGGATACGACCACAGGCACTTAAGTGCAATGAATGGCCTTTGGTCAGATCCAATCGGCGGCCGTTGATTTGTTGGCGAAAATAATTCGATGCGGATGCTGGTGATGATAAAGTGGGATCGCACTAGTTGAATTGAACGAATTCAATGGTTACTCGTAGTTTTGGAAGATGACAGTAATTAATTGACTAAACAGAGGTGATTCATTTTGGTCAAAATACAGGAAAAAACGATTGCATTCATACTATCAGTTGGGATTGTTACTTTGACTTCAGTGTTAAGATTTGTAAGACGAATAATACAACTCTTTTGATACGGTGAAAGGAAGAATATCACTATCCTTCCCTGTGATAGGAAAATGCTTATTTTTCATTCGGCTCCTGCCAGTTAGAAAGTTAGTTCCAACCTAGATTTAGCTGGTGCAGACCTAAGCTACGAAACGCCGGAAAAATGGGGCAAATTCAACGTGGGTTCAGCTTATTTGCACTTTGATTCTGTGCTTCCACCACTACATAAGGCAGTTGCCGAATTTGGTGAATATTGTTGTTCCATGAAGATGGCACTTATATTCTGCAATGCAAATGCTAAGAATACTAGATAGATAGATAGATATATTTTATTTCTTACATAGTGTAACAATGGTTTAACAATATTTGTACAATTTGCTCTAGCTTGCACAGAAAAACGGTCTATATAGAACCTTACTGCTGAAAATATTATTGTTTAATGACTGAGGATATGTAGTACAGTAATTAAATGCACAATCGGAGGAAAACTATGGAAAAAACCTCCATTTAGGTTAAAAAACAAAAAAAAAATAAAAATAAATACAATAAATAAATAAATAAATAAGTAAAAAATCCTCTACTGCGCTGTCTCTCGGGAGCGGATTCGAAGACTTTTCGGACCGAAGCATTGGTGTCCATGCGCTCTGCATGACCCAGCCATCTCAGTCTTTGGATCTTCACTCTTCTGGCTAGGTCCATGTCGCTGTACAGTCCATACAGTTCGTCGTTGTATCTCCTCCTCCACTCACCGTCAATGCAGACGGGACCGAAGATCGCCCGAAGAATTTTTCTCTCGAAGCAACCAAGAACACTCTCATCCATTTTTGATAATGTCCATGCCTCTGCGCCATAGAGCAGGACCGGGATTATTAAAGTCTTATAAAGGGTGACTTTTGTTGTCCGAGAGAGGGCTTTGCTACTCAATTGCCTTCTTAACCCAAAGAAACAGCGGTTGGCAAGAGTTATTCTTCGCTTGATCTCAGCGCTGGTGTCGTTGTCTGTATTTATAGCAGAGCCTAGGTAGACAAAGTCCTTAACAACCTCAAAGTTATATTTGTCGAGGGTGACGTTCTGTCCGAGACGTCAGTGTTGAGTATCCTTTTGTCTTGCCCTCATTGACCGGTAAACCCATTTTCGCCGCTTCTGTCTCAATACTTGCAAAGGCGCACTGATATCACGCTGCTTTCTCCCGATTATGTCAATGTCGTCGTCGTATGCGAGTAGTTGAACGGACTTTTGAAAGATTGTGCCTCTTGTGTTTGCTCGTGAGTTTTGCACTATTCTTTCAACTACGATGTTAAGAAAATCGCATGACAGCGCATAGCCTTGTCTAAATCGTTTCTGGACATCAAAGGTCTCGGTGAGATCTTTACCGACCTTGATGGAGCAGCGTGCATTCTCCATCGTCATCCTGCGCAGACGGACGAGTTTGGCAGGGATGCCAAAACTAGTCATTGCTCTATATAGCTCGTCTCTATAGATGCTGTCATACGCGGCCTTGAAATCGATGAATAGGTGGTGTGTATCGATCTGAAGCTCAAGATCTGCCGTAGTGTGAATATTTGGTCCATGATGAACTTTCCTGGCCTGAAACTACACTGGTACCGACCTATCAGGTTGTTGACGAACGGCTACATGGCGTTTACACAATAAAGCAGATAATATCTTGTAGGCGATGTTAAGAAGACCGATGCCTTTTAAGTTGGCGCTGTTCAGAGGGTCTTCTTTCTTGAGAATTGGACAAACAATGCTGAGGTTCCATTCATCGGGCATACTTTCGTCCGACCATATTTTACAGATGAGTTGGTGTATGCTTCTTACCAAGTCATCGCCTGCCGCTTTGAAGAGCTCGGCAATCAGGCCATCCGCTTAAGGAGCTTTGTTGGACTTAAGCTTCGATATGGCTATCTTCACTTCATCCAGGTCGGGTGGACGGAATTGTTGGTCATCATCGTCCAGGTTGAAAGGTTGATTCTGCCTGACAGCGGTATTTGGTCCGTCATCGCCGTTATACAGTCTGCAGAAATGATCTTTCCAAATCCTCAGCATCGACTGCGATTCTACTACGATGTTCCCTTGTTCATCTCTACAGGCTTCGGTTCGGGGTTTGTTTCCGCGGCATGTTATTTTAACCTTTTGGTAAAACTTCCGAACCTCATTCCTGGAGTAGCATCTCTCAATTTCCTCGATCGCGCGCTTCTCATGCTCTTTCTTCTTCCTCCTGAGAAGCCGGTGTTCGTCTCTCCTCTTCCGCTCATAGAGCTCATGAGCAGCTCTGGTCTTTCTAAGCAGCGCCGCGTTATATGCATCTTGCTTAGCTGCATGTGCTTGCCGGCATTCATCATCGAACCAGGGGTTTAGTTGTGGTGGACGAGTGAAACCCAGCACATCAGAAGCGGCATCTCTGATGGCATTTTGGCAGTGTTTCCAATGGTCTTCGATGCTTGATGCTGGCGGCATTGGACCTCTTAAGAGATTAAGAGACACTCGATCGGAAAAGGACTTGGCGATCTCTTGCTATTGTAGCCGTCTGACGTCGAATTTTCTCACAGCATTAGTTTGTCTTGGCGTAGTTTGGGATATCCGCTGCCGTACCTTGGCTACAACAAGGTAATGGTCCGAGTCGATGTTGGCTCCTCGGAACGTACGGACATCCATAATGCTGGAGGAGTGCCTTGCGTCGATCGCAATGTGATCAATCTGGTTGACTGTTGATTGGTCAGGAGTTCTCCAAGTCGCCTTGTGTATGTCGAGATGTGGAAACCGCGTGCTAGCCACGACAATGTTTCGCCCCGCCGCAAAGTCGATTAGCCTGAATCCGTTATCGGAGGTGGTGTTGTGCAGGCTATATTTTCCGATTGTTCCACCAAAGATACCCTCTCTTCCTAGCTTTGCATTAAAATCACCGAGGTCAATTTTAATGTCATAGCTAGGGCATAGCTCGTAGGTCTTGTTGAGGAGCTCGTAGAAGGCATCCGTGGTGTCGTCATCTTTCTCCTCTGCGTGGGCATGCGCGCATATGAGGCTTATGTTGGCGAATTTAGCCTTGATGCGGATTGCTACGAGGCGCTCGCTCACATGCCGGAAGCTGAGGACTTCTCGTCTTAGTCTGCCTCAGACAACAAATCCGCATCCAAATAAGCGCTGCTTTTGCCGTCGATAGCAATTGCCGTAGTAGATGTCGCAGTTTTTCATCTTCTTTTTGTCCGGCCCATCCCATCGCATTTCTTGGATGGCGGTTATGTCTGCTTTGCAGCAGTCTAGGGCCTCCGCTAGTTGCTCGGCTGCACGTGGTCTATTAAGGGATCTAACATTCCACGTGCATATCCGAAGCTCATTGTCCTTAAATCGTTTGCGTGGGTTGTCAACAGTAGATCCGTCCATATCCGAGGCTTGTTGATGCTTAGTAACTTAGTCTTTTTTAAATGGCCGAGCAGTTACCCCGGCGGCACAACCCCCAACCTGGAGGACCAGTTCCACTTTGAGTGCCCCTAGGACGAGGGGTCGGTAACACCGAAGCCAGTAACCCGTTTCGGGATGTGAGCGCTGCCGTTGGCCCTTATAGGGCTCGTCCGCCACCATCTCTTTTCCAGGACCCTGACTAAGTCCTGGAAATCCTTTCCGGCCTGAGCTCCAAATATTTCGGAGTAGCCCGGATAAGGTCTTGTTTTGTTAGATAAATAATAATAAATAATAAATAGAAATTAAATAGTAAATAGATAAATAAATAAATAATAAAAATAGGCAAATAATGAAGCTTTAAGGTGAAAACATAAATAAAAGGTTATAACAGCTGAAAGTCCCTAATGAGTTGATTATCAACGTCAATTAATCTGGACATGAACTTTTCATTGAGAATTTCAATCCTTCTACCAATCTGGATAGCACCTGCTCTTTCGTGCAGAATAAGACTTGAGAAGTCTCGCGGTAGGTTGAGCATCATTTTTAACACTTTATTTTGTGCAACTTGAAGCCGCTTAATATGAGTTTTCACGCAATTACGCCATACAGGAGACCCGTAAGTCATCAGTGCTTGAAAAATGACCTTAAAAATTATTATTTTGTTCTTTTTATTAAGGAGTGATTTACGATTTATAAGAGGGTTAAGAATTTTTATTAAAACATCTATCTTGGCTAAAGTTTCTCGTATATGATACCCGAAGATCAATTTCTGGTATAAATACACCCCTAAGTACATTACAATAGTGACCCAAGGTATATTGGAGTTGTCTTAGTTGAGACTTCCAGTAGGCAAAAAGCAACAAGTCTTCTTCTAGTGAAGAACATAGCTGTGCACTTATCGACATTTATATTTATTTTCCAGCATTTATATTAATCGAAAAATGTTTGGATTCCAATTTGAAGATAATTTTCTATCATTGGCCCATATTTGTAGGAAGAGTATAAAGCCAGATCTTCTGCATGGAGTGCAATATCACAGTTGGGAACTCTGGGTAGATCAGCAAGAAAAACATTGAAGAGAACTGGGCCCAGAACTGAGCCTTGTGGAACTCCGCCTGGAACAGGTTTGGTGAGGAGAAGGTTCCAAAAAGATATACTTTAAAGACTCCATTGGACAAAAAGCTTTGTAGTATTTATATAAGATACTTAGGAAAATTTAGTTTTATCAGTTTGTATATAAAGCCATTGCGCCAGACTGAATCAAAAGCTTTTTCAATGTCTAGGAGGACAAGGCCAGTCGACTTTTTAAGATTAAGCTGTTGCTTAACAGTCTTACAAATTCTTAGTATTTGATGCGTAGTACTGTGATTCTTTCTCAATTCAAATTGCTCCGAAAGAAGAATGTTAGTAGCACTCAAAAAAGCATCAATTTTAATTTTGATTACTTTTTCAAAAATTTTGCTAAAGCCATTTAGAAGACTGATTGGTCTGTAATTGACTGGGTTGGATGGATTCTTCCCATGTTTTAAGAGTGGAACTACCTTGACTTTCTTCCATAAATCAGGGAAGTATAGCAATTTTAGGCAGGCACTGATGATGAATGTTAAATATATCAAGGCACTAGTTGTTGTTGCTGCCAAGACCAGGGGACTTACGATCTTTTAGGTCCGAAACTATGAATTTTATGTCCTCAACAGTTGTGAATTCATTAGAGGGTAGGGAAATAGTGGAGTTGTTCAAAACAGTTATCTCGTTTTCAACCTTCGGTTCAAGAGGAGATAACAAACTATTTGTCGTCGTATGGTTTTTAAGGAATGTTTGTGCTAGGATTTCCACTTTGTCATCATTAGTTGATACTAGTGACCCGTTCACTTCGAAGTTAGGACAGTAATAGTTTTTCTTGCGCAGTATCTTAGTTACATTCCAGAAAGGTCTAGAGTTGGAACCGAGTAAACTTAATTTATTGTTCCATAAAGAATTTCTGTACTCGTTTATTCGAATTTTAATTAAACGACTGAATACATGCATTTCATAGAAATCGTTAGGAGATCTGTACCTCTGCCAGAGCCTTCTGTAACGATTTTTAATCTGTATTAAATTGAGTATTTCTCGAGGTAGCGTAAATGCTCTTTTAGGAGACTTTTTTAATGGAACAAAAGCACGAATGCTTTCGGATATTTTGCTTTGAAATGTTTCTATATGATCGTCAATATCTTGACTGCTATTCAAAGCAGAAGAAAGGTTTTTCGAACAACTTCGTATATTGCGACTGAGATGGTTTCTAAACATGTCCCAGTCCGCGTTTCTATAATCTAAGTATTGCACATTATATATATTAGGGCTAAGTAAAATATCACAGCTGACAGGAAAATGATCAGAACTAAGCGCATTGTGCACAACAGGAGTGATAAGCGAACTATTCGGGCCAGTAACGAATGTAAAAGAGTGACATTTCCTAAATTTCATACTTTGGAATGAACTGGCTGTCAACTGGCTACCAGCCAGGAAGCACTTCTGTTGATCGTCCGTTCCATGATGAAATGCAGATCTGCAGCAACTTCGTGAGGCAACCAGTCATTCAACCTAATCTAATCGGTCTTCTGCTTTCGGAACTCATATTAAAATGCTGCAAGTACATCTCACCGGGAGTGGTGACGGTTGAGGCCATCAAATATGCCGTTGCTTGCTTTGGTGGCTTCAAATCACCTGGCACCGATGGCATATACAGTGTTGCGAGTGCAACATGAATTCAAGAATGCTAAGTCACGCATCCTCCAGATGACACCGCATTCCAAATCAACAATTCAAATTTATCGAACGACATCAAGCTCCATTAGCATCAAGTAACACCGAGGGAATACGGGTCATAACTTACAATGTATCCATAGGACAATACGATTTGTCAATTGAATTATCGGCAGCGACCTATATTTGTTCACACTATGCCAGCGATCTATATTTGTTTAAACTATAAAAGGGGCAACAATGAAGACAGACAACACAAAGTAATCACCTAACAAGCGACATGACAAAAATATATTGGCCTACATTGTCAATGAGATATGGAAGGCAGTGACTTGGTACAAACTATTGAATGGACTGAAGCTCTGGAATACATTGGACTGGTGGTGAGGGTGGGTTCTATTTGAAATGATTAAAAAAAAAGTTTTCTAACGACTTGCAATGATTGTTTTTTATTGTACTTTATCCTCTGTTAACGATTCAATTTTGCGAGTAACCGTAGCGTAACATTTGGTCCTTCGAGCCGGATTCAAAAAACTATTGTGCAGCTACTTGACCACGGGCAAATACTGAAGAAAGGCTGTGTACTGTGAACGAAGTGAACGAGACATAAGGAAAACATTGTTCGACGAGAAGAATTACGAATCAGCTTGGACATTACTTACCACGCGGTACGAGCATAAACGCTTACTAGTGAATTGTCAACTGAGACTTTTTTGCAATCAAGCCAAATTACATGACGAAGACGTCGGGGTCATTAAGGCGTTGTTGGACATGGCCAACGAATGTTTTCAATCTTTGAAAACTTAGAGGTACCAGTGCATCAATGGGATGCTATCCTGAACTACCATTTGCATCTGGCAAGAGTGTTTAACAAATGAATGGACAGAGATCGTCAACCTTCAACATCACAGAACTGCAATGTATACTTGATGGAAGCATCTCAAGCAGCCGTATTAGGATATGACAAAGGGAAAATGAAAAAGAACATGACAACAGTACTGTTGGCAACAATGCTTGGGAGGGCGATCGATAGATCTGGCCAGTCAGTAACATTGCGCGCACTGTTGGATCCTGTATCGGAAGCTTCATACATATCTGAGTCTGCGGCGCAGTTGTTAAGACTGCAAAGAACAAAGCAAATAACCGCGATTGGAGGAATTGGGGGAGTCTGCATCTACTATGGAATGATGAATTTGACATTACAATTCAAGTTTTGATTTTGCCCAGTCTGACAGCATGGCCTCCAAGTCAGAAAATGGATAGGTCCGAATGAACACACATATACGGACTTAAACTAGCCGATCCACAGTTTAATCATCCAAACAAGATTGACATTCTATTGGGTAGTGACGTCTACCCAGATATAGCGCTTCAGGGCATTATTAAGGGAGAAATCGAGACGCCTATTACAGCACAGAAAACGGTTTTTGGATGGGTTTTTATCGGTCCGGTCTGTGAGAGCAAACAGGTTAACAGGTCATTTTATACGAAGACAGAAAATGTAGACGGAATGCTTCAGAGATTCTGGGAAATTGAACAAGACACACAGAAGATGGTATAAACCCACGAGGAAGAGGATTGTGGGTCACACTCCTGCAAAACTCATGCACGTATGCCAGATGGAAGGTTTCAGGTAGCACTTCCGTTTAACGAGGGACGTTTTCCAGAACTCGGAACGTTATATAATTCAGCATTAGCTAGACGTTTCAAAATAAACCCAGAAATTGCAGAAAGGTATAAGCAAGGCATGGAAGAGTATTTTGAACTGGACAAGATCGAAGAAGTGCCGGAATCACAATTGGTTAACAAGAAGCAACACTATTATTTGCCACATCATGCAGTATTTAAGGAATCAAGTTCGACAACCGAACTCAGAATCGTTTTCGATGCATCCTGCCCTACTTCGGATGGATCATCCTTGAACGATCATTTACTGACTGCGCCAAAGAAACAAGATGATATCATCGATCATATACTGCGTTTCCGTAAGCATCGGGTGGCGTACGTAGCTGATATCAACAAAATGTATAGACAAATCTGGATAGCTAACGAAGGGGCCATGTATCAATTAATTTTGTGGAGAAAAAGTGAAGGTCAAGCGTTTTGTATAAAAATGTACAGGCCAGCTGTTGGTAACTCACTGGGCGTTGACAAATCATTCGTTTTGTGGTTAAAAGCAATGCTGGTGTATAGGGCACCGATTGCAGATGCGGCCAAAAGCTACACTGCTATTGTGCATGTTCGTCGGCTTACTGTCTTATGCTCTTCGTTGGTCTATGCTCTGTCAAATGTACCCATGCCAATGACGTAGCCGTACTGTCGGTTGGATCAAGACGAGCGATAGTTTGCTCAAATGCGCATGCAGCTCCTAACACGATCGAAGACGATCTTTTGACGACTGAGATAGTTTTCTTAACGAGAAGGAGGAAACTGACTGGCTTGACGTACATATCTAGTATTGTAAAGCATCACCATGGAATCCTGTAAGAAAGTAAGTATTTATGTGCCATCCTGGATAGCAAACTCTTACGGGGCACTGTCTGCCCTCTGGGAGTACAAAGGAGCTGTCGGGAAGATATGGCGCTAAGAAGCGTGCAATTATATCCTTCTGTCTGGACTGTAGGAAAGCTTTTCTCGGCACATCTTCAGGCCTTTCTCTAGATTTTGGGCCAAAGTCTTTTTCGCTCTTGTTTTTGTGGCCGCCTGGCTTTGCTTAAAGGTTTGCTTAATCTTATCACCACTTTCAAGCTACTTCCAGAATAGTGTCATAAGAATTGGGTAAGAACTGCAGATGAAATCTTGGCATACTATCTGAGCTACGGCTGCATTATTTCTCTGCGAAAGACTGAGAAATTCTAGAATGTGGATCAAACAAGGAGTTTAATGGACTGGTTCTTTGTCTGAGTTTTCTGTTCCGACAAACTTGTATCATAAAATGGTATGACGATCCCTAAGAGTAACCGACATAAGAAGACTTATTGCCAATGACCAAAACAAGCTTTCTGATGCCGAAATGAGAAGCAAGGAACGGCATGTGTCACTTCTTAGCGACTGCGATTAAGATGCGTTGTATGAAGACACAATCAGTATGCTATTAGATGAGCTATGTATATGTTCCATCCGTTAGCACAAAAGCAACCATAAATTCTGTAAACATGTTAACCCTAGGGCAATGTTGCCACTGGCAAACTGAAAAAGAAAAAAAACAAATCAAAGGGCAAATGTACTGGATCAAACGAGTTCACTTTCCCGACGTCAGATTTAAGAGACAGGTCAAAAACAGCAGGGTTCACCAAAGAGTAGAAGGGAAAGATCTCGTCGACGTTAGTCTTTCCTGTGAATAATAATTTGAAAAAACTTAAAAGTTCTTGTCCCGATCCGTTTCTGTAAGCTAAGGCTCATAAGAGCACCGACTAAGCACCAGCTACCTTCACCACAACCAAGACCAGTAAGTGCACGCTAGCCTCTCCAACTAGCCATTCAACCCAAACCACAGCTGCAGTGATTATACCTGAGAGTAGAGTTCCTGTACCTCTAGAAAACAATCAAGTGGCAGTAATCGCAGCTTCTCCTTTGAGAGTGAGGTCAAGGAGCCACTGCAATGATAAGGCTCCCACCGAACCGCACACGGAATCTAAGCTAACCTACAAAAACCCCAGTCCAACCCTTAAAGGTATCAAGAGGTGTACGGATGGATCAAAGATGGACACTGGGGTGGGTGCCAGCATATTTTGTCCAAACACCAAAATTTCGCAACAAATCAGGAAAAGCCTCAGTGCATTTCGAGAGAAATTACTTACCATTCAGGTGTGCGCAAACTTATTCTCAGAAAACGAATGAAAGGTGGCCCCATCCATATATAAATGGTCAGTCAAGCAGCCGTTAAAGTCTTAGGCTCAAACCTTATTGACTCTAAACCAGTCCTGCACGACTTCAAAACATTAGAACAAGGCAAAACTCTCGTCATTACTTGGTAAAAAGGTATTGTCGGAAGTTAAATAGCCGTCGAAACGGCTAGAAACGGTTAGGCTGATTCTTTCATCGGCCGAGAGCCATTCTGTAGTATTCCGAATTCAGCAATGTGCTCAGTCGATATTAATACTGGAGGTGTGTCTTGCGTCGATCGCAATGTGGTTAATCTGGTTGACGGTTGATTGATCAGGAGTTTTGAAGTCCGTTTATGAATAGATGATGCGAATGCGGGTACCACGTGCTATCTATGACAACATTTCCTGCCGTCGGAGGAGGTGTCGTACAGGCTATAACATCCGGCGGTACTAGCAAAAATGCCCTCTCTTCCCAGCTGTGCATTAAAATCGCAAAGGACAATTTAAATGTCATAGCTAGGGCATTGCTCGTAGGTCTTGCTCAAGAGCTCATAGAAGGCATCTTTGGTGTCTTCATCTGCGTGCATGTCTGGCTTATGTTGGCAAATTTAGCCTTGATACGGATAGCTACGAGGCGCTCGTTCTTACTTACTTACTTACTTTAGGTGGCGCTACAGTCCGGGGTGGACCTGGGCCTCAGTCAACAAGCTTCTCCAGCCAGCTCGATCCCTGGCTAGCTGCCTCCAGTTTCAAACGCTATGTTGGTTGAGGTGCCCTTCCACTTGCGTGTGACACCTGAGTCTTGGCTTTCCTCTACTGAGCTGTCCCTCCGAAGACTTTTCGGACCGGAGCATTGCTATCCATACGCTCTATATGACCCAGCCATCTCAGTCTTTGGATCTTCACTCTTCTGGCTTGGTCCATGTCGCTCTACAGTCCGTACAGTTCGTCGTTGTATCTTCTCCTCCACTCACCGTCAATGCAGCCCGAAGAATTTTTCTCTCGAAGCAACCAAGAACACACTCATCCATTTTTGATAACGTCCATGCCTCTGTGCCATAGAGCAGGACCGGGATTATTAAAGTCTTATAAAGGGTGACTTTTGTTGTCCGAGAGAGGGCTTTGCTTGTTAATTGCCTTCTTAACCCAAAGAAACAGCGGTTGGCAAGAGTTATACTTCGCTCAGCGCTAGTGTCGTTGTCTGTATTTATAGCGGAGCCTAGGTAGACAAAGTCCTTAAGTACCTCCAAGTTATATTTGTCGAGGGTGACGTTCTGTCCGAGACGTCAGTGTTGAGTATCCTTTTGTCTTGCCCTCATTGACCAGTAAACCCATTTTCGCCGCTTCTGTCTTAATACTTGCAAAGGCGGCACTGATATCACGCTGCTTTCTCTCGATTATGTCAATGTCGTCGTCGTATGCGAGTAGTTGAACGGACTTTTGAAAGATAGTGCCTCTTGTGTTTGCTCGTGAATTTTGCACTATTGTTTCAAGTACGATGTTGAAAAAATCGCATGACAGCGCATCGCCTTGTCTAAATCCTTTCTGGACATCAAAGGTCTCGGTGAGATCTTTACCGACCTTGATGGAGCAGCGTGCATTCTCCATCGTCATAGGTGGTGGGTATCGATCTGAAGCTCATGGGTCTTCTCCAAGATCTGCCGTTGTGTGAATATCTGGTCGATGGTGGACTTTCTTGGCCTGAAGCCACACTGATATGGACCTATCAGGTTGTTGACGACCGGTTTCAGGCGTTCACACAATACGGCGTTCAGAGGGTCTCCTTTGTTGAGAATCGGACAAACAATGCTGAGGTTCTATTCATCGGACATACTTTCTTCCGACCATATTTTACAGATGAGTTGGTGTATGCTCCTTACCAAATTACCGCCTGCCGCTTTGAAGAGCTCGGCAGTCAGGCCATCCGCTTAAGCAGCTTTGTTGGACTTAAGCTTCGATATTGCTATCTTCACTTCATCCAGGTCAGGTGGACGGAATTATTGGTCATCATCATCCAGGTTGAAAGGTTGATTCTGCCTGACAGCGGTATTTGGTCCGCTGCCGTACCTTGGCTACAACAAGGTAATGGTCCGAGTCGATGTTGGCTCCTCGGAACGTACGGACATCCATAATACTGGAGGAGTGTCTTGCGTCGATCGCTATGTGATCAATCTGGTTGACTGTTGATTGATCAGGAGTTCTCCTTCCCCTTGTGTATGTCTAGCTGTGGGAACCGCGTGCTAGCCATGACAATGTTTCGCCCCGCCGCAAAGTCGATCAGCCTGAATCCGTTATCGGAGGTGGTGTTGTGCAGGCTATATTTTCCGATTGTTCCACCAAAGATACCCTCTCTTCCTAGCTTTGCTTCTTCATTCACATGCCGGAAACTAGAATCTTCTTGCTTAGGTCTGCCTCCAACAACAAATCCGCATCCAAATGGGCGCTGTTTTTGCCGTCTACAACAATCGGCGGAGTAGATATCGCAGTTTTTCATTCTCTTTCTGTGCTGCCTATCCGATGAGATTTCTTGGATCTGCCTTGCAGCAGTCTGGGGCCTCCGCTTCATATTTCGGCTGTACGTGGCCTATTGTTTCACGTGCTTGAGGGATGTCTTTGTCCCTGATTGAATTAGCAGGGGTAGTTTACCGTAGATCCATCCGCATCCGAGGCTTGTTTCTGTAACTGTCATCTTTTTTCCATAGCTTTTCCATAGTTTTCTCAACCTGGATGGTTCGTTTCGTTTTAGCTACTCCTTGGATTCGATATACGGGACATGCAAATTCCTCTTCTTTATGGCATCTGTCCATGAATTGTCATTGATATTAGGAATGGATGCCGAAGAGTCATAAACGAAGGGACGGTCTAACCTTGGAAAACTCACCGTCAGAGTGGACAGGTGAGCTTATTCTATGACATGATCAGAGATTTTTTAGAGGTCAGTTGCTTATGATAGTTCTTATTGAAAGTTAGGAAGCACTAGTGTACGACTTCATCATTTTTGTACACATTTTCAAAAAGCAATGATTTTTCACCTCAGTCTCCAGGTTCTGATTATGTTTCCAGAATTTTATTTCAATTTGCGTCATTTACTCTCAATAAAGACAACTTTACATCCCCTAATACCGTGGCACCCTTGAAAATGAAAATGCTATGAAAACACTCATTTAAAATCATTTTAGTTTCGGAGAGAAGGAGAGAAGGCGAGAAGGACTAGGGCCTCCAGGATGTCACGCCCACCGATTACCATCGTCAGCTTTTGTTTTGGGATTTGTTTCTGCCACAAGCAATTAGCATAACAATTTGCAATTACATGGCCGCATATTAAAATGTAAACCACAAAATTCCACTCAATAATGTGCTCCGGGGGTTAACACCGAAACATAGACAGAGGACACGAGACATGACAATGAGGAGGCGACCTACACCCTCCAACATTCGACATTTGCCTACCAAAACTCGCCTCGTGTCCGTCCATAGCCCAGTTGACACAATTCGGATGTGTGTTTCCGGAAGGTTAACACAGATAATTACAGGGTGTCGTGTGAGTATGTTTAACACAGATTTGTAACAATAAAAAAATAATAAATAATTGTACTCGGCGGGCTTTATCAAATTGTTGCGTATACGACAGAGTGGCAGGTGGGTGTGACATGGATTTTATATGAATTTCTGAAAACAAAACACGAAGGGTGTGCTTGAAAATAAGTTGAGCTAATGATTTTTGAAATAATTGGAAAAGTCTATTAACTGTGTTAAATCGCATTACGGTCTCATTCGCTTCGCCCAATTATTGTCTCGATTTACCGACGCGTATGTGGCTTTTTGGAGGACAATCGAGTTCAGCTGATATTTGTCAATATTTGAAGGGGAAGCTAAATGAAATTTTTAATTGAGTTGGTGCCCCATTAATACTCATAAAGGGCTAATAGCCACCTTCAATTTATTATCTACTTCGAGAAGGACTCATAATTTGAGAGGAATTTGGCCAAATACCGCTTTCGATACAGGGTATAT
Organism: Volucella inflata; assembly: GCA_928272305.1. NCBI lineage: Eukaryota > Metazoa > Arthropoda > Insecta > Diptera > Syrphidae > Volucella > Volucella inflata. Next base: position 104,581,064 of record OV743719.1, read on the forward strand.
CCTTTCAAGTACAATAGTATCCAGAAAGTGCAGTAAGCCTAACGTGTTGTAATGGAGAAGTTGCAGTTTGGTTTTGGTTCTGCTGAAATTGCTACAATAGTTTGATCTACAAAGGCACTCCTTATGCTCGGAAACTATGCACCTAGTCTACTTGCTGTTCGTCGAATATCCGGGTCTTATGGAGCGAGCTACTATGACTTGGAAACACTAAAGCTACTAATGTCTGACTTCTAAATGAAGATATATACAAAAGTATACATGCCATCTTGATTGCAACAAACTATGTGGTGAAAAATTGGTGGAAAAGCATCTAATTTATTATATAACGACAATTAAGATGCGCTTAATGCCTGGCTGAACCCTCTCACTTCTCCTAAGTAAGTTCGAGAAAATTTTACTGAAGGCGGTCGGATAGCTGAACTCATTGAGTCTTGTTTGGCTTCCAATTCACAGTAGGATCACCGGAAATTAAATCGCTGCTTCCCTTGCTTGACAAGATACAGAGAAGTATATTGCAGGACACTAACCTGTGTAACGAATAGCCGCGTCATAATTAACGATTCCGTTGGTAGGTGTTTTTCACACGAGTGTAACCGCAGTTGGAATGACTCCCGGGGTTTCCAGCAGATCAAAATGAATGCTTTCCTGTGGCACTAAACGATCAGCAACATTACCAATGTTCCCTTATTTTAATAGACTACTTAATGGCATCGTGATACTTCTACTTCGTTGTGCTTAGCACTTAAGTGCTTTGCTGACGCTTACGCTGAGACTTGTGACGACACTGATGAGAATATCATCTGACAGTGATTGCTGATTAAGCTTAAAATCAACAGCTGGCTTAAATGACAGCTGGAATACATGGGTGTGTTGGCAAATAGATTTCTACTTAATCGGATGACTCAGACATTTCAGTTAAATGAGCTAACAAGTTGCTTGCCTGAGTGCTTACTTACTTACAGTATTTAGATAGCGCAATTAGTCTGTACGTCCCAAGAAGATTGAGGACCCATTCTTTTTGTATACCTCGCCTAAGCCTTTTTCTTCGACTCTTCGGTCTGGAGCGTTGGTTCCCTGCACATCCCATCATTTCAGGTGGCGCGTTTTTCAGACTAAGGCACGTAGAGTTCGCTGTTATAGTCGAAAGGTCGAAAGGTCGACGGCACAAAAACGGGACAACTTCAGCCGAAGAATATTGCACTTCGCTAGCACTGCTGCGTTATAGAAATGAACAGAATCTGTAGTGTTCTCTGGCAATTATCACTCATTTGCCTCTTTAGGGTAAAGAAACAGCGATTGGCAAGTGTAGTTCTTCGATCTAATGGCTTGGCTTAATAGCGGCGCCGAGGTAGACAGATTTCTTAACTATCACAAAGTTAAATCTGTCTTTTAGCCGCCTGTACTTAGTTTTGCCGTTATTTCAACTTTAATTTATTTTTGTGATGACAACATTATAAGCTCAGCTGATGATGTTATATGCGGCCTTAAAATTAATGAAGATGTGGGGAATATGGTTTTCTTAAGGATCTCCTATAGTTCGATGTTTGTTCAATTGTGGACTTACTGGGTTCAGAACTATAATGAGAGGAGCTAATTAGTTGAATGACAAATGATCTCCGACTTTCAATAAATGTAGCTCGCAAGATCTTGCACCCCATGTTCAAGAGATTGAAAGTATCCTTTATGGATGCTATATGCTTTATACATGCTATATTTTTTGCAAATGGCGTCAAATGTCAGTTCAACTTAGGAAGTTGTAAAGTAAACAGATACCAAATACACGTCAATAAGACATGAATCACAATACTCCAAAAGAACGCGGAGTAATTTGTTGGTGATGTTGGCGCAGCGTGAGTTTCGCGCGTCTCGGTCGTCTGACACCAACTGGGCAAACATTACGACCTAGAAGAGTATGGGACAATACGAGAAGTTTCCAGGTCTGGCCAGCCCGGAGTAGCCGTTCTGCTAAGAATATCGCAGTTGTGGTTGAAGATGTAGGAAATGACCCCGGAGTGTTAACGCTGGAGATGTCATCGTCGGGCATTTTTTTTGTCAGAAACTTCGCTGGCCAAATGACTAGTGTGGACGGCGAGCGCTACAGAGCCATGGTCAACGACTTTCTCCTTCCTCAATTGGATGAATTAGGTTTCGACCACATGTGTTTCTAACAGGATGGAGCGACGGCGCATACCGTACGATCCGTAATTGAAATTCTGAGGGCTGCATTTCCGGGTTGCCTAATCTTTTGTTTTTATGATTTGTACTGGCCGGCAAGATTGCCTGATTTAACCGTTCCAGACTTCTTTTTGTGGGGTTTTTTAAAGTCACGAGTCTATGTCAACAAGCCTCAGATTCTTGAAGGCCTCAAAACGAATATCCGCCAAGAATGAGAGGATCTATTGCCTGAAGTTCTGACAAGAGTGGATCACCCACCATTTATACAGATGGGACCAAAAATCATCCGAAGAAAGCAGCCATTTTGTTCATTCTGCGCCATAGAACAGACTGGGATTATTAAGGTGTTATACGAGTATAGGTTCACTTTTGTTGTGCGAGAGAGGGCTTACGAGATAGACAAAGTCCTCAAGTACCTCAAGAAAACATATTGTGTCGAGAGCGCCATTCTGTTCGAGACGTCGGTGTTGGATGTCCTTTCTGCTTGACAGCATATACTTAGTCTTGCCCTCGTTGACCGCTAAGCCCATTTTTGCCGCTTCCTTCTTAATACTTGCAAAACTGCCACTGATATGGTACAGGTTTCTTCCGATCTTGTCAATATCGTCACCGTATGAGACAAACTTTGACAGATTGTGCCTCTTGTGTTGGGGAGTGAGTTTTGCTTTATTTATTCGAGAATTAATTAATCAAATCAAATCGCATGCAACCGTATAGGCCTGTAGCCTGATATGAACCAACCAGGTTGTTGACGAAGGGCTGCAGGCGTTCACAAAATACGGCGGATAAGATCTTATATGCGATGTTAAGGAGACTGATGCCTCTGTTGTTGGTGCAGCTCAGAGGATCTCATTTCTTGAGTGTTGGGCAAACAATGCTGAGGCTCCATTCATCGGGTATACTTTCGTTCGGCCATATTTTACCAAGTCAAGTCATAAATACTGGTACACAACTAAACACTGGGCGCATCCATTTCGTATTGATTGCGATTTGACAGTTGATATTTATGCTTCAATGTGACGTAAAAAGTTTTTGACATTAATTGCTTACAATCATGGAAAAAGGCGATATCTTTAGGACGTTGCGACCGCTTGGAATCACTCGCAATTTTGTGTATCGTGCTTTGAAGTTGTTTGAGGATCTTGGTGGAGTACGCGAACATCAAAGATCCGGCCGTCCGCGTACTGTGAGAACTCCCAAAGCGATCAAAGCCGTGAAGAAACGAATCGACCGAAAACCGCTGCGAAAACAGAAAATCTTGTCGCGCGAAATGCAAATTTCGCACAAATCCATGTCTCGCATTATCAAAGAAGATTTAAGACTCAGCGCGTATAAGCGACACACTGGGCACCTGCTCACGGCCGCATTGAAGGAAAACGCAAGCGAAGATCGAAAGCGTTACCCAGCCTGGACGCGAAGAACGCTCACAGACAAATTCTGTTTACTAACGAGAAAATCTTCACCGTAGAAGAATCGTTCAATAAGCAGAACGATCGTGTGTATGCTCGATCATCCAGAGAAGCATCCCAACTCATCCCGAGGGTTCAAAGAGGCCACCATCCCGCGTCTGTAATGGTATGGTGGGGAGTGTGCTACGATGGCCTTACCAAGCTCCATTTTTGCGAGAAAGAAGTGAAAGCATCGGCCAAAGTATATCAATCGACCGTCTTGGAATCCATTGTGAAGTCTTTCAATTAATCAATATTCAACAACAAGCCATGGGCTTTCCAGCAAGACTCTGCTCCAACTCACAAAGCAAAAACGACTCAACTGTGGCTCAAAAACAAGGTTCCGGACTTCATATCAACGGATGATTGGCCAGCTGGTATTCCAGACCACAACCAAGATTACAAGTTTTGGTCCGTATAAGAGGGCATGGCTTGCTCTACTCGACACTCAAATATTAAGTCGTTGAAGCGAGCCCTTGTCCGTGCAGTGGACAATTTCCCCATGCATTAAGTGCGTCTCGCAATCGATGAGTGGTCACATCGTCTTAAGTCGTGCTGGAAGGTGGGCTTAGCGAAATTGTTGGTCTACATCATTCGGTTTAAGAATGCGACTCTACTACAATGCTCCTCTTATTGCCGTTTTGAGAATTGTGAAGCCATTATAACTCGCAAACATTCAAAATCAACATTCATCTGTTTCTTCTTTTCGATCTTTACTTAGTTCGCGATTTGTGCAAACGTCTTGAACAGTGGAAAAATATTTTGGTGTGGCTTGTACCATCCACCAGGCCCTCTTAGAGGAATCGGTAGAACTCATCAAGGCCCTCAACTTTCAACATAATATTCATCAATGGATAAGTGTTGAAGTATCTATTGGTAGATACTGTCAACTGCAATGAATTATGAAGAATAATTCTGTGTAAGTTCAAGCCAACATGATCTTGAAGATTTTTTATTGAATTTGTAACTCAAGTAAGGGAGGACATACTCGATCCTGAGATTAGTTCTGTGAAATATTACCCCGTCTCGTCCGATTCGCTTCATCAGCTGCAGTTCAAAATCATCTTTCGTTACATTACAAGCCACCCGAACCGTATAATTTCATTTCATGTGCACCGAAATTGCTACCCCGAGGAATAGATGGAGAAATACAAAATTCACATTACCATCAGCAGTAGCAGTTCAACTACCAGTGCCGTCAACTGTTGTTACACGACGACTTCACTTCATAATAAACCTCTAATGTCATAGTTTGGTAGTCGGTCGGTAGTGGGTGGTCGCTAGTCGCACGGCTGCTACACCATTTCATATTAAATTCCATTTTTAGCTCGTCCGTTGTTTTTTTTTTTTGTGCGCTTTTGGTCCTCTCCAGCTCCTAGTTCTTGCTTTTGGCAGGCATGCCTGTGTACCACTGAAAACACGTTTGGATAGGGAACGAGCGTGTAAGTTACAATATGGAGAGACAAAAAAAAGTAACACAACTCTAACATGCCTCGAAGCGATATTAAATTATCTACATGTAGAGCAGTTAAGGGTGACTGAGAAGAAAATAAAAAAAAGTTCCAGCAACCAGATGTCGTTGTGCTAGGACGCTGTAGGCCTTCTGGTTGCATGAGTTCATTTTTACCGGGATCACAATCACACATGAAACATCGACGGTAGTCCAGGAGTGTTGGATAGAGAAGCAGCCCAAAGTGCTGCCAATTCGAAGGTTGACCGGGAAGTGGAACAAAATTTGAATGATGTTTTAGGAGAGTTCCAAGATGCATTTCATATTAGATTTCACTTGTTTACCCATTCCCCTCAAGTCCTATTTACTTCACAGAAAAAACCAAGTCAAAAGTCAACCATTTCACTGTTTAAAAGACGCCCACTCACATGCCTTAAAACCTTCTTACAATGAGGCGTGAGTCGTAGAGTACATTACTCCCTCATCTTCCATCAATACAACTATCCGTACGAGACCTAATCTTTCCCGCATATGACACATTTCATATTGACAAATTACCCCCGAGGTGTGTCAGCTTCAACTGTTAGTGGTAGTGGCAGTGGTTAGACACCACCCTCAGCCACAGCACAGCCCCAACAGACCTATACAAATCCGTTGCGGATCATATGACTGACGACTTATTTGTGTCGAAAAAATAGACACATCGTCGTTCCTTCCGAACTAAGGACTGATGGTGGAGGGTTGGGGGTGAAGCCTAGAGAATCCAATCGAAGAGCGTATCAATGTGATTGATAAACATAATATGCGATTGGGGTTAGGTGACACTCAATATCACTTTGACTTTGGTTAGATTTGCAACCTTCAATGAGGCGGATGTCACAGTGTAGTAGATAGAAGATGCTAGGATGGTTGATGGTACTTTCACAGATGAGTGTGTGTTGTTTGGGGGTGAGGTGTCAAGAAATCTGCTGAAACTTACATGCCAGATGCCATCAATATATTTTCTACTTCATTGCCCAACCATTTATCAGTCCCATGATACAGATTTGTCATATTGATATCCATCAATTTCTCGGAAGTGTATTGAGTCAGGTTGTTATCCCAACCCACACCTGAGCCAGGGGTGATTTTTATTTATTTTTTTTCTGCTCTCCTGGTTCGGTGTGATTTGATGAGACAATTGTGCAAAGGTGAAGAGATTGATTGGTTAAATTGGTGACAATTTGATCGAGAAATTGGTACATTATCTGGAAGTCAATTGACGGGACTTTGAGGGTTTATTGGTAATGACGATGAAAAGTTTTAATTTGGTTTGGGTGATGAGGGATTATACGCCAAGCAAGGTGTCGGAATTGGTATTGAAAGATTTAATTGCAATGAATAGCGATTTGTATCGCTGCCCTTACCACTAACCCATTTTCCAGGATATGCCTTTCAATTCAGTTGTTTGGAGTCAGGAACCAAGTAGTAGTAGTAGTAGTAGTAGTGATACTATTATAAAGTTATCCTGCATCTAGGCGTTCCCCAAAAGTCCCTAGGTTAATAGCTTAACAAATCACTCTGTCTCATATGTCATTCAATGAAGTTCGTTTCGTTGCTTGAGCAACTTCTCGACACAAGGCATTCACAATTCCTTGGCTGAGGTTCGGATGCCTTCCCTCACGTACCTTACATGGATGTTTACTTCATGGCGGAAATCAATGCAAAGGACTACAAAGAATTCCTCCAGCGACTATATAGTCATGATGCAATTTCATAGCTTCGTTGTTTCAACTATATAGCATACACTTTCACTCCTATGCAGCTGTGTCAAATATCACTATTTTCTCTCAAATATCTCTTACCGTATCCTTGAGTCCAGACACAGCTACTGATTAGACTTTTCCTTGTAGAGGAGATGGTTTACTACTCATATCAACTAGGTACGTCTGCTTGACGATAAATTTTTTGCCTCCTGCAACAGCTTAAGAGTGCCTTGCAGAGAGTTTAGCTACAGCAACAGTCTTATTTCGTGTGGTGGCTTTTTCACCATCAGCCTAGGAGACTCTTGCTTTCACCAACTCTGGGGCTTAAGCACATTTTGGAACCAACTGACTAAGCTCCTTGAGATCAATAATCGTTACATACCACCAGAACGGTTCGGGTTACCCCTATGAGCGTTGATAGCGCACGTTTCTTCGAATCCCTTGTTAAATTTTGAAGTTAGTGTTGGCGACTTGTCATTTTTAATACAAATATGAATAGGCGAAGCCGTTGGCTGGCAATACATGTAGCTGATAAAGAGATTTTGAAATTTTTTTCTAACCTATCTTCCAACGTCTTCAAGTTGGGCTTAGTTAGGAGGATTGCTGGTAAACAAAACCATGCTTTCGTAATAAGGATTCGTGCAACATTGATGGAATAGGAGTTTTGCACAGGGAAGATGTGATGCAGAGCATTAGGAATACTAGAGGTCACCAATATACCAGTACTCCATTCAAAAGCTTTAAATTGAAAAACATAGTACGGCATCGATATGAAATTAAGGTGGAAAGTGGTGGAGTGTCGCTAACCGAATCTGTTTCTCTAAGCCCCCAAATCAACATCCGTTTGTCTGCGGAAAATACGCATGGCACTTGCAGCCGAGAGTGTTCGACTTAAAAAGGACCCTCGACTCGCCATCGATCTTAACAACTCAATATTGCGGTTAGGTTAGGTTTAAGTGGCTTAGGCCTATTGGCCCATTGTGATGCCACGTGGATCTGTGATCCTTCCACTCCAGAAACCATTTGGAGCTCTTAATAAAGCGTAGGAAACTTTTAATGTCTATGTTGCTAAAGTCACTTAAGTCGTTGTGGAAGAAGGCTCCTAGCTGGAGATTTCCTTTTTTTGGGAGAGAGCTGGACATGTACAGAGCAGGTGAGGGATTGTCTCCTCATCCATACAGCTTCTGAAAAAGTCGTTAGTAAACAAAGCAAGCCACCTATAATGGCAATATTAAGGAGAACTAAACTTATGGAGCGATTCAGATCTAGCTTTGGCCAGATTTATTTAGTGTCTAAGCATGTCGATCCAACCGTCCATCTATGGTTTTTTCTTCTATTAGCATCCAGTTTTAGTTCCTGTTTGCACGAAGCGATAGGTACACCTATGTTCTCCTTTTCAGGTGTAATAGGTATAGTGGTTTCAATTTTGGCAATTTCGTCGGCCCTACAATTCCCTGGAATGTCTCTATATCCACTCAGCAAAAGTGAATGCTTGAGTGCTCCGCCATATCTATTGGAAATGATCGGCAGTTCATGACTGTTCTTGAATTTAGATAGCATTAGTCCAGGGATTTGATAGCGGCCTGACTATCGGAAAAGATGCGGATATCCATTGCTAGTATTACATTTTTCTTCAACCAAGATAGGATTGGAGAGTCAGAAGGAGAGGCTAAGCTTTAGCTTATCGGGAAAAACGCCGCAACCAACCCACTGAAAGTCTTTAAGCCGTCGGTGTAAAAGTGGATTGAGTTGACATCCAGGAAGTCATTTTCCTCCCACAAGGATCTGGAGGGAATGCTTACATGGACGCCCTTGTCAAACCATTGTTTTGGGTTTCCTAACGTGTTAAGAATGTTTGCGTGGCTAAAAGGTTTACTTGCCCACTGTGAAGTCGCTTTACGGCGAGTAGCTGCGTTGGCGGCTACTTGTCTGCTATAAATGTCGAGGGGTGTCAGGTGAAACAAAATGTCCAGAACAGCGGAGGGAGTAGTGCGTAGGGCTCTGCTTATGCCCAGACATGCTGTTCTTTGGACTTTACTTGGCTTTATGCAGTTCACTGCTTTGTCTTAGGCCGTCCACCACACAACCACCCCGAAAGTGAGTATAGATCTTACGACGGAGATATATAGCCAATGAATGATGTGAGGTTGGAGGCCCCATTTGTTCCCGATGGCTTTTTTGCAAGAAAATGAAGCTACAGAGGCTTTCTATACTCTTTCTTGAATGTAAGGTTTCCAGCTTAATTAGACCCAGATATTTCGCTGTATCGGAGAAGACCAAGCTGGTCTATAGTCGGAATTTTGTATTTCCTAGAGAAGAGGATAAGATAGGTTTTATTGGGGTTACTCCCAGTCCACGCCGATTCGCCCAGCTAGTTAATATGTTAAGATTATACTGCAGTAGCTCTTTAATGGTATTGAGATGTTTTCCTGAGACGGCTATAGCAATGTCATCCGCATACGCAACCACCCTGCTACCACCCTCTTCCAGGTATATCAGCAGTTCGTTAACCACTAAGTTCCAGAGAAGGGGTGAGCGGACACCGCCTTGCGGCGTACCTCTGCTAACACTTCTCTTGACAGAGGGCCCACCCGGTTTGGAGTTGCTAATCCTGCTCTTAAGCATGAGATTGATCAAGTCCCCAAGTGACTCATCTGCCTTCAGAGTTGACAGCGCTGTCGTGATTGCAGATGTTTCGACGTTGTTGAAAGTGCCTTCTATGTCTAGGAATGCTACCATTGTATACTCTCTACAATGTAAGGATCGTTCCATGTGGCTTGCTAGTGAGTGTAGAGCCGTTTCCACTGACTTTCCTTTGCTGTAGGCATGTTGTGCCGTGGATAGGAGTTTAGGATTAAAGCCAGATCGTACATGGATATCAATCAGTCGTTCTAGAGTTTTTAGAAGGAAAGATGATAGAGTCATAGGTCTTAGGTCCTTTAGGACAACATGAGAACATTTACTGCTTTTGGGAATGAAAACTACATTTACTTCCCTCCATGAGCTATGTGGGATAGTTCTACGCAGTACCTCATGATATTTTCAAGCGATGGCAAGATTATATCCGAGGATCTTTGTAGCCCGGCTGGAATTATATTATCCGACCCAGCAGACTTGTATGGTTTGAAGCTATGCAGTGCCCCGGGAAGTTTATCTCTTGTGATAAGGCCAGTAATTTTTGTCGCGGCTGCAATAGTTCTATTATGATTGTTGCTAGCCAAGAAAGGGGAGCTACCTGGAAAATGAGTATCCAGTAGCAGGTTGAGAGATTCGTCACTTGAGGTCGTCCACGAGCCGTGCCTTTTTTCAAGCAGCTAGGCATCGAAGGACTTGTTAAGAGAATTTTTCTAAGTCGTGATGCCTCAGAGGCTTCAGTGATTTTATCTCAAAAGGACCTCCAGGATACACGCTTTGCCGTCCTCAATTCTTTTTTATATGTTTTGAGGGATTCTTACTCGTATTATGACGCTTTTTTTGAGGTTTTTGCTTTATTGAAAAGTTTCCCGCAATCATTTCTAAGCAGCCCCAGTGTGGATGTGCACGCACTAATGTGATGAGAATGACATCCATTAACTCAGCAATTGAAGGCAAATGACAATCCACTTCTCTTTTCAGTTTGGGGTTTAAAGAAGCTCGAATCGGACATTAAATTTGGCCGATTGAAAAATTCGCAATATTGTTGTAAACGCCATTTCGGTCAGAGATACGGGCTACAAAGCAATGTTAACCAAATTTTCGAATTGAAGACACTGGCTTGAATAATTTTGTATTTCAGGCTGAATTTTGAGGTGCCAAAACCAGCGGTTACAGAACAGTTTTTGCATTAAAAAAAACAAAGTAAGTGTGCAGTTTTCAATAGAAAAAAGCAAATTACCAGCAATCAAATCAGGATGCCTTCACAAACACATACTCCACCACTCGAACTCAGGCAATGACTTGCTCCTGCCATCATAGTCATACAAGCGTAGAATTGATTTACACTTGTGACCAATTACTTTGCTCCGGATGCCTGTCAGTCAAAGTAGTTGCTCCATAAATCAAAACCATTTCTCATTTCTATTTCATTTATCTTTCTCTATGTCTGTGTGTATGCCTTTTTTAGAAACCCGCCAAAGGCAATCCCGAAGAAGCCAATAATAATGGCAAAAAGAGAAGAAAAACGATGAAAACGAAAACGTCATCATGAATTTATTACGAAATGCGTTCGCAGATTGAATTCTAGTCAGAGGCATTCGTCAATAAATCATTTCGCTTCAATTGAAAATAATTTCTTACCCTCATTCAACGAATACCATTGGCATTGAGAGTGTTGTTGGTTTTTTTTTTTCTGCGTTCTTCCATTCTCAGGACTAGGAAAGGACCTCTGGTACTTTTCCGATTTAAGCACGGGCTAAGCATTTATGAAACGCTTTGAACCTTCTGAATGAATCTTTCAGAAGCAAAGTGATGATGTTGCAGTTTAGTGTCGTCTCTTGTCGAAATACGAGTATTCGTAGGTCCATGTCGTTATTTTCCAATGATTGCTGTTGACTTGAATTTACGAGCACTCTCATCACTTGCAGGTGGTGAGGGTGGGAATATGGCTTTTTGAGGTTGCTAAGAATGATTGCAGAGGGTGAGGCTTGATAAATGTTGGTAAAAAAAAATCTGAATGCAAATGGAGAGAAAGACGTCTGATGCCATGATGAGCCAAATTATAAGCGCTCATCCAAGGACCTAAGAATATAAAATTGAGGAACACAACGGAAGAAGATTTTGTTCGTTAAGATGGGTAGATTCTTTAGTTGTCGAATTGGTGTCTTCCTTTTACTTTCCAAAAAAAAAGACTTCCACCCTCGACTTTTACAATTAGGTTATGAAGAGGCACTCTGCACACACTCTTAAAATCCAGGAGAAATCCACAATAGCTACAGATAGTCGACGGTATGGCATCACACATTCGATAAACTCAGGTTAATCAGCTTCCTGAATCTAAAATGAAGAAGACGTCCATTTGTCGATTATATTGATTTTCCTGCGACAAGTATCAATCTGTGTAGGCACTAACATCCTCGTTAATGAAGGGTAAAGTCAGTTTAAAACCTGCTATAATCTAAGAGTCGTGATGCCCTATATTTTCTATGATTTCAACTAATCCGTTCAAGGACGGATGATCTTGCCTGCGACTAAGGCTTAAACCATACCCACTATGACGAGTCAACCACTTTTGAGTCAGGCTGGAAAAGAAGGGGCCCGATACTCCTATGGTTCCAGGATATGGACTTGGGTCTGGGAACCAATAAGACTCCGGCAATTCGCAATATTGACCGCTGATGCCTTTAAATGCATGTAGTTGGTTAAAGTGGTAGATTAGCCAAAAGTCGAATGATCCTTTGCAGGAGAACTAAGAACGGGTCCTATTCTGCCTTTATTTATTATCAGGAAGTGCCACCGACAGGAGGAATCCTATGTAATTAGCCTCAAAACATCGACAATCTGCCACTTAGCATTTTGAAAGCGGCCAGGGCACAGATTGTAGAGGTCGATTGCCTGGAAAGATGAAGAGAGTCTTGAAAAAATTTCTTTACTTACTTTACTTTAAGTGGCGCTACAGTCCGGGGTGGACCTGTGTCTCAGTCAACAAGCTTCTCCAGCCAGTTCGATCCCTGGCTAGCTGCCTCCAGTTTCGCACGCTAAGTTAGCTGTGGTCCTCTTTCAATTGCGTGCGCCACCTGAGTCTTGGCCTTCCTCTACTGCGCTGTCCGTCGGAAGCGGATTCGAAGACTTTTCGGTACGCTCTACATGACCCAGTCATCTCAGTCTTTGGATCTTCACTCTTCTGGCTAGGTCTATGTCGCTATACAGTCCGTACAGTACGTCGTTGTATCTCCTCCTCAACTCACCGTCAATGCAGACGGGATCAAAGATCGCCCGAATTTTTCTCCATGCTTTTGCGCCATAGAGCAGGACCGGGATTATTAAGGTCTTATAAAGGGTGACTTTGGTTGTCCGAGAGAGGGTTTTACTACTCAATTGCCTAGTGTCGTTGTCTGTATTTATAGCGGAGCCTAGGTAGACAAAGTCCTTAACTACCTCAAAGTTATATCTGTCAAGGGTGACGTTCTGCCCGAGACGTCGGTGTTGGTTGTCCTTTTTGCTTGACAGCATATACTTGGTCTTGCCCTCATTGACTGCTAAGCCCATTTTCGCCGCATCTGTCTCAATATTCGCGAAAGCGCCACTGATATCACGCAGCTCTCTCCCGATTATGTCAATATCGTCGGCGTATGCGAGTAGTTGGACGGACTTTTGAAAGATAGTGCCTCTTGTGTTTGCTCGTGAGTTTTGCACTATTCTTTCAAGTACAATGTTGAAAAAAGCGGTTTCTCTACAGGAAAATAAAGAAAGGCAACCGACAAAAGGCGATGAAAGCCAACATTTTTAGCCGCCCTAGCAAAATTAAGAATAATACGAATATCAGAACTTAATTGAAAGTAGAATACCGAATAGCCTATGACTTGGTAGGTGAAACACACGAACTCATTCACAACATTTCTTCAGAGAAAATCGGACGTATCTCGGATCTGCGTACAAAAACTCTTGTTTGCCGTATCGTTTGAAAGCCTAAAACTACAGACTGCCACTAACTCCTGCTAGTGGCGACGTGTACTTAAAACAACTTTAGCGATACTGATTGATTTCGAAACAGCATATGACAGGATCTATAGAGGAGAGTTATTGCACATTCATGGAGTTCTATGTATTTTCGCACACCTACCAAGCTCATCAAATTACGCGACTCACTATTGAGGCTCTCAAGCCAGCAATGGAGGACCAAATTCGCAAAAGTCTCTGCAATTGCTAACACTTGGTTACGGCACTGATATCGTTGGTAAAATATATCAAGCTGTTACTGTTGTATTTGCAACCAAGTTCAACTAGCAACAAGAAGGGACACACAACGTAGGCGGATCGGAAGAACATCAAATAGACAGGTATAAGATTAAAATAGTCAAGGACTTAGTAAAAGCAAAGAAGTCAGGGAAGGCGGCTGAAGATATCCTTGGCCTTTTTAAAATTCTTCCAGTGACTCTTGGGACCGTTCACGTTGATAGGCCTTAGAGCAGGAAATAGCACACCGAACTCAATTAGCTGTATTGAGAGAGCAAGAGCATTTACTCGTATATACTAGCTCGCGAGCCGAAAATTTGTCGACTAAAATCCGGTGAGTTTGAGTCCCCAAATTAATACAATTGTTTAGACATTCGCATTAGAGATTCGCTTTGTCATTCATTAAGTTCAGACGAGCTTAAATTTCGCTCCGCTTATTTATTTTCATTTATTTTTCCTGCCTAATTTGCAATAATTTCACACAAGCTATTTCTCGGTCATCGCCTTTGTTGTTTATTGAGTAAAAGTGCCTAATAACCCAATTCTCATTCACCGCCCTTTGTATTTTGCTGACTCGATTTGTTTATTGACTAAAAGACCCTAATAATATTAAATTTAACGCAATTCTCATTCACCGCGTCTTACGTAAATTTTCAACTGACCTACCCTTACTTCATCGTCATCATGTCTGAATTATGTGGAAGTGCAAATTGCGCGTTAACAAATGATCCAAATGCTGTTATGGTGATCTGCAGTGGTCTTTGTTGCAAGTCGTTCCACGCCCTATGTATTGGCTTGAGTAAGAGATCCATCGCGTATTTAAGGGACTTTAAAAACAACTTTTTGTTCTATTGTGATGAGTGCAAGGATATCACTCCGCCCCACATCTTGCTTGCTATTAAGTGTCTCAGTGATTCGGTCAACAATTTTGCGGCGGACAACAACCATGCATTGAAATCGATTCAAAATCAATTCACCAAATATGATGACATTTTAAAAACAGTTGAAGACTTATCAATTTCCCTCGAACAATCTGCAAGCTATAATAAGAGTCAATTTAGAAACTTATCTATGCAGTTGGCTCAAAATAGTGATTTAATTAAACGAAACGATAAACACGAAATAAGTGAAGACTTAAAAAACTGTATATCCCATAGTGTTAAATCTATAATTAAATCGTACATCCCCACAATAACAGACTCTTTAAGTTCTCTACGGTCTTCCCTCGATTTTCATCTCCAAAGTACGTCGCGAAAGAGCGTTCCCTCTCCTCCAAAAAATGATCAGTTGCTCCTAAACATCATATGCCAAATGAGTGATTTAAGCAACGTGATAACCGAATTACGCGCGCTTTTAAACGAAATTGCTGATCACATCCGGATAGCTTCCAGTAAAATCGACGATATACCGGTGCAATCCCAGGCTCTACCGACTGCATCATACAACACCTCGATTCTGACTGAGATGCTTGAATCTGCAATAATGGAACCACCAATAACTCCTGGGTCATCATCTTCTCCACCACAACCCGCTCCGGAAATTGATCCAAATACACCAACTCCTGAACCCACAATCTCACGATTTGGCACCTTGTGGACACTTTCGGAGTGGAACAAGAGAATCAAAAAGTTGAACAATTCCAACAAAGCCGAATCGGTTAACTTTTTAATAAGAGGTACACATCTCGATCGAGCCAGGCTAACTAGTCTCTTCAAATCTAAATTTAAAATTGATGTCATCAACTGCCGTAAGATCTCCATCAACACCCTCAAGGTAAGCATCCCATTAAAATATGAATGGATGTTCATCAACCCTGCTTCCGACGTCATCAATCTGGGTGGAATAACCATGGAAAGATTAAAACCAAATAGAGGAAACAACAAACATCGCAAGGATACTACCTTTAACCCTTTACCGAAGCCCAACTCTCACAAAAAAAATCCAAAGCCTAACAAACAAGCTCCTGATCCAAACTGGAGTTTTAAAGTTGGGACATTCCCTTTCTTCACTCCTTCTTCACTTCATACTGCTAATCACGTTTCCACAAAACGTTCTCCCACACCGTCCAACCCAATTCCCAAACGTGTATCTTTTAATCTTGATCCTCCTCTCAGTCATTTAAAAACCCCAACAACTTCTTCTCATCCCACTCAAACAAAAACGACATACCCTAACTTTATTCGCTCCCATATTTTAAATCCCTCCCCATCCTCTAAGCTTGAGTCGCACCCTGATTCCACACCACCTTCGTTTTTAGACCCCATACTTCCTCCAAAGGCAAAGTTAACCAAGCACCTTATCGATTCAGGGGAAGATGGCCGGTATGTTCTCTCTCGACTACGAGACCGCAGACTATACGATAATGTTCGTTTATATCTCGCATATCTTCATGATAAGCCAGACTCTGTCTGTATAGACGGTATAACGAAAACCAATGCAATGGTTTCCATTCTGCAAGAAGGCCTTCCCACTAATCACAATGAACTGCGGCAACTTTTTATACCTTTTCATGAGCAATTAGATATGACTCCTGATGATGTGGTTAATGATCTCTCCTCTTTTGCGTCTCACGTAAGCTCCAAACGCATACTACACCTCCAGCGAACGCGGTCTAGTTTCAAAAACTACCATCGCTCCTAACCCACTACTCAATTCTTTGCCGAAGCCTCCCAAATATCTGTCCCTGTATTATCAAAATGTAAGAGGATTACGAACTAAGATCTCTGCTATATATCTTAATTCGCAGATTCTGCCCTACGACATTTTTGCACTCACAGAAACCAATCTCACCCCTGATATTAAGGATAATGAATTATTTTCCCAAGACTTTGATTTACACCGTGACGACGATCTAGATAAGGAGGAAAATTTGTATGGCCGTGGGGTACTTCTAGCTATACACTCTCGTCTCGAGTCTAAACCCTTTCAAAAATCGTCCACTGCATTCTTTGAATTTGTTTGCGCTAGAATTCCTATTTGCAAGCGCAACCTATATATTTGCTGCTGCTATATTCGCCCCTCTCAACCAATTCAAGGTTACCAGCTAGCTGTTGATGCAATCGACAGCATTTTTGATGCTGCTGATCCCAGCGTCGTAGTTATTTTTTTGGGTGATTTTAATCTACCTAAGCTTGTATGGGCTCAGACTGACCAGTCCTACTTTACTGCAACAAATCCCACCTCTGATAAAGAAAACCTTTTCATCGACTGCCTTACTGACTCTGGTCTGTATCAATTAAGTGGTGTCACCAATAACATTGGCAGACAACTCGACCTAGTCTTCGCCACTGATACAGATAACTGCATCGTTTTAGAAAGCAGACATCTTCTTTCTAAGTTGGATAGTTACCATCCTCCCCTTTCTCTTACATTGGCGTATGACAATGGTCTTAATCGCGCTTCTTATGAGTCTTCTTACAGTTTTAATTTTCATAGGGCTAACTATGCCGAACTGAATAACCTTCTCAGTATGGCCAATTTTGACTTTCTTTACGATAATCCCAACCTCACGGTTAACGATGCTCTCGCATTCTTCTATACCGAAATTTTCAAATGTCTCTCCCAATCCGTACCTTTTTTACCCAAAAAGAATCCCTCATCATCGCCACCCTGGTATAATCAAGAGTTGCGATCTTTTCGTAATAAGAGAAATAAGCTCTGGCGTACTTACTTAATATCGCGTTCCGACATCGATTTCTTTTACTACCAGTCTGCCCAAATAAATTTCTCTGTACTTTGTCAAACTCTATATGACAACTATTTAAACCAAATGGACCGCACACTCATTACCGACCCCAAGCGGTTCTTTCAGTTCATCAAAACTAAAAGTAAATCGGATAACTATCCATCATCTCTGAATTTTCTAGATAAGTCATCGGGCGATCCCCAAATTATAGCAAATCTCTTCGCAATTTTTTTTAGCCAAGCGTTCGCCACCCATTCCCAAGAGCCAGACCACTCTTACTTTTCCTACTTAAATTGCTGTCCACAAACAACTTTAGAATCTGTGTCTATAACTTTAGAGCAAGTCAAAGAAAAAATTATAAACCTCAAAGATGATTATTCTGCTGGCCCTGATGATCTTCCCCCTATATTTTTAAAGAAATGTGAAATGCACCTAGCCCAACCTCTTACAGCTCTCTTTCAGCTTTCTATCACCCAGGGATTATTTCCCTCGACCTGGAAAAGGTCATTTATTATTCCCCTACATAAAAAAGGCCGAAAAGATGATATTTCCAACTATCGACCAATTGCTAAGCTGTCCTGCATACCCAAGCTTTTCGAGAGCATTATTTATGACACGATGCTTTTTCATTGTAAACCTATTGTTTCCCAAAACCAGCACGGATTTCTCAAAGGTAGATCTACGACTACCAACTTAACGGAATTCGTATCAAGCACTTTATGTGCACTGGAATCTGGAAATGAAGTTGATGTGATTACCACCGATTTCAGCAAAGCCTTTGATAGGATTTCACATGATATAATCCTTCTGAAATTAAAAGCTCTTGGTTTCCAAATAAACTTTATAACATGGGTTCGATCATATTTAAATGAAAGACAGTACTATGTATTATTCAGGTCCATGATTTCTGACCCAATTAAAGCCTCCTCTGGTGTCCCTCAAGGCAGCCACCTTGGCCCCTTACTATTCATTCTGGCCATTAATGATGTTGGTTGCATCATAAAAAAATCATACATATCTGTTTACGCAGACGATATGAAAATCTTTAGATATATATCTTCTTCCTCAGACAGCCTACCACTGCAGGAAGATCTTGACAGATTTTGTACTTGGTGTCAGAAGAATTTTCTTGAGCTTAACGTCAATAAGTGTCAGGCTATAACGTATTCCCGTAAGCGGCCCCCGACTTCACCTCACTGCTATCTAATCTTTAATCTTCCTGTTCCCTTAGTGAATGAGTTGCGGGATTTAGGTGTTATCTGTGATAAGGAACTCAATTTCCGTTCTCACATTGATAATATAATAAAGAAAGCCAACTCTGCCCTCGGCTTCATCAAGCGCTGGTCTAAGGAGTTTTCCAATCCTTATGTTACTAAATCTCTTTACATAACCTTTGTTAGGCCTCTTCTTGAATATGCAAGCCAGGTGTGGTCACCCTACTACAGAACACACATTCTCCGAATAGAAGCTGTTCAACGCAGGTTTTTACGATTCGCTTTACGTGGTCTTCCCTGGGATGATAGCCAAAACTTACCACCTTATACTGATCGGCTGAAACTTATAAATTTACAACCCCTTTCTATACGTCGAAAAATTGCCGACATTCTCTTTATTCATCAAATTTTAGTTGGTAATATCGATTGTCCTTCCTTACTTCGACTTATTTCTTTTAATACAAACCCTCGCAATCTTAGGTCTGTGCCACTTTTCCGGCTAAATCTTCACCGAACGAATTACGGACACTTGGAGCCAATGTCTAGAATGCTTCGTGAAGTTAACGATATTCTGCCTCTCTTCGACTACCATCTCACCAAACTCTCTCTTAAAAACACTCTTATTTCCACCTATGCCTCACATCCTAACTTTTTTTTAACCGCTCCCACCCTTTAGTTTTTATCTTTAGTTTTAAGTGAAAATTGTTAGTTCTAAGAATTAGCTTGCAATAAGCATTAATAAATCTGTCCGGGTTTGACCCGGGCCGCAAATCAAATGGGCGATGGAGATGGCGCAATAGTTTGCTCATTGGACTATCACGCAGAGAGTCTGGGTTCAAAACGAAAAAAAAACTCGGTCCACCTGATCACATGAAATGTTAAGAAGAAAACGTGCTTGAAGCATGGAATCTCAGCAACGTTTGTCCAATCCACGAAAATGGTGAAACGTTTTGACTAAAGCAAATAGATTTAATCATCTTAAGCCCTTCTTAAACAATTTGCTTGGTCCATATCAGTACGGTTTCAGGCCAGAAGAGTCTACCATCGATGAAAAAACATTACAGCAGAGCTTGAAAAAGGCAAGTATACTCGTATTTCAAATCGACACTTAGCCTCATATAACAGCGCTCATAGGTTGGCTCGTCCAACGCCAGATCTAGTTCTTACCTCACGATGTATCAGGAACGATCTTGACAAAAGTGGACCAAAAGTCTGTGAAATCATTTGCGTATGCGGATAGAACTGCTGTGCTTGGACGAACGCAGTAAGCGTGAATGAAGCTTTTACGTGAGTGTTAAGGGCGAAAGTGTCAAGAATGGGTCTGAGTTCTCTCTTTAATGCGTTATAACTTCGGGTTGGATTCGATCATTTTGCGAGCCAGAGCCTTGGTGTTCATTCGCTCTATATAGGCTAGCCATCTCAGGTGATGAATGCCTAGTTTTCTGAGTAGGTCGATATTGCTGAACAGATCGTATAATTCTACTTTAAATGTTCTCTTGCAAATATCGCCAATGGAAACTGAAACGAATAGAAAGATATCTTTATCTCAATCGTTCTCAATCGGCATTTTGTCCATATGTACGAGCTCGGCAGGGATGCCAAAACTAGACATTGCCCTGTATAGCTCGACTCTATAGATGGTACAGGCCGGGGCCTTAAAATTGACGAATAGGATCTGGCAGGGTATGAATATATGGTTAATTGGGGACTTCCCTGATTTCAAACTGCACGCCAATGTTGTTGGCCAATCAGATATGATCTTGTATCCGACGTTGAGGAGACGAACGAACCTTTAAAGTTTGCGCAATTGAGAGGACTTTAATTTTTTGCATTAGGCAAATGCCAGTGAGAAAAAAACTATTGTGTTCTCTTCAGGACGTCACTTCTGGCAGCCTTGAATACTTCGTCAGGTCCAGGTCCAGCTCCAGGTGTCAGGTCCTGGATTTCAGCTTGGATATTGCTATTTTTACTTTTTTGTTTTGGTAAGGTTGACGAACGCTTAGGCTATCATCGTCTTAGTAAAGGGTTCTTCAATAAGGACTTGACAACTTTGTTTTTTAAATAAAACGCAAACCATTTGAGATATTTCAAAACTTTACTATCGGCATGAAGTACAATCAAAACTCAAACTCGACTTCGTTCATATGGCCACAGCGGGCACGTTTGCAGAATCGTTGGACTCAATTTCCAACGACTCGGCCACACATTTCGGCCGAAACGGCCACTATTTCGCGTTCAATGTTGGCTCTGAGCTCTTCCAACGTCGTCGGCTTGTTGGCATAAACCAATGACTTAACGTAGCCCCACAGAAAATGGTCAAGCAGCGTTAAATCGCACGAACGAGGCAGCCAATCGACTGGCCCATTTCTTGAGATAACACGCTCACCATACTTACTCTTCTCCAGAACCCAATCGGAGAACGTAAGTCGCTTCAAATGTTCCATCGGCTTCAATTTTTGAGTAAGTTTGATCGTGTATGGGTGTAAACCAAGATTATTACGCAAAATACGCCATAATGTGGTCTGAGCGATGCCCAATTCTTGAGAACGCCGTGGAATTGACTGATTTGGATCGTTTGCTACGGACGCCTGAACGGCAGCAATATTTTCGACACTTCGACCAACCCGTTGTCTCATTGACACGACAACATCACACAACGAATATGTAGACTCAAATTTTGGCACTAAACTTGTTATTGCCTGTCTACTAGGGTGAGAATTACTACCGAAAATTGGAATTAACGTTGCAGTCACCGCCCCGAATTTCGGTTGAAAATTTTTATAATTTTCAGACGTTGCTCGTTCGTGTACTTTACCATGATGAAAATGTTGAGTTTACTGAATAAATTGACAGTGATAGTTTGATGATTTAAGAAAGAGTGCGTTCACAAATTAAATTCAAAGTTGGCAAGTCCCTATTGGAAAACCCGATAGAAAGGCTTATTCCGGCTTGATGAGGGATGTTGGTCTTTTTCTGCGTTATACAGTCTGCAAGATTTTCCATATTCTTAGCTCCAAGTACGACTCTACTAAAAGGTTTCCTTCTCCTATTGTTAAACCTTTCGTGATTTATTTTTGGAGTACAACGTCTCAGTGTCAGAGCTTTTCTGGCTTTTTCTTCTGGAGAAGCTGCATGTCCTTGCCGAATTTCTTCAACAAACAAGAGATACCTAACTGGTGGTCGGGCGAAACCTAGCACATCAATTGCAGCGACTCTGGTGGCATAGGAATTTTTGAGAGATTTCGGGACTCGCATTTGGCGAGGATTCTAGTGGTCTCTTGTGATTGAACCTTCTCACAATAATTCCTCTTTTCTGTGGCGCTTAGGAAATTCACATTTGCACCTTGGCCCCAAAAAGGTGCTGATCCGACTCAATGCTGGCTGCCCAGAACGTTTGGGTGTTTGGATCAATTCGATATTTTGTATCACCTGTATCTCTACCTAAATGTCCTCCTTTCCGATGTTTGCGTTGTAAATGGGATCATAGAAACATTCTTTGATGGGGTCGTCCTTATAGTACTTAGGTGCATGGATGCATATTATGCTTTCGATATCGAGTTTTACTCTTGATCTGGATTGCCAGAAGACTCTCGCTCACGTGCCAGAAGCCCAAGACTCCTTGCCTTTGTCTGTCCCATATGGTAAATCCGTATTCGCTGTTTCTCTTCCCTAAACCAAGCACAATCACCATAGTGTACATCACAGTTTTTCTTCCTCTTTTATGACTAAAATCTGCGTGGTAGCACTCAAGGGCTTGAGAATTGCTTTGCTGCATGTGGCTTGTTTAGAATCCGAGCGTTCAACATACGTCTAAGGGTCGTTCTTCTTTAGAAGTTTGCAAGGGTTGTCAACAGCGTATCAATTTTTATCTGAGTTCATTTGTTGCCTTATCACGCCTATTAAAATTCTTCCAAGTAGGGCTGTATTTGTTCAGTATTATGCCTCTATCCTAGGAAGTCCTTGCCATTTCAGGCTGTATAAGTAAAGATTTACTCATGTAGGCTTACTCTGCTAGCTCAATCTAAGTTACATGATATTTAGTCAGCAGTTTTCTGATCAATCGTCATGTCACTATGTACCAAAAATTCGATATTGACAGTCGTCTTCGGATGCAACATTTGAGATGGCTGGGCTATATTGACCGAATGGACAACACATAATTTTAAATCCCTGAGGAACGGTGCAGCAGAGGACGTCCCCAGCAAAGGTGGCGCACGTAAGTGGAAAAGGACCACAATGAACTTGGGGAGTGTTAGCTGGAGAGGGTTATTGATGGAGGGCTTGCATAGCTGCTAACTAGACCCCAGAGACGTTGACGGCAATATATAAAAACTTTTTGACTACGTTCGTGATTCTATTTAGAGAATGGCGACAGTCGAGCAGAATTTCGTTCATTAAAAAGGTTCAGTGACTAGAAATGTCAAGTACCTGCTGCATGGTACGAGCGAATGTTTATGTAGCCGGATTAAATTTGAAAATATCTCTGTACATCGATATCAATAATTCAGTTCAGTTGAACGATATTTGGTTGAAAACTCGAACCATACCAAAAGCAATATCTCATTTCACGTTGTTCGACTATCCCAACCTCGTTTTTGTTTGTATCTTATCATGTCACAACGTTGCACGTTCTTATTGAGATACACAATCGTTTTTCGGAATCCCCCAAAGCAACACTCGAAAATGAAATGAAAGTGTTTACGATAATAGCGCAATGAACTTGAATAAACCCAGTGTGCGAGTACTCATAGTCATACGTATTGGAGTACGTTCTGGTAGACGATTTGCCAGGATAAAGCAACTCCCTATGCTGCGTACGTGATTTGCCTCAGTAAATGCGATGGGAACGTATTAAGGAAATGCCCCATCAGGGTTCATTTTATTTTATGTCTCATTATGTCAGCTGTTTTCTTTATCCGTACCTCAAAAATGAAAGCTTGTTAATGTGTTGTATATATAGGAGTTCGACATGCAGTAAATGAGAGTGTTAAGACTTGCTATGAGATGCGAATGAGTCGGTCTTTGTCAGTTTTGGCAAATTTCTTAATTCCTTTGAAAAACATTCAATTCTTTGCACCTTATCTCCTTGGTCATTTGAAGTAGATCAACTCAACCTATCCACCACATAGAGCATCACCATTAAAATATTTGAAAATGCCAAAATGTTACAATAGACTATCCACCACATAGTACTCGTATTCGAGGAGGACAATAAAATCGCACTTAACCTTCAAGGACTCTTACCGTGTACGAGTGGTTACACAATCATCAAGAGATCCATTGAGTTGAGTCCTGGAAAATTCCCATCTCATGAGTGTAAGAGTATGCCATCGTTGTGCCTGAAAAACGACGAATAGTTTACAAAGTAAAGAATTATCCTTGCGATGCAATGGTTGTCATAACGTATCCTTCGGCTTTAAGGATTGAATTTTAGGGATTTTCTCTTTTGGAAATATTTCAAGGATTTTCTTTTCATTTCAACTGACGGAAGGATTACAACAACACATCGGACAGGCTTTGGACATTTGTGAGTAATAAATTTTCTTAAGGACTTACAAAAACGAAGTGAAGGTCAAGATTTTACGGATTATAATGGGATTAACAGGTTTTCTTTGTTTGTTCAGAAATGACGAAGGCATATGGTGAGAAAGGAATGAAACTGCTGAGGTATTTCGGTATTTTGAACATGGAAAATTGCTACAGGCTCAATGATTCTTTGATTAAACATTTCTTAAACCTCCTTCTTGCCTTGAAACTTGATAAGTGTCGAGATGTTGAAAAGTTTGGCTTTACGAATGATTTTTTGCTGAGTGAATTCTCATTGCAAAGGCATTAGCTTTCTAATCCAGGTCAAAAGCGTCCATAGAATGAGGATAGCACTATCAAACAAAAACAAAGGTGTTCGGGTTTGCTCAAATTTTTTTTTAGAACATTTTGATCCCTGTTGATGAAGAAGCGAAACCCTTAGGATGTTTTCGAGTCATAGAAGAGAGCTCATTCTTTTCACACTGGCTTCAGCTAGCAAGCAAAGGATATCTCCGACAAAAATTTAATTCAAAGTACTAAGCCACATAATCGCAGTTGGGTGAACTTCAGCGCATATACTTGAAGCTATACGGATGCTCTTATGAAGGAGTCAGCGGCATCATCAGACGTCAGACGGAAACCTTCTTTGGTACCTGGACTCAGATTATTTTATGATGCCTCGGGTATTAGCAAGATGCACTCTGCATTCGTTTAACCAGTCTCTGCTATTAGTCACTACTGCATGGGTCTTCTTATAGTATGGTCGTCAGAGATCCTGATTGCTTTGCTTCCAACTCGGAAGCCCATGAATTATACTGGGTTGCAGTTGGCTGTAAGAATATCCCAAGTCCATGGCTACCTTCAGATCGGTAGTCCCGATCTAACCTCTGATTAACGCAGCAGCTTCATTTGTGGCGGAGTTAATTTCGTGGATATGGCAGCGGCGATGTTATCAGCGAGTTAGATCACTTATTTCAGCAGTATCAACCTCTGAATCTCGTTATACATATTGTTGCAAGGGAAAGGCCTGCGAACTGATTCTTGGAAGACTCCCACAGAGAGTACCGTCGTCAGTATGATACTAAAGCTTCCTGCAGTTGCGTGATTGTGACTTTGTGATTTGTTACTTTTTGGGTAGGTAGCATAGGGTATTAGTTCTGACCAAGGATCTCTCAATTTTTGGTCTGGCAGAGCTTCTCTGCCGCCGCTTACAACTTACCATATATACAGTGTGACAATTAATATCCCGGACATGAGCCATATCTCAGCACCTAAAAGCTTGACTATTTCTCTTCTATTTGTCAAAATTTCATGACATTTGGGTGACATTTACCAATTATAAAAATTGTTTTTCCAGAACACCTTTTCATTTTAATATGGGACAAAGAGCGGTCAATAAATTCGACACAAAACTTGGTAAAAGTGCATCAAAAGCATTAAGATTGGTGCAGCACGTGAACCGTGATGTTTCCTTGAGTAAAACAGTTGTTTTCGAGTTGCATAAACATTTTTTCAGCGGCAGAGAGACGCTGGAGGTACCAACAAACACACAGGAAGGCCGATTTGAGTCCGGACGCCTAAAATGATTCAAAAAGTAAGTGACTTTGTTGCAAAAGACTGCTGGAATTTCGCATATTATCTTAAAGTGTTTTTGATCATTTAATGGCTAGGATTCATCGTATTTGGCCCGAGTTTAGCGATCCAAAAATTTGGTTTCTGTTGCAAGATAATGCACCGAATCAACGTTCTTATTGTTCGTTAATTTTTGGCATTTACCTGATTTTGCACCGACTCCCCTTTGTTCCTGAAATGGAAATTGAAGTTGAATGGATGCCTTTTTACGATATTCCTACTATTCAAGCATCTTTGACACAGGCAATGGAGGCAATTCTGCGAAATGTGCTAGAGTTGGCATTCGAATCACTATTGAATCGCCGTAACAAGTGTATTGAATGGGAACGAGAAAATTTAAAATGAGAGCCAGTCCGGGATATTATTTGCCACACTGTGTTAATTTCATTCCAGGGTCTTTTGTTAAGTATCAACAAGACATATTGGGCGATACGACGAAAGCTCTGCTGCCGACTTGTTAATTTTCGGTAGCAGCATTGAATGTTGAAGTTCCTTTAGTCTAGGAAAGGTAATTTTTTGTTATACAGACGGTCTAACCTCTCCTATCTTCTTGCAGGCTTTGAACAGTTCTTCACGCTTTTGTTCTTCGCGAAGGATATTTACTTCTTTCTAAGCATTGCCGGGCAGGTTAACAGAGCTTTTGCTTGTATGTTTCCAAAATAAAGGGTCTGAGTCGTCCTCGTCGTCGGAAGATGCATGACCTACTTTCTTTAATTCTCAAATTGAATGCAAAAAACTGTCCTTGGAAGCCTGGTCTGCCTATTGAGCTGTGAGGTACCGTTTTGCTGGAAGCCCTTTATTCTGAGTATTTGATGCCGTCGATCTACTTGAAGCAGAGCTCTACGGCCTTGTGTTTCTGGGTAGTCCTGCGCCACTCGCTGTGGATATCAGCCCAATATTTTTTCAAACATATCTTTGTCATGTTGTTAACTTTGTCGCCACTAGGGTGGTTGCTGCTTTCGTTCTTCTACGCAGACGTCAAATATTATCGTCCGGTAGCGCTGTGAGTAAATGAATGTGAAGTCAGTGGTTCATTCCTACTCGCCAGTTGAAATGTTCCTATTGCATCCTTATTGGCTAGGCTTATGTCCAGGGATACGAAGCTCTCCTTTTGTGTACATGGCCATGAAATCCTTAGCAATAACCACAGCGGATTTCTTTGCGCGTTAGTTCAGTGGATTTTGAGTTGTAGGTCGGGCTACTGAATATTTTAAGAGCATGGTGCCACTTAGTCTGTGCGGCTGCGCAGATACTAGGTGTGGCGCTAGTATCTCTTTAAGTACTGGGTACTTGATGCTACCAGCTGCATGACTGGTGATTTTTTATACCAAAAGTTTAATGCATTCCGCAGTTGACGGCTGTTCGTCGATATGCCGCCAACGGTTTCCTGGATTCAATCTTGTAATGATTTGAGTAAGTATCCACTCCTGGGAATGTTAGGATATCTATTATATTAGAGCACAGATTTGAGTCAATCAAAATGGCATAAAAGCCTGCATATCGTACTCAAAATTTTGAAATGCGTAAATCTCGTTCTGTGTCTAAATACGAGGGTTGTCTGAAAAGTTTCCGACCGAACAATGATACAAGACATTTTTTCTGAACATTTTTTTTTTTTTTTTTTTCTACATAGTCTCCTTGTAACTCTACAGACTTCTCCCAGAGATGCTTCCGTCTCTCTAACCCGTCCAAATAGTACTTGGCGTTTTCTCTGCAAAGTAATTGTTCACGAAGGTGATTGCCTCCTCATTTGACGAAAATCTCTGTCCTCCGAGCGCAGTTTTTAGATGAGGGAATAAAAAGAAGTCGATTTGGGCTAGATTTGGTGAATAAGGCGGATGGTCAAGCAGTTCAAACTGTAATTCAAGGATTTTTGCCATGGCAACCACTGAGGTGTGAGACGGCGCGTTGTCTTGATGAAACAGGACTTTCTTTTTCTGCAAACTTGGCCGTTTTTCTGTAATTTCTGCCTTCAGCTTGGCAAGCAATGATGCGTAGTATGCTCCTGTAATGGTTTTTCCTTTTTGAAGATATTCGATTAAGATAACTCCTTTAGTATCCCAAAAACCAGTTGCCATCGCTTTTCCCAGCCGAAAAAACAGTCGTTGCTTTTTTTTGGAGCCGGCTCGCCCTTTGCAGTCCACTGTTTTGACTGAATTTTTGTTTCGGGCGTATGGTTGTTTGGTGTATCCAAGTTTCATCTTCAGTAATTAATCGGCGCCAAAACTCGGATTTATTGCGCCCAAACTGCGCCAACAGAGCGCTTGATCTTGATTTAATATGTAACAAACACGTTCTTTGGACGTTTTCATATCCTCTACTATCTCTCTCACTTTAAATCGGCGGTTGTCTAACATCATTTGGTGAACTTTAGCAATGTTATCGTCAGTGGTTGCAGTTTTTGGACGTCCCGAACGTTCATCGTCTCCCAAGCTCTTACGGCCACGTTTAAATTTAGCTGCCCAAAATTTCGCTGTGGTTAATGATGGTGCAGAACCTCCATACACAGAGTCCAACTCATTTTTGATTTGCGTAAGCGTATTGCCTTCCAAAAACAAGAATTTAATAACAGCTCGATACTCAATTTTTTGCATATTCACAAAAAACACTCATATCGCGCGTCCAAAATGACTGAAACTTCGTTAAGTAACTGTCAAAAGATGCACATCTAGCATTCACTAGCTTTTATTGACGTAAAGATAGCGTTACGTTGCGGTCGGAAACTTTTCAGACAACCCTCGTAAGTTGCGCCCGAATGAAAAGGCATTAAGCACGGATTTGCTATTGAACGTTGAACTAAGCAAATGATAATTTTCAACCAGCAGTAAAATCAAAGGTTTTCTGCCTTTTTAGGTTTGGGTTGAATACGCTCAAAATAATTCAAACATCATTCTTAGCAAACATTTCGCACGTGTTGTCTTGAGTTCATTAATGCTGTTCAGGACTGCTTGTCTAAATCCGCAATAATAAACTCTTCCTAAACAAGACCTGGCTTTTTTGTTTGTTGAAATAGGTGCTCGTCTACTTCCTAATTAGGTGTATAACACTGGCAGGTAGTAAACCTTACATATCACACCTCGGCAATCAAGTTTGGAAGCTTTTAGGTTCCCACTAAACCATTAAAGGGTCATCTGCTGCTGTGTTTATTTGGGCACCTTGGCTAGTCAAAAAGATAAAAACTATTACAAACTTCGACTCCAAATATGATGATACAGCTCACATAAGTCGTCTGGCGGCCTATCTGTTAAGGCGGCATCCTTTAACCAAGCTTCAGTTGTGGCATCTCGTCTCCTTGGTGACAAGGAGTACCAGATCACAGAGTGTTCTATGGAGGGTAGGCTACCAAACAGATAGATAAGCTGAAACTAACATCGAAACCAGACATCTAAAAAGTCATCTGTTGAACAACCTTTAACCACAATTTATTTATCTGCAGTCAAGAGCCGTTTGTCTTCCAAAAATTTCAACAAAACTGATGTCTTTTTAATTGAAAACGGAAAAACTACTTCAAAAAGCCGAATTACGAGTAAATCCCTCAATGATATATTATAACGACTTTTTAAGCGACTTTAAATCAACACCAATCATGTGAACCAAATTCCGCTTACAAATTTCGTATCTTTTTCCTCACTTTGTCCTCGAATAACCTCGATATGTACGAGTATGCCTACACATCGACCCAAAAATAACTATGAACAATGGGGACACTACTAGAACGACTGCATCCAGAGACCCTGTTATGCGTTCCACAATAAATAACAACGAAAAAATAAATGTTAAATTAAAATCCCATTGTCCTGGGGCTATTATTGTTGGAATTTTTATTTAAAAAAAAAAAAAGAAAAAACTCCAACAATTCCTTGTGGCGTTTGCCGCTTGCCGTCTCATGTAATTCTTGTGAAAAACTTTATTTATGACACTACTCTCCGGTTTTACTCGTATTCTGTATCCCTTTGTATGCGGCTGCTTTCAATGAGGTTAAACTCTAGATTTATGCATCCTTATGCACTCAACAAATTGGTTTATCGACTTTAAATGTGCTATCCAAACTCCCTCGGCCATAAGGACATTTATTACCGAAAAACGACCGACGACGCCGAACTTACTCCTACTCTTGCTGGTACTCCCTTCGAGTAAATGAGTAAAATAGCGATAAAAATGCATTTCAACGACTTTTATTATTATTTTTTAAATAAACCAGCCCGAAGGGAAAACGCATAAAAATGACGATCATGACTGGGAGAATACAAGAATCTAATATCCCCTCGTAGTCCTTGGAGTGAAAGTAAACTTTTCCCTCTAGTTCCAGGAAGTTGTTCGAAAACTATGAACAACAGCGCGCCGAACCAAATGGTAATTCAAAAAACAAATTCGAATAACCCTACAAGCCCAGGATACACAGGAAAACAGGAAAATTATGCGAAAACTTTTGTGTACGAGCAGTGTATGTACGAGTATTCGTGACAGCAAGTCGTGACTGTATTCGTAAAAAAGTAACCTACGCCGCGCCGCGACTTGATTATGCAAAAATGTTAGAAAATATCTTGCATCTAGTCGTCCTCGTAGTATAGGGTTATAGGGTTATAGGGTTACCTCGGAATGTATTATTTTTGTATTTCAGTCATCTGTAGAGTTTACCCGCTTTGCCGCAGGAGGAACAAACGTATTTGATTCGGATTTTGGTAGATATAATGGTGGAGTCGTACTTGTATTTGTATTTGTAGTTTTTTGTTGTTTTTTGGCAACCACCATCATTGGGTTTTCGTCGGATAATGATGCCGAAATATTTTTGTTTTCGTTTCCGTTTTAATTCCTCGTAATGCATTTGTTTTTGAATGTTTTCCTTCTCCTTACTTTGTATGAGATACATGTACAGATACTACACGACTGACTACTTATAGTCATAGTCTCACTGTGCATCCACTTCGAATGGGAAATTAAGAAACGGTTTAGATGCACCTGTTTGCTGATGGTATTCATTTCAAAATTCCATTCCTGCCAAACTATACTCGTACATAAGAGTATCTCTCTCGACGTAGATACCTATACAAAGTGGTGGTTGGTATTACGTGTAATTATAAACCTCTCATTGAGGTTGTATTAGCACATGAATGAGCGTAAGGATTAAAAATACGGATATCGTCCCGCTGAATAAACATTCCAAATGGATGAATGAATGCTGTGCAGACCGGATAATGAAATGTGAAAACAGTAATTATCTGTACTTTGCAATTTTTGTAATTTTGCTTTTGAATGAGTTCGTTATCAGTGGTAAGATATTTTCGGTACAAATAAAAGCTGGACATTTGGGTGCAGGACTGTGCCAGATTGAGTGGAAAGGATGAGGGTTAAGTTCGGTGTGAGCTTAAAGTTTTTTTTGCAAAAGTTCGAGTTTTAAGGATTATTTCACATCAACGGCGTTGAATTGAAAAATTGATCTACAATGCAAGGGCTTTTCTTAACTCTGTTAGTTGCCTTTTTCTTGGATTCATTATGGATCCTCGATAATCTTGGGGCCCAAAGCCCCTTTCCTGACTAAGAATTAGTCGTCAATATCTGCAAAGTTCCTATTAATAAGGTTGCAAAGGCCGTTTTTGGTATCTGTCATCTTACCCATCTTGCGAGAGTGAGTTTCAAAATCTGATGGCAGAGTTCAAGGTGCACGCGCTGGGCATTTTAATCGACATTGAGGTTAGATGAGACAGCGCAAATTTTGACGGCTTATGTACCTCCATCAGAGAGGGCATCAGAGGGTCAGCGGTTTTGTGCATATCAGCAATGCCGGTGAATAGGGCATTGATTGCCAATAGTGACAGTGCCCAATATGTGCTGACGGTGATAAGCGAGGGCTGCCAGCAGTCCGGCGATCTATTTCCTAAGGTATATAGTGCCCACTTACCGTTTAACCCACTCTTAACGTCTCATAAATCTATGCTCAGTCTTATTAACACGATGTAGCCTTGCTGTGTGTTAGATTATATCTCGCGAGTGCCTACTGAAAAGTGCTTCAGACGTGCCTTAGCCACCGTTTTCTAAAGCCTATCATTTTGGATAATATGCTTCTTTGGACTGAACATGCCACCACAAAAATCTCTAGGGCACCGTCGGCTTTATAGAATTGTAAATGGAGTTTCGGAAAGACATAAGGTTTGTCACAAAGGAAAGAACCTTTGTTTTACATGTCTGTGATAAAAAAAAACACTGTGGCGCTGGCAGCCCGGTATGGGCCATGGCCTAGCTTCTTGACACTCATTTGTGTTGCTCATGTTGTCATTTTTGTCATATCTGAGCGGGGCCTACGGTTTATCGCCGAATCCGAACGGCACTCCTTAGAAGCTTTTTCGAAGGCAATTTTTACTTTCGCGAGTTTGCCATTGCCCGCAGAAAGGGTGATGGGGATTTGAAAAATTGTTGGTGACCCAGCCAGGAATCGAACCCAGACTCTCTGCGTGATAGTCCAATGAGCTAACTATCATGCCATCGCCATCGCGATTAGATAAGTCTAATTAAATCCTTTGCGTCGCTTATCTGATGAAACAGACTGCTTCTGTCTCTGCTCAAGACGTACTTACAAGTCTCGCTCCCATTGATTTTCATATCACTGGCTACCCTTCCAAAGTTGTTTTAAAAAGTGGCCGTACTAGCGACTTGACAACCTTGTGCGCGAACTGTTTCTTTGACTCAGGTCTCATAGCCATTCCGTCCGATGCAACTACAAAAGAACTCATTTTTTTTTGCGAAACTACGGTTTAACGTTTCCTTTCAACATCGGTAACAGCTTCTATATAATGAAGCATTTTATGTAAGCTACAGATTCTATTCTATCCAGGTTGTCGGTAGACCAAACGAATGATTCCCAGGGTTTCTAACAGGTCGGATACATACCTGCTGGCCCCAGTAGCAAACTACAGACTACTTGCTGGACATGAGTAATACAACATCCGCCGATGTTTGCTGTGAATGTAAAAAGAATACCTCGGATGACTACATTAGTTTATGTCTTGCTCATATTGCAACGGACTGCAGATACTTGGCGCTGATGAATTGGGTGCTGGAAATGTAGTCACTTTGTCAATTAAGCACTTACTCATCTTTCGACGAAAAATTGAGAAGCACACCTGTTCTTTGTTTGAGTGGTCTTTTCCGAAGGAAAAAAAAGAATTGCCAAGAAGTACCATAGACAGGATGTCCTGGTACTATGATCCGATAGGGAATACTTTCAAAAACATTGAAAGTACGGTATTCTACAGGGTTATACCAGCGAAAGAAAATTCCCTTCACTTGAAGGAATTCGTGAAAGTTTTTTTCAATTTCGGAAGCCGTTGAGTAGCTGCACAATAGTTGCGGTTTTAGTCAGCTTGCCAAAAGTTTCCCTGACAGCGGTCTATACGAATTGCCACGATATAGTAGTATAGAGTCTTTTTTTTACTTGAACATCTGTCTTTAAATCCCTGGGAGCAAGGATATGCATCGCCATCGCTCTCCTTCAATTCCTTCAATACCAATTCGGAACTGTGTGGAGCACAGAGTTCCACCCTTGGTTAGAGTCGAGGCCTACCTAAAACCTCTTACTGATCTAAGGGTCTCAGAAGATGCACCCGTTCTGCGTTTTAGATTTAAACCACAGCCAAGGTGGACTACCGCAACATGTTAGGCCTGGTTGGAAGTTTGGGGGGCTCCTATCTCCCACGGTACCTTTTTTTTTTTAAGTCTTGTTATGGGCTACGGGTAGACTTGTCACTCAACAAAAACTATGATCGGCAGCTTGTAACTGGACAAATCATAGCAACCGTCACTGGCGTGAAGGTTGAATGATGTTATAGATTTGGCTTTACCCCCGCTTTTTATTAGAAAACATAAATTTGGGGAATCTTCCGTGGGTAACTTGACACTTGGATATCTCAGGTAATAAGAGAATCCATGAAAATGGGGCTGTTCAGTTGGTTGCTCGTCCTCCTCGTTACAGCGCCTTTTAACAGGTCTATATAAGCATCAAGGATAAGAACATGGGTCGGATAATTGCTTGCTGAGCCCAACTCTCTATTCCTGGTTTTGCTCCTTGTGCAAATCTCTATAGATATTTTCGATAGGCACCATGCCCGGACAGGTGGTGGTTACAACCTACTTTGGCCAAGTTTACCACAATTTGATGGCCAGAATTAGTTTGGGGGGCCACCTGTCTTTTGTATCACCTGTTTGCTATCTTGCCGCTGAAGTTCCCCTTTCATCGTTTCTCACTAATTCTGCATTTTGTTTCGCCTTGAGCTTTGACGCATAGGCTCCTGGTAGTCCTGATTGCGCAAATAATGGACACTGATGGCAGTTTTCTTTTAATTTTGTTCTCCTGTACAAGAGTAGCGTTTATGAAAACTGAAATGCATACTCCGAACAGCGCGCGTACCCGGGGCCAGCGATTTTAATAGCATCTACAACAGTGCTGCCTCTATTATCGATGTCTTTTTGCTGGCGTACTCGAAGTTCAGTCTGTTATCGAAGATCGTTTCTGAGTATTTAGTAGACTTCTTAAATTTGGAAGAATATTCTAAGGGCCTTCGGGTAGGTATGATAATAGGGCTTTTGGCCGGCTGACTCATAACTACTCCATATCTTTGCAACAGCTTCATCCATAACAAACTCCATCTCGTCGATGTGACCACGGTGATATCGTCAGTCAATCCGATCACTTCTTCGGACGGTATCAGTCACAGAACTTCGTCGCATATTTTGTTGCAAAGGAGGTGTCCAAGATGCTCTGCTATTAAGCGCATCGTTATTAAGTCAAACGTTATTACTGCACAATAATTCTTTGTAACTCATTACAATCTTTCTGCTGTGGCCACGCTGATGATCTGACAGAGTTCCATTTTCTGCGCCACTGCAATCGGCCTACAATATTTGATATGGTCCAGAATCTTTCCTTAGGAATAGAGACATACCACCTTGATCAATAAGTTATCATTTATTATTCAGAAAATTAAAAATACAAGTTTATTCATCTAAATCTATATTGTCCTCTTCAAAGTAATTCCCATCGACTGCAACACACTTATGCCAGCGTTTGATCCAATCCTCGAAACATTTTTTATATTCGGTTTTCGGTATGTCCATCAGTGCTTCCTGCGATTTTTCCATTACTTCCTCTCGGCTGCTGAAACGCATTCCCCGTAGTGGTTTTTCAATTCGATTGAACAGAAAGAAGTCACAGGGAGCCAAATCAGGTGAATTCGCTAGCTGTTGCATTTTTCGTCAAAAAACTACGAATAATGATGGCACTGTGCGACGGTGCTTTATCATGGTGCAATATTCACGAGTTTTCTGCCCACAATTCTGGTCTCTTTCGGCGAATTGCTTCACGCAAACGTCTCATAACGCCCAAATAATACTCTTTGTCAACTGTCTGGCCTCTTGGCAA
The DNA here is from genome assembly GCA_928272305.1 of Volucella inflata. Lineage (NCBI taxonomy): Eukaryota > Metazoa > Arthropoda > Insecta > Diptera > Syrphidae > Volucella > Volucella inflata. The sequence continues at coordinate 104,616,221 of OV743719.1, forward strand.
AAATTCATGATGCACTACACCGTTTTAATCCATGAAAACCGTGAGCATTGCCTTCTTTTTTGACTGAAAACGAAGTGTTATTTTGGTCTCGGCTCATTTAGTGAACGCCATTCACTTGCTTGATGTCTGGATTGCGTATCGCATACATAAACCCACGTCTCGTCTCCAGTAATAATCCTTTTGATGAATGTGGGATCGGATTCAGCCTCGCAAATCATCTCCTCTTTTGCGGCGTCAACACGGTGTCTTTTTTGCATGAAATTGAGGTCTTTTGGCACCAACTTTGCTACTACACGACGGAAACCCAAATCATTAACCAAAATGTCTTGGATAGATCCATAGGCAATGTTCAAGTCCTCTGCTTTCTCTCTTTTCGGTTGTTGACCAACATTTCTTTTACTTTATCAATGTTTTCGTCGGTTTTCGATGTCGATGGTCAGCCACTGCGTTCATCATCTTCGATTGACTCACGACCACTTTTGAACCGCTCGTGCCACTGGTAAACAACCGTTTTCTTTAGAGAATCGTTGCCGAAACACTTTTCCAATATTTCCAACGTTCGTGCACCATTAAATCTGTTTGTTTGCGCAAAATTTAATACAAGTTCGTAGTTGCAAATTTACGAGTACATTCATTTCTTAAATTGTAAAAAATCGCCAACACACACAGAAATAGATGTACTCTTGGCTACGTAACTTTTGCAAATGTCAAGCTATGACGATAAGATTTAGAGGGAATATCAACAGAGGTACCAACTTAACAAAAAAAATCAGAACTCAAGTCGGAATAATGGGTGCGCCACACGGTAGTTATTCCGGGATCAAGGTGGTATTTATCGACACGACCAAGGTTCTGTAGGTCGTTTGTTCCCTTTTAGTAGTGGCTCTTCGCCAAGACTGCATTAGGGAAATGCTATCCAGTCCACACTTGTCGTTATCTCCTTTTTTTTCCTGTTCCGACGTAGTTTTGAATGTGTGTGTTTCATGCTGTAATCAATCGCGATGAAATAAAAATAAGCTGAACTACAAATGTTATCCATTGCAAGCATTATCATGGATATTAATTGGGATCCCCGGTGCCTTTAAACTCTTCTCCAGCTGTGCAGCAAAAATCAAAGTTCGTTCTTAAGTGACCCTTTCAAGGCAGTGTCTCGGCCAATTAAAGAATGCTCCTGGAAGTTCGATCAGGTTGAAGATCTCTGGGATTTGTGGAGTTTTTGGTTCATTTTGCTCTGAGCCTTCTTACAGACTGTCCTTTTAGGCATTAGTGCTTTCTACACTGTGGAGAAGAGGTGAATCATCCGGAGATATGCTGCTAGTACTCAACATTTCCTTGAACTTATCTTTGGCATGTCTTTCAATTTAGGCCCTGTTAAAGTGGGTTGGTGTCATCGTTGCTATATGCAGTTGAAAAATGTAAATAATGTTGCGTAGTGGTCATTGTGATTATAGTCCTTGCTGACTCTTTTAATATTGAGTGCTGATCACATCCTCATTTTGCGAAATTTTGCTTGGGTTTCGGGAAGGCATATCTCAACCTACAAATGTGCAAGAAATAGCGCATTAACCTTCGTGTACTTTGGCGTCCTCTCTCTATGTATTCTCCAGACCGAGTTAATAAATCAACACTTATTCTTAAAAACAGCTGTTGAACATATTACTGTTCTCATTAAGTTATTTGGAAGTGATATGTCCAATTGTCTGTCCTTAGAAGGCGCCTGTCGATTTTTGTCTTTGTATCTATTTCATTATTATTTTAAAATTGTAATCATTATATTCGGCTTAAAATAACTCAACAAATTGCACGAATTTTTCGCATTCCAACTGTTATGTGTTCACAAATTTGCTTTAAATAAAATGAAATGTGTCCACTGAAAGGCGAACTTGTACTCGAATATTCACAAGCTCATGTTTTTAATTACAATTTTAATTTTTTGTTGGCATTTTTAATGACTTTTATATGCTAATGTGTCTAACAGGTGCTTGAATTTTGTTAAATTTGTTTTTGATTGTTTTTTAGTAGAGCGAAATTCATCCACACACGAATGTATCTTTGCGCAAAAATTACATAAAACATGTTCCCTCATAAAATTATAAACCTTTATCCTGCAAACTATATAGTATCGCCCCTCACTTGCCGCAAATGTCATCAACAATTTGTACACCGGTGAATACGAAGGGTTGGAAAGGAAAATTAAAAAAAAAAAAAAAAAAAAAACAAGAGTTACATTATTATGAGAGGACAACGAACAGCACCAGAGTAGGAAACATGACTTTAGTGGCTCTGATGCAGCCACCACATTGATGGCACCCATTCCAAGTACGAGTAAGTCGGGACATTGTACTCTTCATAATTAACATACTTTAAATCGTTGGCTGTAAATTATGTGCAGACATTTTCTGCACACTACACTTCATCATTGACATGACTTTTAATTAACAGGAGGGGAGAGAGATATCTTTTATGTGATGATGACACACGGTACAGGACATTCAGAGTTACTTGGTACTCAACATTTGGCATAGTAGCCTTTGAGATGGATCTGAGGCTGGATCAGAAGAGTCCTTTAAGTGGAGAGATTTCTGCTTTTTTTTTTGTTATCTCTGAGCACAAAAGAATTATCCAACCCGGATAAGGACTGTAATTATTTTTATATTTTTAAACTGCAAATGCTTCATAGTTTTCTGTTGGATTCAAGATAGTTTTTCTACCGTTTATATGTTTCAAGCATTCTTCAGTTCAGAAACTTGGGGCCTAAACAAGAAGTCTTTCTCGAAATTAAATAGCTAAGTTATAAGTTTCATACAGATGGCGTTACAATACATATGTACTGGACTTATTACTCATTCAATTGGGTGGCACATAAGCTTTTTAGTGGAGGATCTCTACAATTTGTGTTATATGAGGCACAGAGAAGGACCTTCTAAGCGAAAGAAGTAAAGGTTTGCCGTGTAGCGTGAACTCCTGAAATCGTTTGATTGACCCTTAACTTGACCTTTATCAACTAACAAACCTCTCCAACTAGAACGACCTCTCGCTAGCTGTTGGCACAGTCAAGTTCGATGAGATTCTCTGCACTTGCATGCGACATTCCTTGAGATCAGAATTGAAGACTGTTTGAGCCGGAGCTACATTTGTCCAAAATTATCTAGCTATTTAAGATGTTTGTTATGTAGACGCCTGAAAAGACCTATGTTGGCGGACTGAACATTCAGCGGTTGAATTCCTATGAACATTTAAACCCAGTTCAAATGGAACCGAGAATCAGACCCATTACCTTTCTTCCAAAACTGGGCTGTAGAGGGTCTTGTACTGGCCAAATTTATGTTGCGAGAGTAAATCAGCGGCGGACAATAACAACGTTCTGGCCAAAACGTTGATGTTGCGTTTCCTATTCCCGTGGCAGCTTGTTCTTTGTTTTCCCATAATTGACGGATTGAACTTCATTGACAACTCGCTGTATTCGCACAACCAAATCAATGTCAGCCGGATAGGCAGGTTTTTTGTGTGAAGATAATACCCCTTTTGTTGATTTGGAAGTTTTGGATGTAAGACAATGTAAAGAAAGTTACATGACAGCGCATCGCCTTGTCTGAAACCTATTTTGATATTGAATGTCTCAGTTTCCGATATCAATGTCTCTTTGCACGCTGGCAAATGCAAATGCTAATCTGAAACTCCTGAGTATTTTCCAGAATCTGTCATAGAATGCATCTTTGATCCATGGTGGTGGTTTTCCAGCCTACAACTGCACTGGTGCTGCTTATTTCGATGCTTATACTTGCTGACATTCATCGTCAAACCTGAAGTTTCTTTCGAGTGGCGTCGCTTTTGAATCGATCACTTAAAAGGAGCTTTTCTGATGGCTCGTTGCTGTTCGTTTGTTTGGATATAAAGGATATGATTTTGAAAGAAATGGGATCGACAAAGGTTCTTGAAATTTCAACTTTTTAAAGGCGAATTGACTGTATTAAGCCGGTGATATTCGTACCTTGGCTGCAACAAGTTTATGATCCAAGTTCATGTTTTTTCTTGGAAAACTAGGGCAACCAGAATCCTGGAAGAGTGTCAGCCATCGTTTTCAATATGATCTATCTAGTTGACAGTTAATTGACCACGGGGTTAGAAAAGTCCCCTAATAGATAGATGTTGGGTGCTGGCCACTAGAAGTTTAGGTCCTATTACAAGTGGCGAAAGCCGAAAATAATTGTTTTTCGTGATGTTATGGTTTATCCTTAATTGATCGAATAAGCACACCATGGAGACCTTTAGAAAGCCAGCACCATAGTGCCTCCAAATTAACGAAAAGCGAAAAAATGGACAGCTCGTAGCACACATGTAACGTGCACATTTAATTCTGCCCATAAGTTTGTTATCAAAAACACGCCCGTGGAAGATAAAAATGATGTCGGCCCGAAAGATTAAGGCCCTTAGCTAGTCAGTAGGCAGCTTCTTGGTTCTCTTAAACACTACAGCAATGCCGAGTTAGCTGGACGTCATAAGCAAATAATCCAAGGCCTTTGACTTGGCCTCCAACTTGTGCTGCTAGCGTTCATTCGTTGGGGTATGGGGCTGTGATGCAAGTGGTAGTAAACAGGCTTCCAAATTGGAAAGTTCTGTGTCCGAAAGACTAGCATTTCCTCAGTCAACAAAAATCAAGTTAGATGTGTAGTTGACAAGAATTCAACTATCCAGTTTAACACATTTTGAGGCATTATAAATGTATTCATACTCACTTCAGTGTTAGGTTCTTCAAAAAAAAAAAAAATTCGTTCAGATCCAATGCAACTTGAGGTTTTCAGACTAAGGCAACAGTAGGATAATTTCAGGAGACTGAGTGTGCAGTATAAGGGTAGGCACTGATCGTATTAATGGAAGCTACTGAATTGTGCTTATTTAATCTTCCCGTGGTAGCCGGTGGGTACCTAAAGAGTCACATAAGAGCCTGACACTCACCCAGTTACTGCTGTGAAGGAACCGAAAGCCTCTGATGAGGACGGATTTACTGCTAAGGATTCTGTAAACAAAAAAAATGGAAAATAACATTCGAATCTGTACATAGATTGGTTAAACCTTTACTAGACCGCGAGACTTTGGTTTCTATAAAGCAGATAACACAGCCATTAAGGATGATGTTACAGAGAAAACAATTAATGTCTATTTGGGGCGCAGATTTATTGCCTTTGAGTTGCTGCTTAATTTTCGACACGTATAAGCTGTTCGCCTTATAACAATGCGAGTTAAGGCTCTATTTACTTTTCTAGTATCGCATTAGGGTGGAATAAGGGATAAATAAGGTTGTCCGATTTTTCTACAGTTCTGAATTCTTTTATAGCTGTTACACGGTTTCCAGAATATCCACAATAGACACCTGATCACTTTATCATGAAACTGCCAACCACACTGATTATTCTCCGATCGACACAAGACTCTTTTAGTATTAAAGATGTTCGAACCTTTTGAGCGGCGAATACGAACTCAGATCACTAGCTCGTTGCAGCTAAGGTAAGTGAATTAATACTGTGCGGATACTTAACATTGAAAGGTTGCAATCGCAACAAACCCCCTCTTTTGGCTATCGGATATCTCTCGATCTCTTCATATGTCCTATACATGCAACATCAAGTGTTAAAAACTTAGTAATTAGGTCACAGTCTGTACTGACGATAGCAAAAACATCTCTGGGAACTGTTAAACCACAGTTGATTGTCTACCAACACTTCGTTGTTGTCCAGCCACTCGACCAAAATAAAGTGATGGCGCCAATAACCCAGCTTAAGTACAACAAAGCTGCTGAACTGAACGGGCCACTTGGTAGAAGGCATGCATTAATTAAATTCCAAAATTTGGTCACCATAAAGTATGCCTCAAGATTGGAACCATATCACATTTTGCCCGATCACAAGTAAGGGGACTTTCTAAACCTCCGTCTTGTTTGGAAAAACCAAAGACACCCGATTTTAAGGCCACATATGCCAAGCTATACAAAAAAAATATCCAGATTTGGTATCCCTGCCAGACTTTTCGGATTATTTTAAGTGACAGTGGAGGACGGCCGCTGCTCCATAAAGGTCGAATACATTCTCTCCGAGACCTTTGACGTTAAAAGAATTTATTCAAAGTCATGTGCTGTTATAAATACAAACTTTTTCAACGGTGAATCTCGCAAGTCAACACTGGTGGTATAATTTCTCCAAAAGACTATACAACTGCTTTTATACGGTAAGGAGACTCTATAGCAGACCCTCAATATCCCAGGCTTACTTAATGTGGATGAAGATATCCTTGGCCGTTTTGAATGGTTCCATTGATTGCGGCAATTTGGAGTAGCATCTTGGATGGCGCACAGTGATACGCATCTACTCATATAAGTGCCCATAAGTCGTCTAAGATGGCCAAGGTACTTTAACTTTTACTTTTTAATTCATTTTTATTATTTCTTTCATTATTACTTATATTCTAGACAAAAATGCTTAAAACTATTTTGACAATGACAATTACTTATTCTGGCTTACTGGCTCTTACCGAGCGCTCTAAACTTAATAATATCAATTAACTTTGCCTTTCGGCCTCAAAACTATCTTATAACCAATACAATCTTTCATTTAGGCAATTTTAACTGTAATTTGGATGGTAAGCATTAGTGGCCTCTCGCAACGGGTGGTCACCATCCCAATCACGATTTCGGGTGCCTATAGTTCGTCAACATTGTGCACAAACACTACTGAGACTTGATCAATGCCATGAAGCAGAGTTCACTTCTCAGTGGCGCCGTCCCATGCAAACGAACGCGGCCTTTCCGCCTAAATAGTCTAAATCTAACTTAAAACTAGGAGGAGTATGCCACCTTGGTAGAGTACCGATCTAGGAGAGCATGTCAACCCCTTCCCCTTTCTTTAGCCACCAGAATTCGGTGTACTGTCTTTCGGCATCGACCCGATCTCTTTCCGCAATCGCGGTACTAAAACGGAGGAGCTCCTGAGCATTGGCGACGTAGCCGTCGAAGATGAGCCGCTTGTCACTCGCACCGCGGTGGCGGTGGTATATTACCTGGATACCATCCCTGCTTTGCATTAAACCTTTAGCAACAATATGGAGAAAAGCCCGATAGAAGTGAACTCTCGTGGTACATTTCATTGGGGTAATAAGCCCTAAAGATCAAGCTGTTGTCGCAGGTCGTTGCCCTTGCAACGTGCCTTCAAATCACCTTAATCAGGAAATTGTCAATCCTATTCAGACGAGCCCCATCGTAAAGCGCTTTGTTAGAATAGTATTTTTTGTGCTCTGATTCCGGTGTTCTATACAAACGTAGACAGGTCCTAAGACACTGTCTTTCAAACACCCGAATCTTTTCCATGTGATACGGCGCTACATTAAACCACACAGGGCAACCATACGCGATGACTGGCCTGCTTAGGGCCACATAGCATATGACCTGCACCCTGGAGGCAAGTTGACTGCTGTGAAACAGCCTTCTAGTCAGGGCAAAGGCCTTCTTGGCTCCGGAAAGACAAACCTCTTAATTTTTGTCAAAATACAGATACTTACCGAGCCAGATACCAAGGTATCTCACTACGCTTCTCACCGCTAATGGCAGCCCGTGCTGTCCAATGATGGCCAAATTTCACCAGTTATATCTGGTATCCCTACAAGCCCATCTCAATTGAGTCCTAAATAAGAGATTGTTTCTGACTTTTGGAAATTGAGTTTTAATTTCCAATCATCGCAATACTCCTTAATATGATCGAAATCACGCTGCAGAAGAGCATTGATGACTTCGATTTCGGGACCTGATCTGTACGCCACTAAATCGTCTGCGTATGCTATAGAGTGATTGAGGGAACCTACTAGATCACTTGTGTAAACGTTAAACAGTATCGGAGAAATCACTTCCCCTTGTTGTAGGCCGTTTTTAATATCAACGACTTTGCTCGAAGTGACGTTGCCACATTTGACAACGAACTTCTTTCCCATAAGCGTGTTATAAATCATATAGTATATAGCAGTGGCTTGGGCATGTCCATCCTAGTCAACTTATAGAAAAGCCCCTCTAGCCATACGGTGTCGAAGGCCTTCTCAAAGTCAACGAGACAGGCTACGGGTGCCTGCATTTATTCCATTATATGTCGGAGATCAGCTTTGACGCAGCATGAATAGTGTCATGCCTCGTCCTAAACTGATTTTCCGGAATTATGTTATTTTCCTCAACCCACCTTTGCAGAGCTTTATTTACCACTTTCTCAAGTACCTTGCTTATATTCGGAAGTAAGCTAATTGACCGAATATTAGCTGGGTTAATCCTATCTTTATCTCGTTTTGGGATGGGATGTACCACTGCTATTTAACAATGCGTTGAATAATGTATATTATCCTATTATACTATAATGTAGTAAAAATATCCATTGCTTCCAAGGGCAAGTGTCTTAATACGACGTTTGGAATACCGTCTACTCCCGACGACTTTTTGTTTTTCAACGACTCGAAGATGCACAGGAGCTCATCTTTTCGCACGAACAGATTCGAGGATGCTCGTTCATCGGCGATGATGACATTAGCAGCGTTTTCTTCACTGAATATTGTAAAACCGTGATTCTCGGATCGCCAATTTTGAATTTCGTTGCGCAAATAGTAATGCTTTACGTAGGCCCTGTTATCAATGTCGTGATTACGATGAACCGGATTGTTCACCGTATACACGGCCTAGAAAAAAGCGCCCAGCAAATCCACTTTCTCCTGTGGATCTTCGACCACGAAAAGACCATCGCCTGAGTCAGCCCTTTCAGGACTTATCCCAACGGTCAGTAGTGTCTCGTCTGTGGAATTCGGGCACACTGAATCTTATTGGCCCAGTACAGACTTAAGACTGCCAAGGCATATAGGGTTAATGAATACAACACCACAACTCCAGCCGTGCATAAGTTAAGAGAGTCTCAACCAAATGGAGCGCACAGCTGCAGCTAGTTAGCCAGGGATTGCGGTAACTGCAAAGACCTATTGTAAATTGCAGGAGCAATGCATGTTATGTTGTCAACTGAAATTTCTTCCCCGGGTTGGTCAACAAAACATTTTCTTTGGAGATTTATTTTACTTGTTTCACAGTGTTGCTCAAATGCGAACCCATTCACAAAGTTTCGCTGTGTTGCAGCGAAAATGGAAATGTCAAATGATGCAGGTTTTGTAGGACATGTTTTTGGATTGTGTGTACGTTCCTTGAAGTGCTTAGCTGATCTGGGCATCAAATGTCATATGTTCTATGTAAGGTTCGGAAACCAAAATTGTGCATACTGGTTGACCTTTCATAGGATCATAGGAACAGTTCTGTGACGCACGCCTTCTATATTCGAAATTAACACAAAAAAAAGCTACAGCGCTCTTAAAAACCAGTTTCCATCCAATCGAACTAACTAGACTGGCTAGTCGAGGTAAAATTGGTTTCAACCCGACGAGATACCTCTCGAAATTCAAATATCAACTCCTCACTGTCAGTTGCTTCAATAGGAAACCCTTTCATTGAAATGGACCTGGTCCGCCAGGCATCAGCTTAACTCAGCAAATACAATTTGGTATGCTCGTAGTCCCAGATCCTGTCGCCTCTAATCTCATCCATGTGAGCTACCACATAAACGCGGCTATATTCCATTAAAATTTTATTCGCACATACCAACTTCAATCGACAGTGACAATTTGAGATAGGTCAAACTCCCAGTTGAATTTCGTCCACCGAGAACCGCACTAGTTGACGACTGAAACATGCAAGCCTCCAACTCACTATAAAACAGGAAAAATGGGGGGGAAAAAAAAATGGAAAAACGGATCTAATTCTCGACACCCTGAAGCATCACCCCGAAACTCTTTCGGGTGGAAACATCCACTGATCAAAAATTTCGTCCCATCTCAGATACATTTCACTTCAGATACGAGTAAATGCATTTCCCTGGACACTGCATTCCAACATGACTTCACATTTGATTCCGTTGTGGTGTTGGTCCTGTTGTAACTCATCCTTCTAAATGACTTTGTCCTACAACCATACGTCGATATTTACACCTGACTTTATACTCGTAGTTCGGACAACACACCTGCGGAAGAGCTCGCTTTTTCTGTGATTATTTTGGATTTCGAATCGATTCACCTGACGCAAATACACACAGGCACTCAATGTCACCTGCCACCCATGGGCAGGGGTGGGAGAGCCTGAGTAGCGCTCTAATAGAATCGAGTCCTGAGGTGCGGATATCGGTGCGCCAATCCATCGGTCCCGAACCCCAAAGGAAATTGAAATAAGTTCGAGTTTGCTTTGTATTTATGGAAATTTATGCTTTATTCCTGGTGTGTGAATGAATATTTGCTGTCCATGTTTGTGTACGATGCGAATACTCGTAAGTGTGGTGTTTGTTGTGGGAGTTTGTTTGTGGTCAGATGATTTATGATCGGGATTTTCAGTAAGCCCGTCCCAAAGGGTGGCGGTTTGTTAGTTGGATGTTTGTCGGTGATTTATTATCCATAAATTCAAGCGGATGACTAGGAAATTACAAGGAGTAGCTAGGAACAGGCAAAAGATTTGTATCGACCAGACAGATTCTAATCACGCAATGCCGCCGCTACACTGACCAGAGTTGGGGCCAATTGCAGGCTAAAAGTGTGCGGCATTGCTTTGTCTTTTTTGTAGCATAAATCATGTGAACTGAGGTTAATTGAAAATCTAAGGTGTTGTCCGCTGTGAGCTATTAAAATCCGAAACAACATCACGTAAGCAGCTCTCGTTTGCTAAGTGCCTCCTACGAGTATTTAACGATAAACCAAGGAACAGCCCACAAAACATTCTGCTGAGTTGTTTTTATGGATTTCGTCAAAATACAGGATACACCATTTCTATTCGGGACTAACTTATGGCGAACTAAATAATGCATCATATAGGCCACGACCTCAGATGTTTAATGGTTCGTTTGAGTGGTAGGAGGATGTGAATTGACAGAGATTCACAAAGACTCTCAGTCGGTGATTTAGATACTTTCTAAACGGTCCCTTTCTCAGTGTACGAGCATACCTGATGTCCTTGGGTGAGGGTGATGTTTATTGTCAAATAAAAGGTCAACAGGGAAATCCATTTCGGCATTAATAGCCCAAATCCTTACGGAGGTTGGAGATGCCAACCTCTGACAGTAAAAGAAAATCTCAGTGACAATAATTTTGTCACGTTGGCTTTATACGGTCCTTTTGGCTTTTGTTGCCCCAAACAAACCGAGAATTAACTTAATCGTCAGGTAGCTTTTACGGGGTCAATTAAGGTGAATCGGTGGATTAGAGGAGGACAGTGAACGCACGTTGGGAGGTGAAAGCGGTCTTATTGTATCTATTTCGGCAGTATCTATACTGGGATAAAGGTGAAGGGAAGCATAATATTGTTGAATTTGGTCTCTTTAGTATGTATTATGTATTCCCAGTTTTAAAGGCATCAATACTGCATTAAATTTCAAGCAATGAGTTGCCTTATGTTGCTCTTCTGTAAGAATTAATTGAGTTACACTATAGGTATATGTGCCATGAGGCAAAGCTCCCTTTTTGCACTGTTTTCAGTTCACAGTTGCACTATGTGGTCTAAGGAGAAACTGCCAAATCGACTGGGCCTGGACGATGCTGCCTAAGACATCTTAAGTTCTTCTGTTACTTCTTTGTGGTGGCCCCTGGAACCTGTATATGTAAGTCCTACAATATGAAGGCAAAAATTGCAATCATGGGCAAAATGGAATCGACTGTCTTTCCTGAATTAAGCAACTAAATCCGGTGATCCCTTTTCAGGGTTTCATTGGCATACATACTTAAGGCTTAAGGGTGTCTGAAGTAGGTCATTGGTAGCACTTATAATCATGGACGTACTCGTAACTCCCCCGGTTGGACATGTATAACACCACTGTTAGCGATGTAAGACCCCTTACTTCACTATCACAGTACTCATGTAGACCATAGGCTGCTATATAGCCACATGAGAAATATGATGAAAAAGATTGAATGTAAGAAGGATGAACAACTAAATACCAATTCTCCACTATACAATAGTAACTGCCACTGAGAAGACAAGCGCCAGCTAATTGAATGCAGATTTGTTACTTGAGATCAACTTAAGCAAGAATCTCTAGTCCAAGACTAGGTTCTCCGCACATTCCGCATCAAAATTCGTCAACATAAGCCTTGCACGGATGCCCGACTAAACGGAGAAGAAACATGTTGGCAACAAGAACTATGTTCATGAACTCCTCAGCTCATAAACTCAATGTACTGAGCATTATGGATGTCCTTATGATGTCACGAGTATGTTGTCCCGAAACCAAGTGGTAAAGCTGACAAAAACCACCAAAGATAGCTTCGCCGATGTTCTTGGTTTCGTTTGATCACTCCTGTAAATGTTTTAATCCTGAGTGGTGGTTTGCGCCTGTTGTTTCAGAGCTGGAATCGACCAGGTTTACACATTACGATAGATCTAGGAAAGATGCAAGAATCCCAAATCGATATTCACAAGCTATCTAACAATTTTTTAACCGCTTATGAAACTTTGAACACGGTATCAAGAGAAAAGAATACACCCAGTGGATTGACCAGTACGTTGGACTTCGGAATTATTTAAGGACTTCTTCGACCATCGCATACCAGTTACAAGCACCAACGACATCAGACAGAAATTAGACGCAGAATTACTCTTGTGAATTGTCGTTCACGAATTTTACTTGCTCTATAGCGATATCGGTCTAGCTTACGACAATGAGGGAACAGACACCACAACTCCGACCTAAGCAATTTTCAAGTCGCACCCCGAGGTACGGCATAGCAGGGGACGGATCAGATCATGCTTGCCTAATTACGGACTATAGGACCAACTTAAGTTGGTAAAGTATAAGGCCAGCCACGATAATGCTTTGTACGATATAGGTAAGGCATTTTTTGAGTGGTTGCTGACAGCGCCTAAGTATTCAAATTTTTAGCATTTTGAGTCTATGGGTTTGGAGAGGACCTCATCGAACATATTTGGCCTTATGCCGCACAGTGAAAAGAACAGCAGTCGTTCCGAATTCGTTAATTGTGCTGCGTCAGTTCACGACTTAAAAAAGAAACTGACTTTGCTTTGTATTATTTGAGTTCTGAGTTCTATAGTTATATAAAAGCTCTGGGTCTGTATATTAAATGTTAGTGTTATCGGGAGTCCTTACTGAGTACTTTTTCTAAACCGATTGAGACGTTGAAACGCATTACATGACAACCCACAGATCCTAATTTGTTGCGATGAATTTTAAGAAAGCAGCTTTGTTGAACATAAAGAACTCACTCGTCTACTGCTGCTTTGATAGTTGATAGTTGATAGTCGATAGTTGTTGCTTTGAAGGTTTTCTTGTTATTATCGATTGTTGCTCACATTATTGAGTGTATGCTAGTCCATCCATCCAATTTGTTAACATACACGAAATAGTTTTTCAAAATTCAATCCGACGAAAGATTATACTTTCGGGATAAGTATGCGGCATGGGAAAGTAGTTCATCGAATACCAGGGGCAACCAGTTGCAAAACTGAAGAAGTCAAAATGTGATTGACCATAAATTTGAGTTGTATACTCTCCCATCAGCCAGTTCCGTTTTGTACTAAGCGCTGATAGAACTTATAAATGTTGATAGGCGAACGCGGCATTCGAGTAGGACAGTGACCACTGCGGATCCTTAACGAGCAAACACAGCTGGGGCAGTACAATAATGTGATCTCATACGTTTTTTCGTAGAATACGATTGTCGCAAACGTTATAGTTACCGACGATGACGAGCTGATGCTTAGTTGTGTATGCGCAAAGATGAGCTCCTATGCATCTTTGGCTCACTAAAAAAATGCGGTCATCAGGAATAAACAGCATCTGAAACATCGTGCTGAGATCACTGAATTACGCGCACAACGTACATACTAGGTTGCGCAAAAGTCATCACCTTATCGGAAGATGCTTTCTTTTTGCAAATGGCGGCGAATATCAATTCAACTTTGACAAAATATACGTCTACCAGGCATGAATGTTACACTCCAAAAGAACGCGGAGCAATTGTTAAATTTTTTTTGTGAAATAATTCGTCGGTGATGTTGGCGCACCGTGAATCTAGCCGCAGATTTTCCGGTCATCCGACACTAACTGGGCAAATATTACGACCTTTAGCCATTCGCCTAGAAACGTATGGGACAACACGAGATGCTAACAGGTCCGGTCATTCTGCTGAGAATATCGCAGCTGTGGTTGAGGATGTTGCAAAGGACCCCGGAGTATCGACCAGACGAAGTGCCACGTAATTGGGCATCAATCGGCGGTCTTTACAGAGAATTTCGGTGAAAGGCTATAAGATGTTTCCTTACAAAGCGCAGACACTACATCAGCTGTTAACTGTTGACCGCCAGGAACGCGTTACCTACGCTCAAGCCATCCTGAATCTTGACCACGAGGCAGATAATTTTTCATTAAAAATCATCACAAGCGACGAGGCCCATTTCCATCTCTGTGGAAATGTGAATAAGCAAAATTATCGCTTCTGAGGCACCTTAAATCCGCATATAAATCACAAAGAGCAACTGCACCAGCTCAAAGTTACTGCATGGTGTTCTGTTTAAGCTAGAGGCTGGGGGTCGAACGACTGCTGTGGTCGGCGAGCGCTACAGAGCCATGCTCAACGACTTACTTATCCTTATTTGGAGGGACTGGAGAACATTTGATTTCAACAGGATGGAGCTACTGCACGGGCTACAACCGAAATTCTGAGGGCTCCATTTCTGTTTCGCCAAAACTCTTGTTATGAAGATTAGCACTGGCCGGCAGGATCGTCTGAACTAACCGTTCTAGACTTTTTTTTGAGGGTTTTTTTGAAGTCATGAGTCTATCTCAACAGGCCTCCGACCCTTGAAGATATCAAAGAAAGAGAGGATCTATCTCCGGAAGTTTTAGAAAGAGTGATGGAAAATGCCATTAATGAGGCCTGAAAGGTCATCAATTCTGGCGGCGGCTACTTACTCGATATGATTTTCTCGTGTGTTTTATGACACACCCTGTTTAACCTAACCTAATGTGGCCTTAGACAGCGTAAATGAAGCACTAGTGGATAATTTGCCTACTGGGGTGGACTAACCACATGAAATCGAATTCCAGATTGTAACAGGGATTGCATTGGGTTTGGAGTCTGGTAAGCTACATCACTGTGGACGTAAATGCCGATAGCGTGGCCATAATTCATTGCCAGGCAGCTCAGATTTGAGTGATCCCAGAGATGTGCGCAGGGATCCTGTATTTACATACGTGGACCAACGCAAGAAAGTGTTTACATTGTCGCCCGCGTACATTGGCTGCGGCTTACATGAATTGCCGAATCATTATCACAAACAAATATAAAAACACGCATACCGAAGATGCTAAGGGCAGCTGTAGGACTGTTGTTGATGTAAAGCTCTTATGTTAGGTTAGGCAAGAGTAGGTGTTAGAATAAGACTCCATTTAGGCCTATTCACCAATTGCGCTGCTACGTTGATCTTTGATTCTCCTACTTTTGAACACACTTCGACTTTGTGGTGAACCGTAGGAGACTGTTAATGTCTATATTGTTTAGATAGCTGAAGTCCTAACTGGAGTTTTCTTATTTGGGAAAGAGCTGGGCTGTATAGAGTAGGTGGAGTATTGTCTCCTCCTCGTCCATGGAGCGTCTGCAGAGGCGTGCTTGCCTATAAGACAATGTAGAGTGATGACACCTATGGTAGCAATGAGATGTCTCCTATTTTGATAGATCAAACTCCTAGAACCATCAGATCCTGTTTTGGACAGATTTGCGATTGCACGTTGCGATTGGTATACCGATGAAACCTTTTTCAGGAAAGAGTTAAGTAATGTGGTTCCAATTTTTAGGAGTTTGTTGGGCCTAAAACGAGCCCTTTCTCTGGAATATCTCCATGCCCCGGCATACAACATAAATGAATGTTGAAGGGAGTCTTAAGAATTATGTAAGACTGAGTTCAGATAACAATTTGACCCTCCAAAATGAGGCGAATGTCCCTTGCAGATAGCACGTTTCTCTTCAACCAAGAACAGACTTTATTAATCGCCAAAATTTCTGACTGTTCCACGCTACGGTGATTTGGAAGGCGAAAGAAGATGCATACCTAGATCACAAGCCCCGGTATAACTCTTCAATCCAATCGTTGCAGAATGAATGAATTGACTTGTCATCGATGACTCTCCTAGAAAGATATAAAGGGGATGGTTACATGAATGTCTTTGTCAAACTTTTGTTGGGGTCGTGGCCAAATCGTTTATTTTTCCTCTCTGCAGTCACTTTAGTTGCTGAGAATATTGAGGGTTGTCAAGTGAAATATAATATCCCCTTGTCCAGAAGGAGTAGTATGAAAGCTTATGTACAGACATGCTGTCGTTTGAACTTTGCTTAGTTCGCTGCAGTTGATTGCATTGTCTAAAGATGTCCACTAGACAACAGCCCGTTGGTGTGCATCGGTCTTATGACTGAGACGTGGTCAAGAAATGAGGTTTACAGTTTAGTTCCTTGCAATCTTCTAGTTGGATATACTGAGCTGTTGGCCGCGCCACGCCGTATGACTATCAACGACTGTGACTGAGTGTTAGCTAAAAAAAGGATTAAGAGCACTAGGGTTGGGATGCCCACAATGTGTCTGGTGATTTATTTACGTCTTCTTATGCAATACTACCATTCTTAAAGCAAGTGCTTTTGACACCTTCCGTAGTCTAATTCAAAATGCTCTGTCAAGGCTTGCATGGCTTGTGTTTGTCCCATACCTCCATTCACAGATTCATTGGTTCATGACCATTGGTTATGTGGATCCAGGCTTTTGAAAGATCAAGCAGAGGCCTTTCACTATTCTTTCATTGTTTTCGAAGTTGTTCCATATATCTTGCGCGCATAGTTTATCCCCTGGATTGGAGCAAATTTGGTAAATCTAGCGCTCCTGTCCGGTCTTCTTATTTAAATTGTGGCATTTTTATTTCTCGACTAATACCAGTTTCGGCTGTCACGAAAAAGTTCCTCAACAAAAGGCGGTGCTGCCATGCTATAATATCTCCATAGCTTCGCAGAAACTCCAAGGAGGAGCAGAGCCTGGCTTCAATATTAACATCCATTAGCATTATCTAACGGATATCTGATTCTGACTTCATGGAAGCATAAGCTGCGCGTTGGCATTTAAGTGTGCTCTAGGTTTCCTACAACTGAAATTGAAGAGATACCATTTCAAGTTCGAAAGAACTAAGAGTAAAGACTGCCATTCACAGTGCCATCTTTTCCTTATGAAGGAAATGTTCCAATTCATCTGTGACATAAGCCAATCCTTTTTTTCCATGACCGCATCCATCGTATCCTTCACCATCCGTGTACTTACTTTTTCCCATTCTCTACTTCAGTTCAATGTCGTAGATTCTCAGTTTCATAGTTTTTCCACTCTTTTACAACCGTCTGCCCACTCTGACATTTATATGCACGCAATCTGGCAGAGGTTGAAGATGTGGTAGTGGCAGCTTTACCGCCACCAAAAACTTCGCCTAATAAATCGCTCATATTTTATGCTCGGCGATTTCGTATTCAAGTTCGCACGAATATGAAGCAAATTGCTTTCGAGTTTCCACAGCTTTCGAGGTCACAACTTTCGCAATTTATCGTGTAATGAAGATTTCCTATGTAGATTCGCTTCTCATTTTTCTTTCCCTCCTACGTTCTAGCAACAGGTGTTGCAACACTCAACTTGATATGCAAATCTAGACAGTGGAAGGTGGAATTGCTTCATTTCACTTGGGAGGTAGAGAGACACGTATTGTGCGCATATATTACACAAAACGCAACGCAGTTACGAAGGACGACAGGACACAGACTTTGAATAGAAAAGAGACGAGAATGTACGAGAATGCTACTCGACAGGATTCGGATCTTTATACAAAAATATGTAGTTTCCATCTTTTTTTTTATTAAGAAACTTTTTTTTACAAAAATCCACGGCCAAATTTAGTCTACGTTAGTCTACAACCTGGTTTCATCACTCAAGTTCAAATTTCATGCCTCAAACTTACTCGTACACCAAACTTATATAACTAGCATCCTGGCCACTGAAAAGCATTCATGCAGCTCATAAGATCGCCAACAAGGCATTCACCACTGAGGTGCTATTGGTATGCCTAACCAACATGCATTGAATCAACTCCTATCTAGCTGAGGCTACAACATAAGGACCTCATAATAAGGGAGCATGCGGTATACGAGCAAATGTGTGCCTCATTTGTAAGTGCTTCCTGCCAGGCCTCAGTTGATTCTATCTTCCGCATGTTTATACAGGATTAAGGGATAATATTTATTGGTAACACATGTGTGAGAGAAGCAAATAGCCAACACAACACATGTTTGGGTTGCTGCGTGCATAAAGGATACTCCTGGCTGCTTCTCACCCACAATTCGCAGGCAAACAACACACGAATTAATTGTCCTGCAAATTACCTCCATTTGTTGGTTGTGTGCCAAGCATAATGAAAGGAACACCTCTGTACACATACCCTAACACGACTAGGTTATTTGAGGGTTCCTTTTAAGTTTTTGTTAGGTAGAAGGAGGTATTTCGGCCAGGAGTAATGAGAAGTCGAGAATAAGCACGAAAATGGCCAATGAATTGTTAATCGATTGCACTTGAACCAGTTCGATCTGAATGTGGATTTAAGAAGATGCCAGTTGCAAGTGCGTTTACTAGAATTCATCGGCAAAGACTGAACATTCTTTCAACAGATTTATGGTCAATGACGGGCTTATAAGGTCGAAATTGAAATACTGGAATAACCGCCAAAAAGAAGTCTTCTCTAGGCAGGATTGGATGATCAAAATTGGTGGAATTCAATAGCGCTCACTGGTTGGTGAGGAAGATCTAAGAGTCTGTCCCATTTGAAGGGCTCGGAGTTAGCTACTGGGTTTCCGTAAGATGCAATATGGTAACTTTGGCTAATTTTCAGATGAAGAAATCGAGTCGATAGTCCAGTAAGTTTGGGAAAGACACTAAGAACTATATATCGATGCATTAGGGTTACCAGGCGACGAACTGAAGGCTGCCGAGAATAAATTTTTGAATCCAAGTAGGTCAAATCCGCTCTATATGGAGCGAAAGCATTTGATTAATGGCGATTCATTTTATACAACAGATACCTTAACACAATAACGCTAGCTGGTCGCGACCTGCTCTCACATTTACATCCCTTTACTAATATCCATCGCAGTTAGACGGTTTTTTCAAAGGCTGATTTATAGAAGTCTTTAACCATGCCCCACTCAATCCAGATGACATAAGTCAGTCGCTAAGAGACCATTTGGGTTGTACGAGTTCATGCATATGATGGTAAGAATATGCAATGACGCACGAGGTGCTACGAGGCCTCGAAAACGTATCCTCATTTATGGACGTCATTCATGTTGGACCATGCTTTCAAGACGATCACGATCGCCACAAAATGAGTCATTGGAGATTTGGGGTTGAAATGCCTCGGTCATTGCATCACTCAACATGGAAAGCCAGCTTCCAGTGAGTCATAGAAATTTAAAGTAGCTAAAGAGTCAACTAGATTTAATGCATATCACAAGCCACACATGTTTATATCCCCTTGTTGACGGAGCCTTGTTTGTCCAATTCTCAAGAAAGGAGACCCTCTGAACTGCGCCAACTATAGAGGCATCAGTCTCCTTAACATCGCATATAAGATCTTACCCGCCGTATTGTGTGAACGCCTGAAGCCGTTTGTCAACAACCGGATAGGTCCATATCAGTGTGGCTTCAGGCCAGAAAAGTCCACCATCGATCAGATATTCACACTACGGCAGATCTTGGAGAAGACCCATGAGCTTCAGATCGATACCCACCACCTATTCATTGATTTTAAGGCCGCGTATGACAGCATCTATAGAGACGAGCTATATAGAGCAATGTCTAGTTTTGGCATCCCTGCCAAACTCGTCCGTCTGTGCAGGATGACGATGGAGAATGCACGCTGCTCCATCAAGGTCGGTAAAGATCTCACCGAGACCTTTGATGTCCAGAAACGATTTAGACAAGGCTATGCGCTGTCATGCGATTTTTTCAACATCGTACTTGAAAGAATAGTGCAAAACTCACGAGCAAACACAAGAAGCACTATCTTTCAAAAGTCCGTCCAACTACTTGCATACGCCGACGATATTGACATAATCGGGAGAAAGCAGCGTGATGTCAGTGACGCTTTCGCGAGTATTGAGACAGAAGCGGCGAAAATGGGTTTACCGGTCAATGAGGGCAAGACCAAGTATTTGCTGTCAAGCAAAAAGGACAACCAACACCGACGTCTCGGAAAGAACATCACCCTCGACAGATATAACTTTGAGGTAGTTAAGGACTTTGTCTACCTAGGCTCAGCTATAAATACAGACAACGACACCAGCGCTGAGATCAAGCGAAGAATAACTCTTGCCAACCGCTGTTTCTTTGGGTTAAGAAGGCAATTAACAAGCAAAGCCCTCTCTCGGACAACAAAAGTCACCCTTTATAAGACTTCAATAATCCCGGTCCTGCTCTATGGCGCAGAGGCATGGACATTATCAAAAATGGATGAGGGTGTTCTTGGTTGCTTCGAGAGAAAAATTCTTCGGGCGATCTTCGGTCCCGTCTGCATTGACGGTGAGTGGAGGAGGAGATACAACGACGAACTGTATGGACTGTACAGCGACATGGACCTAGCCAGAAGAGTAGAGATCCAAAGACTGAGATAGCTGGGTCATGTAGAGCGCATGGACACCAATGCTCCGGTCCGAAAAGTCTTCGAATCCGCCCCCGAGGGACAGCGCAGTAGAGGAAGGCCAAGACTCAGGTGGCGCACGCAAGTGGAAGAGGACCTCAGCCAACTTAGCGTGCGAAACTGGAGACAGCTAGCCAGGGATCGAGCTAGCTGGAGAAGCTTGTTGACTGAGGCCCAGGTCCACCCCGGACTGTAGCGCCACCTAAAGTAAGTAAGTAAGTTGACGGAGCCATTCTGCAACAGTAAGAAAAAAAGACGACGATTGTCACTATTTCGTGGTTTAAGCAATACGATTTTCACACCCCATGAGAAACATTGCATCGTAATAGATGCATCAGACCTAACCACAGGCATGTCTCATTTTTCACAAATATTCTTACGCTTTAGAAACATTACTCCACGTGTGACCTAGAACTTCGGCAAATATAGGAAGAGAGTAGGAATACAGTTTAAAAACCCACAAACGGTTCGATAGTATTTCAATCGACATTCTAAGACCATTCAAGCATTTACAGTTTGCTTCTGACCGCCATAGATCACTTTACGAAGTGGACAAAAGGTTTCGTTCGACCAGGGAGGGCAATTTATGTGTGCAAATGAATTGGAGCGAGTCCGTTGATGACAACTTGCTATCAACTGATACCTTGAACTTTTAGGCCTCCTCTGACAGACCGTCAATTGCGTTTAATGTGAAAACCTGTCGTGCAGACTTAATTTCGCGGGATGCCCATACATCCATGGAGGCAAGCATACGCTTTGCGATCACTTATTTGCTACTTGAAATAATACTAATGCGGAACTGTGTTGACTCCACCCTTGGTATGAGTCGAGGCCACCTAAGACCTCTAACTGGTCTTATGGTCTTGGTACCCAGCATTTTCAGTAACTCCACTGTGGGTATGGAGCCCTAGCAGGGCCACCTTTTCTGCCTCTTAGGCTTAAGTCATCGTGATGCTCCCGGAAGGGGCCTTACCTCAACAAGTTAGGTCCGGACCGAAGTCCCGGGGTCTCCTAATTCCCACGGTACAGTATTTCAAGTCCTGGTATGGACTGCCGGTGCTCTTGTCAATCAACAAGACCTATGATCGGCAGCTTGTAACTGAACAAATCATCGCAACCATCAGTGGCGAAAGGTTTGTCGAGTTTGGATGATTGGGCTGGGGAGTGCCTTCTCTGACAGTTGAGTCAGAAAAGACTAAAGTGGACAAAGTGCTCCCAATAATGGGCATGACTGCTACTAACTGCAAAAGTGCACTGATTACTGGCTGAATCGAAAATGCCTCACAGATCACGATCATTCATCTTTTCCAAAGTATGCAAGTGAATTGGAAGAAACCACTTGATGACAACTTGCTATTGCCTTCAGTTAAATAAATTCGACCCTAGAAACAGCTATCAACGGTGACAATCCGAGGATTACTATTCAACTTCTAGGCCTCCTTTGACAGTTGATTCTTAGAATCTATCATGCTACTCGTATTTACTTACAACTATTTCTGTTACAAACTTTCAAAAGTACGCCGATGATATTGACATAATCAAAAGAAAGCAGCGTGATGTCAGTGGCGCTTTTGCGTGTATTGAGACGGAAGCGGCGAAAATGGGCGGCTGTGGACGAGGGCAAGACCAAGTATGTGATGTCAAGCAGAAACGACATCCAACACCGATCTCTCTGGCAGAACATCCCCTCGGTAGATATAACTTTGGGGTAAGAAGGCAATTGACTAGAGAGGAATGATTGATTGATTTTCCGTACCGTCTGCATTAACGGTGAGTGGAGGAGGAGATACAAGGCGAACTGTATAGACTGTAAAGCGATATCAACTTAGATAGAAGAGTGAAGGTCCAACGACTGTGATAATTTAAAGGGGATGAACACCAATGCTCCGGTCCGAAAAGTCTTCGAATCCGTTCCTCTAGGGACAGCGAAATAGAAAAAGACCGACACTTAGGTGGCCACGTAAGTGGAAGGGGATCTCAGCAAACCTAGCGTGTGAAACTGGATGCAGCTAGCAAAGGATCGAGTTGGCTGGAGATCTTTGTTGACTGAGATCTAGATCGAGCTTGGCCTCTAACGCCACTTAATCTGAAGTAAGTAATTTGTGATATGCGCTTTTAACGCGACCTTAGCAATAATCCAGAGCTCAGTTAACACTACCCCACTCAATCGATTATAAACACATAAATACAATAACACGCATTTTTTTTCTAAAACGATTGCAATAGGCACCGATAATTCCACAGGAAGAGAGAACGTTTATTTTAGCTTGCCACAGATATCCGAAAACGATGAAAATATTGAGAAGTGGCCCAAGAGAACATCCTTGAGGTTCAACACCCATAGGCAATGGACACAAACCACCACACATAAAGAGCATAGAGTTAAAATTCCTCCACAGTGGGGAGACTTAATCGTGAAGGTTGACTCGCTGAAACATTCGCATTGCTCCATATCGGTATTGAGCTCTTGTACTGAATATCACCTACAAACTTGTCAACTTAATTAGAACTGAGTATCGAATGTAAACACTTAGCAACATTGGCCATTTGTGTGTCGGATTGCTCTAATCATGGGTGGACATGGGTCACAAGCCAAGGTCTCATACAAGCGCAGTCTTTGGTCGATTTCCTTCAGTTTGTCGCTTTGAATTGGTTAAGGTTCCTTTTCAGTTGTGCCCGCCGCCTTACGTATGGATTCTTCACCTACGTTGTCCCTCTGGATATGAAGCGTTTACTATTCTGGCTGTTAGGTTGTGCCCAGTACAACCTAAACATCCCATGCGATTAAGTGGCACGATCAATAATCAGATCCATATCGGTTTTCATATTTTCATCTCCAAGATCCATCGGTCAAGAAACTTTGGAGTTTAAGCGACTATCAGAGATCAGGACTGAGATTATAAGGGTCTTATTAAGATAATCTTTAGTGCAATAGCTTTTTACGTAATTGTATACTGGGGCCGTAGATTTCATCAAGGTTGTGTATCTCTTCGTGTTGACAATATAAATGTTTCGACATTCATCCATTTTGCATTCTGGCAATTATATAATGCCATCAGCGTATGCAAGTAGTTCCAAAGTATGATGTTGAAAAAGTCACATGATAGCACAAAATTTGACATCGAAGGTATCGGCTATGTTGCTTCATAGTTGCTTATAGCCGTTTTGTCTACAACGTCTGTACCGGGATGCCAAAACTAGACACAACTCTAGAAATGCTTTCATATATAGCTACAAGTAGAGCTTTGAAATCTTCTTCTTATCCTTTTATTAACCCTTTCCTCGCTATATGAACTTATGCGTAACCAGTTTCCCATTTTTACTGCATCGCTGCTGCTCCGCTTATGGGGTTGGCTAATGTCGCAGACCGCAGAACGCGTCTACATAATGCTCGGTCCTCGATCGCTTCTGTGGTTAACCCCAGACGTTGTTGCGCATTTGCCATCTGAGAAATCCAGGAATTGTTTTTCCGACCTCGTTTTCTTACAGTTGGAGTGACCGTAGTTGATAGTGCCTAATTTACCGGATTTTCCGCAGATCTTCTTTGAACGTGGCAATACCAGCTTATTCTATTCGCCTCAAGCTGTTCGGTTACCGAATTCTTTATATGTAGACTTCCTCTTATACGCGTTGATCTAATACAATCGCGTTTAGTGACTGCACTAGACATCCTTAACATTTTCGTTTCTGCTGCCGTCATTTTGTTTTTAAACGCTTCGTACATTGTCCAGTACTGTGAACCTGTATATAAGAGCTGGTCTAACAACCGTGGTGTAGAGTTTCCCCATTAATTTAAGTGGAAATTTTCGGTCTCAAAAGATTCCCGAATTTTCCCGCCATTTCATCCACCCCACCCTCACTCTGTGGTTTACGTCGTCGTCACATTTCGCTTCCATGTTAACGATTGATCCTAAGTACTTAAAGATAGTGCTTTTCGGAAGAACTATTCCGTCTAACATTGTATCCAAAACAGGTCGCGACGGATGCGCAAATGGGCACGTCAAATGCCCCGTCTTTGAACGACTTATTTTAAGCCCTCTTCTCTCTAGTGCATTTCTCAATGAATCTAAGGCGTTCTGTAAATCTTCGACGTTATCGCTTAGTATAACTGCGTCGTCAGCGAAGAGAATTGGCGTTACATTCGCTTCGCGCATGCAGTCTTTCAAAAGATAGTCGAATACTACGTTAAAGAGGAAAGGGCTAAGTACGGTTCCTTGATGCACTCCGACATAAGCTGGAAATTCTCTCGTTAGTCCGGCAGAGCTTTTAACCGCAGTTTTCACGGTTCCGTACATGTCTTGTATTATTCTAACATACGTTTCCGGTACGTTTTGAGACCTCAGCGCGGCCCATATGAGATCCCTAGGCACTCGATCGAATGCTTTCTCGAGGTCGATAAATACCATGTGTAAATCCTTAGACGAATCTCGGTGCTTTTCCATTATTATTCGTAGGCTTTGGATAGCGTCCACCGTCGATCCTCCTTCAACAAATCCACACTGGCTATTATCGAGCTTCGTTATTTGCCGAAGACGTTCGCTTGATTGAACGGTAGTTGTTGCATTCCCGAGTGTCGCCTTTTCCTTTGTATAATGGAACCAAGAAGCTACTTCTCCATTGATTCGGCATAGTTTGTCCACATTTTAACTTATTTAAAACTTTCGATAGCCATTCGCTGCCGATTTCCTCCATCTTCGATCAAAACCCTGATGGAATGCTGTCTGGCCCACTTCATTTTTCCGATTGCTATACTTATTTCTTCGATTGAAAAGTCCGCAACTTCCTACTCGAATAGACCAGCTGTCGGCATGATATCACAGTAACTCCTTGCAGTATTCAAGCCACAAATTTCCTTTCATTTGTAAGCGACCGTCTGCATTTTTGATGTATTTCGGCGAGGTTATTTCCATTGAATTTTTTCGCCTCTGTGCAGCGAGCTTAAAAATATTTGGCACTTTATTCTTGTACGACGTTTGAACTTCTTGGATAGCTTGTCTTCTATCCGCCGATCGTGAGGATATTTGTTCCAACTCCTGGTACAGGTTTTCCGCTTCGAGTTCGAGCCAGGACTTTCTTTGCGATCATTTAAGATGCTCGTATTCAAGAGCCAGTCGAGCTTTTTCGATATCGTCGCTCCGATCGCATTTTGTCCACGCTTGGAATGCACTCTTCTTGTCGGCCACAGCTCGTTTGGTTTCGTCATTCCACCACCATGTTTCTTTGCCGACGTGATGGTATTTCGATATAGTCCCCAGATGGGACTTTGCGAGTGTTATGCATTCCTCCTGCATGCTGTTCCACATTTCTTGCGGGCTAAGTGAGTCTGCTATACCATTTATATTTTGAAATACTTCTTTAGCCAGTGCGATAAATCTTGCGCCTCGTTCATTCGATAGATTATACCACCGGATTTTTGGCTTTCCAAATGATGCCCGTGTTTTCGGTGGTTTCGCTGTGAAAAATTCTGTAATGAGCAGACGGTGTTGGCTTACTAGCGATTCTCCAAGCATAACTTTACAGTCCTTAACACGGTTTCTCATCGACATTTTGCAGAGGTGATAATCTATTTGCGTTTCGTGGCCTCCGCTGCTATAGGTGATAAGATGTCGTTGATGTTTAATAAACATTGTATTTAAGGTGGTTAAGCCGTAAGCCCTACACGCTACAAGGATATCTTCGCCAGCTGAATTTCTGGTTCCAAAGCCTTTACCGCCGTGGCAGTCCTCATAATCAACATTTGTTTCTCCGACGTGGCCATTTAAATCTCCGCCTACGAAGAGCATCTCATCGATAGGTATATTTCTAAGCAAATTGGTCGCATCCATTTTGTGGAGCGTACGCGCTAACAATGTTCCACGTTTCATTGTTTATGACGAGTTTAACACTCATCAAGCGGTCGCTTATTTTCAAGATACCAACGATGTTGTTGAGAAGATCCGCTGCAACAACGATTCCAACACCGTTTCGTCCATTGACCGTTCCATGGTAGAACATCTTAAATGCCTTAGTTTTTAAATCTAGAAAACGCGCTTTATTTCCTATATTACACCACTTCGTTTCCTGTACGCACAGGATTTGTAGAGTTCTGCGACGCATAATCGCTTCCAGTTCTAAACTTTTTGAGGTCATCGATCCGACGTTCCAACTTGCAAGCCGAAGTTTATGAAAATATTTTGGAAACTTCATTTTGCCCGCCCACGGAATCCGTCGGGCTCTGACACAAGCACTTCTGCTTGCTCCGGGATCACCCGAGTGCGTTGCAAGCGTGGTGCCCAGCGGGGTAGTGCTATTAATTGCGATCATTTCCATGAAGTTTAAAGTTTGAGTGGTTTGAATTGATCATTGCTCATTTCGAATTGATTGACTGTTCTTTTATCCCACCGGTAGTCTCCAGACGTGGGAACCCACTGATTGCATACAAACTTGTGGGAAAGTTTTAAGGTGTTAAAGTGTCACAAGCTCATTTTTGGTGTCATAGTTGCCTGTATATGATTGGTGTCCCATTTAGTCGCCTCTTACAACAAGCTGGGACGCACTGCGGCACTATTCTTTATCCGATGCCGCACGAAGCAAGTAGAGCTTTGAAATCTATTTCAGGTATACTTTCCTCAGACTAAAACATTGAAATAAGTTAGCTCCTACTGCTTGAATAGGTATGCAGTTAGGCCTTCCAACCCAAAAGTCTTGTTATGCTTAAGTCTGAACATTGTTCTTCTATATAATTTCGTCAGGTATACGAAAACAATGTTTTGTATCTCTCAAGTTGAATGCAGAAGTTGTTTTTTAGTTGATTGCTCATCTTGACAGATTTTTGTCCGGTTTATCGTTGTCTTGAATTGTTTCTTTAAGTTAGAACTGCCAACCTGGTTTCTAGGTTGGTTCCTGTGGAGAAGATGGTGTCTTTTCCTTATAGGGAGCGTCAGTCGAACTAGTCTCTTTTTGCAGCGCTGCTTCATAGGCGATCTGTTTTGCTATATATGCTTGTCTGCGCTCTTTATCAAACCACATAATTTGGCCGTCATTTGCGGCCTTTCAGAGGGCTTCTGGATATCGTAAATACACGTAAAGGCATTTAAAGGAGAAATTAACGATTTAAAAACGTGTGAGGCGGTTTACTGCGTTTGCAGCGGCTTAGTGTAAAATTTCCTAACAGTATTTTTCTGTTGTTATACTGCTTAATAGGCGATGGCTATGGCGCGATAGTTAGCTCATTGGACTATCACGCAGACAGTCTGGGTTCGATTCCTGGCTGAGTCACCAACAATTTTTCAAATCGCCATCACCCTTTCGGCGGGCAATGGCAAACTCCCGAAAGTAAAAAATTGCCTACGAAAAAGCTTTTAAGGAGTGCCATTCAGACTCGGCGATAAACCGCAGGCCTCGCTCAGATGTGACAAAAATAACAACATGAGCAATAAAAATGAGTGTCAAGAAGCTAGGCCATGGCTAGTGTTTTTTTTTTTTTTTTTTTATACTGCTTGATATATCCAAAGACGTACCTTAGTTGCAAGCAGATCCAGTGCACTTACGGTCCTGCTTTCCAAGGTTACGGAAACGCTGAAAAACCGCCAGCTCATGAAACTTTTTAAAACACAAACAATTCTTAATGACAGGTAGTACTGATACGAGGCCTCTAAATCTAGCGAAAGTGAGGAAGATTCATTTGATATTTCAGAAGCATTTGATAGAACTTGGTCACAGGCTTTGTCATGCATTTGGGATCTTAATTTCTTAAACCGATTAGAAATAAGCTTTCGAAACATTTCGAAAACACATGTCAAGTTTTGGCATACTTGTCGAGTTCTTCCGTCTATGCGGACGAAAGAGATATCCTCGTTCGTGTTCGCGTTGATAAGAGGAGAAGATTGAAGTATGAATTATATTTGTACAGCGACGTCGATCAAGTCAGAAAACTGCGCATCTATCGCCAAGATGACTAGGACATGTAAAGCGAATGGACTCCAATGCTTCATCCAGCAGGGATTGCCTAGGTACAAGGGGACCTTAACCCACTTGGAATGCCCAACTGGATGAAGTACGCTAAGGATCGAGGTAGCTAGAAGGGTTTATTAGTTGAGCACCAGATTCACCACAGCTTCACCTAAGTAAGTAAGCCAATACTCTTACGAAATTACCTGTGGCAATCTAACCATTCAGTCGTAGAACAAATCTTACTTTGTATACTCATCAGTTCGCTCTCGTGTCAGCATCTGAAGTATTGTGCTATCATCGTTAGCCACTAGAAATCAATCTTTAAAACATCAAGAATGACGACCACAGGATTTAAAGTAGAAGCCTCAACCTTCACAGTCTCACTTATATTTGGTCCTTCTTCATCATGTACTCATGTACACATGTATTTTCTCCGACCTCTATCCAAAGTACATTAGCCGCAGAAATAAAAAAAACATGGCTAAAGCAAAGAGTAAACCAAGTCGCCAGTGAGATCTCATTTTGTCTAAGTCAAATATCTACCAGTTTACTTCTCGATTTCACATTACAAAAACAAAAAAAAGAAAAGTTCCATGTCAAGCTTCTTAAAAACTGTGTACGAGTATTCACAGCCAACCAAGTCATCAGATCGTATTTCACAATACCTCCTCGTATCTCACATGTGAGGTAGAAAGTATTTCTAATTTACAATGCAGGCCTGGGGATAAACTACGATTCATTGGCCGGAATATGATTTATGATACCTGCTCTGGAATCTGTATTAAAATTTGTATACATCCAAGCACACAACTTTTGTAATTTCCCCTGCTGAGGATTGAAAACCCCAACTTTCATTTCCTTATCTCCGTAACGAGGTTGTAAATTTTTGTTTTTGGCATTGTCCCTACAAAGAGTAGGTAGTGGGAGAAGCTAAAACCGAAACAGGA
Organism: Volucella inflata; assembly: GCA_928272305.1. NCBI lineage: Eukaryota > Metazoa > Arthropoda > Insecta > Diptera > Syrphidae > Volucella > Volucella inflata. The sequence goes on from OV743719.1 coordinate 104,645,922, forward strand.
ATACTAGTGCCAGTAGCGGTTCCAGCACCTGTATCCAAACGAATCGCAATCAAATAATGCGAACAAATTTCAAAATTCTGTGGCTTCTGCAATCGACTGGGGATTCGTCCATGAAAATTCGGAAACAATGCCCATAACCATGCTAAAGCCGATATCCATGCCCACATTGACTACCACAAACTCTGATGCAAATGAGTTAACCACCGGAAGTAATTTACTCCGCTCGATTGGGTGTACAATATACGAGTATGTATGCCGTTTATCCACACATGAGAGGCCAAGGTAACAATAAAGAAAATCCAAAACCAAAATCTCTACGACTTTACCTAACCTAATTCACTTTTGGATTCAATCTAACTTCACTCACACTGGCACGAGTATCAGCAGAATTCGTAAATCCAAACTGCCAACTGTCTGACATGGCCTTAAACATTCAATTCTGACATTCAAAGTTTGTATGCTTGTCAAAAGGTCACTTCTGCTTTAAGCTGACCCGATTTATTAGAAATTAAATGAATACACATCCAACAACTCGTCCAGGGTTGTTACGAGTATTATCAAGGTCGATGTGTCATCGCATATCATGTGTCAGATTCTTGTCGCAGCATAATTTTCATGTCACTGTCAAACTGACATGCATGACGATTGACTTCAGCGCGAAACGATAACGGCTACAGACAGTAGGTAGCCATTCGAATTTTTAATGAGCGCAAAGGGAACAACTTTAACGACTCTTCAATGGAAAACGATGATTCACTAGGTAATGGATAGATAGAATATTCAGATACTTAAGTATCGATTTAACCCTTATTACGTATAGATTCCTTTCCTAACACACGGACCTTCAGATAGAAAAGTCTTCTGTTCAATTAATTATGGATTAAATTAGGGGATTAATGGTTGGAAATTGGTTGTCATTAGGAATTCATTGGCTTCACACCGGAATTCCTTGTTCGGATAATCGTTTCATCCGTGGCTAGGTAGGTAAGATTGTCATCTCTGTTAATGGTGTACAAATTGGCTTTTGTATTCGATGACAAGGATTGAGAATAGTGGAGTTGTTGTAGTTGTTGTTGTTGGTCTTTTTGTTGTTCGTCTTGAGGTTGTTTCAATTAATTTGGCCCCTCAAAAGGACGACATTTAATCATGGCTTCCGGTGGTAAACAAATGGAAGGTTGAATAGTGACATTGTTTGAGATGGAGGTGTAGTCTTTTTTGTCTTGTTTGTATTCATGGCACGATTATAAATGCAGCAGGAACTAATGGAATGTGGTTGTGGCATTTTTTCTTCAAGATTGCGGATAGCAATTATTAAGTATGCAGCGTAACCTACATTTCAGACAGCTTTCGGGCTATTGTTCGTCGTATGTTGTTGGTTCGTTTAGGAAGAAGACTTTGAAAATGATTGCAAATTGGCTGCTTTGCGGATGGACATTTTTGTAAGTCTTTTGAAGTGGAATGTACTTTCAACGGGTGCTTGATTGCAATTTGAAAGGAGGCCATCAATAATTTTCTTCCGAAAGCGAACACATTTTGGCTAATTAAAAACAAGTTGTACAGGGATCTAAAAAAACTTCGAACTATCCTTTCACTTGGGACAGCTGTGCAAAAATCAAGTTTGTGGCGTTATCCTTGCCGCAACCCTATGCGGTCGAAAATGATTAAAAATTTGTAAGCGCATTCACTGTTGATGACCTTTTCGACCGACCGTACCAAATATTGTTTATACGCGTTTATCGACAAAACCAACGAGCAATGATCGACGTGGTTCCCTAAACGTCTTAAGGAGTTTGATGCTGCCATTAACGAATGTAGAAGCCTATTGGCATTCAGATCAAATCAACCAAAGAGAAATCAAAGAGGCTTCCTTTGATGTACTGGGTTTTAACCCGCCGTATGAAAACCATTTTTACAATAATGGGTGCAGACTGGTAACCTTGGAACAGCAAGGTAAAATTAACCACTCAACCTGGACGAAGATAGACAACACTTCCATTCATCCGACGAAGATCAAGTCAAGACGTACATTTTCTGACTCAAGACCAACGAAGCTGCTGGAAACGGTCACTTAACTTCTAAGTTGTTCAGATAGGAGCTAGGCTCCAAATTTAGGTATGCTCGAAGAATGGAATCTCAGCGTTGTTTGTCTGATCCAAAAGGAAACTTCCCTGAACTATGCCAACTTCAGAGAAGTAAGTTTCCTTAACATCGCAAATAAAATCTTGGCGACTGTCTGTCAAGCTCATTGGAATATGAAGGATGACGATGGATAATGCACGCTGCTCCTTCAAGATTGGCAGTGAAAAAACCGAGAGGTTCAATGTCATGTGATTTTTTCAACGTCGTTCTTGAGTGAATTGTGTAGAACTTACAAGCTAAAGTATTTTTACCTAGTCGCATACGCAGGCTACACTGATATAATGGGAAGAACATGTGGAGCTGTCGATGGAGTGCTTGCGACTTTTGAAGCAGGAGCGGCAAAAATGGACAAGGAATGATTTAAAAAAAGTTGATGCTGCCAATAAAGAGTGACAAACAACATTGACACATAAGACAGAACAACTAACCATAGGCATGCTCCAAGAAGAATCACTCTTGCTAATCGCTAATTCTTTAGACTAAGAAGAAAATTGAGTAATAAGACCAGGTCTCGAGACATCTAAGCAAACTTTCTAAGAAAGTTTTTCTTTATCAAAAAACCTGGTTAACATGGCCTAAATGGTTAGGTCAGCTTAGACGCGTCAACAGCTCAGAAAACTCAGTAGAATTATAATAAATTAAAATCTAAATCTAAATTGTTGGATCAGTTCAGTACATACATGGCGGAAAATTTGCTGAATGACGTAACTATTGTTTATTTTATGAACTTGGTGTATTCCAGTGGGTAGGTAGTGCCATCAGAAGTCATTAAGATCCCATTGAGATAAGTCAAATTGTGTGTAAAAAAATGTTTTATGGGCTTCAAAAAGGAATAAGTATTGGACCTGCGACACAAAACATTCAGAGCTTTTGGGCGAATCATGTTCCCGCTCTAAAGACCATTCGAAAGTGGTTTGGAAGATTCCGGAACGGTGGCATGACTTGGCCTTTCAAGATTGATGATGACGAAATAATGCGAGCCTTGGTGAAAAATAACCCAGAGATTTCGACTGAGGAGATTGGTGTGAGGCCTTTTCTTTCCCGTTAACATTTTGTCATGTGGGTGCCTCATTGTTTGAGAACGCTAACAAATTAGCTAAATCAAGTCTCCGTGGCTATATCCCTCCTCAGACGCCATGAAAACGAAAATTTTTCGATCGAGTCGTAGCAGGTGATAAGAAGTAGATTCTATACAACAATGTGTAATAAAAACGTACCTAGGTGAAGGTACAGAACCTTTGGCAAAAGCTGCCTTGCATCCAACGAAAAAACTGTTATCTGTTTGGTGAGATTCCTGGGTATAATTTTTTCCAAACTTCTTTTACCTGGCGAATAAGTACGATGAGCAACTCTCTAAACTTAGTGAAAACGTCCAAGAAAATCGTCCTGTTTTGGCCAATCGAAAAAGACGTTTTCCTCCATAGTGATAACGCCAGGCCCGATAAACGCTGAAAAAATTAAAAGAGCATCCACAGTATTCCCCAGACCTTGATCCTTTAAATTGTCATCCGTGTGAATACTTTCAGAACGATTTGAATAAAAAGAAATTGGGTTCCGCGAAAGCTGTCGAAAACTACCTAACTTGTAAAGCGTTAGGAGGCTAGGGCTGAATTTACCTTATTGTGGCCAGGGTACGGTTGTGGATATCCCAAGTAAGGCCAATACACGAGTAAGCTAATACTGTGAGGAATTATGAGGTCAGACGGGTGTAATCACGAGAGGTCGCCAAATCCTTTTCCTATCAAGTCTCCCTTAAACTCTTAAGAGGTTCCTTGCCGCGAGCATCAAGCTTCGAAGATCTGTGACAACATTGCCAAAAACCACAGAGATGGTGCTACGGATGTGCTGAGGAGCAGAGGAGAGACGAACACCGGCTTCACATGAGAAAAACGAAAAGAAGCATGAGAAGCGCGTGGTCGAGATAATTGATAGATACTAGGTACTCCAGAAATGAGATTAAGAAGTTCAAACAAAATGTAAAAAACATGCCACGGACACAAATCCAGAACCGAAGAAACGACCAACTGAGCATCGTAGTACGAGTGGAGTCGCAGTCTATGCTGAGGATTTTGAAAGAGCATTTCTGTAGACTGTATAACGGGGACCTTCCAAATTGGATAGTGTAGAATAACAATTCCATTTAACCGACCTGGATGAAGTGAAGATAGCAATATCAAAGCTTAAGTCGAACAAAGCTGCTGAAGCAAACGGCCTAGCTGCGGTAAAAGATGACTTGGTAAGCAGTATACACTAACTCATCTGTAAAGTATGGTCAGATGAAAGTATGTCCGATGAATGGAACCTCAGGATTGTTTGTCCTAACCTCAAGAAAGGAGACCCTCTAAACTGCGCCAACTACAGACACATCAGTTTTCTTAACATCGCTTACAAGACCTTATCTGCGGTATTGTGTGAACGCCTGAAGCTCTTCGTCAACAACCTGATAGGTTCATGTCAGTGTGGCCAGGAAAGACCAGGAAAGTCCATCATCGACCAAATATTCACACTTGGAGAAGACCCATGAGCTTCAGATCGATACACACCATCTTTTCATCGATTTTAAGGCCGCGTATGATAGCATCTATAGAGACGAGCTATACAGAGCAATGTCTAGTCTCGGCATCCCTGCCAAACTCGTCCGTCTGTGCAGGATGACAGTGTAGAATGCACGCTACTCCATCAAGGTCGATAAAGATCTCACTGAGACCTTTGATGTCAAAAAGGCTTTAGACAAGGCGATGCGCAGTTATGCGAGTTCTTTCATACTTGAAAGAATAGTGGCAAAACTCACGGGCGAACATGCACAATCCTTCAAAAATCCGTCCAATTACTCGCAAACGCCGATGATATTGACATAATAGGATGAAAGCAGCGTGATGTCAGTGGCGCTTTCGCGAGTATTGAGACGGAAGCGGCGAAAATGGATTTAGCGGTCAATGAGGGCAAGTATATGCTGTCAAGCAAAAATGACAACCAACACCGACGTCTCGGGCAGAACGTCACCCTCGACAGATATAACTTTGAGGTAGTTAAGGACTTTGTCTACCTAGGCTCCGCTATAAATACAGACAACGACACCAGCGCTGAGATCAAGCGAAGAATAAATCTTGCACACCACTGTTGACAAAAGTCACCCTTTATAAGACCTTAATAATCCCGGTCCTGCTCTAGGGCGCAGAGGCATGGACATTATCAAAAATGGATGAGGGTGTTCTTGGTTGCTTCGAGAGGAAAATTCTTCGAATGATTTTGGGTCCCATCTGCATTGACGGTGAGTGGACGAGAAGATACAACGACGAACTGTATAGACTGTACAGCAATGTCGACTTAGTCAAAAGAGTAAAGATCCAACGACTAAGATGGCTGGATCATGTAGAGCGGATGAACACCAATGCTCCGGTCCGAACAGTTTTCAGATCCGCCGCCGAGGGACAGCGTAGTAGAGGAAGACCGAGACTCATGTGGCGTACTCTACTGGAAGGGGACCTCAACCAATTTGTCTTGCGAAACTGGAGGCTGCTAGCTAGGACTGTAGCGTCACCTAAAGTCAGTTATATTATTGATTAAAAAAATTGTTTTCTTTAAAGTGTAATCGCTTTTATTTCATTTTTAAGTCAGGCACAAACTGTTGCAATGACAATGTTTTATTTTTCCACAGTTTTTTGCGCTATTATCTTTAATTAAAAAAAAAAAAAACAAAAATTTAAGCACAAAGGTGGAATGAAGGAAACATTATGGATGGAAGGATTGTTCGTTGGAATTGTTAGTCAGTGAATATTTTTTCATATTTTTTTTCCGTCGCTATGTAGTGGCAATGTAAAAGGATTAACCCCCCTGTTGAAAAACATTCCATCCAGCTTTCAACTCAGAGCTCTTAACCCACTTATACATTCTGCATTAATCCTGTTATATGATAATAAAGTAATACTTAAAAATTAACTGCCAATTAACTACTTAGTCATGGAAATCCGATGCGCTTCCGTTTGTTAAATAAAATTTATTTATTTTCTCCAACCGTACGGTCAGGATATTGAAAATAAACACTACAGTTGGTCTGGAAATAACCCTCTTAATGTTTGTTTAATAATTGACTTTCAATGTGCAATTTAATTGCAAGCTTTGTTTTATTAACACAACATGACGCCATAAGTTCAACTACACGATGGTATCCGTAGCTCCTTGTTAATGGAGCACCATAATCCGGTACTCGGTGTTATTCGATTATTGTTCAATAAAATAAATAATTTCCATCATTATCCACTTTAGATGGTTTTAATAACACCCTGCCCTTAATTAACAAGTTTTAACTGACTGAGCTATTAATTAAAGTTGGTCCTTCAACTGAATTGATTAGTCCGTTTTGTTACGAGTAGGAACCGCCTTTGCAGAATTTTTTTTCTTTGGTTGAACTGTGAACCATTTGATGATGATTTATTTTGAATTTCGAATCTGAGATACGAGTGTTCGTATTCATAAACAAGCACCAAAGTTGTTTATTAAAATGTAGCTAATTGCCTCTATCAAATGGCAAAGAGGTTTTGGGTGGAGATTTGTGGAATAGTTTTATTCTGATGTACGAGTATGTTTTCTCGTTTCGAAAACAAGACAAAACTTTTCAAATGATCGTAAATTAGGAAAACTTTGTCTCTGTCAATCTGTCTGGCAGACAGAGGCGATGTGTGGCATGTACTCGTATGTAGGTGTACCTTGAGATTGATGCAAATTAATGCCACAGCCACTAATTCAGGCAGTACTCGTACTCGTACGCTTAAATCACAAATGAAACTTTGTCCTGACGTGACTTGTTTGTATTGTGATGAGTGATGAAAATTTCCTATAAATACGAGATACGAGTTAGTAAACTTTCTGCATTCTAGAGGTGGCAACAGCATATTATTATAATGAATAGAGTTGTCTAATTTTGGAGCATGTCCTTAAACGAAATGATGAATGAGAAAGTTTGGAAAATGAGGAAATACTGCCATCTTGTAGAATAGTGGATGGTGGAGTTAAGATTTCTGGTCCTCGAAAGTCATGACAATGAAGCACGATTTAATCTTCCACAATCTTCTTGTAATCCTCCTTACCAGTGGTGTTCACAGCAGGAATATACAATTTCTTTAAGATTTCAAAACCGAGATAAAATCCTTTTCACATTAGAATTCCAATGAACTCTATTTCATAATCACAGAAAGGTATACGCTTCAACAAAGTTTACAATTGCTGAACATGTAAACGTTGTAAACATAACACGACCATTTACGACTATTAAACGTGGGTTAACCAGCTGTTATAGTCGTTCCAATAAGCGAACAATTGAGTAAAAATTCGAATCGGCTTATTTGGTTCATGATGTTTTCATGCCAGTGAGACTACGAAACCCCATGAGCCCTTCGTAAATCGATAGGTCCCGACCTTTCGGACTCCTCTGTTACTTACTTTAGATGTCCGTATTAGATAGAATTAGATAGAATTAACCCAAAAGTTGAGTCCAATCGACCATTGTGCGCCAGGAACTTTTGCTGACTGAACTCTATCGAAACAGCAGTTGAGTGAATGTGGGAGAAGATGCAGAAGATCATCCTCAGTGATGAAATACATTTCTGCCTTAATATATGCTTACTTACGTACTTAACTTAGACACTGCTTCAGTCCGGGTTGTACCCGGATTTCAGTCAAAAGGTATCCCCAGTAAGCACGAGTTGCTGCTTCCAGCTAAGTTGGTTGATGTCCTCTTTAACTTGGACGCATCATCTAAGCCGAGGTCTACCTCTTAAGCGACTTCTCTCTGGTTTACTATAAATGCTGTCGCATGCGTCCTTGCAATCGAGCTGGGGTGTATCAATTTGAACTTTTTCAATAGCAACAGTAATGTCTAACTTTGATCCATATACAGGGTGAGTTTTTTAACTTGAGACATCCAAATTACTCGAAAAATACGTGATACCGCGACAAATGTTTCAGACAAAAGTCACAAGGTTCTGAAGGGGACATAAGATGGTGACCACGAGTTTGACCTTGAGACCCATTTTCAAGGTCAAACAAAGGTCACTTTTGACTTTTCAAATGATAATTCCTGATTTTGATTGCTCAGTCGTATTGCTCAATGGGGCACACGACTTTGTCTCAAAGGTCTTATTCATTCAGTGCTAATACCACTGCACTGGCACGCGTTAATCATTAATCGGTTTCCAATAACGTTGTTAGGGTGTTAGAAAGTGGAGATTTGTTTTGAGGAACTGATTATTATTAGTAACGTTTTCCGGATTGATAATGCAGGCTATTTCAATTCAAGAGAAAATTTAAATGATATTGATTTATGGAGAAAGTGGAAGGAACATCGATGGTGATGTTGCTCTTTACGCCCAACGTTTCCCAGAACAGATACGATCGCGCGCTTCCTTTTATCGGGTTATCTAACAATTCACTGGTGAAGGAAGTGTGCAACCAAAGAAAAGGAATCGTTCAGATAGGGTGGCTGTTGAAGACAATGAAATAGCAGTTTTAGCTGCCGTTGCACACGATCCTCACATTAGCACTCGCCAAATAAGTCGTGAATCAGGAATTTCTCAAACGCTTGTCTGTAAGATATTACATTGGCATAAATACCATCCTTATCATGTTTCAATGCATCAAGAACTTTCTAGTGAGGATTTTAGCAAGCGGGTTTCCTTTTGTCAATGAGCACTTCAGCAAATTGTACGAGACCCCCTTTTCTTCGCCAAGGTGTTATTCTCTGATGAGTCGACTTTCCCTTTTTGGTTGCGACAAGTTGAACACCAGAACCCTTGGAATGTTAATGTTTTGGCGGGAATTATTGGGGATAAATTAATAGGTCCATATTTTATTGAAGGCAATTTAAATGGCGAAAAGTAAGCAATCTTCATGCGGAACCCTCTTCCAGTATTACTAGAAGAACTGTCATTGGAGTTTCGACAAACAATGTGGTTTCAACATGATGGTTGTCCAGCCCATTATTCCCAAGTAACCCGGGGCGTATTGAGCAATGTTTACCATAAACGATGGATCGGATGAGGGGGTCCGAGGCAATGGTCTGCTAGATTACCTGATCTTACGTCACTTGATTTCTTCTTGTGGGGCTACTTAAAAAAGTGAGGCTTACAGAAAAAAGCCAACAACACATGAGGACATGAAAAGACGAATAACTGAAGCTTGCCGGAAGATTACGCCAGAAATACATCTCAGTTCTGTTGGTTCATTTAGAGCGCAGAAAGACAAGTGTATTGAAGTGAATGGTCACATTTTCGATAATTCGTTGAAATAGTCTTGGGAAATAAACGTCGTCGTTCAATGATACAACAGTGGGAGGCAAGGGGACCCACTCTAATTAATCACCCCGAAGGAAACAAAATACTGCTACGTCCGCGTCTTTGTTTCTGGGTTATGCTAAACGCAGTATGTAAAAACAAATGACAAGCCTACGGGCAATACGACTAAGCAATGAAAATCAGGAATTATCATTTGAAAAGTCAAAAGTGATCTTCGTTTGACCTTGAAAATGGGGCTCAAGGTCAAACTCGTGGTCACCATCTTATGTCCCCTTCGGAACCTTGTGACTTTTGTCTGAAACATTTGTCGTGATATCACGTATTTTTCGAGTAATTTGGATGTCTCAAGTTAAAAAGCTCACCTTGTATAATGGACTTTCCTGGCCTAAAACCATACTGATTTAAGAAGCCAATGGTCTCTCTTTCTTTTCTGCTTACAGCCTTTCTTGTCCTTTTCTGCAGAGCAAATCGAACTAGGAGTTTCTCTGTTGGATCAGAATGCTAGCATCACCGGTCTCGTTGAAAGGTTAAGGTAAACTCGATCGGTGGTATGAAAACCGTGTACTGGCTATAGTTGTGTTTCGTTCAGCCCAAAATCAATAGGCCTGGATCCAATGCCGGTGGTGATGGGGAGGGGGCTTTTCTAAGCCTTTATTTTACCAGAGATGCCCTCCGAGCCATGGTAATAAAACCGCCAAATACGATTTTGACCTCATACTTAGATTTTTTATATGAGCGTAAATGAAACGTGTTCTATCTTTAGTGACATTATGTCCCGCAAAACGGTCAAGCAGCCTTACATAATTTTTCAGACGTTGTATCGTATTAGATATTCTTCTCGTTTATAGTGCTAAATAAGTCCTCTTTTTATTTCTGGGCGTTAGGGTAAGCTAAAATGATTTAGACATCAAAATTAGGACAGGGCTCATAGAAACATTCCTTGGTATCGTAATATGTTTGTTCTTTGTCGGCGAGAGCGGTGTTGGTATTGGTGTTGGCAAATTAAGATTTGATAGGAATATGGTGTTTTTTTTGGCGTGTTGGTAATTGCCATTTTCAACAAAACTGGTGTCAACTAGCTGCTTTTTCGTTTCTCTGTAGCAATTCAAATTCAAATTTTCAAATTGAAATTCAAATTTCTTTATTCATATGTATTTACAAAAGTTACAAATTTAAAATACGATTTTACATGCATTTGATACATATAGAATAGTTAGTGACACCTTTATTTATGAAAAATATAGACGATGCCACATTATAAAAAAATATTCACTTTGTGTGGGTTGTACAAAGGTAGAAAAACAGAAGTTCAATTCAAGAAAAAGAGGAAAGAAGAAAAAAAAAATAATCTTTAACAAATTAATAGCGGATACATACAACCATCAGAGTTTTGGTTGAAGATGGAGGGGATCGGCAGCGTTTGGCTATCGAAACTTTTAAATAAATTAAAATGTGGACAACCTATGCCGAATCAATGGAGAAGTAGCTTCTTGGTTCCATTATACAAAGGAAAAGGCGACACTCGAGAATGCAACAACTACCGTTCAATCAAGCTTATGTCACACACAATGAAAATCGTCGAAAGAGTCTTAAACGAACGTCTTCGGCAAATAATAAGGCTCGATAATAGCCAGTGTGGATTTGTTGAAGGAAGATCGACGGTGGACGCTATCCAAAGCCTACGAATAATAATGGAAAAGCACCGAGATTCGTCTAAGGATTTACACATGGTATTTATCGACCTCGAGAAAGCATTCGATCGAGTGCCTAGGGATTTCATATGGGCCGCGCTGAGGTCTCAAAACGTACCGGAAACGTATGTTAGAATAATACAAGACATGTACGGAAACGTGAAAACTGCGGTTAAAAGCTCTGCTGGACTAACGAGAGAATTTCCAATTAATGTCGGAGTGCATCAAGGAAGCGTACTTAGCCCTTTCCTCTTTAACGTAGTATTCGACTATCTTTTAAAAGACTGCATGCGCGAAGCAAATGTAACGCCAATTTTCTTCGCTGACGACGCAGTTATACTTAGCGATAACGTCGAAGATTTACAGAACGCCTTAGATTCATGGAGAAACGGGTTTAAAATAAGTCGTTCAAAGACGGAGCATTTGACGTGCCCATTTGCGCATCCGTTGCGACCTGTTCCGGATATAATGTTAGACGGAATAGTTCTTCCGAAAAGCACTATCTTTAAGTACTTAGGATCAATCGTTAACATGGAAGCGAAATGTGACGACGACGTAAACCACAGAGTGAGTGTGGGATGGATGAAATGGCGGGAAAATTCGGGAATCTTTTGCGACCGAAAATTTCCACTTAAATTAAAGGGGAAACTCTACACCACGGTTGTTAGACCAGCTCTTATATACGGTTCACAGTACTGGACAATGTACGAAGCGTTTAAAAACAAAATGACGGCAGCGGAAATGAAAATGTTAAGGATGTCTAGTGGAGTCACTAAACGTGGTTGCATTAGATCTACACGTATAAGAGGAAGTCTACATATAAAGAATTCGGTAACCGAACAGCTTGAGGCGAATAGAATAAGTTGGTATTGCCACGTTCAAAGAAGATCTGCGGAAAATCCGGTTAAAAAGGCACTATCAACTACGGTCACTCCAACTGTAAGAAAACGAGGTCGGAAAAAGAATTCCTGGATTTCTCAGATGGCAAAAGCGCAACAACGCCTGGGGCTAACCACTGAAGCGATCCAGGACCGAGCATTATGTAGACGCGTTCTGCAGTCTGTGACATTAGCCAACCCCATAAGTGGAGCAGCAGCGATGCAGTAAAAATGGGAAACTCGTTACGTATAAGTTCGTATAACGAGGAAAGGGTTAATAAAAGGATAAGAAGAAGAAGACATACAAAATCTAATGTAAATGGCAGAAATAGGTAAATACATAGTTGAGCAAATGAGCAAATCATTTCTATTTTTTTATTTTTTTTTATTTATTTACTTTACAATATTTTAAATTGAATAACTTAGAAGTGTTTCGATTTCATGATGATTAAAACTAAGAAGCCACGATTTAACTACTTTAGAAAATGTGGACAAATTTCTTACGGATCGAATTTCTAAGGGCAAACTGTTAAAAAGTTTGCATGAAACAATGGAGTAGAAGTTTCTGTAATTTGTAGTGCGAAACGCAGGGACATTAACAACAAAGTTTGAATGGCTGCGTAAGCTGCGAAAGTCAGAAATTGGACTCTCCAGGTACCCGCATCTCATGAAAAAGACCTTAAGGACTTTAAAATAGAATAGATGGCGCAAAGAGAGAATATTCAAGGCCCTGAAAAGGTCCATTGTGTGCGCATAACGGTGAAAATCACAAACACTACGAATGGCAGATTTTTGAGGGACAGTTAATTGCTGCAGCTTACTAATATAAGCGCCACCCCAACTACAAAGCCCATTTTGCAATCTGGATTGGAATAAACCATAATAAACCCTTTTCAACGTGTTAAGAGAGCAATACTTTCTAAGGCGGAAAAGGCAACGAGTAGCAGAAAGAAGATATTTTTTTAAGGCAGAAATGTGCTTGGACCAGTTCAAGTTTTGATCTATTGTAACACCAAGGTACTTGAAATTATCTACACCTTCAATTTTGAAACAATTAGTACTACAGTTAGTATTCCTGTTGAAGGTTTTACCAACTTGGATTCTGCCTTGGATTGGCTGTATAGCAAGTCGTAACACGGGCAGACATTAGAATGAAATACTACGAGTATGTCTAAGTCGGGGTACTCTTGCTCAGTAAGACTGATAAACATCAACTTAGTTTTACTACTAACAATAAGTTTGTGATTAGCAAACCAGCATCTAAGTAGGAAAACATCATGGCTTATATCAGCGATTAGATCTGGCGGACTGGCTGAACAATATGCAACGCCAAGGTCGTTGGCAAAAGCTGTAACTTTACCTATGAATGCGAGAGAAAATAAGGAATTTATGTAAATTAGGAATAAAATTGAGCCAAGTACAGAACCTTGGGGTACCCCCAGGTTATTGGTTTTTGAACGGCTTATATTGCTTCCAATTTTTACATATTGCATTCTGTCTTTAAGATAAGACTCAAACCAATTGTATATGAATCCTCTGAATCCGACCTTATATACTCGTAGTTTATCTAATAGTATGACGTGGTCAACCATGTCAAACGCCTTAGTTATATCCACAAAAAGAAAAAGGCCAGTTCTGAAACCAAACTGCATAGGAGAGAAAAAATTATAATGATTGAGATAAGTTAATATTCTCGTTTTAATTATTTTCTCAAAAACTTTTGAAATTGATGGCAGTAAAGATATTGGTCTGGAGTTTGATTTATCGGTCCTGCTGCCCTTCTTAAATAACGGAATCACTACAGCGCATTCAAGTTCAGATGGAAAGGTACCGGACATAATACTAAAATTAAAAAGGTAAGTTAAAAATGTCTACTAAGTTGGGTCCAATGTGCTTGAGTACCAAATTCGATATTTTATCATTACCATGTGAATTGGAATTAGGAAGGGAATTAATAGTTTTTAGTAATTCAAATCCCGCAATGAGCTTAAACATGAAGCTGTTTCTAGAACAGTTGTTTTGAGAGCCAGCCTTAGGTCAACAGTTACACGAAATTTGCGAGTTTCTTGGAAAAGATGTTTGTCCAATGGAAGCAAACTCATTAGCTATTTCCAAAGGATTTGAAATGTTAATACTTCCATTTTTAAGTACAATGGGATCTGCGTTAGTACACACTTTCCGACTAACAATACTATTAACTAATTGCCAATCTTTCTTAAGATTTCCACTTGCCGCTTGTATTTTCGAACGAAAATAGTCATCCCGTGCTTTTTTAACTTCCCTTGTCACTTTTGTGCAGAATTTATCAAAACGATTTTTTAAATTGGTGTTCAAAGGATGTTTCCAACATTTTTTTCTTAGTTTGTTTTTGATATTTATTTTTTTGACAAGGTTACGAGTTATCCAAGGCTTAAGGCGACACTCCGATTTTTTGTGTGTTATAGTGCAAGTAGATGCGCTTATGTAATTTTTCAGAATACTAAGAAATACACTATTTCAACATAAACACTTTCCCAATATTCATAACGTAGCCTATTGTTCAATTCAGGAAAGTTAATTTTATCAAAGCTGGTTTCATATGATACATTAGATTTCCTGCATATTATATTTTCAAAAAGGATTCCCGTCATACAATGATCACTTATATGTAGATCCAAGTTAATGCCAGCAAGGGAATCCACAGCAAGATTCTCAAAACAAGCAAAAACATGGTCGAGGCAGGTCCCTGTAATTGGTCTAGTATGCTCAGCAATAAGAGATAAAAAACCATGTTCAGCCATAAGCGCTTGGTAGGAATCAGAAACGGAGTTCGAACATAAGATATCTAGATTAAAATCACCTAGGATAACAAGATTTCCAGATCGTTCATTGGCTAACAAATTCGGAGAAGAAGAATGCAGTCTGTATACACAGATAAAATTAAAGAGTTCATTGTGAATATTGCAACAAACTTTAATGACGTCCGCGCTTTTTAAATTACAAGTTTTTACATCACACTCATACCAGTTTGATATAAAAACTCCCACTCCATCGGCAGAGTACGTATCATTCGTATTAGGAAAAAAATGGTAATCTTCACTCTCGCAAGAGTAGATCCAAATTTCAGAAACAAATATTGTGTCAGGCAAGTTAACGAGAGCTTCTAGATTCACCATCAGTAAGTCGAAGTTTTGGCGTAAACTACGTATGTTTTGATGTAAAACGAAAAATGATTTGCCATCCAATTTACATTTAAAATAGCTTTCAAAATTATTACGTATGGTTACGGGAACATACGAGTATGTCGCAAGTTTTCATACTTAGGTTTGATAGAGTAAAGGATCTGTTGCGCGTGCGCGAATGTGGCCAGTTACCGAATATCGTTTTCTCTGATGATCCAACAAAACGGTCATGTGCATCAAAGTGAATACCAATGATTACGCGAAAGTGTTTTGGAAACTGCTTTGAAGCCTGGGACAATCAAATATTTCGGTAGGAGAGAGTGGCCGTTCAAACAAGACTCTGCACCAGCGCACAAAGCACACGTCAACCAAGTGTGGTTATAAAATAACGTCCCTTGGGGGATTTTACAGGAGAAGAACAACACTAAGAAAAACATCTTTGTAAGTGCAGTAAACTATTCACTACTGCCTGATTTACAGAAGCCCCAAACTGGTAACCAATTCGATCTTTAACGAGTTGTATGCGCTGTCTGACTTCATACAAAGAATTGTAAGCCTCTATCCTCATAATGAAATCGTTATTACGGGCGATTTCAATATATGTAAACCATGGTGGCTTCGACATTCTGAACAGACAACACCAGAAAGATGATGTGTTGTCGCTGCGAAAAACAACTTGACTCAGCTTGTAAATGAATCCACCGGAATTCTTTGATAGTCATACCGCCAATACCCAGGACTTGTTTCTATCTTCTCACTCTTAAAGTACACCGTTGAAATGGTCTCACCTATAGGCTCGTCAGACCATTGTTTAATATCAGCTAAATTCTCGTACATTGACCACACAGAGAGAAAAAAAAATCCTAAAAAAACTGTATGGCAATACGAGAAAGCCAATTTAAGCAGACTCAACACCTTCTTAAAGAATTTAAGCTGGTTGCTATGTTTCCTTGAGAATGATGTGGGCGCCGCTGCTGATATAATCACAGACACTGTTCTCTTTGGAATGAGATCCTTTTTCCTTCAGCGGATTAATGGTATCAGCCCAAAGGAAAAGGCGTGGTACGACTCAAGCTGTTAAAATGCTGTCATGGTTGTAGAAAAGTTTTATCGCTCTTACAAGACCAACCCGACAGAGGAAAACCGGAAAAAGTTCAAACGAGTCAGGAAAGACTGCAACGGCTTTCTTAAGCATGTGAAATTTCAATACGACCAAAAACTGAGGCAAAAAATGCTGCAATGTCCCAGAAGTAGTAAGAACCTTTGGTCGCTCGTCAAAAATATTAGAAATTCTTCCTCATCCTCCATCGCAACGCTCATTTATAATGACATTCCAGCTGTCAGCTCTTTGCACAAAGCCAATCTGGTTGCTGCATAATTTGCGTCCAGTTTAACACTTCCAGATGGTGCTTTGTCTCGAATCGTCGAATCTGCAACGGATGAATCCATTTTCGCATTCAGCGAAGCAAGAGTACCTTAAAGTAATTCCAATCCAAATGGTATATCTCCGCTTCTTTTGAAGATCTGTTCTTTTACGCAGGCAAAACCACTGGGCAAGTTTTTTCATCGATACTACTCTTCTGGACTCTTTCTGAGCAAATGGAAAAAAGCATTTGTCCAGCTCGTCTCTAAAAAAGAAGTATCTCCTTCTCTCTCTTCTTATAGACCCATTGCACTTACGTCCCTTCTTTCCAAGGTCACGGAAAAGCTGATAAGCCGTCAGCGCATGAAATATCTCGAAACACGAAAACTTCTTAATGACCGGCAAAACGGTTTTCGTAGCAACAGGTCCACTGGTGGTTTGATGGCATGTCTCACCGAGAAGTGGAACCAAAGTTTACATCAATCTGGCGAAAGCAAGATAGTTGCACTTTATATTTCTAAGTCATTTGACAGAGTTTGGCATCAGGCTCTTTTGTCGAATATGCGTGCATTTGGGATCGATGACTCTCTACTTCAATGGATTAGAAATTACCTTTCGAAACGTTCAATTCAAGTTGTTTTGGATGGTTTCAAGTCTGATATCCACAAAATAAATGCTGGTGTGCCCCAGGGCTCCGATTTGTCTCCGACACTCTTTTAATAATCATTACTGGTCTCTTGTCTGCTGCTTCTAATCCAATATATTCCTCTGCTGATGACAGTACTATGTGCTTTTCATATTCGTTCCCGGACTCACGTAGAATGGGAAGAGCAGCGTATGCTAAGCTCATTAAATCCAGATATTAACAGCATAACTACTTGGGGAACTATCAACAGAGTGATAGTACAATGCTCTCTGCTGTAGTTAAAGTGAAATTTGAATTCCCAGCCATTATCCATAACTGGCACTGGCATCATAGAAAATCTTTCCATTTTCAGTATGTGTGTCAAAGAAAACTTACGTTGGAATGACCACATATTCGAGGTCGTCAAAAATGCTGCGAAATATCTAGGTTTCCTCAAGCAATGCAAGAAAAATTTCACGCCCTCTGTTCTGGCTTTGATATATAAAGCTTTCATCCGCCCAAAATTGGAGTAAAATGCTCACATCTGGTAAGGTGCTCCTATGACAGATTTGCAATATTACACAGTCGACTGACACTCTCGACCACCTATGTAATGTCTCTGCCTCACCTTGTTTTATCGCTATTTTCGTCACCAGTGCTCTGTAGAAATTGGTAGTAGTATTCTGCCTCTTCAAACCTCCAACCCGTTTCGCTATGAATGCTCATCAGTACACCTTCAAGCCCACTATCGGATGTACCCTCAAATATCGTGACTCTTTCCTAAGCCGAACAAAACGCTTATGGAATGCCCTGCCAGGCTCTTAATTCCCTAGTCATTATAACCTCCAGACATTCAAAACCAACTTACATCGGTACCTCTCTTTCTGTGCTCCCTAACTTTCCATCCATTTAACGTTATATCTTCTTCCAGAACATTTTCTTGTTTGTGTCGCTTGGGAAATCCGCATTCGTACTTTGACTGAAACAGAGTAGTAATCCGAGTCAATGTTAGCTGTCCATGGCAGTCTTTCTACTGTAAGACCCGTCCGTTCAGTCTCTAAGGATGAAAAGCATTTCCTTTTGAAATGCCGTGTAAAATAGTTCATCCCCGATTGGTCACTGCCTATTTGCGAGGCGCTCACAATATTCGGATCTTCAAACTGAATTACCAATTTTACTGCCTCCGCCTACAGCACATATAGAAACTTCACTTGATGTGGCTTGCAACATCACTTTGGGGTTTTAAACACGAAGAAACTAGTTCTGCCATTGGCAAGAAAATGCAGAAAGGGTGAGAGACTTCTAGACTAAAGCTAAAGCAACTAAACCAAGTCTATAAATGGAGTGTTTTGTGTGGAAATAGTGTCCCTAAGAATACTTGAATTCCTACGAAATTCGCACAAATATTTCAAACTCATCCTGGTCGACCACTTACAAATTAATTTAGACCAACCTTCGCTGCAACCTGAAAACGGCTGCTACCCCTTTTAACTGCCTCATAACTGTCTAGGACTCTGAAAGAAAATGAACGACAAGATGAACGCGAAAGGATTCTCTTCAAGGAATGAACTCCTTGTTCTCACTTAAACTCACCACAGGGGTAATTTCTCGAATTCTCTCCAATCATTCAACTTTGAATCCTTTTTCATGAAATGTTCATTCTCCCTTGGCAAGTTCATCGTTCAAAGAGAAAGAGAGAGTGAGAGAGACAGAGTTTGTGAAAACCACTTCAACTAATTGCTTTATACTGTTCACAGGACTACAGAAAGACGACAACTAACCTCCTTTAACCTGTTGTCTGGGATGCCCCAAACCCCAGTCGGCCCTAGTCTATGATTCGCACTTTTCAAAATAATGTGTGTGATGCGTAATTAATGGCCCGGCTATATTGACTGTGAAAAACGTGAGCCAGATAACAAAGTTTTACAGATCCTTATCCCTAAACTGACATCATAGCCCTCTGGCACACCTATGTACAATGTGGGGCTATGGATTCGAGTCTCCCATCTGGTGCCACCCGCTCAATAATTTATGTGCCAGGATTAGCACAGCCCTAAAAACAACAACAAAGAGTATTTCTTGTCTTTTTTGTTTTTTTTCTTGCTGCTCAACCACAATAAATGGCGATACGGCGTGAATGTGATTAAGGAAGGAACGAAAACGACCCTAGTCCTTAATATTGTATCCCCAAATAGGAGAAGAGAAAGAATGGTCATAGCTAAAGGCATCAACACTTCCTCTATTGGTTTTTTCCTTTCTGCCGGCTTTAACTTCTTTTTTTTCTTTACGTTTGTTCCTACTTTGTCTTCCGTCTGACGATTTGATATTTTTTTGTCGAGTGCCTGAGATTCGGACTGGTTCCGAGTACTGTCGGAAAGACTGGGATAGGTACAGGCGTATTTGTACAAGTATCCTTTTGCCATTCTTCTTCTCTTTGAGAATGACCAACTTTTTTATATGGAAAAAGTTTTGATTGCTTAGCGTTAACTCCATCTGTGGTTCAATGGCGTATAAAGAGTCGGTAGATGGACAAGTGATGATGACGACAAACACCATAACGACCGACGACAACGACAACGATGACGACGACTAAAAGTAATTAAAAAGGCAGGCAACTGGCTCGGTTGTGCTTTTTGTTTTCGGTCAGGACGAAGGACAAATTGTTGTTGGGATTCACAAGTTTCGTTCCTTTCTTCTGGTACTTCATGATGTTTGTCATCCATCGATTGGTTTGGAGGGAGGACCTTGGTTTCATTAAGTTTTTTCTTCTATTAAGAAAGGTGAGGCATTATAGTATGGCGACGGTATACGAGTAGAATTTTCTTTAATTATCAGGTGGGCGTAAGGAATTTTGTAAGCATGGTTTTCTTTGAACTTTCCAGACATAAGGGAATGAGTTTTTAGGAAAACCGAAATCAGTTGGCCGGTTTTATTGCAATTCAGCTAATTGTGAAATGAACAATAATAAGTGACACTCGATTTCGTTCTTCGTTCAGGCAATGGTATGACTCGATTGTCATATCAGGGCTCTTGGTAGCTTCCAGCACTGTTCTTGTCATCTTCCTTAGTTTGCCATATATGCTTCGTTCGAGCAAAGGGAATCAATTAGTACAGTTGTTATGCAGCACCAGCACCAAGCAGCACCATTGAGGAGTTCCAAGGTACTTCTGATAGGCTCGTGGATGAGGCCAACAATTATGGCTGAAGGCTTCATCACATGGACCACTGATAGGGGCAGCACTCTGACAAAATATGAGATGTTAAGTTCTAATGAGTTCTCTAGCCACAGGCTCAAGTGGAGAGTCGGAAGCCGATATATCCACAGCAGGTACCTGGTCATACAGTGTTATGTACAACCGAGAAGAGCGAACCAGGAACGCCGCCAAAGAAGCCACAACGAATGGAGTGGAAAATACATAGTATGGGCAATAATATCCCGGACACGAGCCTTGTCTCAGCAATCAAGAGTGCTACCTTTATGTCCGAACATGGCTTGAATCTTTCTTTCTCTACTCTCTACCAAAATTTCATGACATTTGGTTGCCATTTAATAATTATAAAAATAATTTTTCCGGAGCACCTTTCATTTGATGTTGAAATTTTAACATGGAACCAAGATCAATCAAAATTTGGTAAAAGTGCATCAGAAAAATTCCGATGTTCACTCATTGCTCATTAATTTTTGGTTCGAAATCAAGTGTGTATGTTAAATCATCTGCCATGTTCACATAATTTATGCTACTACTCTTTGTTCCCGAAATTGAAATTAAAGTCGAACAGAAGCTTTTTCGACGACATTTCAAGCAGCTTCGACACAGGCGCAGAGGCAATTCCGCAAAATGAGCTGGAGAAGGCATTTGAATCAATATTGAATCGCTGTTACAAGTGTTTTTAATCGGGAGGAGAATATTTCGAACACTGAGAAATAAACAGAAATTGTGTTTTAATTATTTTTTCTGGAGCCAGTCCGGGATATTATTTGCCACACTGTGTAGGCACGCTGCACAACAACTTTTTTTTTCTTAATTTTGGAGAGTCTTTAATAAAGACGAGGACAGCGAATGCTATGACCGATGAGGTTGCCTCTCATGTTACAAGGACTTGCGACGCATCACTGTTCGGGAAGACGTCAACAAATGGACGGCTATCAGTATACTGGTGGAACTAAGAAAAAGCAGAGCTACGCAGCGAGTGTCGTAGAGCGAGAAGATTATTACAGCAATACAGTGGTTTACCCTCTCATTAGAAGCAGAAGCAACAGCCTCAAGGATCTCTGCGAGCATGCAGATGTAAATCCTTTGGGGCACTGCCTACAGGACAGTCAAATGCAGTCATCATTCTCATGTCCTTCATAATGCAAACAAATATTGTCGGGATTATTATCATAGAAAACACCAGCAGAGTGTATAGCAGCACCTCAGGAACTACAGGAGATCGCAGCTGTCACAGAATTGGAATTGGATCATTGCCGCTGCCTCAGGGGGAAAACCTCTAAGTGAGCCTTCTTCATACCGCCTTATATGTCTGTTAGACACAATGAGTAAAATACTGCAGAGAATCATACGAGTATACAGCCGACTGCGGGTGGCAATTAATGAAGACGGAGGACTCTCAATTTAACAGTTTGGATTTAGAAAAGCTCGTTATACACTAGTTGCTTTACGGCGGGAAACTAACAATTTTGGAAGACACTATTCAGGCTAAAAGATGGAGAGGAGGAGCAAAGAAATATGGTCCTGAAATAACACTCTGTAAACTGGGGACATATGGTGGCAGGGTTCCTAATTAAAATAATATCAAGTTTTTTTTTGAGAAACGGTTCTGCTTCTTTGATACGAGTATGACAGTAGCACATATCTGGCGGAGTACCACAAGGATCGGAACTAGGCCACATTCTGTGAAACATTATGTACAAGGTAGCGCAAAATTAATCATCCTACCGGAAGATGATATCGAAACCAAATATACCTGAGTTTCAAACCACTGCATCGCAACAATGCTTTCCGTTCTCCTCCTTCTATCTTTCCGCCCGCGCCCTTCTTCTTCTTCTTATCCTTTTATTAACCCTTTCCTCGTTATACGAACTTATGCGTAACGAGTTTCCCATTTTTACTGCATCGCTGCTGCTCCGCTTATGGGGTTGGCTAATGTCGCAGACCGCAGAACGCGTCTACATAATGCTCGGTCCTGGATCGCTTCAGTGGTTAGCCCCAGGCCTGGATTTTCCGCAGATCTTCTTTGAACGTGGCAATACCAGCTTATTCTATTCGCCTCAAGCTGTTCGGTTACCGAATTCTTTATATGTAGACTTCCTCTTATACGCGTAGATCTAATGCAATGACTTTTAGTGACTCCACTAGACATCCTTAACATTTTCATTTCCGCTGCCATCATTTTGTTTTTAAACGCTTCGTACAGCGTAACAGAAAAAGGGTATTATAATCCCCTTGAGGCGCGCGTAAATGATAAAAAAAAAAATATATATATATAATTTTTGCAATTGGTGTCGTACATAAATCATATTTGACATTTGTGAACTAGACAGCTGTAAAATACAAACAGACAAGCAATGGAGCCCTATGCTCCGCTGTCAAGCCATCCTCAATCTCAACAACGAAAAGGACGATTTTGTGTCGAAAATCATCATGAGCAATGAGGCGCATTTCCACGTTACTTCAATAAGCAAAATCTTCGTTTCTGGGGCACTGAAAATCCGCGTGCGATACACGAAGAGCCATTACATCCACTCAAAGCCACTGTGTGGTGCGGGAGGAGTGATTGGGCCGTATTTTTTGAAGACGCTATCGACAAAACGGCCACTGTTACTGACTAACTCTACAGGCCCATGATAAATGACTTCTTACGGCCGGAATTGGATGAGCGGGCCTTGGTGAAGCAAGCGCTTCCTGGTCGCGTAATCTCCCGGTTTGTCGATTTGGGATGGCCAGCAAGATCGCCCAATTTAACCATTCCAGACTTCTTTCTTTAGGGCTACTTGAAGTCGCCGGCTAATGCTAACAAGTCTTAGACAATCGCAGCCCTTAAGGAGAATATTTGACAGGAATACGAACAGTTATCACCGGAAATATTGCAAAAATTTATGGAAAACGGATATGTGTATCAACACTTTCGGCAGCCTCTTGGCGGATATCATCTTTTCCACTTAATAGAAAAAGTTGTAAAGGTCCAAATTGTTGTACAATTTTCCCCGATTTAAACAAATTAAATATTGTCAATTGGCGGGGTGCCGGCAGAACAAAACTTCTAAAAAACGTTCGAACCAAAAAAACCGTGTGACGATCTGTCACTTGGGATCAGGGATGAAAAAGAAAAAGAAAAATGCCCTGGGGAAATTCACACTGGCAGCAAATTGTTTGCTGAACCTATCGGCTACTCAGCTGGGCTGGGTTCAGGAAAATAATTACGAGAAAACTTTCGCTATAAAAGAATTTCGTTAAAATAGCTAGGCACCATGCACTTTTTCCGATCGGAAGTGCAAAACCGTATGCCGTAATGAAAATCGCAAGAAAAAAAACCAAGAAGTACGTTACAAGAAAGTAGGAACAATATTAGGCCGGGAAGCGGCAACAATACACGTTACTTTTGAACGGGGTACAGAAGGTACCACAGAACAGAATGAACCGCTAATTGCGGAGCCCGACACTTGTATCGCGAATTTTTACGTGATGCCCCAAAAAGATTCACCAGGGGTAACACGACACTACATATTTTGGAAAAACCCTCGTCTAAGCAATGGGTACTTATCTTTCATTCGTAAAACTACCTCCTCTGCCAGTCTTCAATTCGTCCTTGTTTCCTCCTCACTTCCTGCTCTGTTTGAAGCTTTTAGTCTTCCTCCTTTTTTTTGTTTTGCCTTTTGGCCTGACGCTCGCGCTTTCTCCTTTTTTTTCACTCATTTAGCGAAACGAGGAACTACTACGACGGACCTTTTTGGAGGAAGTTCTTCTTTTGAAATGCTGCCCAATACTCACTAACGACATCCCGGTGAATCCCTTTGGTATAGTGTTTCGGTAGTGTGGGGCACGCAGATAGGGGTTCAGTCTTTACAAAACTATTCCTTTTACAAATATTTTTTTTTGTTCCCCGGATTGCGGTGGGTGACCGTCTGTCACCAAGTAGAACGTCGGTGGTATCAGTTATACGCAGAGGGTTCCAGACCGTCCGTCTGGCTCTAGGCGTAAAGGGTTTGGGTGGGAGTGACCGCCCGTCACTCTCATGGAGACTCCTGTCTCTTCTTCTGGTAGACCTATTGGTTGTCCCCTCCGACAAGCATAAAAGCAGAAAGACAGAGTTCAAGAACCCACCAATTCTTCCCGTTTATATACTTCTCCAAATAGACAACGGACATAAAGTGAACGGGTGGTGCAAAAGTGGATCGGGCAGGAGAGACAGTGATGGAGCGGAGATGCCTTCTAAGGCTAAGGAAACTACCCGATTGGAAAGACAGCAAAACACAAGGGCAAGAGCCGACGACTTTGTGAATGACTCCTGTTTACTAACGTTGGACGCTGGTCTCGCGCCTTCCTCCAAATGGTTGCTTCAACGGACCGTCCGTCCTACCTGCTGTAGTTGATCTTTCAAGATACTAGGAGGGTGTACCAATGGCTGATGGACCCATGGCTGCCCACCACCCTTCTAGGATTTTGAAGAACCAACAGGAAAGAATGTGGATGAGTGAGACGGAAAGGAAAGGGAAAGGGTAGAACTTGTTGTGGTAAATTTTACCGCAACAAAATAAAGACTTTCGTCAGTCAAAATCTTTTTTTTTATTTAGTATAAAAGTTATTCAAAAACAAAATTTGACGATCAATTTTGCACCACCTTGTATTACAGAGTTCTTAGGCTGTGCCTTTGACATTGCAATCGTTGAGGCGCGCCGAAACACCTGGAAGAATTATAGAGGAAATTTGGAAGGAATGCATAATTAAAGTGAAACGGGTTAAAACTTTTCGAGCTCACAATCGCAAGAAAGATAATGACTATCAGCATAGGCTATCAAAATATAACGTCAACACCAGTGATCACATACTTACGTTTGATGATCGACCCAAGGTCCGCTTACATAGAGCAACTCGGGTGAGTGCTGCTTTAACTAGAATAAGGACGAATATTGAAGAACCTAGGCAACAAAGCAGACTAATTCCGTCAAGGATAGTCCAGTTCAATGTAATGTATGCGGCACCTATGTCGGCCAAAGTAGTGGGAACTACATCTTATGCAAGAAGGATTATCTCTCCCAAGTGCCAATGAGCGCTAAAAGTATGCTGTGCTTATCAGACGCTGTCAGACGATGCAAAATGTGTTGTTGAGAGATTGCTACCAGCATGCGAAAATCCAGGAATTAAGTTGAAAGAAGGACAGCGAAGAACATCAGCTTATACTGGATATCTAAAAATGGACGGACCGGGACCAGCGAGAAGAGGATTTCTATCTCAACCAACTTCTGAAAGAACATGTTCTTGGGCAAACATGCCTTTGATTTCAAATAAAAGGCTACTTTCCCGCCCCAAGATGTTATGCCTTACAGTGGGGATGGGATTCTTTGTGGAGGTTTGGTTAAGTGGATCAGAGGCTCACATTGATTCCTGCACCGTATGTAGTCATCATGCTTACCGAACATCATGGTTTCGAACACTTATATGCGTAGAACCATGATGGGTCAGCTGTCACGATCTTATGGACGTTTTTTTGAAGCACAGGACACTTTTTTGACACGACCCTCATTTTTAACGATTGCCAAATCATGCGGTATCGTGGGCCCTTTGGCGATTTGGCAGTTGCATTAATTTCAATTATTTATGCTGGCTTTGTCGATGACAATTTTCGTATGAAGCTATGCTCAACTCAAACTCACATTCTACCCTCTAAAACAGCAGCCCAATTGTTGTCATTCACTCAATATGTGTATTCCAAAAGTGGCACTTGATTCAGAACCCTTGACCTTTATCCCTTTTAGGAATTCCACTTAGCCGGCATTGGGAAAGTAACAGGGGTAAAGAATCGGTTATCTGAGAATCTTTAGTCTTCGACGAACAGTTTAAGAGTTTAAAGAATATTTCCTTAAATGAGCCCAGGATGATAGGACCCTTGCGTCTTCAATATGTGATTTACAATTTCTGCATTATAGAGTCTATCGGTTCACGTTAGCAATGGACATCGAAGACACGCATCGGCTTATTTGGATGCAAAGGAGTACCCAGTTTCCAGCTCATTTTATGCCGTAAATGCCCTGGAGACATCCATAAAACAAATCTTCTCAGATCAGTATACTGTACACTGCAGCTTTGGGAAAGGGTACTGCCATAAATCAGTTACCTGCATGTCGATAGTGCGCGAGAAAATCTATGTTGCTTCTATTTTTCCTGTCAAAATGAGTAAAAAGTCTAAGAAACAACTCTTTGTCATCAAGTATGACTAGTAAAACCAGACAGACCCATTGCCTTTGGGCTCACGCGTTGCATGGCACCCTGTACAGGTGCAGATACTTAGCTAGCTTGCCCTGTTCCTCGCGGTATAATTCATTACGAGTGAGCTGGAAGTACAGACTCAGTGTTGCCTAACCAGCAGTAACAAAGAAGCTTGGTCATCATCCCAGATCATCCCAGATCAGTCCCTGCTTAAATTCAATCCTTAGCAAAAGGAAAGTCAATCTCTAGAGCCAGATATCATTGCTACAAATGGGCAAACAAATTTTTGTATGGAAATTGGCCATAAAAGTGTAATCGTGTGTATGGATATGAAGAAAATCAGTTCATCTGAGCTGGAGCCAGTCTTGTAAAGGAATCAGAAAACCTTTCCGTCCAGTCTGTTAAGAGCATCAATAGGGTTTTACGAAAACTTATTTCGTTATACAACTGAGTCGTGTGAATCTGAAAGATGTCATCGCTATATTTCCTGCCAAACAACCTCTGACCAACCATAACCACCAGCTTCGTTTTGGTACACCCATGTCATCAAGTTTAAGACCTTCTGGGCTTTACTGCAGACATTGGCCCATATCCAATCGGTCAAATGGTAGTTTTTGTGTAATTCTAACCCAGTCTGCGAGTCATTTTTCGCTTTAAATCTTGTTATTGCAGATAGAGGTCGTTGATATGCATTTAGGTGCCCTAGCTACCCTAGAAACCGAATTATAAATTTTGTCTGAATCGATTATCTTCATAAGGCAGGGATAATTCAGATCTAGTAAAAGGTAACTTCAAAGGGATTGCCTTCTGATGTGTGAAAAGGCTTGGAAATTACGAGAGATTGCCCACAAATTCCCCCTGCAGCTTCTGTAGCAATTGTTTTGAAGAATACTCAATCGCTGCGAATGTCTTTTTAAAACACAGCGAACCCCGATTATGTTTATAAACTTGGAGATATCTCGCCTTGAGGTTGATCAGCTAACTTGACTACGCAGCGCTTGAAATTGTACGATAAGGACATTTGTGGCATAACCCTATTAAGTTGGTTCCTCTTTCTACTTAAAGGTCCGAGTATATGGGCAATTTATGAATGCCAGAGTTCTTAGGGATCTCTGGATATTCTGAATCCTAACAGAGCGCTCCTCTGTGGTGCTTACCCATCTTATTAAGAGGAGCATGGAGTATAATCTCATATGGCATCTGGCGCGTATATTGGATTTAAATTCAGACAAGGAAGAGCGTGAAACTTTGGCTTGGAGTACGACATAGTGCTATTATCAAATAAAACAAACAAAGTTGCCTTGCCAGTAGACTTGAACACATCGAGGGACATATGAAACTCTGTAGAAAAACGCTGCCACTGAGAAGGACCACGTCCAACGGCTTTGTTCAATTTCCGAATACGTAAGCAAATTCAAAACTGTAACCAACAGACTGAAAGTGTTCTGAGATACTTTAGATGACGATTTGCTTATAGAAGTTATTCTTGATAGACTTTAAGGAGGTTAGAGTGAGACATGATCTACATTTGATGCCTAAAGCATATACCTCTCTGATATATGCATCATCTATCGTTCAGTTTTCGAATGAAATCATAAGGTGCACCAATTTACAACATAAAGTTTAGTTTCTCCCATTCTCATCCGAGAAATTCCATGAAATTTGCAGAATTTGGCAGTTATTCAATGAGGATGACATAATAGGTTAAGTACGACATCGGTTTACATTAATTTCACGACTCAAAGGGAAATACTTTGTGATCCCGATCATATTCTAATTCCTCGAACATTCCCTTTCAGTAACTAGATCTACCATCAAAGCCCTTCAGTTCACTTGTTACACAACACCGGCGCTCGAAATCATTGCGTTCAATTCGCTCAAAGGATTACATGGTTGGTAGTTTCCCTAGCTGATTGTGGGATAAATTACTCGTATCTCCGACTTATGTGTAATAATTTTGTCCGAAATTAATTACGCAACTCCAATATGCACAAAACAGTATCCGTAGATACTGATCATACAGAGTCGAGTATGTAGTTTCTCTCTCTCTGTAATCAAAGCCAATAGTCAACCACATGCCTCCTTTCCGGGGGCAACCGTAAAAATTCCCAAAGTTCACATTCTGTGCCTCAGCGGTGGGATGCCTATCATCGCATAATACCTTCGCTAGCCAATACAATGCGTACCTGGAATGTAAATCCAATTTCATATTGATTGAAATTTAATCCTACTCACCGTGGCCGAGGTATTTAATTAATTTGCCAGAAATTGCATTCAGCATTGGCCGCTGCGGTAGGACACATACAAATTCACAGATACAGAGAAACCATTGGCAATTGCGTGCCAACTAACAGCCATTCCCGGCATACCCATCAATTATACAATTTGAAATAGTTCCATGCCGGAAAGTTTAGTTTGGATTAAATAAGCAAAGCCATGTATACGAATAGAGCCATCAGGACCGCCAATATTCATCGAGGTGCTCACGTACTCCTCTGAAAGTCAACGAATTACCATAAAAACCAATTGCACTTTAAATTACTCGCATCGATTCGTCCTGGACGGCTCCTTGGGGGCAGGAAAAAAAAAAGTCCCAAAAATTCTGACGTACTGAAGTTTTTTTTTTTTATTTTTATTTTCGATGCAGAAGCTTGTTGGAATAGGTGTGATATTGATTCCTGGCCGTTATGGAGAAATCTAATTTTGGTGAGGAAAATTGCTTCAACTTTGAAGGACTCGAGGTTATTTCACAGAAAATAAAGGAAAGAGAAATGAAAATTTGAGAGAAAAGTTCAATTTCAGGGTAAATAGTGAACATGGGCCAGGTCCTTTGGAAGCAAGAGTACTCGTATGTAGTCGTACATGTGTACGTCGTTTTAAATGGTATTGAGAGTGCAGATTGAATAGAGTTTTGGTAGAATTGGTGGGGTGATTTGACGATGTGGTGGTACGACAAGGGCGTAGGCAATGCAGATTGGCAATGGATTGAGGTTCAAATAAAAATGATAATTAAAGGGCAACATCCATATACTACTACTATTACAACTAATGTAAGAAAGAACGGCATGAAATTGATGTCATTCAAAAAAGGATTGAGTCCTTGAGGCAAAAAATCAAAGACAATATGTGAAGAAACTGGCAGAATTCGGCCTAAATATCAGATGGAGAACTCAAAACAGATGCAATGGACTTAAAATATTGTACGAGGACTTACTGAAGCTTCTGGGCTAACACATGGGCTGAAAGTCCGTGCCGTTTCTAAGAGAGGGCACCACTTGAATTAAATCTGTGGGGTTGTACCACACACATAAAAATACTTGAATTCTCAATTTATTAAATTTAACGTTATTATTATTCAAAATTCAAAAATAAACTTGGAATCACACTATGGCGGCCAAAGAAACAATGACTGTCAAAACAAGGAAGTAACACAAGGAAGTTACAACAAGGAAGTAAAAGCAAGGAAGTAACAGCAAAGTGACATTAAGGGACTGGAAAAACACAGAACGTGATTTTCCCAAAGTACTCCCCCTTGGATAAAAAAGTTCTAATTTGTAATCAATTATTTATGTTAAATTGGTAGAGTTGCAGTCCAGTGTTTTGTTTGATGACAACGTATTGCGGCTTTCAAAGCACGATGCCATCTCTCTACAAGGTCATTGGATGCTGGATGATAGGCTGTAGTATGTACGCGTTTGCTGCCTATTAATTGTGTCATTGCCATAAATAAAGTTGTCTCAAATTGGGATCCTTGATCGGTTATAATTGTTTTAGGACATCCAAAACGGGCTATCCAGTGCAAGAAGAATTGTTTCGCTACAGTGCTGGCAGTAATGTCTATAATAGGAATCGCTTCTGGCCATCTTGAAAAGCGGTCTACCATGGTCAAACAATAACGGTAGCCCTCCGACTCTGGAACCGGTCCAACGATGTCCACGTGGATGTGATCAAATCGTTGATCAGGTTCCAGAAATGTTGAAGGCTGGACATGTGCATGTCGACCGATTTTAGATTTTTGGCATGGAATGCAGTTAAGTGCCCATAGTATGATATCTTTGTTCATGGAAGGCCACACGTATCGTTGACAAATCAGCTTGCAAGATGAAATGCATTAAACACTTGTTCTCTAAAAATCGTCGGTACGAATGGTCGTATATCTTGATGTGCAACAGTAAATCTCTTTCAGCTGTGATCCGAAAGTTAGTTTCTACAGTTTCAGTGAAGTTGTGTTATTAGTTATAAGATTTTGTAACTCTTGGTCAGTAGCTTGAGCTTCTGCCAGTGCATTTAAATCGATAACGTTGGCAAGTTCAGAAGAGAATGTACTAGCTGTATTAACCCTGGAGAAAGTGTCGGCGACTATGTTGTCTGATCCTTTAATCGATAAAATTTTTGTTGTGTACTGGCTGATGAAATTCAATCATCTATCTATCAGATCGCTGTTAAAACGCATGGGTTAATGGCTTGTGGTCAGTTTGTATGGTGAAATTATAACCTTCTATCCATGGTCTGAAAAATTTCACAGCACTATAAATTGCGGTCAACTCTCTGTTATAGACGCTATAGTTTACCTCTGCTGAAGAAAGTTTGCGAAATTTTTGCTCTTGCGAAATTGAGAAACGATTTAGTAAGGCTTGTTTAATAGTACGAGTATCATACCTGTTTTGTGATGGTGGTTTTAAGACGATGTCCTTTACGAGCGTCAACACTTCCTGTTCGAGCCTGTATATCACTGCGTTAAACTTAGATACGTCTGATGTGATGCGATTAAGTTGAAATTGTATTTCTAGTCTTGCGAACCATAGTTCTGGTTCCCTAACCCAAAATGAGGGAACTGTTAAACGTTCTACACTGCCAATTGATGATGGATTTGAATTTGCGTTGTTGTCCTGCGCAGAATGGTTTGGTGTTTGTAAATCCTTATTTTCGGGTTTAGCATGTGCATTTAAATTGGAAATAGGTTGCAAATTTTTTTGTTATTATTGGCGTTAGAATGACAAGCTTGCTCCAGAGACATAATTAATATTATGATAGGCAATCAAAAGAAAAATGCCCAAGCGAATGGACACGAATAAAAATGGCGTCTTATCAAATTCTAAACAAATCCATACCATTTTCAGTTAGTACCAACCTTCAAAAGATATGTGTATAAATTTAACAGCTGTAGGACGATTAGTTCTCGAGATATAGCGTTGTGAGTGAATCAACTTTTGTTATTGTGAAAAAAAAAATGGATTCAAAGCAATTTCGTGTGTTGATTTATCATTGCTTTTTGATGGGAAAAAAATGCAGCCGATGCAAAGAAATGGCTTGATAAGTGTTACCCGGACTCTGCACCAGCCGAACGAACCATTCGCAAGTGGATTGAAAAATTTAAAAGTGGTCATACAAGCATCGAAGATGATGCACGCAGTGGACGTCCAAAAGAGGCTGTTTCAGATGAAAACATCAAAAAAGTCCACAAAATGATTACGAATGACCGTAAAGTGAAGTTGATCGAGATAGCTGAGGCTCTGAAGATATCAAAAGAGTGTGTTGGATATATCATACACGAATATTTGGTCATGCGGAAGCTCTGTTCAAAGTGTGTGCCGCGTTTGCTCACAGTCGACCAAAAACAACAACGTGTTGATGATTCAGAGGAGTGTTTAAAGCTGTTCAACCGCAATAAAGCCAAATTTTTGCATCGTTATGTGACAATGGATGATACTTGGCTCCATCACTTTACACCAGAGTCAAGTCGGCAGTCAGCTGAGTGGCGAGCAGGCGACGAAACTCGTCCAAAACGACCCAAAACTCAACAGTCGGTGGGCAAGGTTATGGCATCCGTATATTGGGATAGATAATTTTCATTGACTACTAGACTCTTGGGACCCTTGTTGTTAAAATAAAGTCTTCTAGGACAGTAAGTGCAATGGGATATTCCGGCGTTTTTCGGTTCTAGATGTATCTGCAGCTGCTGGGAAGAAAGTTATAACATTGCCCAATGTCTTGTTGTTTCATGTGCCTTACCTAAGGTGACAGCTTTGGTGAATGAATTCATAGAGGAACTGATAATTTCAGCAACGAACTACTGGAATCAGCTGCGTGTTGCATAACTCCCCTAAAGCCGGTCCTTGGTTTGGGTTAAGAAAGAAGAAGGGTAGTCGCTGATGCTGATGATATTCTAACTTTGACTTCACAAATGTGTCTGAACACTTGAGCAGGCACAGCTCTATGAAGTGTAATACACATCAATTATCCAGACAAGCCAGTGGTGAACTTCTGAGAGACGTTAGACATAGATCTAGCGATAACTTTTCGCCTTGCTCAGAGCTTTTGTCAAATGTGGATATTCCGAGATCTATCTGGGAGTGACAGGAGGGTTTCAAACGAATCAATAGCAGCCGTTGTATTGGGTAATATGCGTTCGGCCTTTAAGGTTGGGTGTTGTGCCGTCGGGTTAGCTTCCCTTCCAACAGCAGTAAGGTATGAGTGAGACAACAACCTTGGATGCCAGTGGACCTCTTAAGTAAAAATCACGAGCCGTAGCGTTCACGGACTTGAATTAGGAGTACACGCCTAGTGGGTACATATATTGCATACTCCTGGTATCCTTGAATTTGTCCTTAAGCAGATATTACCGCGACCAAGGAGGTACAACAACTGCAACTACTACTGTAGTACAGATGGGGAGAAAGACTGATCGTGTTATGAGCGTGGAAACTCAGCTACCGTCAATGACATTTGACTTGAAACTGATTAGCGATCGCCTGGTTGTGATCAGCAATAGGGCATCATTCCAAAACATTAGTTTATTACAATCACACCGATAAAGCTGAAGACTTTATTAAAAAGAAGTTCTTCGACCTCCTGAACGGAGCCTGAGAAACCTGTCGTAAGAATAATGATAAAATTGTACTCGAAAGCAAGCCAAAATCGAATATTCGGAAAGCACAGCTATTACGACACGATAACAGACAACTGCTTCGGGCTAAACGATTATGCAGTAGCTCATAATACTCTGATAAGAAACACTAGATTTCAGAGACTACGAATCCACACAGACACCTGCCGCAATCTAGATGTTCTAGAAATTTAGAGGAGCAAACGTCGATTCAAACCATTTTCTTGTTGTAGCCAAATTTAGAACTCTCCCTGCTATCCATCTGAAGCCGAAAAATAGTGACAAATTATGCATACCCACAAAAGTTTAACCAAAAGAAAGCAGGAGAAGAATATCTCATTTGAAATGAAAAGGGCCTACGCATGCTTCCAGCTCAAGGATATCAAATCCGGATATAGTTTAGGAAAGCAAAGCGACTGGCAGACTGGATTCAATCCCGGAAAGCAGGCTTTTCAAAACAGTCAAACACATCGAGCAGTTTTCTAATGGGCATCGAGAAGAGAGAAAGAGAGAGATCGACCACACAGTCAGTCAATGAAGAACTTATACCCCTCCAGTATAAAGAATGTTTGCTCAAAAAGATGCAAAAACAACAAAGCCGTCAGCTCTAATAGTCTACCAGCGGAGCGATTTAAATATGGTGGTAATATATGGTTCCTAAAAAAACTTTTAAATTGCACCTACTAAACGGCCACTTCAGGATAGATAGCAAGTCTTTCACACCTAAAGTCCACTAACTAAGACTGGGTGTGTCCCAAGAAAGTGGCTTTGGCCAATTCGTATAGAAAATTGCTAAGATCTCCCAACGACGAACAGCTTAACCAAAAATGGGACTTATAGCTGAAAATAAATTTTGGCCGAAAACAGTGAATATTCACGAAGCCCAACGACTGAAACGGAGACGATCTGGAGTTCTTGCACGTCTTGAATTTTTTTGTTGTTAAGCCAAGATCTTCATGCAAGATATACATGCGGCAAGATAGGGTGTTGAGAACGGCCGAATCGATTCAACACGGTCATCGAGTACACTGTACCCTACCGATGTTATATTTACTTTACTTAGTTGGCTGAGTGAGTGTGGGATAGATGAAATGGCGGGAAAATTCGGGAATCTTTTGCGACCGAAAATTTCCACTTATATTAAAGGGGAAACTCTACACCACGGTTGTTAGACCAGCTCTTATATACAGGTTCACAGTGCTGGACAATGTACGAAAAGTTTAAAAACAAAATGACGGCAGCAGAAACGAAAATGTTAAGGATGTCTAGTGGAGTCACTAAACGCGATTGCATTAGAACTACGCGTATAAGAGGAAGTCTACATATAAAGAATTCGGTAACCGAACAGCTTAAGGCGAATAGAATAAGCTGGTATTGCCACGTTCAAAGAAGATCTGTGGAAATTCGGGTTAAAAAGACACTAACAACTACGGTCACTCCAACTGTAAGAAAACGAGGTCGGAAAAAGAATTCCTGGATTTCTCAGATGGCAACAACGCCTGGGGCTAACCACTGAAGCGATCCAGGACCGAGCATTATGTAGACGTGTTCTGCGGTCGGCGACATTAGCCAACCCCATAAGCGGAGCAGCAGCGATGCAGCAAGAATGGGAAACTCGTTACGCATAAGTTCGTATAACGAGGAAAGGGTTAATAAAAGGATAAGAAGAAGAAGAAGAAGTTGGCTGAGGTCTCCTTTCACTTGCGTGCGCACCTAAGTCGAGGTTTTCCTCTATGGCTAGGGCCGAATTTGAAGACTATTCGGACCGGAGCGCTGATGTCCATCCGCTATACAGTCCATTCAGTTCGTATGTATGGACCTATCTCCTCCTCTACTTACCGTCAATGGAGACGCGAGCAAAAATCACTCGAAGAATTTCCTCCCAAAGCAACCAAGCGCACCCTCATCCATTTTTTATAATGTCCATGCCTCTGCGTCATAGAACAGGACTGGGATTAATAAGGTCTTATATAGGGTAACTGTTGTTGTTCGAGAGAAGGCTTTGCTAGTCAATTGCCCTATTATTCTAAAGAAGCAGCGATTGCCAAGAAAAGACAAAGTCCTTAACTAGCTCAAAAGTAAATGTCGAAGGTGACGTTCTGTCCGAGACGTCGGTGTTCAGTGTCCTTTTTGTTTGACAGCACATACTTGGTCTTGCCCTCATTGATCGGTAAACCCATTTTCGCCGCTTCCGTCTCAATACTTGCAAAAGCCCCACTGACATCACGCTGCTGTCTTCTGATTGTGTCAATATCATCAGCGTGTGAGAGTAATTGAAGGATTGTCCCTCTCATGTTTGTACCTGAGTTTCCTTTGTTGACATCAAAGCTCTTGGTGAGATCTTTGCCGACCTTGATGGAGCAGCGTGCATTCTCCATTGTCATCCTGCACAGACGGATGAGCTTGGCAGGGATGCCGAAACTAGACATTGCGAAAGGGCGTTCACACAATAAGGTAGATACTATCTTGTAGGCGATGTTAAGAAGACCGATGCCTTTGTAGTTGGCGCAGTTCAGAGGGTCTTGTTTCTTGAGAATCGGACAAACAATGCTGAGGTTCCATTCACCGGGTATACTTTCGTCCGACCATTTGTTACAGATGAGTTGATGTATGGTGCTTACCAAGTTATCACCTGCCGCTTTGAAGAGCTCAGCAGTCAGGCCATCCGCTCCAGCAGTTTTGTTGGACTTAAGCTTGTTTATTGCCATATTCGCTTCAACCAGGTTGGGTTGACTGAATTGTTAGTCTTCATCGTTACCTATAATAGATAATGGTCCGAGGCGATGTTTGCTTCACGGTACATTGGGATATCCAGTTCACTGGAGGAGTGTATTGTGTCCATCACAGTATGATCAATCTAGTTTTCGGTTAATTGAAGTCCCCAAGAGTTGTGAGAACCGCTTGCTAGTGACGGCAATGTTTTGCTATGAAGCGCATTCAAATAGGCGCTGCTTTTGCCATCTATAGCAATCGCCGGTTGGAAATGACGCAGTTTTTCATCCCCTTTGGTCTGGCCTATGCCATCCCATTGCATTGTATCTTATTTTTATTAAGAGCTCATCGCTACCATCTCTTTTCCAAGACTCCGACTTGAAATCTTTACCGGCCATTCATAGTGCTGCAATTTTTTGTCTGATGGTCAGAACTCGCGCTCCTTAGTTAAGCAAGTCGTGTCCGACCACTTCCCGATGGTTACCACTTGTAGGTAAAAAGAAAGCACAATTGATGCATAGAAATAGTTGGAATTTTGTATATCGCCAGGTGGAGACCTCTCAGCGCGTACTCTATTTCTACAGCAAGCAACCATCGAGAAATTCGAGCACCTTCTTTCTTGCTGGGGGCATTGCCCTTGCTAGCATGATCACATAGCTTTAGCGACTAGAAGAATAAATGCGCAGTCCCTTGTTTATTCAAAAATTTGGCTTTCTAAGCCAAATTGGCTACAGCAAGAATCAAGCATGTAGCAAACTCTTAACGAAGATAACTCCTGTATTCTCTAATAGTTTCGGGGAAAGAAGTGAACGAGGAACATAATGAACTTAAACAACTCCATAGTAAACATTTCAGTACTTGGAAATGTCTGAACCGAACTGAATCTTGCCACAAAGAGATGATTGTGTCAGTTCGACAAAGGGAAAAGACAAGGAGTACTTGTGAGTAGCTGTGAACAAAAAAAAAAACGAATCAATAGTCTTCCAATCCAATCTTAGAGAAATCAACCGAGCTAGATGAGATTTGTATCTATCTACTAACATCAACGATCGACAAAAATAGTTACCGTCTCCCATAGCAGTTGGCAATTTATTTCGATTGGAAATCTTTCCTCTTTCTGTCACTCATCTCCCACACATTGCCCAAGGCTGCACCGCCAATATAAACATCATTTAGTCCCCTCAATTGGGTAATAAATCGCAAGGACATGTCATATAAATTCATGTGGACTTTTGTGCAAAACCAACAACAAAACGAAAACGTATTCATTAAAGCACTTTTACGGGCTGGGGTTGGAAGGTACTTCAAAGAATCTGTGTCTCCCGAGAATATATTCATTCCCACTTGACTGACTGACGCATCGCATTTATTCCCTAAACATACATCTGGCCCAGGCTGGCCATGTTTTCGTGAAGAACATAAATCCTGTGCCGCGCGATATAAGCAACCGAAAGAATTATACGAATTCCCTCTCTGACTTTGTTATGTCCAAGATTTATTTATGGCACAGATACGATGCTCAGTTGTCGTCCGTGCCACCAAATGACCCGGAGACATTTGGTTTCAGATTTTTCCTTAGCAAACTCAAAATAGAAATAACTTTTGGAAGACTCACTCCACCAGGCAGAGGACGTCGAGTTGCTGCAAGTCTTTAAAGGTTTAAAGCTCTCGTGGTCTCAACCAACTATCATCGCGGAAATGACGACACTCAATTCGAATCAACTCTCCTATCATCAGTCCTCCTCCCTCTTTGTCGTTTTGAATTTCCATTTGAAAAACGAAACCGGATGAATCAAACCGCTTTGCTACCACATCCGGCGAATCCATTCAACGAACTAATTAATAGTCGACCGGTGTTTCCAGGCGACACCACCCGCTCCAACTCCGTCCGGTGTGATCCAACCCGGCCGGATGCCACTTTTTGATTTTAATGCGAACACAGATAACAGTTGTGTTACCTAAATTGTTGGGTTCTCGCCAACAATGTGCAAATGAGAATACCATTTCGACGTCCAAGGAAGAGAGAGAGTTGTGGGCACACTTGTGATGGAGAAATGGCCCAATATTTTATGCTACCCAGACAAACCTTACATTTCAGCCAAACAGTCCATGATGGTGTCAGAATCGGTGGCACTGGCAATATTCATAGGAAAAACATTGGCATCGGCTGCTTCCAACAAGAAAGGATGGAGATGCTCCTTCGGATAAATATTGAAATGTTCTCCGGCCTTTTGGTCTTTGCCTAAACTTTCTCTCGGCACTCAACCCATTTACACAATCTTACTGGGATATTCGGAGGCGAGTCATTCTGTGTTGGTATCAAGGTATCCGTACAGGCTTTTACCAGTTGTGGCTCGACGGCCCATGAATATGATTAGGAATCCTAGAAATCTAATGAATAAACAACGGAATGGATCCTTCAAAGTTACTCGTATTATTAGTTGGAGTTTGAGTCGTTTGTGGCTTTGGTTTTTGGCAGAATTTTCGAAAATGAATTTCACTTTTTTCCTTTTGTTTGATTGAGAGTTGTAATTTTCGAAACTGGGTGCCAAATACTCGAATGCTGGACGAAGATTTAATTGAAGTATCTTCAATGGAAGAGTTTGCGGTCGGATGGGGAGGTGATGACGACTTTGTTTTGTTTTCAAGTGGTGCTGCTGGTGGTTTGTGTTAAAATTGCTATTCTATCTTATTGAAATTATTCAAATATTTGAGCTGAGGAAGGGGTTAGCAGTCTTCATATTTATCATTTTAAATGGTTTTTTGAAATCAGGAATTCCAGAGTTCTTATGGTACACGATGGTTTCACATTCCATCGGTCGAAAGTTTCGAGATATAGGCCGACTAACCTTGGCAAACCGTGTTGTGAAATGCGACCTGATTGGAAAATGATATTTACAACGAAAAAGCAGCTGAATCGGTCGTCAGAATATCTGCTTACTTGGCACTCGATTCAGTTGAAACTGTTTAAACTGGCGCTAGTTTGCGCTACAATTTTGTTTTCCCACTTTCATGCACTAATCCCATATCTCCTGTCTGCCTGATGTATCGTGGTCTCAATATTGATGTATAGAACGCACGCCATCCTGCAGAAATTTCCATGGATTCAGTATTGCTGACCCATCGCTCTAAGAGTCTTCGAATAAGATAGAATTGAAATGATTAAGGGAAACGGGAAGGAGATAAAGGTTGTAGCTCATTAGAATCAATACTTTTCTATCAAGCCGCCTTTATACATTCTATTTCATATTTCAATGGCTCCTTTACACAATGTTCCAAGCGCTGCCAGATTCCATGCCATCATCCCTTTCTTTTTGCAATACACAGGGTCATCCATTTTGTTGTCCCAAAAGTAGATTTAAATAAAATACATTTATGACTTAGACTTAGATAAACTTTTTATTTTAATATATTTTTTGAATTCTTCCATTATGAATAAAATATAACAGCATTCAAATATCCTTCACGTAAGTTCTTGCAGGACTTGAATCTGACAAGGTAATTTCTGATGACTTTTCGACACATATCGGGCAATAACTCGGGCATTACTTGATAAATATTCGATTTCAAAGCGTCAAGAGTTTGCGGACTGTGTACAAAAAACGACCTTTTGTATAGCCCCACAAAAAAAAATCGAACGGCGACAAATTACGCGATTTTGGTGGCCAGTTCACGTCATTAAAACGCGAAATAACTCGTTCCAGTAATATAGTCTGAACGGGTCGTTTAGTGTGAGATGTGGCACTGTCTTGTAGAAACCAAATATCTTCCACATCCATATCTTCGATTCCAGGCCAAACAAATTCTGTGAAAATTTGGCTATAGCGATGAGAATTGATAGTGGCGGTTGCAGTGTGCACGGCATTTTCCAAAAGGTATGCGTCAACGTCACCCCTAGACCAAATTGCACGCCATACAGTGACTTTTTGTGGATGTCGAACATTATATCTTGATCTTTACTTCCCCATATGTACAAATTTGTTTGCTAACGTATCCATCGAATGAAAAATAAGCCTCATCGGAGAAGAACATGTTGTGTGAAGACTGGTCATCTAAACCCTGATATTCAAACAGCCAATCGGCTCGTGTTTTGTGCATTTCGTGGTCAGCCAGATTTAATTTTTGAGTGAATTGAATTTTATAGGGGAATAGATGCAAACGTCGGCGATGGCGATGGCACGATGGTTAGCTCATTGGACTATCACGCAGAGAACTGGGTTCGATTCCTGGCTGGGTCACCAACAATTTTTCAAATCGCCATCACCCTTTCGGCGGGCATGGCAAACTCCCGAAAGTAAAATTGCCTTCTAAGGAGTGTCGTTTGGATTCGGCAATAAACCGTAGGCCCTGCTCAGATGTGACAAAAATGACAACATGAGCAACACAAATGAATGTCAAGAAGCTAGAAGCCCATACCGGGCTGCCAGCACCACAGTGTTTTTTTGTTTTTTTAGATACAAACCTCAAGTGCAAAATACGCCGTAAGACAAGCCCAAATGCCATGGGGTGGAATCGATTGATTTGAATCTTCCTCAACACTCACTAAGAGTAGCCATATGGCGGTTCATAGATCGGCTTCCAAAGCCATTACAGGTGCGCTCCGTACCACCCCTTTGGCAACTTTCAACATCTTTCTGCACCCAACATTGCTTGATTTACAGATCAAAAAATTTGCTGGTGTGATACGACTCACTAACTTGGGTCGCTTTAAGAGCAGTAGCTTCGGACACGGCAGGATCAATCCGATTTCCTTCCTTGACCGACTTCTACATTCCTGTTATATACCCGGAGAGGGAGGACTGGCAAGAAAATGCAGTGATCAGGCTAAATGAAATTGCAATTTTCATAGAAGGTTTATTCTCAGAAGACTCTATGCTAAGAGTGTCTATAAGTCTGCCGGACGCACACAGTGTTTTACAATCAGGGCGGCTGAGCTAATGCAGATGAGATCGGTATCCGGAAAAGATATCGCTATCTACATCGACAGCCAGGCCGCTCTTAAGGCAATGGAATCGACTAAGATCAAATCTGATACAATCAGGGGCTTTCGCACAATCCATTATGCATTCAGAACCGGGTGAGACTGTGCTGGACGTCAGAACACTGCGATACAGAGGAAAATAAACAAGCGGATGAGATTGCAAGAAGAGGAAGGCTACTCGAAAATAATGAGGCTCCCAACACCAAACGACACCTCTGCATAGTAAGGGGCACTATCGAGGAAAAAACCATAAAGACTGCTAACATAAGGTGGTCGAATCTTGATGGACAAAGCGTATCCAAGGCTCCAGGACCACTTATGGACGATAAAAGATTCAGGGAGTGAAGAAAATCAAATAGGGATAATCTTGGGACTATAACAGGAATCCTAACAGGACACTACTGAAACAAGCAAAGAGACTCAAATTGTCAGATACGGACATTTGTAGATTCTGCTGTAATCTGCAAGCGATTGAGAACATAACACACATACTGTGTGAATGCGGGGCAATATTGCGTAGTTGAAGGAAATTCTTAGGAAAATACTTTTTTTTGCAAATCTAGAGGAAATAGACGGCTTTTGGCTCTGGCTTTTGCAAAAAATTGGGTGTTCTACTCGGGAGAATGTTTAGGTTTTTACCCTTTGAAGATAAATTCAACTGGTTCCACAGGGATCGCGATAGGCCCAGTTTTACGCCTAGTGTTTGTGTGATGACACACCCCTGGTTTAACCTAAGCTAACCTAAGACATCCGTTAAAGAATCAGTCTTTTCGAATTTTCTTATAGTTTGATTATTGTATGCTCAGATGAACGATTTTGTCGACTTTTTGACTTCAGTGTACAAAAGCTCTTAATCTAGCAGCTTCCGGGTATAGATATATTTGAAACCTTCGCAACGCATTTATGCAATTTCCTTCTGTCATATCTGGTTTCAACTCCAAGTGAACGGCTCCACAATTGTTATCGACTCTGCACAGTCCAGAACCTTTGCCAAAAATTTTCTAAAACAATGTTGAGCCCCGCGTGCATAGTATACTGAACAAGCTGCAACTGTCAGTCGTTAATAGACCTCTGTGGAGAGAAGAAGTGCTTTTAACAGTTTAACTCTTGTTTCGCATAAAAGGCAACTAACCTAGTGGAAGAAGTGCTGGACTGCCAAACCAGCAACACGGTCTTATTACCGAAATAACCGTTCCGAACGAAAATGCGGAATTGGATGAGTATGTTCAAAGGCATTCCTACAACTATAGTAGAGTGCGTTGGACACACTTCTCCAGGACACTGACTAGAGCACTCTCCTCTCATTCGTTCTACCCACCGTCCAACAGAAATCTGTCAAAAGAGGAGATTGACAGGTATCTAAAACTAATGGACGAGACAATTAAACGGACTATGGACAAAACGATACCTCGGTATCAATACACTGACAATGAAGACTTATTCC
This sequence comes from Volucella inflata, assembly GCA_928272305.1. Lineage (NCBI taxonomy): Eukaryota > Metazoa > Arthropoda > Insecta > Diptera > Syrphidae > Volucella > Volucella inflata. The sequence goes on from OV743719.1 coordinate 104,688,519, forward strand.
GCAACGCAACTATTGACGCACTTCACCGACATAAAAGGAGACTACTCTCAAGACTGAAGACCTTGTACAGACAGTTTACTGACAGACACAACCCGGAAATTATGACATTAAAGTCGTCGATCAAAAACCCCCAAAAATTAATAAAAGAAAATTACAGGACTTCTGTAAGTTTGTATTGGAACAATAAAATTCGGGCTGTAAACACCAGCAACCCGAATATGTTCCCGCAAATAAATAAAATATTTCGGAAGAAAGATCAAGACGACCTTTCATGTCTTAAAATCGCCCGAACGACAGACAATGAACGCATACTTTCAACAGCAGGCATAGATCCGAATGAGGCTGTTGATGATGACAACTTCTTTGTGATCGAAGATCCGCAGGAGAAGGTCGAGGCTATAGGAGCGACTTTCCAGGAAGTGTACAAGACAAATGACATCATTGGCCCCAACCACGACCTGGAAAATCGAGTCCTTGTGCACAATTTCTACCTTCGAAATGAAATAGTGAACTGGCGAATCGAGAACTCGGGTTTCACCCAGTTCAGTGACGAGAACATGGCAAATAATGTCATCGCCAATGAAAGGGAACAACCCCCGTTCATTTCGAAGGAAGAGCTTCAAACGATCTTCGACACAATAAGAAGTAAGAAATCAGTGGGAACCGATGGAATACCGAACATTGTGCTTCGACATCTCCCACTAGAAGCGGTGGACATTTATACCACCCTGTTTAACAATGCAATGAATAATGCACATTATCCAGCGCATTGGAAAACAGCGGTGGTACATCCCATCCCCAAAAGGGATAAAGACACCTCCAATCCGGCGAATCTCCGGTCGATCAGTCTCCTTCCAAACATCAGTAAGGTTTTCGAAAAAGTCATCAATAGAGTCCTGACTAAGTGGGTTGAGGACAGAAATATAGTTCCGGATAACCAATTCGGTTTCAAGGCGGGGCATGACGTTATTCATGCCGCGTCTAAACTGGTTTCTGATATCCAATGGAACAAAGCCAAGAAACAGTGCACGGGTGCCTGCCTGATTGATTTGGAGAAGGCTTTCGATACCGTATGGTTAGAGGGACTCTTCTACAAGTTGAACAGACTGGGCATTAGTAAACCACTGCTGTATATTCTTTTCAATATGCTCACAGATAGACAGTTCATCGTGAAAAATGGCGATGTGACTTCTACTGGTACATTCAACATTAAAAACGGTCTGCAACAAGGTGCGGTCAATTCGCCAATCCTTTTCAACATTTACACAAGTGATCTGATAGGTTCACTTCACCATGCCATAGCGTACGCAGACGACTTAATCGCGTACAGATCAGGTCCAAAGATTGAGGTTATAAACATACTTTTGCAACGTGACTTCGATAAAATTAAACAATATTGCGACGACTGGAAGTTGAAGATCAACTTTCAGAAGTCGGAAACCATTCTGTTTAAGACGCCTTTGTCTGGGGCCTCTGCGGATACCAGAAAGAATTGGCGAAAGTTTCAGATCGTGGGACAACACGGGCAGCCACTTGTTTGTCGAAATGTAGTCAGGTACCTTGGGATCTGGCTAGATCAATATCTGTATTTTAACAAACATATAGATGTTGCTCTGGCCAGAGCCAAAGGTGCTTTTGCCCTTATAAAGAGACTGTTTTATACCAGGCAACTCGATGCGAGGGTAAAGGTGATCTGCTACATGGCCCTTATTCGGCCTATGCTTACATTTGGTTGTCCCGTGTGGTTCAACGTAAGAGCAAGTCTTTTGGAAAAGATTTGGGTGTTTGAGAGGGCTTGTCTTCGCTTATACAGAACACCAGAGTCTGAGTACATAAAATTCTATCCTAATGAGGTCTTGTACAATAGGGCGAACCTAATAAGAGTGGACAAGATGGAATGATGAGAGCAATGACCTCGTCGAATAACCTGATCTCTGGGGCTTACTACCCCAATTATATGTATCAGGAGAGAGTTCGCTTTGATGGCTTTATTCCTCCGGAAGCGTTCCTCTACCTTGACAAGAAAGGTCTGATCCAGGACAGATTAGGGGTGCCGTTAATCTTCCACGTCGCTCGAACAGCTGCGGACAGGCGACTCAACTACGACAGAGACGTCGCACACGGCAATGCGGAGCGTCTCCGGTTTAGTAGGGCGGTAGGGAGTCGCGACATGAGGGATGTTGCTCAGCAGCACCAACAATTTTGGTGGCTTGCAGAAGAAGGGGAAGCTCCATCGTCGAATTCCTCTAGTGCAGGGTAGCTTCATTAGGGAGCAGAGTGGGTCTGTCTAATATTTAGTCATGGCCGACTTGCATAGGTTTAGGTAGGGTTAAGGTAGCTTTAAGAACAAAAATTATAAAAACAAAAAAAAAAATAATAAAAAATAAAAAAATAAAAAAAAAATTAAAAAAAAAATAAAAAAAAAACAACAGAGATGGGTAACTCTCTCTTAAAAAAGTGGTTATCTACACCACACCAAAAAAAAAAAATTTTAGAAATAATACTTATACAATAAGATAGTTTAAGTAGTTTAAGTACATTAAGATTTATTTTAGGTAGTTCTTAGTTTTTTAGTCTTAAGTTTTAATAATATAATAAAACAAAAAAAAAATGTAAATTTACTAAGTTTTTAAATTTCAAAAATATATTTTCTTAGTCTTAACTATACTTAATGCAAAAAAAAAACAATAATAATAAAAATCTGTTCGGTACGTCGAAAGACAAAATTTAATTGCTAGGTTTAACTTAGAGTGCCCGCATGGGGCCAGTAGGTTAGAATAAGATAGTTTTCTAAGTTATTTAAGCTAATTTTTAAGCGTTTTTTTTTTGTCTAGCATGTAAGAGTTATTGATTTGTCTAAATAAAAATGCATTGAAAATGAAAAAAAATGAAAATGAAGCTGCAACTGTCTTATTTATTGGGAGGCCTACAATTTAAGGTGCCTGGTAGAAATATTTCATCCGATACTCTTTCGCTGCCTTAAGCTGTTCCTCACTATAAGAAGTTTTTCGCTTGTTTCCGAATCTAATTTTATGTTCTTGCCACATGCTTGGAAGAAGACTTATATGAAGCATTGACATCACATCTTTTGCGATAAGAGAAGATTGTGTCAGTACACGTTGGGTCCATGATAAGCATAAGTCACGAAGCGAGAAACCTGTTACCTACTAATCAAGTTGACCACCAACATGTCCCTCTGGGTAGCCCCTTCATTTGTAAGCTGCTTCTAATTCGGAAATGTATCCGAGTTGGTTGAAATCCCTTTTCACTGATTTTTTTCAATCGGCAATGGATTTGAAGACTTTCTGAAGTGAGGACCTGTCATAAACTCTATCCCAGTATTTCAAGTGGATGAATTCTGATTTTTTTAATTAAGTCTACGTTACCTTACTCCACTCCCTCAGACGCAGAAAAATTTGCTGACAACTGTCTATAACATCCACATTCCAGAGCAGTTGTATAGGCTTTTGAAAGATTGTACCTCGGGTATTGGCTTTCGAGTTTCGCACAATACGCCCTCGATTACGAGTACCTACTATGCTGGAGATTGGCTTGTTATAAGCATTTCTTCAAATCAAAGGCTTCGGCGAAATCATTACAGACCTTGACAGGCTTTCACTGCCTTGAGGAGAAGAACAAGTTTCGTATTGATGCTACAGATAGACAAATTTTATATTTTTTTTTCCAATTTACACCGTACGAGGAACCATTCCCATTCCTATAGTATCTGGCGAACTTTCTAAGACTCAATCTATAATGACAAGGGTGAAACAATGTTTTACGGACAAAATAGGGGAGAGAATATCTTTAAGGCGTCTTCCTTTTCTCAGGAACAGGACATACCTATACAATGTTCAGCCGGCAGGCTTTTGTCCTCCCATTTTTGTGAGAGACGATTTGGTCCAAAAATCGGAACCGGAACTTAAACATCCCGCCGGCTAGACAATCAGAATATTGCTCTCTGCAATAAGACGGGATCAGGTGAACGGAGTTGTTGAGCACCATCTTCCAGGTTCAATGGTTCTTTCTGCCTGACAGTGGAATAGTGATCATCATCGGCGTTTTACAGTCTGTTGTAATGATTCTTCCATAGCACTGTTTCTCATTCCAAACTTTAGTTCCTACTTTCTTGCCTGCTATGTTCTTTTGCCATCTAGTACAATCTCTGATTGACTTTCCTGCTAAAACACCTGTCAACATCGCTTTTAGAGCTCTCGGGCTTTTTTCAACTTTTGGCTCTCGTCGATATCACAAGCCATTTTATTCCTTCTTTCCAGTGCCGCTCTATACGCTTTATGGTTATTTGCATTGTTAAGCTGGAATTTCTGATGCTTTATTGGCAGCAAATCGTGCAAAGGTAAAGGCACCTAATCGACACAATTTCTGGCGGTTTCTGGTGAATGCAACCACAAGATCGATAAGGATCTTGGACTGGGACCTTTGATGTCAAAACTAAGACAACCAACTTTTTGGTTAAGAACCTGGTCCACGGCGGATTGTAGCACCACTTTAAGTAAGAATGCTCCAGCTGATTTTACTATCTTCACCGAATTGCCGAACTTTCGTCTACTTGTCAACAAATGATCCTTTTCGTGCGAAGGCCGGCTTAACTCGTGCATGTTATATGAGATTACAATAGCATATCGACGGGAAACTCCGAACTCCCATTCCCATCAATCCCTGTGGCAATGGCTTAACTAGCAAAAAAGCCTCCCTGGCAACAGCAACATTGACAGAAAAATTTGATTTCTCAACAGGTTGTCACTACAAACCTGTCCATTAGTCCTTCTCCTTCAATGGCATGGCATGCAGAACCTATTACAGTTGTTACCATTGCATTGGTTCCTCCTTAGTATGCATTTATTTCGAAGCAATAATTCGCCATGAAATGCTTTCGAAGGTCAGCAACCTTTGACGGTTTGTTTGATTGTGCAATGCACTCCAATCAGACGTTGAAAAAAATCAGCATTGCCTGAGGATTTACTACTAACCTGTCTGTTTCAAGAGCCCCTTCAATGTTTTCAACATTTGTCAGCCCTTCATGTTTTCACAATCCATGTCGTCTAGTCAAAATAAATAACAATATGGTCCTTCGAGCCGAATCAATGAACTTTTAAATCACTCCTCCACTCTCGTGATTTACCCTTAAAAATCTTAAAACGTTCTCCATCTGCCATTTGCCATTGCAATGCTATTCATATTCAAACACGCCACTGTTTATCACGCTATATTTGTGTCTTGCAACACTTTTCCTATTCGTTTCCAACCAAAGGATACGAAGAAAAAAAAGGACCGAAGAAAACTCCGAAACAATAGCACGATCTTGGAACTTGTGGAGTTGGGAAAATATGAGCACTCTCCATCATTGTAAACAGGCGGGACCTGACGCTAAGTCCGTTGTGGAAATATATTTTTCGGCAACTCTCCCTCTCTCTCTTTCTCTGAATAAACAGAAAAGCAATTAACATTTCGAGCTTTTTACGTTTTTAACTTAGTGCCAAGCATGCAACAACTTACGGACATTAATTTCCTGCATTGTATCCTGGCCCCAAGTGCATGCACAACATCAACATCTACAACAACAACAGCAACAACAAGAGCAGTGAGTGTACAGATTTTACAGGGTGTACTGGGAACACTTGCAGTTGCTAAAAAGTTTACTTCCTTCGACATGGTACCTAGTAAATGTATCCATATCTGGATAGCATAGCCAGAGTGCTCCCACTTGACATTCACGTTTTCTTTTGGTGCATTAGCTTCGCTGTTGTTCCACCTGTGTACACTTTGACTTTAAAACAGAAGACGCCAATGGAGCTATGAAGGTATTGTGAGTACGAGTACACCTCTATCCTTAAGAAAAAAAAGGGGTAAACTGCAGGACGAACTACTTATAAACTTTGTCGCGAGTGTTGGTCTCATTAAAGAAATTGTTTTTGTGGATTATTTATTTAAAGAGTGCACTGGGGCTGGCACTCCCAAAGGTTGCAAGATACTTTAAGAAAATTTTAAGGGAAAACACATCTGCGACAGAAGGCTTGTCAATGAATAACAAAAAGGGTTTTAAAATGCTCATCACAATCTTGGTAAATTGATGCATTTCGTGAGGTTGGCTGGTGCCTTTTTCTACTTAGTTTGTCAATATTCAATTCTCAGAAAATGACAGTCTCCGTTTTGGTGCCAAAGAATTCCCTTCTTTCGTGTAAACACTTCTTTGAGTGACATGTACCGGCATTTAGTGGCAGTAAGTCAATATCTCCTAGGAACGAATTGAAATGTCGCGCCTTAATGCGCTCCTTCAAGGTCGATTAAATACGAGTACTCCAATGTGGGTATCCTTCGGTTGGAAAGGGAAGTGAATGGTTTCTTTTTCATCCACCAAAACGACGAGGAAACATTTTATGGCCGATTGAGTGAACACTTAACTTTGCATGGAAGAAACGGAGAAATCAAATAATTTTCCGGATGTGTATTTGCGTCGCTAAGACGGTTTGTGAATTGAATTTGCATACATGATTGGGTAGAATGGAAGTCGGATGTTGAATTGACTTTTGTGACGAAAGGATTAAGTGAGTCATGGCATGGCAGGGATTATGGATGGTTGGCTGGAAAGGGTTAGAAACATCTTCTCTTGCTGAGTTGGAGGTATGTTTCGGGCAATGACGTGGCCACAAACCGATTTGAATTTCATCTTCAGATTTATTTTAAGGCTTTTAGTTCGTACCACATATTTTGTATTATCATGTTGACTGTGTGGTTTGATCATTTTTAAAAATTTACAGGTTTCATCTGATGGCTTTTGAGGATACCGACAAGACAGCAGGGCAGTAGGGACAATGACAAAGAAAAGTTACCTACCTATTGTGTACAGCAAGTGGAACTGTAAGATACTTTGACTGACAACGTGGTCAAAAGCTATACTGCATTCTTCGAAAACCATCAGCAAGATCATGCGTCTCGCATTCATCAGCTAAAAACTACCCTCAGAGTGTTGATTCTAATAACATTGGATCACCTATGAGGAATTTCGAAGACAGGTGGCTACAAAAGATCACCAAATCGTTTTCCGCTTGAGTCCCTATTATTCTTATAAGAGGTCCACTGGTGCGAGCCTCAACTATCGAAGACCAGTGTCAGCACTGCCAAAAAATCAACCACTTCTGATGAGCTGTGTTTCACTCCACCACCACATCGAAACCCGGCAAGCACGTCCAGCTAAGAAAGAGAGCAGCTCTGCATAGAAGGACTTAAGCTGCTCACAAGCTCTACGAGCAGAAAAGAAGACACCGGCTATTCAGAGGGAAAAGAAGGAGCATAAAAAGCACCCATGAGCTTCCTATCGATACACACTATCTGTTCATTGATTTCAATGCCGCGTATGACAGCATCTTTAGAGACGAGCTATACAGAGCAATGTCTAGTTTTGGCATCCTCGTAAAACTCATCCGTATGTACTGGATGTTAGTGCAGAATGCACGCTGGTCAGTAAAGAAATAATGAAGGAAATCTAGTCACCGAAGCACAGGGAATTGTAGATGTGTTTAAGCAGCACTTCCAGTAGCTGCTAAATGGGCATCATGCAGAGAGAGTTCAAGGGGAAGAAGAACACCCACATCCAGTCAAGGAAGATGCAGTCCCCCCTCCAAGTACAGAAGAGGTCGGCGCGGCTACCAAAAAACTGAAGAATAACAAAGCCGCCGGTTCTGATGGATTACCAGCAGAGCTTTTCAAATACGGTGGTGATGGTTTTAGTAGGGTGCATTCACCAAATCATCAACAAAGTGTAGGAGGATGAAAGCATGCCCGATGACTGGACAATCAGCTCCATATGCCCCATCTACAAAAACGGCGATCCTATGTCCTCTTCGAACTACAGAGGCATATCCCTGCTAAATGTCACACGTAATGTGTGAACGTCTCAAACCTTTCTGCAAGACACTCATCGGCACGTGTAAGTGCGGCTTCCGGCCCGGCAGATTGACGGTAGTTCAAATTTTCACACTGAGACATCGACTTCAAAGCCGCATATGATAGCATTCATCGTGTAGAGCTCTACAATGCGATGGCCGAATTCAGCATCCCGTCAAAACTGATCCAATTGTGTCGCCTTACGCTGAAAAACACGCGATGCAATGTGCAATTTGGAAACGAAAAACGTGCACCGTACTTCGGCAAGGAGATGCGCTGTCATGTGACTTCTTCTTCTTCTAGTACTGGAGCAGAGCAGTGCGTAGGGCAGTGGAAGGCACTATCTTCCACAAATCCGAACAGTTGTTGGGATATGCAGATGATATTGACATCATCGGCCGTTCCTAGCGTAGAAGCGTTTACGGCAATTGAAGAACAGGCGAAACGGGTTGACCTTGAAGTAAACGAGGACAAAACCAAGTATATGTTGTCAACAAACAATACAGCATCTGTCCACCGCTTAGGACAAAATGTCACTGTTGACAACAACAACTTCGAAGTGCTTAAAGAGTGTACCCCGCGGAGTAAGAGTAATCCTAGGAAACTGCTGCTACTTCGGTTTGGTAAAACAACTGGGTTCAAAACTCCTAACCCGAAAGTCGAAAATCATACTCTACAAATCTTTGATCCTGCCAGTTCTACTTTACGGTGCCGAATGCTGGAGGATAAGCAGCAAAGCAGAGCAGATTTTGAACACTTTTGAAAGAAAAATTGAGGAGAAGATATAACCACGAACTCCATGAGCTGTATCAAGATGTGGATGTAGTCCGAAAAGCCAAAACACGTCGACTACACTGGCTCGGCCTCATCGAGCGAATGGACAATAATACTCCAGCTAAGAGGATCTTCGAATCCCAGCCCTCAAGTTCGAGATGACAAGGAAGACCGAATCTCCGCCCCAGGCAGGGACCCTTCACGGGTTGGGAGCCCGTTAAGTAAGTAAGTGCATCCGCCCATAAGATCAGAGCCCAGAGGCAGTCAGTGCGCTAGCCTATATTGTACTAAAGACTTTTTGAATAGATGATGCCTTCAAGAGTGCAGCCCATGGCAACAATATTAAGAGATGGACAAATCATGAGCTCGTCTATAGCAGAGACAGACTTGGTGGGTAAAACCCCCATGCCAGTGAAGTAAACCATTCTTTGGAGTCTAGAAGAAGCAGCAGCGACTTAATTTCGTGCTAGCTTGTTGCACTAGGCAACCGAAAGAAAGCATATAATAGGTCATACCATAGCCATGTTACGAGTAATTCAGAGAAGCATATTAATGGTGAATCTACAGAAGTGCCAGCCTTTGATTACTAAACAAGGTCGTGTAATGGGTGATCAGATTGCAATGAACATTTTTCCAATTATTATGTTTCAGCAGCTGTTACCAATGACATCCAGCTGTCAAGATATTCAGTAAGGTTTGCCATTTCATCTTGCATCGTTGTACGCTTGCCGTAAAATTTCGACTGAGTTTCGTGGTGAGGTCGGTCGTCAGCATGACTTCAATGTGCAGGCAATTCGTCGCACCGTGGAAAAGTTTGAGCATGATCCAAGAGAGTCTGGATCTTAAGCCACCGAGATTGGTGCGAAATGAAAAAACCATAGCCGCCGTAACGGCCAGTATCGAAGACGATCCAGAAATGCCGATTCGGCGCCGATCAGCTGAATTGGGCATCGCCAGAGAGTCAATCTAGCTCATTTTGGCGGTTGTATTTGGGCCTACATTCATATAAGATTGTGCTGGCATGAGAATCGAAGCCAGACGTCCATAAACAACGCTTTAAGTTCACTTATAGGGCTCTGGAAATGCTGGCCGGAGATCCGGAATTCGGCCAATAAATCATCTTCTCATACGGGGCCCAATTTTGTTTCAGCGGCTATGTCAACAAGCATAATTGCCATTATTAGAGCGAACATAACCCACGAGTGTTCGGCTAAGCACCAATGCATCCACAAAGATTGACCGTTTTCTTTTGTTTTTTGCGTGGGAAGGTGGAAACCTTGCATAGGCACCAATGGTCCGACGTCCATTGGTAGTGTCATATTCTTACTGACTAAAACCACCTCCCGAGAAATCTTTCCGTTTATTCCCACGTAGAACCACCGCTAAGTATTACTTTGCGTGGGACGGATTTGAGCTTTTTGCTTCGTCACGGGGTGCTTAGCGAACTCGCGTTCCGTTGCTGTTCTAAATTCCTTAGATCGTACATTATTCATACTGCTGCATGTTTTCCGGTGTTGACCGTAAACAAATTCTTCACACAATATAGCTCTTTCGTTTGCATACCGCGCATATTCGTAGAAAACGTGATCCAGATTCTCTACCGCCTTTACACAGCGAGGACAGGACGGACTCGAATCACGGTTTCGTTTGAAAAGATATTCCCGGAAACAACCGTGACCCATCAAGAACTGTGTAAGATAGTAATTCAGTTCGCCGTGTTTTCGTTTTACCCAACTTTCAAACCTTGGGATTAATCGGTACGCCCATCTCCCTTTTTGGGACTCGTTCCATTGTTGTTGCCACGCTTCTATACTGCGGCCTCTTTCGAATTTATTCGCTTGATTTATGGATGGCCCGATTTGAACGCGGTTTTCTAGCTTCTAAAGCTAGGATATCGACTGGTACCATAGAGGATAGTACCAATATCGCGTCGTGGAATACCGTTCGAAATGCACTGCCAACTTGCAGTACACATAATCTGTACACAGATTTGAATCCGTTCATGTGTGTCTTTTTATTCGTGACGTCAGACCATATTTGTGCCCCGTACAGCTGTATGGAGGTTACAACTCTCGCAGGCAGTAGTCGTTTGCCTTGTTTGGGCCGCCGATATTCGACATGAGTCTCGAAAGAACGCCTATCGCTTTCGACGATTTCTTGCAAGAGTATGCGAGGTGATGCTTGAAATTAAGCCGGGCATCATTCTTCATTCCCAGGTATTTTATAAATGGATTTCGTTTTCTGTTCCGCGAGGTCTAAACTCATATCGCGTAGCCAGTTTTTTTTTTCAGTGCAGTGCAACTCGTTTTCTTCAAGTCGTTTAGCCACGACTTCAACAGCAATATCGTCCGCGAAACCTATAATGGCGGCTTCCCTGTGGACTGGGAGTCACGTTCCACAGTAAGGGACCTAACACTCATCCTTGGGGCACGCCACCTGTATTTTTATATAATTTGGTCTCATCGTCGAAGTCGTAAAGGAGCAAGCTAAGGCAACGGTAAAGTAGCTCCTGATCAATCTTAATATGTACTTCGGTACATTTAATCTTTCGAGGCATTGTAAAATACGCGACCAGTTCGCCGAGTTAAAAGCATTTTTCACGTCAAGTGTAACCATGGCGCAATACTTTTTACTGCCTCCTTTACATTGTCTATCTTCTATGGCTGATTGGGCTTTGTCTATTACGACTTTGATCGCGTCGATTGTCGATCGGCCCTTTCTAAAGCCGTACTGATATTCCGCGAGTCCATCATTGCCTTCAATGATAGGCTATAGTCTGTTGCATATAATTCGCTCTAATATTTTGGCCATAGTATCGAGCATACAGAGCGCCCGATAAGATGAGGGCTCCCCCAGTGGTTTATTTCCTTTTAGTAATAATACCAACCGTATGGTGTAGTTTATGGCATGAAGACATCATCGGACCTTATTTCTTTCGAAATGAGAAAGGAGACACCGTTATGGTCAATGGTTTCAGGTATAGAGCAGTATCAAGCGAATTTCTGTGGTCGGAGCTCGACAACATCGACATATCCAAGCTGCGGTTCCAACACGACGGCGCACCGCTCGAAGTTATGAAGGAGAAATGTGGCGACTGGATCATCTCAGTGCGAGCGCTCATCAATTGGCCGCCTCGATCATGCGATTTGACACTTCTGGATTATTTTCTCTAGGGCTCCGTTAAGTCCTTAGTCTACGCTAACAACCTAACCAGTCCTGGCTATTGCCGGAATAACGCCGCACATATTGGAACAAGTCATTAAAAATTGGACCGACCGCTTGACGCACTGCCAACGAAGCCAAGGGTGCCATTTAAATAATGTGCTATTCCACACAAAATGGCATGAATGTAGCTTCAAAATAAGGCCAGAATTAATTTGTTTTATCTCTTTCTTTCTGTCAATCAATCCCGGTCAAATTGCCCCTGCTTAAGGCGTGTCCAGTCGGTTTGCTCACATTCAAAAAGGCCATGATCTATAGCTTGACTTAAAAACCTCTGGCAGTACCTTCAAACCGATACTCCTCTTGGACTTCCTGTTGGATTGTATGTAGATGTATAATTTCATGATGGATGTGCGACCTAAACAACTCTCTAAACTATTGACATCTTCTGAATATCTGTAGCTTTTAACACATTTAGATTGAATAAAACAACTTGTTTGTGAAACATTTTGCCACAAGGTAAAAGGGATCAAAAGTTACATTAAATTGAGTAAGCCCCAATCATTTAAACATGATAAAATACAGTTTACATTGAATTTACATTGATATCAACCCACAATGTTCCAAGATTTAAGTAAATCCATTAGCCCCAATAGAATACTGTGTGAAGCATGTACTCGTACTGTATTCCCAGAATCAACAATCTTAAATGTGCTCCGTCCACAACTTAATCAAATAATTCCATATTCCAAGGTTCACTAAACAGGTTCATTGAAATAATCTATTTTAATTAAGTCGATTCTGGGAGGCCATCGCATACGAGTGTACGAGTATTCCGACAAATGAAGAGTCAATCCTCAGCTCTTGAGTAGATTGACTGCAACTTGACTTGGAGTGTATCTCTATTATGCTGCAATTACTATCCACATACAAATATGTATGGCAGTTCATACCTTGATGGCAAAGCCTCTTGAGATTAAGCAAACCCTTCGTTTGCTATTAATTAAGTTCCATCGTCATCATCTACTAGTGTGCCTTGTTACATCGTAATATTGCAGCAGAATCCATCCTGACAAATCCTTAAATCAATTACAATTCAACATCACTCACAATGTCTCGTCGCACATGCAATATAATTCGATGGATCCTGTTGCTGCTGCTGATTGACAACGATTCACAGAAAATTTAACTACTGCCATCTCAATTCCCTCTCAATAATGACGTTTACATGGCGTCCCAAAGCTGTGGCTTGGTACATTCATATTTGCAATTTGACATGAATTCCTTATTCCTGTCTTGTGAATGCAGTGTCTTTTGGTCTGTTGGCGTCTCCTGGCATATGTTAGTCATTGTCCAGGATCGCACATGTCTTATTTATAAATACGACTAGATCTGCGAATTTCATATATATGTATGAGCTGGGATTGTGTCTCTAGGATGTTGTATTGTCACGTTGTGTACTCGTAGGAATTGCACCTAATTCATTTCACTCGTGATTAGAGGTGGAACTCTGTGTTCGTTGCGACATAACCCAAAATTGAGATAATTAACTAAATCAATTTCTGGAATCCTCTATCGAGTATCTTTTAGAGGAATCCGACCTTTGCTGGAATGTTTTCTTCGCGATTTCATTCGTATCCCATAGGTCTTCACTTACGAGTAAGTCACCCCCCTTCCAATCTGAAACGAGAGCCTTAATTCCCGATTACAATCGTAATTGGTATCTCATTAGCACGAGGTTTTGTTTGCCAATTTAATCTGTTTTCCCCTGGTTAAGCCTTCAAAGGGCGCCCGACGCCACCAGTATTCGTAACACTAACAGCCAACAACCAACAGCCGACAGTAGAGTTGGCTCCTCTTAACGATTTAATTGATTCGAGGAATCCCGTCTGTTTTTGCCTCACTTTGTGAATGGTTAAATGGGCTTAAGAGGTTGTCTAAGGGTTGGGGTTGGGGTTGGTACAAATTCGAGACGGGGTTCGGCAGTGTTCTCGCGAAATGGGGAGCGATATTATGATAACAAGCAAAGTAATTAAAGGGGAATTACATTTCCAGTAATTTGTGAGGTTAGTTTGTGTTTTGTATACTCATCTTCTTCCTAAAGGTATTAATCAAATTAGTGTAGGATTTCACAGGGTAAGACAAGGCATTCTGGTGGTTAAATATGTAAGTATCTCAATTGAAATGAAAATAACTAGGGACTTTCCTTTGAGTTTTAAGCAAATGAAGGAAAGTGTGAAGGAGTTGTTAGGCAACTGAAGGGAAAATAGTCACAGCTAGTGGCTGAGCTGCACAAGCTGATAAGGCACCGAGCGACATCAATCGATTGATGCACAACGCCGCAACAACATACGAATTTTGGTTACTTTACTACCAAGTACCAGCAATACTTGATTTGGCCGGCATGTCTTTAGTGTACATTCAATACATTTGGTGGCATGTTAGCAAGGATATTCAGGTCTAATCAGGATGGTGAGATAGAACTTTCAATGGTTCAGTGGTAGCTTTCAGATCTCGAATGGGTTACTGGTTTCAGAATAGCTGACTCCTGTTGCCAAACAAGTCATAGACCAGGTCTCGCCTCCTAGAGATCAAATTGTGCTTGGGGTCATTTACCTGGTTACGTAAGAGTCCTATTATTGCAAAGAATTTTAGAACGAGTACAACTCAACGACAGTTGGATGTGCAGAAGTCGTATTAGGACCTCGAATTAGTCGCGTGTAGTCATGAATATTGCTTCAACCAGTTCTGCGACAAAACCTATGAGGAGTGCTTTAGTGCTTGTTGAGAGTATCTGTTGAAGCTAGGCAAAAGGAGTAATTTTTAACATACGAGTATCTACCACTCACCTACCCCAGTCATGAAGGGAAATAAATTTAGCCTTCATCCCCAAAGTCGGAAATTGTGCTCATGTTATCCCAAGGGTCTCAGACCTAAAAGTCTATCATCTTTCCTTCTAAAAACTCTTAAATGACTGATTGATGTCCATATACTCAATATGCCTACTGTAAAAGACAGTCGATGACACCGAATGATCTCAACATTAAAAAGGACCCAATGGTTGGGTTCCTGGACATGGAGTGTGCCTTAAATAATATCAAGTCATCAATGCATGCTACATCACTACAATGCTGTTGATGCTTTGCTTTGGGAGTTGATCAGCCCTATCAATTAAGAATAATGAATTTCAAACTTCGTGGGGCTTCTGCTTAAAGTGTTAGTAGAGGCACGCCACAGGGCGGTGATATCCCTGGAAAAGATTGGCAGCAGGCTGGTAGCCTTCTCAGAAAAGCATCTTAATACCATTCACTCAGAAAATATTAATAGGTTAGTCCGTTGGGCGGATCGCTGAGGATTGGATCCACAAAACTGATGTTGCCCACTTTTCGCGGAAACATTAATTTCCTCAGTCAGCGATAGCAGATTAGTTTTCTCTGACACAGCGAAACATCTGGGTCCTATTTTAGTAATATTCACTTGGAAAAACATTGGGAACAAATAGGGTCTCCAAGCTTGCATTACTCATTAGCTATATGTCTCGGTTATAAGACAGATACTAACCAGCGGTTTGCCTTGTGGACGGCCTAAGACAAGGGAGGCAACTGCAGTAACTTTAGAAAAGTCCAAAGGACAGGATGCCTGGGCCTAAGGAGCGATGCGTAATACTCCTCTTGCGGCACTTGATATTCTGTTTCGGTTGACACCCCTCGATATTTTCTGCATGCAACTACATAGTGGATAAAAAAAGCTATTTGACAACGCTAATATGCTTTACTCACTAGGAATCCTTCCAGAGAGCATCGCCCTCTTATACCCCCTTTGGATATTTCTGTGAGACAGTTGCCTTCATGGGCGACAATTGTCAGTTCTTTTTCGATTGGATTTTGACTGTCCTTAGCCCCATATTTCGCCTTTCAAATTACTATAACATCTTCCAGGCCGAGATTTTGGCGATTCAACTAGTCCGTGATATCTGTAAAAGATATCCGCAATGTATTTTGGACTGTCAGGCCGCTTTCATATTGCTGGACTCATTGTCGCTGAATTCTTAAACCGCCCTTGACTGCCGATTATCTCTCATGGAGATAGCAGAGGAGTTCAACATTCATTTTTGTTGGATGCCGGGACATAGAAACATTCCAAGAAACACTAGACCCGAATAAACTTGACAAAATTGAAACCACTATACCCATTCTACCTGAAAAACTTTTACCGTTACACCAATCGCTGCGAGCATACGAATATTAAAGTTTTATTTTGAAGATTCGTTCATGTCATCATGTGTGGAATAGCACATCATTCAAATCACTGCCTCGGCTCCGCTGGCAATGCTTCAAGCATTCGGACCAATTTTTGATGACTCGGTCCAATATGAGAGGCGTTATTCCGGCAATAGCGTGTCGAATGTTGGGCTCGATTTCCTCCAAAGTGTTGACTTGTTAGCGTAGACTAAGGACTTGACGTAGCCCCGGAGAACATAATCGAGTTGTGTCCAATCGCATGACCGCGGCAGCTTATTGATGAACTGTCGCCCTGAGATGACCCAGTCGTCAAATTTCTCCTTCATAACTTTGAGCGTTGCGCCGTCTTGTTGAAGCCACAGCTTGGATATGTCGATGTTGTCGAGCTCTGACCACAGAAAGTCGGTTTACATTACTCTATACTTGAGACCATTTACGGTAACTGTCTCCTTCCTCATTTCGAAAGAAATAAGGTCTGATGATGCCGCCATGCCAATAACCGCTCTAAACTGTCATCGATGCTTAGCCGAACACTTGAGGATTGTGTTCGCTCCAATAATGATGATTTTGCTCGTTGAAAAAGCCGCTGAGCCAAAAATGGGCCTCGTCCGGGAAGACGACTTTTTGGTCAAAATCCGGATCTCTGGCCAACATTTCCAGTGCCCAATTAGCGAACTCAATGCATTTTCTATGGCCATCCGGCTTCAATTCTTGCGTAAGCATAATCGTAAATGGATGTAGGCCCAAATCCAGCCCCAAAATAGGCCGGATTGACTCTTTGGTGTTGCCCAATTCAGCTGGTCGACTCTGAATTATCATATCTTCTTCGATACTGGCCGCTACGGCGGCTATGTTTTCTTCATTTAGCACCAATCTCTGTCTGGTTGGTGGCTTGGATACAAAAGAGTATATTCTTTCTTGTGATGAATTGCCTGCACACTGAGACCATGATGACAACGGACTTCACGGCAATCATTAGGTCCGGGGTGGACCTAACCCTCAACCAACATGCGTCTCCAGTTCTGCTATATGGCGCAGAATCTTGAACACTAATGACAGCGAATAAAACTACTCTCGGAGGTAATCCGCTTAGATTGAGCTTGTGGGGACCTGTGTGCCGGTCAGGAAAGTTTTAGCAAAAAAATTGATGTGAGCTTCAGACAACTTCTTGGACCTAACTGAAGAGCCATTTTAGTTGAGAACTGATCCATCGCGGACTATAGAGCCACCTAAGTAAGAAAATAAATATACTCATAGCTAGCGTTGGAAACACAACAAGAGGCTCCCTTAACGCATTTCTCTCTGCAGTTACTTACTTACTTTAGGTGGCGCTACAGTCCGGGGTGGACCTGGACCTCAGTCAACAAGCTTCTCCAGCCAGCTCGATCCCTGGCTAGCTGCCTCCAGTTTCGCACGCTAAGTTGGCTGAGGTCCTCTTCCACTTGCGTGCGCCACCTGAGTCTTGGCCTTCCTCTACTGCGCTGTCCCTCGGGGCGGATTCGAAGACTTTTCGGACCGGAGCATTGGTGTCCATGCGCTCTACATGACCCAGCCATCTTAGTCTTTGGATCTTCACTTTTCTGGCTAGATCCATGTCGCTGTACAGTCCATACAGTTCGTCGTTGTATCCCCTCCTCCACTCACCGTCAATGCAGATAAGATAGAGATCGCCCGAAGAATTTATTTCTCGAAGCAAACAAGAACACCCTCATCCATTTTTGATAATGCCCATGCCTCTGTGTCATAGAGCAGGACCGGGATTATTAAGGCCTTATAAAGGGTGACTTTTGTTGTCCGAGAGAGGGCTTTCCTACTCAATTGCCTTCTTAGCCCAAAGAAACAGCGGTCCGCAAGAGTTACTCTTCGTTTGATCTCAGCGCTGGCGTCGTTGTCTGTATTTATGGCGGAGCCTAGGTAGTCAAAATCCTTAACTACCTCAAAGTTATATCTGTCGAGGGTGACGTTCTGCCCGAGACGTCGGTGTTGGTTGTCCTTTTTGCTTGACAGCATATACTTGGTCTTGCCCTCATTGACCGCTAAACCCATTTTCGCCGCTTCCATCTCAATACTCGCGAAAGCGCCACTGACATCACGCTGTTTTCTCCCGATTATGTCAATATCGTCGGCGTATGCGAGTAGTTGGACGGACTTTTGAAAGATAGTGCCTCTTGTGTTTGCTCGTGAGTTTTGCACTATTCTTCCAAGTACGATGTTGAAAAAATCGAATGACAGCGCATCGCCTTGTCTAAATCCTTTCTGGACATCAAAGGTCTCGGTGAGATCTTTACCGACCTTGATGGAGCAGCGTGCATTCTCCATCGTCATCGTGGACAGGCGGACGAGTTTGGCAGGGATGCCAAAACTAGACACTGCTCTGTATAGCTCGTCTCTATAGATGCTGTCATACGCGGCCTTAAAATCCGTAAATAGGTGGTGTGTGTCGATCTGAAGTTCATGGGTCTTCCCCAAGATCTGACATAGTGTGAATATTTCGTCGATGGTGGACTTTCCTGGCCTGAAGCCACACTGATATGGATCTATCAGGTTGTTGACGAACGGCTTCAGGCGTTCACACAATACGGCGGATAAGATCTTATATGCGATGTTAAGGAGACTGATACCTCTGTAGTTGGACAAACAATGCTGAGGTTCCATTCATCAGGCAAACTTTCGTCCGATCATATTTTGGAGATGAGTTGGTGAATGCTCCTAACCGAGTAATCGCCTGCCGCTTTGAAAGGCTCGGCAGTCATGCCATCCGCTCCAGCAGCTTTGTTGGACTTAAGCTTCGATATGGCTATCTCCATTTCATCCAGGTCGGGTGGACGGAATTGTTGGTCATCATCGTCCAGGTTGAAAGGTTGATTCTGCCTGACAGCGGTATCTGGTCCGTCATCGCCGTTATACAGTCTGCAGAAATGATCTTTCCAAATCCTCAGCATCGACTGCGATTCTACTACGATGTTCCCTTGTTCATCTCTACAGGCTTCGGTTCGGGGTTTATTTCCACGGCATGTTATTTTTACCTTTTGGTAAAACTTCCGAACCTCATTCCTGGAGTAGCATCTCTCAATTTCCTCGATCGCGCGCTTCTCATGCTCTTTCTTCTTCCTCCTGAGAAGCCGGTGTTCGTCTCTCCTCTTCCGCTCATAGAGCTCATGAGCAGCTCTGGTCTTTCTAAGCAGCGCCGCGTTATATGCGTCTTGCTTAGCTGCATGTGCTTGCCGGCATTCATCATCGAACCAGGAGTTTCGTTGTGGTGGACGAGTGAAACCCAGCACATCAGAAGCGGCATCTCTGATGGCGTTTTGGCAGTGTTTCCAATGGTCTTCGATGCTTGATGCTGGCGGCATTGGACCTCTTAAGACACTCGATCGGAAAAGGACTTGGCGATCTCTTGCGATTGTAGCCGTCTGACGTCGAATTTTCTCACAGCATTAGTTTGTCTTGGCGTAGTTTGGGATATCCGCAACCGTACCTTGGCTACAACAAGGTAATGGTCCGAGTCGATGTTGGCTCCTCGGAACGTACGGACATCCATAATGCTGGAGGAGTGTCTTGCGTTGATCGCATTGTGATCAATCTGGTTGACTGTTGATTGATCAGGAGTTCTCCAAGTCCCCTTGTGTATGTCGAGATGTGGGAACCGCGTGCTAGCCACGACAATGTTTCGCCCCGCCGCAAAGTCGATTAGCCTGAATCCGTATCGGAGGTGGTGTTGTGCAGGCTATATTTTCCGATTGTTCTACCAAAGATACCCTCTCTTCCTAGCTTTGCATTAAAATCACCGAGGACAATTTTAATGTCATAGCTAGGGCATTGCTCGCAGGTCTTGTTAAGGAGCTCGTAGAAGGCATCCTTGGTGTCGTTATATTTCTCCTCTGTGGGGGCATGCGCGCATATAAGGCTTATGTTGGCGAATTTAGCCTTGATGCGGATTGCTACGAGGCGCTCGCTCACATGCCGGAAGCTGAGGACTTCTCGTCTTAGTCTGCCTCCGACAACAAATCCGCATCCAAATAAGCACTACTTTTACCGTCGATAGCAATTGCCGTAGTAGATGTCGCAGTTTTTCATCTTCTTTTCGTCCGGCCCATCCCATCGCATTTCTTGGATGGCGGTTATGTCTGCTTTGCAGCAGTCTAGGGCTTCCGCTAGTTGCTCGGCTGCACGTGGTCTATTAAGGGATCTAACATTCCACGTGCATATCCGAAGCTCATTGTCCTTAAATCGTTTGCGTGGGTTGTCAACAGTAGATCCGTCTATATCCGAGGATTGTTGATGCTTCGTAACTTAATCTTTTTTTTAAATGGCCGGGCAGTTATCCCGGCGGCACAACCCCCAACCTGGAGGACCAGTTCCATTCTGAGTGCCCCTAGGACGAGGGGTCGGTTACACCGAAGCCAGTAACCCGTTCCGGGATGTGAGCGCTGCCGTTGGCCCTTATAGGGCTCGTCCGCCACCATCTCTTTTCCAAGACCCTGACTAAGTCCTGGAAATCCTTTCCGGCCTGAGCTCCAAATATGTCGGAGTAGCCCGGATAAGGTCTTGTTTTGTTTTTCCTACGCTAATCCTGGTTAATGGCGCAGGAAACTCGCCATTTGCCCCCTTCACTTCGCAACCTCTAGTGAGATTCCCAGATGGCGCCACGGGGAGGCGTGAAGTAGGACTTATTAGCAGAGCTGCAAGATGTTCGGCTGCAGTGGCTCATTCTCGTCATTTAAGGAACCAGCACCTGTCGGAAGATGCTACTTCTACGAGGCCTTATACTAATCGTTGCCATCTCTCTGCAGTTAACACTCTGAAAACTCGACAGTTTATTTTGATGGGCCAGTTGGTCTAAAATGTTTCGGATAAGTGAAGAAATGTGGTTCGGGATATGTCAGGGCTTTAGGGATGGGCAGAATGGACACAAGTTCTTAAAGGTGATTCCATCGAGCTTAACCTTAACGAGCAACATTTTCATTTTAGTTTCATTTAAAATTTCAAAGAGTCAGTTGGCAATCCATCATTCCTTCCGTCCTTACGTTAGATACGAGTAAATTGCTTCCGTTGTTGTTCTCCTTTTCATTTTCCCATTTCAAAATGTAGTTCCACGTTTTTAAAAAAACAAAACAAAATCAATAGCAATCGCATCGCCGCCCCCTGTACATCAAGGTACCGTTCACGCCTTGTCACAACCATCATCTCCATTAAGTCTATAAAGTTAGTCCTCCATACCATCTTCAGACAGATCAAAAAAGGAACACAAAAAACACGAAAAAAAGAACCAAAATGAGAAGCGCAACGAAATCCAAAGAAATACTCTCAAGTTTATATCTCAATTGTGTGTCGACATTTATATCCTTTTTTTTTTTTTCTTCTTGTAGAGGAGAGTTAAATCCCAAATGGAAGTGAAGGGACTCCAATTTGAACTGCAGCCCCTACCTTCCCTGTATTTTTTTTTGTGTTGTTGTTGTTGTTGTTGGAGTCTTCGTTTTATGTGTTTAGTGTCTGCTGTTCTGTTTGAAACAACCCCCGCCTTCCACATCAAAATTGGTTTCAATTGTGAATACACAAACTGAAAGGAAACTTACTCAGGGAACAAGACCTGATCCTGAGTGTGTACTCAAGAGAGGCGTATAGCAGTGATAGGGGTGATGGTAGTTGAATGGGAGTATGGGGCTATGTTGAATCCTGCCAATTGTTTGTCGGTTTGTTTATTTATTGTTTCAAGTGCTCGTTGAACAGATAAACAAGTGTGGAGGTCCATCAGCCTTCGACTGAATGGGGTTGGCGTGCCTTTACTGAGGGCTGAAGGATAAAACGTATAAAACAAAGGCGAAGCCAACATTTATCTGTGGGAATCATCTTCCCAAACGACCTGCAGCTATTGATTTTCGATTCGTGCGAGTGTGTGTGATCCTTACACACAGACACAAATCCGCTGAAGGGAGTGCAACTTAATTCTGTGTGCAGAGAGGGGTGGTTGGTTGTGTTTTTTTTTTTTTTTTTTTTGTATTTACCATTAATAGTTGATTTCGAAACAACGAAGCGCCAAATATTTTGATTCGGAATTGAGATTGATTACGTGGGGTGGAGGTGGAGGTGGAGGTGGAGGATTCGAAACAATGCACCATGTTCTGGGAGCTACTTAACAATCGAGTTATGCCAGAGCAAGCGTAAGTTTCACTTAGACACGCTGCTTGTATCCAACTCCTCCGCACTGTTAGAGAAGCGAAAATCAAATCATGACATTTTACAGGCTAACCCTGAACCAAATAGCGGAACATGATTCATTCGGAAGTTCTATTGGAGTGCGGAATCGATTTTATAACCGACAGCATACACCAACGAAACGGAACGTACTCCTATTCGTCCTCCTACATCTAATCGTCCTCGACGTCGGTCGTAATACATTTTCCAGTCAAGTGCAGTATGCAAAATCAATGGCGTGGGGGTTAAATTTTGAATAGGGGGCGGACAAGGACTCTGTTGTGGATTGGAAATTTCAGTTTTGGCTATGATCTGCAGTTTTGGTGGTTCACTCTCTGTTCGTTTACGAATACTCGTATCCTTGCACGAATGTCACGGAGCGTAGATGGAATAATTTAAGAGTCTTGTGGTTTTCGAGGAGTTTCCATTCGGCTTGTATCGATTTTGAGTCGTCAACGAGTATATAATCGAGTTAGCTTCACTGAACAGAACTTCTACTTCTACTTCTACTTCAACTTCTACTTCCAATTCTGTGGCATTGTGGTGATATTTGTATGGATTTGGGTGGATTCGGTTTGGGATTGAGCTTCTTGATTTGGAAAATGCACATGAATGTGATTTTGCAAGCGTGACATTGAAGATTCACATTGACATAGAAATATTGCGGTGAAGGATATGGAGGAAGACAAATGCATCTGAGAGGATGTGAAAACAGTTTTGTTGGAACGGAAATGTGTCGATTTGATATGTTTCCTCATGCAGCATGTGACCGGATTACGGAGTTACTCGTAACTTGAAAATTTCCAAAGTCCTTTTGTTAGGATTTAAATGTGACATTTAAGAGGGTATTATGGGGTGACGAGCTGAATGTTGAAGTGGCAGCCAAATGCACTGTGTTACTTGTGAGTGAGGTTTAACATGACATTGACCTCGTTTAGAGGATTTGGGTTTGTTGCTAGGATTTGGCAAACATTTTATATGAAACGAAGGTGTGGCAATGACTTTAAGGCACTAAAGTGGAGTGTCGGTTGAAATTGGTTTGAAAGACGGCGATGTGTTGATGAGGCGTATATTCACAATTGATGGGGAACATGCAATCCTTTAATTTACTTGCAACTTGCAATTTCTATCGAGCGTGCATACGCTTGACCTTAATTACGCGTGAGGTGTAACTAACAAATTCTTTAAAGAAGTAAACGAATTAGGAACTGCATCTTTGATAAGGTTACACTACAAAGAGGTGGAAATCGAATCGGCAACTGCTCGCACCAGAAAGGTTTAGGAGCTAACAATTAAAAAGTTTCTCTAGACGTTCGACTGTCAAACAGTATGTGACCCCAATGGCTTTATGTACTCTAGTTGGTACATGCAATAGGTTTGTGGATTGCTTTTTAAGCACTTGGTGCCCGGATGAAACCGATGCAACGCCATAGACGCTACAGTTTTTGGCAGTTAAGTCCAATGACAAAAAATGGGCCATTGTCAACTTAACCCTCACACGATGTCGGGATAAAGTCAGCAAAGACCATAGTTTGATTGGGGGGAAAGCGGGCTATGTACCTAGTGAAACGCACCCTGAGGAACAAGTTTGCAGTGGCTTTTCCATGGCCAAAGTCCAGCTGATATCGAAATTGAAACCAGCAAAGATTGTAGATCGAGTGTAAGTAAATTGGATGTCGCTGGAAAATTAAAATGACAAAATGACAAAGGGGACGAGATTGGATTAGCTACAAGAACAGTCGAAAATAGAAACTCTCTGTTACAATTACTAAGCTCATACGCAGCTCTTATCGCTGAGCGAGCCGAACAACACAAGATGCAGTGGCAGGTATCTGTTATCACTGTTGGCGGCACTGGTGGTTGATACCGAATATCTGCGAACTGTAAGAGTAGCTTAAACTTTGAAAATTGAAAAGTATGGGTAAACGTTTGGAAAAAGCTTAAAACCAATCAGACTTCCTTCAACTTGAAGACGATGGGTATGATTGCGCTTCTTTCGTGCTTTGGGAACGTATCCTCTATATAAGGTGAAGCTGGGTTAGCAACTTGGAAGATCTTATGAAACTGGAAATCGATCTGACGGGCTCACTCGAAAAGAAGAAGCAAGCGTTCGGAAATTTCAGGGCACTCTCGAGAACGCAACTTTTAACTGCATGTGTAACTTGGCCAGATAACACGACACATCTCATACATGCGGGGATCACAAGATTCTTTGAAAATAATAATTTTGGTGAGTACGATTGCAGTTGCAGGCTATGGTCACTCTTCGAGGGCCCTTGCCTTATTATCAAAGCCTCCTCCACTAATGACGTTGTCTAATAAAAAGCAGGGGTAGAGCAAAACTGGGCTTATAAATAACATCTTTAAACTTTCACCCCACTCAAGGTTGCTATGATTTGTCAAGTTAAAAACTGCCCGTTGTTGGTCTTTTTGAGTAATAAGACGATCGGTAGTCTGTACCAGGACTTAAAACACGGTACCGTGGGAGTTAGCAGCTCCCCTGGACATCGGTCCAGACCCAGCTTGTTAAGGTAGGCCCCCTTGTAGGCGCTTCGCGGTGGCCATGATTTAAACCTCACCCGATGTACAGTTGCAATAAGTGCTCGGTGCTGAGGCCCTAACATCAGTCAGAGGTTTTGGGTACACCTCGACTCATACCAAGTGTGGAACCTGTGCCCTCAAAAACGGGTTCCGAATTGGTATCAAAGGAATTGACGCAGAGCAATGGGGAAGTGTAACCGTGCTCCCATGGGTGTATGGGCATCTGATGATATTAAGTCTTCTTGACCTGTGTTCACGCAATTCGTAAGACGTTCTGTGGCCACTTTACGAAGGCGAAATTAAACAAAGTTGCCCTAAGGAGACGCTCTGTGTCTCTGTGTCTAATGGTGCATCTTGATTGACTCACTCCTAAACATTCTCAATTGTTCAAGCGATCAGGCATATGAAGATGATGTAGTCGGATAGACTATGCCTAGCTACAGCGAACAGCACACGAGACTTGGTAGACCTCTCAAATCAAAGGTTGTCTTCTTAACGACGGTTGGTCTGACTAATCTAGTTATTAATGGCATTACTCTTCGTGACTAAAAATGTCACACGTCTAAAACTCCTTAGGTGCTATCGGTTTTCTGGCTTCGATAAGCCTTTCCACCGACTGTTTTTGAACTCTGGTCGTTTGAATGGCTTGCCTGATTAGAACCTTTGTTGTTGTGAAAATACGAATAACTGCTTTCCCTGTTCCTAGGAATCATTTTGGTCAGAATTTAAGTCAAGAAGGGACTGCAGCAGATATTCAGGGATGGTGCTTCTTTGAGGATAGACAGCGTAAAATTATGTTTGGAACGCAGTTAAAGAACTCCTCTTTATGGTAATAAATCGGTAGATGGGGAGGAGTATCTGCGTTCATAGCCACAGCGAAGCTGCGATAAAACCTTTGCTGAACATTCTTAGAAACTATTTCAAGAATATGTGACATTTTTGAACCCAGTCTGAAAGTTTAATTTCGTAGTTGAGAGGGATGGGAACTAGACTGCGGTTTTCAGTATAAAAAAATGGAAGGAAGCCTATGTCTCTACAGCCTCCGCAGAGGTCGTCGAGTGCAGCTTTATTCCCTTCGTCCGCTAAATTGTATGGCCTGTGTGTTATCCAATAAGCATAAATCGTCCAGCCTTGCTTCTCTAGACAAACTTATTTGTTCTGAATTTGCTGAGCTCCAGTCATGATTGTCCTTGGGTTTCACAAGTTGGAATGGTTTTCCATTTGATTTTATAGTCCGTATCAGAGCATAAACCAAGTTCACTTCTAAGGATTTAGGCGTAGCGTGAGGCCGACTCAATCTTTTGGATTCCTATTGTTTTATGTAGAGTAGTGCCAATACATGCAATCCTCTCGACCTTTGACGTAAACTTAAGGTTGCCAGCTTAGTTTGTGGAACGCCACCACACTAAGCCACCGTTGGTTAAGATGGGTCATGTTCATCCATAGAATAGTCTTAGGGTTAAGTCTCGATTTGCTTCCAAATATAGGGCTGCAAGCATAAAAGGTGTCCGCTGTGAAAATTCGGAGGGTCCCATCAATCGTAGGAATGAACATTGTACATGTACGTACATTGGTTGGTGAATATACAGATTATTAGGTTCGGTAAAGCAAGACACCGGCATTTTATAAGTTTCTACTTAAGACAGGAATTTTGACATAAGGATTGAAGGAGTCTTTAATGTAAAGAAATACTGCTAATATGCACGATTTGCCGTAGGGACTATTTTCAATCATGTTGGCGTGTTTCTGTGCCTTTGCATTTGGAATAGGCATGTTGGTCTAGTTTATTGCAGGAATCAGTGTCAAGCAGTTTTTCTTAAGTTTTTAAAACAACGGTGTTAGACCTATGAGCCTGAAGTCTTTTGGTGTATATCCATTCTCGATACTACGACATCTCTAAGAGGCCAACGACTTTCCTGCTATTCTAAAGTAGGAAGACGCTCATCGTGAGGGACACTATGCTTTTGCTGAGTCCTTAAGATTGCAAGGCAAATCCTATGGTATGAGAGCGATGACGATACGGCGGAGCAGTACTCGTATCTCTGACGACACCTCTAAAAGGGAGTGGAACTGAAATGTACATATTTGTACATCGACGTAAATGGCATTACATTCACACAATGTACATAATTGTTTTGTAAATCTATCGATTAGTGAAGTCCCGAAGGTAAGGTTACGTGGTACAGTGTGTTTCAGGTATACGTTCATTGGGTGTCGTTTGACAGTGGTCAGAAAGCTTCTTACTATATCTTCAGCATCGCATATTGTTCAACTACCAGCGTTGGGCTATTTTCTTTATCCCTTTGTTGGGATTTCAAACACAATCTCTCTACTACCTCAATCACTCGCTTCCTATGCTCTTTCTCATTGTAAAGTTCGCGACCAGATCTTTTTCTTCCTTTCAGAGTCACTCCATATGCCTTTTGTTAGATACATGTGCACGCTTACATTCATTATCAAACCAAAAGTTTCTTTGTGATGGGCAAGGGACACGCAGGATATCCGATGTAGCTATTCTGATGGCTTGCTGATATCGTTGTAGATAGTCTTTGACGTTTGATGCTAAGGCAAAGAAGTTCCGAAGAGTTGAAGGGACATTTGGTAAATAAAACTTGCAGCAATCGTTTTCTCTGTATTATTTTGATATGAGCAGTATATCCTCATCTATATCTTGGGTATGTACGACAAAAAATTGATCCGTAGGAGAGAATCGTGCTCTTTCATCTAGCTTGATGGCTCCATAAAGCCCTCGACTGCGAAGTGTTGCTGCCGTTACCGAAAAACTCACGATTTGGAAGTCAAATGGCTGATATAAATGTTGCCACTGTCATCGTAAGCCTTCTCTGATGCGTCATTCGCTTGTAACGAGTGTTTTCTTAAGAGCTTGAGAACTTGAAATAATAATACAAGACAGAAACATTGTTGGAATGAATTCCTTTTTATTATTATCTGGTAGATAATTTCATAGCATTGTTTTTTTAAATATGATTTCCTGCATATGCCTGCCGCGGCTACGAGTTACATGGTCCATTCGAGCAGTCTAGTTTTTCACTACTTTTTTCAACAAATCTGGCCGTATGGCTTCAATGGTGGCTTGAATATTGGCTTCCAATGCTTCAAGAGTTACTGGTTTATTGACATAAACGCACGAACGAGGGGGCCAGTTAACAAGACCACTTCTGGAAATAACGTTGCCACCAAATTGATTTTGCAATAAATTGATGGTTAAGCGCACTGTATGGCAAAATGCGCGGTCTTGTTGGAATCACATTTCGTCGATGTTTAGCTGATTAATTTTTAGAAACAAAAAATCAGTCAGCATGGCTCGATAGCGCTCGCCATTCACAGTTATGGCAGCTCCTTCCTCATTCCGAAAGTAATAAGGACCGATGATGCCGCCAGCGTGTAAACCGTACCAAACAGTAAATTTTAATGGATGAAATGGTGATTCGTTAACAGTTTTAGGATTGTCTTCGTTCCATACATGGCAATTTTGCTTGCTGACGAAGCCATTTAACCAGAAATGAGCTTCATCACTAAACACAATTCTTCGATAAAAATGCTCACTTTCGGTCAGTTTCAAATTAGCCCAATCAGCAAAAATGCGACGTGAACGATCCTCATTTGGCTTTAATTCTTGCACGAGCTGTATTTTATAGGCACATAGTCGAATACAAAGGCCAATAAGTTGAGAACGGCGACGAATCGACATCTCGGCGTCTTCTTCAACACTTCGCGCTACAGCAGCAATATTCTCTACGGTGCGCACATTTTTTTGTCGTGTTGATGGTTTTGAATCGAGAAGAGTAAAATTATTGCGAAAACGACCAATAATTGCACTAATTGCTTGCTCACTAGGCCGATTGTGTTGACCATAAAATTGACGAAGTGCTCTATGAACTTCACGAACAGATGTTTTTTTTTTCAAAGTGAATTTCCACAACTTGGAAGCGTTATTCTGGGGCTAAATGAATTATAATAAATTGCCAAACCTTACTGAACAGAAATGTTAACACAGTTTGCCATTGACAGCTGTCAAACCATAGACAACAACCATCTAAACTTCTTATGCAGCTAAGAAAACACCTTTTACCTTAAGGTTTGTTTATTTGCTTTCTAGATATATACTCGTACACCTGTTGTTGTCTGGATCTTTTCATAGATAGCAACTCTCGTCGAAATATGTCTCATTCGGCTTTAAATTCCGCCGAAACTGAGGGGCGGTTTGCATCAGGATTTTCGCTAAAATCATTCAAGGGAATCGGAATATTGTTGCATACACAATGCTAAAAGAATATACTATATATCGATCGCAATGCGGTGAATCTAATTGGCAGTTGATTGATCTGGATGTAGGACAGTGTCCTTGTGATTACTGAGACGTGTAAACTGAATTCCTTAAAAGAGGTGTTGCCGCGAAAGCCATGCCCGTTCGTCATATTAAGGGAACTTATCGTATGCGTTTTGCTTGTTCTCGTAGAAACGATTTTTAAGACTGAAACCTGTGTCGTCTGTGGGATGGCGGACGCATACCAGGTCTACGTTGGCGATCTAAAACAACCGACCGGAGACTGCCTCCGTCGAAACACAAATATGCAATTCAGATTTCGAATTAAAGGCAACAGTAGCTCCTACCTCGTTGCGACAAAGAAAGAATATTTTTGAAGTAACAACAATGAAGTTTTTTCTGAGATAGAAGCCACAAATTGTCTCGAATCCAATGCTTCCTCACAAATTTCACAAGAAAAAGTCAAACACCAAAGCTAAAAGGATGAAAAGCTTATCCCCCGAATATCTGAGGCAATTCGTTTGGTTTTGAAGTAAAAGACGAACATTTGTGAAGCACGTTTCACTCATTTGCATAAAATTCGCCAAAAATCAATGCTCACATGCTTGCCACGTTCATTTCCACCTCGAAATCGAGTTTCCTCTGCGTTAGGAATGGGGGTATGCATTGCAAGAATAAACCTGCGATTTATTACCAAGTCAAACAGTAGCTCGTCGCAGTGCTTTCACTTCGTGAATGGGCCCAAAATGTGTGCTTGTTTTGTGGCAACTATCGTTAATCAAAATAGACAACATCACGAGCCCACAACAAGCCGATGGCAAACATGTAAATCACATGTTTCCACCATGACTATGAGTACTTTGAATTGTTTGCTTGCGTCATTTGGGTGCCACCCAACACACTCGTCGTGCATTTTGGTCTCGTAATCCCTGAAATACATTTCAAATAAATCAAATAGCTTCTGCGGCTAAAATCAATGACGTTACTAGTTTCTATTTTCCCACTTTTCTACCCTCCCTCCTCCTTAGTGAAGCGATGCCATATGCCAACTTTAGATTTTGAAAATCAAAATGCAGTCAAAGACTGATAGGTGCTTGGTGATATACGAGTATATGCCACTGCCACTGCCACTGCCACCGCCACCTTCATCTATGAAATTCGTTATGTTCGTATCTGTTTAATTAATTCCTTCCACCCTCGGGGGCCATTCCATTTCCTGGTTCAACATCCATCTGTAAGCATGGGCAAATAGGGGTGGTAATGGCTGACTATGTGCAAATAACTCGAAAACCCTGACTGTTGGCCATTCTGACATTGGGTAGTATCATGCTGTGAATAATTTTACACCGCGCTATAGTGGAATTGAATAAAATTACCGTTACGCTTGTTTACCACATAAAATAAAATTTTCACTCAAACTCATAGTGCCAATGGTCGGTTGTATAGGTAGTTATAGGAGTCCTCCTAAGGTCATCCGGTGCGTGGATGTTTGCGTCCGTAGGTCGTTGTCGAAAAACTAATTTCGATATGGAAACCGTTGACCATTAAACAGAGTGGGGGCGGGAGTGAGATCTCCGCGAGCATATACTGTAGTCACTGGATTTTATTAAGCCATTAGGTTTTATTACACTAACGCCAACAGCTCACAGCTTACGGCTTACAGCTAGATGGGAGTGCTATCGAAGGCACTCATCGTTTGAATAGATACGACTATGGATGTAACTACGACTACAAGTACGAGTACGGCTACGGCTACGGCTACCTGCCATGGAATAATTACACTTTCATTACAAAGTGATAAACAAATTGAGCCGGTATTATTCCCGAGCATGGTTAATATTTAATTTTCCTTTGCCCACCCCGCAATGCACAGGGTGCAAGTGTTGGAGAGGTGAGATTGTAATTGCCAATGGGATAGGTAATGTGTGTGTACTACAATATGGATAGTTGCAAGGCTGCACTAAGAGAATTTGGCGAAATGGGTGATATCCTTTGAAAAAATTGCTTTTCAATGGCGGCAAAGGTTTAAGACACTACTTTCGACGGGGAATAGCATTGAATCCGTAAAATCAAAGAAAGTTTTGTGCCAGTATAAATTTTTAAAATGCTCACAACAGCATGGGCAGTATCCTATTTCTTGGCAGACCTTTTAGAGGCAATCTATAATTCGAGAAATATTTTCGGACATTGCGCAGTGAAGGGCTTCTCCTTTTTCTTAAGTGGCGCTACAACCCAGGGTGAACCTGGGCCTCAAGCAACAAGTCTTTCCAGCTGATACGATCTTTCGACAATTGCTTCCATTGGTTCTGCACTCTAAGTTCAGTTTTAGTCGCCTTCACTTATTCGCACCACCGTAGATTTGGTCATCCTCTGCTACGTAGTCCCAGGGGCTCGGATTTGAAGATTATTCAGGCCGGAGCTGTGGTGTCTATTCGCTCTACATGGTCCAGCCATCCTAGGTGTTGAATCCGCAGACGCCTGACTAAGCCGATGTCGCTGTACAGCCAGTACAGTTCGTGGTTAAATTCCGTCCTTCAATCCCCATCAATACAGATGGGGGACCGAAAATAACACGTAGTATTTTCCGCTCGAAACGGCCAAGGGCTTCTTCATCCTTTTTCATGTCCATGTCTCTGCTCCATAAAGCAAGACGGGGATCATTTTATAAAGCCAATTAACTCTTGCGAGAGAGGGCTCTAACGTAGTCCGAAGAAACAGTGATTAACAAGAGTTATTCTACGTAGTATTTCAGTGCTGGTATCGTTGCTGCTTGTAACAGCGTTGCCAAAGCAGACGAATTGTTTAACTACCTCGGAGTTATAGCTGCCAATTGTGATGATCTGGCCAAGTTGTCGATATTGCGAGTCCTTTCTTGATGGCATAAACTGTCACTGTTGGTTCTTACCTCATTAACCAATTCTAACCGCTTCCGCTTCGGTAGCTACGATTGCCTCATTGACATCTCGTTGTTTTCATCTAAAAACGTCGATGTTATCTGCCTACGCAAGCAATTAGGATGACTTGTAGAGAATCGTCCCCCTTCTAATCGTCAATGAGTTCTGCACAATTCTCTCTAGAGCGATGTCACCTTGGCTAAAACGTTTTCGACGTTGAAGGTCTCAGTTAATTCGTCAAAAACCTTAATTTAGCTGTGAGTATTCTTCATTGCAACCCTGCACAATCTGATGAGTTCGGCATTAATGCCAAAACTAAATATGCCATTATACAGCTTGTCCCTGTGCACTCTGTCATATGTGGCTTACAAATCGACAAACTGGAGTTGGGTGTCGACCTAGGACTCCAGGTTTTCTTCA
The DNA here is from genome assembly GCA_928272305.1 of Volucella inflata. Lineage (NCBI taxonomy): Eukaryota > Metazoa > Arthropoda > Insecta > Diptera > Syrphidae > Volucella > Volucella inflata. Next base: position 104,720,939 of record OV743719.1, read on the forward strand.
AGATCTCCCACAGTGTGACTATTTGATCGATGCTAGACTTTCCTGAACTGATATCACCCTGATATGGACCTATCAAGCTGATCATGATCGGTTTTAGGCGTTTACACAATACGGCAGAGAAGATTTTGTAGGCGATGTTCCAAAGACTGATTATTGGCGCAGTCGGACGAGTTTAATTTTTAGTGGACTAGGCAAATGATGCTGAGATTCCATTCATCGGGCCTGTTTTCGTCTGATCATATCTTGCAGATAAGTTGGTGCATGTTCCTAACCAGGTCGTCTCCAGCTACTTTAAATAGCTCAGCTAAGCCCCATCTGGGCCAGCAGATTTGGTCGACTTTAGTCTCGATATCGCTATATCAACTTCGTCCAGGTCAGGGGGATGGAATTCTCTACCGTCATCGTCCGGTGTTGATGGTTCATTCCACCTGACAGTGGAATTATGGTCGTCGTCGCAGTTTTACAGTCTTTGGTAGTGGTCTTTCCATATTTCCAGCAACGACTGCGATTCTATTAATATGTTTCCGTTTTTGAGCTTGCAGGCTTCCGATCTGGGTTTGTAGCCCTGGCATGTCCTTTTTTCTTTGATGGAATTTTCGAAAGTCATTCCTGCCGTACCTACTCACCATTTTCTCGACCGCAGTTTATGTTCTTTCCTTTTTTTCTGTTTTTCGAGCCCACGAGCATCTCCGGTCTTGCGATGGAGAACAGCTGTGTATGCCACTTGTTTGACAGCGTGCGCCTCCCTGCATTCGTTATCGAACCAGAGGTTTCTTTGTGGTGGGTACGAGTATTTGAAACCAATTACTTCGGATTCTGCTTCTCTGATGGCTCGCTGACAGCATTTTAATTATTGTTTGATGGATGCAATAGAATTAGAAATAGAAATAGGAAAGGGCTTCTGTCTCTACACACTTCACTGAGTTTTTTTTCCTGTCGGAAAAGAGCACTCAGACAAAAAACTAGTTCACGCACTCTTTGTAAGCTAAGTCTTTTGAAAAAGGCGAAAAAGCACCTCTCGCTGATAAATTGCATACAGTACTAGCACTTACTACATTAATGTAGAGTATCTGAAGCTTAGCCGTACATCCGCAAAGGTTGTGCTTCCCGTCGCCGTCATCTTTTTCACAGCAAATTCCACAGGATGTTGAATCACATATGTTCAGCACGATTAAAAGCTGCGTAAGGTGTAAGCAACTTGCAGTCTTTTTTCTAAAATACACGAGGAAAGCCGCTTACTTTTTCGATATGTCGGAAAGCATTAGTTTGGTATGCCAGCAACACGAAGATTCACTCAATTCAAAGTTATTTTCATTTGAAATGCAACTGTAAACGGAAGCCCTAATCGAGGATGCTGGCGGACCTAACTATTCCTATTTCCTATTGCGACCTGGAACCAAGAAAACTACAATATGTCTATAGAAAATAAATATAGATAAACAAATCATCATAACTTAGGCAGATCTAAGTAAAGTCTTGGTTCAAGCAGAAGGCTAAACGTATGGGAATTCCATTGTCGCATAGCGTTGAACGGACTTGAGAAAGATGTGATGTCTCGATAAGCTTCTTTGGTACAACTTTACTTAATTACTTACTGTTCGTGGTAGACTTGAGCCTCAGTCAACAAGTGTCTTCAGACAGCTGGATCCTTCGGTAGCTGCTTCCAGTTTCGCACGTGTAGTTGGCTGAGGTCCCTTTTTATTTGCGTATGGCAGCTGAGTCGCAGCCTTCCTCTTCAGCGCTGTCCCTAGGGGGAGGATTCGGAAACTTCTCGGCACGAAGCGTTGGTGTTAAAGCGCTCTACACTCATGGGGCCTAGATAGACAAAGCCCTAAGTACCTCAAAGTTATATCTGCCAGAGACGTGCGTCGGTGGTGCATGTTTTTTCAGGCTAAGAGTATGATCTCTACACCGATTTTGGCTGCTTTCGTTTTAATAGTCGCGAAAGCGCCACTGACGCTGCTTTCTTCCCTTTTTGTCAATATCACCGACCGACCACAATTTTAATGTTAATTTTAGTGCCATAGGATGGCAACGATTAGTATAAGGCCTCGTAGAAGTAGCATCTTCCGACAGGTGCTGGTTCCTTAAATGACGAGAATGAGCCTCTGCAGCCGAACATCTTGCAGCTCAGCTAATAAGTCCTACTTCACGCCTCCCCGTGGCACCATCTGGGAATCTCACTAGAGGTTGCGAAGTGAAGGGGGCAAATGGCGAGTTTCCTGCGCCATTAACCAGGATTAGTGTCGGAAAAACAAAACAAGACCTTATCCGGGCTACTCAGCTCAGGCCGGAAAGGACTTCCGGGACTTAGTCAGGGTCTTGGAAAAGAGATGGTGGCGGACGAGCCGTATAAGGGCCAACGGCAGCGCTCACATCCCGGAACGGGTTACTGGCTTCGGTGTAACCGACCCCTCGTCCTAGGGGCACTCAAAATGGAACTGGTCCTCCAGGTTGGGGGTTGTGCCGCCGGGGTAACTTCCCGGCCATATAGAAAAAAAGCATTAGTTACGAAGCATCAACAAGCCTCGGATATGGACGGATCTACTGTTGACAACCCACGCAAACGATTTAAGGACAATGAGCTTCGGATACGTGGAATGTTAGATCCCTTAATAGACCACGTGCAGCCGAGCAACTTGCGGAGGCCCTAGACTGCTGCAAAGCAGACAAAACCGCCATCCAAGAAATGCGATGGGATGGGCCGGACAAAAAGAAGATGAAAAACTGCGATATCTATCCGGCAATTGCTATCGACGGCAAAAGCAGCGCTTATTTGGATGCGGATTTGTTGTCGGAGGCAGACTAAGACGAGAAATCCTCAGCTTCCGGCATGTGAGCGAGCGCCTCGTAGCAATCCGCATCAAGGCTTAATTCGCCAACATAAGCCTTATATGCGCGAATGTCCCCACAGAGGAGAAAGATGACGACACCAAGGATGCCGTCTACGAGCTCCTTAACAAGACCTACGAGCAATGCCCTAGCTATGACATTCAAATTGTCCTCGGTGATTTTAATGCAAAGCTAGGAAGAAAGGGTATCTTTGGTGGAACAATCGGAAAATATAGCCTGCACAACACCACCTCCGATAACGGATTCAGGCTAATCGACTTTGCGGCGAAACATTGTCGTGGCTAGCACGCGGTTCCCACATCTCGACATACACAAGGGGACTTGGAGAACTCCTGACCAATCAACAGTCAACCAGATTGATCACATTGCGATCGACGCAAGACACTCCTCCAGCATTATGGATGTCCGTACCTTCCGAGGAGCCAACATCGACTCGGACCATTACCTTGTTGTAGCCAAGGTACGGTTGAGGATATCCCAAACTACGCCAAGACAAACTAATGCTGTGAGAAAATTCAGACGTTAGACGGCTACAAACTCAAGAGATCGCCAAATCATTTTCCGATCAAGTCTCCCTTAATCTCTTAAGAGGTCCAATGCCGCCAGCATCAAACATCGAAGACCATTGGAAACACTGCCAAAACGCCATCAGAGATGCCGCTTCTGATGTGCCGGGTTTCACTCGTCCACCACAACGAAACCCCTGGTTCGATGATGAATGCCGGCAAGCACATGCAGCTAAGTAAGATGCATATAACGCGGCGCTGCTTAGAAAGACCAGAGCTGCTCATGAGCTCTATGAGCGGAAGAGGAGAGACGAGCACCGGCTTCTCAGGAGGAAGAAGAAAGAGCATGAGAAGCGCGCGATCGAGGAAATTGAGAGATGCTACTCCAGGAATGAGGTCCGGAAGTTTTACCAAAAGGTAAAAATAACATGCCGCGGAAACAAACCCCGAACCGAAGCCTGTAGAGATGAACAAGGGAACATCGTAGTAGAATCGCAGTCGATGCTGAGGATTTGGAAAGATCATTTCTGCAGACTGTATAACGGCGATGACGGACAAAATACCGCTGTCAGGCAGAATCAACCTTTCAACCTGGACGATGATGACCAACAATTCCATCAACCCGACCTGGATGAACTGAAGATAGCCATATCGAAGCTTAAGTCCAACAAAGCTGCTGGAGCGGATGGCATGACTGCCGAGCTCGATGACTTGTTAAGGAGCATACACCAACTCATCTGTAAAATATGGTCGGACGAAAGTATGCCCGATGAATGGAACCTCAGCATTGTTTGTCCAATTCTCAAGAAAGGAGACCCTCTGAACTGCGCCAACTACAGAGGCATCAGGCTCCTTAACATCGCATATAAGATCTTATCCGTTCCGTTATCCGTTCGGTTATCCGTTATCTAAGCCGTTCGTCAACAACCTGATAGGTCCATATCAGTGTGGCTTCAGGCCAGGAAAGTCCACCATCGACCAGATATTCACACAACGGCAGATCTTTAAGAAGACCCATGAGCTTCAGATCGATACCCACCACCTATTCATCGAGTTTAAGGGCGCGTATCACAGCATCTATAGAGACGAGCTATATAGAGCAATGTCTAGTTTAAGCATCTCTGCCAAACTCGTCCGTCTGTGCACGATGACGATGGAGAATGCACGCTGCTCCATCAAGGTCGGTATAGATCTCACCGAGACCTTTGATGTCGAGAAAGGATTTAGACAAGGCGATGCGCTGTCATGCGATTTTTTCAACATCGTACTTGAAAGAATAGTGCAAAACTCACGAGCAAACACAAGAGGCACTATCTTTCAAAAGTCCGTCCAACTACTCGCATTCGCCGACGATATTCACATAATCGGAAGAAAGCAGCGTGATGTCAGTGGCGCTTTCGCGAGTATTGAGACGGAAGCGGCGAAAATGGGTTTAGCGGTCAATGAGGGCAAGACTAAGTATATGCTGTCAAGCAAAAAGGACAACCAACACCGACGTCTCGGACAGAACGTCACCCTCGACAGATATAACTTTGAGGTAGTTAAGGACTTTGTCTACCTAGGCTCCGCTATAAATACAGACAACGACACCAGCGCTGAGATCAAGCGAAGAATAACTCTTGCCAACCGCTGTTTCTTTGGGTTAAGAAGGCAATTGAGTAGCAAAGCCCTCTCCCGGACAACAAAAGTCGCCGTTTATAAGACCTTAATAATCCCGGTCCTGCTCTATGGCGCAGAGGCATGGACATTATCAAAAATGGATGAGGGTGTTCTTGGTTGCTTCGAGAGAAAAATTCTTCGGTCTGCATTGACGGTGAGTGGAGGAGGAGATACAACGACGAACTGTATGGACTGTACAGCGACATGGACCTAGCCAGAAGTGTGAAGATCGAGTGAAGACTGGGATGGCTGGGTCATATAGAGCGCATGGACACCAATGCTCCGGTCCGAAAAGTCTTCGAATCCGCCCCCGAGGGACAGCGCAGTAGAGGAAGGCCAAGGTCCACCCCGGACTGTAGCGCCACCTAAAGTAAGTAAGTAAGATAGGGCATTGTTTTAAGGTCTTGTTAGAGAGCTCGTAGTCGTCATCTTTCTCCACTGCTGTGGCGTGCGCGCATATAAGGTTATTTTTGGAAAATTAAGGCACTCGTTCACATGCCGAAAACTCAAGACTTCTTGCCAAAGTCTGCCCCTAATAAAAAAAATCCGCTTCCAAATAAGCACTGCTTATGCCGTCGATAACAATCGCCGTAGTAGATGGCGCAGTCTGCTTTGCATGAGTCTAGGGTCGCCGCTAGTGATTCGGCTGCGCGTGACCTTATGAAGGACCAAGCAATCCACGTGCATATCCTAAGTTCGTTATTCTCAATAAGTTTTCAGAGGTTGTCTTGTCAGGAGTGGATCCGTGCGTATCCGAGGCTTATTTGGTTTTCGTAGCTTTCGTCTTTTTCCCATGGCTGGGTAATTATCCTGGCAGGACAACTAACAACCTGGAGCCCCAGTTACATTTTGACTGTATGAGGGGTCGGTTAAACAAAGGCCAGTAACTCATTCGGGGATGTGAGCGATGCCGTTGGTCTATAAAGGGCTCATCCGCCAGCATCTCTTATCTAAGACTTTGTCTAGGTCGGAAGAGGTGTTATTTGTTTTGTCCGGAATGCGCTTTTTCGTTTATTTTTGTCCGCTGGTCAGCACACTGACTTATAAATTCGGAAGGTCGATCCCGGATTGATGTCGACAAGTACTAGATTTTAAACACTTGGAGATAAAATAACCGCAATTGATGTGACACTTCTCAGTGCCTAGGTTCCCTATTTCTCCAGCACCCAACCATATTTGATTTCAATTTAGACAACGGCCGCTGGATCTTGGTTATTTTAGATCTTCACTAATTTAATGGCTCTATCAAGAGACTTCCTCACTCTACAAACAAACGAGTATCTTTCAAAGTGATTAGATAAGATTCTGTCTATCACCCAAAACACCAACTATCCCTTACTTATCTCAAAAAATCAATTTCGAAGTAATTGACCTACTACCCCAAAGAGAAACGAATTGTCACTCCTCTCGCATTTTAATGAGCAACTTCCTTGATTGCAAACTTCATTTCGGTTTCCACAAGCTAAGTCCACAAGCTGCAGCAAGGCATATAGCAAGGCCATCAAAATCTCATGACGCCCTACCAAAAGGATATCCCAAAGCAGAAAAACAATTGAATCCCTTTTTGCCAGGAGTTAATTGCGAAATGATCATTAGCATCATTACACTTTGCTGGATCTATCCTTCATCAAAAGAAAAATCCCACAAAACATCTACTGACGACTGATGGTTCCCCTGCCCCTAATCAGAAGGACACGAGAAAAAAGAATTGGAATGTTTTGATTCAAGAAGCGAATCAGAAGTCAGCCAACTACCCAGGAGATGGTAACGTCTTTTATCCGATTATTTGCGGAAACTCGAAATGAATACCAATGAGGAGGAGCTGCCCCCAAACGATCTGGTGGAATCTTGTGGCTGGAATTGCTGATGCAAATAATGAACGCAGATTCAAACTTGGCTCATCACTAAGGATGCTGCGGTGAAAAGGGTTCCGCCTGTGGTTTCAAGAAATGCAAATTAAATGGTGTGAAGGCGTGTTTGCGGCAGGCAGTGCTTTTTGTTTTCACAAAAGAACCTTTTACGTGGTCATGTATAGGAAGATGCAGTTTAAATGGGTAACCATAAGAAGAGCTCTAACTTAAATAGTGTTCCTTAATTACTCTTAATGGTGGTCTGTATGACAGGTGTGTTGCAAGCACACCACTTACAAAAGTATAAAGTTTCTCAAAGATGACTAGAAGAAGTTGAAATGACCAGTTCTTGGAACCATTATCCTTAGACGGTCAAGCTATTTAAATTTGTTTCTTAAGGTGAAACTTTGAGTAAACACAGCAGAGGATGGCTCAGTTCTTGCAAAGTTTCATATGGCCCTGCTTCAACGCAATTTTAATTAAGAAAGCAAAATTAAAAAAAAAAAAAACAAAAAACAATTGAATAACTTTTGACGAATTCCCAGAAGGAGCAAGGAAAAGACTATTTGCTTGAGAAGCCCTAGCATGTTTCTATCGTTTCGGTGGGATATTGTGAACATTGCAGAATACAAATACAAGGGGAAGGCTATTTGCCTTCGTTTTATGCATCCTTTGCTTAATTCGTTTGCTTTTTGTGTGAAGAAAGGACGAATGGGAAAGGTTATTTCAAGCTTGTTAATTGAAAGAGAATGAGATCTAATTGCTTTTATATGGTTTTGAATCGAAACCTTGAAGGACTTTTGTGTAGGATTTCCTATATCCAGTGGGAGTGTGATGATAAAATTCGGAAATGTGGCTTAGGTTAAGGTATGTAATGAGGTCATGTGGTTCCCCTGAACAGCTCAATGAAAATATAAATAAAACTATCTCCTTGTGTGAATAGATAACTTTATTTCTGAAGTGATTCCACTTAATGTAGAAGAATTTTCCCATCCTCTGAGTCGGATCAAGTATCTGTTCATTATCTTATTCTGAATCCAGAGGCAGATTAGGCAAACATTTGATTCAGATATGAGAAGTTCAAATAGTTCGAGGTGGGAGTTAGAGGGCTGTACGTTCTAACTAAACGAATTGAAGATTTTTTTACACAAGTATGGTGGCGACCTGTTCTGAATAATTTTGTACACCTTATTCGCAAGAGCTGCTGGAGCGTATAAGTAAGGATACTTTTGTGATAACTGGCTTTGGGTTCACTGTATGCGAGATAGGGAGTCGAGTTTGAAGTACACTGCTGATGAACAAACCTCAGCCTCGTATTGATAGGAGTAAAACTAGAGATCAGCCAAAGTTTGTTCAGATCTCCGTAGATGCATCCCACAGTGTCATTAATGTGACTTACAAAGGAGAGGGAGCGGTTGGGAACCCAGTTTGGTAACAGTCACTACAATTGCGTGTCGTTGAGGTAAATGGGCGGCAGAAGTTGAGTATTGTATGAGTATTGGATATGAAAATCAGCTGAGACTTTGCTGAGTTGAGAGTCAAACAATAACGTAGCGACCATTGGTAGATTGCGGAGAGATCCTCACGTAATTTGCAACCAAGATCCTCTATCGGTCTAGATAAGTATATTTGCGCATTATCCACAAGACCAGCGTTTGAGTAAACTTTGGGGTGGTCACTAATATATATGCAAAACAATATTGGACCCAGTATTGAGCCCTGGGGTACTCCTGCATGTATATTGCTAGTATGAACGGATTTGTCACCAACTCCTCTGTCTTCTTAGTTTCGCAGAAAGGATTTATTGGTTGACTGTGTCAAAATGTTTTCAAAAGAATAGTGAGGAAGTCCGAGTCATAGATCTTTATAGCATTGAAAATTTTAACTGTAGAACAACAGTGGTTTGTTCGAAAACCAGACTGGACCGACGCAAGTGCCTTATGATGATCTAGATGACTTGAAATTTACTTCCTGAGGACTTTTTCAAAACTCTTGATAGGCAAGGTAGTATACGAAAGTCTGCGGCGAAAAACGGCAGAGGCTTTTTCGGGACAGGAATGACTTAAGTCAGCTTCCAAATAGATGGAAATGATGATGATGTTATGCAAATGTTAATAAAGTCCATAATTACACGAAGAATGTGGGTTAATATCATTTTGACAAACCGTATAGGAACTCTATCCCCGAACGGCATCTGAATTAAGTGATAGATAAAGAGGGCAACAATTTTGTTTTCATATTATATTTCTTATGTTACGATGGATTCGAGGTAGTTCTCCATAATTGTAAGATTTCAAGATAATCCAGCGGACTGGAACTCTGCGAACAAATATTAGGGGGATTTTGAATGAATTACTTTACGCAAGAAGGCGACCTCGAGAAAGCATTCGATCGAGTGCCTAAGGATCTCATATGGGCCGCGCTGAGTTCTCAAAACGTACCGGAAACGTATGTTAGAATAAAAGCTCTGCTGGACTAACGAGAGAATTTCCAGTTAATGTCGGAGTGCATCAAGGAAGCGTACTTAGCCCTTTCCTCTTTAACGTAGTATTCGACTATCTTTTGAAAGACTGCATGCGCGAAGCAAATGTAACGCCAATTCTCTTCGCTGACGACGCAGTTATACTTAGCGATAACGTCGAAGATTTACAGAACGCCTTAGATTCATGGAGAAATGCGCTACAGAGAAACGGGTTTAAAATAAGTCGTTCAAAGACGGAGCTTTTGACGTGCCCATTTGCGCATCCGTTGCGACCTGTTCCGGATATAATGTTAGATGGAATCGTTCTTCCAAAAAGCACTATCTTTAAGTACTTAGGATCAATCGTTAACATGGAAGCGAAATGTGACGACGAACTAAACCACAGAGTGAGTGTGGGATGGATGAAATGGCGGGAAAATTCGGGAGTTTTTTTCTACCGAAAATTTGCACTTAAATTGAAGGGGAATCCCTACACCAAGGTTGTTAGACCAGCTCTTATATACGGTTAACAGTGCTGGACAATGTACGAAGCGTTTAAAAACAAAATGACGGCAGCGGAAATGAAAATGTTAAGGATATCTAGTGGAGTTACTAAACGCGATTGCATTAGATCTATGCGTATAAGAGGTAGTCTACATATAGGGAATTCGGTAACCGAACAGCTTGAGGTGAATAGAATAAGCTGGTATTGCCACGTTCAAAGAAGATCTGCGGAAAATCCAGGCCTGGGGCTAACCACTGAAGCGATTCAGGACCGAGCATTATGTAGACGCGTTCTGCGGTCTACGACATTAGCCAACCCCATAAGCGGAGCAGCAGCGATGCATTAAAAATGGGAAACTCGTGACGCATAAGTTCGTATAACGAGGAAAGGGTTAATAAAAGGATAAGAAGAAGACTTCACGCAAGAAGGTGCAGCACCGAGCATTTAAATATTGTTGCATGGTGATGTTATTTGAAAAAGGTGAGACCTGGTCATGGTTAAAGGCAAATTTGAGTTTGTTTCTAAGCACAGCATCATTATAAGATTTTGAAGCATTTTAGCACTTAATGAGTCCAGCAAGTCAACTTCCTCCTCTTGATCAGGAGACCTGCTGACTGTCCTCTTACTTGGTCCAGCCAGTAGCGAAGTGGCTGTCATACCTGCTAATGGATCGCCGGTTAATAAAATGGCAAGTACATACTCGGCTAGTAGCATATTAGAAAATAATTAAGAAAATTTGGCAACCCAACTAATGACTAACTGTTGAAGACTTAGGAACTTGACTGCTATCACACAGATTGCTATTGCTATTGCTATAGTAAAAAGACACAGCGCTTATTCAGAAGTGGATCTGCGATTTGCGGCATTTCCTCCAACAAGTAAGCGAGTGTCTTGTGGCAGAACACATCAAGCGTAAGTTCGCTGACATGAGCGTTATGTGTGCCCATGCCCCTATTGAGAACCAGGATGAAGCCACCAAAGAATGTGTTTACCAGGCTACACAACAAAATCACATAACCATTTTTGGCAACAGACTTAAATTTATTGACTTTCCGATGAGACGAAATATTGCAAGTATACGGTTTCTTCATCTCAATGCGCATCTGGAGATTATATTGTGGTGGATGCAAGGTATGTCTACAGTTATTATGGACGTTAGAACGTTCCTGGCAGCCAACATTGACTGGGATAGTCTATTTGTTGCAGCGAAGGCACAAATATTTGTTATGAGAAGATATAACGTAAAATAGCTACAATCAATATAGACGGCAAGAATTGAAAGTGTATCCTAAAATCTTACAACAACTCCTGTACAACCACCATCAAGTACTTAAGACCAATGGCATCGCTACCCACTTGCTACTAGAGACATCTCAACCGATGCACTGGGCTTCGTTCATCTACTATTAAGAAATCCCTCGACTCCTGAAGTATAGTGGTAGGCGAAGGACTGGAGCCGCTTGTAAGTTCTATGCGCAAGGAAGAGCATTATTTTCTTAATAGGAGATATTGAGAGATTCTATTACAGGAATTATGGAATTCTGGAAAAAAACTCACGATATCCGATTCCATACACACGAGCTACTCGTATACAATTGGGCATTCGTGCCAAACTTGCCCGTCGTCTGTGCTAAATGACGATTGAGAACGCTCGCTACTCCGTCAAAGTCGGCAACGACTGAACCGAGACCATTGATGCTAAGGCCCCATGTTAAGGCAGAACGCGTCTACAAGTGGCCCACTACTCATTGAATAAATTGAATAAATCGAAACTGAATGTCGCCAACGTGTAGATGGAACTAGCTTACGCCCGTGACGTCGACATGTTTTAGGGAACCCTGCAGGCTATCACCGGTGGGTTCGTTACTATTGGATTAGAAGCTGCGAGATTGGGGCAAAACCAAGTATTTCTATGCTGTCAACATTGACGAATTGGACAGATCATCACAGATCTATAATTTTTTACCTTGGCTCTGCTATAAATTATGCTAACAATACTTCAGTAGAAATAAATCGAAGAATGACACTTTCCAAACGCTTTTACTTTGGGTTAAGAAGCCAATTGAGTAGTAAGGCCCGATCCGGTAGAAAATAAGGAGACCATATATAATAATCATAATCTTGGGATAATCACCGATTCTGCTTTATAGTGCTGAAGCATGGATACAATGGAAAGTGGATGAAGATATCATCAGTCGTTTCGGGAGAAGAATCCTGACATCCTGAGAAGATTAAACGACAAACTACCTGTACGAGCCGTACATCGTCATCGACCTAAACAAGAAACTGCACATCAGTCGCCTGAGATGGCTAGGAAATGTAGTGCTAATTCACACCAATGCTCGCAGAATCTTCGAATCTAAGCCGGAGGGACAACGAAACAGGAAAACCCCTTATCCTTGGTGGCGCGCACAAGTAAATGGGAAAATTAGCCGACAAGAATAGCTTTTCTTGTTTGACCTAGTTGGTTCATAGTCAAGATTTAATCTGAAAGTTAGACATCAACAAATCGACTTAAAGCTATTCAACAAGTACGATTAGGAGATTAATGAAGTTGTCCATATGTGACTATAGCTGCAGTGAGTTCTGAATTGGGTGAAGGTCTGATAAAGACCCTTCTCAATTACTCATAAAATATGATAAAAACTACATTGAATTGAAAGCAAAGCCTCCTTAGGGAACCTACTAGAACCATAACACAAGCAACTTCTATTAACGAAGCTGCAAATGAGAAAAGTAATACAACTCGCCGTAGCTTGGTCACCTTCGTTATCGGTTGTGGTGTCGGATGAAACCGGCAAACACGATGTTGGTTCCGTTGAGGGCGTCGAGTCCTCTGGCATCGATGACATGTTTCAAGTTGCTGCTGGTTAAACAGAAAAAAAATATCATCACCTGTCAATGAAAAACATACTGAAAAACTGGCCAACAGTGAGACAAACCTTTCTACACGTTCGTCAAGATAAGTCTGACTTTCTTCATGTTGAAGAACATGTAAAGGATGGTCGAGCTGCAACCTACTCCATTTAAGTGAGAAAGTCGGCTTTGCGGGCTCTTTTTTCTAAAATGTAAGATCGCTACCAGCGCGAGAGATACTTTGTGAAGTGCGCTTTGCGGGCAGCCTTGTTGGGAAGCATTGAAGACGCACTTGACAGGAATACCTAGCGTACGCGCGGGTACAGGAGGCAACTTTCGGCAGCACAACTTTTGACGGCATGTGTAACTCGGTTGGACATCACGGCGTATATGAACCACTTATTTTGTAGCTAAATGCAATGCTGGTGTGTAAGGTCCTGATTCAAGATTCGGATTATGGCCAATATGGCAAATATGTGAAGACGGGATAAAACAGGGCTTGCCAGGAAGACCTTGTCCAATCTCGACTGCTAAAGTGTATATTTGTCGGTTAGCAACCTACGAGTAATGCTCTCAATAGTTTTCAAGTCTATCCTTAGCCTTAGACGTGATCTACGATTGGTGCACTAGATATGAGCTTTCAGTCAATCTTTTGAAAACTGAAGTTATTCTCTTTACAAGGAGGAGAAGGAAGCTGACTAGTCTGAACTATCCAGGGCTTTTAGCCATCATCAATCGTCCTTCCCACGAATCTCAGTTTTTGTTTGAGTTACTTCAAAAATTCCAAATGTGTTGTGGCAGTAAAGAGGAGCTTTCGATGAGAAGAGTGGGGTCCTCTAGGATTTTTACGGCTGTGACAAGAGCAATTATATCCTCTAGTCTTATATTATATGGTCTCGTAGAAAGCCAAGGGATGTGGTGATCTTCCAAGAATACTAGAATTAAGGGCAACTAGCATGCTGCTAGCAAGCACCCGAATAATCGATGCCAGCAAAGCGCCTGCGTACTTATCCCCACCCTGCATACTTCTACCCATCTGCCCGCAGGACCGCCACTGCGTATTACTTCGCAGGGCTGGTTAGCAATTTATGCTTCACTTTCGGCTTGCCGTCGTATTAGTCGTAGTAGTATTCTTTCGTTAATTTCCATCCATTTTTTCTCAGATCGAAGCATATCGTCTATGAGGAATGGGGGAGTGGGATGGTTATAGAAGACTGCGTACTCCGTATCTTCCTCCTGGTCTGGGCATTCTGGACGAAGAGTAGAGCTATTGTGTCCGAATCGGTGGAGATATTTGCGATAGCCTCCATGGCCAGACAAGAACTGCGTGAGATGGAAGGTGTAGTTCCCATGTTTAACCAAATTTTGATGGTAGGGATTTGTTTGTAGGTCCACCTGTCTTAAATCGTTTTATCCCATCGAGCTTGCCACACTGTTGTTGAATTTGCTTTCTCTTCTTCCTTAATTCGACTTCTTTCTCCTGTTTCTATAGTAAATTCTCTGCATCTCGTTCGCTAGAATGTCAATCGGAACCATTTCCGCTTTAACGAAAGCTGCCTCATTAGAGATAGTTCTATAACCATTGATGCTCCTTACAGCGCAGAATCTGTAGGCTGATGTCAATTTTCTCCTCCTTTTTTTGGTCGCGAGAGCCCCCGGCAAAACTGGGGCCGCATAAATAAGAACTGAGCTGAAAACTCTGGATAGCAGTAACCTCCTAGCATATCTAAGTCCTCCAATATTTGGCATTATCCTGGAGCATGCTGCCTGATGTCTCGACCCTTTTTCGCTCGAGTAAGCAACATAAACTGCAGCCCGTTGTCGAACATTACTCCCAGGTGTTTGACGGCTTCTTTGATTCTGATGACTTGGGTTCCAACTTGTACATTCATATATTCCACAGATTTCCCACTGGTTATTAGAACAGCTTCAGTTTTGTGGTCAGCTAATTCTAGACCGGCGAATCCTAACCAGCTTTTTAATTTAGTTGATTGTCACATTTGTAACAGATGTAACTTCATTGATTTGTTTTGTCACAGTAACAACAGCTATGTCGTCAGCAAATCCAATTGTCTTCACTTTGGGAGGCAGTGGTAGTTGCAGAACCGATCCTTACTGAACCCCATCTGTGACATCGTAATGCTTCACTCCTTCGTCGGTATCATACCTCAGTTCTCTATTGGTAAAGTAACTCGGCACCATCTGCAAAAAGTAGTATGTTGCATTCATCCCAGCAAAAGATAGTGGGCCAATCTGCCGATTTAATTGTGTTTTTAAGATCTATCGTCACTACTGCGCAGTATTCTTTAATGCCGTATCGCCACCTTACTTACGAGTATACTGCTGCTCTTAAGACTAAGTTTAAGTTTATAATTTAATCCTAATCCGTTGGGGTATGCGCGGCTCTAAGAATCCTAGCTCGACAGCATCATAATTGCATTAAAAGTTCGCCCAAGGTTGAGTTGCATATTTAAACTGTCCTCAACGTATCGGCTGATATAGTATACTCGTAGTCGTATCCTTGAGGATTATGCAAATCAATATACACAACTTTAATACAATTTGGATTCGTGCAGTTCATTCAATTGACTATATTCGATGTACTCAAGGACTTCTTCTAACTATTTCGTATTTCCCTACGATTGATGAATCCCTCAAAGGACCATACACTCCTTCCAGTCATTGGTAAACTAACTTTCATCTTAGTCGGAGTTTTCTATTGAAAATTATTAATTGCATTGTGGTACCCAATAACCGTTACAAAAGTCCATCCAATCCTTGCTGCTCAACCAGAGAGAAAACTCATTAAAGTTATTCCTTTTTATTTGTTTCTTGTTTTTTGCTTGTTTTTTGTTTTTGTTTTTGTTCTGTTTTTGGTTACAACTTTTCCCATAATGAGAATTTGGAATTTTTTCTTTTCCTTCATCTATCCTGCTACTCGAATACTAGGGAGTATACCGAAGGATATACAAGTGAATGCCATAAAAATGGTTTTGATTGATTCGAATTGGGCCTTTGAGTTGAATAATTGCACGCGAACTTAAGGACAAATCGGCAAATCGGTAAATCTGTTGGAAAAGTTTCATCGTGTAAGGCTGGGTTAGTATTCGAGATACGAAAGTTTTGAGTAGAGGGGTTTTCGAAATTTTATTAATCGTTTTTAGAATGAAATGCACTTCCATTGGAGGGGGTTTGAGGAGGCTATTTTCATTTGATTGCTAAGTTAAGGATAAAAGTTGCAAGGCCATGGGATTGGTGAATGCAATGGAGGAACGTAATGGCGGCGAATGGATTTCAAATAAGTCCAGAGAGAAGATTCAGATTTTAGTGTTGCAGGTTTGCTGCTGTTTGTCCGAGTTAGTGTGCCTAGGTTAGTCACCTAACATGGTAGAGTAATGGAAATTCCGAGCACCCAAGAAACAGTGAAGTTGTGGCCAAAGTAAACAGTTTTTCGGCTAACCATAGACTAACCACATCATATCAACTCCTGTAATATGACTGACTATCAGGATATCGTTGATGTATACTTAAGAGAAGTCTAGTCCTCCAAGGGTCCATCAATCGTTGATAGCCTTATAGCTTCGATTTGGCCAGTGACTACTGCCTTAGGTTGGATCCAAACTGCAAGCTGTGTCTGATGTAAGCCGCAACTCAAGTTTACTTGAATTCATAAAGTACAAAGCTAAAGTCCCGAAGATGGTTTGGGTTAACGCTGCTGGCAAACATTTCCAGTGTCATGCAATGCACATCCACCCTTAGAAGGTCCATAAATACACCCGCCATCAAGGATTGAAGGAAAAAGTTCCAGTCAAGGCTCGTAACAATCTTTATCAAGGCTAAGGGCCTAGGAGCAATGGCCTAGCTATGAAATGAGGGCATCTTTGGTAGTACTCTTGGAAGTCATGGCCGGCACATATTCACCTTCGATAACCTATTCAGGCTAATCGACTCTGCGGCGGTGGAGCAAAAAACTGTCGTAGCTAGCACGCGGTTCCTACAATCAATATTCACTAGGGAACTTGGAGAACAATCAACCAGATTGGCCACATTGCGATCGATGTAAGACACTTTTCCAGTATTAAGCATGTCCGAATGTGCGAGGGGGCAAGGTACGGTTACGGATATCCCGCGCAGCGCAGAGATAACCTAATACTGTGGGATATTTCGACGTCACACGGCTACAATCATAAGAGATCACCAAATCCGTTTCCTATCGAAACGCACCTAATCTCTCAAGAAGTCCATTGCCGCCAGCATCAAGCATCGAAGATCAGTGGCAGCACTGCCAAAAAGCCATCAGAGATGCCGCTTCTGGGCTTAACTCGACCATCCCAACGAAACTCTTGGTTTGATGACGAATGCCGGCAAGCACATGCAGCTAAGCAAGATGCATACAAGGCGGCGTTTCACAAAAGGTCTAGAGTTGCTTGCGACATCTAAAAGAGACGAACACTGTCTTTTAAGAAGGAATAAGCGTGTGGTAGAGAAATTTGGGAAATTTTACTTCGGGAATGGAATTCGGCAGTTTTTGACAAGAGATAGACAAAACATTCCACAAACAAGGGAACATCGTAGTGGAGTCGCAATCGATGCTTAGGATCTGGATTCTGTAGGCTGTGAACAGGGGATGACGAATCAAATATCGCTGTCAGGCAGAATGAACCTTTCAACTTGGACGATGGAAACCAAGAATTCCCTCCACCCGACCTGGATGAAGTGAAAATAGCCATATCTAAGCCCGAGTCCAATTAAACTGTTGGAGTGGCAGGCCCAACTGCCGAACACTACAAAGCGGTAGGCGATGACGTAGTGTGGAGCATACACCAACTCATCTGTAAAATATGGTCGGACGAAAATATGCACGATAAATGGAACCTCAGCATTGTTTGTCCGTCTCCTTAACATCGCATACAAGATCTTATCTGCCGTATTGTGTGAAAGCCTGAAGCCATTCGTCAACATCCTGATAGATCCATATCAGTGTGGGTTCAGGCCAGGAAAGTCCACCGTCGACCAAATATTCACACTAAGGCAGATCTTGGAGAAGACCCATGAGCTTCAGATCGATACACACCACCTGTTGATTGATTTTAAGGTCGCGTATGACAGCATCTATAGAGACGAGCTAAACAGATCAATTTCCCAACTCGTCCGTCTGTGCAGGATGAAGATGGAGAATGCACGCTGCTCCATCAAGGTCGGTAAAGATCTCACCGAGACCTTTGATGTCCAGAAAGGATTTAGACAAGGCGATGCGCTGTCATGCGATTTTTTCAACATCGGGCAGAACGTCACCCTCGACAGATATAACTTTGAGGTAGTTAAGAACTTTGTCTACCTAGGCTCCGCTATAAATACAGACAACGACACCAGCACTGAGATCAAGCGAAGAGTAACTCTAACAGTAGTAACCGCTGTTTCTTTGGGCTAAGGAGGCAATTGAGTAGGAAAGCCCTCTCTCGGACAACAAAAGTCACCCTTTATAAGGCCTTAATATTCCCGGTCGCAACCAAAAACTTGGAAGCATGTGACATTGAGCGAAATGCATGCGTTCATAGGAGTGCTTATTATGACTGGCGTCAGCCGTAGTAGCAGCGAAAGTGTGCCGGACTTGCGGTCGATAGAAAGTTGTCCACTTTATCGTGCTGCAATGGGCATCAATCGATTCCAAGCAATATTACGATTTATAAGGTTTGATGATTCGAACTCAAGGGGGATACGCCAACAATTTTGAACATTTGTACAAACCTAGTGAAAACCTTACCGTACGCGAGCAGGTGTTTCGTTATTGCGGCCGTATCCGCTTTACGCAATATATTCCATCCAAAGCGGCAAAGTATGGCATCAAAGTGTGGTGGGTATGTGATGCCAAAAACTCTTACCCACTGCATGGGCAAATACTATATACAATACCAAAGCTGTTACGGGACGAGATACTAATCAGGGTGAACGAGTGGTTAAGGATTTGGTAAGCCGATTTCATGGAAACGGACGCAATATATCAATGGACAGCCCTCAATTTACTTCAAAACTTGTGGTCGATGAATTTGACGGCGGTTGGAATGTTATAATGAAACAGTAGGAGGAGTGGACATAATGGACCAATCACTTGGAGAATACACTTGCCAAAGGCAGACAAAGCGTTGGCCATTATCTATATTTTTCAACATGATTGATTTGACGGTATTGGCAGCCTACATCATATATTTTGAAAATAATACGAACATCCCATACATTAAGTTGAGGCGTAAAAGCTTTCTTCGCCAGCTCGCCAAGGAGCTATGTGTGCCAGTCATTGAAGAGCGGTCAGTCAATGTTCAGGTAATGCACAACTACAATACGAAACTTAGCATAGCGAGCTTTAGAAGTACGGCCTTACAAGAAAGAGCTGACGCTAGATCATCAACATCTGCAGCTGCTGGTGGGCGGGAAAAGAAACCCTGGTTGGAAGCTGCTGCATGTAGTATATTATATTCGCAGAAGACGCACCCGTAACATTTGCTCCAATATGTGTGCAGCATTCAAACAGTTCGTAAGTCGCTTAGGAGGTACATTACTACAAAGTGCCAACTAGCCAGACCTGTCCTCGGGTATAAGGACTAGGGTTAAGGCAAAGTCAAGCTTGTAATTAGACAATAATGAAAGGATCACCACGGAACATGAACACTAAAAATTCTTGACAATACCTTCATGGAACTTTTTTAAATTGCAGAATTATGCCAAATACTAAGGAAAACAGGGAACGCAGGTGATTTTGAATTACATCTGGTGAGTACACTTGTGGTTTACATTTTCCAGAAAACTTTATGAAGTACACGCAAGGGTTTCCATTTCCCTTAATGCCACGTATTACTATGCAGACATGTGGTTGATTTGTGATGCTTGATGTCTCCAGCTTGTAGGCAACCCAAATCAACTTTTCTGCCATGGCATGCCACACCCCTTTGCAAAGTTGACCTTGTAGTTGTTTTTTTGAAAATAAAAATTCCAAAATCTTTCTGGAACCTCTGCCAATTCGAACATCGTCCAAACATCAGCCATTAAGCCCCAAAACTGATGAACAAAAACGCTGGCGAAAATTTGCCGTATACCTCTCAATTAAATCGGGAAAATCCCATTAAACCGTTTCCAAATGAGTTTACGGCTTTCATTAAACCCCCGCGTCGTTATACTCGTAAGGGCAAAAATAATTGTAACAGAAAGTCGTTACGTTATGTTCGGATATAAAGCGACATCGAGTGGAAGAAGTAGAAGAGTAGGGATATACCAACAAAATAGGGGATGTAAAAATAAAACGAAAAACTTTTTTTTCCACCTCCACGATCATTCGTTCCGCTTAACCAACTGCACTCCAACGCATTCATGCACTAGTGACACGTATCCTGTATCCAGTAACCATTATCCAGTGCCATTCTGTTGCTGGCTGCTCGGTTGCATGGCTGTATGGGTAATTACCTGACGTCAGCAGGAATATCATTTTAATCGCGTATACGCCATGTAAGCTACTTCCAGGCAATATATCTTTTGCGATTGAGGTGAAATCTACCACCACCTCACTAACCACCAACCGACAGTGCCTCAAGGAATGAATGAGTTCTAAGCAACTGACAGCTTTAGGGAAAGTCCTCCACAACGGAAATCCAAAACACCAGCTAAGCGTGTTCATTACGCCTTTAATTAGGCTGCGGTACAATGCTGGATTACTACGTGGGTTTGTTACGAGGGTGTTATACCATCTAAGGTTGAGGTTGAGGTTAAGGTGGGGAAACGGTTAGAGGTTTCCATTGCTAAAGTAAATTGACTTTGGATAGCTTCATTGATTTGTCTGGGTTTACTTTGTGTTTTTTTTTCCTGGAAATGACTTAGTAAGCGTTCTACGGATACGTGGGTTGTATCGAGAGACGAGATAGCAATTAGTTTGTAAAAGGCATTACCTTGTTCTTACGGACGTGAGACATGTTTGTGAGCATGCATGGTGCTATAGTTTAAAGCTTAGCTGGGAATTAACCTGCACTTTAAAGTTTGTGATACAATACTTTCACCGGTTCTCTGTGTATCTATATTATGACTATCATTTGGAATTTCTAAGATGTGTCATGAAACCATAACTTATATGTTCATTGATGAGACTATTCAAAGTCTTTTGTATTTTTAATGAGCACGAAATAGTTGTTTAATATGTCTGTGAATATTCTTCATGGGCTTAGGACAGTCTCAAGACAGTATCAAGGATTGTGAATCATGTTAACATCGCTGAGAGCGGGATGTCTCAAGAAATACATCGATCTATGCGGCAATAGAATGTAAAACTCTATTTAATCTCTATTGTTTAGGCTGAAACTAAGCGGGTAAGTAGAAGCTTCCCATCGGCTTCGTCTAACCTAGTCCCGGCAGCTGTAGACATGATCGAGTTTTGTGATCCAAAATGGGGCTTTTAGCCAATCTTTCAGGTCAGACTAGTGTTAAAGTGTTAAAGGCATTAACATCATTGAGTTTCTCTCGGTTTAATACAACAAGATTCCGTCTAAGCTTTCGGGAGATCAAGATTTCTCATTGGACATGAATCTAGGTTGCGTGGCGGCTTTCCTTAGCACACCTGGCCCAGCTCTAAGCACACTGATGAATTTCTCTCTTTTTGGTATTCATATCGTGAGATCCACACTCAAAGCTATCATCATTTGTAAGACATTTGATTCTGTCAGGTGCAATGCGATGAGAATTATTTTAACTTTGAATGGTCTTAGTCTGAATTTAAATGAGTAAAGAAAGAAAGCCTTCATAGAATGTTTTCCCGAAGGACCACAACATTGGATTTCAGAAACTTGTGTCTCTACAGATCTTAACTCGCTTTTACCAAGGCAAACATTAGGAAGAAGGTTAGAGTCGAAAGTTTTGTTTGATATAGGTATGAAGTGTGAGTTATTTGGATTAAGCAGAAGCCTATCTATCACCGACCACCTGTTTATAATCTTTAGATCCTTATAATGTCGGAAGTCAAGTTCTTTGAGGTCTTTTACCGAACGAGCTTAATGAAACTGATCATCAATGACATAAAGGTGCAATGATGAGTTTTTATATAAAGACATAATAAGATCGGTCCCAATATCGTTCCTTGAGGTACCCCTTATGAACAAGGTTTCAGAGCTGAATGATGTAACTCGTCGCAGCCATCCGAAGAGGAAACTATGAATAAGTCCTTAAGTCCTGTTACTATTGTAGAATATTCCTCAGTATCCAATAAAATATTTGATGGCTGACCTAGCTCTGAGAAATCTAGCGAGCTGAGACATGCCATCAAAACCTTGTCCTTTTTCCTGAATGCCGTGGAGCAGCTGTTGTTGACGTGCTGTTTTTTTATTAGAACTGGTGCGCGGAAAAGTGGTTGAAGGAAGGCTAGTGAAGAAGGAAAGAGAGGTATCGATGCACATTGGTTTTGAATGTTTGCGGGTTATAATGACAAGGAAGTAAATAGTTCGCTGGAGCATTCCATAAGTGAGTTGCCGGTTTTTTAACGAACCACGATATTTTAGAGTACGTCCAAATATGGGCTTGAGGGTGTACTGATGAGCATTTATAGCAAGACCCAATTACGATCACACGTTTAAAGGGACGGAGTTTCTAAATTTGCAAAATTTTCCCGAACGGATGTTAATTCTATCGGCAGTTATCAATATTTACGATGGCCGGGTTGCCGGCAAAACAAAAAAACTACTTAAAATATAACCAAACACCAGAATCTTATAAAAAAAACCGAACCACGCGGTTGGTGGTTAAAGCTCCAAGTGGCGATCTGTCACTTGAGATTTAGGGGAAAAATAAAATGCCCTTGGGAAATTTGCAATGGCAGCAAATTGTTTGCTGAACCTGATGGCTGCTCAGCTGGGCTGGGTTCAGGACAAGATTCGCGAAAATTTAAAATTTCAATTTAAATGAATTTTCGCGGTTTAAAGTAGGCGCCATGCACTTTTTCCGATCGGAAGTGCAAAACCGTATGCTGCAAAGAATTAAGCCGAAAACCACACCAGAAAGAAAAAGAATCGTTTTGGTATACGTTATAAAATGGATCTTTTTATTAATCGAGGATTGGTTGATAAGCTAACAGCCGAAAGGCGGCGACAACAAAATGTTTTTTTTTTTTTTTTTAAAGATGGTACTGACGGTACCACTCAATAGCCTGAACCGCTATTTGCGGAGCCCGACACTAACACGCGATATGTTTTTTTTTTGAAAGGATTCACCCCTGGGAACACGATATACACAGCTTGTTCTAACACAAAAAGGGTACTTATCTTTCTTTCCTAATCTTCCAGAAAGTTCCTTGCCTGTAGAACTACCTCCTAGTCTTCCTCTTTCTAGTCCTGAGTTCTTCCTTGTTTCCTCCTCACTGTTTCTTCCCTTTTCCTCTCTAGGCTTCTTCCTTCCTTTTTTTTTTCCTGTTTTTTTTTTTTTTTTTTTTTTTGCCAAACTTCTTTTAAACACTTTGATGGTCAACCAAGAAGTGGTTAACCCTATACCATCGATATTGGCTCGGACCGTAGGTCTCACACATACGTCCATTCGTACAACCGTTCATACGGATGCAACGGGCCAATTTTTTGGTCTTTGTGTGCAACACTCCGCAATTTTGCTGGAGTGTGCCACCATGCCTTGGACCTCCGTTGCTTCCATTCTCACTCACACACACCCCCTGAAGGTCTCATTCTTATTTCCCACATCTGGGGAAAATTTCCCCAAGATTGGGATTTCCCTTTGGTCCGAGCTAATATTTCCCTTACGATCAATCATTGGGGTTGCATTCAGTCGCAATGCAACCCCAGTCCTTCCAAAAGATAAAAAAAAGGAAAAAGATAATTTGCCAAACAGTATACGGCCTATTCGCGTTTATATGTCCTGATCATTATCCGTTTCTGATAATGATCGGATGAGGTATCGTGGGGGCGAAACAAGGAACTACTCATGTGACGAGACTATTGGAAGGAGTTCTACCTCTGAGCGCTACCCAATGTAAACTAACCAACGACATCCCGGTGAATCCTTTTGTCTTAAACTTCGTAAGTGCGGGGCACGCAAATGGGGGTCCAGTCTTTACAATTATATTTTTTTTTTACAATGTTTTATTTGGGGTTCGATGGGCGACCGTCCGTCACCGAATAGGGCGTCAGTAGTTTTGAATCTTCTGGGGTTTATGGCACGCAGAGGGTTCCAGACTGTCCATCTGGCTCTAGACGTAACGCGCTTTTACTAAAGTGACCGTCCGTCACTACTAAAGAGACTCCTGTCTCTGCCTTCTCGCAGACCTAGTGGTTGTTCCCTCCGACAAGCATAGAAGCAGAAAGACAGAGTTCAAGAACCCACCAATTCTTCCCGCCAATATGCTTCTCCAAGGAGACAACGGACATAAAATGAAGGGGGTGGGCCAAAACAACGGATTGGGCAGGAAAGAAATGGGTGGAGCGGAGATGCCTTCTAAGGCAAAGGAGACTACCCGATGGGGAAGACGACACCACACAAGGGCAAGAGCCGACAACTTCGGTAAAGGCTCCTAAACATTAATTCGTTGGGCGCGGTTCCTGCGCCTTTCCTCTGGTCGCTTCTATAATGGACCGTCCGTCCTACCTGCGATGGGTGATCCTTCAAGATATTAAGAGGGTGCACCAATGGCTGATGAACCCATGGCTGCCCACCACCCTTCTAGGATTTTGAAGAACCAACGGAAAAGAATGTAAGTGGAAAGACGAAGGAAGGGAAAGAGTAGAACTTGTTGTGGTAAATTTTACCGCAACAGGAGCACTATAGCCCTATATAGTAAACCCTAAATTCTATCTAGCAAGTGCAAAGAGGTCTAAGGGGAGGCTCACCAGATATAAACATTGTACTCTAATTTCGGGCGGATGAATGCACTATAAATATATTGAGGCTAGATCCAAGGTGTGAACAGTTTCTTGCATTGCTTTTTGAATCGTAGACATTTCGCAGCATTTTCTGCGACATCAAATTTGTGAGCATTCCAACGAAGGTTGTCATGATACGCAAACCGAAATTAAAAAGTTCTTCGGTTTCGGGAAAATTGGAAGAAAAAGAATGACATATTTATGATCGTCGTCTCCATTTGTGCGCACCACCTCAGGTGAGAACTTTATCTGCTGCGCGTTTTTGTCCCAAAAAAGAAAGACTGACAAGAGTAGTGCTTTGTTTTATTTCTGCAGAAGTGCTGTTCGCCGAATAAGTAGCAGAGCCAAGGTAAACAAATTCCCCTTCAATCTCGAAACTATATCATTCGTGGTTTCCGTCTGATTTAGCACTAATACCATTTTAATAGCATCCGTTTCAGTTTTTGTGGGGGCGCCCGTGAGGGCCCCCGGAATTGTTCCAATTATGCCCACATCAACGGCATACGCTAGTGTCCGGTATCGGCATCTGCATAGTCCTTTCAAGTATGATGTTAAAGAAGTCAGATGAAAAAACGTCACCCTATATAAAACCTTTTTCGACATGAAAGGTCTTGGTTAAAATGTTATCGATCTCAACAGAGCTGCAAGCGTTCTCAATCGTCATTCCTCATAGACGGGCGTTCTTGACAAATTAACTAAAACTAGATATGGCTCTGTATAGCTCGGTATATATAGCGGAGTTTCATGGTCTTAAACCTCACTGACAGAGGCCAATTAGGTTGTTGACTAACCCTTAGTTAGTCGTTCACAAAATATGGCAGACAAGACCATGCGATGCTGAAGAGACCTGTACCTCTATGGTGAGAGCAGTTGAGGCTGTCTCAAACGGGCAAACGATGCCGAGACTCTTTTCATCAAGCATACACACTACTAACTAAGTTTGGGAATTGAGTAGGCTTATGCTTTCCACAAATTTATTTCCACAAGCTTTGAGTACCTCGCCTCCTTGTTGGATTTTAACTTAGATACAGCTTTTCTTATCTGACGGCGGAATGTAAGGTTTCTGCACCCTAATAAAGTTTTTAGAAAAAGTCTTTCCCGTATTCTCAGTACCGGTCGTGATTCTACTTCAAGGTTTCTTTTCTCATCCTACTGTCTTTTGTACAGTTCTTCTGGCCTCGGCCCTCTGTTGGTAAATCTTCCGTACGTTAGTCCTGGAGCCAAACATTTCAAAATTTTCAATCGCGCCCTCCCCGTGCTCTTTTTTCATTCTTCTGGGAAAGCAGATGAAATACTCAAGTAATGCTCTCGTCCTTTGATGGAGCGTCGCCTTCTATGCTTCTTGTTTAGCTGCGTAAGTGTGCCGGCATTCTTACAAAACTAAAGATTATATAAGTTGCCTCATCTCTTATTGCACGTTAGCAGCGATACCGATGGTCTTCGGTGCTTGATGCTGGCAGCTTATCTACTTTATACCTTCTCCCAGTTACTCTTCTTTGTTGTGGTGCTTAGAAAATCTGCATTCGCACCATGGCTGCAGCCAGATGGTGACCCGAGTCAATGTTGGCTGCCCTGATAGTTCGGATAACCAGAATGTAGGAGGCACGCCCTACGCCCATCGCAATGTGATCATTTTTATTCCCCTTGTGTTTATTAATCTCAGGAAACCGTGTGCTTGCTATAGCAATATTTCGAACTGCCGCAATATCAATTGCCTCTAATAATAGCTCCATTGCACGTGGCGTGCAGAGGTTCGACCGTCCGAGACCATTGGTTAGTTTATTACATCTCTTAAGACTTTTTTATATTAGGTTGTGGGCCTATGACGGTAAAGGGCAGTACATTGCTACTGGCTAAGCATGCCCTTGCCATTTTAACCTCTATGAGGAAGTGTTCACTCTTGCAGTTACCGCTATCGAATTTTCGTTACGAATTTGATTGTTGTGCTGCTGATCATTCGCTACACAGGACACCATTTGGCAGCTCATATCAATATTTTGTTAATATTTGTTGCAGTAGCAAACAATTTAGATACAATCTCTCCTACCATTACATAGCACCACATATTGTGGAAACAGGCAATGTGTATTATAGTTCGAAATATCCGAAGAAAACCTTTCAAACAAAGTAAATATTTCGAAAATATTCACTTACAAGCCCCATTAAACGTTTGCTTTCATCAGTCCTATCGTTCATTTTATCGAAAAGGACATTTGGCCCAAATTGAACTGCGAATGCGATTGTGGCAATCAGCAATTTTCTTCACATTTCCGCTTCACATAATCTGCAGTTGTTGTTGTTTTCTGCTCTCTCCAAGGATCAGCCTTAAGCCTGCTACCAACGGAAATGATATCATCTAAGAAAATTACATTTTCCAAAAAAAACGAGAGAAGGGTAAGGAAACTCTGAGAAAACGAAAATAATAAACTGCAGTGAGCACTGCAATTGACTTGTGAAACTATTTCCGATTTTGGGCAAAATCAAATCCACCAAAGACTCTATCGGATATTAGTTCATTTCATTTCCAAACTAAACAACAACAGTAAAAGTCTGACTATTGTGGCCAATTGTTTTGCAGTTGAACGCACGTACATACCTAGTATTACGAGAGCAGTACAGTAGGGCAATTTCAAAGCCAATTTACTGTCAACTTCATTTTGAGGGCCTCGAAGCTCAATAAAATATTTGTCCTTGCAATGAGGGAATCAAAAGATCGGATGGGGCCACCCATTCATTCATCCACCCAACTTATACTAACTGCAACGATTCTCACTCAAGGCCATGTTGGCTCTCCAATTCACCATTGAGCCGAGAACACCCATTGCCGGGGCATTTTTTTTTCCCCCAACACGGCCCATTAATTCCTTCGTTTAGGGCCAATGCAATTTCGCTCCAGCGACCATTACCATTGTCGTTTCAATAGAGACAGAAGCAAATTGTCCATGTCCTGGAATTGACATTGTCCGATTTTAGGTTCTCAGGCAGATGATGATGTTTTGCGGTATGAAATTTCGCCACCCTCACTATGGATATAGTAAGACATGCAAGAAAATTCGTACAAATACGGATACGGATGTTGATACTTGGGTCTTGAGTGGAACTATAAAATGTTGGTTGAACTTCTTTGATGGCTCCTTACTGTGTATGAATTTATCTTCTTGGATTATGGATACCTTTGTTGGCAGCGGAAGAGATGGTGATGGCAACATCCCGCAGCTGGCAGCCACTACCACGGGCAATGGTAGCAGATGCTGTGCATTGTTGGCCATAAAGTGGGCGACGTTTATGACATGAGTTTTGGCTTAATGCGAAATTAAATGCGGTATAAGGATGAGGGATGTAAAATAAAGAGCACATGACGCGCAATGACATTCCTAAATAAATTTCCTTTGTGCTGGCTTGATTGAAGAAGTTGTTGCCTTTTACGAGTATGTATCCCTGAAGACGGGGATGTGACTGTGTCCTCCTCAAACTAAGTTTTCTGTTTAACATTTTCGAACGTAATAACTGATTGTGAGTGAAACAACTGGAGAATAGATGGAATTAAACGCAGTTTGGAGTTAGGAATCGATGTAGTGAAGGCGGTTTGTCGCATGTGATATCCAGACGACCTAAAAGTGGATGTTTTGTCTCAACTGAATGTGGATTCATCTAGTAACCTGCAATTCGATGGTTGGAAGTTGTAAAAAAATTGGGTAGGCACTGAGAGTTGTCAACCTAGCGATACCCATTATTTGGTATCCTGTTGCCTGTTTCCAGGCAACAATGTGGTAACTATTGGGTGCTGGTCGATGTACATCCAGATTCGATTTGCCACACTTATTTAATGCTACATGGAATGAAGTCGGTCATCTCAAGACTTAGTCAGGATCCTGGAAAAGATGAGCCTCTAATCGAATAAATGCAGCCATGGAAAAATGACCAACAAGCCTCGGATACCGACGGATTTGCTGTCTACTGTCGACCCCTACAAACAAAACCAGCACAATGAACTCTGGATATGTACACGGACTGTTAGGCCCCTCGTTAAACTATGTGCAGCTGAGAAACTAGCGGAGATCCCAGAGTGCTTTTATTACCTTACGCCTTCCCAGAAATGCGATAAGATTGCAAAGGCAGCGCCTATTTCGAGGGAATTTCTTGTTGGTGGGAGACCTAGGCAAGAAGTGTTAAGTTTTCGGCATGTAAATGAGCGCCTCGTAGCAATCCGTTTCAAAGCTAACTTTGTCAACATTGGCTTTATATTCGCGCACGCTGCCACAGAAGATCTTGTATGCGATGTGAAGAAGACTGATGAATTTGTAGTTGGCCAAATTCAGAGGGTCTCCTTACTTGAGTATCGGACAATCAATGCTGAGGTTTTATTCATCTGGCAAACTTTCGTCCGACCATATTTTGGAGATGAGTTGGTGAATGCTCTTAACCGAGTAATCGCATGCTGCTTTAGAGTTATCGGCAGTCATGCCGTCCGCTCCAGCAGCTTTGTTGGACTTCAGCTTATTTATTACTATCTTCACTTCATCCAGGTCGGAAGGACAGAATTTTTGGTCTACATCGTTCCCTGACAGCGGCATTTGGTTCGCCATCGCCGTTATATAGTCTACAGAAATGCTCTCTCCAAATCCTCACCATCGACTGCGAATCTACTACGGTGCTTCCTTGTTTGTCTCTAGGGGCTTCGGTTCAGGGCTTGTGTCCGTGGCATCTCTCAATTTCCACGACCGCGCGCTTCTCATGTTCTTTCTTTTTCCTCCTGAGACGCCGGTGGGTATTTGCCTCTTCTCTTCTGCTCATAGGGCGCTGCATTGTGTGCTTTTTGCTAAGGTGCGTGTGCTTGCCGGCATTCGTCATCAAAGGGGTTTCGTTGTAGTGGTTGAGTGAAACCCAGCACAACAGAAGCGGCATCTCTGATGGTTTTTTGGCAGTGTTGCCATCGATTTTTGACGCTTGATGCTGGCGGCATGGGACCTCTTAAAAGATTAAGGGAGACTTGATCGGAAAATGATTTGACGATCTCTTGAGTTTGTAGCCGTCTGACGTCAGAATTTTCTCACAGCATTAGTTTGTCTTGGCGTAGTTTGGGATATCCGCAACCGTACCTTGGCTACAACAAGGTCATGGTCCGAGTCGATGTTGGCTCCTCGGAACGTACTGACATCCATAATACTGGAAGAGTATCTTGGGTCGATTGCAATGTGATAAATCTGGTTGACGGTTGATTAATCAGGAGTTCTACAAGTCCACTTGTGAATATTGATTGTAGGAATCGCGTGCTAGCTTTGACAGTTTTTCGCTTCGCCGCCGCCTGAATAAATTATCAAAGGTGAATATGTGCAGGACTTAACTTCCGACAGTTCCACCAAAGATGCCCTCTTTTCCCAGTTTCACATTAAGATCACCGAAAACAATTTGAATGTCATGGCAAGACCATTGCTCCTAGGTCTTTAGCCTTGATAAGAATTGCTACGAGGCGCTCGTTTACATGACACAAATTCAAGACTTCTTGCCTAAGTCTGCCTCCAACAACAAGTCCGCATGCAAATAGGCGCTGGTTTTACCATCGATACTGCGATGTCGCAGTTTTTCATACTCTTTTTGAGCAGCCCATTCCAATGTATTTCTTGGATGGCGATTATGTCTGCTTTCCAGCAGTCTAGGGCCTCCGCTAACTTTTCGGCTGCACGTTGTCTGTTAACATTCCACGTGTCTCATTGCCTACCTATTTCTACAGCAACCAACCGTTAAAGTTACTCCTGCTACTCGGAAAGCTCTTGCGCTTTAGATTTGGCTGTTAGCGATTAAGATATTATGTCCCTGTGGTCAATTGGAGTTCACAGTCTTGAAGATTCTTATTGCGAAACTCTGTGAAGTGAACACTGCTAAAAAACATGTTGCACTGTTTCTTAAATGTGCAATTTTCAGGTCTTGTAACAACATCCTTTACGGACATCCTTCATTCACTTTTATTCGACGTCAAATTGTTTCCCCGTCGAAATTTGTCATACTTTTCGATGCCATGTTAGCAGGACTTCCCAAAAGTTACGGCAACATACTCGTACATCAAAAGTTCTCAACAGTTAATGCTCACACCGGAAAAGAGAAGCCTTCAAGTTAATTCGAGTGACTTTTGCATTCAATTTATCATTCAGCACCAACACAAGCGCTAACAAAAACAAAAGTGACTTGCTAGAATCCTGACTGGTAAGCGCAAACTTCACTCGTTCGTGTATGCTTATCCATATACATATGTATGTTTGGAGGGCTATTTGCACCACTCATGGCAACAATAATCTCCTCCGTGTAATCGTTATTTTTGGAAAGTTACTCTGCAGCAAATTTAAGGTGATTAACCCCTGTTTTAACGATACTTTCGGAAAGTATTTTCGTCTGGAAAAGTTTCACTGTTTCATTGTGAACTGTGAAATTGTGTCTCTCATGGGTGATAAAACAGGGATAATGCCTTCAGTTTGAATTGGAATTGCTTACCGTTATTTTGTTGGTTTGTTTTTCTTTCGTTTTAATGGAGATACTTGTTGTTTGGGTAGCTTTTAGTGTGTTTTAAGTGCATGCTATTTCTAAAGTAGTGAATACATTTATTGCTTGGTCACGAATTTGATTGTATGTAGCACTCGTTGTTGTTGACGGGCCAGTGAATGAAAAAGTATTTCGTATTTTATATGTAGTAGAGTCCTTAAGGTCATCTAAGAAAACAAAGAGGATAACACAAAAATACCTTTACGGCTACTAATAATTGATGAATTTGAATGATATACAATTGAAAGGCCAATAAAAACTAACAAAACCTTATTTGAAAATCAATAGTCTGATTAACAATAATTAGGAACCTCATTCCAGCCGAGAGATCTTCTTTTCTTTGGTTGCCCTGTCGTGGCAGGAAGGCTTAAACCTCAAAGATTCCCAGTTTCTGAGAAGAACTCAGTTGAGACGTCAAACTGAGCCCCAAAAACATCTAAAGTAGCCGTAAAATTGTAAAAGGTAGTTGAACCTCGTCGATAATCCTCCAGGTGATACAGGTGATAGTGACAATCCATCGGTAGTCTTTTCCACTGCGGCCGAACATAAGTTTTTAAGTCCCCAGTCAATCTTTTATACTACAGGAGCTACAGGAGATTTCGAAGAGTCTTGGCACCCATTCTACGTCACTTGTGATATGTTGGGCTGGATCGATGGAAAGAGTACCGGACAAGCTCTGCCTATTACATTTAAACTCCATCAGAATAGATCAGCAGTTGGTTAGAGTGCTCCCCTTGACAGTTTGTCTTGGAAAACCGATGGGTGGAACGGGCTCCAAAAGAAGTAAACTCTGAAGGACTGCCGTCAAAATCGAAGATGAAGAGGAAATGAAGACGCATTGACATTGACGCAAAGACAGGGTAAGTGCTATTGAAGGAGCCAGAAGTAATACACACTGAAACGGACTGTAAGTCGGTGGAAATTTTCAGAAAATTATTTGCACTTTTGTTTTAGAGCAATATTTCGATTGACTTTCAGTTTTGTCGCTGTCTACAATAATTAAGCAACTGACACCGGAACACTGGTTACAGGAAAAATCTGAATTTTACTTTTCACATGCTCAGGATAGACCTTGCGTAAAATAAACGAGGACTGTTGACAACATAGGCCCGGACTGAGCTGTGTGTCTTTGGTTAAAGCCTCCATTGAAAATTTGGTCTATTGTCGCCATGTTGCATGACTGCCTAGAATATAAATTTCGTTTCACATCATTGACTAAATTGTGAGATGATTTTAATGGGTACCTTGTTATGATAGATTCCCGGCAACTGTTCGCCGTTGCTAAGAATCAAAAATAACTTTGGAATTTTCACTGATTCCAAATGTGGGTTCCCGAAACCTCCAGGTAGCGCGTTAATGCCAGCTAGACCTGGGTATAAACAAAATAACTGTTGAGCGCCACATGATTTTTTACTTGGAACCACGAAACCTTTCCGATGTAGAAAAAAAAAAAAAACGAAACGAAGCCAACAGAGGAAAAACCTTCCCCCGAGCAGAAAAGAAAACAACACCACGAAAAAAAAAATACGGGGTTATTCAAAACGTTATAATTGCTCCGTTGGAGCACGACGATTTATTTATGTTAATACAATTAGCGGAACACTCGTCAGTAGAGTGACCCGCTATTTCAACAGTCCCAAATGATTAAAAAAAGGACAAACTAACGGGTCGTATGTCTCGTCTTTTCCCGAGAATTTTCTACGCACGCGCGGCCTACCGGAGTCTTTGTTTTTCAATTAAAAAACGATTTTTTCCACTACACTTCACTGCACTATACTTAGCTTTTTTTGTGTTCCTGGCGGTTCTGCCCCCTTTCTGGCGCAGTCTTTCCTTCTCCGTCCTGTTAATCCTTCTCCTATCCCGGTCCACTTCCTTTCCTCTTATAATCCTTTTTCCCTCGCTTTTTCCTGGTTCCACCAGAACGAACTCGCTATTCTACTCTACTTTTGTTTTTGGTCTTTACTTTATTTTTTTCTAAAAGAAAATTTGATTTCCGCAATTCAAACAAAAAAAAATCGACCAAATAAAAACTCTCTCTGACCCTCAACTATTGCTGGTCGTCACAAAAGTGACTTCCAGATCTTTTTTCCTTTCACAAACTCTCGCCAGATTCACGCACTCATTCTCACCCACACTCACTCACACACTCATTTGGCTCTAGTGGATCCAACAACGGGGTTTCCAGCTACCCGTGTCCAACTAGGCCTCTCATATGTACATTCCAATTGTTTCCAATTGTACACTCTTATACTAAATTCCTCAGTCACTGAGTTCTTTCCCGCTTCCAGTGATAACTAGGAACTCCACTGAGCGAGTTTATGAGAGTTTGCGGATCATAGCTATTTCCCTAGACAAAAGATTCTATTGGAAATGCGAGAAGCAATGTTTCTCTGATTGCTGATCCCCGGGTAATTTTCCCCCAACGAACTACTCAAAATTGCAAAACAAAATGAACGACGAAAGTCTGATCGAAGGTCGATGGAGTATTGGGACGAAGGAGGAAGGTTGTGTGGGTATAATCAGGTTAGGATTATACCCACACAACTAGACCCTAGACCAACGCCCCAAACAAAGCTAAGTATATGTGCCTCTGTGCTAATTTACCCCGGGTCCCTACCTCCTCCGGTGGATCGGCGTTCAAATTTGAGAGGAATGGGTCAGTCAATAGCGGGTCATTCCTTACATTTGTTTCTTTGTTTGTTTTGTTTGTTTAGGTTGTGGGCCTTTCTGCCCTCCTGGTATTTGCCAGTTTATTGTTCTAATAATTTTGTTATTGTTTTTATCCTTTTGTTGTTATTGTTTATATTGATGTGAATGTAAATTGATGTAAATTATGTTATTGGTGTTGTTGTTATTGTTTATACTTGCAATTGTTGTTATTATTTGTGTTTATATGTTCCCACGTTGGAAGCTGTCTCGTAACTTGGCCGTCCGTCTACAGCCACTGCTGCTCCCTTGGTGCTCCATCGGTGGGGTGCTGGCTTCAAAGGGGTCGTCGTCCCTTCATCCATCGAACCTGACTTTTAAAAATGATGCGACGTTGAGATGTGTCTAATTATCTTGGCCGTCCGCCCGCACATCACCGTTGCTACTCCGTTGCTCCCTCGTTGGGGGGTGTAGCTCTAAAAGAGATCATCATCTCTTCCCCCTTAGGTTTTGTCTTTGCATCCACATCGATTTCGAGATGTGATGCCGGTAATCCTAAAGCCTTTGTTTTCAGGGCTTTCGTTGGGGTGTAGGCTCCGGGATCGTCCTCCCCCACCCGTCATCATCGTGTTGAGGTGTCTGGCTAGAAAAGACCGTCCGTCCCCACCCGTCGGCGACTTTCAGATGTCCTGTCTGATGCTGCCCGTTGCGAGTCTCCCGTCTAGCCTACGGGCTCCGACAACCCTGATCTTGGTGGACCTCCTGTCACACCCTGGGCTCCTGGTTCGTCGAGAGTCTCCCTACCGTCCTTAGGGTTTCACCAACCGAACCACCTCGTCCTCCTCTGAGGGTAAAACCGCCCGTAAACCAATGTGGTCCTTTCCGAGGTCTGTGATCGGTGGGTTAATGGCTGATGGGACCATGGCTGCCTTCCACCTCCGCCATGGCTCGGTCTTCCCATTCCAGAGAAAAGAGGGAACGAAGGGACATGACCAAGGAAAGAGGGTAAACCTTGTTATGGGAAAATTTACCGCAACAACCTCTTGAAGAAGTTGACAATATTACATGTTAGATAGTTTGGCCGCAGACAGACACAAAATACAGGTAAACAAAACATGAATCGCTATACTCCTAAAAAACGCGGAATAATTGTTACGATTTTCTTGCGGTATAATTCGTCGATGGTGCTGGCTTAGGGTGAATTTCGGTCCAGATTTCCCGGTCGTCCGACACCAACTTGGCAAACACTAAAACGTTAAGCCATTCGCCTAGAAGAGAATGGGATATCACGAAATCTTGCCAGTTTTGGCCAGACTTGGAGCAGCCATTTTGCTGAGAATATTGCATCTGTGGTTGTAGATGTCACAGAGGACCCCAAAGTATTGACCAAACGACGTGCCACGCAATTGGGCATCAATCGGCGGTCTTTACAGGGAATTTCGGTGAAAGACTGTAAGATCTTCCCTTTCAAAGTGCAGACAGTACATCAGCTGTTAGCTGTACTACTACTACTATTGTGGACGGCGAGAGCTACAGAGTCGTGCTGAACGACTTTCTCCTTCCTGAATTGGATGAATTGAGACTGGAGAACATGTGATTTCAACAGGATGGAGCAACGGCGCTTACTGCACGAGCCACAACCGAAATTCTGAGCGCTGCATTTCTGGATCGCCTAATCTCTCCTTTTGGCTACTTGCACAGGTCGGCAAAGTTTTACCTTTCCAGGCTTTTTTTGGTAGGGGTTTTTAAAGTTACGAATCTATGTTGACAGCTTCAGGCTCCTGAAGCCCTCAAAGAGAAGAAACGCCGAAAGTTCTGACAAGAGTGGTGGAAAATGCCATAAATCGCCCCCGAAAGGTCATCAATTCTGTCGGCGGCCACTAAGCCGATATAATTTTCTCGGAACCAAAGTTTTCCATTCATAAGAAAAATTACAGCCACAGAACATCGGGTGACAACTTTTGCGCCATCCTGTATATGTAATGGCTGTATGTTTAAATTTGCCAGCGGAATCGTATCTATGGTACAGCTTTTATCACCTTGCTTCAAGTGGAAAATAGATAAAATCTTCACATTGTCATCGCTCGACGTTCCAACCATTATTATGGCAACAATTTAGTATATATGCCCGAAACCACCAGATCTACGTGTGCAGGTGCACTGCGGTACTGTCATTGAAATCACTAAATTGCATCACACCAATAAATCGCATAATTAAAACTTCAAAACAATTTGCGCAAAATTAATTACATCATTTTGACAGAATCAGCTTTTAGCCAGGAGCACTGGCAAATTAATTGCCAATTATTGGTCATAAAACTGTCTCCAAAAATGATCGCAGATACTTTTACATACTGCTGGTGCTTCTGGTGTTTTGTTCAATTCATCGACCCATTGAAAAAGGACTCTCATTCATGGTTGGTTTTTTATATTAAATTTCTTTTTACAGCCACAGCGCTTAAAATAGATTGTAATGGCTGGTACGAGTATTTGTAAAATGCGCGATTTGAAATTCAGTGCCATCCATTGAACACCTGTGTTTAGATAATTTTCGAAGCTGTGTGGCTTCAACACCGACTCGTGTATGTTACTTTGGCTGTGTTCACCTCCGGAACCACCTCTAACGATGCAAAATTGAAATCACTTTAACATAATTTGCCAATAAAAATTCATAGAATTCAATAGCTGAGACGATGGTCCTTCTGTCATACCGCAAGACCCGACTGCCGCTCATATTCGTACAATGGGATTCCCCGACATTTTGTACTGTTCAAGCGCACTTCACAGATCCAATAACACGATAGCGTATCCGTTATGACATCGATTGTCGCCAGGACGAAAAAAGAAAGGAACCAGGTTAAAGAAATAAGAGACCAGGGTTGGCATGGGAGTGTTGTTATTTATGATACGAGTATGACTACTTGAAACGATGGAAGGGATGGGTATTCGGGGGGGTGGGTGGCAGAATTTTAGGGGAATGGCATTATGTATGTCGATACCTTACGGGAGATATCGATTCCTATGACAAATATAAATCCGATTTGTGATAAACGATACGAGTATGTTCCACACCTAAACGAGGATATTGCTGACATCTGTTCTGGGGATCTTATGGTAATTTCTGGGGCTGGTAATGTAAATTTGCTAACCCCAAATCGAATCGACTTGTGTTGGGGTGAATTGATAAATCTACTGACGAAGGAAACAGCTCAGTAACGATAAAACATCAATCAAGGGGTTGCAAATGAGCTACTGCCAGACGATTTGTACGATTAGACAATTCAGATAGACTGAAGAAGGTGAAGGTGAAATACTCGATAAGGTCTGTAAATAGTGAATGGCTACCGTGTAAGCCTAAATTTTCCGCTTACATAACTGAAGCCACGAATTAAATATTGATTAAGTGAATTAAGTGAGTCGTGAGGTGTGGCGTGAAGAGTGTTGGTTCTAGAAATGTTTACTATTTAAGTTGTAGGTTTCAATTTTGCCCAAGCGGATGTTTCTTTAAGTTTTACAGTGACAATGGAATACTCGCAGCTTGAAAAGATTTTTCACTTCCTCGTAATGATCGCAGTAAACCGCCTACACTCTTTCCTACAGTGGGCGACAGTAGCAAATTTGCTGACCTCATATAGATGACAACAGCATTCATTTGGTCCTTCGGCATTCTGAAGTGTGATGTTGTCTGCAGTTATGCTCACATCATCGCAATTTTCAAGTGACTGTGAACTTAGTTGAAAAGGTCCTTAAAGAACCGGCGAATCCGTAACGTAAATTAATGAAGAATAAATAAATAGAGCAGGTCGCTGCTATAATTTGACAATATTGAGACTTCAGAGCGATTTTTATCAAGAAACTACGTAAAGTCACTTCTTAGGCATGGTTCTGTACTTGAACGAATCCTGCACGAGCTTATGCCCCAAATAACATTCCACAGATACGGAATAAGAATGGATTGCTGCCACTAAATAATCCTCTAGATCTGTAGTTACTTGCTCAGAAAATTCATCTGAAAATCGAATTTTCTCGTACATATCTGTCACTAAGATTTTTAGTATTCGCGATTTTAGATTTCGCGATCCAGACTTCTTCTCGGTGGAATTAAGGAAGGTTTTGTGGAGCACTATCCACTTTCGATGGATTTTTCTGCTAACCGGCGGGGTCTTAGTCGTTTTGGTTGTCAAAAAAGAGGCAATTTTTAGTAACTTTACATGCTCCGTTCGGTAATTCTGTTCTTACATGTTCCTTTTATGTTTTTTGTGAAAACTTGGCACATCATCTCTGCAGAAGACCCTCTCCATGGCTTCGGTCAAGGGCTTCCCTATTTAGTGCTTTTACTTTCCGGGCAGTAGATAATTCAACTCGCCTCTTCTGCTCATAGCTCTTGTCCTTCTTTGCAGTAGCCGTCTCGTATGCTTCTTGTTTAAGGTGATTAACTCATTTGCACGCAGCATATTTGGTGCCGTTTTTAGAGTCAGGTGAAACCTGGTATAACACGTCAAACGAATCGTGTCTAGTGAGCTTCTGATAATGTGCTCGTTAGTTAAACAAAGGACTCGAAAAGTTTTGAAGACATAACCAGACAAAGCTCTATCAACGCCTTGTGATATGAGCCATTCGACTGTCCTTGTCTTCATACAAGTTCTTCTTTCTCCTCCAGGATATTCTAATTGAACCTTACTTGCAACAATATTATGGTTTGCGTCGATGTAAAATCCTCAAAACGTCCTGCAGTGAAATCGATTTTTTTTATGTCGGAACATAGTACTCAGAAATAGAACTAGTTCGTATTCCTTGGAGGTTCCTTTTAATGGAATCTCTCAGTCTTTTGAAGGAAGAAAAGCAGGCCCTTCGGCAATCAATTGTCTATCGTACTAGCACACAGTGAGTCAACTTCAAGTTTTTTGCAACCTGATGCAAGCTTAAGCCGGATATGCATAAGGGTAGTGATCCACGACGATGTTATTACTTTCACGGAAACGTCGCATGGTGTTGTATCACCAATGCTGAGCACATTAAAGTTGAAGGCAGGAAGAAGGCTGCTTATACGCATAGGGAACCATTCATCTGATTGGCCGGCAACTTGGGGAGTCATATCATCTGCAGTTGTGGTCATATTTAACCCATCTGTCAATGGAAGTCCGCAGGCAGATCTTACGTAGGCGCGGGTCTAATAAACCTCTTTTTTAAGCCGTTCTTGGCAAATTTGTTAGCAATTTTATTTGCCATTATGCCTTTGTGATCTGGGACCCAGGAAAGCTCCAGTGAATTCACACAAATCAGCAAAGTTCTAAGCGCAGATCTTTACCATACAGTCCGTTGCCATACTAAATCGATCTATGAGAAAACCATTTTTGCATTCCTTTTCTGATATAGACTCTAGTCGAAACTAGTTTTGGACAAGGAGAAAGTAAATCGATTTCGTTTGTTTTCTGCAGCAGAAGTTCTGGTGTCATTGCATCAAACACCATGTCCATTGTAAGACCAGAGTTAAGAGATAGCCGGGCCCCAGTGCATGTTGTACCTACGACCACTTTTTTTTAAACGAAAGATGGTGCAGTCCATGATATGAACAGAGGAGGGAGATTCATCAGTGCCTCGAGATCAGAGTCGGGCGTTTTTTTTTTCGTGAGAGCTTGTTTCACCAGACAACCTACCTTTAGGATACAATTAGCCTTATCATAGTCGTGTAGATTCGGAGAACCTTTTCCTGGGCCGCATGTCTAGCGGAGAATTCCAATTCATTCCCAGAAGGCCTACAGCGCCTTAGAGACTTTCAACATAACATGTTAAGTCCATAAAAATTGTTATCCAGGATGACACCCAAATACTTAGCTTCTTTGGAGAATTGGTGATGCCCGCAAACATTCGATGAGACGGACCATACAGCTTCATTTTTCGCGTAAGGACAAAATCTTAGTTATGAAAGGATTGACTGAAAGTTCATTTCTGGAACACAAATCGTTGATCACATCTATGGCTGCCTGCATACAGAACTGACAGTCACCAGACACGATTCAATAGAGGTACAGCTTCATGCACCATAGCAGTGGAAAAGGACGCTGTCTTTCTGCAATTAGGGTTCTATTCCGAAATATTTCTTTAATCCACAAAACTAGTGATTCTAGTCTACGCCGCGTTGTCTGGTCAAGTTGTTGTACATATGCCGTCAAGAGTTGCGTTGTCAAAAGCATTTTCAGTGTCTATGAAAGTGTCCAGCTTGTGTATCTTCGTATCGATTGCGTCTTCAATTTGGCTTCTAGATTTTGTAGCTCGCTCCGTATTGGCAAGTATGTTGCATCGCCGACAGAGATTGCATTCACAAGGCGATTTTACAAATATGGATCTCAAGCATCTCTACACACTCTTCAGGATGAAAGAAGTCAGACTACCTCATTGTTCGCCTGGGTCTCTGTATATACATTTGCTATTGCCAAGCCAGCAGTAAAGATTCTCAACGAATTGAGGTCATCAAACGAAGAAACACAATGTTAAATGTCCTCATTAGTCACCACGACCGAGGAAGTATACACGCAACGGCATGTTGTGTTATTTGGTTAACATCTTCGCAAATAGGAGCTGGTTGCTAGCTGATTCTGATATGATTACCTGTTTAGTGAGCCTTAGCTTACTCTTCTTTAGATTCAGTGTAGGTTAGGTTAGGTTAAACAGGGTCTGTCACACGGGCCCATCGCGATCCCTGTGGGACCAGTTGAATTCAACTTTAAAAATCTAAACAATTTCCCTGGTGAAACACCCAATTTCTTCACAAAAGCCAAGAAAATCCTTGAAATCCGTGCCGTCTATTTCCTCGAAGTTTTCAAAAAAGTATTTCCTTCGGCTTCGCAATATTGGCTCAATGGCAATAGACAGTGTCCTGTCAGCATATCGCTTTTCAGTTTAATTAGCTTTCTTGATCTTTTGCCATCGAGAAGTGGCCATACAGCTTTGGATACCCTATGTCCTTCAAGATTCGACCAGCTTATTTTGGCAGTCTTTATGGACTTTTCCTCAATAGTGCCCTTTACTGTGCAGAGGATTGGTTTGATGTTAGTAACCTCACTATTGTCGAGTAGTCCTCCTTATTTTGCAAACTCATGCGCTTGTTCATTTCCGTCTATACCGCAGTGTCGTGGCAGCTAGCACAGTCCCACCGGGTTCTGAATGCATAATGCTGTTAGCACTATGCGACAGCCCCTGTATCAGAGTTGATGTCGCTCGAGTCCATTGCCAAAATAGCGGCCTTACTGTCGACGTAAATAGCGATATCTCTATCGGATACCAATCTCATCTGCATTAGCTCAGCCGCCCTGAGGACAGCCAGAACCTCTGATTGGAAGGCCCTGCTTGTTTCTGGTAGCTTTATGGATACTCTTAGCTTTGGGTCATCCGGAACCCACTCCTTCTTATGTTTTCGAGTCTTGCAGTAACTCCGAAGCTACTGCTCTCGAAGTGACCCAGATTTGTGAGTCCAGTCGCACTGTTGCTAGCAAGTTTTTTGATCTGTAAATCAAGTGGTGTTAGATGCAGAAAGGTGTTGAACGCTGCCATAGAGGTGGTACGGAGAGCACCTGTTATGGCTATGGAAGCCATTCTTTGAACCACCGCAAATTTTATGTAGATCGACTAAGTCTACGTACTAACAGATTTTCTCAGCAGTTCAAACCTGGTTAATCCTAATTTGTTGAGGACTTTGACCAGCCTACTGGCCTTCAACCGAAAACCCCGTCTCTCTATGAATGCTCGTTGGGGCCACTTTCTGATATACTCTAGAATATCGTGATCCTTTCACAATTTATGTTCTGCCGACCTCATTCTATTTCCTAACCATCATAACCTGCAAATATTTAAGACCAAAGAGGCTAACTCTTTATGTCCACCCTAAATTCACTCGTACTGTGCCAAACATGTGCAAGGAAAAAATAACCCCTTGAGCTATCAAACGCTATAAGATTCAAGAAGTATGGAAGACTCAAACGTTTGCCAAGTCACGGTTTCATTTAGAAAGAATGGAATCAAATGTGGATTAAAGCATACTCCCTCTTGGGTTCACTCTGCAACCACTATTGATTCAAATTTTTCTAACCATCATCCTAAAACCATTGGATCAAAAAAAAGCCTCTTATCGCCTTTTAAAGCCCAAGCGTGTGTTTTACAGAAATCCAATAGAACTTCCTTAACATCCCAAGCATTACAACGTACAAATTCACACCCAAATTCACACACAAATTCAAATCCAACTCAAGCAATAAACACAAAAGCCAATCCACAACCCTAAACTCCGAATAGAACATCTGAATCCCGAAAACAAATAAATAGAAGCCCGCACTACTTTTCACAGATTCCCAAAACCAAATGTCATATTGAATGCATAACAAATGGAAACACCCGCGATAACCACATCATCCAGACCGAAGTACTCGTATTCCTACCAACACTCTTCCATCTAGCCAGGGGCTGATTTACAAAAGTTAAATCATGCGAACCAAACCTACGTCCAGAGTTTCAGGGAAAGATTTTTTCCCCTTCACGGGCCATTAAATTTGGTCTATGATGTAATTCCAGCACTGTTGGCAGTAGTAGCTTGGAATAGATGGAGCGCGCGAGGTTGCCTTCATTCAGTGGATAGCAAATTGACATCGGCAGATGCCATTTGAGCCCTACAGGGGAGATAAGTCTGTTATGAGATTCCACAGAAGCCGAACTTTGGTTTTGTTGGATTTTTTTTGTTTTTGGTTAGGTCCTAATCCGGTACATATTCGTACGAGTATGTGTGCATTTATCGGGAACATATATATATGACAGGAAGGCCTTTGGTGCATGGATACAAAACTATACGATTAAATTCGTACACGAAACAGGCAGTGGAGATGTCGTAAAAGTTTGTGAGGCTGGATGAAATAGTGGAGGAGTACTAGGGTGGTCCTTTAATTTGACATTAAATCGAGAGTACACAATGTGCATATTGACACAACTTAAGGGTAATCTGTCAAATCGGTTGATTTTATGATTTAATGATACTTCTTGCTGAACATTGACATTGTAGTAGTGAGAGTGACCTTTGAATTGAATCATAAGTTTGGTCAAGCTATCAACTTTCAGAGATGAGGAACAATTTATGAAAATTACTTCATAACGTGGGTGACGTTTACGTAACCTTTTTGGATATAGACAGCGTTACACCATGAACTTTAAAACCACTCTCCGAATGATCGTAGACTGTTCAATGTCATGGGCTGTAGAGTAAGAAGCAAATAGATAGGCGCGGTGTGATTAAGGAAGGCATTGAACGGTACCACAACTAATGCTGCACAGAAATTGGGTGCTGATCCCGTCCAACTCAGCTTGGCTTATAGAAGTACATAGCCCTGTACGCAAGAGGACCTATTGGGATAAAATACGATCTTTAACTGACTTGGCGCATTCTCAAGTGGCGAAGAACCGGTAGAGGTTTTTTCACGTACTTGGTCTAAGAGTATTTACAAATGGTAAATAATTTAAACTCAGTCTAAGAGTATAAATGCTATCATGCACCCCATGCACTCTTATGGATTAAGAGATTAGGGATCGCTTGAAAAAACACTGGCCGACGTATCTACAAAAAACCTGAAATTTTCAGGGACACTAAAGATTATCGAGACTAGTCTAGAGTAAAAAATCTGGAGCTTTAATAAGGGACAGAGTGCCATCTCATTCATTCATTCAGCACACAGTAAAGGTTAACTCATGCGGGAAAGGAGAATACACTTGGACTTATAGGGCACAAAATCACTGCCAAACAGCCAAACCCAACAAATCTGAAAATATCAGCT
Organism: Volucella inflata; assembly: GCA_928272305.1. Lineage (NCBI taxonomy): Eukaryota > Metazoa > Arthropoda > Insecta > Diptera > Syrphidae > Volucella > Volucella inflata. The sequence continues at coordinate 104,764,512 of OV743719.1, forward strand.
CACAGGTAATGGCAAAGCGAGGCCCCGTGGGTCGAGGGCATAAGAATTGTTATTCTGAACATCCAAGATCTTAAAAGACAGGTCACTATGGAAGCTAAAAATGTGTGCAGTTCTACAACATATCTACACAATTGTGGAGACTATGGGACTGTGGTGAATTCAAGTTGATTTAAACAAATATGCCTATGCGGTTGTCATGTATTTGATAAGGACCACCTAGATATAGCCTTTTACCAAGAGCCGTACACATCAAGGACCGGATAGGGGACCTTGAGCTTGTAAATATCAGAGTATTAATAAAAACTTGGCGCAGGATATAGTTGAGAGCGGGAAGACAGATGCAGTATTGTGTTCAATAAATCTTGCGTGCGACTGCATCTGATATGTGGATGTGATGCGAATGGCCGCCATAGGGCATCTTAAATATGAACAATTGGGAGTCTAAAGAAGGGGCTGCAGCCGGTGGTAGACCTGGGCCACAGCGAACAAAGGGCCGCAGCCAGTTTAATAATTGGCTAGCTTCCTCCATTTAGATACATAAAGTTGGCTACGGTCCCATTCACTTGCGTGCGATACCTGTGTCGCGGTTTTCCTCTATTGTTTCGCCTCTCGGAGATGGATTTGAATACTTTTCGGACCTCAGTCGTTGGATCTTCACTTTTCTGGGATCGAAGATCTCTCGCAGGATTTTTCTCCCCAAGCAGCCAAGGGTACCCTCATCCATTTTTGAGATTGTCCTGCGCCGTAGAGTCGGGCTGAGATTATTAAGGTCTTATTTAGGGTAACTTTTGCTGTTCGAGAGAGGGCTGTGCTTATCAATTGTCTTCGTAGCCCAAAGAAGCAGCTATTGGCAAGAGTTATAACTCGTTTGATCATAGCGCTGGTGTCGTTGTCTGTATTTATAGCGGAGCCTAGGTAGACAAAGTCCTTAACTACCTCAAAATTATATCAGTCGAAGGTGACCTACTGTCCGCGACGTCAGTGTTGAGTATCCTTTTTGCTGGACAGCATATACTTGGTCTTGCCTCGTTGACCACAAGACCCATTTTCGCCGCTTCCGGCTCAATGTTTGCAAAGGTGCTACTTCCAATTATGTCAATATCGTCGGCGTATGCAAGTAATTGGACGGACTTTTGAAGTTTTGCGCAAGTTTTGCACTGCTCTTTCAAGTATGATATTTAAGAAATTGCATGACAGCTTGTCATCCTTTTTTGACATCAAGGGTCTTGGTGAGATCTTTACCGACCTTGATGGAGAGGGGTGCATTCTCCATTATCATCCACATACAAACGAGTTTGGCAGCGATGCTAAAACTTTTATCTTAAGATATTCTCATACGCGGCTTGGAAATCTATGGATAGATGGTGTGTATCGATCTGAAGCTCATGCCGTAGTGTAAATATTTTGTTGATGGTGGTCTTTCCTGCCCTAGAGCCACAATAATATGGATCTATCAGATTGTTGAGGAACCGCTCCAGGCTGTCACACAATACGGCGGATAAGATCTTGTAAGCGATGTTAAGAAGACTGATGCTCTGTAATTGGTGCAATTCAGAGGGTCTCCTTTCTTGAGAATTGGACAAAAAATTCTGAGGTTCCATTCATCGGGCATATTTTCGTCCGATCATATTTTACAGATGAGTTGGTGTATGCTCCATACCAAGTCATCACCTCCCGCTTTGAAGATCTCGGCAGTCAGGCCGTCTGTTTAAGCAGCTTTGTTGGCCTTAAAATAAGATAAGGCTATCTCACTTCGTCTCCAGGTCTGGTGGACGGAATTGTTGGTCATCATTGTCCAAGTTGAAAGGTTGATTCTCCCTGACAGCGATATTTGATTCGTCATCGCCGATATACAGTCTACAGAAATGATCTTTCCAAATCCTCAGCATCGACTGCGATTTTCCTACGATTCTCTAGTTCGTCTTATTCCTGGAGTAGCATCTCCTAATTTTCATGTTCTCTCTTTTCCCCCCTGAGAAGCCGGTCTTCGTCTCTCTCTTCAGCTCATAGAGGTCGTGAGCAGGTCTTTCTTTGCAGACCCGCATTGCGTGTGTCTTGCCTAACTGCATGTGCCCGCCGGCATTCGTCATAAAACCAGGGGTTTCTTTGTGGTAGCGGGATCTCTTTTGGCTTCTTGGCAGTGTTGCCAGTGGTTTTCGATGCTTAATCCTAGCGGCAGTGAGATACTAGATCGAAAAAGGATTTGGCGATCTCTTGGGATTGTAGCCCTCTGACGTCGAAACACTTGTTTTGGTACTGTTCGGAATATCCGAAACCGTAGCTTGGCTATAACAAGATAATGGTCCGAGTCGCTGTTGGCTCCTGGTGACGTTCGGACATCCTGAATACAGAAGAATTGTCTTACGTTGCGTCGATAGCAATGTGGTCAACATGGTTGACGGTTGATTGATTATTAGTTCTTCAAGTATCTTTGCGAATATTGAGATGTGGAACCACGTGCTAGTTACCACGACACCACGACACCCCGCGACAAAGTCGATTAGCCTGAATCCGTTACCGGAGCTGGCTCGTGCGGGCTATAAGTTCCGACAGTATAACCAAAGATGCCCTCTCTTCCTGGCTTGGCACGAAAATCGCTGAGGACATTTTTAATGTCATAGCTAGGGCATTGCTCGTAGGTCTTGCTCAAGTTCTCATAGAAGGCTTCTTTGGTGTCTTCATCTTTGGACGCGGGGCGTGCGCACATATCAGGGAAATGTTGGTAAATTAAGCATAGATGCAGATTGCTACGAGACGCTCGCTCACATGCCAGACACTCAGGATTTCTTGCCTAAGTCTGCCTCCAACAAAAAATCCACATCCGCATATACGCCATTTTTTCTGTCGATAACAATTGCCGTAGTAGATGTCGCAGTTTTTCATCCTCTTTTTGTCCGGCCCATCCCATTTCATTTCTTGGATGGCAGTCATGTCTGCTTTGCAGCTGTCTAGGGCCTCCGATAGTTGTTCGGCTGCACTTGGTTTATAAAGGAACTAACAATCCACGTGCATATCCGAAATTCGTCGCTCTCAACTCGTTTGCAGGGATTGTCAATCAGTAGTCGAGGCTTCTTTGTGTTTTGGAACTTTCGTATTTTGTTTTTTCAAGGCCGGGCACAAGCCCCAAACCTGGAGGGCCAGTTCCATAGTAGAAACTCCAAGGATGAGGGGTCAGTTAGATCGATTTCAAACACCCGTTCGGGGATGTGAGCGCTGCTGTTGTTCCATAAAGGGCTCGTTCACCACCGTCGTTTTTTTAAGACGCTGACTTAGTATTCAAAGCGTTTACCGCGCTGATCCCTGTTGGAGTTTCCCGGAAAAGGTTTTAACTGTTTTATCTGCCCTGTGTGTGGTGATATCGGTTTGCTATCACTTTGCAGTTTTGCAGGGTTGAGAAACTATCCGCACGCACAACCCACAATCTGAAGGAATAGGCTTTACAAAAATCTAACCTAGGGCTTGGTTACGCAGTACGGTGTCAGTAGACTCGCTGATGTTAAGATAGTCGCCTTTGGCTTGTTCAGGTATCTTTCACCAACTTTCTTCTCCAACGCCCCCACACAACCATGGAGCTCAATTTATACCTGGGCTCCCAGTACTCCGACGTAGTTTTAAAAGCATGTGTGAACAGAGTAGTACATTTGTATATGGGGTTTCTCAACCGTCTAGTCGTTTTTTTTTAAAGAAATAGTACTCAATTGCACCGTTCTTTTCGCTTACTTGCTTACATCTTACCCAAGGTATGTAGGTACTTATCTTCAATTCTTTGGATGTGAGTTTTGTTGGTGGGCAGAGGCCCAAATGTGGAACCTGTTGTCCCTAGAAAACACTCGATAATCTATAAAAACTCAATGAAATTTTAAATACGGCTCTTAGCCTGCTCTAAAATATGTAAGTACTTTCGAGCGCTGCCAATTATCTTTCCTTAATCAGCATCAATGGTGCAACCGCATCAATTCAAACATTCCAATGTGAACAACTATGTGCAAACTTTCTCAGTTTTCTCACTTAGAAAGAAAAAATACCAAAACTCCGACCATCTAATTCTTAAATCCTTAACCCAAAATACTGAAGGACATCATCGTGATCCCCATCAGTAGTACCAGAAGGTCACAATTCGGAATCGATGTCGGTCAGTGTCTATTTATAACTTCATCTCCATTTGTTAGTCGTTTTTATCTTTATTCTACGTAACATTACTTGCATAATGCACCATGACGTGGAATCCATTTTATTATTACATCTGGGACCAAACAAAAGCTGCAACTCCATTCCCCCCCGCCCAAAACGAAGACTATCGGATGAGCAGGGACTTAGAAAAGTAAAAGAAAAAAAGAAAAAAATAAGACTGAGAGCGACTGGCTGCAATGTAGACATCTGTTCGACAAGGATTTATGAAAGCAAACTTATCCATTTATTTGCCTTGGCAGTAGACTGAAGTAGAAAAGACTATGGAGGAGTCTCCACTTCCTCCTTCGAGTCCATTACACTCATCATGCACTAACATCTTCCCGACCACATAGTTGGGATTGGAATTTCACAAACTTTCATTACGACGACTGTACGAATATGTAGGAGTACGTATTTCCCACAGGGCTCCTTGGAACACCATCGACTCGTAGGCAACCAGCCAGTCAGTTCCGGCTGCATGGTGGATCCTTACGTGTGTCGTTCTCCATTTCAATGTTATTACTACAAATTCGAGAGCCAGAAATTTTTGGTCAAAATGTGAAGCTGCCGGAGACACCATTACTACTCCGACTCGTTTGTGGTCTTCGCTGGTAGTTGACTCCCTGTAGTCCTTGCTGAAGCCTTACAAACAATCACATAGTCAGCCGAACCGGGAGCGCTAAACTACACGATACGAGTACGAGTATTCGTACCAGCTTATAGTACATTTTATGTATACGAGTAGAAGCAGTTATGTCGGGTTGGAAAACTTTGCCAAATGGACCACTTAAAAGTTGTTGCACAATTACGATTACACCGACACATAGAGGTATGTATTACAGAGGCATACATTCATATAGACACAAAGCTAAACAGACAATTTCGAAATGCCAGCGAATAAATTCAAAACGAACATTAGGTCCTTGCTGAACAAATTTGGATGGACGATGGAGGGGGGGAAACTGCAGCTCAGAATTCGATTTGAGTGCAATAAAAGGAGAATTAGGGAATCGATCAGTTACGATAGCTGCGATATGAATTCGTCGTTTCGAATACACTCCAGAGTATTGGCTGGCATGCCTTATGCATTACAAGTACTCAACGGTCCCATTTGATTCCAATTAATTTTGTGGCAAAGGCATGTCAGTGTTCCGCCAATGGAATTAAACAGAGGTCTGTTAAGTATCTGTAATGGAACGAACACAACTTCTTTAGAGGACGAGCTCATTGACCGTGCGAATCGCACCCGAAGAAATAACTTTTAAATGGCTTTCCTCTGATGGAGCAGCTCTTGTTCAGAGTGCAATTGCCACTTAAATTTCATTTTTTTTGGCGTTCAACCATCTCTGGTTGCTACCCACCAAAGTTTACGCTGCAGTAATTACAGCAGACGTCAACGTGAATAACATTTTAATCGCGCATATCACAGGGTGTAAGCCAATGTTATGAGAGGACCAGGCGTTAAAACCTGTTGGCGGTGGGGATTTTAATTTTTGAAGAATCCCGATACTGTGCACCATCACGGATATGTACTTACATCCTTGTGATGACAAGGAAAATCCTGAAATACACACATACGGATACGACTTTCGACGGCGACTACGGCGACAAACACGCACTTTGGACTGGTAATTAACTTTTGTCTTCATTAAGTCTGTTGTCGAAGGGTAAAGAGGAATATTTGTAAAGTTGGTGGTGCGAACTTACATACGTAAACAGGATTTCGGCCAAAGGATTATCAATGAGAGTTATCGCTGGAGTAATCTTTTGCATTTTTTAAAGAACTTAATTATGAATTTTAAAGATGTACTTCTACCTGTTTTAACTTTTGCTTCCTCTCCTTTTTAAGTGGCGCTACAGTCCAGGATGAACGTGGGCCTCAACCAATAAGCCTCTCGAACTGATATTTCTCGCTAGCTGCTTCCACCAGTGCTGCACTCCAAGTTGATGGAGGTCCCCTTCCACTTGTTCGCACCACCGTAGATTCGGCCATCCTCTGCTACGTAGTTTTCGGGGCTCAGATTTGAGGATTATTAGGGCCGAAGCTGTAGTGTCCATTCGATCTATATGGCCCAACTATTTTTGGCGTTGAATCTGTAGAAGCCGCATTAAGCCGATGTCGCTCTACAGACCGTACAAATCGTGGTTAAATCTACCCATCCAAGTTGCCGATGTTGGGAGTCCTTTTTGATGACAGCATATACTTGATTTTTGGCCCATTTACCATGAGACCAATTCTATCGGCCTCCACTTCAGTAGCTGCAACAGCCTCTCGTTGCTGTGGTCCAATGACGTCGATATGGCGTTCGCAAGCAGTTGGGAAGACTGACTTGTAGAGTATCTTTTCCCTTCTAGTGAATTTTGGGAGATTCTCTGCAGAAGGATGTTGAAAAAGTCACATGACAGCGCATGGCCTTTTCTTAGTTTTTTTTGACGTTGGAGGTCTCGGTTAATACGTTAAAAACACTAGTGGAGCAGCGAGTAACGAGTTTGGCAGGAATGCCAAAACTAAACATGGCATTACACTGCTCGTCCCTATGCACGCTGTCATATGCGGCTGTTAAGTCGGTGGGTGTCGATCTGGAATTCCAGGGTTTTTTTTTCAAGATCTTTCGTAGGGTGAATATTTGATTGATGGTAGACTTCCTTAACCTGAAATCACCCTGATATGGACCTTTCAGACTGCTCATAATCAATTTCAGGCGATTACACAATAGGTTGAAAAGATTTTGTAGGCGATGTTCAGGAGACTCATTCCCCTATAGTTGGCGCCCAAGCTTTCTTCTGACCATATCTTGCAGATGAGCTGGTGCATGTTCCTAACAAGGTCATTTACAATTGTTTTAAATAGCTCAGCTTAAGCGGGCTCCCACGTCTATTCCAGTAATTTTGTGCGACTTTAGTCTCGATATCGCTATCTTATCTTCGTCTAGGTCAGGTGGACAAAATTCTCTGCAGTCGTCGTCCAATGTTGAAGGTTAATTTTGCCTGACAGCGAAATTATGGTCTTTGTCGCCGTTATACAGTCTGCAGAAGTGGTGTTCCATATTTTCAGCACCGATTTCAACACCGATTTTTTTCTAGGTGTCCTTTTTTGTCCTTGCAGGCTTCCATTCTGACTTTCTAGAACAAGTGGACCTAGCATTTCCTTTTTTCGAATTTTCGAAAACCATTCCAGCCGTACCATCTCCTGGGTGGGATGCGGATTTGCCATATGCAACAGACTTTGGAAGGTGCTTTATGCAGGTGAACTTAATCGATAAATCGATAAAGCCTAATACGCGTGCATGCTTCCCTAGAACTTAAGGCAACATCTGAAGCACAATCTGATAAGAAGGGAGAACGTTTTTGGTAGAACAGTTCGTAAGCAGAGCTTACAAGACGTCTAAATGTGGACTTTGTCTTATTGACTTAGTGGCGGGACGAAATATTACCATTGCAAGTACACAGTTGCCTCATCTCAATATACACAAGGAGACAAGGCGGCCTACAGCTAAACTCAAAGAAAGCAGTTGAACTTGACGGCTTACCGCCCGTGGTATTCAAAGCCAATGAAGATGACTTTGTGGAAAGCATACACTAACTCATTTCTCAAATCGATTTGAAAGAGTGTATGCTTCATGAATGGAATCTCAGTATCGTTTACCTGGTCTGCTAAAAAGGTAATTATCCTAGCTGTTCTAGTCTGCCGTATAGTGTGATCGTCTGAAACGTTTAGTTTATAACCTGACTGGCCCCTATTAGTATGGCCCTCGACCATATCTTCACACTTTGGCAGATCCTGGCAGAAAAATCAAGAAGTTCAAATCGACACCCACTCTCTTAAGGCCGCAAAGTCTCTCCTTTCACACCCGAAGAACTGAGAAGGGTGACAACGGGCCTGCCGACCTGTAAGGCAAATGACCCAAATGGAGTACCGAGCGAGATCCTCAAGATCGGATGCGGAGAAATCGTACGTGCTTCTGATTCTATTGGACAAGGGCAAACCACCGCTTTTGTATCCATCTTCATTCCGACCGCTATGTATCATGGATAACGTCGGAAAAATCTTGAAGAACGATCAAGGATAAGAGAGTGCTGCAATCTTTTCGATAATGACTATGGCAAGGTCTCCACAAGAGAAGAAGTTTCAGCAACTTGGTCACGCTCGACATCAAGAATCTCTTGTGGCGACAAAGTGCACCGGCCTACTTCAGGAAGATGCTAGATAGCTATCTCCAAGATCGAGTACTATGGTACGACACGAATGCGGAACAAAGAGAGAAGCGGTACACGTCGGGGGATGCTTGGTCACGAGTTCGTGTTGACGGCCCAAAAAACGGAGATGGTTGTTCTTACTAGGGAACGATGGTTCGGTAGGGACATCCGTGTTAGGGTAGCGGGTGCAAAAATCTACGCCAGCCCAATATTTCGCTATCTCGCTTTCCTGGATCACTGCAAGATTTACCTTTGGGGAGCACAATGGGAGCGCGGCTGATAAAGCCGCATGGTCTAAGTTCTTAGCGACCCGAGAAAGTTTAAGAGGGAGGTACTTGCGTCGGTTGCCAAGTCTTTATTGCTGTACGATGCTGAGATCTTCGCAAATGCGCTGTCCAGATGGGTTCTTTGAAAGCTGGTGACGCTGTTATTATTGTACCGTACCCGACGTATTACTTGCATAGAAACGTAAAGACAAATTTCTGTCTAAGGAATCTGACAAGATAGCAAGAGGAGAAGTAGTTCCTGGATCATGTTGAAACCAGGAATGGAAAGACGAGGTTGTGGGCAGGTAGACACATCGACTCTTACCGGTACTGAGCCCATGGCTCTCTCTGCACTGTATGATAATAAAAGCATCACCCAAATGCGACAATTACCCAGAATTGTAAGATACCGCCGAGCACAGTTATTTCGTTTGCGCAAGGTGGCATCAGCAACGACAGGTGTAAGAATTCCGGCTAAGCCTGATTATCACGCCCGAAAATATCATTTACACGGCGTATGGAGAGCGTGGATACCAATGCCCAGTCAGTAATAATGGAAAAGAGGGAAAAGCAGGCGGTGGACATGCCTTTGCGTCAGTAAGCATAGATTTGGTTCATGGTACTCGTAGCATTGGCTAAGCATACCACTACTTTGGATTGCCAGCAGAACATCGGAGTGAAGATATCGGAGGTTTGATAAGAGACCACGGTACCCTTTGGGGTGCTTGCTTTGGATGGCTTTTTAATTGAGAGGCTAGCTGCCTTGTTGCTGTCGCGGGCCGAACGGTGGCCTTACTCTAGCCCTATTGCCATGCGGCAATACTCAGATGGACAGTTTTGTAGATGCAGATGATCTTTATTATTTCGGAACTCCAATGGTCCCGGCTAAAGCTATTTATTTAGTTCCCACAATACGAGTGCACAGGTACAAGAAAATCAGCAAAGCTGTCAGTCGGATGCCATAAATTATTGTAAATGCATAGTTTCACAATGTTCTAAGAATATTTTAACGAAGTCAAACCCCGTCCTTTAAGGACCAGCTAAGGGAATGAACTTGGAACCAGAAAATATCGCCATATGAATACAAAATTAAATATTAAATGGATAGGTCCATGGCCTTATTGAGAAGCGATGCTTCGAATGTAAAATGCTCTACGTACTGCATTCCATTTTTGAAAACTGGTGATCTAAACGAACTTGGCACCGAGTGATGAAGGATTATGACCAAGTGACCATGAATGTCACACCGTTTTGACCAGAGGTTTGAGAAGAGCGTGCTTTGAACTAAGGGTATTCCGTGGAAAACTTTCAAGGCCCTGTCGGCCTCTGTACTGGCTCGCCGTATAGATTTTCTGATGTTATGAAAATCTACTTTTCCTAGGCTCATGAATGGGTGCGGCTAGAACCAGACCCAGGAAAGGGTTTAGTCCTATTGTAATGAGGCTAATTTGCTACAAATTTCAAAGTTTTTTTATTCAAAATTTATTCAGTTCCTTGTTTTTGAATTGCCTAGATCTCTTGACAAAAGCAAAAACTTTCCGTGGAAAGTCAACAACTATTAACAGACAAAATTGGCTACTCTATGTCTACATCCACCTACCTTACAGATCACTTTTTGTATTTTTATAAATAAATTGTTCAATCAAATAAATAAACTGACAAAAGGTTAACCAACATGGAAAAGCCTCTATACTGAGGGTCGTCGAAAGCGACCAGGATACCCAAGCTCAAAGGTATTGGTTAACCACTTTCAACTGATTTTCGAAACTACGAGTATACCACAAATATCACATGCAGCATCGAAAAGTTGAATGCAAACATATTCATTTGATGGTGAAATATTCATCAGAGGACGGAACAGTCCAAAGTGGCGTTGAATTTGTTCAAATGGAGTACCCTCAACTTCCTGACTTTGATGTGCATATGCGCTGGATGTGGTTATTTGAACGAAAGTTAGCCACTTTGTCCTTGCAAATTGGTATTTTACTTTTCAAATTAGGCTTCATGCATGTTTGAGTAAAGAAGTTGACTACACTGCATACTGTGTAGTGTGTACCATTCACTGAGGGTCGGCAAGGATACATACAGAATTCATTTATCCTTTGATGGTTAAGGTTAGTTTTGTTTGTTCTGTGAAATAGAATAAAATGTCTCACAGCTCAGAGGTCCGAGAAGAGTGATGACTAAACCAGACCTAGCCATTTGGTGGAATTTCACAGACAGTAGTCGCCAGGCATGATTAATAGAGTCCAAGCAGATTGCTCCAGATCGATATGAACTCATCTATTTACAACTGACCAGCTGGTCACTGAAATAAACGGAAAAAAAGATTTGTGAGGAAGAGGTATTGTGAAGTGGTAAAGGTCTTCGGCTTGTGTGATGATCTGGATTTAAGACTTGGCCATCACCAAACAGGGGAATCGCCAAATCATCCTTCTGCAAACCATCGAAAGTGAATTCTCACACTCTCCTACCGTTCAGTGTAGGAAAATCCTACTCCTTTTGCACAAAGTGGTAAGCTTCTTCGCCAAAAATTAAATTTTTTTTTGGTTTGAGGGAGGTATCTCTGTGACTTATTTGGGACAGATTACCCCATCAAATCAGGGGATACTTTCACTTTCAGGAGTAAGAGTTGCTTTATGAAGCAGCAACTGATTAGACGATTAGACCTGGTGCCATTAAGCCAATTGAACTTGATAACAAACTTGCTGTTGAGGGATCGAAAAGGCTGAAGACTCGACCTTTTTATATATTTCTGCAGTCGAGATAAAGCTGCCATGGCATAATCTACGAAGCGAATCTAGAATAATCCAAATTCGTCCTTGTTTAAGCTTCCATTGAATACTATGGCAACAACCAAAGACGGTAGCCGAATTCATTGAAATTTGTCGTGGGGAGCCGGCAACCATCCTCAGACTTGATTCGGTCATCTCAATTCGTTGTTTACATTGCTACCACGCGCTTAACTCCTGTTAACGAAGTAACACTGCAATAGACTTAAGGCTATCCAAAAAGTACGCTAAAAATATTGCCGGCTGAAAAGTAGTATAGAAAGCTTTTAAAAGATACCATAACTTCGGAATTGGTTTAGAGGTCCCGACCTTGTTGAAGAGGAAGAATAGGAGAATCAACTGCACACGCTTTACGGAGGAACTCGGCAAGTCCGTCTTTCCTTCATCAAAACTTTGAAAGAAACAAAAACTAGAGGAAGCTATTAAAAAAGTAAACGTGGCTGTTGCTTAATGTCTTGAGCTGATATGTTCAACCAAGAAAAACCCCTGTTAATCTTCAGTTGTATGACGGAACACAAATTTATAGCGACTACTTGTCGGCTATCTTTGGAGGACCAAACTTAAATATCAGGACAAGCAAGGCTGGATATACCCATAAGATCAGATAAAACCTATAATGAGTTAGAAACATCTAGTTTCTATCCCATGGTCCGGACTATGAACCTGATTACAAGCAACTCACGGCTTCTATTATGCAGTTGCAAGTAAACTGGGTAACAGAACCCAGAGCAGCTCGCATCTGCCATCGTTTGTGGTGACGGATGTGTTCGTCAAATACGCTGTTGCTGGCTTTAATGTCTTTAAGTTGGCATACGGTGGGTGTTCTTGTCGCACCGTAAAAATTGTCAGCATGAACTATTGTCAGCTGACACGTTGAGCTGCTAAAGTTTATTTATTTTTGGTACAGTTTGCCATTTCATCTCCAAAAGACTGATTTCAGGACAACGACTTTAAATTTAATTCCAAAATCGAAGCTCTGTTCCTGAAACCCATAGAGCACCTTGTGAAATTAACAGTAGACATTACCAGCAATCACTAGTTCACGCTGTTGAATACCTAGACACCAACAAGGTCGACAACAATGCGGTCTGAAGAAAAGATCGCGGCTGTGTAAGATTATGTTGAAGATCTGAAAATTGAGCATAGCAGCTTGGACTCAAGGCTTACATGATCCAATTGGCACAAAAGCTAAAGCTTTTATTGTATCGAGTGTTCAGTGATTGGGCTTTAAATTGACTGAAAGTTGACCCATTTTGTTCAGTGATTGAGGCCAAAGAGTTACGTAAACAAGCAAAATAACAAGGAAGTTCCAAAAACCATTGCGTCCAAGAACTTGTAACGAACGGAGTGAATTTTACGTCGGTAACGTCATCAATCCATATTTCTACAAAATCGTGACTGAACCACTCTTCACTGTCAATAGACTAAGAAGCATTTTGATGATCAACGATTTTTTGTTCCCAAATTTGCGCCACATCAAAGTGGAAGAACTGAAGTTTCAACAGGATGGTGCTCTACCTCATACTATCATGGAAAACATCGCTTTACGAATACATGATTTGACAATAATCATTCGAAGTGATTGGCTCATGAATTGGCCACCGAGTTGCTGCCACTAATAAAGTTTCTGTGGAGCAACAACGATTGACTCTGACACTTCGGAACTCGAGTAATATCCGATATATACCACCAATTGCTTCAAAAGTGGTCAAAGAATGGATCTCGCACATATGCACATATGGTCCAAAGTATTTCCAAATATTAAACGGCATGAAATAACGCGTGTTCAAACTAAAAGTTTCTTTTGGATTATGCACATATTATTTTGACACTAACAACTCCTTTGTACTGGAAGTCTTGACTGTCAATCAGCAATATACACCCGCAGAACAAAATTAATCGTTTTATGCTCCAACTATGTTGGAAAATATTGCAAAATTATTTCCAAAGTGAGTGCGGTGTTGCCGAAAAAGTGTTTTATTTGAAAGCAGTACCCACTTGTACGCAAGTTTGCGCAAAAGATGCATGAGACTGGCTTGCTTGTGGATTACACTCACGGTCCTAGTTATTATACGGTATGTACCGACGAAAATACGCCTGCTGTAGTAGAGAATGTTCGACTGAATCCAGGAACATCGAATCGCCATCGAACTCAACAACCTAACATTTCACGCAACAGCGTGCCAAGAATTTTGCACAAAGATCTACGAAACAAAGTTCAATTGAAATTAAAGGCAAACGACCATTCGCTTCTTAGTTTGGCCCTAAAGCAGGTCGAATTGGACCCCGAAATTTGCCCGAAAAAATAGATTTTTTTCTGACGAGCTACATTTTCATCTCGGCGGCCATGTTAACGAGCAAAATAGCATCATCTGGGGGGCGGAAATCCGTACGTGATTCTCGAGAAGTCAATGCGTCCGTAGAATGTGACAGCTTAGCCCAAATTTTAGTGGTGGGGCCCATTTTATTTCGAAAATGCTCATTTTTGTGGATTCGTGAGGTAGAGCCAGAAACAATCAATAAGGTCTTGGAGCATTGGGTTTGTTTATTGCAATAAACGAATATGAAGCTCTTAAATAAAAAACACCCTTATCAGTTACACTACAAAAAGATATGGTCTAGCTGCTAAGAACTCTGAAGTTTATCTTTACAACTAGCTTCGGACACATACAGGGCCCTGGCAATAGTATCAATAGGCTTAATACTACTTGGCAAGCGTATCTGAACCATAAGGCTGACATTCTTTATACTAAAGCGCATGAGAAAAATTGTTGAGTTTGTATATTAAAATCTGACAAATCAATAACTTTGCGGACACCAACCTAACCTTGACTGCGGCCTATATCTGGTGGAGGAAGTGAAAAGGTGTAGCATGCATTGCGTCAAGTTATCTAGACCTTTATTTTAAGTGGCGCTACAGTCCGGTACGACAATGTCACGCCCAGCAGCAAAATTGATTAGCCAGCTGAAGGCCTTATCGGAGGTGGTGTCGTGCAGGCTATATTTTCCGATTGTTCCACCAAAGATACCCTCTCTTCCTAGCTTTGCATTAAAATCACCGAGGACAATTTTAATGTCATAGCAAGGACATTGCTCGTAGGCCTTGTTAAGGAGCTCATAGAAGGCATCCTTGGTGTCGTCATCTTTCTCCACTGTGGGGGCATGCGCGCATATAAGGTCAATGCTGGCGAATTTAGCCTTGATGCGGATTGCTACGAGGCGCTCGCTCACATGCCGAAATCTCCGGACTTCTTGTCTTCGTCTGCCTCCGACAACAAATCCGCATCCAAATAAGCGCTGCTTTTACCGTATTAGATATCGCAGTTTTTCATCTTCTTTTTGTCCGGCCCATCCCATCGCATTTCTTGGATGGCGGTTATGACTGCTTTGCAGCAGTCTAGGGCCTCCGCTAGTTGTTCGACTGCAAGTGGTCTATTAAGGAACTTAACATTATACGTGCATATCCGAAGCTCATTGTCCTTAAATCGTTTGCGTGGGTTTTCAACAGTAGGTCCATTCATATCCGAGGCTTGCTGATTCTTCGTAACTTCTTGTTTTTTTAAATGGCCTGGCAGTTATCCCAGCGGCACAGCTCCCAACCTGGAGGACTTGTTCCATTTTTAATGCCCCTAGGACTAGGGGTCGGTTACACCGTAGCCAGTAACCCGTTCCGGGATGTGAGCGCTGCCGTTGCAGCCCGGATAAGGTCTTGTTTCGTTTTTCCGACACTAATCCTGATTCATGACAGAGGAAACTCGCCATTTGCCCCCTTCACTTCGCAATCTCTAGTGAGATTTCCAGATGGCGTCACGGGGAGGCGTGAAGTAGGACTTATAGGTATTAGCAGAGCTGCAAGATATCCACCTCTATGACCAATATTAAACGACTCTCTGTTTAATGCTCGTAATGGTTCTAAGTTGAACGCTTAAGCAACAGACGTAAATGACTTGTCTACTTGTCTGTTGGATCGTTTCTAGCAACTGTATTCTCTAAAGCAGGGGAACTCTGAGCATGGTTGTACTATAAATGGGCTTTTGGTCAATCATCTTAAAATTAAGTTTGGTCTTTATAAGAAGAAAGAAGCTGACTGGTCTGACTAGTGCTTAAGGGTATCACCATTCGGTTCTCAAGTGAAGTATTCTTATAACATTCTGGATAGCAAAGTCTTAAGCGGAAAGTCTTTAAGGGGCTCCCGGCAAGAGATAGGGTTTGTCATCGAGGAGGGTCCTTTGTATGTACACAACCATGATAGGACTAAATAACATAATGCGCCGGTTAGGTGGTGGAAAAAACGTAACTGGTGCTTTGTTCACACTGCAAAAACGGTCAATCACGGGTATATGGGGCTTTCCCCCACAGGTTTCGTTCTACTTTGATGCAACATGCCGTGGAATTCAAATGGTCTTGCGTGCCGACTAACTTCAGATGCAAAAACATCAGGACTACTGTTGCATCGAAAATACAAGATCGACGCATCATGTGCCCCTTAAATTGTTGCAGCCAATAAAGAACTGTAGTCGGGCCTTTAAAAATCGATTTAAGATCCGGCAAGGAGATCACCATCGACAAGGCTCAAAGAACAGTTTTTTATGATAAGGGTCTGCATTAGACTGCCATTGATTGTTCGGCTTCGTGTGGGCATAACTGCAGTAAGCATGAACGCTTCCAGACGCCCATAAAGGATCATCATCATTGAATAGGAAATACGGTTTCAAAAATTACTATTTTCGAAAAGTAAATAAATCGAAAATTATCTGACCAGCAAGTGTTCCGCTATCCTAAGTTGTCCGAACATGAGCTCATACACTAATTGCACCACATCCCGTTTATTCAGTGAAATATTTTTCAGTCCTACTCTTTGTGGATAGTGCTTCGAGGGATAGTCAAACAGTTAATTAACAAAATTCCTACAAAGACCAGTATCTGCCAAATTTTTGATTTTTTCCATGTAACATATGTATGTACTCGTAAACGTGAGCATTCCAACCCTTTTATGAATGGTACCAAGTCGGATGAAGTTTAAATTAGTTGTATGAATACTCGAAGGGGGTCGAAAGCAAACACTTTGTGTGTGTTCAGTTTATACAGAATCCCCACTTTACAGTTGAAATGTTCATTTTTCGAACGTTTCCTAAAGTGCAATTCAGTTGATTTTGTTTATTCAATTCGAGCAAAAGCCACTTGACCAACGTTCAACAGAGGGAATATCTATAAGCGGAATACCATATAGGAATTCTGGAATGTGGTTGTAGCACATATTTCTAAATTTCAAGTACCACATACGCTATCTGAGTTGAATATTCAAATTTTCATATTCATTTTGGAAGGTTCTTATGGTTTTGTTTTTTTTTACAAGCGAAATACTTTTATGCCCAACGATGAGCAACAAACTCTTGTTTATGGCTAAATTTTGGGGTTCTGGGGGACGATGTCTGTAGAAAAATTCACTTCTTGTCCACTATTTTTTAGATTGGATGGCATTGCAGGGTATACGAGTATGTGTGCATACAATACCAAGTTTGGAACAGAAGATATATTTGGTTGAAATATCTGCAGAGTGAAACGAGTTCAGTCAGTTTTAAAAAAAGGATTATGAGAAAATTATCAACCAACCAAGCGTCAGATAATCGGAAAGATAAGTAAAATCTTTGCCTCAAACAAATCAACATTTTCTGATAAATGTGATAGCAGTGCCTTCCACAGCGTATTCACTGCCGTTCATCATGACTAAAAATTGTCAACTCATACCTCGGCAATACCTTACTATCCATCTATCATCGGCTGTGGATGAATCAGTATCTTTAGGTACTCTAAATGAGATTCTTCAGATGTTTTCTTTGTATTCTCAAGTGAGGAGTGTACTCTAAGCCGTAAAAGGGAATCTTAATCTGCTACCTGATATGGCAAAGAAAGTATGACACTCGTTAGGGCCTGCATCCACTTGTTTCAACAACAACTGGCATGCCGGCTAAGGAGGTGCTTAAAGATTCGCCACTAGTTGTGGTCAATAAAAAACGATAGCCTGCTTTGAGCGTTTAAAACATCGCGAAGACTCACTGAATTCTGTTGGTCCCACAGGAGGCCAGATATGTTCTTAAGCATCCACCTTCGACTGGAGAATAGCTCATCAGCACGTCCAATCATCTCTGTTTTTATGACAACATTTATGGCAGTCATCCACAGTAAAGTTGTTTTCATAAATCTTTCGTCAATAACACAGAGAAGCTGCCGTTTCTTCTTCTTATCCTTTTATTAACCCTTTCCTCGTTATACGAACTTATGCGTAACGAGTTTTCCATTTTTACTACATCGCTGCTGCTCCGCTTATGGGGTTGGCTAATGTCGCAGAACGCGTCTACATAATGCTCGGTCCTGGATCGCTTCAGTGATTAGCCCCACATGTCGCTTCCATGTTAACGATTGATCCTAAGTACTTAAAGATAGTGCTTTTAGGAAGCACGCGTGCGCAAATGGGCATGTCAAATGCTCCGTCTTTGAACGACTTATCTTAAGCCCTCTGCTCTCTAGTGCATTTCTCCATGAATCTAAGGCGTTCTGTAAATCTTCGACGTTATCGCTAAGTATAACTGCGTCGTCAGCGAAGAGAATTAGCGTTACATTTGCTTCGCGCATGCAGTCTTTCAAAAGATAGTCGAGTACTGCCTTAAAGAGGAAAGGGCTAAGGACGCTTCCTTGATGAACTCCGACATTAACTGGAAATTCTCTCGTTAGTTCAGCAGAGCTTTTAACCTCAGTTTTAAAGTCTCCGTACATGTCTTGTATTATTGTAATATGGTATACGTTTCCGGTACCTTTTGAGACCTCAGCGGGGCCCCTATGAGATCCCTAGGCACTCGATCGAATGCTTTCTCGAGGTCGATAAATACCATGTGTAAGTCCTTAGACGATCTCGGTGCTTTTCCATTACTATCCGTAGGCTTTGGATAGCGTCCACTATCGATCTTCCTTCAACAAATCCACACTGGATGTTATCGAGCTTTATTATTTGCCGAAGACGTTCGTTTAAGATTCTTTCGACGATTTTCATCGTGTGTGGCATAAGCTTGATTGAACGGTAGTTATTGCGTTCTCGAGTGTCGCCTTTTCCTTTGTATAATGGAACCAAGAAGCTACTTCTCCATTGATTCGGCATAGGTTGTCCACTTTTTAACTTATTTAAAACTTTCGATAGCCAGTCGCTGCCGATTCCCTCCATCTTCGACCAAAACCCTGATGGAATGCTGTCTGGCCCACTTCATTTTTCCGATTGCTATACTTATTTCTTCGATTGAAAAGTCCGAAACTTCCTCCTACGATAGACCAGCGGTCCGGCACGATATCACGTGGAAACTGTTTGTTGAGCAACCTACAAATCACAAATTCGTTAGTAAGAGACCGTCTGAATTTTTGATGTATTTCAGCGAGGCTATTTCCGTCGAATTTTTTCGCCTCTGTGCAGCGAGCTTAAAAATATTTGGCATTTTAGTCCTGTACGACGTTTGAACTTCTTGGATAGCTTGTCTTCTATCCGCCGATCGTGAGGATATTTGTTCCAACTCCTGGTACAGGTTTTCCGCTTCTGCCGCTCGAGTTCGAGCCACGACTTTCTTTGCGATCTTTTTAAGACGCTCGTATTCAAGAGCCAGTCGGGCTTTTTCGATATCGTCGCTCCGATCGCATTTTGTCCACGCTTGGAATGCACTCTTCTTGTCGGCCACAGCTCGTTTGGTTTCGTCATTCCACCATCATGTCTCTTTGCAGACGTGACGGTATTGCGATATAGTCCCCAGATGGGACTTTGCGAGTGTTATGAATTCCTCGTGCATGCTGTTCCACATTTCTTGCGGGCTAAGTGAGTCTGCTATACCATTTATATTTTGAAGTACTTCTTTAGCCAGTGCGATAAATCTTGCGCTTCGTTTCTTCGATAGATTATACCACCGGATTTATGGCTTTCCAAACGATGCCCGTGTTTTCGGTGGTTCCGCTGTGAAAAATTCTGTAATGAGCAGACGGTGTTGGCTTACTAGCGATTCTCCAAGTATTACTTTACAGTCCTTAACACGGTTTCTCATCGACATTTTGCAGAGGTGATAATCTATAGCCTCTGCGGCTATAGGTGATAAGATGTCGTTGATGTTTAATAAACATTGTATTTAAAATGGTTAGGCCGTAAGCCCTACACGCTACAAGAATGTCTCTGCCAGCTGAATTTCTGGTTCCAAAGCCTTTACCGCCGTGGCAGTAAGTACAAAGATATACCTTGAGCACCCCTGGCATCAAACCTTACAATGCACAGATTTTTTTAATGGGGAAATCCTTAATCGACGGATTACAAGTGCAGTAACATTCCGTAAAAAATTCAGGGGCTACTAGAATATATCCACCTTGACATTGCTGCCATTAAACGATCACAAAATAAAGAGTCCGATTTCAACGGTGTGTTATAACAAATGGACAGCATTTCGTTGATATGCATTAAGATGCAAGAGATGCAATAAATTTGGAGGCAAATACCCACAAGATTGGTAGTTTGAAGGTCCACGGTATACGAATGAATATGCCCAAGACGTCATGATCTTTGGTAGGAATTACGAAATTAGTACGTTTTCTTGCAACCCGAAATGGGATAGAAATATCTCAACACTTGGTTCACGGCCCTGTATCAGCGTCGTTCCTCTGAGGACAATAGCAAAATAATTATAATGAAATTGAAAGGAAATAACTTTGAGCTGGATTGCTCCCTATTCGCTCTCCAAGACATTCAAAACTCCCTCCATCAAAACAATTAGGTACGTTTGCAAGTATGTAAACAAGGGCAGCGGTATGGTGGCTTTCAGGCTATTTTTAACATTTTACAGTAGATAACTTTGATAGCTAACACTTCGTTGGGGATGTTAAAAGCAACACAGTAAGGCAGTTTTCTCTAAATTGTCTTGAAATGCGTTGAAAATCGGACATCCTAACCACAGTTGTCAAGTATTTATATATTTATATCTAAAACTCAGGGACGTGCATCGTGTTTATATGGTATGTTATTCCCCTAAATGCGGTCTTAATTGGGCCTTAAACTTTCTAAGAGGTCGTAGTATCTACTGTAGCATGAAGGTGTATGACTGATTAAACTACAATAGGTTGTAACATAAGTAAGTATTGAACAATTGTTGAATGTTTACTTAATTTAATTTTTAATTTCGTAAAGTTGTAGCCTTCATCAACGTGTGTCTTCATACTATTGACCCGTAGGTGAGAATTGGACGCACTACAACTATGTGCATCGACAAGGTTACTTACTTACTTTAGGTGGCGCTACAGTCCGGGGTGGACCTGGGCCTCAGTCAACAAGCTTCTCCAGCTAGCTCGATCCCTGGCTAGCTGTCTCCAGTTTCGCACGCTAAGTTGGCTGAGGTCCTCTTCCACTTGCGTGCGCCACCTGAGTCTTGGCCTTCCTCTACTGCGCTGTCCCTCGGGGGCGGATTCGAAGACTTTTCGGACCGGAGCATTGGTGTCCATGCGCTCTACGTGACCCAGCCATCTCAGTCTTTGGATCTTCACTCTTCTGGCTAGGTCCATGTCGCTGTACAGTCCATACAGTTCGTCGTTGTATCTCCTCCTCCACTCACCGTCAATGCAGCCCGAAGAATTTTTCTCTCGAAGCAACCAAGAACACCCTCATCCATTTTTGATAATGTCCATGCCTCTGCGCCATAGAGCAGGACCGGGATTATTTCTTCGCTTGATCTCAGCGCTGGTGTCGTTGTCTGTATTTATAGCGGAGCCTAGGTAGACAAAGTCCTTAACTACCTCAAAGTTATATCTGTCGAGGGTGACGTTCTGTCCGAGACGTCGGTGTTGGTTGTCCTTTTTGCTTGACAGCATATACTTGGTCTTGCCCTCATTGACCGCTAGACCCATTTTCGCCGCTTCCGTCTCAATACTCGCGAAAGCGCCACTGACATCACGCTGCTTTCTCCCAATTATGTCAATATCGTAGGCGTATGCGAGTAGTTGGACGGACTTTTGAAAGATAGTGCCTCTTGTGTTTGCTCGTGAGTTTTGCACCATTCTTTCAAGTACGATGTTGAAAAAATCGCATGACAGCGCATCGCCTTGTCTAAATCCCTTCTTGACTTCAAGGGTTTCGGTGAGATCCTTACCGATTTTGATGGAGCAGCGTGCATTCTCCATCGTCATCCTGCACAGGCAGGTATTGGCAGGGATCCCGAAACTAAACATTGCTCTATATAGCTCGTCTCTATAGATGCTGTCATACGCGGACTTAAAATCGATGAAAAGGTGGTGGGTATTGATCTGAAGCTCATGGGTCTTCTCCAAGATCTGCCGTAGTGTGAATATCTGGTCGATGGTGGACTTTCCTGGCCTGAAGCCACACTGATAAAGACCTATCAGGTTGTTGACGGACGGCTTCAGGCGTTCACACAATGCGGCAGATAAGATCTTGTATGCGATGTAAAGGAGACTGATGCCTCTGTAGTTGGCGCAGTTCAGAGGGTCTCCTTTCTTGAGAATTGGACAAACAATGCTGAGGTTCCATTCATCGGGCATACTTTCGTCCGACCATATTTTACAGATGAGTTGGTGTATGCTCCTTACCAAGTCATCGCCTGCCGCTTTGAAGAGCTCGGCAGTCAGGCCATCCGCTCCAGCAGCTTTGTTGGACTTAAGCTTCGATATGGATATCTTCACTTCATCCAGGTCGGGTGGACGGAATTGTTGGTCATCATCGTCCAGGTTGAAAGGTTGATTCTGCCTGACAGCGGTATTTGGTCCGTCATCGCCGTTATACAGTCTGCAGAAATGATCTTTCCAAATCCTCAGCATCGACTGCGATTCTACTACGATGTTCCCTTGTTCATCTCTACAGGCTTCGGTTCGGGGTTTGTTTCCGCGGCATGTTATTTTTACCTTTTGGTAAAACTTCAGAACCTCATTCCTGGAGTAGCATCTCTCAATTTCCTCGATCGCGCGCTTCTCATGCTCTTTCTTCTTCCTCCTGAGAAGCCGGTGCTCGTCTCTCCTCTTCCGCTCATAGAGCTCATGAGCAGCTCTGGTCTTTCTAAGCAGCGCCGCGTTATATGCATCTTGCTTAGCTGCATGTGCTTGCCGGCATTCATCATCGAACCAGGGGTTTCGTTGTGGTGGACGAGTGAAACCCAGCACATCAGAAGCGGCATCTCTGATGGCGTTTTGGCAGTGTTTCCAATGGTCTTCGATGCTTGATGCTGGCGGAATTGGACCTCTTAAGAGATTAAGAGACACTCGATCGGAGAAGGACTTGGCGATCTCTTGGGATATCCGCAACCATACCTTGGCTACAACAAGGTAATGGTCCGAGTCGATGTTGGCTCCTCGGAACGTACGGACATCCATAATGCTGGAGGAGTGTCTTGCGTCGATCGCAATGTGATCAATCTGGTTGACTGTTGATTGATCAGGAGTTCTCCAAGTCCCCTTGTGTATGTCGAGATGTGGGAACCGCGTGCTAGCCACGACAATGTTTCGCCCCGCCGCAAAGTCGATTAGCCTGAATCCGTTATCGGAGGTGGTGTTGTGCAGGCTATATTTTCCGATTGTTCCACCAAAGATACCTTCTCTTCCTAGCTTTGCATTAAAATCACCGAGGACAATTTTAATGTCATAGCTAGGGCATTGCTCGTAGGTCTTGTTGAGGAGCTCGTAGAAGGCATCCTTGGTGTCGCCATCTTTCTCCTCTGTGGGGGCATGCGCGCATATGAGGCTTATGTTGGCGAATTTAGCCTTGATGCGGATTGCTACGAGGCGCTCGCTCACATGCCGGAAGCTGAGGGCTTCTCGTCTTAGTCTGCCTCCGACAACAAATCCGCATCCAAATAAGCGCTGCTTTTGCCGTCGATAGCAATTGCCTTGGTAGATGTCGCAGTTTTTCATCTTCTTTTTGTCCTGCTCATCCCATCGCATTTCTTGGATGGCGGTTATGTCTGCTTTGCAGCAGTCTAGGGCCTCCGCTAGTTGCTCGGCTGCACGTGGTCTATTAAGGGATCTAACATTCCACGTGCATATCCGAAGCTCATTGTCCTTAAATCGTTTGCGTGGGTTGTCAACAGTAGATCCGTCCATATCCGAGGCTTGTTGATGCTTCGTAACTTCTTGTTTTTTTTAAATGGCCGGGCAGTTACCCCGGCGGCACAACCTCCAACCTGGAGGACCAGTTCCACTTTGAGTGCCCCTAGGACGAGGGGTCGGTTACACCGAAGCCAGTAACCCGTTCCGGGATGTGAGCGCTGCCGTTGACCCTTATAGGGCTCGTCCGCCACCATCTCTTTTCCAGGACCCTGACTAAGTCCTGGAAATCCTTTCCGGCCTGAGCTCCAAATATGTTGGAGTAGCCCGGATAAGGTCTTGTTTTGTTTTTCCGACACTAATCCTGGTTAATGGCGCAGGAAACTCGCCATTTGCCCCCTTCACTTCGCAACCTCTAGTGAGATTCCCAGATTGCGCCACGGGGAGGCGTGAAGTAGGACTTATTAGCAGAGCTGCAAGATGTTCGGCTGCAGAGGCTCATTCTCGCCATTTAAGGAACCAGCATATCGACAAGGTTATCTTTGGTTAAAGTTCCAATTTTTTTCAAAGATTTGGTTGCAGGGATATAAGATGACACTTGCCTTTCTTACTTTGTGTTTGATACTTGCTTTTTTTCAGTTTTGAGTCAAGTATCATACAACGATACCTAGGACTAGAAGAACATGGTGTGAGTGAATTGCATCAGTACAGGTCTGCTCGGGTTGACACAAAGGCCACAAATTGCACCCCATGTTTTTAATTTGTCTAGAACAACCTCCAGGAATTTAACTTTTCACTGAGCTAATCTTTCCTGACACTAGTATCACCACCTTCTCTGCCTAGTCTTACAAATATTTTGTTCTTAACCATTACCCATTACCGACTCTTTGTGGCGTTTTTGTATGGGCGAATTGATTAAAGTGACTCTTTCCTAGTGCTGCCTAAATAATTCTTTTCCTTAGCATAAAGACTATTCATTGAGTAACAAAATTCCCTTTTGTCCAGCTCGATCGATGACTCTTTTTGCGGGCTTCCATTCTGCAAATATGGAGGTATAGATTCACTCGACTCTAATCTACGAATAAACTGATATTTGCTTTTTCCAAATCAATAAGAACAGATTAAGCTTATCTGGCTCAAGTTAAATTATTAGGCTCTACGAGGTACCGGAATTTCGGTCATTATACTCGTATATTGTACATTCAGACCATAAAAGTAATCCTTCCGAATTTTCACAATCAAGTGAGACTTGTCCTATTTGTTTTCATCCTTATTCATGTTCGCTTCTGTTCGGGCATATTCTTCTTGGGTTTAACTCCTTACAATCATTTTGCTGGTAGCATCCCTCAATATCCTTTCTTGACCGATAATCAAAGGAATGTCAATGTGACATGAATTTGCACTCTCTTAGATTCTGGTGGCTCAACGATTTACTTTTATTCCTTGGCTGACACAAATGTGATCTGGGATAATGTTGACTGGCTGAAACCTTCAAAACTTTGTTGTTGAAGAGCAGTACCTTAGACAGTTTTTCAAATTGCTGCTCCTGATCCCAATGAAGAAGTGACGCAATATCAATTGGGCCGTAACGTGAGTTGCAATGAGACCATATGTTAAAGCCACCCGACTGTAGTTCATTTGGCCGAACGAGCATCTTTCACAACATTGGCAGTTTTTTCATCATCCATTCGACAAAAGGCTTTTAAATATCCGAAATGCCACGCTACTATAAATGGAGGGCATCCTCGAAAAAGTTCGAGCGACGACAACAAGCAGGTTCTCGGATTCATATATATTGTTTTTACCGACGGACATGGACTAATTAATACTCTGCGTGCTTTTATCTTCGTTTGCGTTTGGTCCAACTTCGAGATTTTAATCCAAAAATGTATTTTGGGCAGAACAAAGTATGACAGTTCAAAAACTTAATATTATTTAATATTAAACTTGAAAATTTCGCAGTGGACACATTTTATACCTTTCCGCACTGATTTATTCCTTCGAAACGGTTCCTTTATGGCAGTCTTCGTTGTTTGACCTCCTGGCGTGTCAACTCCACTTAAGGTCCACTCAATTTTTGCCTTAAATAGGCATCAGTTGTCGATGATTGACAAGGTGGAATGTGTCGTCCTTAAACGGAACTTCGATTTCAGACATAAGTATTAACATTCGTTTAAGTTGCAGATTAATTTTCATATATGGGCCTCGTCCTTTCAGTATATTTTGGTCTATCAGATACACCTGATCGAAATCGAAATAAAAGTAAAAAAAAATTGTGATATAAAGAAGATATTTCCCTCGGTTCCCCCGCAAGCTTTTGTTCTTCACTGAACTTTTGTACCTTTGGAAATACATAACAAAGAACATAGGGAAAGATGTCCTTCTTTTTGATTCTTAAAAGAAAATGCTTGACTAACAGCTTCAAGAGTCCTTCGGTTCGTTATGTTTTATAACCGAGAATCCTTCATACTTGGATGTTCTTTTGCAACTGAAAGCTGTGGAAAGCTGAAAATAATTCTTTAAAGATATTAGAACAGTGTTTTGTATTCCGCTTTTCTTTACAAAATTTAAAGGATAAGTGAGAAAAGTTAAGAATTCGAAAGCAGCTTATTCCTCTCTTAGACTTCACCAACCATTCAAACTCAAAACGCTTATTAAAAAAGAAAAAACCGTAGAAAACTTGGGGTTCTCTCATAACATCTTGTAATTAGTTGAGAATACACGTGTACTCGTACAGCTCCAAGCTCAAAAAAAATACGTATCTGCAGAACCACCCATGCAGCTATCAACTATAAACAAACATATTAGTACTCGTAAAGTAATAATCCTCTTATAGCAGCATTTCCATTGCAAAATTCATTGCCAGGATTTCAACTGCCACTGATACACGGATACGTTAGATAGGTTAAGGTATACAAATTTATCTCAGAACTCCTTCACTAGGAACATGAGTTTCAAAAGAAAGATAACGTCTCATACCTACTCGTACTTCCTGTCTTTTAGCCAACTTAGGTGCACGTGTGACTTATCTTTAAGCCATTTTCCTCTTCGTATATCCTTTTACGAATAATTTGCGGTTTGATCATTGGCAGTTGTTTCTTACACCTGCATGAGGGGATTTTCAAAAGGAGTTTAACATAATTTTAAGATTTTCTGAAAGTGGAATTTTCAAACGACTGTCAGAAGTCATTTTAACGATAAGCAAATAATAATTGTTCGCCTGTGGGATTGTTATATCATAGTTGGTGTAGGTTGTATGGTACTTTTAGTGAATTTTCTATGTGAGGGTTTGGTATTCATACTCATACGTAGTCATGGGCTTGACAAGAGCACTTTCAAAAGTTTATGATTCGAAAAGATTCGATGTGCCTCCAAATGTTGTTTCATAGCTGTTAGTGATATCCTAAGGAGTATTTTTTTGTCATGTAGAGCGCTTTCTTTCACCCACGTATCTAAGCACTGGGCTTGATTTAAAAATTATTTAAAAATAGTTGAATTACTACTAAGGAACTGCAGCGGTTCGTTACTTCGTGACTAATTCCTACTCGAGTTCTCCAATCCTATAGTGATATGTGAGGGACTGAGAGGTGTCATCTTGACGAAAGCAAGCGTTGTTACTGTTTCTGTGCATCAGTTGTGCTTATTTTTTCTCCAAGTGGTAACCATCGGGTACTAGTTGGTGTCATCCGGATTCGACTTACTGAGCTTATAAGCCTGACAAAACTAGTAGCACAATAAAGGTGATGGAGCGTCCCGGATAATATAAATAAAACATATTTGGAGGCCAAGATTTCTGAAACTAAGTCATGGTCTTGAAAAAAAGATGGGAAGCCCTTTTTGAATCAACGCCAGCGCTCAGATCGCCGATCGGGTAACTGACTTCGGTTTAACCGACGCCTCGTTCTAGGGGTATCTACAACAGAAATAGCCCTACAGGTAGTGGTCGACGTACACCGGTACTCGACTTGCCAAACTCAAAAGCCTGAGAGCCGATTAGCAGACAAAACGAGACAACGCATCCCGGGCACAACAAATAAGACCTTTTCCGGGCTACTCTGACATATTTAGAGCTCGGGTCGGTAAGGATTTCCGAAACTAAGTCAGGGTCTTTGAAACGTGGTGCTGCAAGTGTTGAGCACTAAAACCAACGACAGCGCTCTCGACCTCGAATGGGTTACTGGGTTCGGTCGAACCGACTGGACCACTCAGTTTGTTTTTTCCTGCCAGTGTAACTGCTCGGCTATGGAAAACGATCTTCAGTTACTAAGCAACAGCTAGCCACGGAAACGGACGGACTCACTGTTGACAAACCCCTCTCAATAGAAAAGTCAGATCTCTTAACAAAAAGTTGAGGCTCTTGACAACTGCGAAGCAGATATTAACGTCCAGCAAGAAAAGCGATAGGTAGGGCTGAAGACAGAGAAAATAAAAAATTGCGACATCTACTAGACAATTGTCATCGACGGAAGAGCACCTACAATTTGGATGCGTTTTGTTTTTGGAGGCACACTAAGGCAAGTAGTCTTGAGTTTTTGGAATGTAAATGATCGCCTCGTGGCGGATCCCTCGTCAGGAAGAGAGGGCATCTTCGGTAGTACTGTCGGAAGATATATGTAGCCCGCACGACACCACCTCGACATGGGATTTAGGCAAATCGACTATACGGTGGCATTCCAATATCTCGATGTTCACGAGCGTTCATATTGCGATCGGTACAAGACACTCCTCCATTATAATTGATTTCTGAATGTTTCGAGGTGTCAACATCGATTCGGACCATTTATTTTAACCAAGGTATGGTTGCATATATACAGAACAGCGCAAAGACAACGTTATGCTATCAGGAAGCCAAAACAGTAAGGGACTGAAAGACACAGATATAGACTGAGACAATTAAAGGTTAATCAGTGTCTTAGAAGCTTTAAAGTCCACAACGAGCTAAACATACGCCGCCGTTCCCATTTTACTGCTAAATGGCATGGACGTGTGCGCTGGAACGGGTAAAGGTTCAATACAAGAATGGAGCCCTGCTGCACACTTGCAGTGAACTTGAAACTTTTGTACTCAATTTGATTTGAATATGTGAGTGAGAGGAGATACTTTGACCCTTAATCGGAAATTTGACGAACTCAAGTGTAGGTGCGGACAAAGCTCAAACTGGAAACTGTAAAGCGTGCTATAAAGCGTGCAGATTGCCCAGAAAGCTGACAGCCAGAATATCATTGTAAATTAGTGTTGGGATAAGGGAGAATTTCTTATGCTTTTTGTCGAACGATCAAAAGTTTTAACTATCTCTGGAACATTGCTTTCCTTTAAGTCGCCGTTTTTGTTCATATTCAAACTTGACACGCTTAAAAAAGGCATTGCAGACACTCTTGGATCTTTTGAACTTTTCAAATCGACCTCTGTCAGGCTAAACTTGTAGGTACCGAAAAAATATTTCTCTAACTCTGACATTCCTCTACAGAGAGCTACCTCTGCTATATGCTATTTCTTTGACCCAAAAAGGCAAATGAATAATGGCGACTTTACGTAGGATATCCATCATCCTACCAAAGGACGCTAGTGAAAGTGAATAAAGATATCCTTGGCAATGTTTTCGAGCTATTTTTGGTCTCGTTTGCTTTGCCAGCTTTTGAAAGAGGACATTTAACAACGAACTATAAAGTGCCATGGTCAGAAAAATGCACGTTAATCGCTTTAGATGGTTAGGGCTCTCCCTTTTCTCTCGACATGTTTATTGGATGCAAAACGCTTCCCAGATACAAATTTCTTTAAGTTTGGGAACAGATCGAGATCTGAGGGTGGAAAATCACTAGAATAGGAGGGATGGCAGAGCAAATCCTACCTTAAATCCTGCAGTTTTCCCAACGCGAATACAACCCTGTGTACAGGTGGATTGTCCTGGTAAAAGATGATTTTTCTCCTTCAAGGCAGGCCTCCAGTTGGTCTAGAATATTTGAGTAATATTCGCCTGTAATTGTTCTGCCTTTTTCAAGGTAATCAATTGGCAGGATCCCTTTCGCATTTCAAAATACGCTGGCATAACCTTTCTGGCAGATGCGATCGACTTTGATTTCTTTCGCACTCGCCTATCGTCCAGATAGTTCCAGGTGTGGTTGCGGGTTTTGGCTGTCCTTAACATTCGTGCGACCACGTTAAAACTCAGCTGCCTACCTTTTAACGGTGGACATGTAAGGAGCATAGTACCCGTAAACTTTTTTCAACTTTGGATGAGTTTTCTAAGGGGTTAATCCATCCAAAACGAAGAATCTTATGATCGATGTTCAAGTTTATCCATTTTAATGAAAAACTCGCAAGAGGTCTAGGTTTGATTTGTCGAAAATTCGATAAATAATTCGTAAAACAAAAATCGCTGTAGTTGAAATAACAACTAAAGGCCTTACACGTCAAACACACGTATCACATATCTATATATAAAAATCAATGTTTGTTTGTCCTTTATAGACTCTTAAATGGTAAGAGATAGAGCACTGATGTCTTTGGCAAATTTGTTCAAAATTCTATGAAATAGGTTTTGGTACCAATTTTTTATTTTTTTTTTTTTTTTTTTTCATACAAAACTTTATAAATAATCATAATTATATTGATCGGACACATAATTGATGAGTTACAATCGAAAATGTTTATTTTTTGATCCATTTTTGCAAAAATTAAGAAGTAATGCAGGGAAAAGTGGTTGGAAATATTAAAAGCTATAATTTTTGGGAAGGCATTTTCCCGATTGTAAGCACCAGTGACAAGATATAGAGAAAAAAAACTCGAAATTTTCTATTCTATTAGTTTTTTGGCGAGTTTTTCATGGAATTTTCCTACAAAATGAATCATCAATGTAATTATATTTAATTTTAATTGCTTTCCAATGCCGAGTTTTTGTATTTTTTTGAGTTGATTTCAACCGATAAAATTCGTCAACAAAGTTTTTTTCAATTGCTTTAGAATAATACCAATTTTTTGTATTGAAGACGGTGCATTTCAGATTACGATTTATACTTATAAAACATGCCTCCCAAACGAGCAGCGATTGGTTCAAATATACCTCAAGCAAAAAAGAAAGAACAGTTGCGAACCTCAGAATCGGACGAACAACGTGAGCAAGGACTCGAAGCTCAACGATTACGCACAGCTGAAGCCCGTTCGTTTGAAACAAGCGAGTGGCGTGAGCAAAGACTTGAAGTTCAACGATCACGCACAGATGAAGCCCGGTCGTCTGAAACAAGTGAGCGACATGAGCAAGGACTCGAAGCTCAACGATTACGCACAGGTCAAGCCCATTCGTCTGAAACAAGCGAGCAACGTGAGCAAAGATTTGAAGATCAACGATCGCGCACAGTTGAAACCCGTTCGTCTGAAACAAGCGAATGACGTGAGCAGAGACTCGAAGCTCAACGATTACGCACAGGTTAAGCCCATTCGTCTGAAACAAGCGAGCAACGTTAGCAAAGACTTGAAGATCAACGATTACGCACAAGTCAAGCCCATTCGTCTGAAACAAACGACCGTCGTGAGCAAAGCCTTGAAGATCAACGATGACGCACAGTTGAAGCCCGTTCGTCCGAAAAAAGCGAGAAACGTGAGCAAAGACTCGAAGCCCAACGATCACGCACAGGTCCAGCCCATTCGTCTGAAGCAAGCGAGCGCCGTGAGCAAAGACTTGAAGATCAACGATCGCGCACAGTTGAAGCCCGTTCGTCTGAAACAAGCGAGCGACGTGAGCAGAACCTTGAAGATCAACGATCACGCACAGTTGAAGCCCGTTCATCTAAAACAAGCGAGCGACGTGAGAAAAGACTTGAAGATCAACGATCATGCACAGCACGGTCTAGACGAACACTGAATGATTCATGGATGCCATTATTGGAGCTGGTTGCCCTCCATTATGATCAAAATTATGATTACAATCTTCATCCGAGTGGTGTTTTTGGGAAAATGAACACATTATGCGTGCACTGTATACCTTGGTATAAGGTAACACAAGCTAATCGAAACATTTCTTGAGAAGCATTCGGAAGCACAATTCGTGTTTCCAAATGACATCGTTCCGCGCAACAAATATTAAACGCGAGAATTACATGCCAACCTTCAAGGTGCAGGGCAAAATTTATCATCGTGCTGGGTCATTAATTCCACTTCCTGGCGCATATTACAAATTTCTTCAGATTTATTTCATGGGAAACACGGACGAACAAGTCGATCAACGTTGTCGATTCAATAGGGACACTAGAAGAGAAATTGTCGCTGAACTGCAAACTTTATTCGATCAACACAACGAATTGATTCAACTGTTCGGAATTGTCCTTGAACGAATGCCAGCTGACGATTATAAAGTTGTAATTCGTGTAGATAAGGCACCCGTTGGTCAACAACACGCAAGACAATATAATGCTCCAACGATTGATGAAACAGCAATCGTTATAGTTGGCCAAGAACTCAAGTCAAGGGATATTATTCTCCATCGCAGAAATAGTAAGGTCCAACGAGTCCCAGAAACGCATCGCTCATACGACGGATTGCAAGATCCAGTTCTATTTTGGCAAGGAGAAGATGGGTACCTATCATTTCGGAATCAAAATGAGAAATCCGCTTACCGATGCAGAAACGAATAATAAAGTCAGTTCTATGAACTACTATTCGTATCGGCTAATGATACGTGAAAACGCTGATAATCACATCCTGAAATGTCGTCAATTGTTCCATGTATGCGAAAATCGAAATCGAACAACTTCTCTACATTCGCTTGAATCAAAATAAGCTGCGCTCGGAAGAGTACGAGTACATCCATTTACGCGATGCAGTCATTAATGATGGCAACGTCAATCAATTTAATTGATTTACCCGGCATGCCTCCGCCGGGCGTGCCTATCATTTTGCTTCGAAAAATTATTCCACCACGACTTTGCAACGGTACCAGGCTCTCAGCGAAAAAAATGATGGCCAATATTTTGAATGGAAAATTCAAAGAAAAAAATTTAACATACTATTGCCCTGCATTCCAATGATGTCAACAGATTAACCATTCGAGTTCAAACGTTTGCAGTTTGCGGTGCGACTCGCCTATGCAAAGACCATTAACAAGGCACAAGGATAGTCTTTACAAGTGTGTGGCCTGAAAAATAAAAAAAAAAAATGGAAATCCAACAGCACTTCAATAAACAAAATAAAAGTGTTCTTATACCTACATATATGCTGACTTTTTTCAATTTGATTTTTTTTTAAATGCGTAGCAACGCGCGCCGGGTACAGCTAGTTATCTTATAAAAGAAACAGCCCTGATAAAGAAGCTTTGTCGAGAGCTTCTTTTGCGAACTGAGTGAAAATCAGACATTTCAAATGGTACAACTTAATACATTCCAAAGGACTTTAAGGTTGGAACACAGAACTAAAATAATAGTTTGTGCTTATCTACAAATTAAATAAGTAGAGGTAAAGAGCAGTATCTTCTGTTCGACCTACTTAAGAAACAATTTCAATATTTTAATTTCTGTGTCTTTCACAGCAGCATAGTCCTTGCTGAATGGAAATATTGATGACTATTATGACATCAAATATGAATCTCAAAGCTCTAACCAATGAAATGTTTTGCTTGTTTGTGCTCATCTAAGAACGATTAAATTAATTTTGGAGCTGCATGGGTCAAATTATCACAAAATTTCATCTACACTTATGAAAATATCTGACTACCCAACAACCCCCTATCTTCTCGACCTCATACTTGCACAATAGTTTCTTGGGTCGATCCCTAGTCAAGCTAGACTAGGTAACATACCTTCACACTCTTTGAACAAAAGCAATACAAATAATCGTTAATCATATTACTCGTATACGAGTAAGAGAGTGTTCGTATTGTCCTTGCTGAAGCTCTCAGGTTATCTAGCAAATAAATTGTCTATAAATTTTGCTCTTTGAAATCATGTCAAATGCTTCCAAAGGCACTTGAAGCACCTCACACAATATTCACAGTCGGCAGGGATTCCAGAGAATCTTTAGTAGAACTAACGTAACGAAGTGCCTCCTTTGTGGAGCATAGTTAAGCAATTTATTTTCGAAAATTTTCAAAAGAAATTCCCAGACAACAGGTGAAAGGATATATTAGAAGTTATTCGCTAAAGAAAACTCTTCTACGAATACTACCACTACAACAAAACAACAACAT
The DNA here is from genome assembly GCA_928272305.1 of Volucella inflata. Lineage (NCBI taxonomy): Eukaryota > Metazoa > Arthropoda > Insecta > Diptera > Syrphidae > Volucella > Volucella inflata. The sequence goes on from OV743719.1 coordinate 104,798,171, forward strand.
CGACGACAATAAACGAACAAACAAAACGGGGTGAGAATATCATTCTACTTCCGGTGTCACTAGGTGGTAGTTCCTTCTTATTTGTGCAGCCGGAAGTGGACCTGTGTTGGCGTTGCCTGCCAGAAGGAGTTGTGAATGTCCCTTCTAGGAACTAAACAAAATGATGTGTTTTATTTGCTTGGTGTTGGTGTGGAGGGAAAAATATTCTTGCATCTAAATTCCAATTTACGTGATTTAGTAGCAACGAAATACAGTTATGAGGAAGAATTTAGAATATGCTGTTGTGGCTGCAAAGTTCATTTTGCTTGGTGGTTGCTTGCATGGGTTACTCATGTTTAATGTGCGTGACCACATCCAATTTTATGAGTCGGGATGAGGTTGCATGTTTATGAGATTTACATCGGTTAACTGTGGGATCGTTTATTTCAACACTTTGTTGGAATCATTGTTTCGCACTTCATTTACACGACATCAAGTCTTGATTTTCAGCTCAGATTGACGGTAAGTTGAGATAAGAAAGGAAGTCGTTGTCGTTTATGTGTACATAATGTGGTTGGTGTTGCATAATCACAGGTAAATCGACTCTCACAATTGAGTGGGAGATCAGATCAGATCCTGTTGAGTTAATTGTGAGTCGATAAACTATATTAATTGTTCAGTTGAGGTGACTTTACTTTACTTCCCTCGTAGGGAGAATTCTATTAATCGGTCCTTTTTGTTTGCTCTTCAATTTAATTTGGTAGGTACCTGGTGACAACACTACTACTTAAGGGTCAGTCAACTTCGAAATAGCTTAGACACGAACTAGTGCCATTAATTTCTTCTGGCTTAAGACTTCCTATTTACGTCTGTAGAAATGTAGCATATTAAAATCAGGCAACATCCAAATGGCTCACGTTCAATTCAATGCTGGTGTGCCCCAGGACTACGTTCTGTCTCCGACACTCTTTTTAATTTTCATTAATGATCTGCTACTTTCTGATACTTCTTTGATGACGACAGTACTCTCTGCTTTTCACATTCGTTGCCGGACACACGTCCCTGCTTTTCGGTTGTAGAACGGGAACGCCAGCGTATGTTAAGCTCATTAAATTCCGATATAAAAGCATAACCAATTGAGGAACTACTAACAGAGTACAATTTAATGCTTCCAAAGCACTGCTGTCTACTGTCGCTAAGGTGAAATTCAAATACTCAGCCATTATCCATGAATGGTACTTGCATCGTTGAAACCGAAAAATTTTCCATTCACAGTATGTGTGTCAATGACAACTTACGTCGGAATGACCACATGTTCGAGGTCGTCAAAAATGCTGCGAAAGTTTTCATCCGCCCAAAATTGGAGTGCAATGCTCACGTCTGGTCAGGTGCTCCCAAAACTTCTTTCCGCCTACTACATACGATTCAAAACCGTGCGATGAAACTGAAAGGTGATGCTAATATCACACAGTCGATTGACACCCTCGACCACCGACATAATGTCTCCTGTCTCACCCTCTTCTATCGCTATTTTCAGCACCAGTGCTCCTCAGCATTCCAACCGTAAAACCCGTCTCGCTATGAATGCTTATCAGTACACCCTTAAGCCCACTTTCGGATGTACCCTGAAATATCGTGATTCTTTCCCAAGCCGAACAATTCCCAGGTATCCTAGGTATTGACGAAGTACCAATCGTAGATGAGCTGCTTTTTCTTCACACCGCGCTGGCGATGGTATAATACCGAAGTATCATCCCAACTCTGCTCTTACCCTTTGAAATGACTCTGGAGGAATAAAACCAGATCGGAGTGTACTCTCATGGTAAGTTATATTCGTTGGGGTAATAAGCCCCAAGGATCAAGCTATTGTCGCTGGTAATAGCTTTTGCGGCGTGTCCTCGAGTCACCTTAATGAGAAAATTTTCAATGCTGTTAATTCGAGCCTACTGGACTAGCGTCAACGGTGACTTTTATTGGCACAGCTAAATCGTAGTGTGCAAAGAATTTTGTTTGACCAACGCAATGCTTTAATATTTTAGAAAGCTTCTTTTTCTCTCACTCCCCACGTATATGTTGTACCTTTCTTTAACAGGTCATAGAGAGGAGAACAAATTGTGGCCACATTAGGAACGAATTTCCTATAATAAACGAAACGATTGAAGTTCCTTAACGTTGTCTGGCTCTTTTGCGTTTGTAATCGCTTCTATCTTTTGTGGACATGTGTGGATGCCGTCGCGAGCAATTATATGCGCGAGATAATTTACCGATTTTGCAAAAAAAATCACACCTCGACTTTGCAAGTTTCAATCCAGCGTCTTTTTAAATTGATAAAACCCTCGCTAAACGCTCAAGGTGAAGTTCTTTTGTTCTGGATTTTATGAGTAAATCGTCAAAGAAAATGATGACCCCATCCATTCTTATAAACAAGTTCTCAATTGCTTTTTGATACTCTGCCGCTGATGACGCAATTCCGTAAACTAATCTCGTGTACTTGAAAAGACCTTGCTCCGTTCAAATTGTTGTGTACTCCTGACACTTCTCGTCCAGCAAAAGTTGTTGGTATGCCATCGATATATCGATCTTTGTGAACTCATGTCCGAAAAATTCTTATTTCCGCCGACTTTTTTAGGACTGGCACAATTGGAGTAGCCCAATTGCTATAAAAAACGGGAACCACCACGCCTATGTTAATTATGTTTTGTTAAATGTTTCTAAAGAACCGTCAAACACTTCCGAGAACCTATCTTATACTTTGCCTACGTGCCGGTCGATGCTCTAGATAAGTTTTATATCCTGCAAACCTACTTTAAATGCGCTCATCTAATCGCGCCCTAATAATGGAGGACCTTGATTCTCGATTACATATACATCCAGCGGTCGACAGTTTTGATTAAAAGCTACGTTCAACTTACTCCAATTTCCTGGGTTTTATGATCGTTGTTCTCGCTTGCTGCACATCTTCTTCAAATGGCCTCGTTGTTTGCACAGGCTGCACTTGTAATTTCCAAATCGGCATTGGGCATTTGTGTGGTTTGTATAACCGCATATAGAGCATTTCTTTCCGGAGTTGTTTTGATGCGCAGGTGTTGAAATTCGGCGATTTTGTTGTTGTTGATGGGCAGTTACCATTCTGTAAAATCCCGAGCCGCTCGACTCTGGTTCTTGAAACAACTCGTCCTTTTCTGGACTTTTCTCCAGACCCATTATAAATCAGTCTCGTAGCATCTCGTCCAGGTTGCCTCCAAAGTCGCAGTTTGCGGCTAACGTGCGAACTCTAGCCGCCCAGCACTGCACTGATTCGTCTTTTCGAAAACCCGGATGTGGTTATCTTGAAATGCTTATCGAGAGCTACTATCACGCCCGTGCACGTCCCGTGTCTGGACCTTTAGGTGAAATCAGGCTTTTTAACGTGTGGTTAAGTAAAGTGATGGTTCTGTTAACGCAGTTATCAGTATTGCGCGCTTGACCTCTGCGTCCTTGTGGGCTGCTATGCCATTCGCTAAGAAAAATTGTTTTAGCCTGGTCTTGAATACTTCCCAATCATTTTGCGCGAAATTAAAAGAAGGAATTGCTCCCACTGGCATTTTAATTTTTCCTACGCAAGATGGGACTTCAATTTCTGATGTTTGGTCCGATTCTGCAACGTGGAAAGTTCTTTTCAAGAGTACAACGTGTGCAGTTGAGAGGTTATAAGCAAGTGGCTTTTGACGTTTGGCTTAACATGTGTCATGTGTGCTTAATGCAAATCTACTCGTATTACAGATTATAATTTTGCTTTACGCTTAGGCTACATTTACATCGATATACCACAATCGTAAACAACTTTGTTCGGATAATATCTTGTTTACTCAGACAAGTCCAAGGACACTACATCTCGAAAAATGGACCATTTTCATGTAAGACGGCGTTTGTCAAAAAACCTATTCTGATTGAGCCGGATACGAAGGTACCTAACTATAAGGGCAAGGTGAAAAGTTCTCGGCCGGGCGCAGAGATGCATCAGCATGCATCAGTTCAAATCAGCATAAATTTATGTTTCCTGTCTGAATGCACGTGTCACTAAGAGCATAAAAAATTGGGGAACTACCAACAGAGTGGAATTTAATGCTTCCAAAACACAATGCTGTCTACTGTCGCTAAGGCGAAATTTAAATACTCAGCCATTATCCATGAATGGTACTTGCATCGTTGAAACCGAAAAACTTTCCATTCACGGTATATGTGTCTATGGTTCACTAATGAAGTACACCATGCGATCAAAATTCGTAACAAGTTATATGCTAAATGGAAATCATTGCCAACTAATCTTAATTGGGAAATTTTCTGTCGCGGTCGTATCTGCTTCACTTTTATCACAGGAAGAGCAAACAACAGATATTACTTATCTAAGTTGGGCCCTGATCAAACTTCGAGAAAGCTATAGAGTAATTTGCGTTCGATTGGTGTTGGCAAAAAATCCGCTATTTAAAGCATTCCAAATGTAAATGACCTTAACAACGCTTTTATTTCTCTTGCTAATAACACACCACGTTTCACTCCTAATCAAAATTTAGTATACTCGTTTGTTTTACTCGTTGTTACTCGTATGTTTGACGTTGTCTCTGAAATAGGTGTGATTAATTAATACATCCCATGCTATTGGAGAGAACGGTCTACTTATCCGATTTTTAAAGATGATTCTTCCCCACATTTTAAGCAGCTTGACGCATATTTATAATTTCTGCATCACCACTTCCGCTTTTCCTGGAAATTGGCTAATGTCATACCTGTCCCAAAAATCATCAGCCCCTTTTGCCAACCGACTTCCGCCCGATAAGTATCTTATCATATCTGTCCAAAGTACTTGAGAAGATTCTAGCAAGCCAAATCTCGAGTTACATAAGTCAACACAGTTTACAAGTATTATCCCCTGTTCAGTCAGGCTGTCGAGCGAACTATAGCTGCTCAACAGCAATGGTTAAAATCTTCGATGACATACGAGTAGAATATGTGTTTGTTAGTTAGACATCTCCAAAGCCTTTGACAGCGTTGATCACATGTTACTCTGCCAGAAACCAAACTATAATTTGGTTTTAGTGAAAGGTCCGTTCGATTGGTTTTTAATTACGAGTATTTACACAATCGCCAACAAAGACTTGTTTATAAAAACGAATCTTCTGTTTTTCGATCCTTAACAGCGGGTGTGCCTCAAGGGTCTATACTTGGCCCAACTTTATTCTGCCTTTTTATTAATGACCTGCCTAAAGTATGCTTAAATGTTGCAATCCATCTCCGACGAAATCGCAGCTCATGCTAACATTGATGAAATACCACCCGTACACCTGGTTGTTACTAATCGTGGGTTCAAATTAAACTGCTCACTCTCCGCCGTAGACCATATTAACTTTGTTGTTAAACGAATCTATGTTGGACTCCACAAACTTTGGCTTTCATGTAGCTTCACCCAATTGGTACAAGACCCAGGCTAATAAAAACTTTATTAATACCTATAACTGTCATAGTTAATTGTAAGCTTGACTCTCTATCACAACACAAATTGCTTGTTGCCTTCAATGATATGAAAAGATATTTGTACGGGCCTCGTCGCTACGATCATGTATCTCATCATCATAGTTCGGTCCTCGGTTGCTCCCTAAAACAATTTCTTGAATTAAGATGTTGCATGTTTATGCAAAAAATTATCCAAACGTGATCTCCTGCATATTTGATGGATAAGATCCAATTTGTCCAGTCACACACACATAACATCATTACCTCCTCATTCACGTCACCAGACTTTGGAACTCTTTTAAAAATTCTGCCTTAAGACATCTCATGTAAACACAACAACTTTCCTATTTACTTATTTTTATTTTTTGTTTTTAATATTTTGCTTTTGTAATAACGTAACCCATAAATATGTCCTATAACAGACAGTTTGTAAGTCTTATTTGTACAAGTCCGAACTGAATAAATTGAATTGAATTGAAAAAATGGTGACATCTGGTCAAGTGTAAGACATCTTTGCGCCTACTACTCGTAGATTGGAATCAAAACCGTGCTACAAAACGTAGAGGTACTGCCGATATTACACAGTCGATGGATACGCACAGTCTCGTTATGAATGCTGATCAGTACACCCTTAAGCCCACTTTCAGAGGTGCTCAGAAAATTCTTGATTTTTTCCTAAACCGTATAACTCGCGACAAAGTGCTATGCCAAACTCTTTATTTGCTAGTGATTACGAGTATAACCTGCAAACATTCAAAACCAAAGTACATCGGTACTTCTCTCTCGTTCGTAGCTAACTTGTCATCGCCTGCGCAGTATGCAAACATTTTAACTTCTAGTAACTCCCTTAGTTCGCGCTAATTATAAAAAAAAAACCGTTACAGAGAAGCAATGCTGTTCGTTTTTCAAGCACAAAGTTTGACATGCTCAATGTTATTTCGAATTATGCTGATGTACTAGGTGGGGTGAAAAGTAACCTCCTTAGCCTGATACACTTATTCCAGCGATTTTCCAACTTCGTGATCACGTCCGAAAATAATTTTCCAGAAGGTCTGCATAATACTCCTCCGTGGCGTCGATGATTTCCTCGCGTGTGCTGAATTTTTTATTGATGAGCCGTCTTTTGAGATTTGGGAAGATATAATAGTCCCAGGGAACCTAATCGGGCGATGCGACAGCAATTGGAGCCGTAAGTCATTGATTTTAACCGTGGTTGCGATGCTCTTATGCGCCGTCACATTGTCTTGCAAAAACAAAATTTTTTTCGCTTCATGTGAGGCCGTTTTGCAGCGATTTCGGCCTTCAATCGCTCCAATAATGCACAGTAGTAGTCGTTATTAATGGTTTTTCCTTTTTCGAGGTAGTCCACGAAGAGTATGCCATGCCAATCCCAGAAAACCGACGCATAACCTTTCCGACCCATTGAGCCTCCCTCGGCCGCTTCGGAGCACTCGCGCCGGCTTCAGTCCATTGCCGGGCACTCAATCTGTTCTCTGGTATGTAATAGTGGATCCAGGTTTCATCAACAGTTACCAATTGACGCCGAAAGTCCGCCCGATTCCGCATCAGCAATTCCAAACACTCTTTCGAAGTGCTCTCGTGTTCATGTTTTTGGTCAGGAGTGAGCATGAGCGGCACCCAGCGGCAGGATAACTTTTTCATATGCAGAATATTGCCCAAAATATGGCGTGTGCGCTCAGTACTAATCTTTGTGGTATCTGCTAGGTCGCGTACCTTCACTTTCTGGTCAGCCAATATCATTTCATGTATTTTTTTGACATTGTCCTCTGTAACCGCATCGGAGGACCTGCCGCTGCGGACTTGATCGGTAGTGGAGTTGCGGCCACCACGAAACTTTCGAAACCAATATTTGACAGTGTAATCTGGCGGAGCATTAGCCCCATAATATTTATCCAACTTCTCTTCTGTTTCCTTCGCCGTTTTGCCACTCAAAAAATAATGTTTTATGAGAGAGTGAAAATCGTTTTTTCCATACTCAACATAATGCCAAACACGTCAACAACAATCAGCTGTCAAAACAAAACTAAAGACAGTATCGCACTGAAATTTGGCATGTCTGCCTTAATATGAACGGACTTTAAGGCACCATGACCTGTTTTTGCAGTAGCGGCGCATTCTGGCGGTCAAGTATGAAACTTGTTGTCGGTTGAAAATCTCTGTCAGACTTCAAGAAGGAAATGGCACCAATGAGGCAGTTTAATGGTAAATACATCGACAGCTAGGGCCATCTATAGGCAAATTTCGGGTTCCATATTTACAGGCCTTACAAAAGAAATGAAAAAAATTTAAAGGTCTGCTCGATGAAGGCCCCCTAAGTTTGTGCTACATTTAACAAAAAAAGAAATTTAACGTTTGATGTTTTTAAACAAGGTATCCTCTGAGGCAAAAATATCATTTTTATGTGTAACCAAGTGACGTGCAGTTTAATTTCCAAGTCATACATGATGTAGATACTTATGATTAGTTTGCTGAATCTTTTTCAAAGTATCTTATCATCATACTCACAGTTTGCCTCTTATCGTTTCGAACAAACCATATAAAGATCATAACCCTCATATAACGACCCTCTACTCCACAACTTAAAGTTGTTTGCAATAACCCTTTTGGTAATTAAAATTTGGCATATTTTAATGTCAGATATATTACAACTGCTGGGTAAACAGAACACGACTGAAAGTGCTCTGTAACAAGGCCAACCGACGCGCCTTTGTATAGGTAAAACCTTGTAGGCAATTTCATTACGTCTAACTCGCTATAAATCTCCCTCTAAAACGTTTAACTTTGATGGCATTAACAAAAGAACACAAATTTTAATCATTTCCCTAGAACTACGCGCTCATAAAATCCCCTCTCTCTAAAGCCAAACCCAAGACAGTTCCCCCAAACTCCGAGCTGAAAAATCCTCTTTTACCATCATTAAAACAGCGCAAGCAATACCAGCACTCATAGTCGGTCGTTGGTTACGAGTATATCCGTAGCTTGTCTTTTAATTTTCACTTCTAGCTATCATGAGATTACAATTTAAACGCACAACCCCCCAGGATCCAGGAACCAGAAACCAAGACACCCAGAAGGTGGAGTAGTCATACTCATACTCATACTCGTATCCTTGCATTGAGGAATGTATAGTCGTATCGTTGGAGAGATTTTAATAGTTTCTTAAGCAGCTAAGCTCTGCGGTTCCGCCTGACTCGATAGGAATTCACGAAATTTCAAAGATTTCTACCTCCATCCATCCATTTTGAAATGACTTCAAAGTGGGTAGGTAAAAGTGTTAAAGGATTCACATTCATAAGATTCTGAATGAGGATTTTCTCCTGGAGAAGGAAGACTATAAAGATGAAAACAGCAAAAAAATAAGTTGAATGCATGTGTTACATCTACAAGGGTGGATCTGTCTGTATACTACCCTCTCACCCTTTTATGGAGCCTAAATTGTATTGTAACTGGGTGTGGGGGTATGAGTATTGCTATCGTAAATTAAGGACATTCCATGGTATTGGAAAACGGTAATGTCATGAATTAACCCAAATGTCCAACTCATTTGCCAAATGCACGTGCTCTAGTTTGGCTGCGCAATTTCTTAAGGATGCACCCGAGGGTAATAGTGCTGGTTTTCCAAAGGAACTTTCTCAAGGCGCCAGCAATCCGATTCTCGAGCGGGCGAATCCTTCTTCTTCCTTTTTAATTTCGCTAAGTTCGACGCAAATGGAATTCAATTTCAAATTCTATTTAATTAAAAGGACGGGGGTGTTGGCCAGGGCTGCTACGAATAAGTACGGCGCTATAAAAATTAAAATTTTACATCCTTGCGGCGCGAAGGATGGTGTGTAAGAAAGGATATTTAGGTCATGTACTCGTATTATGATGTGGCTACACAATGGATAGCCGCCACCCACTGGAGCCTAGGTTTTTAGCGAAATCAAATTATTTTACGAGGAAAATTGGACAGAAAGAAAAACGAAAAAAAGAACACGTCTCCGAGTGTGGAAACTACCTAGAATCCACATCCGTTTACGAGTTTCATTTCATTCTTTGTAGTCCTGGCGGTCCTGGTGAATATCGACGGAGTGAAACAAATCGAAAGGACGAGTTATTGGTTGTCATACCATATACTCGGTGGTAGTGACAGTGGTTGTGAAGGACTAGTAGAATGAAAAGCCTCGAAGTTTTTCTTTTTTGTTACCTTTCAATGGGTACAAAGGCACTGTTGCTGTACTACGGTGAAGGTTTCCACAATCTAAATGCCCGATCGGAGGCAATTACTCACAGGCATGTTTTAATCATGAACACAAGCTGGCTGGTGTTTTGTGGTCGCATTGGCTGATGAGACGGGGCTTGAATGGAGAATTCAATCGCGGAAGCAATTTTATTCATCATTTCTATCAGGGTTTGCCCGGAAAAAAGGAGCATTCAAGGCTTACAGCAAATTAATTTGGATGCAAGAGGAAGTGGTCGCGTCGGGAATGATGGGAAAGAAGGGATGTTTCTACCATTTTACTATTTTTACCATTCAATGTGAGTAGTAGTAGTAATCAAACTGAAATGCAACGTGGGTATCGATGGCGAAACTATCTTTTTTTAGATGTCACTGCTATCAAATAAAAGAAAAAAATTCCAATGGAGGGGATGCTATGAAAAGAGTCCTTTGAAATATTTGAAGGCCATCCGGTCTGGATTGGAAAATGATTAAAGTATTTAGATACTCTTACCGCAAATTTGTTTAATAATTTAGGAAACATGTCAAAGCGAGTATAATAGTTTAGAACATCATGTTCCTTAAATCTTACGACTACCATTGCCTTTAATTGACTCAATTATCAGACATCCAGACCGGCATCTACCGGCGATTCAAAGCTAACCATACCAAATAGACCCAATTGGGCAAATGATGCTCAAAAATTGTTCGATTGTTGAACCAAATACTGTTAAGTGTAAGCACGAAGTGGCGATGGCTATGGCGCGATAGTTAACTCATTGGACTATCACGCAGAGAGTCTGGGTTCGATTCCAGGCTGGGTCACCAACAATTTTTCAAATCGCCATCACCCTTTCGGCGGGCAATGGAAAACTCCCGAAAGTAAAATCGCCTACAAAAGAGCTTCTAAGGAGTGCCGTTTGGACTCGGCGATAAGCCGTAGGTCCCGCTCAGATGTGACAAAAATGACAACATGAGCAAGACAAATGAGTGTCAAGAAGCTAGGCCATGGCCCATACCGGGCTGTCAGCGTCACACTGTTGTTGTTGTTATCGTTGTAATGACGAAGTTGGTAGTATCTTTGCACAGAGGAATTTATATCTGAAATGGTCAACAAAGGGCAGAAGACCTCCTCAGTGTTTGAACCAGAGTGCCTTGTAGCAGTACGAGTAGGAATAAAGTTCCATCTATCTGATGAAGGACATTCTAAAAGTTCATCCCGATTATGGATCACACTGGTCTACGGTGGCTTAAATTTTTAAGAGCATTGAGTGGTCTTAAGGCTCGAAGGGCTTTTAAGTAACAGTCGTTTGATCTTGACATTCATAACACCTTATCGTGCCAGCTGCATTCAGTGTTGATGATTCTCAAAGTTGATTGAGGTCCTCTGCCACTTGCCAGAGACACGGTCGTCCTCCGCTGCGTAAATGCGATATCCACTTCGTTGTTGCTAGCAACTATGGAACTAATGTAGACCCAGTCCTTGACTTCCTTGAGTTCATGACGGCTCGCTGTGTCAATCAGTGTAACGTAAGTGTGGGGATTTAAAAGGGATCATTCTCTTGTCCATTGAGTTTTGCCCGATTCGTTTTACCTCGAAGCCGATCTTCACCTGCCTCAAGTTTCGCACGCTAAGTTGGCTGAGATCCTCTTTTACTTGCGTGCGCTACTTAACACGCGGGCTTTCTCCACTACGCTGTCGGTGGATTCGAATACTTTTTGGACTGGAGCGTTGGTGTTCATTCGCTCTACATGACTAAGCCTCCTTCGTCGCTGGACCTTCACTCTTCGGGCTTAATCGATGTCGCTATACAGTTCGTCGTTATATCTTCTTCTTCTCCACTCTCACGAAGAATTTTCCTCTTAAAGCAGTCAAGAGTACATTCATCAATCTTTTAGAAAGTCAAAGACTCTGTATTATAGAGCAGGACTTAGATTATAAAGGGTAACTTCTGTTGTGCGAGAGAAGCCTTTGCCAGATATTTGGCTTCTTAGAAAAAGAAGCAGCGATTGGCAAGCTTTCTTCGTTTGATCTCAGCGCTGTTGCCGATTTCTGAATCGATAGCGGAGCCTATGTAGACAAAATCCTTTACTACCTCAAAGTTATATCTGTCGAAGAAGACGTTCTATCCGTAACGTCAGTGATAGGTGTCCTTTCTGCTTGACAGCATATACTTGGTCTTGCCTTCGTTGATAGCTAAACCCAATTTGAACGCTTCCATCCCAATATCAATTGATTCAAAATCACATGACAGCGCCTTGTCTAAATCTTTTTTTGACAACAGAGGTTTCGGTAAGATCTTTGCCGACGTTGACGGAGCAGTATCCATTCTATATCCTCATCCTGCGCGGACGTACGAGTTCGGCAGGGATGCCAACGCTAGATATTGCTCAGTTTATGTTATCTCGCCTCTATAGATGGTGTTATACGCGGCCTTAAAATTGATAAGAAGGTGATGTGTATCGATCTGAAGCTCATGAATTTTCTCCAAGATCTGCAGTAGTGTGAGCATTTTATTGATGGTGGACTTTCCTGGCCTGAAGCCACACTTCGTTTTGGTGGTCGAGTGAAACACAGCAAATCAGTCCCGGTATCTCTGATGGCTTTTTGGCAGTGCTGCCAGGGAACGGGTTACTGGCTTCGGTGTAACCGACCCCTCGTCCTAGGGGCACTCAAAATGGAACTGGTCCTCCAGGTTGGGGGGTTGTGCCGCCGGGGTAACTGCGGGGCCATTTAAAAAAAAGGAAGTTACGAAGCATCAACAAGCCTCGGATATGGACGGATTTACTGTTGACAACCCACGCAAACGATTTAAGGACAATGAGCTTCGGATATGCACGTGGAATGTTAGATCCCTTAATAGACCACGTACAGCCGAGCAACTGGCGGAGGCCCTAGACTGCTTCAAAGCAGACATAACCGCCATTCAAGAAATGCGATGGGATGGGCCGGACAAAAAGAAGGTGAAAAACTGCGACATCTATTACGGCAATTGCTATTGACGGCAAAAGCAGCGCTTATTTGGAGGCCGATTTGTTGTCGGAGGCAGACTAAGACAAGAAGTCCTCAGCTTCCGGCATGTGAGCGAGCGCCTTTCAACTTGGACGATGATGACCAACAATTCCGTCCACCCGACCTGGACGAAGTGAAGATAGCTATATCGAAGCTTAAGTCCAACAAAGCTGCTGGAGCGGATGGCCTGACTGCCGAGCTCTTCAAAGCGGCAGGCGATGACTTGGTAAGGAGCATACAACAACTCATCTGTAAAAAATGATCGGACGAAAGTATGCCCGATGAATGGAACCTCAGCATTGTTTGTCTGATTCTCAAGAAAGGAGACCCTCTGAACTGCGCCAACTACAGAGGCATCAGTCTCCTTAACATCGCATATAAGATCTTATCTGCCGTTCGTCAACAACCTGACGAACAACAACCTTGGAGTACACCCATGAGCTTCAGATCGATACCCACCACCTATTCATCGATTTTAAGGCCGCGTATGACAGCATCTTTAGAGACGAGCTATACAGAGCAATGTCTAGTTTTGGCATCCTCGTAAAACTCGTCCGTCTGTGCAGGATGACGATGGAGAATGCACGCTGCTCCATCAAAGTCGTTAAAGATCTCACCGAAACCTTTGATGTCTAGAAAGGATTTAGACAAGACGATGCGCTCTCATGCGATTTTTTCAACATCGTACTTGAAAGAATAGTGCAAAACTCACGAGTAAACACAAGAGGCACTATCTTTCAAAAGTCCGTCCAACTACTCGCATACGCCGACGATATTGACATAATCGGGAGAAAACAGCGTGATGTCAGTGGCGCTTTCGCGAGTATTGAAACGGAAGCGGCGAAAATGGGTTTAGCGGTCAATGAGGGCAAGACCAAGTATATGCTGTCAAGCAAAAAGGACAACCAACACCGACGTCTCGGGCAGAACGTCCCCCTCGACAGATATAACTTTGAGGTAGTTGAGGACTTTGTCTACCTAGGCTCTGCTATAAATACAGACAACGACACCAGCGCTGAGATCAAGCGAAGAATAACTCTTGCTAACCGCTGTTTCTTTGGGCTAAGAAGGCAATTAACAAGCAAAGCCCTCTCTCGGACAACAAAAGTCACCCTTTATAAGACCTTAATAATCCCGGTCCTGCTCTATGGCGTAGAGGCATGGACATTATCAAAAATGGATGAGGGTGTTCTTGGTTGCTTCGAGAGAAAAATTCTTCGGGCTGCATTGACGGTGAGTGGAGGAGGAGATACAACGACGAACTGTACGGACTGTACAGCGACATGGACCAAGCCAGAAGAGTGAAGATCCAAAGACTGAGATAGCTGAGTCATATAGAGCGTATTGGTATCCACCAATGCTCCGGTCCGAAAATTCTTCGAAGGGACAACGCAGTAGAGGAAGGCCAAGACTCAGGTGTCGCACGCAAGTGGAAGGGCACCTCAGCCAACTTAGCGTGCGAAACTTGAGGCAGCTAGCCAGAGATCGAGCTGGCTGGAAAAGCTTGTTGACTGAGGCCCAGGTCCACCCTGGACTGTAGCGCCACCTTAAGTAAAGTAAGCCAGGGGTCGTCGATACTTGACGCTGGTGGAGGATGGCCTCTTGCCCATTCCATTGCAATTCTTGGATGGCGGTAATATTTACTTTGCGGCAGTCTAAGGTCTCCGCTAGTTGTTTGGCTGCGCGTTCCATTTCACGTGCATATCTGAAGTTCATCAGTGGAGTTTTCACTGACAAGGTACTGTTCGAAACAACCCATAGATTTGCAAGAAAAGTGATGAATAGAACACGCAGTAGGCAGTTAGCGGGTGGAATCATACAATCTGTTGTGAAAATTATTAGTACCAACGGCTGTCTGTTCTGAGCTGTAAGGCACTCAACTTGAAGTGACTGCAAGGTTGCGAAACTCGAACGGAAGTTGTATTCTGGTACCACGGGAGGTCAGGGGCCCCTGAAACTTTTGTTCCAGCCTGACCTAGGAGTAGGCACCTTGTGGGAGTTTCGTGGTGGCTGTGGTTTATACCCAAATTCGCGGGAGAGTAGACCAAATGGTGCTTTGAAACCTCATTGTTGAGCGTATGTTGTACGACCTGTGCTCAATAATTAGATTGCTATGAAACTAATTGGACTGCTCGATGTGGAGTTGCACTGCAACCGAGTGCTATGACCCATAGAAAAGCTGAGGTTTTAGATCGGCCCCGACCCTTTATCAAAGGGGAAGTACGTACCTTACACACGATTTCGGATCTGAAACTGGTGGTGGTACTTGTACTACCCGAACGAAGATGCATTATAGGCTCGAGACTAGTGAGATCTGTCCTTAACTCGTTTGCATGGATTGTCAAGAGGAAATCTATCAGTATCCGAGGCGTGTTTCTGTCTACTTCATAACTTTCGTCATTTATCCATGGCTGCGCAGTTATCCCAGCGGGACAAGCATTTGGGAGGCCTGGTTACGGTTAGATAGGAACCAGTAATCAGTTCGGGGATGTGAGCGCTGCTGTTGATCTATTAAGAGCTCATCCACTTTCACCTCATTTCCAAGACCCTGACTTAGTCTACGTCCGGATAAGGCCTTATTTGTTTTGTTCAGGGACTTGACTTCACTCACCCTATTTGGGAATTCATCCGCTGTCCCGTTTATAGTGCTGCTGTTTTTGTCGTGCTTTTAAATTTGTCAAGTCAAGGCCGGGTGAACATGGACCAGTATCCGATGGCTACCACTTGGAAGTAAAATAAGCACAAATGATGTGTAGAAGCAGTTGCAACACTGGTCGCCAAGTTGACACCTCTCAGCGACAAATTTGTATGTGGCAACATATATTCGACAAGAAAAGTTCAGACGAATCGAAATGAGTCGTTTCTAGAGCGCGTCTCTCGGAGTTTTTGATTGGCAATCCATCTTGTCAGGCTCTATAAATTTTTCAAACAAGATCGAATTTAAAGCTTACCTGCATGCGTCATTTATTTCATTCAAAAGCCCAAAAGTCTCATACTTAGACAAATTATGGAATCCTTATCTCGAATTAAGGTGTCAATGTCCTGAGACTTGATGCGACAATCATTCACCCGAATTTTCGCTTCAAGCAACCAATTATCTCATTTCCCATAAACCTTCGAAAACACCTTCTCAAAAAAGTCTTTGAGACTTTAAGAATTCAATTAAAAGACCCACTTATCTCGCCCTAATTTTGGCATATTTTATAAGTTGTTCATCATCTCTTTGCAACAACAAAAGCGGGTGTGAAAATATCTTACGTTATTATTTACACCCCTGCGTTGCTCTCTTTGAAGTTGCTTGGTGATTCGCCCTCCCCCACTTTGTGCTCATCAAATTAAAGTTCCAACAACTTGGGAGAAAATTGCAAAATTCTATTTGACACGAAAGAACCTCATCTGCGTGCTTATGCGCTTGAATTAAGCCATCAGCACGTTGTCAACGTTACTTTCCCTTTTTTTGGCACGACTTTCGTGATGAAGATGTGTAGCAAGTCGATGTGGCAGCACCCCTCACATGGAAATAATTTGAATGCATCTATGCAATTTTAAAGCGAACAATAGTGTAGGTAGTTACTTTTTAGAGGTTCAGTGTAAAGATGTTATTATCCCCTTCCACAGTACTGGTGTTTGACTTCTCATGGGAAATCAAGGAACTCCCTTCCTTCCTTGAAGTGCGTCGCTTTAATTCGCTTTGCCTATTGACTTTATGCTTCCTATCGTCTCATTGCTATTCATCTCATTACCTTAAAAGTCAGCAAACCAACTGAAAAATCATTTCGACATCACACCCTTACCTTTGGTTGACAAAACAACCGTCTGCTCAGTCAAGTCCAAGTAGTCATCTTCAATCAGATATCGACAGAGGATGCTTCTATGACATACAATCCGCACTAGAAGCTATTGCCAATAACTTGGTATCCCTCCGCCGCCGGATCATATCTCATGACATCCTTGACAAAAAAAAATAAAAATAAAGAAAACGAAACAAAAGTATCAACACCACTTCTTGCCCCCGCTGGGGATCATTATTTTTCGAGTTGTTTGTGCCAAACACTCGTACCTCCAGCTTCACTTACTCGTACGCAGACGTTTTATTTCTCAGGATTTCCAGAGTTAGACCCGATGCCGGAGCAGGAGGAAATTACACATTTCCATCGATGTATTCCCAGCACGTTTGTGAAAATGTTTTCCTATAAGCGTTCATGGTACCCGTGGGCTTGTCGCGATATCATCTCATGCCGCTCTGTACACCAGACACCAGAAGTTTTCCCAAAGACGACAACGACAACGACCAGAACGACAAAGAAGATGTGGATGACACTCATTCTAGTCCAAAGAGGGTGGTGGGGGGGGGGAGGTAGTGCTCTCTGTTTTATTGTTTATCAGCTGTACACACACATACTCAAGTAATTCCCTGATGTTATTTCACCTTTTGTATTGCTGCTTCTTCTATTTACAGTTAAGGACTTTATGGCGAATCACTTTTCATTCACTGTGATAATCTGATAAGGGCCGTTTAGGGAGTTGCCGAGGTGTTGGTTTGCCTAAGGGATGTGGGTAAGCTTGCTTTGCTTTCTCCAAAGGAGATCTCACGTGAAATCAACTAATTAAATCCTGTAAACGTTGTATAGATACAAGTAAGCACAAGCACAAACTCGATGGTGGAAAATGATAAGAGCCTGTTGAGAGTTGAAGATTTAATTACGTGTCCCTAGAATTTTATTTTGCTGTTTTTAGTTCGAAAAATAGACATTCTGTCGGCCCGGTCTCTGCATAGGCTGGCAGTTGGGCGAGGTATGAAGAACAAAAATACATTTGAGTACGTAAGCTCTTTCCAAATAAGCCTTTACAAGGTTACGGGATGCTTTAACACAACGTTTGTCATTTTACCCAGACTCAGCTACTCTTAGACTAAGCCTCCGATTGCTTCTGAACAGACAAACAGGTGATGCGTGTCGATCCTTCATTCAGTTAAGTGGGTTCTTTGTCTTTGGATTCAGTGATTCTAAGTTTCTCAAAAGAATCTAAGCGCCGAGGTGACCCCTCATGAATACATATACTCCAAGTGGTGATCGGAATAGCCACAATGTACCCGTGGTCTTCTCGACCATGGCCGAGGCACTAATCTCCAAAATGCTTAAGAAACCCAGCGATTTAGGCACCTTCCAAACTCCTGTCGCTACTCCATTGGAATAGGCAGGTGGTTGGCCAAAGTGCTGTTTTCGTTCTCGATTCGGAAAATCGAAAAGGTCGAGCTCCAGAAGAGGAGCTGCATACTTTTGTCTCCAGTCTCAAATAGGCAGAAGAGTCTCCTACGATATATTCTTCCGCGCATAATGCCAGGATGCCGGGGTGCCCAAAATAACGAAAACTGCAGTTTCGGTGGACAGAAACCTAAAGGAGCGGTCAAACAGATTTACAAAAAAAGCCACTTTACAGACGCCTGGATGTAATTGGATGTCCACACTAAAAACAATTCTAGTGGTCCGGCTTAAGCTGTTCTGTTTGAAATAAAGGTTTCAGTTCGGGAGCCCAAAGTGTTAGAGCAAAAGAGATCCATCTACCGAAAAGGGTGCCCCTATTACTTTTCTGATGCTTTGAATTGACAAGGCGGTTGCTGACACTTTGTTGATCAACTGCGAAAGATACTCGTAGCTAAAGCTCAAGAAAATTGAACTCAAACGTAGGTCTCCACGCAGCAAACTTGGTAAAGGTTAAACTAGTTTGTGCTGCTCAAATTTGAGGTTTACAAGAAGGCCAAGGTGCTGATTGGCGATTGTCTGCTCTACAGTACAGGGAGCCATGATTCAGTCAATCCTCTCAAAACTGAGGTTGCAGGCTATGGAATTACACGCAAAGTATCTTTTGACAGTGGTCTGATAAGCAAGTGGTCTAACCCAATGATACAAATGAGCTCATGCTGCCTCGAAAACACAAAATTGACCTGTGGAAGGTTTACCATTTCTGTTAATAGCTTCAGCCAGAATCTGAGCCTGGGGAAAAAATAT
The DNA here is from genome assembly GCA_928272305.1 of Volucella inflata. Taxonomy (NCBI): domain Eukaryota; kingdom Metazoa; phylum Arthropoda; class Insecta; order Diptera; family Syrphidae; genus Volucella; species Volucella inflata. The sequence continues at coordinate 104,816,880 of OV743719.1, forward strand.
AATCGGAGCTTCAGTGGCATCTTTTCGAGGACGACAACGTAGGCTTTCACTCATAGTTAGGAAAACATGCGTCTGCTTTCTAAGGCTTGCCATTTCATTATTCATCGTTCTACGCTTGCCGAACTTGCAGATATTATTAAAAAATATTATCGACTGAGTTGTAAATACGAAACGTGAGTTTCGACGTTCGTGGAAAAATTTGAGCGTGAGTACACTCTTTTGGATCTTAAGCCACCAACCAGACAGAGATTGGTGCGAATTAAAGAAAACATAGCCGCCCGTAGCGGCCAGTATCGAAGAGCACAGAAATGCCGAACCGGCACCCATCAGCTGCAATTCACCAGAACGTCAGCAAGGCTTATTTTGTGACTGGATTCGGGCCTACGTCCGTATAAGATTGTGCTGGCGCAAGAATTGAAGCCAGACGAGCATAGACAACGCAGTGAGTTCGCTTATTTAGCGCTGGAATTGTTGGCCTGAGCTCCGGATGTTGGCGAATAAATCATCTTCTCTGACGAGGCCCATTTTTGGGTCAGTGGCTAAGTCAACAAGCAAAATTCCCATTATTGGAGCGAACACAACCTACAACTGTTCGGCCAAGCATCAATGCATCCACAAAGATGTCATGTTGCTAGAGTAAGGTGTCTTAAAGTCGTTAAGTTGAACTATTTGGTTTCTTCTTCTTAAGTCGCGCTACAATCCGGAGGGATCCTGGGCCTCGACCAACAAGCCTTTTCAGCTGGCACGATCTTAGGCCAGCTGCTTCCATCGGTTCTGCCTCCCACTCGTAGTTTGAGGTCTCCTTCCACTTGTTCGCACCACCGTACATTCGGCCATCCTCTTTAAGATTGTCCCCGGGCTCAGATTTGGAGATAATTCGAGCCGCAGCTGTGGTGTCCATTCGATCTACATGGCCCAGCTATCTTAGGCGTTGAATCTGAAGACACCAGTTCGTGTTCAAATCAGCTCTTCCATTTCCCGTCAAAACAGACGGAACACAAAATAACGCGTAGTATTTTCCTCTCGAAATGGCCAAGGGCTTCTTCTATGTCTTATTTCCGTGCTGGTATCGTTGCTGCTTGTAACAGCGTAGCCAAGGTAGACGAAGTCTTTAACTACCTTGAAGGTAAAGCTGCCAGTTGTAACAATCTGGCCAAGTTGTCGAAGTTGGCAATCCTTTTTTGATGACAGTTTATACTTGGTTTTTACCTCACTTACCAATTCTAACCACTACCGCTCGGTGGCTACGATTGCCTCATTGACGTCTCGTTGGCTTCGATGTCATCTCGGTTCGCAAGCAATTGCGATGAGTTGTAGAGAATTGTTCCCCATCTATTGGCCAGTGAATTTTGCACGATTCTTTCTAAAGCGATGTTGAAAAAGTCACATGACAGCGCGTCGCCTTGTCTTAAACATTTTTTGACTTGGAAGATTTCGGATAAGTCGTTACCGACCTTACTCGCTGATCCAGAGTATTCCCAATTGTGATTTTGCACAACCTGACAAGTTTGGCAGGAATGCCATAACTAAACATGGTATTCTACTCCTCGCCCCAGGGACACTATCATATGCAGCTTTAAAGTTGACAAACAGGTGGTAGGTGTCGATCTGTAATTCCAGCGTCTTTTCCAAGATCTGGCGTAGTGTAAATATTCACTTGGTAGATGGTAGACTTCCCTGGCCTGAACCACTCTTTTCGTGGTTCTTGTGTTCTTGTTTCGAATTTTCAAACGTCATCCTCACCGTACCATTTCTCCATTTTTTTGACCGTGTCCTTCTCGTGCTCTTTCTTTTTTCTTCTAACCAATCTATGTTCTCAGGTTCTTTTCTGTTCGTAGAGCTTACGAGCAGCTCTCGTCCTGGGATGCAACTTTATATCCCTCTTGTTCGTCTCGATGCGCCTCCCTACATTCGTCATCATCGAACTAGAGGTTTCTTTGGTGGAGGTTTAAAAGCAATACGTCAACTGCTGCTTCTCTGATGACTCATTGACAGCATACCCATTGGTGTTCGATGGTTTGTAAAGGGGTCTCGGATTTTGGGATAGTTTAAGGGAAACGTGGTCGGCAAAGATTCTATCGGTCTCTTGCGGTTGCAGCTTTTCAACCCCGAAAATGAGTGGTCTGACTCGACTTTATTGTGCTCGCGATATCAGCAAACGAACCCTGGATCCAATAAGGTAGTGATCCGAGTCTATGTTGACTTCTAGGAGTATCTGGCGTTGATCGCAATGTCAATCTGGTTGACGGTTGATTAGTCCGGAGACCGCCAAGTCCCTTTATAAAAGTTGAGGAGTGGGATCGCGTGCTGTCTACTATGAGGTTGCGTCCCGTGACGAAGTCTAAAACGCAGAGTCCGTTGTCGCACGTAGTGTCGTGCTGGTTTTGTTTCGCACTTTACTTTCCACGAAGGGCTAAAGCCCTATCGCTTTGAGAATTTTCGAGCCATCTAACAAGTGATTAAGATTAAGATCACAGCAACCACGAAGGATGGTCCCTCAACTCCTGTGTTCCTAAAATAAGGCCCCATCAGGACGCCCAAGATATCTGCACATGTTCTTCATCAATTTGGAAATATACTTCGAAAGAGTTTCTGGGGATCATACCAATATATGGATAGCGGTAACATTTCAAAATATCGCCGAGATGTTTAAAGTTTAGAACGCGATATCTGTAATGTCAAGCCATAGGTACAAGGTCTCAGGAGAACGAGTGCGTACATAATTCAGGGAGTTCAGGGAGGGATTTATGTTTTGATTAGCTTTTGAGATTTTTTTTTTCCGAGACCCAAGTTTTGTTGTGACGTAAGAATTCGATTTTTTCCATTATGCAGTGTTTGCTTCAGAAATTGAACCCACGAAATTTGACGTTGTTTGACATTATCACAACGCAATTACCTTCGAAACTAATTATATAGTCACAAGTAACTTGGCCGATTATGTGTGTATTGATTGGATACATGCCTACACTTTGAGTTTTACAGACCTTCTACGAGGGTAAGCATCGTAATTTTTCAATATCAATAGAAAGGGAAAGCCTTTCCATTAGCTATCCTATCAGAGTAGTAATAAATAATCAGGGCTGCTCAAAAGTTTCGTCGGTCTTTAAGTCTATTAAACTTTGATTTAGCCAGACAAATGATATACCCGTTTGAAAGGGTCAAGTTAAACGGTTCGTCTATCATTTTGTTTTATTCTCCAAAGATTAGCTTCCATTGCCGCCTCCTACTTGAGTGAAGCCTTTTCGAAAGCACTTTTGAGCACTTTAGGTAAACCCTCGCTCGCATACTCGTACATACACAAACTTTAACATCGTCACCCCATATATTATGGTAAATGGTGGTTGGTAAAGTCCTAGTCGGGGAGTAAGGGGGAGGGGAGTTAATGTGTTTGCCAAAAGAAGAAAAACTTTTCTGTCAGTCTGCATAGATCTATGTCGTAACTTGCCATCTTGCGAATGAAGATAGAAGATGAATCTTCTTGAAATAGGTTCCAATGAAAAGGAAATTTGTTCCTCTGCACATGGTGATTTGTTGACGGGATAAATGTCCTGGCATTAAACTTGATGAAAACAAGAAAAGTTTTATTTTTCCCTCTAGATATTGCCATACCTCCAACCCAAAGTTGATGTGGTATCACAAGAATTAAATCAAAACAAATTCACCTTCACATCCGCATCCACATCCGTAGCCATCGCCATCACCACCATCACCACCACCACCACCTCTTCCATTACTTTTACCACTTGGAATGAAGACGAACATCCGTTTAAAGCACCCGGCTAATAAACATTGAGAGGCTCTCCTTGCTTCCTACTGATGTTGTTCTTTTGCCGTTTTTTGGTTTTTTTTTTGTTTTTTTCTGAAAAGGTAAGAAAAGGGAGAAGAGAAACGGAACTGAGCCACAAAACTTTGGAGGCGGTGAAAAGTTTTACTCGTGACCCTTAACTAAAGGGCAGGAGCTTATCTGCTGCCACGAAGAGTACAAATTAATGGTCGAGCTTAGGCTCTTGTAAGGGGTGATTGTGTGATGTTGTTGATGTTATTTTTGGATGAGGGGTTGCTTTTCGGTTTTCTGCTAAAGATATACCAAAAGGTGAGTATTAGGCAAAACAAAGGAGATCAAAAGATACAAACACAATGTGGAAGTTTGGGGGAGATTTAAGGGCCCCTACAAGAGTTCTTCAGTTCTGTACAGATGGTTGGTCATTTTAACACCTCCTTCCAGGTAGACCCATCATCGTTAACATCATCATTAGAGTAGCAGATGGAAGGTGTTCTTAAGAGGGGATATTAATTTGACCCTGATATTTTACTGAACTTGAATACGGGGTGATTTAGAGCTGGGAGAACACAATATTATTTTTTCATGTCACAGGGAAGGGAATAACTTCGATGTTGTCGAAGATAAATTAATGACAAAATTTGGTTACATTGATTTCTGGGTTTCAAAATCCATTCGCACTTTTCTTTCTTTATATTAGTTTCCCATAAATTTGAACAGGGCCGACTAATTTAAGAAAAATATTTCTGCTTAAAAATACATGAATAAGTGGAGCTGGGATTGGGTATTATATACCTATTTGAGCCCGAGCTGTGTCATTCATCCATTTCTTATGTTGTATCTGGTGACACCGGAATGGACTGATGTCACCTAACTTCTTCTTTACTTCTCGTCAATACAAATGGGACAATCAAGGTTTAGCCCACGCCTGATCCTTGGAGCACGAACAGGGTGAAAAGGACTTTTAACCAAGCCGATCTCACCTTACCCAAATAACAACAGCAATTTCTGAAAATAATTGCACGTCCCTTTTCTGTACTGATGTTGTTGCTGCTTGTGACTGCAGAACACGAGGTTCGTAACTGCCTCGAAGTTATGACTGCGGATGGTGATGTATTGTCCAGCCCGTATGTGGAGAGGGCCCTTTAATGGTTCCATCACCTACATCGTTGGATCTTCACTCTTCTGGCTAGGTCGATATCGCTGCACAGTCCGTACAGTTAGTCATTGTATATCATCTTCCACTTACTACACTTACTTCTCAAAGCAACGAAGAGCGCCGTCATCGTCGTTATGCCTCTGCGCCATAAAGCAGGACTAGGATTATTGAGGCCTAAGATAGGGTAACTTTTGTAGTTCGAGAGAGGGCTTTGCAAGTCATTTAACTTCTTAGCCTAAAAAAGCAGCGATTGGCAAGAGCTAGTCTTCGTTTGAAGTCAGCGCTGGTATAGTCTGCATTGATAGCGGAGCTAAGTATGCAAAGTCCTTAACTATTTCAGCTTATATCTGCTGACAGTGGAATTCTGTCCGAAACGTTAGTATTGATTGTTCTTACTTGGTCTTGCCCTCATTGACCGCTAACCCTATTTTCGCCGTTTCCGTCTCAATACTTGCAAACGCGCCAATGATATTACGCTGCTTCCTTTTGTTAATGTTAATATCATCGGCTTACCCGAATAACTGGACGGACTTTTGAAAGATTGTGTCTGTTCCGTTTGCGAGTGAGTTTTACACTATTCAGTATGATGTTGAAGAAACCGCATGAAAGCGACCCGCCTTGTCTAAATCTTAGATGGAGCAGCATTCATTCTTTATTGTCATTCTGCACAGACCGACGAGTTTAACAAGGATACCAAAACTAGGCATGTCTGTATGTCATACGAGGCCTTAAAATCGATGCATAGGTGGTTTTCGATCTGAAAGTCATGAGTCGTGCGGTTTGTTAATAGATGGCGTAACTTGTATTATTCTATTGGAACATGCGTTGGAAAGCTACTGTCATTGTACGTCATTTCAGTATATGTCATTCATTTGAAGCGTAAACAACAATAATTTTTTTTCACTCAAATATTTCGAACTTTGTGCCTGAAAAAGTGTTTTTGCGGGGAGTTCTTCTTCATTACTTTAATATGAAGAAAACTGCTGCCGAAAGTCATCGTATTTTGGTGGAAGTTTATGGTGAACATGCGCTAGCTGAGCGAAGGTGCTAAAAGTGGTTTGCACTATTTACAAGTGGTGATTTTGGCTTGGAAGACGATGAACGTCACGGGCAGCCAAAAAAGTTTGAAGATGAAGAACTGGAAGCATTACTCTATCAAGATTGTTGCCAAACACAAGAAGAGCCCGCAGAATCTATAGGTGTCACTCAAGCAGCCATTTCAAAACGTTTAAAAGCAGCTGGATATATTCAAAAGCAAGGAAATTGGGTTCCACATGAACTCAAGCCGAGAGACGTCGAAAGGCGGTTTTGCATGTCCGAAATGCTGCTGGAACGCCACAAAAGGAAGTCATTTTTGCATCGGATTGTTACTGGTGATAAAAAATGGCGCAAAAAATCATATGTGAAACCCGGCCAACCAGCCAAATCAACGACAAAGCCGAATATCCATGGCGCGCAGGTAATGCTCTGTATTCGGTGGGATCAGATGGGTGTGCTGTATTATGAGCTGCTAAAAGCGAGTGAAACCATCAATAGACAACGCTACCGAACACAATTAATCCGTTTGAAGAGAGCAGTAGCCGAAAAACGCCCGGAATATGCGAACAGACACGAGGCAATAATTTTCCACCATGACAACGCTCGGCCCCACGTTGCTATTCCGGTTAAGAACTATTAGGAAAACTGTGGATGGGAAGTCTTACCCCACCCGCCTTATAGCCCAGACCCTGCCCCTTCTGACTACCATTTGTTCCGGTCGATGCAGAACGCCCTCACTGAAATACGGTTCACATCAGAGCAGAATATCAAAAATTGGCTTCATTCATTCTTGGCTGCTAAGCCGGCGCAGTTCTTAAATAAACGTTCAAATTTTGAAAAAAAAACCGCACGATTTAAGTTATATACCCAATAAATAAAACAACAATGGTTTTAGCGATAGAACAGATTCTAGCTTTACGAGTATTTTGAAGCTTCGTTCAAGCCATTATGCTTGAAATAGCACAACGTTCAAATGGCTACCTCGACTTTGCTGGCAGTGCTTCAAGCGGATAAACCAAAGAAACACTATGGCGCTGGCAGCCCGGTCTGGGCCATGGCCTAGCTTCTTGACACTCATTTGTGTTGCTCATGTTGTGCTTTTAGTCACATCTGAGCGGGGCCTACGGTTTATCGCCGAGTCCGAACGACACTCCTTTGAAGTTTTTTCGTAGGCAATTTTACTTTCGGGAGTTTGCCATTGCCCGCCGAAAGGGTGATTGCGATTTGAAAAACTGTTGGTGACCAAGCCAGGAATCGAACCCAGACTGTCTGCGTGATAGTCCAATGAGCTAACTATCGCGCCATCGCCATCGCTTCAAGCGGATGGTCTAATTTTTAATGACTTCCAATATGTGTGGCGTTATTCTGGCATTAGTGTGTCAAATGTTGGGCTCGAAATTGTCCAAGGTGGTTAGCCTGTTCACGTAGACTGCGGACTAGACGTTGGCCCAGAGAAAATAATCGACTGGTGTCAAGTCTCATGATCGCGGCGGCCAATTGATGAACGCATGCCGTGATATAACCCAGTCGCCAAATTTCTTCTTCACAACTTCGAGCGTTGCGTTTCTTGTATGACATGTTGGAACTACAGCTCGGATATATGGATGTTGTTGAGCTCTGACCACAAAAGTCGGTTCACTCTTTGCCTGAGGCCATTGTCGGAAACGGTGTCTCCTTCCTAATTTCGAAAGAAATAAGGTTCGATGATGCCAGTCGATCTTTCTGGATGCATTGATGCTTGGTCAAAAGCTTGTGGATTGGCCGCTGAGCCAAAAATAGACTTCGTCCGAGAAGATGACTTTTTGGCCAAAATCCGGGTATGCCGCCAACTTTCCAGCGCCGAATGAGGTTACTCACGGCGTTGTCCATGGTCGACCGGCTTCAATTCTTACGCCAGTACAATCTTTTACGGACACAGGCCCAAATCCAACAGCGAAATAAGCCGGGTTGACTCCTTGGTGGTCGACATTTCTCGGTCTTCTTCATTACTGGCCACTATGGCAGCTATGTTTTCTTCATTTTGCACCAATCACTGTCTGGTTGGTAGCTTAAGATCCAACAGAGTGTACTCACGCTTAAACTCTTCCACGGTGCGATGAATTTTGCCTGCACACTGAAACAATGATGATGACCGACCTGACGAGGAAATTCACGTTGCATATTTATCCTCAGCCGGAATTTCGATATTTTTTAGTAATTTCCGCACGTTCGGCAAACGTTCCGCACGATGCTTGATGAAATGGCAAGCCTTACTGAATATTTTGACAGCTGGATGTCATTGGTAACTTTGGCATCTGTTGAAACACCAATGAAAATACTATAATTGCTATTTGGTCCCCATTTATGTATGCTACTCCCAGGATGCAATACGTAGAAAGTCATTATGTTTTTGCGGTCAGCCATGAAGAGATGAATAGAAATCGCCATCATCATGAGCCGGACACATCTTACGTACAAAAAATATCTTTAATTGCTTCAAAATGCCAAAGAACTTTTTGTACTTACCAGCTCCCTAAGTACTTCTTCCTCGTATAGTTGATGACAGAAACCTTGAACTGTTTGTATACTATCAAACAAATACGAGCATGGACTACATTTCTGAATAATAACAGTTTCAAAAATGTTAACTGGATAAGCCCACATCTTTAAGTAAAATTCGAAGAAAATCCCACGCACAAATGTCCCCAGATAAAATTTTAATAAGAAAAATTTCGCCTCAATTCAAGATGTTTACGTCCCACTAACTCTGAGCATACATAATCCGAATACCGTCTACGGATCTAAAAAATAAATAAATTTAAGTCAATACTTGTACTCGTATACCCTTGATTGCTCGGAAAATGTTTGCCCATATAATTTTCCAAAAGATTGCCACTGCACTATTTTACAAAATTGACATTCCCTATTTTACGACTCATAAATTCATTTATTCAACCATTCACAGGGACCAATTTAATAAAATTCAACCGTAGACCGTTGAGGACCGGCAAACCAAGATAACCAAGAGGACCAAGAAGACCAAGGGGACTCTGCAAGGGCAATGTAAAGACGAAGGAGAAAAAAAAAATCACTGAAATGAAAGAAAGCTGGCATAAATAACTTAGTTAAACATGATCACAGCTCAGGAATTTTCATATGAAAACATAACTTCCTTTACATTTACAACTATTCAGCCTGTTGTCGTTGTCCTGTTGCCAGGATATTACTACTCCTCTTCATTACACTCTCATACGAGTTCAGAATTGAGATGAACACACACATTCGAGTATGTTTTGTTGTAAGTAAAATGGGATAGGTGGCAACGCATGCACGCGTTCCATACGAATATACGAGTAGGCAATGTCAAAAGTGATAAAACCCTAACTTTATCCTGTTGTAATCATAAATATATCCTTCGTCCCTCTTTCAAACAAAAAGGCTCACCGTCCGTCAAGACACCAGAACAAGAGTTACCAACACCGATGAAGGAAGACGATGAAGCTGGTAAACGGAAAGCTTTAATGCATACATAAAACTTGCTTATGTCCTGTACCAGGATAAGGGCAGCACTTTGAAACGGTGTGGATACGACTATCCATATCCGTAATACTCGTATGTACTCAGTTATGGCAAAGAATGGAAATTTCTAAACAAAAACTCAGGAAGCGTGAAATTGAGGGAGGACACGACAGGAGTAGTAGTACTCGTATGCTTTTCGGTTTTGACCCTATGTTCTGGCGAAGTTTTTGGGTTTTGTCTTCAATCAACTTTGTCATATCGTATGAAGGCAGACCGGGACATTGAGATTGGCTGGATTGTATTGTACCAGTATGAGTAGGAGTAGGAGTATATGCGAACTATTTAACTTCTCGTCCCTAATCATGTTTTTATTAAATTTTGTCAGATCACGTAATCGTGGATGGTGGAGTGTTTTTTTCTCGTTTATAAATCAAGTCACTAGGGAGCCTCGACATCACCTCGCACGTGGTTGGGGTCGGGGTCGGGTGACTTTGTATCTGGCTGGCTGGTGTAGTCCGGGTTAGTCCTTAATACGCTGACACTGTTGTTCATTCATAAATCTCATTAAACGTGAAACTTATGACACATCTACGTGTGTTTCGTTAATTAATTTAATTAATTGAGTGAATAACTGAGCGGAAATAACTAGAATATGAATTAGGTAATTAGCCGTAGTATTGGACAGGTTCTCCTTGTACTTCTCTGACCAAGTGACAAGGAATTTAATTTATTCGAATTCATGTCGTAGATCTGAGTTGAATCAAAAGCCGTAAAGGAGTATTGTTAACATTGGCGCAATAAGGAAGCTTATGTTGGATAGCACATACAGAGGACTCCAATGTTTGAGGCTCAACTATCCACTTGTGATGATTTTAAAAAGCAGCCCAGGACTATACTGAAAATCAGCCTTACATCGTCGTCAACATGCATACAGTGTAAGTAGATCGACAGAGACGCCCCTGTATCAGCTAAAAGAAATTATCCAAAGTGTTCTGAATTCAAAGGAGATAGCATTGTGTGTCTTTCTTGATATTGAGGCTGTCAAACGAGCCCTACCACGGAAAGAAGTCAACAACATAGTATCCAGATGGATGTGCGAACTGCTGAGCACTAGATCAGCAGAGACACAGACAGCAGCTGGAACTATTAGAGTAGACACGGCAAGAGGGTGTCCACAAGGAGGGGTATTACCACCCTTGTTGTAGACGAACTATTGGAAAAATTAACTACCCTTGGCATCAGCTGTCAGGCGTACACTGATGACGTAGTATTAATTGCCAGAGGAAAGTTCGAAGAAACACGCTGCGACATTATACAACGAGGTCTAAGAGTAACCCAGGAATGGTGCCTCATGGCCGAGCTGAACATCAATCCGGCTAAGACCAAGATAGTGCCATTCACAAAGAAAAGAAAACTTCAAAAACTCAAAGAAATCCGATTGTCTGGCACGACACTGATACCGATCAATGATGTGAAGTATCTGAGACTCCATCTAGACAGCAAACTAGTCTGGATGAACCACACTGAGGAAACTGCTAGAAAAGCAACCCGCGCTCTTATGATATGTAAGAGCCTAGCGGGAAAGTCGTGGGGCTGTACCCCTAACATTTTGCGATGGATGTTCATAGCGATTGTGAGACCAATGATCACATATCAACATATCAATGATCATCACAACGAGAGAATCTCTCAAAAAGGTGGAAAGACTGGCGTGCCTATGCATCACCGGCGCAATGGAGGTGATATTGGAGTTAACTCCCCTGCACCTCATTGTCTCAGAGGCGGCGAATAAAACCATTCTAAGAATAGCAAAAGAAGGAACTGGAAAGGGGAAATGCATTAGTTCGAAAGAATTTGATGTACTACTCGGAAAACTTCTACTCTTGGCTATTCCAAGAGATGACAGCATTAAGAAATACAACTTTGCAAAGAATTTCTTAAAGAAGCTCAGCAACAAGAAAGAATGGAGCGATGAATCCACTATCTATGAACTGAGCTACCACACGATAAAGTGGTATACAGATGGCTCGTGAACTGACGAAAGAACTGGTGCAGGAGTGTTTGGGCCAAGAACGAAACACCATGAATCCATGGGCAAGAGTACCAGCATCTTTCAAGCTTAAGTATGCGCCATAGAATGATGCGTTCGAATAGCAATAATGTCAGATAGTCAAACAGCTTTCAAAGCACTGGACCCCTCTGTCATATTAAATCCAAACTTGTATGGGAATGCCTTCAAAATCTCAATAAATTGGGCATGAAAAACAGAGTATCTGTCTGTTGGATACCAGGCCATGTGGGCATCACTGGTAATGAAAAAGGGGAAGCAGAATCCTTCATAGGACCTGAACCATTCTGCGGGATAGGGGAACACACCCTACGTAAAGAATTCAGGAAATCGGAAAAGGAGAAAAGGGCTTCAGCCTTTCGGGATCTCCAAGGTCTGAGACAAGCCAAAAAACTCTTAGGAGATTACAATCTCAAAAGATTTATACATGTATCAGTCTCAGCAAACTCAGGGAACACCTAAGGAAGATAGGAATATCAGATGAAGGTCTCTGTAGATTCTGCAATGATTCTACTGAAACTCCAGAACTCATACTGAAATCTTGCGCGGCACTGGTCTGGATGATGTGCTCTGAGTAGGTTTTCCTTGCCAAGGCCAAAGCCAGATCATAAAAAAAACACTCCAACATAATTCCTGGTGAATTAAGCTATAAGGGGACTGTAAGAGGGAGCAAACCTATCCAAGGCATAAGTAGGGGGCACGATAGACCACAAGGTCGCAGTGTACTGCACCCTATTATTATTATTAAACACCTTTCAGATCCTGTGAGACTGCCGAATGAATTTAGAGCATACACCAGGAAAGAACATGGTGTTCGGGCGCTTCATTCTCTATTAAGATCCGACTGCATGACGATGTACAAACAATCACTTTGTGTTCTGATCAAGTGAATCGTTTTAGTGGCAGTTTCCTTATAAAGGGTTTTCCAATAAGGACTTGACAACTTTTTTCTTAAATAAAACGCAAACCATTTGAGATATTTCAAAAATTTTATTATCGGCTTGAAGTACAATTAAAGCATTTATGAATGGAACTCGACTTCGGCCACCGGCAGCATGTTTGCAGCGGTCGATTCTTTGGACCCAATTTTCAACTACTTAGCCACATATTTCGGTCGAAACGGCCGCTATTTCGTGTTCAATGTATTGCTGAGCTCTTCCAACATCGTCGGCTTGTTGGCGTTAAATCGCACGAACGAGGCGGCCAATCGACTGGCTCATTTCTTGAGATAACACGCTCACTATACTTACTCTTCAATAAATCGATTGTAACGTGTGTTGTGTGGCTTGTGGCACCATCCTGTTGAAACCACATATCGTCCAAGTCCATATCTTCCAATTCGGGCCAAAAATAATCGGTGATCATGGCGCGATTCCGCTGACCATTCAAAGTAACGTGACGATCGTTTTCGTCAACCAAAAAATATGGCCCAATTACGCCGCCAGCAGGCAAACAGCACCAAACAATAACTTTTTGTGGATGAAGTGGTGGTTTATGAAGCACATGTGGATTTTCACCCGACCAATAACGCATATTTTGCTTATTGACGAACCCATTGAGCCAAAAATGAGCTTCGTCACTGAAAATGATTGTGAGACGAAATTCACCATCTTGGCGCACGCATCTTCTCCAGAACCCAATCGGAGAACATACGTCGCTTCAAATGGTCCATCGGCTTCAATTCTTGAGTCAGCTTGATCTTGTTTGGGTGTAAACCAAGATCCTTACACAAAATACTCCGTGATGTGGTCTAAGCGATTCCCAATTCTTGAGAACGCCGTGGAATTGACTGATTTGGATCGTTTGCTATGGACGCCTGAACGCCAGCGATAATTTTTTGACACTTCGGCCAACCCGTTGTCTCACTGACACGGCAATATCACAGAACGAATATGTAGACTCAAATTTTTGCACTTATTGCCTGTCTACTGGGGCGAGAATAACGACCGAAAATTTGAATTAACGGAAAGTCTCCGCCACCGACTCCGAATTTCGGTAGAAAATTTTTATAATTTGCAGACGTTATTCGTTCGTGTACTTTACCATGATGAAAATGTTAAGTTTACTGAATAAATTGACAGTGACAGTTTGATGATTAGTGAAAGCGTGCGTTCACAAATTAAATTCAAAGTTGTCAAGTCCCTATTGGAAAACCTGATAGAATTGAAGTCGCTTAGGACTAGTTTGGCATTTTAGAATGAAAGGAACCGGATGAAGATTTTATTTAATGTTAAAGGTCCTGCAAACCGAGAAATACCAGGTAAATGGACTTATATACATATATCCAATAGTAATAATAAAATCCAGGAAGTGCCTGTCAAAAGCAAGTCAACAACGGTGCCACATACTACGATAACCGCAACAAAGAACAAAAGCAGCGTGTATTGTGCGGATTTGATGTGATTTGGCAGACTATCGCTTGATGCCTGCTGACGCATTGCTACAGTCCGAAAGAACGAAATTGCTAACAATGCTAATAAAAGAATGTTTCTGCGACTGAATTTGTCCAAATCTACTACGATAAATATGTAAGGTATGACGTTCAAACTCAGTTCAAAGCGATTTTCACTCTCTGTCCTCGATCCCGTACCCAATGCTTCTAGTTGCCTAGACCAAGCGTTATGGCATTCGCGATGGGTTGGTTCCTAAAACCGAGGTTCGGTATTCCCCTTTGCTGGAGGATTACTAAGCACATTCGCTTAACATACATAAGAAGGTGTTGAGGTGTGTTGAGTGAAAAATGAGTAAGTCGGTCGGAAGTATTTGCGAGCCTGTCGAAACTGACCACTTTTACCGAACATTCTTTCTACCTTCTACTATAGGCACCACATAGCGCACTAACGTAATTAAGCCCCTTACGACACAAATAGTCACTCAGCTGTCTTTTACAGTGAAGTACAGCAGGAAGGTCGCTACCCTCTTTCATATATCGGGAAACATTCATTTGGTCTGCCGACAACTGTAGGAGTTATGATAATTGCAGTCACACTCATGTGAAACCTGAAAACTGCTAATGAAGCGACGTGAAGACTTCAAAGAGCATGTTTAAGGTTCTAATCTAGCATCAGAACTGAGGAAAGATACCAGCTGAGGGATGATGTGTGCCCCTTTAGCAGTGGGAGCTCGCTATGGGCTGGTTTTGATAAGGTAGCCCCTAGAAGTGAGTTTCAAGCTCGAGGCAGTAAGTATCTGCTTCAGGTTCAGTGTACTCATGAGATAACATTAGGTCTACTGATTCACTCCAGCCTGGTGGTTTCACTGACTGTTTAGATCCGTTATTAAAAGTTTTGCTTCTAAGTCGGCTTAAGCTAACGTTTGCTGCGGCCATTGTTCTGCTTCTAAAGTATTTTTTTCTTGTTTACATTTTGTCCCAGGTACTTACGAGAGCAGATAGATGTTTTAAACATTTCCAGTTGGTTTGCCGCAGACCCTTTTCCCCATCAAAGTCGAAACTTCGCATGTAGGAAGGTATTACACCGATTGCTGTCAGTTTAATAACAAAAGTAGAGTCAACCTCGTTGACGACTACGTCATGAAATTCAGGAAAGCATTACCTCTCACGATGCATTCCCTACTGCTCCAACAAGTATTCTGAGCAAAACCATCGCAGCATATGATAAGTCCCATCTCCCTGGAATCACAGTACGCAATGAATTCGGTTAGGTACGAGTACTGCCTCTGATAATGGGAACAAGGCCGTGCATTCATTTAGAAAACTAGGACCAGTACTTCAATCTAAGGAAGAGCAAATTTACTCCTCAAATCATTCGCTCTTCAAAAGGATAGTGATAGTGAAATTGGCTGGGAGTATTTCAGATTTACTCTCTAACTGACTGAGCCATCTGCAACAGTGATTACTTTAGTTGCCTTCGAAATTAGACTTTTCCACTCCCGCTGCCCAGAAGATACCACTTTCATACGGTTCACATTCCAATTTTCAATTTCAATCAAAATAAGAGAAATTTCAAAACAAATCACATTTTTGAGACCTGAAAAGAAGAAGAAGCTCTTCAAAGTCCCACAGCACCCATTTCCACCCTTAAGCCACACCATAAGCCCTTGAATACGATTCCATAAATGCAGGAATCTGACAATATCTATCCGTCGACCTAGAAAAAATCTTCAACCATATGTGTGCGGCCACCCCTCAGTGCCATTGAAGCCAACGAAGCATTTCCTCTCAAGGAAGATCCTTCGTAAGAAAAGGAGGAAAGAAAAAAAAAAAACGAAAACAAAATCATATCCTTGTAATGTTATTACAAACAACTTTCAGGATAATGACATTACGAGAAATCTATTTATGGAATTTATTCCACCTCATTGGCCGCCTATCATATTCGCAGGCATCCAATCGGAACTGTAGTTACCAGCAGCACTTTGCCTCCTCCGATCCGAGTGTGATACAATTTTCGATTTAATCTACCGGAAGGGCATTATGTTGAGTGATTGTATCGCAAGGAAGTGCTTGGCTACTTGTTTCCTTCCTATTTGTCCTTTGATTTGGGTTTTTCTTATTTTTTTTTGCTTCTACTTCTCATCAGAGGTTCTATGAGGCCTGAAAATCATAGTATTAGTTAGATGACTTGATGCGTAGGCCTATGAATTTCGCCTGATGACTTTGGAAGCGGATGTAGGGATAGTGTTGTTTTCTTGAAAAGGATAACAAAACGAAAGAAAGGGTTTTTTTTTTTCTAATTAATTCTAAAGGAAGATACACGAACTAAGTTTCCGAAACTTGTCGGGGGTAATCTACTGCAAGAACCACAATGCGGAAGGAGAGTATTAATTTATGATTGGAGGAGTATACTCAGAAGTGTTTCTTACTGCTTAAGTAGCAGCGCGACCTAGAGGTGAAGTAAGCTACCACCAGAAGGCTGGAGGTAGCCATAATACAAGGGGAAAAAATCCAAGTAGAACCTCCTCCTGGATGAGGTGTTTTCTTTCAAGTACGCCGCACCCAAGGAAACGTTATGAGATTCTTGATAAACGTAAGTTGCGAGTTGTTTCCACCAAATTACTTTCAAATGAATTTCTTGAAGAGTATTTTTTCTGTATTTATTTTTTTTGTTGCTCCTTTTCACCCCTTCCTTAGTCCTTAGTCATGGTGTTGCTTAGATGCAAAGGTTGGCTTATGGAAATTATTTATTAGATGAGCCAACGGAGACATGGAAACTTTGAAAGACCCTCTGAGTGCACTTTTCTTTCTCGATTTACTTACAAGAATCCGATTATGAAAAGAATGGAGACAAGAAACCAGATCCATAGCAACAAACAGGTCACGGAACGACTTCTAGGAATGGTGAGATTAAGTTCATGCAATCTATATGGGATGGTTCACATCGTTATGTCCAATCTAAGAACTATAGTAAGAACAGTATTCGGCTGCCTTTCCTGGAAACTATTCATTCTCTAGCCCCAGTGAGAAGGCTTCAAATGACCTGACTGAAAGTTTGTTAAATGCAAGGGGAAAGGACCCCCTAAAAAAGTACTTACTCGGGAATGATTTTTTGTCTGAAAGACCTAGATAAAACATAGGATCTGAAGGCAGTCTTACTACATATTTTACGCCATAGCCAAACACCCTTTCCCTCACAGAGAGAATGCATAAATGTTGGTGGATACAATGGAAAGGTTCATCTGGTGCTCGAAGTTGTAAGATCAGAAAACCGTCAATTAGATCCATCATATCAAGTTCGGTACAATGAACTGCGCTAGTATTCTGTACGAGCGAATGTTCCATTGAGCCAAGATCCAATAGCCACTACGTCGTTTAAATCGAAGTGGGGGTATGGACCCTCAAACGTCTAAGGTTAGGCGTAGTAAAATTCCTAAAGGCCTTTGCAATGGAGTCTTTCATAACCTTGTACAAATCTCTACATGTCCAGCACCAAATGTTCAAAATAAGCCAAAATTGTGAACGAGTCATCCGAAATGATAAATGTTGACACACTTCTCAGGTTTGTTGGATTTAACTTACTTACAAGGGTGGTCTATAGTTCGTGTTAGGTAGAAAGCTCTTCAGTTAGTTTGGTGTTTAGTTAACTGCTTCAAGTCGCGCACTCTGAATCCGTTGAGGTCTTCTTCAAACTATGGGCGCCATCTTGGATGAGGTCTCCCTTTCTTGAGTTGTCCCTTAGTTTTATTCAACCATTCATAGGACCGGAACATTAATTGCTCATTAGCTCTTCATGTCCTAGCCATTACAGGGGAACTATGCCCAGTTTTCTGACTAGGTCGATGCTGCTGACATTCTTCTTCTTCTTATCCTTTTATTAACCCTTTTAACGAGTTTCCCATTTTTACTGCATCGCTGCTGCTCCGCTTAGCCAACCCCATGCTAATGTCGCAGACCGCAGAACGCGTCTACATAATGCTCGGTCCTGGATCGCTTCAGTGGTTAGCCCCAGCCATCTGCGCAATTGCCATCTGAGAAATCCAGGAATTCTTTTTCGTTTTCTTACAGTTGGAGTGACCGTAGTTGATAGTACCTTTTTAACCGGATTTTCCACAGATCTTCTTTGAACGTGGCAAAACCAGCTTATTCTATTCGCCTCAAGCTGTTCGGTTACCGAATTCTTTATACTCGTATGTAGACTTCCTCTTATACGCGTAGATCTTATACAATCGCGTTTAGTGACTCCACTAGACATCCCCAACATTTTCATTTCCGCTGCCGTCATTTTGTTTTTAAACGCTTCGTACATTGTCCAGCACTGTGAACCCTATATAAGAGCTGGTCTAACAACCGTGGTGTAGAGTTTCCCCTTTAATTTAAGTGGAAATTTTCGGTCGCAAAAGATTCCCGAATTTTCCCGCCATTTCATCCATTCCACACTCACTCTGTGGTTTAGTTCGTCGTCACATTTCGCTTCCATGTTAACGATCGATCCTAAGTACTTAAAGATAGTGCTTTTCGGAAGAACTATTTCGTCTAACATTGTATCCAAAACAGGTCGCAACGGATGCGCTAATGGGCACGCCAAATGCTCCGTCTTTGAACGACTTATTTTAAACCCGTTTCTCTCTAGCGCATTTCTCCATGAATCTAAGGCGTTCTGTAAATCTTCGACGTTATCGCTTAGTATAACTGCGTCGTCAGCGAAGAGAATTGGCGTAACATTTGCTTCGCGCATGCAGTGTTTTAAAAGATAGTCTAATACTACTAAGAGGAAAGAGCTAAGTACGCTTCCTTGATGCACTCCGACGTTAACTGGAAATTCTCTCGTTAGTCCAGCAGAGCTTTTAACCGCAGTTTTCACGTTTCAGTACATGTCTTGTATTATTCTAACATACGTTTCCGGTACGTTTTGAGACCTCAGCGGGGCCCCTATGAGATCCCTAGGCACTCGATGGAATGCTTTCTCGAGGTCGATAAATACCATGTGTAAGTCCTTAGACGATCTCGGTGCTTTTCCATTATTATTCGTAGGCTTTGGATAGCGTCCACCGTCGATCTTCCTTCAACAAATCCACACTGGCTATTATCGAGCTTTATTATTTGCCGAAGACGTTCGTTTAAGACTCTTTCGACGATTTTCATCGTGTGTGATATAAGCTTGATTAAACGGTAGTTGTTGCATTCTCGAGTGTCGCCTTGTCCTTTGTATAATGGAACCAAGAAGCTACTTCTCCATTGATTCGGCAAAGGTTGTCCACATTTTAACTTATTTAAAACTTTCGATAGCCATACGCTGCCGATTTCCTCCATCTTCGATCAAAACCCTGATGGAATGCTGTCTGGCCCACTTCATTTTTCCGATTGCTATACTTATTTCTTCGATTGAAAAGTCCGAAACTTCCTACTCGAATAGACCAGCTGTCGGCATGATATCACAGTAACTCCTTGCAGTTTTCAAGCCACCGGTCACAAATTTCCTTTCATTTGTAAGCGACCGTCTGCATTTTTGATGTATTTCGGCGAGGCTATTTCCGTCGAATTTTTTCGCCTCTGTGCAGCGAGCTTAAAAATATTTGGCATTTTAGTATTGTACGACGTTCGAACTTCTTGGGTAGCTTGTCTTCTATCTGCCGATCGTGAGGATATTTGTTCCAACTCCTGGTACAGGTTTTCGAGTTCGAGCCAAGATTTTGCGATCTTTTTAAGATGCTCGTATTCAAGAGCCAGTCGAGCTCTTTCGATATCGTCGCTCCGATCGCATTTTGTCCACGCTTGGAATGCACTCTTCTTGTCGGCCACAGCTCGTTTGGTTTCGTCATTCCACCACCATGTTTCTTTGCCGACGTGATGGTATTTCGATATAGTCCCCAGATGGGACTTTGCGAGTGTTATGCATTCCTCGTGCATGCTGTTCCACATTTCTTGCGGGCTAAGTGAGTCTGCGATACCGTTTATATTGTGAAGTACTTCTTTAGCCAGTGCGATAAATCTTGTGCTTCGTTCCTTCGATAGATTATACCACCGGATTTTTGGCTCTCCAAACGATGCCCGTGTTTTCGGTGGTTCCGCCCTGAAAAATTCTGTAATGAGCAGACGGTGTTGGCTTACTAGCGATTCTCCAAGTATTACTTTACAGTCCTTAACACGGTTTCTCATCGACATTTTGCAGAGGTGATAATCTATTTGCGTTTCGTGGCCTCCGCTGCTATAGGTGATAAGATGTCGTTGATGTTTAATAAACATTGTATTTAAAATGGTTAAGCCGTAAGCCCTACACGCTACAAGGATGTCTTCGCCAGCTGAATTTCTGGTTCCAAAGCCTTTACCGCCGTGGCAGTCCTCATAATCAACATTTGTTTCTCCGACGTGGCCATTTAAATCTCCGCCTACGAAGAGCATCTCATCGATAGGTATATTTCTAAGCAAATTACCGAACTCTGACCAAAATGTATCTTTTTCCGATTGGTAGCATCCATTTTGTGGAGCGTACGCGCTAACAATGTTCCACGTTTCATTGTTTATGACGAGTTTAACACTCATCAAGCGGTCGCTTATTTTCAAGATACCAACGATGTTGTTTAGAAGATCCGCTGCAACAACGATTCCAACACCGTTTCGTCCATTGACCGTTCCATGGTACAACATCTTAAATGCCTTAGTTTTTAAATCTAGAAAACGCGCTTTATTTCCTGTATTACACCACTTCGTTTCCTGTACGCACAGGATTTGTAGAGTTCTGCGACGCATAATCGCTTCCAGTTCTAAACTTTTTGAGGTCATCGATCCGATGTTCCAACTTGCAAATCGAAGTTTAGGAAAATATTTTGGAAACTTCATTTTGCCCGCCCCCGGAATCCGTCGGGCTCTGAGACAAGCACTTCTGCTTGCTCTGGGATCACCCGAGTGCGTTGCAATCGTGGTGCCCAGCAGGGTAGTGCTATTAATTGCGATCATTTCCATGAAGTGTATCTAAAGTTTGAGTGGTTTGACACTTGCATGCTCATTTCGAATTGATTGACTGTTCTTTTATCCCACCAGTAGTCTCCAGACGTGGGAACCCACTGATTGCATACAAACTTGTGGGAAAGTTTTAAGGTGCTAAAGTGCCACAGGCTCATTTTTAGTGTCATAGTTGCCTGTATATGATTGGTGTCCCTTTTAGTCGCCTCTTACGACAAGCTGGGACGCACTGCGGCACTATTCTTTATCCGATGCCGCTGCTGACATTCGGACCAAATACTTTTCGAAAGATTTTTCATTCAAATGTCTGAGTATTTCTTGGTCCGCTACATACTACACTATCAAGTCCATGCTTCAGCGTCATAAAATGAGACTGGGATGATCAATGTCTTATAAAGATTCTCCTCAATTTTTCGAGATAAAGCCTTACAACCCAATCGCCCAATTAGACAAAAGAAACGCCGACTGGCAAGAGTGATTCTTCGGTTTATTTCTACTGAGGTGTTATTGGTAGATTATCTGGCTCATCTCCCGAAGATTTACAACCAAGAGATGAAAATAAGCTCACCGCACCAAGTAACCAAGACAAAACCCCAATCGAAACCTCGCCCTCCACCCGCAATAAATGTGGCCGCGATTGCAGACTTCGGAAAGCTACGGTCCTTCTCCAAAGAACACTAAGAGGAAAGTTCAATATAATTGCACTCCGTAATAACGTGTGGA
Organism: Volucella inflata; assembly: GCA_928272305.1. Lineage (NCBI taxonomy): Eukaryota > Metazoa > Arthropoda > Insecta > Diptera > Syrphidae > Volucella > Volucella inflata. Next base: position 104,838,505 of record OV743719.1, read on the forward strand.
AAATTTATGTCGATGACTCCGATTCTTACCGCGCATTGTCGCTGAAACTTAACACCGATAAAATTGAATGGTATGCTTATGAAAATAAGTTTGAAAAACCTTTACGAGTCTTCGCTAGGGGACTTCACCCGTCGTGCAAAAAAGAAGACGTTCATGTACAAGGTTTTAAGATTACTGACGCCGTGAACATAATCAAGTAGGTAAAGCAACAAACGGATAGCGACAAAGATACCGTAGTCAAGCGCGAATCGAAACGAGAAAGTCGATGATATTTATAAAATTAAATCTATCTTAAATAACCCAATCCGTTGTCGCCAAAAAAACGTTGCCGAATCAAGTGCAATGAAAAAACCTGTAGCGGTCTGCGCGAGTTCATACGCTGAGGTCGCGTCAAAAGCCAACAAAATAGATTCGGCCACTACAGATCCGCTGCCTCAAATTCTCGCAGTCATCTTAGAAAGACTAGATGGAAAAATAAAAATAAATAAGCTCTTGTTTGAAAAACTAAGCAAGCTCGAGTTCGTTCGAGCTCAAATCTTATCTTGAAAATAGACTGTTTCGGGTTAGATATGGGATTGAATACTCTGAATTCAAGGCAATTCAAGCTGGCGTTTCAGAAGGAAGCGTTCTGGGGTCGTACCTATTCTTACTGTACACTAGAGACATACCTCTAGATTAAGAGACTGTGGTAGCCACGTTCGCGGATGACACGGCGATCCTCACCACAGGACAAACAGTTGAACCCTCGACTGCAAAACTTCAACGAGTTCTGAACAAAATATTTGAGTGGACTAAGGGCTGGCGAATCGTGCTAAACGAGACTGTCAATTTCACGTACAGAAAGATAAACCGTATGCAAACGAGGCAAAATATTTGGGAATGACCCTAGATGCAAAACTGAAGTTGAAATCACACGTAAAAACGAAACGTGAAAAGCTCGAATTCAGGCTAGGAGAAATGAATTGGCTTATCGGAAGATGGACTTGTGGTATACAACTATGGGGTTGTACCAAACCAAGCAATATGACCGTCCTACAGACATTCCAGAACAAAGCGCTTAGAGCAATCGTAAATGCTCTATGGTATACAAGGAATAGCGATATTCACCGCAATCTGGGAATGGCAACCGTGAAAGACGAAGTAGCAAGCTTTGCTCGTGAACTTAGCACTCGTCTTGTGCGTTATTGCAACCAGGAAATAGTCCGGAGATTGAATCTTGTGCGGCGGCTTCAAAGAACAAGACCGTTCGACTGTACTGAGAATCCCTTAAATATTTGGCTATCTCTCCAATTTAAAGATACATATCTCGACCTCAGTACTCCTCTTTCTTCTCACTAGATAATGTTACAGCTTACAACAAGATTATTTAGCATGCTATCGCTTTGTAGTAAGGAGCCGATCTTCAATGTACACTTTGTCAAGGACGTCATATGCATACCAATCCTGAACATGCTGCCCGACTGTGCTTCAAGATCTGATGGACAGAGTTGAAGGTGCGCTCAACAACGAGGTTAACGCGCTGAGCATGTTCATCTCCAAAAAAATCGTTTTCGACAACCCAACTTTGTCTCTCGGTCAGACAACGTTGTATACATTGTGTACAAAAAGTTCTTTGAACAGGAGCATGGGTGGTAAATCGGACACTGAATGCGGTGGAGATAATAAAAGCACAGTGTCCTTACTTCTATGGAAATCGTTGATCGACTCGCTGCTTAGCACTTTGAATAGTTTTAATATCAGCGAATACTTATAGATGGATGATACTCCTTTTTTGTCCATTGGATCATGCCTACTATTCGGTTATCTCTCTTGAAATTAGTATTGCTCTTCTAAACACAAGGACTCTGAGTGATCTGAGTCATCTAGATCATCAAGGCATCACAAAATGCTTCTCCAATAAACTTAACATGTCAAAAACCTTTACGGCGCTGTCAGCCATGTGGCAGTGTAAATAAGTCTGCACATGATATAGGTTTTCCGAGAAGGGTACTCTAGATCCCAGAAAAAAGTCAATTTTCTAAGATATGAAAGAACCGTCTGCCGCCGCTACATTGAGCTTCCTCCATACACTTGACTTCAAGGCTGCACTTTCACAGCCTTCTTCCGTTTTGAAAAGACATCTCTTTTCGGTTCAAAACATACTGAAGTTTCGGTGATCTAAAGCGCCTGTTGCATTTTGAATTTTTGAAAAAGTCACATCAACGCTTCGTATGAACAAAGTTGAATTGCGATGTGCTCATGAGTGGTTTCGTTCAGAAACTGTGATATGAACGAATGGTGTTGAATCCAAGCGGATCTAGGACCTGTTGCTGGTGTCATTTTGGAAGACGACAACTTTAGATAAAAATGCACTGTAGTGAGAGGAATCGGTAGGGAAAGACAATCTCTGTCCTGCAGCGGAGGGCAGGTTGCACATTTACCCCCTTCTCAAGCTAGTTCAAGAATATAAGACTTCTGTGAACGCAGCTTAGTCCTGCTCCAGGTCACAAGGTAAGCAGAGGGAAGAAATTGCACTTGTCTCACAGGTAAGTGAGGATCAGAAAAGAAGTTCCTAGCACCATAGCACTATAGTTTATAGGGACTGCCTGTGTCCTTGATCAGGATCGCCATTGAATGTTGGGTTAAATATGAGCATATCTGCAGGTGGTGGCATTTTTTAGGATGTTGAATGCTTTCCGGTGTCTCTATAAAGTCAGCGATTATCCTGCTGTCTCTACCAACTGACGTCATGACGGGGCACTGCACTCTTACTAAAAACCTATGTATTCCAGGCATAACTAACACAATATCGTCTGCTCGATATGAGGAGCTTACGACACTATGCTGTTCTATGCCTCTGACCTATGCTGTCATCACCACTGTTATCGTTGACTGCAACAAACCAGCTTCGTATTCGTGACTGTTGCCGAGGCACTTTTTAGAACTTCGTAGTTTTTAAAAGGTTAAGATTGTTTCGAATAGAATTGTGTTAGTTTTAGTTAAAGGCTTCTGGACTGCTACTGTAATCAGCACAAGTGCGAGCACTACCTTAGAAAAGAATCTAAGAAACCACCTTCGTGCGTCCACTGAGTTAAGGTTAATGTGAAAATGTCCATACTGGATTCTAACTTCTTCTTTTAATAACTTTAAGATGAACTCTGTGCAAAGTCGATACTGAAAAGCCCATGCTACAAATGGTGTTGAATAATGAAAGGTCTCTGGGTCAATTCCATGTAATAGACCCCACACCTAGTTACCTCTCTTCATGGACAGTGCTCCACTAGCCTCGATTTCTCTTTACCTCTCTTAGATATGTGCTCCAAGTTTTTAGTACAAAATGTTCATTTTCACTTCATTTCAGGATGAGGACGATAGAGCTCATTCTGAGTAAAATCTTTTTCACCACACTCACTCAGCTCTCAATAGAAGCAGGACCTGCGCATAACTCCAAGTTTCCTTTGTAGTATAGTGCGACAATTGAAAACCCAGTTCCATACAGTAAAGGTCAGTTACATTGGCACAATCACCAGACACAGAGGTTTTTCTCTTTTAGTTTCAATGAGTTCCATCCTTTCGTGGTTTTGAAAATCAAATCGAATTATTGTACAAAAACGACATCCTTGCTTGAAAAGGACACATACGTACTTTGTTTATCGTGCAAAATGCGCCAAGTCAATCCACATAAAAGTTTTACAAACAGTGGACTGAGAGCTACTGTCACTCATCATTTATTTATAAAATCACAGCAGGCACACAAACACAAAACAACGCCAGAAAGGACGCCAACAGTTTCCTGAATTCGAAGGGAAAAAAAGAAAAGTTTTTCCATATTTTTTTTGTTTTACTTGTTGTTTTTGTATCCTTTGGGAAGGTATGTGATTTTTCTGGATTTCCCCAAGAGATATCCTTTTGGAAAATTTTTCAGTCATGAATGGAGCACAAGGACAACACAACTGAATCGGATCATATCGCTTGCTAACATAGAAGAAGCCCTGCAGCAACATCATCTCAATGTCTCAATGTGTGCCAGTGTGTGTCTGTGTGGCATTCTGGCCATTACAGAAATGGCACAAAGGATATTCCACAGGTTAGCAGCAGCATGACTTTAAAGTCTGTCGAGGAATTATTATTTTTTTTTTTTTAATTCTCACAACTCAGGAAGATTTAAAAAAATTTTAATGGCACGCAAATGACTTTCGTAAACTGTTGCATGAAAGAACTTGGGGTATTAATTTAAAAATTTTTTTTTGTCCTCCTTTTCCCTAGTGTTTGTTGCTTCGACTTTAATGGGGCGCTTTTTTTTTCTTGGAAAGGAACTGGTGTTTCATAGAGTTACCGGCTGGCAGGAGCTGAGCCATTACATTACATAATAGTTAAGCTGGCCGAGAGCTCTGTAAGTTTAGCCTTTTGGGGGTGTTTTGTAAAGTAGACTTACGACTTATAGATCTATAGGATTAAATTAGGCTATTCGAGGTAAGTTGTGGAAATTCGGTTTGATAAATCCTTGAAAAAGGCGGACTTGATTAAATTGTCTTGGCACGATATTGTTAGGCCACTCTTACCACATTTTCTAATGTTAGTGATTCCATGTAAGTTGTATCCAATTGGTTTAGGGGATTTTGAATGATGAGGGAGGTTTTTACCATCAACTGCACCACTTTTAACGTCTGAGCGATGATATGCTACATAAAACCTTAATCACATCCACTTTCTTGCCACTACTCATACAAATTTGTTAACAAAATGCAACAGATGGGGGCTGTGCAGCAAAGTGGTTACCTTATTACTTGCATTTCATAACCTGTCCCATCCAATTTAGATACGTTCATTCGTCCGTATTATCTCAAGATTCGATGTCCCTAAAGAAGAAACTACTCCGCGTATAGATATGTGTATTAGTACCTACTTACAGAGCAGTTTTAAAAATTCACTGCGGCACCGATTTCAACGAGAATTATAGGATCACAAAGTAACAAATTGTTGAAGAAATCCAAAGGACTTACCGACTAAGTGACTCAAAGCAGCAAATGAGAACTTGGTACAGAATTTGCAGCATCAACAGACCATTATCTAATGAGAGCCGCAGAGTCGCAGAATTGCTTTTTTCGTCAACAAAATTTTACAAGATACTTTCTGCAATATAAGACTTTGTTAGTCAAGGTAAATGTGACAGGATGGTGCCTTACTAGTAAGATGAACGTATCCTTGGCTACTTCAAGCCAAAGTTGCTGTTTTTCACAAACTCGTAGAATGGTTGCACTTAAAGTGATGGAAAGAAGAAAATAAGATTCAACAAGGAAATATGGCTACACAGCGACCTTAACCTCGTCTGTACAGTGAATAAACAAGAAGTGCTTATAGACGAACGACGTAAAGGCAAATGCACATGTTTGTGGCTTCGAATGTTTAAAAGATTTCACACCACTATGTGATCACAAATCACTTACGCAGGTGGTCAGATGCGGATTTGAGGAGTAAAATCGTCGGCAGGATTCCTAAGAGTAATCGGCACTGGAAGACTCATATCCTCTACGTGACGCGCGCCAGATGACGGTTGCTATTTTCGGCCAAATGAATCTCTTTTCATATAATAGGCGACGTGTGCTCCACAGTTCCGTGAAGGAAAAGAGCAAGGCACTCTAATTCTAACTCTAAAGCCAAACACCAAACGCCGAGGGATGCATGGGGAAAATGGTACTTAGTCTCTAGTTTGGGATGGCCAAATTCGAGGCAACTTCCGATTAAAACCCCCTGCCTTCTCTCAACAAAACGGATTCTGCTGTTACGTGAGTTTCCTATCCCGATCTCTCGCGGGAATCAGGATTGCAAGACCTAGAGAACTAGTCAAAGAGCCTCTTTAAAAGCATTAACTTCTAGGGATGCGCTTGAACTCCCTGTAGCAAAAACTGACACTGTTATAAAAAGAGGGAAAGGAAATGTGTCTGACGCATTGTAGGAATAATGGCACAATCAACATGCTCCCGGATAAGTACAGTGTACCATCCGTTAACATGAAAGCAACAGTAGACTCTGAGAATGAGTCACCAAAACCTACGGGCCACATCTTACTTACTTACTTTAGGTGGCGCTACAGTCCGGGGTGGACCTGGGCCTCAGTCAACAAGCTTCTCCAGCCAGCTCGATCCCTGGCTAGCTGCCTCCAGTTTCGCACGCTTAGTTGGCTGAGGTCCTCTTCCACTTGCGATCGCCACCCGAGTCTTGGGCTTCCTCTACTGCGCTGTCCCTCGGGATCGGATTCGAAGACTTTTCGGACCGGAGCATTGGTGTCCATGCGCTCTACATGACTCAGCCATCTCAGTCTTTGGATCCACACTCTTCTCGCTAGGTTCATGTCGCTGTACAGTCCATACAGTTCGTCGTTGTATCTCCTCCTTCACTCACCGTCAATGCAGACGGGATCGAAGATCGCCCGAAGAATTTTTCTCTCGAAGCAACCAAGAACACCCTCATCCATTTTTGATAGTGTCCATCCCACTGCGCCATAGAGCAGGACTGGGATTATTAAGGTCTTATAAATGGTGACTTTTGTTGTCCGAGAGAAGGCTTTGCTACTCAATTGCCTTCTTAACCCAAAGAAACAGCGGTTGGCAAGAGTTATTCTTCGCTTGATCTCAGCGCTGGTGTCGTTGTCTGTATTTATAGCGGAGCCTAAGTAGACAAAGTCCTTAACTACCTTAAAGTTATATCTGTCGAGGGTGACGTTGTGCCCGAGACGTCGGTGATGGTTGTCCTTTTTGCTTGACAGCATATACTTGGTCTTGCCCTAATTGACCGCTAAGCCCATTTTCACGGCTTCAATACTCGCGAAAGCGCCACTGACATCACGCTGCTTTCTCCCGATTATGTCAATATCGTCGGCGTATGCGATGTTGAAAAAATCGCATGACAGCGCATCGCCTTGTCAAAATCCTTTCTGGACATCAAAGTTCTCGATCTTTACCGACCTTGATGGAGCAGCGTGCATTCTCCATCGTCATCCTGCACAGACGGACGAGTTTGGCAGGTATGCCAAAACTAGACATTGCTCTATATAGCTCGTCTCTATAGATGCTGTCATACGCGGCCTTAAAATCGATGAACAGGTGGTGAGTATCGATCTGAAGCTCATGGGTCTTCTCCAAGATCTGCCGTAGTGTGAATATCTGGTCGATGGTGGACTTTCCTGGCCTGAAGTCACACTGATATGGACCTATCAGGTTGTTGACGAACGGCTTCAGGCGTTCACACAATACGGCGGATAAGATCTTTTATGCGATGTTAAGGAGACTGATGCCTCTATAGTTGGCGCAGTTCAGAGGGTCTCCTTTCTTGAGAATTGGACAAGCAATGCTGAGGTTCCATTCATCGGGCATATTTTCGTCCGACCATATTTTACAGATGAGTTGGTGTATGCTCCTTACCAAATCATCGCCTGCCGCTTTGAAGAGCTCGGCAGTCAAGCCATCCGCTCCAGCAGCTTTGTTGGACTTACGCTTCGATATGGATATCTTCACTTCATCCAGGTCGGGTGGACGGAATTGTTAGTCATCATCGTCCAGGTTGAAAGGTTGATTCTGCCTGACAGCGGTATTTGGTCCGTCATCGCTGTTATACAGTCTGCAGAAATGATCTTTCCAAATCCTCAGCATCGACTGCGATTCTACTACGATGTTCCCTTGTTCATCTCTACAGGCTTCGGTTCAGGGTTTGTTTCCGTGGCATGTTATTTTTACCTTTTGGTAAAACTTGCGAACCTCATTCCTGGAGTAGCATCTCTCAATTTCCTCGATCGCGCGATTCTCATGCTCATTCTTCTTCCTCCTGAGAAGCCGATGTTCGTCTCTCCTCTTCCGCTCATAGAGCTGATGAGCAGCTCTGGTCTTTCTAAGCAGGGCCGCGTTATATGCATCTTGCTTAGCTGCATGTGCTTGCCGGCATTCATTATCGAACCAGGGGTTTCGTTGTGGTGGACGAGTGAAACCCAGCACATTAGAAGCGGCATCTCTGATGGCGTTTTGGCAGTGTTTCCAATGGTCTTCGATGCTTGATGCTTGCGGTATTGGACCTCTTAAGAGATTAAGAGACACTCGATCGGATAAGGACTTGGCGATCTCTTTCGACTGTCGTGCAGGATTTATTTTCCGATTGTTCCACCAAAGATACCCTCTCTTCCTAGCCTTGCATTAAAATCACCGAGGACAATTTTAATGTCATAGCTAGGGCATAGCTCGTAGGTCTTGTAAAGGAGCCCGTAGAAGGCATCCTTGGTGTCGTCATCTTTCTCCTCTGTGGGGGCATGCGCGCATATAAGGCTTATGTTGGCGAATTTAGCCTTGATGCGGATTGCTACGAGGCGCTCGCTCACATGCCGGAAGCTGAGGACTTTTTGTCTTAGTCTGCCTCTGGCAACAAATCCACATCCGAATGAGCGCTGCTTTTGCCGTCGATAGCATGTAGTCAATAGTTGATAGCGGGCCACATCAGTCTTACAATTTCGGAGAGAAGATGGTTGAATCGCAAACTGCTAAAATCAACAGTAACGGCACAGAAGCTAAACGAACCTGATCCGACGACTCCACTTCCCCGATGTCGAAATCTAACATCAAAAAAATATACAGTCGTATAGATTCTTTATAGCAATAGACTGGGGAGTGTCAGTCTAGACATAGTCCCGGAAGACATAAATCGACCCTTAGTGCTTATTGAATAGCTTTAAAGAAGCAATGAGTCATCAATATTTTGATTGGGCTTCAGAACGACAAGGCGACAGCAACATAATCAGGACTGGCTAGGTCGTGTTTGTTTGCTTCAATGAAGAGGCTGGAAAGTTATTTCTTAAAAATCAGGAAATACGCAGTCTGGTCATAAAGGTGGATTCATTTCCGACATCAAACATCATAAGAATGTTCTTTCCACAAAGTGTTGAGGGCGAAAGATCACGTGGACATCCATCATTTAGCTGTTAGACATAATAATCAGCTGCTGGGAATGTACCCTCTAGGAGAGTTCTTGTACCTCTACCGAAGAATCAAATGGCAGAAAACGCTGTTCGGCCAAAGGGCCACTGGCGTGGTTTCCATACGGTGGAGAGGGGAAAATATTAGCGAGCCGTATACTGAACTCCACGCAGTACAGCAAACAGCGATGCCCTTAAAACCTTTACAGTGCTAAAGGTACCTCGCACACTTGTATCGCTCTAGGACTTATTTGAGAACCCTGGGCTGTTGATGGTATGTATTCGATAAGATTTAACAAATATCTTCTCCTCTTCTTGTACAGAATCGGATAGACGAGTGACGCCGCCACAATTGGCATGTTCGTCTTGAATGTGATGCCAACACCCACAAAAATCCTAGATAGCAGCGAGAGAAGGTACTTGAGCTTAACACCTCGTCTCCTTTTCTTCTTACTTTTTTCAAGGATTGGACAAGGTCAAACTAAATAAATGAAGAAGCTCATGAAATTGACTTATTTTCTACAGTCCATTCTACGTCATTCAGGCATGCAGCGGATCAACTAAATGTACCTATTATCTCACCATTTAAATTGAAAGGTACTACGGTTCGCACTATGGTGAAACCCGCAACTTGAACAACTCCAAAAAGTTATCTCGAAATGTTCATTTCCCAGACTTGACTTCGAGATAAAGTATGTCAATTCTGAAGCCTTCCCTATAGCAACAGAACTGATAGCCTTCTTGCTATTTTCACCACCAGTGCTCCGTTTAAATTGCCAGTGGCATTCCGTCCCTTCAAACCTCTCATCGTAACACCCGCCTCGCTATGAATGCTCATCAGTATACCTTCAAGCCCACTTTCAGACGTACTCTGAAATATCGTGATTCTTTCCTAAGCCGAACAATTCGCATATGGAATGCCCTGCCGAGATTTTTATTCCCTAATCATTATAACCCCAAAACATTCAAGATCAACGGACATCGGTACCTCTCTTTCCATCGCCCGCGCTGTGTGCAATCAGCACATCTCCTTATAAAAAGATGGCAATTTGAACCACCGTCACCATCAGACTACTGCAAGACGCGGTCGAATGAAACCTTCAATCATGCTTCGGCGGAAGCTTAGAGCTTTTAGGAACATGGTTTCAAAACTCTCTAATATCAACTTATCCCCAAAATCGATTCATTACTCGTATAACCCTAACTGATGTAACTTAACAAGACAGCTACAATGACTCTAATGAGTTCACTCAACTGAAATCGCAGTTAAACCATGCAGCATTCCCACGTAAACTCAAAGGTCTCTTGAAACTCCTTACCATGTATGCAGGTTTCGACTCGACTTCGGCCAGACAAATAACTGGAAGCTCCGATAAATGTCGTCGATACTTATAGTAAAATCTCGATCTCAATCGTTAGAGTTACTCATTCTCATGGTCTTCAACATTTTCGAATATTTATCCCCTCCATTCACGGATACTTTGATTCCGTTCCTCTTGACTAAAATATCATCTTACAGGGTATACGACTCAAGTCCACTTTACAATTTTATCCTCACAACATTGAGACTGTAAACTGTGTTCTATGTATCCGTATCCTTAACAACTCATCCGGTATCTGTTCGAAATCATTGTATGTACTCGTACGCTGTTCAGATGCACTTAACCTATTATTTCATGTTGACAACCTGTTATGGAGCGAGCTGAAATTTTCTCGACTAGCTCCTCTAAGCATACACCTATACATGTACGAGTATACATGTTGACATACCAATCTCTTTTGGTGCAATGTACTCGTACTATATAGATTCTGTCAGGGTTAGCTCCCTAATGGACATGAATGACACATGCCCAGACGACAATTTCCAAGTATCTAAAGCCTTGTACGTAACGTATGTATGTACTCGTATAAATCAAACATATCTATCAGTGTGTTTGTTGGGGAAAAATTCTTCTCAATAGCCTGCCCTGGTCTAGTCCTTGTCTGGTCTCGGTTTGGTTCTGGTATGTTGTTGGCCTCGTCAATTACCAGAGCCTTCTATGAATGCTCGAGACTAATGCCAATGATATGGAAACTATTTTTAAGAGTAATTATAGAATGGTGTACGAGGAATATCCATAGATACCTTCTCCTACGTGTTGAGGACTTGAATTTCGTGCTGGTTCAGATGAAGTAATCATTCATAGTTCGTTCATTAGGCAAATCCTTTTCCTGAAGTAAAATTTTTTTTTGTGTTTTTTCCATTGATGCAGTCGTGAGGAGAAATTAATTTTCAATCATTCAATGAGGAGTGAGGGTAGGAACAGAGCAAAAAAAATGTACGAGTAGATGCAGAGGATGGAAACAGACCCTGCATTCAATCAGTGAATTGGAAAATTCATTTAAATTCCTCACTGGTTATCAAACTTCCATTATGTGCTAATGCGATTTACTAAAAGGATTCTGAGAGTCGAAGGAGTTCGTTTTTGTTAGATATGTAGGAGTACGAGTATGATGAGTTTTGAGATCCATATGATACTTGATACTGATACGGATTGGCATTTGAAAACGCAAGTATGGGAAATCGAAGGCATAGTACCAAGGTACTTGATTTGATGTGCAGGTCTCGAAGTTGTTTGAAGCTTACGAATAATCTTGGATACAAAATTACCTAGAGAAGGTGATACCCCCGGATAAAGCGTTCGTACCAACTATCCATTTAGTCGGTGCAGTCACACGTGTTAGTCGGCATGAGACTGAAATATATAGAATAGACCGACGATATGAAAATGCATTGACAGTCAATGTGTTGAGGTTTCTCCTTGACATATCATCTCTATAGGTGAACACTGAAGGGTGACTTACACACGAAGAACATTATGGTGGTATCTGTCCTGATGGCGATAAAAGCTGCATATATACAACTTGCCTGCTTACATTGTCACAAGTAAGATCAGTTACACGGTTTATGGAAAGTTTGTATCATGAAGCCATTTCAACTATCTTAGACCTCTTTTTAGGTATTTTTAAGTGCAACTGCCTTGCGTTCACTCGCTCTACATCTTCTAGCCATCTTAGGCTACTTACATGCGGTTGTCTGGCCAAGTCAAGGTATAATGTACGCCGTTAAATCTCATCTACCATCCCCGTAGAAGTTAACCGATAATCACTTGAAGAATTTTGCTTTGAGAACGGCTAAAGGTATCTTTCTCCACCGTCGCTAACATAATTCGACACCTTAAGACAGGACTTGAATGATGAAGGTCTGATATAGGGTGTATTTAGGGCTGCTTGAGAAGATCTTATACTCATTTGCCTCTTTGCACCGAACAAATAAAAGGGCCAAGCTAAAACAAAATAACTGATTAGTTCAAGGTTTCAGCTATTGTAGGTTGTGTTTGATTTGTCAATGTTGTATGCCCCTTTTTGTAGACAGCATATGCCTAATTTTATCTATATACGATTAAATCTATGATGCCAAAGCGCCAATGACAGCTCCCTGAGTTCCGCGTTGTCAATGTCATCAGCGTATGCAAGATATTTTACATCTTGTGTTGGGTTGCGAGTTTTGCACGATTTTCGCAAACATGATGCTGCAAAAGTTCCGTGACAGCATTTCACTTTACCTTAATCCTTTTTATGTCGTGAAAAGTCCCGGAAAAGTTGTTTCCTATCTTTTTGGGGCGGCGATCGTTCTCCAATCTGGCACAGATACTTAGGCTGGATACAATTCTGTAAAGCTCGTCTCTACATGCCCATACTTTTAAATGTCATGTCATACTGTCATATGGCCTTAAAATCGAGAAGTGGATCATGCTTATTGAGTTGGACTTGTTTAGTTTTCTCTAGAATTCGTCGTAGTGTGCATATTTTATCGATTTTGGGCTTACCGGTTACTTTTGCAGAATAAAAATGAAGAACAACAAGAATTGGTCTAAACTGCGATATTTGAATAAACAAGGCAGATAATGGAGCGTTTATCTTGATATCGCAGAACCAAAATGTGTTGCTGAATCGGTGTGAATTTTGGAGGGATCACAGCTGGTGTATCGGTTTACTGATTAAAAATCGAACATATTCCTGTTTTCATCCTGTGCGCCAAACGGAGAGTATTGCAGCTGTTGCCGAACGTCCGCCTTCAATCCCAAACGCACTAAAATCAGCAACTGAATACTCACACTAGCCTGAGGAGGCTCACAAGGTCCAATTAAATCAGGAATTTATGTAAAATCACAACGCGAAGCGGTTTTTCAATTTTGCTCAAAAATCATCTTTTCGGATGAGGCGTATCTTTTTCTCGGCGGCTATGCAAACAAGCAAAATAACCGTATTTGGGGCTCGGAAAATCCACACGTAGTCTCGAGAAGCTAATGCATCCTGGGCATGTGATAGTTTGGTGTGGTTTTTGGAGCAGCGGCATTATTGGCCAATTTTTCTTCAAAGACGACAATAGAAGAAACGTTATAATTAATACAGAGCGCTACCGAGGCGGCGGGATCAGACAGCATTCCATCAGAGTTTTGGTCGAAGATGGAGGGGATCGGCAGCGTTTGGCTATCGAAACTTTTAAATAAATTAAAATGTGGACAACCTTTGCCGAATCAATGGAGAAGTAGCTTCTTGGTTTCATTATACAAAGGACAAGGCGACACTCGAGAATGCAACAACTACCGTTTAATCAAGCTTATATCACACACGATGAAAATCGTCGAAAGAGTCTTAAACGAACGTCTTCGGCAAATAATAAAGTTCGATAATAGCCAGTGTGGATTTGTGAAGGAAGATCGACTGTGGACGCTATCCAAAGCCTACGAATAATTATGGAAAAGCACCGAAATTCGTCTAAAGATTTACACTTGGTATTTATCGACCTCGAGAAAGCATTCCATCGAGTGCCTAGGGATCTCATATGGGCCGCACTGAGGTCTCAAAACGTACCGGAAACGTATGTTAGAATAAAACAAGACACGGTTAAAAGCTCTGCTGAACTAACGAGAGCATTTCCAGTTAATGTCGGAGTGCATCAAGGAACCGTACTTAGGCCTTTCCTCTTTAACGTAGTATTCGACTATCTTTTGAAAGACTGCATGCGAGACGCAGTTATACTAAGCGATAACGTCGAAGATTTGCAGAACGCCTTAGATTCATGGAGAAATGCGCTAGAGAGAAACGGGTTTAAAATAAGTCGTTCAAAGACGGAGCATTTGACGTGCCCATTTGCGCATCCGTTGCGACCTGTTCCGGATATAATGTTAGACGGAATAGTTCTTCCGAAAAGCACTATCTTTAAGTACTTAGGATCAATAGTTAACATGGAAGCGAAATGTGACGACGACGTAAACCACAGAGTGAGTGTGGGATGGATGAAATGGCGGGAAAATTCGGGAATCTTTTGCGACCGAAAATTTCCACTTAAATTAAAGGGGAAACTCTACACCACGGTTGTTAGACCAGCTCCTATATAGGGTTCACAGTGCTGGACAATGTACGAAGCGTTTAAAAACAAAATGACGGCAGCGGAAATTAAAATGTTAAGGATGTCTAGTGGAGTCACTAAACGCGATTGTATTAGACTACGCGTATAAGAGGAAGTCTACATATAAAGAATTCGGTAACCGAACAGCTTGAGGCGAATAGAATAAGTTGGTATTGCCAAGTTCAAAGAAGATCTGCGGAAAGTCCGATTAAAAAGGCACTATCAACTACGGTCACTCCAACTGTAAGAAAACGAGGTCGGAAAAAGAATTCCTGTATTTCTCAGATGGCAAATGCGCAACACCAGGCTTACCACTGAAGCGATCCAGGACCGAGCATTATGTAGACGCGTTCTGCGGTCTGCGACATTAGCCAACCCCATAAGCGGAGCAGCAGCGATGCAGTAAAAATGGGAAACTCGTTCCACATAAGTTCGTATAACGAGGAAAGGGCTAATGAAAGGATAAGAATAGGGGTTGACAGGATGGCCTATTGCCAAGCCTGTCGCGGTAGTCATTTAAATAAAATGAAATTTCAAAATTAAAGAAAATTTATTCTTTTTCCAATAAAGTGGTAATTGTTTAAAATTATTCAATAGTGTTTTTTTTTTTAAATTTTGAAAAAGATACCAACCGATGGTCCACTGTCTATAATCTTTAGGCAATTGCACACACATAAATAAAATGATGGATTTTGGCTTATGACAGTCAATTTGCTGAAGGGGACTTCTAAGAGGTCTCATATTGAATGAATGAATTTCGAGCTATTCCTGATTGTACTACAGTTCACAATGGTTTTCGACC
This sequence comes from Volucella inflata, assembly GCA_928272305.1. Classification (NCBI taxonomy): domain Eukaryota; kingdom Metazoa; phylum Arthropoda; class Insecta; order Diptera; family Syrphidae; genus Volucella; species Volucella inflata. The sequence continues at coordinate 104,853,697 of OV743719.1, forward strand.
TCAAAACGACTCCTAAACTAACCCTGTTTTTCTATCTACTTCAAATTTTGCACGCCAAGTCGGTTTAGATCTCTCTCCAATCGCGGGATCTACCAGATATTGGGTATTTTTATGCTGTTTTGCTTCTGGTGATAGGTTCAAATACTTTTTGAGCTAGAGAGCAAGCAGATGTCTTGTGATTCTTTTAGTTGATAGGATGGGGCCAACCCAAGTTTAAAACAATATTGTCGCAGAACCACCAAGCATTTCACAATACTTTTTTTACAACATCGATGCCTCGGCGATACAGAGGAAGACAGGAACGATCAATGTTTTAAAGATCTTTGTTCTGATTTTCCAAAGAGGACTATTCTATCTATTGGCTTCCTAAGCCCAAAAACCCGACCATAAACAGGAGTTACTCTTCGAATGACCTTTATCGCCTTGACAACCTCGAAGTTGTTCGTATCTAGTGTGAGGTTTATCCCTGCTTTCTTCACTTCTTTCAAATGTTGGCCATAAATGAGGCTTACCTGGCCCCTTCTGCAGTTCCAATTTTCGATGACGCGTTCGAGCATTGCGAGTTGTGTGTGACTAATGATTGCCTACAATGCCTGACTCGTAGTCGGCTGATCTATGTACACTTTGGATTTTCAGTAGCTCCAAAGGAAAAAGTCCAGATGTCATATGATCTAGTGGCCAATTAATTGGACCAAACGTGAAATTGACTGTTCACCGAATCATTCTCGCAATAAAGCGATGGCTTCAAGGCTATGTGGCAAATGGCGGCGTCTTGCTGGAGTCAAATGCCGTCGAGGCCACTTGCTTTTATTTCAGGCAGCAAATATTTCCTAATTTTGTCGCGATACCGGACGCCATGCACAGATATGTTCTGGCTGATCTCAGTTCTCCAGAAATATGGACCATAAACCATACCAAGACGTCGACTTGTCTGGATGTAATGGCAGCTCTTAAATTTCTTTGGGAATCCCAAAAATGGCTATTCTGCTTATAGATGTAGCCCTTAAGTCCTATCGCTTTACAAAATTTTGGTCGAAAACAAGCTTCCTTGAAGGTTTTTAAGATCCCGACGACTGAAATGAAAGCGAAGGACCGTCTCGCTCAGTTCTTGTGTGAATTGAATTGTGTATTCTCTTGTATAATTTGCCAAGACCTTGCATGCGGCAAACCAAGGTGCTGAAAACTACGTCGAATTGATTCATCACGGTCATCGCATATACTCCCTACTACCGCTGTCATCACTACGTGGTGGATGTGGTTTATTTGGTCGTGTAATATCCAACAGCAAACAATTGCGTTTCAAGCTTTTCGTTAGTATAGGTAGAGCCAATTTTGGGTTTGGTAGGCCATTTATAAAGACCACAAGTTACCCTAAGCGCACGAAATAGATACATTCCACTTAAAAAGCTAGTTTTTGTAATACAGCTTGCAAGAGTTGTAGTTATATAGTCGTATGTCTTTCTGGCTGTTAATTTCCTCGCTTTTGCGCTTCTCGTGCTCCTCTTGAGAAGCCGATTTTCTAAAACAATGGGGATATGTCTCACCGTGAAGCCCATAACAACAGTATTTGATTCTACTGTCCTTCTCGTTCAGTGAGTGCGTATAATGTTGCGGATTATCACGAATCCTATTTATATGCCTCTCATGCAAATATTTGCTGATTGTCATCACCATCAGTAGCAATTGCCATATGTCGCAAAGTCGTAACAGAAGCTCGCGGTTACTTCGAAGCGATACAAACATTTATTTTATAGCACTTCCGTGGAGTTAATTCAACGAAATATACCCAACCTGGATGGCTTGGCCTCAGAGGTGTCAGTAGTATCAACTTTATCAAGATATGCAACTATTTGTGTATATGTTTGTAGTCTCATTGTCTCGACTGCTAAGGAGTTTTCATTTCCATTTCCCACTCAAAGTCTTCTTCCGATTGAAAGTAAGTGTTTGTTGGTAGCACTTTTACTGAATTTCTGTTGACTTTTCGCGCAAACTTTCAATTGACTCTGAAGCCATGAAATTCTAGTGAAGAGATGAATTTTCCAATATGTACATAAAATAAGAGTAGCAACAGCAAAGCTGCATCTTAGCTTCCTCGGAACCCTCTCACCGCTTCAAAGCTACTACGAGAATGCAACTCGGAAAGCAGTTGGAAGGTAGATTTCACTTTTTGTTTTCTGAGTCCTAAGTGAATGCGGATGTAAGGCTTAAACTCGCATCAGAATTCAGGCAATGATCACTGGTGGGTTCTGTCAATTTATTACTTCATCAAGCCATTAGATCTGTTTTAGCAATTTGAATGCCAAATGGGAAGCAAAGGCTATACGACACCAGGTCTGGCAACGGATTACGATTTATTGACGAATTACCCGGAGTAAATATCGCAATATATTAGGACATGGAGGTCTCCGGGTCATGAAGATAAACCAGCTTGACTCCATTGTGATCGACGTAAGACATATCCCCTGCATTTTTGAAGTACGAATCACCCGATGAGCGGTTTTTAAAACTCTTAATAAGAAGTGTCAAAAACGATGAAGAAACGAAAGATGTGAGACGGGAATAATATCGACTACTGCAGACTTAGAAAAAGAGCACGAAAGGTGCGTGTAGAGCCATAGTCATTCCAGATCATATGAAAAACTTTTTCTATAGACCTCAGGCAGAACAGACGACTTAACTTTGATGGTAATAGCATGAGCTTCGGTTTTCTTGATTTCAATGAAGTAAAGATAGCAAAATCCAACCTAAAATCCAACAAAGCAGCTGAACCCGACAGATTATCGGCCGAGGTATTCAAATGCCGGTAAGATTTTGTAGAGGTCATACACCAAGAAGACTGTATCCCCGATGAATGAAACCTCAGTATCTTTTTCCCGAGCCACAACCGATACACGACCTCCTCCTTTAACTACCCCTTTTAAGTCTCCTCAACATCACATACAAAATCTTATCTGCCATATTTTGTGAACTTAAACCCTGAGTCAACAACCTGATTGCCCCCTACCAGTGGTTTGAGACCAAAAAGATCCATAATTAACCAAAATTTCACAGCCCGCCAGATCCCGAGAAATCTCAAAAATTCCAAATCGATACTCTCATCGATTTTGTGGCAGAATATGACAATTTTTACAGAGGCGAGCTTTCCATCTGTGCAGAATGATGGTTGAGAACACTCGCTGCTCCTTCAAAGTAGCTGACAACCTAACCGAGACCATTGATGTCAAAGGGGGTTTTACCTAACTTGACTCTCTATCGTGTGGCTTCTTTGACATCATAATCGAAAGAATTCTGCAGACCACAGAACTGAAGGAGGCACAATGTTGTGAAATCCGGTGCAGCTACTTGTGTGCGCCATACGTATTCCCTCTTCAGTTGCCCCATTGCAGAATGAATACCTTCGTGAGTGCTAGCAAATTTGCTGTTTCGGTTGCTAGTCCTAGTATGCTCCCTTCTTTATCATCCGTCCGGATAGGGCACAATTTTTTACTCACAAAACTACGTATGTATGCTAAAAGTAATCAAAACCCTAAAATACTTGCTTCCTCATATACGAATCATTTTGGATGGTTATACATGGGCCCACATATGCACCTTGAAACCCCCAATTCCACGTGTTTGAAAATAGTTTTCAAAACGCCTCCACAATGTATACCCACAGCCCACGCCACATCTTATCATTTATTTGGCAGTTGCTTTAAATCACTGAAATTAGTGTTTTCTGATGGAGGAGGGTCAACGTAATGACGGCAGTGGTTGTTCCACGAGTCCTTTGTGTCCCATTAAGGTTTATACCATCACAATTCCTTTCGTTCCAAGTTCCACGAGCATGGTCTCCCAAATTTTTAGGCAGGACAATAAATCGATGAACGGAAATTAAGTGGCATAGAGTTCCCTTCAATGACAATTTACCAACAATCATTGGACGGAACAAAACTCCCCAACAAAGCACTTCCCACATAAGATACTTCATTAAATCAATTCCATTCACAATGGCACTAAAATAACCCATCAAATACATACGTACGTATGTGTCTACATGAACATACCTACAAACGTTAACGCCATGCGTATTTACCAGCCAGTCGTCAGTCCTCAGTCCTCAATCTTCGGTGCTTGGCCCACAGTCCTCGGTGTGCAATTGCAAATCTCAATTATAAAACTCCACTTGGCCAAGTTTTATTGCTCGGATTGTGGCAATAGATTAATGTCCGATTTGCGGTTGATAAATGACCATCTCGGCGGTTTCTAATGGCAGACTCAAAGTACAGCGAAAATAAAAAATATAAACGATATTCGAATTTAAATTAAAAAACGGGATGAACAGTGAAAAAGAGTTTGGAACGAGAGGCAAAAGTTTCCTTTGTCGGTTTGTTTTTTTCTGTCTAAAGTTGTGCGGAGGCACTAGTTCTTTGTAGATAGCACCATCGTCACCCAACTTGGAATTACGCGAACGTGAGTTAAAAACTTTTGCTAGTGTTTAACTCGAAAGTTTTTAATTTGCAATTATGCCCTTGAAGAATTCTTAAAGGCGCCACGCCGTGCCGGGCCGTTGGAAAGCGGAGATTCAAATAGTTTCGAATAGAGCACCTTAAGCAATCATTTACCAAGAAAACGGATTAAGAGAAATAACAACGAAAACTTGTTCTTAGTCTTTCCAAGTAGGTGTTGTACTTTGGAATGGACAAGCAGTTCCTGGAGGGAATTTTAGGTCAGCTTCCCGACCTCCATAATGATGTCTTTGAATTGTTGAATTGCTGACACGAATCTTCTTCCTTATATCGTCAGACAACCTGTTTTTCAAACCATTTCCCCCGCAAGTCCTTAACAAAGGCCACCAAACCGGAATTTCCTTTTCACGTCTCCCTCCTGAATCACATGGAGTCATTTTTATGGTCTTACGCAAAACGCATCAATTTCAATTAACTGCACCATGTTGACTTAATACCCAAGTGTCCTTTACTCAAACATAAACTCGTACCTACGCACACTCACCACCCACTCATCTGCACCCCACCATCTTCATAACGAACCGAGAAAACGTCAATGGTCAGGATCAGGAATACGTAGTGATTTGTAGCGTCCCTCAAGAGAAAGGAATCCCTGCTTCCAACTCACACCAAGGACGATGATTCACCCAAGCGAGGATATCCTGTGATTTAGTCATTTCCTATTCCGATTCCTTGGTATCCTATTTCTGACTTGTGCCTTCTGCTAGGACGAAAGGAGATTTTATCGTCAAATGGAAAAAAAACGAAAAAAAAAATCCTGAGAACACGAAAATCCATTTTGTCGTCGTAAGGTTAGGGTGGCGCGCATATTGCCTAGGGGGGTGTAATATTCTCATCCCCATCGGAGGTAACACACAGTGGCTGTGAAGAAGCTTCATCGACAGGAAATGAGATTTGTGCGGCAACAATGGTGGGGTGGTTGGGCCATGTTTCCAGCACCCAGAGCACATCACTTGGGACACTGGTGTCGCAATGTTGGAGATGTTTGTAGATTAGGATCCTGTTGCTGAGTGGAAGATCTCTAAATGGGATTAACTTAATGGCTCATGATTGTTGTGCTTGGTTAGCAGGAAACTGTTGCTGCCGAGGTATTAATGCGTTAAATAAGGTTATGAATACGCTTATGAGGCATGCCAAATAGGTGTTTACAATTTGAGGTTTTACTTTCTTACTGACTTTGAATATCAGTGGTCTTTCATCTTTGGTAAAAGTATGTCACAAGTGAAAGGTTTTCAAGTATCTGGATATTGAAAGGCAAATATTTACAAACATGTGACAAAGCACTAATACTTTGAGTATAAATTGTATAATAAGCTCTTTAAACAATTCGGCAGTGTATCTCATCCAAATCTATATATCTACGTGCTTATATAGATCTATAGATTGACACGAGCCAGAGGCCATACCAATGGCATGGTTGCATGGGATGCGTCATGAAAAAAATTCAATTGTATTAGTCTTAACATGATTGCATTTCAAGTGAATTTTTTTTCGAAGCTTTGAAGTGTAGAATCCACTTAGTAACAGGAACAGAATCTTCGAGTGTCAACGACGGAGGCATTTCGAGACTATGAGTTCAAGAATACATTCTAACTTTCTCTTTACGATTTAACTACACTCAAATTGGCAACCCTCGAATACTAGCCAACTGAACATAATTGTAACAGCGATAGAGCGATAGAGAACGAACATCTGCAGCAAGTGATGGGCAAAAATTAAAGTAAAAATTAAAAAAATAGAAGTGAACCGGGCCCAAAAATGTCAGATTTTTCTAACTTCAAAGAGAGTTCATGCGTTACAAATGTGACGCTTCTGAAGTTATCGAAATAAGGTAATGACGCCACAGAATCTAGAATCAAGAATGTAAATTTGTTCAATAAGCTCTGCGGTTTTTTTTAGGGTTAAAGTTAAACAAAATTAGATATTGCCCATCATGATCTATAACTTTCATTCAAGTTCTGGAAGAGACTTAATGCCTCTTTTGTAAAACCGAGTAGACTTATGGGTAAACAATTTTCCATCTTCTGAAATGAATTGCCTTCCGTCCAAATTGTTTTGGAGAGAGCAGAACAGATGGTTGTCAGAAGGTGCAAGGTCTGGAGAGTACCGGAGGTACTGCATAACTTCACAGCTAAATGAATTTAGCTTTTGTTTTGTCACTAAAGCAGTGTGTGGGGTCTGGCATTGTCATAATGGAAAACAACGCCCTTCCTGTTTGGCGACTTTGGCCGTTTTTCTTCCACTACCCGCTTCAAAGTTTCGAGCTGAGAGCAATATTTAATGCCATTTATTGTCTGATTGCAATCCCACCAAATGCTCAACATGACATTTTTGGAAAGCAAATATTTTTAACCGACCGATTGCGGTGTTTCACCAGGACGCACCGTGTCCTCTTACGCCGATTGTTGCGGTAAACTACCCATTTTTTGTCTCCCATAACCACTCTGTTCAGGAAAGCCTTACTTAAGTTCTATCTCAGCAAAGACTCACAGACTCACCAATTTGCGAGCAGTAATGTTTCTTTACTAAACATCGACCTTTCCCGACATTCCAAGCATTTTCAGTCTCTGCGAAGGGGTTGTATGGGCGATGTTAAAATTCTGACCGATCTCCCGTGCCGTCAAATAATACTCAACGCTAACTCCAGCCAAGATTTGATCGTCATCTGTGGTGGATGGAAGTCTAGAGCGAACAGTATCAGTAAGGTCTGTTTTTCCAGAATGAAAGCGTGTAAACTTACACTGCCAAGTGTCAACGCTTACAATCGAATCTCCATACACACTGCTCTGTTATTGTGACACCTCTTTAAAAGAGAAAAAAAAGCAAAATATGCCGAAATACTTACATGATAACCCTCTCTATTGGAATATATAACAAAAATTTCATTACGTTATACACAGAGATTTTCTGAAACGATAAACACTTATTCCAAGTAAAAACCTCAGAACCTATTCAACAACCCAATGCTGCGGCAAACCGCAAAAGACCACACTTTCAAACGAAATAGGTCTACTACTGACTTTAACACCACGTCTTAGCCTCAAAAATGTTGTCGCTAATCCAACGCCTGACAAGAATATCTATCGTCTGGTCATTGGACTTACACTAATAAGGCAGAACGTCCATCACAAGATCAGTTGAGTTTCCACTGACTTACGGCGGTCATCGCTCCAGATCAATTGGAACTTTAGAATCTGCATCGATGACATCCGAAATAACAGCGAACTAAAAATCACATATTTGGTCCAAAATCCGGATCCACGATCTCCATGTGCCAACAAAAATAGGACACCTTGGCTTAGAAGTTTAAGCAAATATATGTATTAGCACAGCAAGGTTGTGAAAAATGTTTTTTCATTTGAAGCAGACACAATCGCCGGTAGGACAAAATTTAGCCAGATGCTCATGCCATATCTGGTTACGATATAGCGGTCTCATCACATTAAATTCTAATGATGAAGAGCTCACTTTAGACCTGTACATAATCATTTAGCATGAAACAAACCCGAGCTCATTGCACTGAAACCGAAAATGAACCTACACTCCCAGTTATGCTGAAATTAAATCGATCATGCCAGTGGTGCTTTTTCAAGCCGAGGCACATTGCGGAAAATTATAGAATAGATCGTGAAGTATTGGTTTCCGATAAACATGTCGTACGTCCGCTTCTACAAAGTAACACACCTTACTTAATTTAGGTAGCACTGCAGTCCGGGGTGGAACTGGGCCTCAGCCAACAATCGTCTCCATCTATCATCTTCACTAGCTACCTACAGTTTCACACTCTAAGCTGGCTGAGGTCCCATCTACATGCGGGCACCTTATAAGTCGCGGTCTTCCTCTACTGCACTGTCCTCGGGGGCAGATTTGAAGATCTTCTTGACAGGAGCATTGGTGTCCATCCTCTCTGCATTACCCAGCCATCTCAGTAATTGAACCTTCACTCTTCTGGCTGGGTCGATGTCACTGTATAGTCCGTACAGTTTGTCATTATATCATCTCCTACACTCTACGTCCGTGCAGATGAGTGCACAATCACCCGAAGAACTTTTCTCTCAAAGCAACCAAGAACATCCTCATTCATTATCGGTAAAGTCGCCCAATATACCTATAAAGTCACTTTTGTTATTCGAGAGAGGGTTATGCTTGTCAATTATCAAAGTTGCATCGCCTTGTGAAAATCCACAACGCTCAAAACGCAACAAAAATGCTAACCAACTTCCTTTTCAAGACCATATTTCTAGGTCTTGGAAGATGGAGGCTCAGGTTTGAACTCTAAAATCGAAAACATTAGCCGGGATTATTGATATGATGATTCATAAATGCCATTTGAATAGACCAAACCGAAAAACATTTTGCCAGTAACAACATTCATTGAAATGTTAAGATTTTCTCAAAAGATATGAGAGACTCTTTTCCTTCTCTGATCTTGCCCGCATACAATCAGATAATCCAAAGACCACCATGTACCTGCTAAATAGGATTCAAATTCGCGCTATAAAACTTAGAAGTGATGCCAATATAACACAGTCAATCGACACTCTCGAAGGTAAGGTATCTTGCTTCTCCTTGTTACATCACTATTTGTACCGCGAATAACTCACCGAAATGGTAAGTAAAATTCCGCCCCCTCAACTGTAACATCCGTCTTGTTTTAAATGCTCATCAGTATACAATCAAGGCATATTTTGAACGTACTCTGAATTATCCTGATTATTTTCTAAGCCCTACAACTCGCTAATGGAATGCCCTGTTGAGCTCTCTTATTCTTAGTCATGGTAACTTGCAAACATTTAAGATCAACGTATATCGGTACTTCTCGTTTCTTCCTCCGTAAGTTTCTTTCATCCGCGCTGTGTGCAAATATTTCCAGGGTACCTACTAACATAAGAACCCCTTTAGCGTGTGATAATTATAAAAAAGAAGTATGAAGGACCAATGCTTGGAATATAAGCGCAGGTATTCCACAATTTCTTTTTCCAGCGTCTATACCAGGTCCAATAATTTTCTGTGATCGTGCTTAATTTTTTCAAAAAGTTTGAGTCCGCGAAAAATTATAGCCATGAACTTTTCAGTCCATGAGACCGTCCTAAAAGCAGAAAATTCGCATAGTCGCTTAGACTATAGTGTGTAGCAATAGATCCAGGTCTCTTTAATGGCGACGACTCGGCCCAAAAGCTTACATCGATCTTGCTTAAAGACCCCAAATACTTCGAAGTTGACAGGCGTATCTGCTCGGTGTCCACAATGAAAAAGCAACACGCGTTCAATATTAATTAACATTGCGTACGATATACTATAGGCCTCTGCTTCTTCGCGCACTTTCGTTGGGCGACCAGAAAAAATCATATCACGAATCTTTTCTGTCTGCTTAGTGGCCTGGGCACTCCTTAACAAAAGCAAATATACGACTACGTTGATCCTATATCTTACGGTTGACACACAGATAGATAGTGGAAGGTCCTCATAGACAGCACCAAATTTCGCTTTTATTTCCTCTCACATTGTTCTAGCAAATAGTACAAATATGGTAAACGATCGACACGGCTTCGCTTTCAATTGTATCAAAGATCATCAAGCATTGTCTACTTAAAACTAAGCGATGAGATCATCCGATATTTCGTAAGGCGCCAAAGATGGTAGTATTTGATGGTAATGCTAACCTCCTTTAGTACTGTGTTTGCAGGCGTATGTTTCCATATTTACCTCTTTTCGATATTTCTGTCATTGGCAAGTTCTTCTCATGATCTTTGGAGAGACTGCCTTCTCTGACCTGGGTTGAGCACTGCTTGCTCATACCATTCCACAGTGGTTCAGCGGTAGGTCATAGGGCCGTAAAAGCGATGTTGCAAATATGATGTTATTTTACCGTTAGAGGAAACATAAAAAAGCTTTACTATTCACAGGTATAAAAAACATTACAATTACAAACACGGCACAGTTAATTTTGTGCACCGGAAGTGGTAACATCTGATTGGTGCTCATTAGTTTACAGTCCGTTTGATAAGATCGTATACGGCAAAACTTGTTTATGAAAGCCGGTTTGGAAGTGGCATTTGCATTAGCAGATAAAAAAATACTTCTGCTAAGATGCTTTGAATGAAAACATTTAAAGGGTGTTCAATTTTTGTCAGAGACGGAAGTATTTTAAAATGAGTGTTGCGTTTGCATCACGTTATGAAGCAGTATTCTAATGCACGCATCCGAAAGGACCGAAAATGTCATACGGAGCAGCAGCTAAATACATGAAAAAGTTAGCAAGTGGGTGCACCCAAGTTAAAAATGTGGATAATTTGCCAGATCGTGGGTCTACGCCAAAAACAACAAAAAAGCAGGACAAAATGATTCTACGCCTGTTTGAAAAAAATCCTCTTCTATCGTTACATGAAGGACAAGGGATTTTACGTAAAATGGGTCTAAATGTGTGTTGTGATACGATACGAAGACGTTTACTAGCCAATAATGTAAAATTTCGAAGCACAATAAAGAAACCACTACTGTCAAAAAAACACGTAGAAAAACGACTCAGTTGGGCCAAGGAGAATTCGGACAGAGATTGGAACAACGATCGGATGAAGCTTCTTTTTGGGCATGGCCTCCTATCACTCATACCTGGTGTACACAATCCAATAAATTAATCGAGCGGACCGTCAAACACCTGGCAAAGGTGCACGTTTGGGGATGCTTCTCAAAACAAGGATTTGGCAATTTGTTCATGTTTTAAAATAACTTAAACGAACCCAACATGGTCAAAATTTATAAGAAGATGGTAACATTTGCCCAAAGGTGGTTTAAAAGAAGGAATGAGAATTGGTTACTGCAAGAAGATAATGACCCGAAACATCGCAGTCGTTTGTGCAGTGCGTGGAAAGAAGAAAATTACGTTGATGTTTTAGATTCACCATCATAGTCGCCGGATGCAAATCCCATTGAAAATGTTTGAGCATTCATGAAGCTAAAGCTTCAAGGAAATAAGATCTCGACGGTCAAACAATTATCACGAAAAATACGAGTTTTATGGAGATCTTTGTCTCAAGATTATGCTATAAGATTAGTAGAAAGCATGCCTCGAAGACTGCAAGCAATTATTGATAATGGAGGGGAGTGGACAACATATTAATTGAAAAGCATTCAAGTAAATAAACAAAATAAACCAGTACAATTGATTTTTTATTGTTATTATAAGTTCTTCTTTAATTTTTGCCGTATATGATCTTATCAAACGGACTGTATTTGTTCACATAAATTGGTGCTGTTTTTAAAGTGTGGTTTTTCCGAGAAATTTTATTGTTTGTGATATAATTGTGCAATTGTTATTCAAATTGAAGGTATGTACGATATTTTTAAAGTAATTATGTTTTCCTTTAAAATGCGAGTATTCATAAGTAGCTCCGTCAAAACACACCTTCCACTTTTTTTTTGTTTTTAACCACTTTTCATATTCAACTAAGCTTTTACTTATGAAGGCACGAATTGCCATAAATGAGTCATATATCAATATAATCTCTTATTTTCTTAGTTTTAATAACCGCAAAGTCTAGGTGCTCCTAGGTGCTCTGATGGTTGTTACAGGTCATTGAGGAGACTAGGTCCAGTACAAGAAAAATTCCTTTTTTAATTTTTTTGTGTTTTTCTTTTGCATGTACAACCATTACGTGTTCTTTTACCCGAAGGCTTGTTTTAAATACGCGGATAGCTTCAAAAAATAAAGAAAATGAAGCTGAAAGGTTTCGGGAAGTGTTTGAATCCCCTGCGAACTCTTTACCGGATGCTGAAAATATCCAGACTAATTGCTTGAGAAATCTCCTTTTGAATCTCTGTAAACGGTTTGCAGCATATTGAAAGCAATTCAGGAGATCAAAAGTTAAGCGAGTGGCCAAATACGAAAGCTGGTTAAATGAGACCGAAGTTTGCATACTTAAAGTATCTGATGGAGAAGTATGTGGAAACTACAACGACGAGCAAAAGGAATCTCTTCAATCAGCAAGTGGAACGCGATGAAGGAAGGAGTTTGGAGACTGCAGCAAGAGGTCCGAACGTCGCATACTAGCAGTATTATCACAGATGGACGATTTCGCTGTATCTACGAGTACTTTACTTAGCAGTTCAAATCAATCACAAAGTTCTTTGGAATTTAGCACGGATGAAGTTGTTTCATTTATTAATGAAGCTAAGCTTACTATAAAGCATTATTTATTATTAAGAAAAGTGATTCATTCTAAAATACCAAATGTTTTTCCGTCCTATCATAAAGCCAAGAAATGTTGCTATCCAACTGATATTCGCGTGACGGAATCTTCTGCTGAAATCAATTTGCTATCATTGTTAGACCATACATCAAGTCGCATTGTTGAATCTCAAAAAGCTGTGTTTGAAAGTCTTCACGAACCTAAGGTTGAGTTAGTTTTAATTGGTAAATGGGGTTTTGATGGCAGCACAGGCCATAGTGAATATAAACAGAAATTTTTAGATTCAACTATCGAAGATTCGACTTTATTTTTCACATCTTATGTACCTCTTCAACTTGTTTATAAACCAAATATCTGTGATGAATCAATCATTTGGAAAAACCCACGCCCTTCCTCTACTAGGTGGTGCAGACCAATTCGTTTTCAATTTACAAAAGAAACAAAAGAAGTCACCTTTCTGCGCGTTCTGCAGAAGATAAAGCTAGTCTTGCTCACAGAAAAGAGCTAGTTCAACGGCAGTGTAGGGAAAAATTTGGTTTAATTGTAGACAAACCTCGAAGTCGAGGAAGTGGTACATCCAATGATGGAACCACAGCATGTACATTTTTCCATAACTCTGATATTTCATCTGAAATAACAGGTTTTAGAATAGATCTTATTGACAGATGTAGTCACCTTCTGCAGAGCCTTTCTTCTGGTTATGAAATAAATTCAGAAAAATTTAAGAGTTACGCTTTTGATACTGCCAAGATGCTTGTGGAGGAATACCCTTGGTATATCTTACCTTCATCAATACATAAAGTATTGATTCACGGAGCAGAAGTGACAGATAGTTCTTTATTATCTATTGGTGAATTATCTGAGGAGGCCGCTGAGTCTGGTAATAAATTAGTCAAACTTTCAGTTTTAGTTTTAAATGCATTTTATTTTCTTAATCATTAATTCTTACATACTAACAAAAAATGCTTAAATGCTAGCTTAAAATTACTAAACAATCTTATACTAACTTACTGGCCCTACACAGGCACTCTAAGCTTATCTAAATTCTTATACCTATGTCTTTCGACTTCATTATTATTTTGTTTAGGAATTTTTATTTTCTATACTTAGGCTAAGAAAAGAATTGTTAGCAAAAAACTTAGCAAATGGACATGATTTTTTATTTTTATAAAAACTTAATATCTAACTTAAAATTAACCTTAATCTACCTAACCTACATACAATACATACACACACATAGACACTATACACAATTAGATATATACATCGTCGAGGCCATTGCTCTTGCAATGTGCCTTCGAGTCAGCTTAATTACGAAGTTGTCCACTCGTATTAGGTTCGCCCTGTTATATAGGACCTCACTAGGATAAAAAATTTTGTACTCCGACTCTGGTGTTCTGTACAAGCGAAGACAAGCCCTAAGGCAAGCCCTCTCAAACGCCCGAATCTTTTCCATTAAGCTTGCTCGTACATTGAACCACACGGGACACCCAAATACCAGCATGGGCCTGATAAGGGCCATGTAGCAGATTATCTTTACCCTCGCATCGAGTTGGCTGCTATAAAACAGTCTCTTTGTGAGGGCAAAGGCGCCTTTAGTTCTGGCCAGAGCAGCATCTACATTTTTGTTAAAATACAGAAGCTGATCTAGCCAGATCCCAAGGTATCTGACTACACTTCGACAGGCAAGAGGCTGTCCGTGTTGTCCAATGATCGAGAACCTTCGCCAATTATTTCTGGTATACCTAGAGGCTCCAGACAACGGCGTCCTAAAGAGAATGGTTTCCGACTTCTGAAAGTTGATTTTCAACTTCCAGTCATCGCAAAATCGTCTTATCTTATCGAAGTCACGCTGTAAGAGTGTATTAATGACCTCGATTTTTGGACCTGTTCTGTACGCGCTATCAAGTCATCTGCGTACGCAATAGTATGGGGAAGTGAACCTATCAAGTCGCTTGTATAAATGTTGAATAGGATCGGCGAATTGACCGCGCCTTGCTGAAGACCATTTTTAATTTGAAATATTCCAACAGAAGTCACATCACCATTTTTCACGATGAACTGTCTGTTGGTTAGCATATTATAAAGAATGTACAAGAGTGGTTTACTAATCCCCAGACCAGCCAGCTTGTAGAAAAGACCTTCTAACCATACAGTGTCGAAAGCCTTCTCTAAGTCAACTAGGCAGGCACCAGTACACTGTTTTTTGCCTTTATTCCATTGGATATCGGACACCAGTTTAGACGCGGCATGTGAGATAGCATGTCCTGCCTTAAAACCGAATTGATTATCCGGAACTATATGTTTGTCCTCAACCCACCTAGTCAGAGCTCTATTGATTACTTTTTCGAACACCTTACTGATATTCGGAAGGAGACTTATCGACCGGAGATTCGCCGGATTGGATATATCCTTTCCCTTTTTGGGGATAGGTTGAACCACCGCCGTTTTCCAATGCGCTGGATAATGTGCATTATTCATTGCATTATTAAACAGGGTGGTATAAATGTCCACCGCTTCTAGAGGAAGATGTCGAAGCACTATGTTCGGAATACCATCGGTCCCCACTGATTTCTTACTTCTGATTGTGTCGAAGATCTCATGAAGTTCTTCCTTCGAAATGAACGGGGGTAGGTCACCTTCTCTGGCAATGACATTATTTGCCATATTTTCGTCGCTGAACCGGGTGAAACCAGAGCCCTCGGATCGCCAGTTCTCTACTTCATTTCGAATATAGAAGTTGTGCACCAAGACGCGATTGTCCAGGTCATAATTAGGGCCAATGATATCATTGGCCTTGGTTACTTCCTGAAAAGTCGCCCCTATGGCCTCAACCTTCTCCTGTGGATCCTCGATCACAAAGAAGTCGTCATCGTCAGCGGCCTCATTTGTATCAATGCCTGCTATTGTTAGTAATCGTTCGTTGTCTGTTGTCCGGGCTATTTTAAGACACTGAAGGTCGTTTTGATTTTTTCTCCAAAAAAGTTTATTTATTTGCGGGAACATATTCGGGTTGCTGGTGTTTACAGCCCGAACCTTGTTGTTCCAATACAAACTTACAGCAATTCTGTAATTCTCTTTGATTAACATTTGAATATTTTTAATCGACGACTTCAGAGTCCTAATCTCTGGGTCTTGTCTGTCTGTAAACTGTCTGTATAAGTTTTTCAGTCTTGTCAGAAGTCTACTTTTCTGTCGGTGCAGTGCGTCAATAGTAGGATTGCGGAACAGATCTTCGTTAGTCGTTTGTTTATACTGCGGTAATGTAGTGTCCATAGTTTGTTTTATTATCTGGTCCATTCGTTTAAGGTATTTATCGATCTCCTCGTTTGATAAATTCCTATTGGACGGTGGGTGGAGCGTGTTCGAGGAAAGTGCTCTTGTCAAGGTTGCGGAGAAGCGTGTCCATCGAGTCTTACTGTAGTTGTAAGAGTATCTTTGGACAAACTCCCCTAATTCCGCAATTTCGTTGGGAACTGTGATTTCGGTGCTAAAACCGCAATGGTCGCTGTCATACACGAATGTGCGCAGACAGTTAAGCGTTTGTAAATTTGTACCTGTCTGACGTATACGTTCGTCGTACAGTAATAGATCCAAATAAGACCCGCCTCTGGGAAACGACGGGTTATCCGTCGCTTTAAGACCGAGTCTATACATGGCATCGTGCTGACCCCACCAATCGAGTAGTAGGTTCCCCCTAGTATTTGGCAAATTATTTCCCCAATCTCTGTGTCTAGCGTTGAAGTCCCCGCCGATTATAAAATAATTCTCCCCCGACTCCAGCCTCAGAAGTCGAAAAAGCGTGTCGAGCTCTGTTATAAATAAAGTGGATTGTGAGGCCTCAGGTGCATAAACAGAAGCCAAGTACAGCCGCTTTCCACTGCGATTAGTCAAACTATTCAGTCGCATTCCCGATATGTTACTAACATGGATCTCTTGCACAGGCTTCTTCTTAATTCAGATCCACTTTTTTCTAGTTTAAGAAAGTTGCAGTATAAAAAGAAGTCTGCGTTAGTAAAAGAAGTGTGGGATTTATTAAGTTTTTGAGCTTTATTGTAACTTTATTATATTATATTACTTGACATTTTTAATACTATGTAATAAGCACTTGTTTCATGTAAAATGCTACGTTTTGATAAGATAAACAAAACTAATTTTATTGTTATTATATATTGTGAGATTATGTTTTTTATATATGATGAATATTTTATGCATGAATATACTCTGTTAAAAAAAATAGCTTTTGTGTCTTGTTCTAACCCTCTAGTAATCATAACAACCATTTTCCAGGCCAAAATGATATGATTTCATTGAAAATCTGCCCAAAAAACCCTATGACCGCCCTTCCTTAGAACCTGAACCGCTTCGTGAGCTTCGCCCTTCTTTGCAGATCTGCTTTGTATAAGGTTTATTTCGATACAAGCGCCGGCCGACATTGCTCGTCAAATTACAGACTTTGATGTAATAGTCAGGTGAAACCTAGCACATCTTATGCATCCTCCTAAAGGGCTTGCGGATTATCTTACTAATGGCCTTCTGCGCATCTTACTACTGGCAGCATGGAAATTTTATGAAATTATACGGAGGACCCGATCAGAAATGTGTCTTTAGGAGTATTTCGCGAGTGAAGTCAATCGCCGTCTTATTTCTTCAAAGTTCTGTATCGTTGTTTAAGGTGCAGAGGTATTCGCTATAGCAAACTAGTATTCCTCCAAAATAACTCTACTTCTGTTGTCTGTACTGCAGGGAGTATGTGTCTATGCTTGTTTTGTTCCGCTTTCGCATCGGTTAAGGGCCTCAGCTTATAGTTT
This sequence comes from Volucella inflata, assembly GCA_928272305.1. NCBI lineage: Eukaryota > Metazoa > Arthropoda > Insecta > Diptera > Syrphidae > Volucella > Volucella inflata. Next base: position 104,871,205 of record OV743719.1, read on the forward strand.
TGCTGCATTTGAGCTGCTAAAAGCTTCACAAAGTGTTGCATTCATCAAATTACTTGAGCTCTGAGTATAACGAGTATAAGCAGTCTTGCTGAGATTATCGCGGATCTTCTGGCCAAAAATGAATGGAGTCCACGTGTTTCCGTTGACTTCATCTCGGGAATTCATTCACCAAAAACCTGAGTTAAGTGATTTGCCTGGATCATATGTACGTAAATACACCCAACTGCGCCTTCGAAGGTCATCATGTTGAGTTGCATTTGCCTAGTCAGGTTCACTGCTCTGCAAAATGTTGATGATGATGGAGATGATAATGTTCCGAACCTTAAATATTATAAGGCAGAGCTGATTTTTTGTCTTTCTCATCGTTCTCGTACGAATTTTGGCGTCGACTTTGAGAATGCCTTCTTGATTTGAAATCTTATAATAGCCTTGTGGCAGGAAAACAGAGGCATTTCGAAAAGGCTTGTGAAAAACACTCAAGAACACTAGGATTTGAAAAGAAATAGTATCTCTAGGAAGATGAAAGTGTGAACAAGTGGTCGATGCCACAATTTGTGACATGGGCGAACTGGTAGATTGATTTAGTTATTTTTGCTTTAAAAGGAAAATTATATTGGAATCCTTAACTGAATTATAAACTTTATCCCTCCATTGCTCTATATTGCTCATTGCTTCTTTATTATTCTTTGAAATGCTGTTCCTAATCAAATCAATATCTCGAGCACGCATGGTGTAGTAAAACCAACTTCTCAATTCTCATATCACAATAAAAAAAAAAAACTCTTCCCACTGATTAAAAGAGGAGGGGGGGAAATTTAGCCTCACTAACAAGGGAAAACTCGCTTGCCAAGCTGTTTCTGAGATATGCAAAAACAATTTGAAATTTGTTTCGAAAGAATTTGAGCAAACTCCTTCTCCAATTGCATGCGGAGCCAAAACCACCAATTTGTTCTGAAACCAACAGCATCACCACCATCATCAACAACAACGACCAATGCATCCCTATGCAAATGTCCTGCATTCCTTGCAGATGTTCCAAACTTCCTCGATCCGAAACTTCATCCTAGAAAACTTCCTACAATCCTTAGTCGCTTGTTTAGATACATACGTATCCGAACTCGTATACTCGTATGTATATTTAGCAATGCGCTTGTAAACAGATTGAGTGACAGTCTCCTGGAATATTGTGTGCTTGTGTATATGTCAACTTTAAGAGTAAGATTGCAGACAGGTAACCTAAAACTTGACACAAGATAGACACGTGAAATACCTTAACCTGGCAGAGGCACTTAGTGCAATCATCTTACCCAGAAAATGCACCCCTAAAGGTGTCGTAAGACTCAGGCAAAAGGCGCATATTAAATATTTATATCCTCTTCTATCGGATAAGAATCCCTTCTTCCTCTGTCCTGTGTCTTGGGAAGTGTTGAAAAATGGTTTCAGGAATGTTTTTGTTGAATTCATTTAAGGACCAGTTAGAGAATGCATAGTTTTGAAAAAGAAAAAAAACCAAAAACAAATGCCAAGATACGAGTAGTATTGTAGGAGATAGTGGTATGGACATTAGGGCGTATACGAAACGGAAAGTCAATTCAAGTTTGATCGATTTGTGTGGCGACTTTGACTATGGCTATCCCAAATGAACTCTAAGTGGAATCTTCTGTAACTTTAAAATTTAACATACTTCTAAATATGTATGTCTGCATAAGTGACAAAAATTCCCCGTAAGTAACCGACCATGTAACAAAGGACAAAAAGGACTTTATTCTGTTTACGTTTGTCTCAAGAGCGACGTCGGAGTTGGGGTGGTTTCATTAAAGAAAAAGTAAAAAACTTCCTCCAAAGTTCTTTATTCGCCTTTTGTTTCGGCTCTTTAGGAGCGGCCAGGTCTATTATTTCCATTTCCTGTTTTTCTGTTTTTTTTTTTTCGTTTTTTTGAATTCCATTAAGAGGACGATGGTGTTTTAACACCTGTGAAGGATGAACAATGATTGACAAGTTCGCATCGTGGCCTTAGAGTGTAGAGCCTTAGACAAATTCTCATAAGTTGGCCTCGACAAAAAAAAAAAGAAAAAAGAAAAAAATTATGTAAATGTGGTTGGCAAGTTATTCTTTCTTTTCATCCTAATGCAAGCAATGACAGTTTTTTTTTTTTTTTTTTTTTATTTAATCTAAGATCCAGGGAAACAGAAGTTTTTTGGTAAAAATTAAAAACTTTGAGGCCGATACAATGAAGAATTTACATAAAATTGACTTCCACATCGGTGGATTTTGCAAGAACATATTTTGGTGGGCCAATAATTGATTATTGGCATGGAAAATCACGTCAATCTGCTGTAAAATCTGAAGAGGAAGTAGCTTATAGACAATACTGTCAAGAAAGAAAAAAATGTATGACAACTTCGTTCCAAAAACACTAGTCTGTATCTCAGTCATTACTCAGATGACGCCAAAACTTTAAGCACACATCGGGATCTACAAAGCAAGCCACAACAGTCATACTGGCCTCAAAATTAAATCTCGCTAGGCCAAGGTAACAAAAAAAACAAAAAAAAAACACTTTGGCGCTGGCAGCCTGTCATGGGCTATGGCCTAGCTTCTTGACACTCATTTGTGTTGCTCATGTTGTCATTTTTGTCACATCTGAGCGGGGCCTACGGTTTATCGTCGAGTCCGAACGGCACTCCTTAGAAGCTTTTTCGTAGGCAATTTTACTTTCTGGAGTTTGCCATTGCCCGCCGAAAGGATGATGGCGATTTGAAAAATTGTTGTTGACCCAGCCAGAAATTGAATCCAGACTCTCTGCGTGATAGCCCAATGAGCTAACTATTGCGCCATCGTCATCGCCGGTGAAGTAAAATCCTAGAACAACACAAATGAGACCTTATCCGGGCTACTCTGACGTATTTGGAGCTCAGCCCGGTACAGTTTTCTTATACTAAGTCAGGGTCTTGGAGAAGAGATAGTGGCGGATGAGCCTAGTTTAATTCTCCTCCATCAGAGTAACAGCTTGGACATGAAAAAAAAAGAAAACTTCGAGATATGCACGTGGAATGTTAGGCCCTTTAATAGTTCCTGGCAGACGAAGACTGGCGGAGACGTGGAATACCGCAAAGCAGATATTACCGCCATCCAAGACATGCGATAAAATAGGCCGGATGAAAATGCGATATATTCTACGGCGATTGTTACTGATGGCAAAGGCAGTGCCTATTCGGATGCGGATTTGTTGTTAGAGCACCTAGTAGCAATCCGTATTGTGGATAATTTCTCCAATTGTTTATGATTAGACGACTTGTGGAGCGAACAATCGAATACAAGAAAGCAAACCAAGAAAACGAAAAAAACTTCGCTACCACAAATGAATAAAACTCCGAGTCAATTTTAGAGTAAAAGATCACAACTTTATTTCTGTGAGTACAATTAACAACAATTAACAATTAACCTATACACGCATGCACCACAATTTGTGTGTGTTAATTGAAATAACAATGTAATGTTGAGAGCAGTCATGGTCGTATCAGCCAGTGGGCCATCGACCGCAAACCTCGGAAAGACCCCACATAGGTTCACGGTCTATTTTACCCTTAGAAGAGGACAAAGGGGCTCGGTCGGTGAAGCCCTAAGGACGATGAACCAGGAGCCTAGGGTGCGACAGGAGGTCCACCAGGAACACTTTAGTCGCAGCCCGTCCAGCATCACACAGGACTTCTGAAGATCGTCGACGGGTGAGGACGGGCGTTCCCTTAAAACTGATGACGGATGGGTGAGGACGATCCCTGGAGCCGCAACAAAAGCCATGTAACAAGACGGCTTAAGGAAAGCACATCCTGCAACCGATGTGGTTAAAAACAACAGCATCACATCTCAAAATCAATTTGGATGCGTTGACAAAGATCGATGGGTGAAGAGGGGACGATTTCTTTTATAGTAACACCCCAACGAGAGAGTTACAGAGGAGCAACAGTGGTGTGTAGGGTGAAGTGAAGGCACGACGACCCCTTTGAGGCCAGCACCTTACGGATGGAGCACCAAGGGAGCGGCAGAGGCTTGTAGGCGGATGGCCAAGTTACGAGACACCCCCCAACATGTGAAACGTAGAAACATAAAAATTGCAAATACAAACAATAACAACAACAACAACAACAGTAAGTTAACACGCGTAAGCAGTCACCTATCTGACGGTAATACGAGACGGCTCAAGTATCCAGTCAGACGCATTGTATGCATTTTTCACTTGCATGCGCGAACTTGCATGAGCTTTCCCGTGGGAACCAAGGCCATTGAAGTCAATTGTATCGAGGTTAGATTTTAAGTATGAGTTTCATTGTTAGGGAGTTCGAACGAGCACCTGGTTGAATAAACAACATTTATAACGTTAAGTTTGTGTTTCATTTTAATCCAAGTTGCGCGGCTTGTTCGCCCGGATATAATTTTTTTGGAAAACTCCTTACGAAGGACTTTTACTAGTAACATAAACATCAATATCATATCAATACAATACAACAAAAATAACAAACAGGCAAAGACCAGGGGGACAGAAAAGCCCACAAACACACTCTACCGGAGTAGGTAGATAGCTAAAGAATGGCTATGGCTCCAATATTGATGAGTTTAGTATGAATGATTGAGAGGCCTAGTTGGGAACTGGTGCACACACTACCAAAGTTTGCTGGTTGTGTTGCTAAGAACCCCGTATCTTGGGTCCGCTGGCGCCAAATGAATATGTGAGTGAATGTGGGTGAGAATGAGTGCGCGAGTCTGGCGGGAGTTCGTGGAAATGAAAAGATCTGGTGACGACCAAATTTGCGATTTTTTTTATTTTGAATTCTGAAAAACACTAATTAACACATTGACTGCCAAACCAATTTTGGAAAAATAGCTAAAAGTTGGGAAAAAAAAATTCTTAGGTATTTGATGACACCCATGATTCAGTGCGGGCCACGTCATTCATATGTGTATGATAGCTACATGCCACTAAAGGGTCAAGGCATTTAAAACTGAAAAACACTAGGAACGAACTGAATGGAAATTTAAAAGTCTGGCCTCTGGTGATCACTAAAGTATACTTGGTTCTGGCAAATCTGCGGAAATGTGGCTGTTATTAAAGAATCAAATTGATGATGACAAGATTTACTAATTTTACGATAAATTTTATTTCAGTACAAACATTTTTTAACTTAAACCACAATCCTGGTGCTTAAAGTAAAGAAATAATTAGAAAATAAATTAATTCACGTAAAATAAATGTAATTCACAAAATAAAACAATTATTTGTGCTCTGCGTTGAAGCATTGAAGGCACATTTGTGGCTGTCCAGGACAATCATTGCAGAACGTATATACCATGTTTAAATATTTTCTGGCTTCTTCAAAATGATATATTTTCTCCATAACTTTTTCCCATCCGGGTTGGTTCTTTGGGAAAAATGGTGTGTGTTTCCTAATAATCCTAATGTTCTGCTGCTGGTGGCCTGGTATATCCAGAATATTTGCTACTAAGCACTCTATGAATGCACGTATTTGAATCTTCATTTTGGTTTTGTGCTTCTTTTACACAATCTATGCGTTAACAACAGAAATTCCTAAAAGAAGTTCTACACCTAGCTTCCTATACCACTTTACACCTTTCCGGAGAGTCGTCGCGTATGAGCCTATCTGAGCAGACATATCAATGCCAGATTTACCTGCATTGCATGAAATTACTGCAAGCGTTTTGGTGGTAACCTTTCGAGATTTACGTCATTTGAATGTTTCCAGAGTTTGGCTGGTGGAAGGCTGGTCAGTGTTGGTAGTGGGTGCTGATGACAATGGTTAGACCTTCTGGTTTTTACTTGCAGGTCTTGGCACTAATATTGGGGCATCCTCACGTCGCGGGTATCTTTCCATTTAAGGACTACGATTCCATTTCTATCCTCTTTTGAGACAATTTCGCCTTGTTTAGGTTTTGCAAGAAGGACTTCTTTGGGGATATTTTTTTTATTTGCTCGCAAAATACCAACAACATGCGTTTTATTTTCCAATAAGTATTGTGCTAATTCATAACTTTTATAAAAATTATCAACAAATAAGCACCTTTCTTCATTGATTAGGTCTTCAACCAATTTAATAGCCCAAATGTAGCCATTGACTGAACATAATATGAAAAGCTTAATTGCGTATTGATGAGATTTATTTGGAATGTATTGCCTGAAAACCAGACGGTCTCTCCAGGGAACGAGTGTCTCATCGATGACTATGTCTTCGGCGGGGTAAAACAATTGCTTAAACTTTTTCTCCAAAATGTCTATAAGAGGTTGAATTTTATTTAAGCGGTTTTCTCTATCACTTGTCTCGTTGTTCGCAAAATGGAGCATTGCCAGTAAAATTTGAAAGCAATTTCGAACAGATCGCGGTATATCCATTTCATATATGCCATTGGTTGACCAATACTCTGTAATATTGCCAAGTCTTACAAGGCCCATCCACATCATTAACCCTAAGAAGTTTTTTTACTTCATCAGTCTGGTTGTCTTAGCTAAAACTGTTTGCTTTCCAAATCTATTTGTTTCTGTGACAATGTGTTGTATTACCTCATCGTCTATCAGCTGGCAAAAGACTTCAAAAGGGCTTATACTTGTTGGAAGCGTTAGTTGCAAGCCAAATTCGCCATAATCAGTCCGCTGTCCTTCTTCAATATTCTCAATGTTTTCGTAGTAATCGTCTTGTAGAAGGTCGTTTAGATCTTCGTTATCTTCTTCAACTTGTAGGTTATTGAGTACATCGATTATATTCTCTGACTCTGTCCCATCATCTTCTTCATCATCTGGTAAATCTTCTAGAAGCCATACGGGATCGTCAAAGGAATCATCTGAGTCGAAATCGTGCTCGCTTTCTGTGTCCTCTACAATATCCTCTACTTCCTCAAGTGCTAGCCTTTGTCGTTTGCTCATTTTTTTCTAATTTTTAAACCTGCAAATCAAAAATTAGCAAGAAAATGTTTCAATACAATATGAATGCCATGGCCTATAACCTAAAAATTTATCGAAAATTGTATGCAGGGCCACGTCTTTCATAGATGAATGACAGTCGTCTGCACGTCCTACCGCTTCAAGTTATCCAAAAATCTACCAATCTGTAATACAAATACATTTTTTTAAATAACAGTTATAAATAAAACAGTTATAAAAACCCATCGGAGGTTTTTCAAGTTTCTGTCTAGGTGTCATTAATTTTTGAATGCCATGGCCCTATAGTGGCAGTGACATTGTAGCTGTCATACACATATGAATGACATGGCTTCCTTGGAAACGTAGGTGTCATTCATATTTGGATGACGTGGCATGCAATGTGTTAAAGTAGAGTAGACTTTTAACTCGTACTTCTTCTAGTTGCCGCTTGTTTTTCGGCTTCACGAGGCCTATTATGGGACCTAACATTCCAAGTATATATCCGAAGTTCACTGTACACATTTCAGAACTGTTTGAGTTGCACCAATTCGTTTTTGTTCGGTCTGGGGTCTTATCAGACTGAAAGAGCTGGTTCTTATCCTGAGAAACTACATGCATTTAACGCTTAAGCCTTTTCATTCATGTTTCTTTATGTTGATACGTGCGAGCTCATTTATGAGCTGAGTTAAGTTACTCGTATTTCCTGAGGTTTAAAATGTCGAAGTTATGAGGAAGGTGCCATATTACTCAGACAGTTTTAGATCTTAGTTTTGCGAGAAGTGCCGAAGGTAAACATGATAAAGGTAAAGATCTATGCTCCTCTCTTACTAATTGTGCCATTGCATTTTCAAGTGAATTTGGCTAACTCTGAATCCATCACCTAAGTTTCTGGATCTAAATATTCGACATCGAAACTTTATCTTAGATGAACTTAATATGCGGAACAATTGTTTACTTTTGCTGAGGTAGTATTTGCATTGAGGTAGCTACCAGTACTTATCATTGAATGGAGCACTCACTTTGAGATTCATACTAAGAACAGCCATACAATGGCGTAGATCTGGATACTTCTTAAGCCATCGCTCCTGCAGTTTTATTATTAACTTCAAAATCCTTTTAAAACTGCTCATAAAGGTAAAGCATACCTTTAATCGCAATTTCAAAAATATCCAAGATAACTATCCAAGTAAATTAAAAACGCAACTCCTCTGCAACATGGCCCAAATAATCGCAATAACCTCTGCGACATTATTATGCAAGACAATAGGACTATGGTGACACTGAACAGCAATACCAACAATAAGAACTCAACTCGTATCTAGGGTATCTATCTGGCGGCATTTTGTTGCCCCACCAAAAATATTTGCAAAATTGTCCTACTTTTGTTGCTGTTGCTGCTGTTTTTGTTGTTTGTTATTGTTGTCGCAGCTATTGTTATTCTCTTTACATTTTTTGAACACCATTAGACCAGGATAATGACACCACAAATTTTGTACATTTTTTTTGTTCGTTTCTTTTTGTTTTACTGTCGTGGCAGCTGCTGCAGAGAGTCCTGGCATTTGCCACCTACCAACGCCGAGACCGTACTTGCTATTCATGCATGCGGCAGCAATATGCTCCAATATGGGTTAATAAAATTGAAGTACACAGAGAGGGATGTTATAAAACGTTTAAGGTGTGCACCCAGTTTGGCATGCATGGAGTATACACATATGTATGTGTGTGTGTAAGAACCACATATTTGCGGGGTGGACAACGAATCTGGGAGAAGAAAAAAAAACTCAATTTAATGTTGTGGTGGCAGCATTTTATGGGGATCGAATCCCTTACGAGGTCAGGTATCAGTGTTTGGTTATACCTATAAATTATCGACCCTCAAATGGCCTAGGTATTAAAACATTAAGTTTTAAGTTGAAAGTAGTATACTTACTGCTGGATACATTATTCACTGAATTGGTGGGTGCTAATATCGGCGGAGGTTGTTATAGATTGTTATTAGCTGATGCTTGGGGTTGATATTCAGAGCTGCTTAACGATTAAAATATTCATTTGGGAGCCAATCTTGCACCGTTAACGACCTAAAGTAAATAATTTTCTAATAAATTTGTAACAGGTTTTTCTAGTTATGATCGCTAATGCAGATTGAGTTGAAATACTTTGCTACTGAAAGTCGGGGCTAACTTTTTTTGAAAAATTATATTAAGTGTCAACGCTACCACTTTGGTCAATTTCTCAGTGGAGACTCATGAGAATGAATGACACCATCGGCACCAGCTGGTACCATCGTACGGCAGTCCCGCGTTCTAAGTTGGTTGAAGTTCTCTTCCACAAATGTGGTCCACTTTATATATGATTGACGAAGTCCCTTTGAATTGAAAAACCGCATTCATTCGCTTTATATGGCCCACCTTTCTCAAGTCTGGAAACCGAAGACCCCTTACAAGACCGATTACACTGTACAGTTCTTGGTAGAATTTCCTCTTCGAAACGACAAAGTTCTTCTTTACAGACTCTCAGCTAGACCCAAACCTCTGACTCAGACAGAAGAAGCTGAAAGATAAGGGTCTTGTATAAAGCGGGTTTGGTCTTGCCGGTATTTCGAGAGAGCGCTCTATTACTCAACTGCATCGTCAACCCAATTAAATAGCTAATGGCAAGAAAAGTATAAGATGGCAACGATTAGTATAAGGCCTCGTAGAAGTAGCATCTTCCGACAGGTGCTGGTTCTTTAAATGACGAGAATGAGCCTCTGCAGCCTACTTCTCCGTGGCGCCATCTGGGAATCTCACTAGAGATTGCGAAGTGAAGGGGGCAAATGGCGTGTTTTTTGCGCCATAAATCGGGATTTATCCGTGCTACACCGACCTATTTGGAGCTGAGTCAGGGTCTTGGAAAAGAGAAGGTGGTGGACGAGCCCTATATGGGCCAATGGCAGCGCTCAGATCCCGCAACGGGTTACTGACTTCGGTGTTACCAACCCCTAGTCCTAGGGGAATTAAAAATTCAACTGGTCCTCCAGGTTGGGGGTTGTGCCGCCGGGGTAACTGCCCGGCCATTTAAAAAAAAGGAAGTTACGAAGCATTAACAAGCCTCGGATATGAACGGACCTACTGTTGACAACCCACGCAAACGATTTAAGGACAATGAGCTTCGGATATGCACACGGAATGTTAGATCCCTTAATAGACCACGTGCAGCCGAGCAACTAGCGGTGGCCAAAGACTGCTGCAAAGCAGACATAACCGCCATTCAAGAAATGCGATGGGATGGGCCGAACAAAAAGAAGATGAAAAACTGCGATATCTACTACGGCAATTGTTATCGACGGCAAGAGCAGACCTTATTTGGATGCGGATTTGTTGTCGGAAGCAGACTAAGAGAAGAAGTCCTCAGCTTCCGGCATGTGAGCGAGCGCCTCGTAGCAATCCGCATCAAGGCTAAATTCGCCAACATTAGTCTTATATGCGCACATGCCCCCACAGAGGAGAAAGATGACGACATCAAGGATGACTTCTATGAGCTCCTTAGCAAGACCTACGAGCAATGCCCTAGCTATGACATTAAAATTGTCATCGAAGACGACTGGAAACACTGCCAAAACGCCATCAGAGATGCCGCTTCTGATCTGCTGGGTTTCACTCGTCCACCACAACGAAACCCCTGGTTCGATGATGAATGCCGGCAAGCACATGCAGCTTAGCAAAAAGCACGCAATGTGGCATTGCAAAAAAACACCAGAGCTGCTCATGAGCTCTATGAGCGGAAGGGGCGAGACGAACACCGGTTTCTCAGGAGGAAAAACAAAGAGCATGAGAAGCGCGAGGTCGAGGAAATTAAGACATGCTACTCCAGGTATGAGGTTCGGAAGTTTTACCAAAAGGTAAAAATAACATGCCGCTGAAGCAAACCCCGAACCGAAGCTTGTAGAGATGAACAAGGGAACATCGTAGTAGAATCGCAGTCGATGCTGAGGATTTGGAAACATCATTTCTGCAGACTGTATAACGGCGATGACGGACCAAATACCGCTGTCAGGCAGAATCAACCTTTCAACCTGGACGATGATGACCAACAATTCTGTCCACCCGACCTGGATGAAGTGAAGATAGCCATATCGAAGCTTAAGTCGAACAAAGCTGCTGGAGCGGATGGCCTGACTGCCGAGCTCTTCAAAGCGGCAAGCGATGACTTGGTAAGGAACATACACCAACTCATCTGTAAAATATGGTCGGACGAAAGTATGCCCGATGAATGGAACCTCAGCATTGTTTGTCCGATTCTCAAGAAAGGTGACCCTCTGAACTGCATATACTCGTAAGATCTTATCCGCCGTATTGTGTGAACGCCTAAAGCCGTTCGTCAACAATCTGATAGGTCTTGTGTGGCTTCAGGCCAGGAAAGTCCACCATGGACCAGATATTCACACTACGGCAGATCTTGGAGAAGACGCATGAGCTTCAGATCGATACACACCAAATATTTATCGATTTAAAGGCCGCACATGATAGCATCTATAGGGTCGAGTTATACAGAGCAATATCTAGTTTCGGCATCCCTGCCAAACCCATCCGTCTGTGCAGAATGAAGCTGGAGAATGCACGCTGCTCCATTAAGGTCAGTAAACATCTCTCCGAGACTTTTGATGTCAAAAAGGATTTAGAGAAAGCCATGCGCAGTCATGCGATTTCTTTAACATCATACTTGCAGAACTTACGCGCAAACACAAGGGGCACAATCTTTCAAAGTCCGTCCAATTACTCACATACGCCGATGACAATGTCGAAAGGAAACAATAGAACAACCAACACTGTCTGACATTTACTGTGAAAAAAGAATGTTACCCTCGACATATATAACTTCGAGGTAGTTAAGGACTTTGTCTACATAGGGTCCGCTAAGAATTCAGACAACGACACCAGTGCTGACGAAGAATAACTCTTATCAATCGCTGCGTCTTTGAGCTAAGGAGGTAATTGACTAGGAAACAAAAGTTATCTATGTAGGGTACCTATACCTTAATAATCCCAGTCCTGCTCTATGTCCCAGAGGCATGGGCATTATCAAAAATGGATGAAGGTACTCCTGGTTATTTTGAGAGGAAGATTTTTCAGGTAATTTTCAGTCCCGTCTTTGACGGGTGAAATGGCGAGTAGAGGAGGAGATACAACGACGAACTGTATGGACTGTACAGCGACATAGGCTTAGCCAGAAGATTGAAGGCCCAACGACTGAGATATATGAGTCATATATAGGAGATGGACTCTAGTGTCCCAGTCCAAAAAGCGTTCGAATCCGCCCCTGAGGGACAGCGCAGTAGAGGAAGATTGAGACTTAGCTTTGGCAATCAAGTTTATGGGACTTCAATCAGCTTATCATGTGAAACTGTAGGCAGCTACAGACAGTTTAAGCTGGCTGAGGACGCTTTTTGGCTAAGACCCAGCCCCGCCTCGGATTGTAACGCCACCTTTAGTAAGTAAGTAAGTTAGTAGGGTAAATTGGGTTGATTTCCAAGAATCTTCCAAGGAGGAAGGCTCGGTCCATATCCCCCTCTGTCTTATTTCTCATTAGTTTCTCCGAAAGCTTCTGTCTGTACCGTCTGCAATGTACACAATTGCACACCACCAATTTTTCTTCATAAACGATCGTAGACTGTTGGCTCGCGAAAGTAAGTAAAGCTTGCGAGGAGCATATTTCACCTGCCAGCTACGTTGATGAGAATCCTATCACAGATTTCATCCAAAAATGGGCTTAAATTGAAAATTGTTGAACTAAACGTAGTACCTCCGCACTTTATCTTAACTATCTCGTTTGAAAATAAATTGTTGTGGGATGTGTCACACAATAGATACCGGTACACGTCATTAAGGTTTCGCGCCGATAATTCTATTCTTTTGGGCTGCTTTCTTTGGGACAGTGCTTAAGTCATGTGATCCCCTCCTTAGTTGACACTAATAGACAAGAGGAGTGTGAGAACAAAACGAAAATATAAATGTTACTACCAATCTAATAAAACAAAATCCGAATCCGAATCCGAATCCGAATCCTAATGGATCCTATCACCCTTCTCATCTGTTGAGTTAATAAATTAAAACGGATTAGAAATTCAGTGATTTGGTTAAATAAACCATCAACCACTTAGCAACGACCACCAACCAGCTTTCTCAACCGACTGAATTGTCTTTTGTCCTTTTTCTCTGCTGCCCTTGACCAAAAAATCGTTCCCCATTTGTCCGGGACTAAATGAGGGTTAATTCTTATGTAGACTGAACAGTTAGATCATTATATGCGGCAGAACAATGAAACCATAGTATCCGCACCATAACCAAAATAATACGGTCATCAATGCGCGAAGACGAAAATACAAAAAAAAATACCAAAAATACAAATGAACAAAAAATCCTTCGCAAAAGGACCCGCAGCAGCACACCATCTAAAACAATCGTTTACTCGAGCAGGAAGATACTTGATTATGGGACGCTGCGGATGAATTTATCTCCCCATTGTTGTCGTCCTTTGCTGTCTTATCCTTCTGCTGTTTGCAACACTGCTGTCCCAAAAGCACAACAACACCCAATCTTAAGGACGAAACTCATCCGGAGGTAGGACGAATCTTCTCATTAAAATAAATTATGTGAATTTTACAGGCTTGTTGTGGGATTTAACATTTGTCTGGCGATTGCCAGGACTCAGATGGAAACGAAACACCACAACCATCACCACCAACAACAACAACAAACAAACAAACAAACAAAAAATCCAAATCCATCTCTTGGGTGGAATTACTGTGGGAAAATCGTCGGGTGGTTTTTATCACTTTATCTGGAATTAAAGGATCACATTCACGATTCGGATTATATTTCTTTGAATGTGGAAGACTTGGGGCCAATTAGAAAAAGAGACGTCGCGCTTATTTAAAAAGCACACCGGGTGCTTGTTAATTGGAATGGGACAGGGGTTGGATAAAGATTGCGACCTCAATTCATTCAATGTAGGGCAAGGAAAACTTACCCAGGTTTGTTGGAGTTAGTTACCTTCAACTAGATTGTGAACAAGTCGCGATAGTGTCAATGGTTTTTTTTCTGACGGCTGTGACGGGTTCCACAACACAATTCCTGGTTGTAGTTTCTGTAGTTTGTCTTTGATGTAGATTTTGTTGGTAGCACAGCTTAACTAAAAACATTAGTAAAGTCAACTGTTGCATTTTTTTATTTACTAGATGATGATCCTTTTCTAAATGACTTCGTTTCCTGTACGCACAGGATTCCAACGTTCCAACTTGCAAACCGAAGTTTATGAAAATATTTTGGAAACCTCATTTTGCCCGCCCCCGGAATCCGTCGGGCTCTGACACAAGCACTTCTGCTTGCTCTGGGATCACCCGAGTGCGTTGCAACCGTGGTGTCCAGCAGGGTAGTGCTATTAATTGCGATCATTTCCATGAAGTTTAAAGTTTGAGTGGTTTGACACTTGTATGCTCATTTCGAATTGATTGACTGTTCTTTTATCCCACCGGTAGTCTCCAGACGTGGGATCCCACTGATTTAATACAAACTTGTGGGAAAGTTTTAAGGTGTTAAAGTGTCACAGGCTCATTTTTGGTATCATAGTTGCCTGTATATGATTGGTGTCCCATTTAGTCGCCTCTTACGACAAGCTGGGACGCACTGCGGCACTATTCTTTATCCGATGCCGCACGGATGTGGTGTAATACAGGAAATAAAGCGCGTTTTCTGGATTTAAAAACTAAGGCATTTAAGATGTTCTACCATGGAACGGTCAGTGGACGAAACGGTGTTGAAATCGTTGTTGCAGCGGATCTTCTAAACAATATCGGTGGTATCTTGAAAATAAGCGACCGCTTGATGAGTGTTAAACTCGTCATACATAATGAAACGTGGAACATTGTTAGCGTGTACGCTCCACAAAATGGATGCGACAAATCGGAAAAAGATACATTTTGGTCAGAGTTCGGTAATTTGCTTAGAAATATACCTATCGATGAGATGCTCTTCGTAGGCGGAGATTTAAATGGCCACGTCGGAGAAACAAATGTTGATTATGAGGACTGCCACGGCGGTAAAGGCTTTGGAACCACAAATTCAGCTGGCGAAGACATCCTTGTAGCGTGTAGGGCTTACGGCTTAACCGTCTTAAATACAATGTTTATTAAACATCAACGACATCTTATCACCTATAGCAGCGAAGGCCACGAAATGCAAATAGATTATCACCTCTGCAAAATGTCGATGAGAAACCGTGTTAAGGACTGTAAAGTTATGCTTGGAGAATCGCTAGTAAGCCAACACCGTCTGCTCATTACAGAATTTTTCACAGCGGAACCACCGAAAACACGGGCATCATTTGGAAAGCCAAAAATCCGGTGGTATAATCTATCGAAGGAACGAAGCGCAAGATTTATCGCACTGGCTAAAGAAGTACTTCAAAATATAAATGGTATAGCAGACTCACTTAGCCCGCAAGAAATGTGGAACAGCATGCACGAGGAATGCATAACACTCGCAAAGTCCCATCTGGGGACTATATCGAAATACCATCACGTCGGCAAAGAAACATGGTGGTGGAATGACGAAACCAAACGAGCTGTGGCCGACAAGAAGAGTGCATTCCAAGCGTGGACAAAATGCGATCGGAGCAACGATATCGAAAAGCTCGACTGGCTCTTGAATACGAGCATCTTAAAAAGATCGCAAAGTCTTGGCTCGAACTCGAAAACCTGTACCAGGAGTTGGAACAAATATCCTCACGATCGGCAGATAGAAGACAAGCTACCCAAGAAGTTCGAACGTCGTACAATACTAAAATGCCAAATATTTTTAAGCTCGCTGCACAGAGGCGAAAAAATTCGACGGAAATAGCCTCGCCGAAATACATCAAAAATACAGACGGTCTCTTACTAACAAATTTGTGATTTGTAAGTTGCTCAACAAACAGTTTCCACGTGATATCGTGCCGACAGCTGGTCTATTCGAGGAGGAAGTTTCGGACTTTTCAATCGAAGAAATAAGTATAGCAATCGGAAAAATGAAGTGGGCCAGACAGCATTCCATCAGGGTTTTGGTCGAAGATGGAGGGAATCGGCAGCGAATGGCTATCGAAAGTTTTAAATAAGTTAAAATGTGGACAACCTATGCCGAATCAATGGAGAAGTAGCTTCTTGGTTCCATTATACAAGGGAAAAGGCGACACTCGAGAGTGCAACAACTACCGGTCAATCAAGCTTATGTCACACACAATGAAAATCGTCGAAAGAGTCTTAAACGAACGTCTTCGGCAAATAATAAAGCTCGATAGTAGCCAGTGTGGATTTGTTGAAGGAAGATCGACGGTGGACGCTATCCAAAGCCTACGGATAATAATGGAAAAGCACCGAGATCGTCTAAGGACTTACACATAATATTTATCGATCTCGAGAAGGCATTCGATCGAGTGCCTAGGGATCTCATAGGGGCCCCGCTGAGGTCTCAAAAGGTACCGGAAACGTATACCATATTACAATAATCCAAGACATGTACGGAGACTTTAAAACTGCGGTTAAAAGCTCTGCTGAACTAACGAGAGAATTTCCAGTTAATGTCGGAGTGCACCAAGGAAGCGTCCTTAGCCCTTTCCTCTTTAAAGCAGTACTCGACTATCTCTTGAAAGACTGCATGCGCGAAGCAAATGTAACGCCAATTCTCTTCGCCGACGACGCAGTTATACTTAGCGATAACGTCGAAGATTTACAGAACGCCTTAGATTCATGGAGAAATGCGCTAGAGAAAAACGGGTTCAAAATAAGTCGTTCAAAGACGGAGCATTTGACGTGCCCATTTGCGCATCCGTTGCGACCTGTTCCGGATATAATGTAAGACGGAATAGTTCTTCCGAAAAGCACTATCTTTAAGTACTTAGGATCAATCGTTAACATGGAGGCGAAATGTGACGACGACATAAACCACAGAGTGAGTGTGGGGTGGATGAAATGTCGGGAAAATTCGGGAATCTTTTGCGACCGAAAATTTCCACTTAAATTAAAGGGGAAACTCTACACCACGGTTGTTAGACCAGCTCTTATATAGGGTTCACAGTGCTGGACAATGTACGAAGCGTTTAAAAACAAAATGACGGCAGCGGAAATTAAAATGTTAAGGATGTCTAGTGGAGTCACTAAACGCGATTGTATTAGATCTACGCGTATAAGAGGAAGTCTACATATAAAGAATTCGGTAACCGAACAGCTTGAGGCAAATAGAATAAGTTGGTATTGCCACGTTCAAAGAAGATCTGCGGAAAATCCGGTTAAAAAGGTACTATCAACTACGGTCACTCCAACCGTAAGAAAACGAGGTCGGAAAAAGAATTCCTGGATTTCTCAGATGGCAAATGCGCAAAAACGTCTGGGGTTAACCACTGAAGCGATCCAGAGCCGAGCATTATGTAGACGCGTTCTGCGGTCTGCGACATTAGCCAACCCCATAAGCGGAGCAGCAGCGATGCAGTAAAAATGGGAAACTCGTTACGCATAAGTTCGTATAACGAGGAAAGGGTTAATAAAAGGATAAGAAGAAGAAGAAGATCCTTTTCTAAACGACATCAACTTCACTAATATAACTGGAATTATATGACCATTCTTGTTATGTCCTCAAGTTAAGTTCTAATAGTAGAGGAAGTGAGACATCTTTGCCTTGGCCGACAAGCCCCATCATACCTTTTATCAATCTTAATAATTTTGGCTCGATTAGATTCTGTTCAAAGCAGAGTTTCGTTTGTTTTGGTCTAATTTGTGGTCCTGGATACGGCTATTATAACTCATAACATTGCCTTGTGAAGGTGGCATTCGCGAGTTCATAAATACTGCTTCGGCTAACAAGGCTCCTTCCAGGAAGATGACTGCATGTACATATGGTTTTACTTAATTCCAAACGCAACCAATAGCTTCCTTGCGTACATTACCTGGGCCAACAAATACTTACTTCAGTACTACGATGGAATCATTCGTTGCCTCTTGGATCAGTTTATAGAGCTCTTTGCATCCTGCCAAGGCTGTCAGAGTAAATGATTTTCTCAACTTAATATCCATACAGGACCAGGAAAAAGTATCTATGGTTTCAAATGTTTAAGGAGGTTCACACCACTATAAGACGAGTAATCTGGATAGCCGAGTGTCAGTCTTTCTGTGTCTTTCAGTCTCTTTATCGAAACTTGAACAATCTTGCAATCAAAATTTGGTTGCTGCAACTACGATATAAATGGAAACCGACATATATTCGTCATGATTCGCCATTCCCACAACAAGCAAAGGTAGTAGCGCGACACAATGATCAAAGTGAACCCAGGAAGATCGGACTTATGCTAATGTTTAAAATACTTTCTGGGGCAGTAGCAAATGCAGCGTCCTTAATTTCACATTATCGCCTGACCTAGTTGTTAGCGATTTAATATTTGTTACGAAAGCGAGGAGTCTAACGGTTTGAACAAGTATGGAGTTCAGAATGAAATGCGAGGTTTCAAGGTTTTTGCGAAAAACCAACTGCACACTTTCGATGGAGGAGATCGGCAAGTATGTCGATGATTCCACCAGGGAAGCATACGTTTTTAAGAAACTATGGGGAACCAATCAGGCCCACTTAGAAAATTGGATGGCACTTATACCAAGCCGAAAGCAGAGACTCTTTGTCCTATAAGTAAGACTTACATCCTAAATGATCTCACAAAACTATCTCATCACCAGCTTCTATTAAAGAAGCTTCCAGTGACCTGAATAAACTGACACACACTAGCTGATATTTCGCATCAACTATGATAATGGATAGCCACTCAATATACTCATCAATGGAGCTTCAAGCTGTCTGGCATTAATGGCATATACCCAGTTATTATAGAAAAGGGTATAGTTAGGTTATTTTGCCGGGTTTATGGGTTATGTCTAGTTGTACGTAGACCCATTGTAATGGCCCGGATGGGGGAATTAGAAGGGGATGGAGATTTGATTGCAGTACCTAGTTGTGGTTTCCGCTTTACCTTTTGCATTTGCTGTCGTTTTGACTCTGATCTTAAAGATCTTAAAGATCTCGTTGCATCCGTGAATCTCAGCAGACAGTTCTGAGAGGTTGTGGAAGTAATAACTCCCTAAAGTTCTTTGCCTTAAATAACTGAGGATGGGATAGTGTCACAAAAAGTGGATTGAATCCTCCCGTCAGCCTATGTCCCCACAATCTCTGCAGAGGTTGTCGAGCTCCCAAAGAAGATTATGGCCCCTGAGTAATTCAGCAAGCGTATTTAATTGAGTTCTGCTATTTAAGAGATTCGTACTTCCTCTGGGTTTGCTGAGGTTCGGGCACAGTTGATAACTCGCAGGTTGAAAGGTTTTCTCACCTTTCATAGGCTTTTATTTACATCGCTCGCTCCATTTGTATTCTCAGAATACAGAGTGAAGGTTCCATACTTTCATTTTCGACATAGCTCGTCTGCATGTGAAAAAAAGTGCATAGAAGAGCTACCGGTAACTCTGAGTGGAAACTTTGCTGTACGTCTGGTACTGGCATTGATACCAAAAATCGAAAAGGTGACTTCAAAACAATCATGAAGGTCCTGTCTGCTTTTTAAAATCTGGCAGAAATAAAGGAGGAAAGGGCATTTTCATCAATATTGAGGGTGCTTTCGAGAACGAAACTAATGACCTTTGCGTAACTCGGCTAGACAACATGGTGTATACAAATCACTTGATATTGTGCGCAAACGCAATACTTTTGAATAGGACACTGAATGCGGATCGTGATCGCTGCCAATATGTGATGTCGGGAATAAACAGGGGTTGCCCGCAAGACGGCCTTTTATCTCCACTGCTATGACGCATTTTAGTCATTTTTTGGTCGACGCGTCTGACCGCCAGAATGCGCTGCTACTGCAAAAAAGGTTATGGTACCTTGAAGTCCGTTCATATTTAGGCTGACATACCAAATTTCAGCGCGATACTTACTTTAGTTTTGTTTTGACAGCTTATTGTTGTGACATGGTTGGCATCATGTTGAGTATGTACGAAAACGATTTTCGTTCTCTCATAAAACATTATTTTTTGAGAGGCAAAACGGCGAAGGAAACAAAAGAAAAGTTGGATAAATATGATGGGGCTAATGCTCCGTTAGATTACACCTTCAAATATTGGTTGCGAGAGTTTCGTGGTGGCCGCAACTCCACTACCGATCAAGTCCGCAGGGGCAGGCCCTCCGATGCGGTTACAGAGGACAATGTCACAAAAATACATGAAATGATATTGGCTGACCAGAAAGTGAAGGTGCGCGACCTAGCAGATACCACAAAGATTAGTACTGAGCACACACGCCATATTTTGGGCAATATTCTGCATACGAAAAAGTTATTATGAGCCGCGCATGCTCACTCCTGACCAAAAACACGAACGCGAGAGCACTTCGAAAGAGTGTTTGGACTTGCTGATGCGGAATCGGGCGGACTTTTGGCGTCGATTGGTAACTGTTGATGAAACCTGGATCCACTATTACACATCAGAGAACAGAATGAGTGCCCGGCAATGGACTGAAGCCGGCACGAGTGCTCCGAAGCGGCCGAGGGAGGCTCAATGGGTCTGAAAGGTTATGGCGTCGGTTTTCTGGGACTGTTATGGCATACTCTTCGTGAACTACCTCGAAAAAGGAAAAACCATCAACAGCGAGTATTACTGTGCATTATTGGAGCAATTGAAGGTCGAAATCGCTGCAAAACGGCCTCACAGGAAGCGAAAAAAATTTTGTTTTTGCAAGACAATACGCCGGCGCATAAAAGCATTGCAACCACGGCTAAAATCAATGACTTACGGCTCCAATTGCTGTCGCATCCACCGTATTCGCCCGATTCGGCTCCCTCGAACTACTATCTCTTCCCAAACCTCAAAAGATGGCTCATCAATAAAAAATTCAGCTCACGCGAGGAAATCATCGACGCCACGGAGGAGTATTTTGCAGAGCTTCCGGAAAATTACTTTTCGGACGGGATCAAGATGTTGCAAACTCGCTTGAATAAATGTATCAAGCTTAAAGGAGACTAGCTATACTAAACATTTGAAAAAAATTTTTTTTCATTCCCAAGGAGGTTACTTTTCACCCCACCTAGTACTATCTGAACTGTCTATTAGAACGTTATTGGCACTAAAGCGTACGCGGCCTTAGACGTGATCAACGAAGTGAATACTACAAATGGGATTTCAGCCAATCTTCTCAAAACTGAGCTTTCTATCTTTACTAGAAGGAAGAAGCTGACTATTCTTACTCATGCAGTGCTAAATGGCGCCACCATCCAATCCTGCAACGAAGCTTATTATTTCGAAATCGTTTTTGAATTAAGCATGAACCGTTGAAAGTCTTTTAGGCTTCGTCGGCTTTCTGGCAGAGTAACAGAGCTGCGGCATCGATATGGGGCTTGTCACCTAAGAAAGTAATTCCGATTTACCAGCTCATGACACGGCCAATTGTATCCTATGCCCTGGTTGATTGGTATAGTAAATTTTGGCAAAAAAAATTCACTACTGATTTTACTCGAATCTAAACAACGCATTGTTTCAGCTGCATGGAGGTTTAACCGAGGTCGCCAGGTTCTGGTGTAGACTCACTGAGATTCATCTTCTTCTTCTCTTGATCTTCACTTTCATACCAATCTTCTGTTTTAAAAATAGTGGTTTTTGGTAACACGTGCACAAAAAATCTGATCATCTTGTAAATTGACTCCAAAATGGATAAGCGATACTGGAAGACGACGTTAGATTTCTCTCCTTGTTAGCACAATTGTCTTTGATTTCCAAACGAAAATCCATCTTCTTGGTATCGATCAATTCTGTGAAGAATTGGCGAAAGTGGAAGAAAAGCTCTTCTGAATCCTTCACGACTTCGGAGATGATTCGAGAAAGTATGACGTCTAAATGCTGAATTCAGTTAATCTTTTCTAACTGAAATCACAGATAAATTCTGTAGGAGAAGCTCAGAGGAGAGTTTTTCAGGACCCGAACTTGCCTTAGGTCGGCTTGCTTTTGGTTTGGGCTTTCATTAATGATTGGCTATCAGGCAGCTCCTAGATTGCCTTTAGACTAAATATATTCTTCTGTCATCCTTCAAAGATCAGCGGCTTTCATGCTGTCACTCAGTAGGTAGCAAAGACTGCAGGCTTCTAAATGGTGTCGTGTTGGCGAACTAAGAATTTTTTAGGTAAGTACTTTAGTGTGCTAAGCATAAGTGATTCAACATGCTTCGATGCTTGTTGTGGAAATAATCACTCTCTGTGAGTGTCCGGCCTACGCTTGCATGGCGCTGAAAAAGTGGATGCTGAATTCTAAAACACTTTATCACTAAAGCGCTTACTCATCTTTCTCTGAACCTCTGAGAACAGTCAGTTTACTTGACATCTTCAGCATCACTACCACTTGTTTCTATGAACCGTCGTAATCGTTATACAAAAGTTAGGGAGTTCGGAGAGGAAAGGGTTCGACAATTAGTTACGTCATCTGCCTGAAATTGGTCCGGTTTTATCTCACATTAATTGCCTTTTTAACCATTTTTTTGCAATTGCTAATCTGAAAAGTGAACAGCTCTAAAATGTTTACAGAAACTCTGTACTATATTTTTGTAAGAAATATATCGTTTCATGCAGAACTAACTTTGGAAAACACTACAGAGTTCCCGCTCAAGTCTTTGATGATGTGTTGCCGAAATAGTGTGAATTTTGAAATGAAATTTGTGAAGGAAGTTCGTGAGACTGGTTTGCTGACTGTTAAGCGAACATATTTCCGTGTTCATCCTGTGCGTTCAACAGAGAAAAGTGCGCACCAAGAACCCTGAGAAACTCAATGCGATAAAGCTTTCAGCAACCAAACATCAGTCGCAAAAGTCGAAGGAGAATTTTGTACAAAAAGATCTCGGACTGTCCGCTTACAAGATCCAATAAAGAATTGAAGCCGAATGACTACTGCTGCAGCCCAAAATGGACCACAATTTTGCTCAAAAAGTAATCTTCTAAGATGAGGCGCATTTTCATCTTGGCGGGTTCTTAAACAAGCTAAATGACTGCAATTGGGACTTGGAAAATCCACACATAGTCATATAGAAACCAATGCATCTTGAAAGTGTGACTGTTCGGTGTGGTTTTTAGAGTGCGGAATTTTTTTCCAAGACGACAATGAAAAAATTGTTACAAACAGTAAATTTAGAGCGCTACCCAGGTATGATAGCCAATTTTTCATTAACATAAATGAATTATTTGGACTTGGGCGAGTTATGGTTCCAAGGAGATGGGGCTACTTATTATACAAGCCGTCCAACAACCGATGTGTTGCACAGAAAGTTCAATAATCGTGTAGTAAGATGTTTTAGTGATGTTACTTAGACACCAAGGAGCTGCTTTTTGACGCCGTTTTATCAAAATATGGTATACCAACAGATTGTTTACCCTTCATAACATCGCCTGGCGACTATGATCAATAGTAGTGCACATGGAAAAACAAATTTTCAAACTTTAACTACAGCGATGCTTCAAATATCTTCCTCTGATATTCATTTCATTTTTAAATGCATTTTTATTTCATTAATTCATTGATTCTTACATGCTAGACAAAAAACGCTTAAAAATTAGCTTAAATAACTTAAAACTATCTTATTGTAACTTACTGGCCCCATGCGGGCACTCTAGGTTAAACATAATTCTTAGTCTAAATGTCTTTCGACGTTCCTTACAGTACTTTCTTTTATATCATTAATTTAAAACTAAAACTATGTAAGCCGGCCAGAGCTAAGAAAAATTAGGCTGACCAACTCTGCTCCCTAATGGAGCTACCCTGCACTAGAGGAATTCGACGATGGAGCTTCCCCTTATTCCGCACGCCACCAAAATTGTAGGTGCTGCTGAGCAACATCCCTCAAGTCGCGACTCCCTACCGCCCTACTAAACCGGAGACGCTCCGCACTGCCGTGTGCGACGTCTCTGTCGTAGTTGAGTCGCCTGTCCGCAGCTGTTCGAGCGACGTGGAAGATTAACGGCACCGCTAATCTGTCCTGGATCAGACCTTTCATATCGAGGTAGAGGAACGCTTCTGGAGGAATAAAGCCGTCAAAGCGAAATCTCTCATGATACAAATAATTAGGGTAGTAAGCCCCGGATATCAGGTTGTTCAATGAGGTCATTGCTCTTGCAACGTGCCTTCGAGTCAACTTAATAACAAGATTGTCCACTCTTATTAGGTTCGCCCTATTGTACAAGACCTCATCAGGATAGAATTTTATGTACTCAGACTCTGGTGTTCTGTATAAGCGAAGACAAGC
Source organism: Volucella inflata (assembly GCA_928272305.1). NCBI lineage: Eukaryota > Metazoa > Arthropoda > Insecta > Diptera > Syrphidae > Volucella > Volucella inflata. The sequence goes on from OV743719.1 coordinate 104,895,451, forward strand.
CCTAAGGCAAGCCCTCTCAAACACCCAAATCTTTTCCAAAAGACTTGCTCTTACGTTGAACCACACGGGACAACCAAATGTAAGCATAGGCCGAATAAGGGCCATGTAGTAGATCACCTTTACCCTCGCATCGAGTTGCCTGTTATAAAACAGTCTCTTTGTAAGGGCAAAAGCACCTCTGGCTCTGGCCAGAGCAACATCTATATGTTTGTTAAAATATAGATATTGATCTAGCCAGATCCCAAGGTACCTGACTACATTTCGACAAACAAGTGGCTGCCGTGTTGTCCCACGATCTGAAACTTTCGCCAATTCTTTCTGGTATCCCCAGAGGCCCCAGACAAAGGCGTCCTAAACAGAATGGCTTCCGACTTCTGAAAGTTGATCTTCAACTTCCAGTCGTCGCAGTATTGTTTACTTTTATCGAAATCACGTTGCAAATATTTGTAACCTCAATCTTTGGACCTGATCTGTACGCGATTAAGTCGTCTGCGTACGCTATGGCATGGTGAAGTGAACCCATCAGATCACTTGTGTAAATGTTGAAAAGGATTGGCGAATTGACCGGATTGGCGAATGACATCATGCCCCGCCTTGAAACCGAGTTGATTATCCGGAACTATACTTCTGTCCTCAACCCATTTCGTCAGGACTCTATTGATGACTTTTTCGAAAACCTTACTGATGTTTGGAAGGAGACTGATCGACCGGAGATTCGCCGGATTGGAGGTGTCTTTATCCCTTTTGGGGATGGGATGTACCACCGCTGTTTTCCAATGCGCTGGATAATGTGCATTATTCATTGCATTGTTAAACAGGGTGGTATAAATGTCCACCGCTTCTAGTGGGAGATGTCGAAGCACAATTTTCGGTATTCCATCGGTTCCCACTGATTTCTTACTTCTTATTGTGTCGAAGATCGTGTGAAGGTCTTCCTTCGAAATAAACGGGGGTTGTTCCCTTTCATTGGCGATGACATTATTTGCCATGTTCTCGTCACTGAACTGGGTGAAACCCGCGTTCTCGATTCGCCAGTTCATTATTTCATTTCGAAGGTAGAAATTGTGCACAAGGACTCGATCTTCCAGGTCGTGGTTCAGACCAATGATGTCATTTGTCTTGTACACTTCCTGGAAAGTCGCTCCAATAGTCTCGACCTTCTCCTACGGATCTTCGATCACAAAGAAGTTGTCATCATCAACAGCCTCATTTGGATCTATGCCTGCTGTTGAAAGTATGCCTTCGTTGCCAGTCGTTCGGGCGATTTTTAGACATGGAAGGTCGTCTTGATCTTTCCTCCGAAATATTTTATTTATTTGCGGGAACATATTCGGGTTGCTGGTGTTTAGAGCGCGAATTTTATTGTTCCAATACAAACTTACAGAATACCTGTAATTTTCTTTTATTAATGTTTGGAGGTTTTTGATCGACGACTTCAATGTCAAAATCTCCGGGTTGTGTCTGTCAGTAAACTGTCTATACAAGGTCTTCAGTCTTGAGAGTAGTCTACTTTTATGTCGGTGAAGTGCGTCAGTAGTTGCATTGCGGAATAAGTCTTCGTTGTCAGTGTGTTGATACCGAGGTATCGTTTTGTCCATAGTCCGTTTAATTGTCTCGTCCATTAGTTTTAGATACCTGTCAATCTCCTCGTTTGACAGATTTCTGTTGGACGGTGGGTAGAGCGAATTCGAGGAGAGTGCTCTAGTCAGTGTCCTGGAGAATTGTGTCCAACGCACTCTACTATAATTGTAGGAATGCCTTTGAACATACTCATCCAATTCCGCATTTTCGATCGGAACGGTTATTTCGGTACTAAGACCGCAATGGTCACTGTCATACACAAAAGTGCGAAGACAGTTTACAGTTTGTTGGTTTGTACCTGTCAGTCGTATTCGTGTGTCAAACAACAGGAGATCCAAATAGGAGCCGTGTCTAGGAAACGACGGACTATCCGTCGCCTTTAGGCCGAGTCTATACATAACTCTGTGTTGACCCCACCAATTGAATAGTAGGTTCCCTCTAGTGTTTGGTGTATTATTTCCCCAATCGCTATGTTTGGCGTTGAAATCTCCGCCGATAATGAAGTAGTTCTCCTCCAATTCCAGTCTCAGAAATCGAAAAAGTGTCTCGAGCTCTGAGATGAATAGGGTGGATTGAGTAGCCTTAGATGCATAAACTGACACCATGTATAACCGCTTTCCACTACGGAGAGGGATATATGTACATGATGCATGCTTCAAGCACCTGAAACCTACGTACCACACGACTGTATATTCTTTTAAAACGTATACCTTTTCTTACGAAGATTGCAACGCCTTCTCCTTGTATGGAGTTGGGTCGATTTCTTCGCATGATTTTATGCCTTCTGTGCCTCATTTTGTGTCTTTTGGTTAGCTTAGTTTCGCTAACCAAAAGCACATCAGGGGCTCGGTCTTTAAGCAACTTAAACAGTGTGGCTCTTCGTTCAATCCTAATCAGTGAATTAATATTCACTGCAAGGACCTTCAGGGTTTGCTCCGCCATGTACGTACCCATTACGACTGGAGGTGCGTTAGGCTTGGCAGCAGTGCGTGTATTTGATCTACCCGCGTCGCTTGCTCGGTTATTTGACGTTGCAGCTGAGCCATCTGCCCCTGGATAGAGAGCAAGATAGCTAGCATGTCATTTGCCGGTTCCGGTGCTCTAGGCACTGGGGCCTGAGAAGCAACCTTCACTTGCTGTGCCGTATTTCCCCTACCTGCCGCCATTTGGGCGTAGGTAACTTTGGGAGTAACGGCTGGTGTTTGTGGTAAAACAGGTGGACGCTTAACTTCAACCTTTTGCTGTCAAGCCAGATTTACTCTTTTTATGTATTGGAACTTAGGACAACCCCGATAGTTTGCGGTGTGTCCCGTGTTCTTACATAAAAAAACAAGAGAGTTGGCTTTTTTCTGACGCTCCATCCCTACCTAGAGCGCATTCTTCAGACTTGTGGTTCTTACCGCACTTAACGCATAGAGGCTGCATTTCGCAGTTCGACGCGGCGTGCCCGAACCTTTGGCAGCGAACACATTGCAAAATGTTTTCGTGCCTTTTTACTTTTGCCCACTGTACAATCTGGTAGTCTAGGACTTTAATACTCCTTAGACCATCCAGTTTGCTATCGGGACTTAGCTGAACCAGGAAGAACGGTAACTTCCGTTTCTCGCTTTTGGCTCTGGCTGTGACGAACGGCTTAACCCCCACGAATTTGAGACCGTCGCACTCTTTCTCTTTGAGCAGTGCGAGGAGCTCCTCCGGACTAGTAGACGGTTCTAACCCCCTCAGCAGCATAGTTTGCAGCTTTTCCTCCTTCGGGGTGAAGGAGAAGAACTCCGTCGTCGAATCCCTTAACAGGTTCTTAATTTTATTATAGCGCTCCACTGTGTTTCAGTGGATCGCATGCCTATCTACACTAAGCCTCTCAACAAAAAAGTTTGAGCCAATGGCCGACTTACACAGATCAATCGTCTGTTTGAGTTCCATCTTGTATGTGTTGATAGGTGGAACCCTTTGTTTCTGCTTCTGCTGTTGTTATTGTTGTTGTTGCTGCTGCTGTTGCTGCTGCTGCTGTTGTTGCTGCTGCTGCTGTTGTTTTTGCTGCTTTTGTTTCTGAAGCTGTTGTTGTTGTTGCTTCTTCGGCTGCTGCTGTTGTTGTTGCTGCTTGTTTGTTTGTTTTTGTTTCGTTGGCTCTGCCTTATGCTGTTGCTTATGGGTAGAGCTTTGTTGTCGGTGTTTTTTCTGTTCGGCCTCTTCTTACTGTTGCTGCTGAGCGCTTTTTATTTCTTCCGCTCTTCTTGCCATTTGTTTTTTTTTATGGCCAGTGCCCTGAGCTGTAGCTCTTTTATGCTATCATTGAGAGCATTTACCTCATCCTCTTCGTCTTCCGATTTAGAGCCAGCCAGCGAAGCGAATGTATTCTCGCCTCCCATATAGTGGCCTTCTCCACCGTCAGACACATATTGAATTGCTGCCCTTGCCGATGTTGTTGGCACCTCTTCCCTTGGTCTACCGGACAGTTTTTCAGCAGACTTAGAAAGGGAAGGGTGCTTTACAAGACTAGGAGTTGGTTTTAGCTTCCTCCTCCTTTTTGTTACTGTCTTTGGATTGCGGCCGAATATTACGGCCTGGTCATCTGATGACATTACGTCACCCGCTGGTCCCGCTATTGGAATAGCGGACCGCTCCGTATCACTCATCGTTCGATTTCACTTCACTCTCGTGTTTTATGTTAATTTAATGTTAAACACTAACTTTTTTGGGATTCGAACCCACGGCTCTCGCTTTGTCGGCTAATGCCACTGGGCTACCGATGCACTTGCGAAAAAAGTTCTTAATGTGCATTTTACGAACTGATGATAATTTTTATTTTTTTTTTCACTTTAAAAGCCGAAACAAGTTAATTCCTCACGGAGGTCTATGAACGACTGTCTTCATCTGATATGTTCATGGAATAATGCCATTCAAAATTGCAGTATGCCCTCAGAAATTGTTTCCGATATTCCGAACCCCCTTCCTCCTACAAACCCATGAGCAACGCATCACAAGAAGGCACTCGCAGTCAAAATAAATAAAATTGATTTAGTATGCACTCTCCATAATTTTATTGTCATAGTAAACAATCCGACAACCATCGAAAACGGAAGGATAGAAGATTTCTTCGTAAAGATACTAGATATACCAGTTATGGTTCCATCTCCATGATGGAAGTTGGTTGTTTGCCAAAAACTTTTCCTTACCGATGTTTAAGTACTGCCATTGCGTGAAGTAGTTTCTTGCAACTCTCCAATTGCAATCGGGGAAAAACCAATTAAAGTGATAAACATATAGCATTGCAGTGCAGCATACACACTTCTTTCTGCTCCTAGAGACGAAGTTTTTCCTTAAAAAAAAATGCGAAGAATAAACTTCATCAGAGTCAAGCAGTAAAAGTGCAATTTCAATTGGAAAGACCTTACCAAACGTCTACAAGTTGCGAGTCACGAATTCTGGAGGCAAAAATGGAATCCTCACCAAGGTGCTGTTTAGAGTTTATTTATTTTTTTGACCAACTGACTTTGGGTTCCCTGTGGGGTAAGTTTTCAAATTATGAAATAGATTCATCGACGGTGCTCATCTTCCTGCGTTTGCTAAGGAGAACGTATTTTCTGCAGTTTTTTTCTCGGAACTTTAAGAGGGGTGGTATAGTGTTTCAGTGTTTCGTGGGACAGGGTTGGGACCGAATGCGCTTAAATTTAAGTGTATTTCACTTCAGATGTATGTTTAACTGATTATCTGGGTGAAGATCAAATTAAATCTTACTATAGATTTGCGTGATTATATGAGTTTGTTCTCGTGCGATTTCAAGGTGTGTTACATGTGTATATATCACCGAAGCTGCAAGTAAGGTGAGTAACCAACGACGAACCTTGTATCTGTCAACAATGATGACAAATGTGGACATCAACAATAATGTTGGCTTCTTTGATAGCTTCAGCCCACCTGGCACCGAGAGGACTCACACGCCAAAGTGAAACATCCTACGATACGACGTTTTACAATCCAGTGATCAGAATTAAAGGTGCAACCGATAAGAGAGACGGTAAACAAAGTTCGCATGGAGGTCGCCACCCTGTTTAGTCTGCTACTGTTCATGTTATTCGACTCGATTTAAAATGTTCTCAATAGCTCCAAGCTTTTTACTCAGTCATATGCAGATAATGATGCTGGACTGAATGCCAATACATGCCTGGAGATTGATTAGTCTAATTCGAAAGCTGTCTTCGATGTTATTGACGATGGGTGAATTTGAAAGAGATTTTTGCGTCAAGCCTCTCCAAACTGAGGTTATCCCCTTTACAGGAAGGTGAGGGCGGGCTGCTTTGACCCATCGACGTCCGTTTCTCTAATGAATCCCAGTATTCGGGGTCGAACCTGGATAACAAACTTTTTTGGATTAAATATGTCGCAACGAAAACATCAAATGCGATGACAGTAAAGATCACAGTCACAGTAGAGGGATCCACAAGTCCCATGGACCGCATGGCTACGATGAGGCCAATTATAGTCATTCTCTGGTGAAAGAAGAAGAAGAAGAAGAATATAAGACAGGAAATGAATGAAGTCCTCACGGATGACTCCAAAACGATCTCCAACGAGAGCTCACGTATGCATCGTGTGTCACTGATATGGTAGAGGAAGGCATACGCGATGACCGTGATAAATCGATTTGGTGCCGTTCTCTCATGTAAGATCCAAAGCCTCTTGATCCTACGAATCATCTCCGTTTTGGTCGTTTGACTCTTGACAAGTTTCGAGAAGATTCACTGTCTCAACTAGGTGAAGCCCATTCCTGGCTTAATGCCTATGTAAAAAAATACAAGTTTATTCATCTAAATCTATATTGTCCCCTTCAAAGTAATCCCCATCGACTGCCACACACTTATGCCAGCGCTTGATCCAATCCTCGAAATATTTTTTATATTCGGTTTTCAGTTTTCGGTATGTCCATCAGTGCTTCCTGCGATTTTTCCATTGCTTCCTCTCGGCTGCTGAAACGCGTTCCCCGCAATGGTTTTTGAACTCGATTGAGCAGAAAGAAGTCACAGGGATCCAAATCAGGTGAATTCGGTGGCTGTTTGATGGTATTTGTTGCATTTTTCGTCAAAAAAATTACGAATAGTGATGACACTGTGCGACGGTGCGTTATCATAACGCCCAAATAATACTCTTTGTTTACTGTCTGGCCTTTTGGCGAAAATTCATGATGCACTACATCGTTGTAATCCATGAAAACCGTAAGCATTGCCTTCTTTTTTCACTGAAAACAACGTGGTTTTTCTGGTCTCGGGTCATTTGGTGAACGCCATTCACTTGCCTGATGTTTGGATGGCGTGTCATACTCATAAATCTACGTCTCGTCTCCAGTAATGATCCTTTTGATGAATGTGGGATCGGATCCAGCCTCGCAAATCATGGCTTTTGCGACGTCAACCCGGTCTCTTTTTTGCACGAAATTGAGGTCTTTTGGCACCAACTTTTCTGCTACACGACAGAAACCCAGATCATTAACCAAAATGTCTTGGATAGATCCATAGGCAATACTCAAGTCCTCCGCTTTCTCTCTAATTGTTAATTTTCGGTTATTGACCAAATTTTCTTTTACTTCATCAATTTTTTCGTCGGTTTTCGATGTCGATGGTATGGCACTGCGTTCATCCTCTTCGATTGACTCACGACCACTTTTGAAACACTCGTGCCACTGGTAAACGACCGTTTTCTTAAGAGAATCGTTGCCGAAACACTTTTCCAACATTTCCCACATTCGCGCACCAATAAATCCGTTTTTTACACAAAATTTCATACAAGTTCGTTGTTGTAAATTGTAAAAAATCGCCAAACACACAGAGAAAGATGTACTCTTGGCTACAAAACTTTTGCAAATGGAATGCTATAACGCTAAGATTTAGACGGAATATCAACAACAGATGTACCAACTTCAAAAAAAAAAATACTCAAATCGGAACAATGGGAGCCCGACACGGTGGTTATTCCGGGAACTTTCTGATCAAGGTGGTATTTTGAGTGTGGAGCAACCCAAAGAGGATCAAGGTTAATGGGCTGGTGGAATCATCGATCGATATTTCTTCAAAATCAACGCCAGCCAAATTGTAACTGGGAATGGCGTCTGCTATCGAGCTGTGAAAACAGAGTATTTGCTGTCTGAAATTGAACGCTGTGGGCTTTACTGCCAAAAAGATGGTGCCACTTACGACATAAACCATGGCTGTAAAACCATGGCTTTATTGCCAGAACAATTCGCTGAAAAGTAATTTCACGCTTTGAATTGGTTAACTGACCACCTAGATCATGTCGCATCACATCTCCAGACATTTTACTTTGGAACTACGTACTCGTAAGGTCCACATACATATCGTTAGTTACCAAGTATAGGCACCTTTGCCAGGTCTCAAAATTCGGTATCTTTCTGGAGGAGGACGACGTTGGATTTTATTATTCATTAGAAACACTTACGTCTGTTTTTTAGAAAGGAGATATACGTTTTCTTGATAGCAATGAACTATATGGAGAAGAATCATTGGCCAAGCTGCACTTAAACTATTACTACTCCCTCTCCCGACCTGTTTAGGGCCAAGGCCACAATGGGATTAACGAAAATTTAACCAACGATAAAATTGCGTGAAAACAGTTAACATCCTCGGTTAAAGTTTCAATTGACAGTTGGGTTTTAAAAAACGTTATTACGGTAGGTTCCCTCTTGGGACCTCTTAGGACCTCTGCCTTTGATGAACCGACTTCGGCTACTTTGACGGATATTGCAGTATACATTAGACAACTAACGAGCAACCAAGTCCTCAACTTCGACCACCGTCGAATAAAAAATCTCGAATATTGCCTAATAAAAAGGCAAAGCAGCATATGGCCACACTGTATGGGGTGCCGGATAGATTGGCTTCGATTTAGTGGAGCAAATAGAAGGCAGCACTACAAAGTTAAGCCATCAATGATGTTAATTAAATAATTGACAAATTCCCGAGTGCTCTCTGATCCTTGTTATAGATGAGCTCCCGCCCAAAACAATGCTGAACCCCCAAGTCGATTTAATGTGATGCGTTGTTTTCGACGTCAAGATTCCCTCACCTGCATATCTACTAAACGGAACAATGACATTGGTAACCCAGCAGGGTGTCGTCCATCTGTCTATATATGTAGGATTTAGATGCTCTATTCAAGCGAAGGCTTGATTAATCTGTTGTTTTGCTTTCTTATACTTATTCACTAATCTTAACCGATACTAAAAGTAGTTCATAAAAGAAGTAGTAAGGTTGTTGAAGCAAAATTATTTATAGATTCGATTAAGTCAAAGGGTAAGTTAAATTAAACTCCAATATAAATGAATACCCATATTCCAATAGGGTAAGTTTGAAATCATCCTCAACAAAGTCATCAGAAGTCACAAGCTTCTACGTCAGAAAAAATCAGTTGATACGCCTTATCAACTGAGAAGAAAATGTTTTTTTCAAAATTTCAAAGTATTGTTTACAATTAAGCTGATAATAGCTTCTTGACTTTACTGAAACCGCAAGTCGAATAAATCGCCAAACACCCATTCAGTAATATTTAATCTAAGCAGATGATAGGTACAGACGACGCATCAAATCGGTTTTTACGTATACGAGTAGCGACAAGTGTACTGGTAATGGGATTTTCTTTTGGATTTATTTCTTTAGCAAGAACAACCTAAATAAATACCAATCTCTTGGTGATTTAAATGACAAATTGATCACGAAAACATCATCTGATCCACTTTCTTATTATAATTTTTTAAAAACATTGCCGATATTGAATTGCTATTACAAGAAATATTAAAATCTTCGCTACGATCACCAACATGTAGAAAATTAGTATCTGAATGCCTAGTAGCTATAGTCGATTTACCAGAAGTCAAAATAGTTTCATGCCAAAAGTCCGTTTAGTGGTTTGTGATTGACTAGCTAAATTTTCACGGGAACCCCATGATTTATCAGCAATTGCTTTAATTAGACTGTTGACTGAATCCATTGCGCTCAATTGTTGGTTATATCTTCTAAGAAAAATAGAAGAAAAGTATGAATTGCAGATAGACTAGCTTCACAAGTTTCTAAAATGTCAACAGCGAGTGGAAATTATATCGCCCCCTAACTTACAGTGCCAATAGCGCTATTGGCTTCGGCATTAAGCCGACCTTTATGATGCAAAAAATAAATACTTTTAAACGGGTATGGTGACCATTTAATCTTCTCATTGTAGTCGTGGTCTCGTTAAACTGGGCCTGACTTTCCAAACTTATAAGCACAATTATTAAGCAGGAAAAAAGAGGCAATTTTATTCGATGTAGGACGCTTGGCAAATGAATTTACCCGACTAAATGAATGGTGGCACCAATATCCAGATCGCTTAATAAGCAACTTCAGGGTATCTGAAGGCCAATATGGGTTTTTTTTTTTTTACACCGGAGAGGAAGTTAAATAAGGGTGGCGGAGGACGAACTCTTAATGTGTCAACGGGTGCTCTGATATCACCGTAGCAGACTGCCGGTTTAGGAACACACGGCTGCTTTTGTGCAAGGATTTGATCCTCTAGGTCAGGAGTTGCAAGTGAAGTTAACCGTCCTTTCACACTAAATCCTACTCCAGGGAGGTAATTTACAGGAAATATTCGATATTTGAACTGCCCACTTACAACCAAGCAATAAGCAGAAGCCCTTTATTGCAGATCGCCATTCAGTAAATTAGTTGAAATGAGCAAGACAAATGGAAGATGTAAATCTGTGGCATAACTTGTACTACCAAAAACTGCTGTAGATAATGTAAACGGCAGACCAACGCAAGAAGTATGAACATTCTTCAAGTTTGCGAATTAATTGTAACAGTCCGCTCCAATTCAAATTTGTTAACATCAGCTTGCAATACAAATGCGCTCCAAAAGATAAAACCGAAATCGTTAAGGAATGGCCTACTTTTGACATCAGTTAGACCGTAATTAGAGTTATCGATTCAATCACGGCCACAGGTTTGTTCGGTAACTGGCGAAAATAAAAGGCCAGCTATCATTTAAAGCTTTCATTTAAATGTGGTCTAGTTCGCCCCAGCTTCAGCAAAGTTGAATTTGTCGTGCATTTTTCAGTCGACCGCTCTGCTACTGCCTTAAGTCAGCGAATCTGTCCATAGCATGACAGCACATCTTACCCTTACTTGGTTGCATATCGTAGTGACATAAGGGTTTTCTTCGTTGATGCTGCAAAGCGAGCCCATAGAACTATTTGTCCTTCGATTCCCAAATATCCTCAGAAGCAGCTCGTTTTGTTTTCCTTGGATGATGTCTATCTTGCGCTCTGGAATCGCCTTATTCCCCACTGTTTTCCAAAGTACGTCTATTAGCGTTCTTTCCTTCATTCTGGACGACATTAATTTCGATAACGCAGTCAGGTTAATAGGCTTTGCAGCAGGCCATAGCATTGTCGTAATTGGTACGCGGCTCCCGCATCTAAATATTGACAAGGGAACTTGGAGAACTATTAATCAATCAAACGTCTACAGGATTGACGCAAGACACTTCTAGAGTATTATGAATGTCCAAAAGTTACAAGGGGCCAACATCGATTCGAACCACAAGCTTGTATTGTGAGGAATTCCGACGTCAGACAGATGCGATCGTAAGAGATTGCCGAATACTTTTGCGATCGAGTCTCTCTTAATCTCTGCCGCCAGCATCCACCATCGAAGACCAGTGGCAACACTGCCAAAAAGCCATCGAGATCCCACTATTGATGTGCTGGGTTTCATTCCACCACCACAACGAAACCCCTGATTTGATGACGAATACCGGCAAGCACCTGGAGCTAAGCAAGTTGCATACAAAGCGGCGCTGCATAGAAAGACTAAAGCTGCTCACGAGCTCTACAAGCAGAAGAGGAGAGACAAACACCGGCTTAGGAGAAGAAGAAGGAAATTGGGAAATGCTTTGATACTTCAGGAATTAGATTCGGAAGTTTCGCCAAAACGTAAAAGAACATGATGCAACAACCATGTCGCTGCTAAAACTCAACTCTCGGCAGATACAACTTTAAGGTTGCTATCCTGTTGGACCACGTATTTTAGGAACACGATATCCGTTTTTGCACACTAGATGTGTGTTGGTATCGAACGATACAACAATTAACCCTTTTCGTAAGAAACCTAATGCTGCTAATGCCATTGAATACAAGCTCATCAGCATTCTTAGGCTTGCTGTCGATACGAAGTCCGTATCATGTGTTCGTAAATTCTTTGCTGAGGCGCCTTCTGTTCGGCTTCAGAACAAGCTTTAGCTATAGAAAATAAGTTGGATAATATAAGGTATAATTGCTATAAGAAATTTGTGCCCTTGGTTTGTTTTCTGGACCTCGCAAGATCCTCTGACACTCCATACTCTGCTGGAAACTGCGGCATTATTTTACATTTAATGATAAAGCTGCAAGGTTCAATATTGGGGCCCATTCCGTTCTGCCTGTACAGTAACGAATTACCGTCGATTTGCTATCATGAGTCTATCCACCTCCATGCCGATGACGCTAAACTTCATTCCTTGCGGCCGACTTATTACAAATGAGAGCTTGTTTGAAATCATTTAATCAATGGGCAACGAGGAACGGACAGGTCCTTAACCCGACTAAATACCAAGTCAATCCTAGTCATACCTGTTTTCCTCAAACAGATCTTTTGAACTAATTTGCATCGTAGCACACGCTGTGAGGCACGTAGCGCCTTGCTATTAGAACCACAAATCATCTAGTTTTGCTCTTAAGAAACCGCTTTTCATCGATCTGTAGCGCTCGCGGTAAGTGGTTACCGCAATGAAAGTTTAAGTGACCGATGGTTTTCATGGTATCTCATTGATATCGTCCTGAATCTGACAATTTTGTTTGCTCACACATCCATTGACCCAAAATTAGGCCTTCTCGCTAGAAGTAATTTTTTTTGGCGAAATTTTGGTAAACAGAGCAGTGATGTTCAAAATAAAATTTGGAAAATTGCAGCCGTCGTTAAACGCTATTAATTTCCCTTGTGATTTGACATATACCACTGAATAATTCACAATCAATTTAACAGATGTTGCTTTAACAATTTAGCATCCCTATTGAAAGACGCTGTAGTATACAATTTCGACCCGCGTATTAACGGCAAGTTGCTTTTGATGATGCTGTGGGGTATGCTCAGCAGTTGGGTATATGTGATCGAATCTCTACAAACTACAGCAGCATTTCAACACTCAGAATTGTAAAGAGCAGTCGAAGCTAGCCAGCTCGAGAATTCGGCTCGATGCTATGGAATCAGCTCCACATTGCTGGTCCAGACATAGAGTGAATATCAATAAAATCGCTGTAATATCTTATGTATTGTCTCTTGATCACTTGTAGGATTTGTTGCGTCTAATAGTGCTGCATACTGCTTTCTTGTGATTTAATTTGGCTTCAGGACGACCTTAGAGCATTTTTAACGTCTGATTCCTCTTGTTAGACATCTCGGTACTCGACTTTTGTTGTTTTCCTTAATCAAATGTTGCTTATGATGAATCACAAACAATATCGCCAGTTAGTTTACTCGATTTCATTGATAGGAGACGTTTTCTCAACAAGTTCAACACGTTTTTAATTATCAAAAAGCAGTTCAAAGCTTATCAGTGTATTGATAAGCCTCTATGAGCAAAGTAGTTATGTTTACTATAATACTTTTGCATCTTAAAATATTCGACTTATCTCTGTCGAATGTAAACACTGATTATTTCGGGCATCACTCTGGCTGTTCATTCAAAGATTTAATTGCAATATTTCCTGATGAACTCGAAGATACGAATAGTAACTTTGACTCTACCAGGACGACAAGATGTTTTTGCGATTTAAAATTAGAAACTCGCTTGTGTTTGTTTTATTGGCTTCTGTACTCGCATGTGAGTGTAGATTTATTGGACATACGAGTAGTTTACAGGATTCTCAAATTCAAAATGTATACGGAACGGAAACCGTGCCACAACCTTATGAAGAACCTTCGGCAATGCTTTTAAATGTACGGTCTCGATGTTTAACTGATCATAGAGGAAGATGCAGAAATATTCTTGTTCGGTGAGTTTATTAGAAACTACGAGTATTGTTAATTTTTACAGTTATTTGATAAAAATAAGGAGAAAAGCCGTGGGAGCACCAAAATTGTCTAAATTGTTTGTTTAGGAAGATTCAGACTGTAAGCCCATTATTTTGTCACCTATTCTAAATTACGGCATCGCAGGAAGACCACGTATACCCGAATACTACCAGACGCTAAAGACCTCTCTCATACCCCCATTCTAATGTTTGGAAAAATACTTCTCTTCTGTTCTTTTTATTGGTCAGTATGACTATTACAGGAGAGCTGTTGCTTTGAAATAAGTGTCTTTTCATTACATGCGCCCCATTATCTCAAAGGATTCTCTGAACCCACGGAGATGTCACATTTCCAGATTGTCTGCCATTTAATAGTGGTCATTCGCTAGCCCCAACTTTCCTCCTCCGGATAAGCGAAGTTTATTCACAAGATTCGAACCAACTTATTTACTCCATAATATTGCTATACCAGTGAGTCAACGAAAGTCCAGAAGTAAAAGGAATGTTGTGACTGTACGCAAACATTTCAAACCTGCAATAAATTGAGTCCTTGCCCTACTTAAGAGCCGGGCATCTTTCGAACGTCCCTTTCACTTATTTTGTCAGAAGATTTGACTACATGGCGATATATGACTGTATTACTGAAAGAAATAATGCTTAAAGCCCCTCATGCACATCGAACTTTCACGGTCAGCTTTCTATTAAAGATGCCGAAGCTCTGGATTTTTGTTAAAATCTTGTAGTGTTACTTTAGGCGGCGCTACAATCCGGGGTCGACTTGGGCCTCAGTCAACAAGCGTCTCCAGCCAGCTCGATCTTTTGCTAGCTGCATCCAGTTACGGACGCTAAGTTTGCTGAGGTCACCTGATCTTCGGTCTTCTTTTCGGTACTGCGCCTTCCCTAGGGGGTAAATTCGAAGACTTTTCGGACCGGAGCGTTGGTATCCCTTCGCTCTACATGACGCAGCCATCTCAGTCATTGAATCTTCAGTCTTCTAATTCCACGTCGCTGTACAGTCCACTCAGGTCGTCGTTGTTTCTCCTCCTCCACTCACCGTCAATGCAGACGGGACCGAAAATCACTCGAAGAATTTTTATCTCAAAACAGCGAAAAGAGCACCTTCTTCCACTTTTGTTATGGTCCATGCCTCTGCGTCATAGAGCAGGACTGGGATTATTAAGGTCTTATAAAGAGTGACTTTCAATCCTGCTTAACCCAAAGAAACAGCGGTTGGCAAGAGTTATTTTTCGCTTGATCTCAGCGCTGGTGTCGTTGTCTGAATTCATACCGGAGCCTAGGTAGATAAAGTCCTTAACTACCACAAGGTAATACGAGTACCTCTCGAAGGTGGTGTTCTGTATGAGACGTTGAGCGCTAAGGCCATTTTCACTGCTTCCGTCTCAATACTTGCAAGGCGCCACTGAAATCACGCTGCTTTGTTCCGATTATTTCAATATCATCGACGTTTGTGAGTAATTGAAAGGACTTTTGAGAAATCGTTCTTCTTGTGTCGGCTCGTGAAGAGTTTGTCAGGGGTGCCCAAACCAGACATTGCTCTGTATAGCTCCTCTCTATGATTGCGGCCTTGAAATTGATGAATTGGTCTTGTGTATCGATCTGAAGCTCATGGGTTTTCTCTAAGATCTTCCGTAATGTGAATATTTGTTCCATGGTAGACTTTCCTGGCCTGAAGCCACACTGATATGGACCTATCAGGTTGTTGACGAGCGGCTTCAGACGGTCACGCAATACGGCCGATAAGATCTTGTAAGCGATGCTAAAAAGAGAGATGCCTGTGTAGTTGGCGCAGTCTTGAGGGTCTCCTACCCAAGTCATTGCCCGCCACTTTGAAGAGCTCGGCAATCAGGTCCGCTCCAGCTGCTGTGTAGAAATTGTTGGTTTACATCGTCCAGGCTGAAAATCTCATTCTGTCTGACAGCGGTATTTATTTCGTCATCGCCGTTATACACACTATAGAAATGATCTTTCCAAATCCTCAGCATCGACTGATACTACGAGTATACAAGGATGTTCCCTTTTTCGTCTCAACAGGCTTCAGATCGTGGCTTTAGTAGCATCTCTAAATTTCCACGCGCTTCTCATCCTCCATCTCTTTCCTCCTGAGAAAATAGTGTTCATCTATCGTCTTCTGCTCATAGACCTCGCGAGCAGCTCCAGTCTTTCTATGCAGCGCACCTTGTTTGCAACTTGCTTAGCTGCATGTGCTTGCCGGCATTCGTTATCAAACCAGGAGTTTCGTTGTGATGCTCGAGACAAACCAAGTACATCAGTAGTGATGGCTTTGGCAGTGTTGCCACTGGTCTTCGATAGCTGATGCTGGCGGCAAGGAACGTCTTAAGAGATTAAGAGATTCCCGATCGAAAAAATATTTGGCGATCTGTTGCGATTGTAGTTGTCTGACGTCGAAATTCCTCACAATATAAGCTTGTCTTGGCGTTGTTCGGAATATCCGCAACCCTACCTTGGCTACAACAAGGTAGTGGTCCGAGTCGATGTTGGCTCCTCGGAACTTTCGGCCAACAATAATACTGGAGGAATGTCTTGCGTGCCTCTAGCGAAATGTGTCAATCTTTTTGACGGTTGATTGATCAGGAGTTCTCCAAGTCCTCTTGTGAATATTGAGATTTGGGAATCCCATGCTAGCTACGACAATGTTTCATCAAAAGTCGATTAGCCTGAATCCGTTATCGCAAGTGGTATCGTACATGCTATACCTATCGACAGTGCTACCAAAAATGCCCTATCTTCCGAGCCTTGCATTAAAATCCAACTAAAACAACCAAGTTAAAAGAGATTATAGACGAAGTGATTGGATACGTTTCGAACGTATTTTATGCAATCGAGGACCAAAGTCATTAATTATGGCTCTCTAGCGAAGACCCTTAAGTGAAATATGCTGATTGGCTTTATTTTAGAGAAAAAAAAAATACGGTGCGATGATTTCACCTGCCCTTAGCCCCCGCACCAAACCGTGCATTTTTCAGGAAGTAATGGCGTTTCGATAATCTCATGTAAATTTTCTTATCTCCACATGCCACAATTTTTCTCATTGACATACCTTTTGTCCAAAAAATGAGCCTAATCCCTGAACACAATTTTTCGATAAAACTGCGGACTTACTATAATGCCAGTTGATTTTGGGCCCATTCGTCGTAATTGCTCCGCAAACGACGAGCATTCGGCTTAAATTCCTGCACAAACTGGATCTTGTAAGCCTTCAAGCCAATCTATTTGCGTGAAATTTTCCCAAAAGTGGACGGTAAGAGGCCAAGCTGTTGTGCTGTGAATTTGGATCTTTTTCAACACTCCCCTGAACGAATGCAATATTCCTCTCGGTGCAAACTAATAAGCCAAAGAATCTGCTGTGCTAAAACTGTGAACAATACGATAGATAGAGGATAAATGCTGCAAGTCTTCTATAAATTTAACACTGACAGTTTGGAATCTGACAACTGATTTGACAGCTATAAATACCTAAAGTTAGTACTGGGTTAAAAAAACACATTTAAGGTACAACCAAGACGAAACGGAGCGAACAAAATTAATTTTTAAATAAAATTTTAATTTTCTTTATTTTTTGCATTAAACTTAGTTACAGTATATTTATTTTTTTTATAATTATTAAAAAAATCATTTGGACTACTTAACAAGTATTTACGCGCATATTTGAAGTTTGGCGATGAATTAACCTCTGCATTGGCCTCTATGATCAACCTTGCATCTGAGGTTCGTCATCAAAAGTGTTTTAAGGAATACTCCAGGAAAATGAGTGGTGCTGTCAGGTTCACTAGACTTCATTGAAATTGCTGTGATATGTTGTCTCTGGAGCTCGGTTGCATCAGGGATGGTATGCGCTCTATAACAAGCAACAAACATTGAAAACAACACCAACGAAGCCACGAATTTCGTTTGCAGTTGCATCTTGTTTGGAAGCTGGAACATAACCGACTGAAGTAAAATGTTGAGTGACCCGTGTTCATTATAAATGTGCTGTGCAGATTGAAATCGAGTAGCACATGACTCACTTGTATTTAATAACCTACCTCAAAACCCAAGAAGTAGGTATATGGCATATGTACTCGTACACTGATTATTTTAATTATCTTATTTTGAGACCTTCAAGAGGAAGAGGTGTTGTGAAGCGCTGTTGTAAAACAAAGATGTAACAGTTAACATAACCTTATTTTTTATGACATTTACTTCCACTCACTGTACCATGTGTGTCATAAACTGATTTTGGGATATTTACTTTTCGGTCCAACGTATTCATTGAGTACTTTTTCTTATGTAATCTGTCCATCTTCGCAGAAAGATGAGTAACCGCTTCACAGATAAGAGGATTCTAGTATCAGCAGCCGCCAGATCGGCATCTGTGAGCAGATTTGAGTCTTATACTCTGTGGTGTTAGTGCAGTAGTAAGCATTCTGAGACGAGACGTTGGGAAGTATTTGTGGTTTCAACTATCTTCATCTCTTGCTAATCGCCTCCAATTGTGTACTTGGAATTTGTTGAGATTATTCATAACATGATGTTTACTCGTACACCATGTAGGACGGGATGCGCTTCTGGGTTGGATTCAACGATAAAGGTCAGAGGAAAGATGATAGGGACCATGAGTATTTTTTGAAGGTTAAGTTCGGTTTAACAACCGGACGATTTAGTTGCCTTTTAAGTTTAAAAAAAGCGGTCTGAGTGGGTAGTAGTTCGTTGGATAACGAAAGACAGGAGCCAAAGTCGGTAGACTTAAAATTTTAGGCTCGATGGGTTTTAACGTAAAATGACGGAATCGGGATTTCTTCGCCGTCCTGCATTAGCGAATGAGTTAACCAGGTCCAAATTATGTATGTAGTCATGATGGTCCTTGTTGAAGTGAAGAGATTCTATGTATCCGGCATATCAATTTCTTAGCACATCTTAGAGATGAGTTCTTGTATTCACCTTACCGATTCTTTCCAGGGGCTTAAACGGTCTCAGATGATGGCCCTATTGGGAAACTCTCCTGTTTAGCTTGGGTGTAGATATTGCTATCCTTTCTTAATTTTGGTCAGGTAGGTGGAAGTTTTGACCTAATATTTATGCAGTATTCTACCTGCAGCGTGTTCTTTGTCTTCGGCTCAGCCCACAAAGACACATAGATGAACTGTTTCCATAACAAGGTTTCCAATCTTCCTGCCTGGATATATCGCTTACTTTTCTACATATTGCTGCTCTACCAAACGTTGCAGTTTTAAGTGGAAGGGCAGGCAATTCAAACTTATCACACCAAATGGGAAGGGGATATTTGGGTCATGCCGAGGAAACGACAAAGCTCATATGCTGTTAAAGGCTTGGTATACCTAGGTTAGGTAAAGGCTAGGTTAAATAGGGTACCAAAACGGGCCCATCCCAATCCTCTGTGGGTCCAGTTGGCAAAAGCCTCAACAGTCTCCCTATAAAAACACCTAATTTCTCTACAAAAGCCAAGAAGGCCTTCGAAATCCGTACCGTCTATTTCCTCTAAGTTTTGAAAGAAATATTTTCCTAAGAATTTCCTTCGGCTACGCGATATTGCCTCACATTCACACAGTATGTGTGATATGTCCTCAACCGCATGTAGATCCCCGCAGAATATACAAGTGTCTGTATTTGTCAGTTTTCTTCTCGTTCCGTGTTTCAGCAGGAGACAGTGTCCTGTCAGTATTCCTATTAGCGTTCTAAGCTTATCCCTATTCAGATTAATAAGCTTCCTAGATCTATTACCGTCGAGAAGTGGCCATAGAGCCTTTGATACCCTCTGTCCTTCCAGGTTCGACCACCTTATACTGGCGGCCTTTATAGTCATTTCTTTGCTAGTGCCCCTTACCGTGCAGAGGGGTGGTTTGACATCAGCAACCTCACTATTGTCGAGTAGCCCTCCTCTTCTTGCAAGCTCGTCCGCTTGTTCATTTCCTTCTTAACCGCAGAGTCCTGACACCAAACCAAGTATCACCCGGTTCTGAATGCATAATGCTTTCATGCCTGTGTCAGAGTTGATGTTGGTTGACTCCATTGCCTTAAGAGTGGCCTGGCTGTCGATGTAGATAGCGATATCTCTACTGGATACCGATCTCCTCTGTTTCACCTCAGCCGCCCTGAGGACGGCTAGAACCTCCGATTAGAAGACATTACTAGTGTTCTGTAGCCCCGAGAAGATACCGGAACCTGTTCCTTCCTCTGTCTGCAATTTTGTATATCTAGCAATGTTGAAAAGGTGGTCCTGCTTTGGCGAATATCTCCTGAAGCTGATTGTGTTACACAGAATGTCGACTTGGTTTTGATTGAAGCTGCATTGGCTGACGTGGAACGAAAGTATATGGTCTTGCAGTCTTTGATAAACCTGGCTATAGAGATGACGATACTGTCCTTCACTTTCTGACATAATCAGAATGAAGACAAAAATAAAATCGATTCTATGAAAGTTTGAGACGCGTTCTTCAAATCAAAGTCTAACCCTCACGATAGCTATATACACCTAGTAGAATTGTCTTTCAAATCTAAGGTCCGGAACACCGATTTTCGAAGAAATATTTGAAAAAAGATCCGGATGAGTTGTAGTAGATATTGTTCGGGAACCCTCATTGCGTTTAGTTTCTGAAAGTATCCACAGAGTCTCCAACTTGAATCCCTCTTCAGCACTAGGTGAATCGAACTCATGGAATGCTGGATAATCGAATGATTCATTTGTCGATGCAGTTTTGAATTTCTGCCTTCGTATCAGCGGCCTTTGTATCCATCTTTGTATCTTTCTGTATTTGGATAAAAACTGGCTGTCCATAAGCGATAATCCGGTGAGCGCGGTCTCTATTCAACATTGCGATAGAAACGGTAAACCGCCTGGTGGTGGTGTGGAATTCCTTAAGGAGAGTCAAGCAAGATATGCCTTGTTGATTGACACTTTAATATTCTCATCTGTACGATGTCAACAATGTTCACGAATCTGGTATTCTTTGACATTATCGGGGAAGTCAAACCGAATGAAGTACGCCCCTCCGACGGGCCAAGGTACAAAGGCTCTGATGAACCGCCAGGGATAGTTTCTGCGTGGATTGACTTTAAGCGAGATAGGGATCGATGTGTCACTTATAGACCTTGCTGCATACAGAACCAAACATCAGGTAACAAGCGACCACGGAACTTTGCGGCAAGATTAAAAGAAATGACTGCGGTAGAGTCAACCAGGAATTTCTAGCTTGTCATCCTATCAAGAAGAAAAGTTCGTAGCCCCGTTGAAGCAATCACTATGTGAGGGCAAAAGGCCATTGTCGATATTTCGTATTTTAGGCGGTTGTTTGGGTGCTCGTTCAGTATGTCCTCTAAAAGCGTGTAACCTATTTTAACTCATTTTCCGATTCAGAGGGGAGAAACAGCAAAACTACGTATCTTGTAAAAGTCGGGGTTTCGATAACTGCGAATGATCTTTGTGAGTTTCTTCTCCATGCTACTTTGTGTTATGTATTGGGCGGCCCTTGGTCTTTTTTCATGCTTTTTGGGTAAAAACTTTGCAGTGGTAAACCACTAATCCCTATAAAGATATTCGTAGTCACTTACTTACTTATCGGACTCTCCGACTTGTGAAGAAACTTTGTCCCAGACAGTCTTAGCGCATCTTCTTGTTCATTTTTGCAAAAGTTCGGAGTATGTACTATGTGGCTAAACTCGATGGGTTTTTGCTTCGATTCCAACATCAGAATTCGCCCGTCACTCAACAGATGGCTATGCTTAGTTCCCGATACGAATACACGTCAATACATTCGGGCTATGCTTGATGGCTTAAACGATCTGATCCGTCTATGTTGTGCTTGTAACCAAAGTTATCTGTTGTCATTGTGAATTTAGAGCTCCAAAAGTGAGAGAGTATTTTCGCCGAAAGAGGACCTGCCACTTATTTTAATTATGAGTTGGAGACCCAAGTTAATACATAACATAAGGAGAACTCCAAATCATTTTTCAACCACCTTGCATGAGCCAGCAAAAAGACCAATTGCAACTTCTTGTCTATTCGGCTTAGTCACATAGGTCAAGTGTTTGCTTCTGATAATTTCATTTGAAATTTTCATTCCAAAATTCATCACACAACGCGTGATTTTGTACGAATAGTTTGCTAGATAGTTGCAGCAAGCACCTTGCATGACATACTATCTGTTTTAAGATCGACGACATCTATTTCATTTGACTCATCAGGGCAGATTGAGATTACGTATCTACCAGTAAAATGCTTATCTTTAAACTTGAAGTTCCAGTTGAATTTACGCCTTCAAATGAAGCCGTCAACATTGTTGAGGGGATTTTCAAATCAGGTCGTTTTGTTTGTAGTTACACATGTATCTAGCAAATACTTAGTGATAGATAAGCACACTAATTGGCTATTAAATATTCTCTGGAACAGGTTCTAGTTGGTTGTCTCGTACATAACAAGTTTTGAATCTTCCCATCCCCCCTTACAAATACCTAGAAACAAAAAAGCGAATATCTACTTGAATAGATACTTCGTAAGCTTTCAATGTTTCACCTGTTTCGTGTGAGGAAAATTATTAGTTCTCCCAGGGTTTTTACAAAAGACCAATGTTAGTAGCAATACGATGTTGTCGCGTGCGGTTGTCTTTCTAACTATAGTGGCTTTGGCTAGTTGCATTCTTTCTGTTGCAGCACTCCCATCTGGTGACTTGAAAAAATTGAACGAAAATGTACAAATAAAGAACAGAACGGTTCCTGATGTTATTCTACAAAGTATATTGGTTACTCCTGAGAGATGCATGCTGGACCACAGAGGCAATTGTAGGACCTAACTACAGAATCGGACTTCAATAAATTGGTAAGTCAAAAATGTGTCGTCCTATGTGTTATAAATTTTGCTCAAGTGATGGAGATGGTTTCGGTGCTACATAGAATAGGAATTATATGTATGTGATCGTTACTCATAAGTCACTCTGAATTCGATGGTGCGTATGACTGCAATAACCGCTCTAATCTGTATTTTCCTATTTAGGCGCGCCATAGAAACGTTTTTAACGTATCTTAGGCTTTCCATGGGTAGAAGTACACCTAGTGGTTAGAAAATCAAATAGGGAAGGCTAACTAATACAAAATATGGAAAATTCTAAAAATTTCATTGTGTAACAACCTAGATACTAGTCGTTGCGCCTTCACTTTAAGTCGATGTCGTTATACAGTCCATACATTTCGTCATTGAATCCCCTACTCTTGCAGACGAGACCGAAAATAGCCCGAAGATTTTCAGCCAAGAGTACCCTCATCCATTTTTGACCAGGGGTCTCATTGTGGTGGTCAAGTGAAACCCAGTACACCAGAAGCAGCATCTCTGATGACTTTTGTCATTGATACCACTGGTCTTCGATAGTTGATGCTGGCAGCAGCGAACCTCTTAAGAAATTAGGAGGGACTCGATCGGAAAAGTATTTGTCGATCTATCTCGATTGTAGTCGTTCGATGTTCGAGTTGATGTTGGCTCCTCGAAACGTTCGGACATCCATAATACTAAAGAAGTGCCTTGCGTCGATCGCAACTTGGTCAATTTGGTTGACGGTTTATTGATCAGTCCCCTAGTGAGTATTGAGATGACGGAACCGCGTGCAACCTACGACAATGTTTTGCCCAGCGGCAAAGCCGATCAACTTGAATCCGTTAACGGAGGTAGTGTCGTGCAGGCTATACCTTCCCATAGTACTACTGAAAATTTCCAAAGAGAACAATTTCAATGTCAAAGCTAGGGCTAGGGTTGGTGTTGTTCAAGAGCTCTTAGGAGCTTTCTTTCGTTTCGTCATCTTTCTCCTCTGTGGGAGCGTGCGTGCATATAAGGCTACTACTGGCCTTGATACGGATCGCTACGAGGTGCTCATACAAGATTTCTTGCTAAAGTCTGCTCCCAAAATGAAATCCGTATCCAAATAGGCGCTGCTTTTGACGTCGGTTACAATAGCCGAATTAGATTTCGCAGTTTTCTTATCCTCTTGTTGTCCGGCTCATGGCATTTCTGGGAAGGCGGTGATAATTGCTTTGCAGTAATCTAGGTCCTCCTGTAGTTATTCGGCGGCACGTGGCCTATAAAGGGAACCAAACCTTTCACCGTAATATCCGGAGTTCATTGTCCTTGCTTCATTTGTAGTGGTTGTCAACAGCAGATCCGTCCATATCAGTTTCTTGATGCTTCGTAACTTTAGATTTTTTTCTATGACCCTGCAGCTATCCCGGCGGGGGAAAATGCAACTCGAAGGGCCAATCGGTTGGTCCGAAGTCAGTAAGGAGCTCGAGGATGTGAACGCAGCATTCGGTCGGTTAAGGGCTCTGACTTAGTCTCGATTCTAGCGACTTTATACGGTGTAACGTTTATAGTGTTGCTGTTTTTGCCTGCCAGTCAGCTATTGCGGTTATATTATAGGTTAAGCTAGTCCAGTGCAAATTGATACCGACTACTTCCCCACTGTTACACTTGTATCACTGGATATCGCCAGGGTAATACGTCTCAGCGCATAGGTACCCTATTTCTACAGCACCCAGTGCGATCATATGCGATGTTAGGGTGACTTATTCTCCTGTAGTTAACGCCGTTGTGCAACTGCTGCTATATCTTTGATGGTCAAGGCATCAGACTTCTTGAGAAATAAAGGGAAACTCAATCGAAAACTGACTTGGTGGTCTCTTGCAGTTGTAGCTATTCCTCGTTCCTTGCCTCGATCGCGATATGATCTATTTTGTTGACGGTTTTCTGATCAGGCTATAGTTAGATTGCTTCCCACCGCAGTATCAAAAGCCTGTGATGGTTACCGGAGACTATGTCGTGAAGTCTGTATTACCAAAGATGTCTTCATTGCCTATTTTAGTGCTAAGATCACAAAGAAATTTCACGTTTTATTTAGGACATTGCTCGTAAGTTTTGTCCAGGAATTCATTGAGGACTTTGCCTCTGTTGGCGTGGGGGTGTTTATGAGACTTACTGTGGCGAATTAACCCTTGTACTCATGCTGTCACATGACCGACCACTGGGAGGGGAGAAGTAAGCTTCAAACTTGATTGTTGCGCTACTGGCCCAATCCAGATGATAGAACATTCAACAGTTTTCCAATCAGCCACCGGGCATTGACCGCAACTTGAACGATTGCTATTTAAGTAAGATATCCTATTCCAAATTTATATGATTTTTTTTTAAGTGCGGTGTCTTCATGTATAGCAGCTTAACTGGTTTTTTCAATACTTGTTGCATTGTAGTTTCCAAAATTCAGGTTCGACCAGAGGTGCATGCCTACCAGTAGCTCCCGCTACCTTGGCAAACATGTTTAGTCACTTAACATTTCTTATACTCGTTTTCCAACGTCTGATTTCATTCTTATCCTAATGGCAAGCACACCTACCCCATAAAGTTTTGGATAGAATTGAATCAGTTACTTAAAGATGTTCTCTCGTACGGTTACCTTTGTGATTTTAGTATTTTTTATTGGGACTTTGCTTTCGGTTTCGGCACTACCATCTGACATGAAACAAGGTCATCGAAAGAATACTACCAAACCAAATTCAGATGTTTACTACAGTGTTTTGGTTGTCCCAGAAAGATGTCCCCTTGACCATACGGGGAGGTGTAGAAGTTAAAACTTCATTAATTGCTGAACAAATGGTCACTCTTAACAACAGTTTTGCTTTAGTTATTAATATTTTTATTATGCGAACCCCTTGCGATATTTTTTGTGTTAATCCTTTACTCTCCATTACATTGTAAATTCTTCGTAAATTTCTTATCTTTCAGCAATGACTCAAGTACGTTTTGATAACATTTGTGCTGCGATCAGTTCAAGAATTAAAGCAAATAATTTTAGTAAAAACAAAATGTTCGTGAGTACGGTTGTGTTAGCATTATTGCTACTTCTTGTGACCTGTTGTACGAGTACTTTTATAACAGCGCATCCATATGTGTTTATCCAAAAAAAATCACAAAATCTTTTGGATAATAAAATTGTGACACATAATATTTTAATAACTGCAGAAAGATGCCAAATTGATCACAGGGGACGTTGCAGACAATGGCTTGGATGGTGAGTACGGTTTTATTTGTAGTGAAGTTTGAGCAGTTTTTTTTACTGCGAGGGCAGATCAAAATCTTCCATTAGACATTATGAGGATCGCAAGTGCGTGCTCTTAGAAGTGTGAGATTTTTGTGTTACCACTAAGTTTCGACTTATCAAGCGGGTTTGTTTTTGTCATGAAATAGACTCGTTTGGCAAGTGACTTTGTCCCTTGCAATGGAGTGAGTTTCGGCACGTTATCGACCTCAGTTTAGAATACGTCGGATTAGGGGGGGATTTTTCACACATCATGATCACGTAAATATGTTACAACTGCCTTGAATAGTCCCTCTAGAATCCAATAAAAGAGCTCCTTGCCATGGTTATCCATGGTTATTTGTCCAAGTTTCTTTTTGAGGCTTCTTTAACTGACATTCAAGTCAACCTGCCCACGCATGCTCGCGTCACATTTCCTAAGTTCTTCTATCATTTTTATCATATTTCAAATTTATTAATTCTTTTAAATCGAAGTATAGAAAGAAATCTTAATTTTACAAATTTTAATTCAACTTGTTGATCCGTACAAGTTTCTGAAGATGTGTGGTAATGAATGAAAATGTAACACACCTTGATAGTCTTCTTCTCGGCAGTTCTTGTGCGCACAAAAACCTCAACTTTTATGGAGCTTTTATAAAATTAATCAAATTAAATTCACAAGAACTTTATGCATGAAAAAATCTTATGTTATCTTACATATGTGTGTACCTACATATATTCGATAAAAGTAGATACTTTCTGTGATATTTACACAATTATTTTATGATAGACGTAAGTAAGTTTCAATCTATTATTAACGATTAATCCAAGCAAAAAATTACACATATGTACTCGTATATTAGCGATAATTGATCATCCGCTGCGAGATTAATTTGATAGTAGATTTCGCATCAAAATTTCTCTACTGCTCTACGGCTGAATTTTTGGCGATCTTCGACGATCGTGTAATGGAACTCTTATTGACTTTTTTGTATGTAAAATTGTCCTAAATGAGTTCAATAGTAATTTAAAGAATTCAACTTTATAACTGTGATTTTTTTACGGATCGTGGTTTAAGAAAACTACATTAAATAATAATTTGGTCACACTCAAGGCACTTAAACAACACTTGACTGGCCACAACCTTTCTATTGAACGGCCAAAATCCAAGAGGGGGCAGTCGATCGCGGAAACTAGACATTATGTAATCATCCAATTTTGTTTTTGAATTACATTTTTACTAAATAAAAAAAGAAAATGATTTTGATTGATAGAGATCCTTATTTGGATCTTTACAATTTCTTCTGTTAAATGGAAAAAATTATATCCACCAAGCGCCTGCCGCCAGTGTTTATACACATTTGTGCCCATTTTATCACATTTTCCATGACTTTCTGCAAGATTTGCGGTGATAACTGTTCGCATACGCGTCGAATATTTTCCTAAAGGGCTGCGCTCGTTTGAGGCTCATTGGTATAAGCCCGCGACTTCAAGCAGCCCCAAAGAAAGAAGTCTTTTATGGTTAAATCGGGCGATCTTGCTGGCCATGGCCCAAATCGCAAAAACGGGAGATAACGCGACCAGAAAACGCTTCCTTCACAATATCCATTGTGGCTCGTGCTATGTGTGAGGTTGCACCGTCCTGCACTACATGTTCACCAAGCCCCGCTCATTCAATTCCGGCAGAAGACTTTTATCATGGCCCTGCAGCGTTCGCCAGTAACAGTGACCGTATTGCCGATGGCGTCCTAAAAAAATACGGCCCAATCACTCCTCCCGCGTGAACGCCGCACCACACAGTGGTTTGAGCGGATGCGGATGTAATGGCTCTTCGTGCATCACACGCGAATTTTCAATGCCCCAGAAATGAAGATTTTGCTTATTGACGTAACCGCTTAAGTGAAAATGCGCCTCCTCGCTCATGATGATTTTCGATAAAAAATCGTCCTCTTCGTTGTTCAAATTGAGGAAGGCCTGACAGTGGAGTACAGTACTCCATTGCTTGTCTGTTTGTCTTCTGCAGCGGCTTAGTTCACA
The DNA here is from genome assembly GCA_928272305.1 of Volucella inflata. Classification (NCBI taxonomy): domain Eukaryota; kingdom Metazoa; phylum Arthropoda; class Insecta; order Diptera; family Syrphidae; genus Volucella; species Volucella inflata. The sequence goes on from OV743719.1 coordinate 104,923,249, forward strand.
AATGTCAAATATGATTGACGTACGTCTCCATTTGCAAAAACTATAACGTCTTCCGATAGGATGATTAATTTTGCACCACCTTGTATATAAAACTAAATGGAAAAATGCGTATGCTTCCCTCTACCGCCTGTAATTTTCAAGCAATTAAGTTGTTTTTTTTTTTTTAAATTTAGATAATCGAGATGCAAAGTTAATAGGTAGAAAAAAAATTATTTGTGAATCCGATATGCGGCGCTGCTGTTGAGATTCTTTTTAACATTTGATTTTTTCCTCATTTTTTTGGTGATTTGTCTCAATATTTCTGCACTCTGACCAAACAGGTCTAAATTTAATTTATATATCTGTGTATCTTTGTACGTTTTCTTGGAGAAAAATTATATATTTATATTTTTTTCTTTTTTAATCTCTTTTCGCTGTAGTTGAGTAGAGCCGATAGTGGGTGGCAGTAGGGTGATGTGTTCTCCTTCCATTTATTTTTCGATTATACATATTTACATATGCATGTTTGACGGTTATTGTGCGTGTTGTGTATTTGTGTGCTCTGATAGCCATTCCCACTATAGGGTTGAGTTTACACATTTTTAGTATTGCATTCAATTTAATGGAATGGTTTGGCAATTGTAATAACTGCCTGTGCAGCAGGAGACCACTGGGGAAGTTATCTCATTTTGAGTTTACACATTTTCATCTATGAATATGTACATACCACCTTGATCCCGGAATTTATTCAAAAAATTAAGAATACAAGATTGTTCATCTAAATCTATATTGTCCCCTTTAAAGTAATCCCCATCGATTGCAACACACTTATGCCAGCGGTTGATCCAATCCTCGAAACATTTTTTATATCAGTGCTTCCTGCGATTTTTCCATTACTTCCTCTCAGTTGCTGAAACGCGTTCCCCGCAGTGGTTTTTGAACTCGATTGATCAGAAAGAAGTCACAGGGATCCAAATCAGGTGAATTCGGTGGCTGTTTGATGGTATTTGTTGCATTTTTCGTCAAAAAATTGCGAATAGTGATGACACTGTGCGACGGTGCGTTATTATGGTGCCCACAATTCCGGTCTCTTTCGGCGAATTGCTTCACGCAAACGTCTCATAACGCCCAAATAATACTCTTTGTTTACTGTCTGGCCTTCTGGCGGAAATTCATGATGCACTACATCGTTGTAATCCATGAAAACCGTAAGCATTGCCTTCTTTTTTCACTGAAAACAACGTGGTTTTTCTGGTCTCGGCTCATTTGGTGAACGCCATTCACTTGCCTAATGTCTGAATTGCATATCCCACTCATAAACCCACGTCTCGTCTCCAGTTATGATCCTTTTGATGAATGTGGGATCGGATCCAGCCTCGCAAATCATCTTTTTTGCGGCGTCAACCCGGTCTCTTTTTTGCACGAAATTGAGGTCTTTTGGCACCAACTTTGCTGCTACACGACGGAAACCCAGATCATTAACCAAAATGTCTTGATCCATAGGCAATGTTCAAGTCCTCCGCTATCTCTTGGATGGTTTATTTGCGGTTATTGACGAACATTTCTTTAACTTCATCAATGTTTTCGTCGGTTTTCGATGTCGATGGTCTGGCACTGCGTTCATCATCTTCGATTTGACTCACAACCACTTTTCAACCACTCGTGCCACTGGTAAACGACCGTTTGCCAAAATACGTTCCCAACATTTCCAATGCCCGCGCACCATTGAATCCGTTTTTACGCAAAATTTCATACAAGTTCGTTGTTGTAAATTGTAAAAAATCGCCAAACAGACAGAGATAGATGTACTCTTGGCTACAAAACTTTTGCAAATGGCATGCTATAACGCTTAGATTTAAACGGAATATCAACAACAGATGCACCAACTTCAAAAAAAAAAATACTCAAAACGGAACAATGGGAGCGCCACACGGTGGTTATTGCGGGAACTTTCTGATCAAGGTAGTATTTAAAAAAAAAAGATGTGGACCCGATAATAATGGTACAAAGGTGATAGGCAACAAAATAATTACAAAAACATTAAAAAAAAATCTTTGACATAACAAACTAGTACAAATATAGCAGTACAAAAACCATGCTTGGTTAAGCGAGCTAGCAATTCTGACCGAAAAGAATAAAAGTGTCGATGAGCCTAACGAGGCTTTATTAAAAGAAATACCAGGTCCATCAGTGGACACCATCATAAATCAGGATGAGGCTGTAAATTATCCTACAGAATTCTTAAATTCACTTGATTTGCCTGGAATAGCACCACACATATCGCAGCTAAAAATTGGAGCGCTGATTATTTTGCTTCACAACATCAACCAAATGCCCTAGCTATGACATTAAAATTGTCCTCGGTGATTTTAATGCAAAGCTAGGAAGAGAGGGTATCTTTGGTGGAACAATCGGAAAATTCAGGCTCATCGACTTTGCGGCGGGGCGAAACATTGTCGTGGCTAGCTTGCGGTTCCCACATCTCGACATACACAAGGGGACTTGGAGAACTCCTGATCAATCAACAGTCAACCAGATTGATCACATTGCGATCGACGCAAAACACTCCTCCAGCATTATGGATGTCCGTACGTTCCGGTGAGCCAACATCGACTCGGACCATTACCTTGTTGTAGCCAAGGTACGGTTGCGGATATCCCAAACTACGCCAAGACAAACTAATGCTGTGAGAAAATTCGACGTCAGACGGCTACAATCGCAAGAGATCGCCAAGTCCTTCTCCGATCGAGTGTCTGTTAATCTCTTAAGAGGTCCAATGCCGCCAGCATCAAGCATCGAAGACCATTGGAAACACTGCCAAAACGCCATCAGAGGTGCCGCTTCTGATGTGCTGGGTTTCACTCGTCCACCACAACGAAACCCCTGGTTCGATTATGAATGCCGGCAAGCACATGCAGCTAAGCAAGATGCATACAACGCGGCGCTGCTTAGAAAGACCAGAGCTGCTCATGATCTCTATGAGCGGAAGAGGAGAGACGAGCACCGGCTTCTCAGGAGGAAAAAGAAAGAGCATGAGAATCGCGCGATCGAGGAAATTGAGAGATGCTACTCCAGGAATAAGGTTCGGAAGTTTTACCAAAAGGTAAAAATAACATCCCACGGAAACAAATCCTGAACCGAAGCCTGTAGAGATGAACAAGGGAACATCGTAGTAGAATCGCAGTGGATGCTGAGGATTTGGAAAGATCATTTCTGCAGACTGTATAACGGCGATGACGCACCAAATACCGCTGTCAGGCAGAATCAACCTTTCAACCTGGACGATGATGACTAACAATTCCGTCCACCCGACCTGGATGAAGTGAAGATAGCCATATCGCAACTTAAGTCCAACAAAGCTGCTGGAGCGGATGGCCTGACTGCCGAGCTCTTCAAAGCGGCAGGCGATGACTTGGTAAGGATCATACACCAACTCATCTGTAAAATATGGTCGGACGAAAGTATGCCCGATGAATGGAACCTCAGCATTGCTTGTCCAATTCTCAAGAAAGGAGACCCTCTGAACTGCGCCAACTACAGAGGCATCAGTCTCCTTAACATCGCATAAAAGATCTTATCCGCCGTATTGTGTGAACGCCTGAAGCCGTTCGTCAACAACCTGATAGGTCCATATCAGTGTAGCTTCAGGCCAGGAAAGTCCACCATCGACCAGATATTCACACTACGGCAGATCTTGGAGAAGACCCATGAGCTTCAGATCGATACCCACCACCTATTCATCGACTTTAAGGCCGCGTATGACAGCATCTATAGAGACGAGCTATATAGAGCAATGTCTAGTTTTGGCATCCCTGCCAAACTCGTCTGTCTGTGCAGGATGACGATGGAGAATGCACGCTGCTCCATCAAGGTCGGTAAAGATCTCACCGAGACCTTTGATGTCCAGAAAGGATTTAGACAAGGCGATGCGCTGTCATGCGATTTTTTCAACATCATACTTGAAAGAATAGTGCAAGACTCACGAGCAAATACAAGAGGCACTGTCTTTCAAAAGTCCGTCCAACTACTCGCATACGCCGACGATATTGACATAATCGGGAGAAAGCAGCGTGATGTCAGTGGCGCTTTCGCGAGTATTGAGGCGGAAGCGGCGAAAATGGGTTTAGCGGTCAATGAGGGCAAGACCAAGTATATGCTGTCAAGCAAAAAGGACAACCAACACCAACGTCTCGGATAGAACGTCACCCTCGACAGATATAACTTTGAGGTAGTTAAGGACTTTGTCTACCTAGGCTCCGCTATAAATACAGACAACGACACCAGCGCTGAGATCAAGCGAAGAAAAACTCTTGCCAATCACTGTTTCTTTGGGCTAAGAAGGTAATTGAGTAGCAAAGCCCTCACTCGGACAACAAAAGTCACCCTTTATAAGACTTTAATAATCCCGGTCCTGCTCTATGGTGCAGAGGCATGGACATTATCAAAAATGGATGAGGGTGTTCTTGGTTGCTTCGAGAGAAAAATTCTTCGGGCGATCTTCGGTCCCGTTTGCATTGACGGTGAGTGGAGGAGGAGATACAACGACGAACTGTATGGACTGTACAGCGACATGGACCTAGCCAGAAGAGTGAAGATCCAAAGACTGAGATGGCTGGGTCATGTAGAGCGAATGGACACCAATGCTCCGGTCCGAAAAGTCTTCGAATCCGCCCCCGAGGGACAGCGCAGTAGAGGAAGGCCAAAACTCAGGTGGCGCACGGAAGTGAAAGAGGACCTCAGCCAACTTAGCGTGCGAAACTAGAGGCAGCTAGCCAGGGATCGAGCTGGCTGGAGAAGCTTGTTGACTGAGGCCCAGGTCCACCCCGGACTGTAGCGCCACCTAAAGTAAGTAAGTAACATCAACCAACCTAAGCTTTGTAATGGCACCAGGCTTGTCGTCGAAAGAAATATTGAGAAATGTGATAGAAGCAACAATTTTAAATGGCAAGTTCAAAGGCGAAGACGTTTTGATTCCTCGCATCCCAATGATTCTATCTGAATTTAAGCGTCTTCAATTCCCAATTCACCTAGCATTCAAGGTTACCATCAAAAAGTCGCAAAGAAAATCCTTTGAAATGTGCGGTATAAATTTGGAAAATCCAGTTTTCTCACATGGCCAGCTTTATGTTGTCTGCTCACGAAGCAGGAAACCATCTTCACTATTTATTTACACGAGTGATAATGAAAAAGAAAACAAGGAATGTTGTTTACCTAAAAGCACTGCAATAAATTTCTTAATTTTACCCAAATTGTTGAGAAAAAAAATTGTTGTGAAGGCTCGGCGAAGCCGGCTTCAGGGTAGCAAGACCATTGGAAGTCGTATTTTGGTTAAATAGAATGCTCTATGAACAGAAAAGGAGGGACAGATGCCTGCTTTTCAGGAGGAAAATTAAGCAGCATTTAAAGCGCGAGTTATAAGAATTCCTCCTTATGAGAGGCATACTACGTATTCCCAAATAAACTTTGGTATAAATTAACTTCAAACACATTAATTTCATCTCAATTTAGTTGACATTGACATTAGAAATGACATTTGGATGATTTCTGAAACTCACTTGAGGAAAGAACCTCGTGTGGAAATAAAGAGATACTGTGCTTATCATGCATACCACCCATCAAAAATGCCAGAGGCGGATCCTCATTATTCATTAAAGATTGTATTGAACTCTCTATAAATATGAAGATTGAATGCGATGCAATGCAGTTAAGTTCGGTTCGCGTAAAATATAACCACCTGCACTACAACATTGCATCCATTTATTGTCCCCCGCGATGCAAGCTAGAAAAGAATGACTTTAAAGGTATCTTTGATTCACTCGGACCGAATTTTATAATTGGTGGTGACTTTAATTCGAAACATACCTTCTGGGGCTCAAGATGTAATTCAACGAAAGGCAGACAACTCTATGAAGCCGGAATGCAATGTAAAGTTGACTTTTTCTCGACAGGAAAACCAACATATTGGCCTTCGGATATAACAAAGACCCCTGATCTTGTAGACTTCTTTGTCACAAAGGGAGCAGCCAAAATTTCTACAAACATCGAGGAAAGTTATGATCTCTCCTCAGATCACTCACCAGTCATTTTGACAGTAAGCATACTCTTAATTAAGAAAGAAGTGGCGCCTAGATTAACTAACAACAAAACTAACTGGGACGGTTTTAGAAATTACTGCAATGAACATATAGTTCTAAGCGTGTCGCTAAAAACACAAAACGAAATAGAAGACGAAGTCGACAGATTCATCAAAGTCCTGCAGAACGCTGCCTGGAACAACACTCCAACTCCAAAAAGAAAAGAGAAAGTAAGTAATGAAATAAAATATCCGCCAGAAATAAAAGAACTGGTGAGAGAAAAGAGGAGAGCGCGCAAAAGATGGCAACAATCCCTTGCTCCCCAGCATAAAACATACTTAAACCACTTATGCAACAAGTTGAAGGAAGCAATACGAGATTACAAAAATCGGAATATCTCTACATATCTCGAAGGTCTGACTGCCGAAAGAAGTTCAAATTACTCCCTCTGGAAAGCCATGAAGGGAATCAAAAAGCCTCAAATGCAATTTCCTCCCATAAGAAAAAATAATGGCGAATAGGCAAAAGGAGATAAAGAGAAGGTGGATCTATTTGCCGAGCTACTAAAAGAAACGTTTAAGCCTTTTGATAGACAGGCGTTAACAGGAGGTTCTAATTATATAATTACGGCACCGGACAATTTTAGAATAAAAACAGTATCCCTACGAGAACTTAACCAAGCAATTAAAAAATTGAAAAATAACAAAGCCCCTGGTTATGATTTGATAACAGGTCAAATTCTCAAGGAGTTGCCAAAGAAAGCCCTGATCAAACTGCTCCAACTTATAAATGCAGCGCTAAGATTATTAAAAGTTCCAAGCCAATGGAAGTTGCCGAAGTTATATAATGGTCCCGAAACCAGGCAAATCTCTAAATGGAAAAAAGTCCTACAGACCGATATCGCTTCTGCCGATAATATCTAAAATATTTGAAAAACTCCTATTGAAGCGCTTGCAACCGATCATTGAAGAGAGGCGTCTAATTCCTGATCATCAATTCGGTTTTAGAACTAAGAACTCCACAATTGACCAGGTCTTTCGAATTACGAATGAAATTGAGAAAGCCCTAGAGGGAAAAAAGATATGTTCTAGCGTGTTTCTTGACGTGTCTCAAGCCTTCGATAAGGTATGGCATGAGGCTTAAATTTTAAGCTAAGTCAGGTTCTTCCGAGAGAGCTGCATACGATTCTGAAATCGTACCTGGAAAAAAGAATTTTTCGTGTTAAACATGGCACCGAATACTCGGAATTTAAAGAGATCGCTGCTGGAGTTCCGCAAGGAAGTGTGCTTGGTCCGGTATTGTTTTTACTCTATACTCGAGACATACCGGAAGAATCAGGTACCATAGTAGCCACGTTCGCGGACGACACGGCGATACTAGCTACAGATACTTCAGTCGAGTTAGCTACTGGAAAGCTACAAACGGCTTTGGATAAAATTTACGAATGGACAAAGATATGGCGAATTGTTCTCAATAAGACCAAATCTACTCATGTTAATTTTACTTACCGGAAAATAAACAACCTTCGCATTTTCATTAACTCGGTACAAATACCATATGCAAATGAAGCAAAGTATCTAGGAATGATACTAGATGTTAAACTGAAATGGAACGTGATGAACTTGAAAATAAATTCAGACAAATGTACTGGGTAATAGGAAGACATTCCAAGTTAAGCATACACAACAAACTGCTCATCTATAAGCAAGTGCTTAAACCCGTTTGGACGTACGGTATACAACTTTGGGGTTGTACTAAGCCAACCAACCGAAATATTCTCCAAGGCTATCAACACAAAGTTCTAAGACAAATCGTGAACGCCCCATGGTATATCAGAAACAGTGATATCCACAGAGACTTAGGAATAGTTACCGTCGAGGACGAAATAATGATCTTTGCTCGCAAACTCCATATTCGTCTTCATGGTCATTGTAATAATAAAATACTCCAAATTCTGGACGAGACAAACTTAGTGCGTCTTAGTGCGTCTTAGTGCGAATGAGACCATTCGATCTGGCGCGATAAGGACTATCCGCATATAATAGCGGTACTAACAGGTGCTTTTGCTGGAAAGTTACCTGCCCCACGCGAACGTTATTTGAAACGGAAACTACTTGATAAGGTTACTTAGTAGTAGTCGATAAGAAGGGAGGCGTGTTTTTAGTGAGTAAGAATCTCACACTACTATGAGCAACGGGTTCATAGTGTCTATGAAGATTTTCACACCTTCTTCTTCTTCTTTAGGTGGCGCTACAGTCCGGGGTGGACCGGGGCCTCAGTCAACAAGCTTCTCCAGCCAGATCGATCCCTGGCTAGCTGTCTCCAGTTTCGCACGCTAAGTTGGCTAAGGTCCTCTTCCACTTGCGTGCGCCATCTGAGTCTTGGCCTTCCTCTACTGCGCTGTCCCTCGGGGGCGGATTCGAAGACTTTTCGGACCGGAGCATTGGTGTCCATTCGCTCTACATGACCCAGCCATCTCAGTCTTTGGATCTTCACTCTTCTGGCTAGGTCCATGTCGCTGTACAGTCCATACAGTTCGTCGTTGTATCTCCTCCTCCACTCACCGTCAATGCAAACCGGACCGAAGATCGCCCGAAGAATTTTTCTCTCGAAGCAACCAAGAACACCCTCATCCATTTTTGATAATGTCCATGCCTCTGCGCCATAGAGCAGGACCGGGATTATTAAGGGCTTGTAAAGGGTGACTTTTGTTGTCCGGGAGAGGGCTTTGCTACTCAATTGCCTTCTTAACGCAAAGAAACAGCGGTTGGCAAGAGTTATTCTTCACTTGATCTCAGCGCTGGTGTAGTTGTCTGTATTTGTAGCAGAGCTTAGGAAGACAAAGTCCTTCACGACCTCAAATCTATATCTGTCGAGGGTGACGTTCTGCCCGAGACGTCGGTGTTGGCTGTCCTTTTTGCTTGACAGCATATACCTGGTATTGCCCTCATTGACCGCTAAACCCATTTTCGCCGCATCCGTCTCAATACTCGTGAAAGCGCCACTGACATCACGTTGCTTTCTCCTGATTATGTCAATATCTTCGGCGTATGCGAGTAGTTGGACGGACTTTTCAAAGATAGTGCCTCTTGTGTTTGGTCGTGAGTTTTGCACTATTCTTTCAAGTACGATGTTGAAGAAATCGCATATGCATCTTGCTTTGCTGCATGTGCTTGCCGGCATTCATCATCGAACCATGGGTTTCGTTGTGGTGGACTAGTGAAACCCAGGACATCAGAAGCGGCATCTCTGATGGCGTTTTGGCAGTGTTTCCAATGGTCTTCGATGCTTGATGCTGGCGGCATTGGACCCTTTAAGAGATTCAGAGACACTCGATCAGAAAAGGACTTGGCGATCTCTTGCGATTGTAGCCGTCTGACGTCGAATTTTCTCACAGCATTAGTTTGTCTGGGAGTAGTTTGGGATATTCGCAACCGTACTTTGGTTACAACAAGGTAATGGTCCGAGTCTATGGTGGCTCCTCGGAACGTACGGACATCCATAATGCTGGAGGAGTGTCTTGCGTCGATCGCAATGTGATCAATCTGGTTGACTGTTGATTGATCAGGAGTTCTCCAAGTCCCCTTGTGTATGTCGAGATGTGGGAATCGCGTGCTAGCTACGACAATGTTTCGCCCGGCCGCAATCCGTTATCGGAGGTGGTGTTGTGCAGGCTATATTTTCCGATTGTTCCACCAAAGATACCCTCTCTTCCTAGCTTTGCATTAAAATCACCGAGGACAATTTTAATGTCATAGCTAGGGCATTGCTCTTAGGTCTTGTTGAGGAGTTCGTAAAAGGCATCCTTGGTGTCGTCATCTTTCTCCTCTGTGGGGGCATGCGCGCATATAAGGCTTATGTTGGCGAATTTAGCCTTGATGCGGATTGCTACGAGGCGCTCGCTCACATGCCGGAAGCTGAGGACTTCTCGTCTTAGTCTGCCTCCGACAACAAATCCGCATCCAAATAAGCGCTGCTTTTGCCATCGATAGCAATTGCCGGATAGTTATCGCAGTTTTTCATCTTCTTTTTGTCCGGCCCATCCCATCGCATTTCTTGGATGGCGGTTATGTCTGCTTTGCAGCAGTCTAGGGCCTCCGCTAGTTGCTCGGCTGCACGTGGTCTATTAAGGGATCTAACATTCCGCATGCATATCCGAAGCTCATTGTCCTTAAATCGTTTGCGTGGGTTGTCAACAGTAGATCCGTCTATGTCCGAGGCTTGTTGATGCTTCGTAACTTATGTTTTTTTAAATGTCCGGGAAGTTACCCCGGCGGCACAACCCCCAACCTGGAGGACCAGTTCCACTTTGAGTGCCCCTAGGACGAGGGGTCGGTTACACCGATGCCAGTAACCCGTTCCGGGATGTGAGTGCTGCCGTTGGCCGTTATAGGGCTCGTCCGCCACCATCTCTTTTCCAAGACCCTGACTAAGTCCTGGAAATCCTTTCCGGCCTGTGCTCCAAATATGTCGGAGTAGCCCGAATAAGGTCTTGTTCTGTTTTTCCGACACTAATCCTGGTTAATGGCGCAGGAAACTCGCCATTTGCCCTCTTCACTTCGCAACCTCTAGTGAGATTCCCAGATGGTGCCACGGGGAGGCGTGAAGTAGGACTTATTAGCAGAGCTGCAAGATGTTCGGCTGCAGAGGCTCATTCTCGTCATTTAAGGAACCAGCACCTGTCGGAAGATGCTACTTCTACGAGGCCTTATACTAATCATTGCCATCCACCTACCACCTACCAACCAAAAAAAAACAAATCTCAATTGAGTTTATTAATTTATATCAACTTAACAAATTTAATTCATTCGATAAGCCTCTGATAGTAAGATAGCTATATCATAGCCGAAATTCCACATTTATATGATGTTTTTTTTAAGTGTGATGTCTTCATTTCTAGCAGCTTAACTGGTTTCCTTAATACTTGTTGCATTGTAGTTTCCAAAATTCAGGTTCGACGAGAGGTGCATGCCAACCAGTGGCTGGCTACTTTGGCAAACATGTTAAGTCACTTAACATTTCTTTTACTAGTTTTTTATCATCTGATTTCATTCTTATCCTACTGGTAAGCACACGTACCCCACAAAGTTGTGGATAGAATTGAATCAGTTACTTAAAGATGTTCTCTCGTACGGTTACCTATGTGATTTTAGTATTTTTTATTGGGGCTTTGCTTTCGGTTTCGGCACTACCATCTGACATGAAACAAGTTCATCGAAAGAATACTACCAAACCAATTTCAGATGTTTACTACAGTGTTTTGGTTGTCTCAGAAAGATGTCCCCTTGACCAAACGGGGAGGTGTAGAGGTTGAAACTCGAGTGATTTCTGAAAAAATTGTAAGCTGAAGTCATCCTTAAAAACAGTTTTGCTTTAGTTATTACTATTTTTGTTATGGGAAACCCCTTGCAAGGTTTTTGTGTGTTATCACCTACTCTCCACAATTTTGTAAATTCTTCGTAAATCTCTTATCTGTCAGCAATGACTCAAGTAACTTTTGATAACATTTGCTCTGCTATTCTTTCAAAAATTTTAAAAAATAATTTTAGTTAAAACAAAATGTTGACGCGTACGGTTGTGTTAGCATTTTTGCTATATCTTGTTACCTGTTTCACTTTGTTAACAGCGCATCCAAATTTGTTTATTAAAAAATCACCAAATCTTGGTAATAGAGTTGTGATACAAAGTATTTTCATAACCCCAAGAAGATGCAATACTGATCACAGGGGACGTTGCAGGTCATGGCGTGGATAGTGTAGTGAGTACGGTTTTATTTGTAATTTACATATTTTGTGTTAAAGTTATTACTTTTATTCAATGCATTTTTATTTATTGCACAAAGGAACCATTCTTGATATATTATTTTTGGTCCTTTCTCAAGTGACGATTTTTTGTGAAGCTTCCGAGCATTGCGAGTGGAGTTGGACCAATGTTTTTCCCCTGCGAGGGCAGATAAAAATCTTCCATTAGACATTGTAAGGATTGCAAGCGCGAAGCAATTCAGTTTCGGCTATTGAAGCAGTTTTTCAATCATTAAATAGACTTGTTGGCAGGTGACTTCCCAATGAAAGATCGAAAGATCCCCCATGTTCCGCATCATTTAAACGCGGTTTGATTTTATCGCGCTGCTCGTTTGAGGATGAAGTTTGTATTTTCCCTTGAAGATTTTTAGTTTCGCTCCCGAATTTGAATTCCGATAAGTCAAAAGTTGTAAACTGTAGGTCCACGCCGGCTTTAACACTTGCTTATATAAGGTGAGCTTGTTTTCATTGCTAAGCTTGGATGTCAGTGGCGCTTTTGCATGTATAGAGACGGAGGCGGCGAAAATGGATGAGGTGGTTCGGGTGATTTTCGGTCCCATCTGCATCTTCTTCTTCTTATCCTTTTATTAACCCTTTCCTCGTTATACGAACTTATGCGTAACGAGTTTCCCATTTTTACTGCATCGCTGCTGCTCCGCTTATGGGGTTGGCTAATGTCGCAGACCGCAGAACGCGTCTACATAATGCTCGGTCCTGGATCGCTTCAGTGGTTAGCCCCAGGCCTGGATTTTCCGCAGATCTTCTTTGAACGTGGCAATACCAACTTATTCTATTCGCCTCAAGCTGTTCGGTTACCGAATTCTTTATATGTAGACTTCCTCTTATACGCGTAGATCTAATGCAATCGCGTTTGGTGACTCCACTAGACATCCTTAACATTTTCATTTCCGCTGCCATCATTTTGTTTTAAAACGCTTCGTACATTGTCCAGCACTGTGAACCGTATATAAGAGCTGGTCTAACAACCGTCGTGTAGAGTTTCTCCTTCAATTTAAGTGGAAATTTTCGGTCGCAAAATATTCCCGAATTTCCTCGCCATTTCATCCATCCCACACTCACTCTGTGGTTTACGTCGTCGTCACATTACGCTTCCATGTTAACGATTGATCCTTAGTACTTAAAGATAGCGCTTTTCGGAAGAACAATTCCATCTGACATTATATCCGGAACGGGTCGCAACGGATGCGCAAATGGGCACGCCAAATTTAAAGGACTTATTTTAAACCCGTTTCTCTTTAGCGCATTTTTCCATGAATCTAAGGCGTTCTGCAAATCTTCGACGTTATCGCTTAGTATAACTGCGTAGTCAGCGAAGGGGATTGGCGTTACATTTGCTTCGCACATGCAGTCTTTTAAAAGATAGTCTAATACTGCGTTAAAGAGGAAAGGGCTAAGCACGCTGCCTTGGTGCACTCCGACATTAACTGGAAATTCTCTCGTTAGTCCAGCAGAGCTTTTAACCGCAGTTTTCACGTTTCCGTACATGTCTTGTATTATTCTAACATACGTTTCCGGTACATTTTTAGACCTCAGCGCGGCCCATATGAGATCCCTAGGCACTCGATCGAATGCTTTCTCGAGGTCGATAAATACCATGTGTAAATCCTTAGACGAATCTCGGTGCTTTTCCATTATTATTCGTAGGCTTTGGATAGCGTCCACCGTCGATCTTCCTTCAACAAATCCACACTGGCTATTATCGAGCTTCATTAATTGCCGAAGACGTTCGTTTAAGATTCTTTCGACGATTTTCATTGTGTGTGACATAAGCTTGATTGAACGGTAGTTATTGCATTCTTGAGTGTCGCCTTTTCCCTTGTATAATGGAACCAAGAAGCTACTTCTCCATTGATTCGGCATAGTTTGCCCACATTTTAACTTATTTAAAACTTTCGATAGCCATTCGCTGCCGATTTCCTCCATCTTCGACCGAAATTCTGATGGAATGCTGTCTGGTCCCGCCGCTTTCCCCCGCTTCATCTTTCCGATTGCGATGCTTATTTCTTCTATTGAAAAGTCCGAAACTTCCTCCTCGAATAGACCAGCTGTCGGCACGATATCACGTGGAAACTGTTTGTTAAGCAACTCCTTGCAGTATTCAAGCCACTGGTCCCATCTGCATAGCTGGTTAGTTGAGGAGGATATATAACAATGATTGCTCTCTAGCAAAATCGACTTAGCCAGAAGAGTTAGGGTCCAACGATCGTGGCCGTCTCAGGTTGTACACCAGCACTCAGTTTGGAAAAGTCTTCGAATCCGCTCCCAAGTGACAGCGCGGAGTCGCACGCGAGTCGAAAAGAACCTTACCCAATCTAGGGTGCGAAACTGGAAGCTGCTAGCGAAGGAATAAGCTGGTCGGCGACGATTGCTGACTGAGGCCCAGATGCTCCTCAGACTGCAGCGCCACCTAAAGTAAGTACCTTCAAATGCTTTGTAAAGCATGCTTTCGATTTCCTGTTTTCTGTCAGGCCTTATAGATACGCGTTTTCTGCACGGTTCTTGAGGTTTTTAGTCTCTCTCAGCAAGTTACACATTTCTTACACATAATGTAGGCTGTAGTTTGTTAGTTTCTTAGTTAGTTTATAGGGCATATTGAACGATTTTAATGTTGTGATCAACCTTGACTTCTAGTTCATAGTATGTCTTAAGTGATGCGTTGACTTCTCATTTTTATTAAATTCCCTCCTGAAACCTTCCCACTTAGTAATTCTGCACGTTAGTCGTGCTGGCTGTTTTTCAAGCGAAAAAATTGATGAGATTGGGTATTTTTGTGGCGTCATTCGGGTAGTATGTCGGTTTACCCGTCTAATGGGAGTGACAATTGTTGTCCACAATTCATAGAGCATTCTACCTTTCTATGAGATGCATCTTGAGCCCCAAAAAATTACCAATAATAAAACTACGTAGATGCAAGTTATTTTAATATATTTTTGAAGACAATCTTTTCAAGCCCGTATCTCGGTGCGTAGTCTGAATGGCTGGAATTATATTTATTTCTTACGCGTACCATGATGACTTGCACAGATTCAAGCTCTATTTCAACGTCTTCAGTATGATTGATAGACTCTTCAATATACAAAGAGGATCGAAGAGATAATGTATCTGTGTGAATAGGTCGCTCTTTTACTCGTAATTGGGTTGCAATATCACATCATCTCTGAGTTAAAGTTTATTATTAGCTTTTAAAAGTATCGTGTGTGGCTTAGTATAAGTGATAATTCTCGGTCGCATTCCTTTAAATGCAGCTTAAGTGGGGAAATCCTACATTTATACTAAAAACATTTAATTTTCGTTATCGCTGCGCTGAATTAAGAGACTGACCATTGCTCGGCTCCAACAAGATCTGCCAAACTAGTACATGGACAGAAATATAATAGAACACTTCAACGCCAATGCAAACAAAATATAGCTCCACTCTGTCGTCTAATCGCACGGTTCTTGCTGTCGAATTGCGAACCGTTTCAATGGTGTGGAGTGGACAACATAATTGCGAATCTCATGGAATGAATTAAGAGAATTGAGATAAGCCACATCACTGAAGCCTCCTCGATGTGATGTAAGCAAAGAGATGCAACATCGACTTGACTCAATGGAGAGACACAAAATTTTCCACAGGTATCCCTGTGCTGCCAGAAGACAATCTGTATTGTTGAATAGACTTTTATTATTTTTGATGTTACTCCCTTTCACCTTCTGTGAAACAAATTGTTCGCCGAAAAACAGGTGGTGTCTACTTTTCACTGATAGTCAAATTGAGCAACTAACAAGAAAGAAGTTCCGCACTGCAAGCCGCTATAGTGTTTCGCAAACTAAATAATAGACAGCTTGGTCTAAATGTCTTTGGTTTAGGGAACGAGAGCTATGTCTCTTTAAATGTCAGCTTAACTAAATTATATAGCTCTCTTCTGCAACATGTCATCAACTTAAAATACAACAAATAACTGGGCGCAGTATTTACTAGATACGGAACGGTGTTACTGAAATAATCAGCTAATGGAGGAAAATCTATAATCAAGAGTTTATCGGATTTAAATGATGTTGCCGCTACAGAAGGAACTACATATGTTAAAATGACCCTGCAACCAATATTTTTTATTATAAAGGGTGAGCCAACAATTAGTGTGAAAGTGTTTATTAAGGTAAACATACATTTATTGTGAAATTTGTGCAGGATTTTATTGATAAATAAAGTTCGGTCTATGGCAATTATGAATAAGACACAACATTGTTCATGTGATCACCACGGCTTCTGTTGTATCCGACCATTCGAAGGTCAGACTTATTGATGACTTTTTGAAGAACGAGTGGGTCAATGGCCGCAATTCCAGTTTGGACGTTATGTTTGAAATCCTGAATTGTCGCTGGGTTGTTGGTATGGCCCTAAGTACTTTGGATGCCAATCAACTCCTCTCTATCCAAAATAACGCGATCTTCAAATGGGCGGTAGCACCATTCTGTTGAAACCAGAGATCGTCTAGACCCAATTCCATTAAATTTTGTGACGAAAAAATGTTGCGGTAACGTTCTCCATTCACTGTAACTGTCTCTCCAACCTCTTCTTTGAAAAAGTGCGGGCCAATGGTGCCGCCAATCCATAATCCGAACCATGCAGTGACAATGACTTTTCTGCGATGCATTGGTTTGTCGTGAATCTCGTATGGATTTTCGGTCCCAGAAACGACAATTTTGTAAATTTACGAGTACGTATCAATCCAACCGAAAATGAGCTTCATCGGAAAAGATCAAATTCAAGATAAATTGTCCTGGCGATCCAACATTGCGTCGTTGATGGTCCAAAGACTCTTATTGTTGTGTAGTTTGGATTTCATAGGCGTGCCAATGAAGATCACCTTTTAAAATTCGCCGTAGAGTGCATTTGTGAGGCCATATTGTTGGATTCGGCGGAGAATTGAGGTGCCTGGCTGGTTTTGAACACTTTCGATCACAATGGTGATGATTTGGCGTATACGTGCTGGCCGATTGACGTCGGTGTTTTTTGTTGCCAAAATTACACGTTCGCAAGGCCATTGTGGATGTTCGATGGATGGCACATTGATGCCAAACGATCAGTGGAAATTAAATAGATTTTGTGGCAGCATCAACTGGTACTTTTTCTTCAGCAATGTTCAGTAGATACTTTGAAAATATTGTTACCGATGGATCGCGTTGCAAACGTACTCGCATATTACCTATAAGTGTGATTTTTCGCACATGTCTCCAAAGATGCGATGCTTTGAGGCAGGCACTGAGATCATTAGCTAGTGTTGATTAAGGTATTACGGGAAGAGTTTGTTAAAAAATAATTAAATGACATCCCTACCGAAAGGTTGTGCATTTGATTGTTAATTTTCAATAATTCAAAGCGAATACTCATGAGCTACGGTGCATTCGTTTGCAGCGGTGGAGCTCCCCCATGGGGCTTGCAAATTTGCAGAATTTAAGCCATGCCAGATTCTTTGAAATGTTATATGTTGGAGTCTCAGAGAAGTGGACATTCAATGGCAATTTGAATGCCAAATGCACTGTACGTCTACCATCCAATAATGTACCCGCAATGTCTGATGAGGAAAGAGTCAAAGCGATTCCATTCTGAGATCGAATTTGAGGAAACTTGCGATGAATATTTTTCCAGTGCCGCCAGACGAATCAGGGAAGAACTGACTACCTCTGCTACTGGACACAGCATTTGTAATCGTTTTGTAGGCCAAATTTCGATCAGCAAGCGATAGTTGTTTGTTTTCTTCAACAAATGCATGCAAATCATTAGCATTGTATTGCTGCTGTCTCACTGAATCGATATCATTAAGGTCAAGTGCAGAACTTTGTGGCACAATCATGCCAAGTTAAATGAGAGCTTTGTTATTGATGGTTAAGCATACGAACTCAATTTTGGCCAGCTTCTCTCAACGTCTGGCATTTTATGCAACCGTTCTCAAATTTGCAAATAATTATTATTACTAGGCTCGCCCGTCGCCGAAATTCGACGATTCGATTCACAAAAGCGTGTACGTGTACACAACAAAAGCGTCGTTACTCGTCACTATGTTTTTATTTTTTTTCCATTTTGTTTAATCTCTTTCCCACTTAAAGTAGGGAAACTCTTTTGCAATCGCAGTAGTGACTTTCACAGTCACAAATTTAAATAAA
The DNA here is from genome assembly GCA_928272305.1 of Volucella inflata. Lineage (NCBI taxonomy): Eukaryota > Metazoa > Arthropoda > Insecta > Diptera > Syrphidae > Volucella > Volucella inflata. Next base: position 104,941,271 of record OV743719.1, read on the forward strand.
AAAATAAAACAATACATCTCATAGGTGAAAGTAGTCAAACAAATTCCTTATGTAGAATCACATGCACAAAAACTATTCGACTATAAGCTTATCTTTCCTTTTCTTTCCTTTTTTCTTTCACTAAAGCTGGCCATTCACGACGAACATGTTCGTGCGATCTGTTCGTGTTCATAGCCTTGTTCGACGTTTGTGATGCTGTTGACGAACCGATCCAATATTTACGAAAAATTTCAAAATTTTTGGATTTGTTCGCGAGCATGTTCGCGGTTTGTTGCGTTGTTCGCAAACATTTTCTTCCTTAAATAACTTCTGTTGTGCACATCAGCGGATGATAAGAAATGGCACGAAATTCTTAGAAATATTAAAACTTTTGTTCCTCGAAACTTTGTCCAGCTGCGAGGAATCTTAAAGTTGCTGACAGTCTCTCGTTTGCTGTAATTGCTTCTTGCATTCCTGTGCTTTGTTTTCCAATAACTGGAATGACCAAACTTAGCAATTCAACATAAGTGTCTGAAACCATTCTAAGAAAATTTTGAAAATCTTCTGGTGCAGACATTTTTAATTTTCTCAACAATTTAGTATGAGTGCGATCGTTTCTACCATACAGCCACTATTTCATCCCCTCTCGCTTTCTTGCTTTCACTTTTTGCATATATACATTGTTAATAATGCAATTACATTATCCGCGTGTGCGTTCTCCATATTTTCTTGTTGAAAGTTACAGCAAAAGTGATGTTCCGCGAATCGGTTCGTCATGTGTGGCCAAATGTCAACGAACAAATCGCACGAACATATTCGTCTTGTATGGCCAGCTTAGGCTACGTAAAATTGTAAATATTGTTAAATTTCGGCTAGGGTTCGAAATTATAAAATGTTATTCTGTTTCAAAACACTTAATTTACTATTATTTAAATAACTTCCAAATTACAACAACCGATTATACAACTATCTCACAATTCAAACCTCTTATCGTTCACTATTAAGACTAAAGGGCTGAACAGAATGTGAATCTGAAGCTTGAATCTGTATTTGTATCTTGAAGTTGGGTACTATTCAACTATTCGAGATACAGATTCAAGCTTTAGATAAACATTCTGTTCAGGTTTTAAGCTCCTTTTCTGTCGCTTTCTAAAAATCAACTTAACTCACACTGTTTCTCATCCCGTATTTACCACATTTGTCGATTTCTAGTTCTTTCTCTGGTTTGAAACTGGGGTAATAAATGAACTCACCAGAGAGAGAGAGAGTTTATTAATGATGTATGATCCTAAGATTATGCAACTCTGGATTCCTGATTTTACAACATCTTTGTCTATAGATGTAAGTAAAATAACCTAACCTTTTACATGTTTTACAAAGGTTTGGTAAGACAGTTTGGCAAAAAAAAACACATTGTGCACATCTACGCGAAATTACCTTTGCAATGGTGTAAGTATCATGCCATTCGGTTCAGTAGAACGGTGTAAAAGTGTACGACAAAAATAGGCAGTACGTATTTATATATAGATTTTGCTGATACAACATTCACTTGTGAAAAGCTACTTGGTCTTCTTTAGCGTGGGCAATGGAAAATTGAGTGATCCGCATCCTCTTCTTGGTTTGGACTATAGTAGATAGACAAATTGGGACGACTCATGTCCAAAGCAAATATTTTCTGAACACATCATAGCTGCTTAGAAACTGAGTAATGCAAGAATTTAGTTCTCCTGTTCTTTTTTTCAACCATAATTCTATGTTAGGGATAAGTTGGTAAGTCCATCTTCCTTTGGTGGAATAAATCCATCGATTCAGCCAATTTAGTACTGATATAGTATTTCTTTCCTCCTTACGTATCTCACTAAATGATCCGTTGGGTGGACTAGAGTATGTCTTCGTTTATACACGCCTTATATCATCGGGCATCATATCAATAGGTATCATACCAGCTAAAACGTCCGCTGCTTCCTCTGAGACGGTGCGCAGATTGTTGTATTGCCATTATGCCTGCCCATACTACAGATGCCTACAGTATGACTGAGCTAACTACTATCTGCGGCTGCGCCTCGGTCATCCAATATTTGGCATTAGTCTCGTCAGTAAGGATTGAGTATTCGATGCTTTTTCTTAACGTCGTCCAAGTGACCCTTAAAGTTTTATTATCTGTTCTCCTACGCGTAGATGTATGTAACGGTCTTGCAGCTGGTGATTAGAACTGCTTCTGTATTATATTTGGCTAAATTTTGGTTTGCAGTCTCTAGCCAACCTTTAACTTGAGAGATAACTTCATTTGTTGTCGATATAATAGCGATATCATCCGAAAGCCAAATATCTTCATGTTTGGGGGCGTTGTGAGTCTGAAGACACCATCACACTTAGATTTCCAAAGGATGGGATCGAGAACGGATCCTTATGGCATACCCGCTGTAACGTACCCTCGTCTGTGTCGTAGCTAGCTTTCTGTTGCTGAAGTAGCTAGGAATGATCTTGAGGATATAGTGTGGTATGTGCATTTTAGCGAGAACATTAATTATTAACGTCCTCTTCGCCGAATTGGATCAATGCAACGTCTTCAAGATTCCTTAAAGCTTCTTTTCATCTGCAGTCCCGATCACGTTGATTGGCGGCGCTGGTCGATGCTTGGGATTTCGGTTTTCTTCGGAATATCGAAGTTTATCTAGAGAGAAACTGAATTCAGCATCGCTATGACTCGAAGTGCCTAACGCCCACAATCTCATCCTCAGCGCCATACAGCAATATGGAGTTGGCAGTTCAGCTGCTACCTTTGTGGTGTTATCAGCCGACCTCCCAGGCTCGTGGGAACTTCTGCATCCTCTGCGTTCACATGGACATTCCCGCCGAACCATCGTTGCCTAGTGAGTCCAACCATCTGCATTTTTTGGACTGCTAGCTCAAACCTATGGCCCGCAGCCAGTACACTACGTTAACGACCGCCTCACGGAATCTCGCCGTCACCATCATTTTGACAACATTCGCAAAGCCGGTCAGTCTGGCTGGCAGTCCGGAGGCGTTTCTAGGCGTAGGAGCCCATCGTACACGGGGTTCCAGCGATTGGCGTCCCCTCCCGGCGTTAACCGCTTCGCTTTTCATCCCTCTGTCGGGGCGTACCGGATTACTCGATCCTGGAGATAACTATTTTGTGTCCGTGCGGCATCGGATAAAGAATAGTGCCGCAGTGCGTCCCAGCTTGTCGTAAGAGGCGACTAAATGGGACACCAATCATATACAGGCAACTATGATACCAAAAATGAGCCTGTGACACTTTAACACCTTAAAACTTTCCCACAAGTTTGTATGCAATCAGTGGGTTCCCACGTCTGGAGACTACCGGTGGGGTAAAAGAACAGTCAATCAATTCGAAATGAGCATACAAGTGTCAAACCACTCAAACTTTAAACTTCATGGAAATGATCGCAATTAATAGCACTACCCCGCTGGGCACCACGATTGCAATGCACTCGGGTGATCCCAGAGCAAGCAGAAGTGCTTGTGTCAGAGCCCGACGGATTCCGGGGGCGGGCAAAATGAAGTTTCCAAAATATTTTCATAAACTTTGGTTTGCAAGTTGGAACGTCGGATCGATGACCTCAAAAAGTTTAGAACTGGAAGCGATTATGCGTCGCAGAACTCTACAAATCCTGTGCGTACAGGAAACGAAGTGGTGTAATACAGGAAATAAAGCGCGTTCTCTAGATTTAAAAACTAAGTCATTTAAGATGTTCTACCATGGAACGGTCAATGGACGAAACGGTGTTGGAATCGTTGTTGCAGCGGATCTTCTAAACAACATCGTTGGTATCTTGAAAATAAGCGACCGCTTGATGAGTGTTAAACTCGTCATACACAATGAAACGTGGAACATTGTTAGCGCGTACGCTCCACAAAATGGATGCGACCAATCGGAAAAAGATACATTTTGGTCAGAGTTCGGTAATTTGCTTAGAAATATACCTATCGATGAGATGCTCTTCGTAGGCGGAGATTTAAATGGCCACGTCGGAGAAACAAATGTTGATAATGAGGACTGCCACGGCGGTAAAGGCTTTGGAACCAGAAATTCAGCTGGCGAAGACATCCTTGTAGCATGTAGGGCGTACGGCTTAACCGTCTTAAATAAAATGTTTATTAAACATCAACGACATCTCATCACCTATAGCAGCGGAGGCCACGAAACGCAAATAGATTATCACCTCTGCAAAATGTCGATGAGAAACCGTGTTAAGGACTGTAAAGTAATACTTGGAGAATCGCTAGTAAGCCAACACCGTCTGCTCATTACAGAATTTTTCACAGCGGAACCACTGAAAACACGGGCATCGTTTGGAAAGCCAAAAATCCGGTGGTATAATCTATCGAAGGAACGAAGCGCAAGATTTATCGCACTGGCTAAAGAAGTACTTCGAAATATAAATGGTATAGCAGACTCACTTAGCCCGCAAGAAATGTGGAACAGCATGCACGAGGAATGCATAACACTTGCAAAGTCCCATCTGGGGACTATATCGAAATACCATCACGTCGGCAAAGAAACATGGTGGTGGAATGACGAAACCAAACGAGCTGTGGCCGACAAGAAGAGTGGACAAAATGCGATCGGAGCGACGATATCGAAAAGCTCGACTGGCTCTTGAATACGAGCATCTTAAAAAGTTCGCAAAGAAAGTCCTGGCTCGAACTCGAGCGGCAGAAGCGGAAAACCTGTACCAGGAGTTGGAACAAATATCCTCACGATCGGCGGATAGAAGACAAGCTATCCAAGAAGTTCAAACGTCGTACAGTACTAAAATGCCAAATATTTTTAAGCTCGCTGCACAGAGGCGAAAAAATTCGACGGAAATAGCCTCGCCGAAATACATCAAAAATACAGACGGTCTCATACTAACAAATTTGTGATTTGTAAGTTGCTCAACAAACAGTTTCCACGTGATATCGTGCCGACAGCTGGTCTATTCGAGGAGGAAGTTTCGGACTTTTCAATCGAAGAAATAAGTATAGCAATCGGAAAAATGAAGTGGGCCAGACAGCATTCCATCAGGGTTTTGGTCGAAGATGGAGGGAATCGGCAGCAAATGGCTATCGAAAGTTTCCTTAAAAGCACCGAGATTCGTCTAAGGATTAACACATGGTATTTATCGACCTCGAGAAAGCATTCGATCGAGTGCCTAGGGATCTCATATGGGCCGCGCTGAGGTCTCAAAATGTACCGGAAACGTATGTTAGAATAATACAAGACATGTACGGAAACATGAAAACTGCGGTTAAAAGCTCTGCTGGACTAACAAGAGAATTTCCAGTTAATGTCGGAGTGCATCAAGGAAGCGTTCTTAGCCCTTTCCTCTTTAAAGCAGTACTCGACTATCTTTTGAAAGACTGCATGCGCGAAGCAAATGTAACGCCAATTCTCTTCGCTGACGACGCAGTTATACTAAGCGATAACGTCGAAGATTTACAGAACACCTTAGATTCATGGAGAAATGCGCTAGAGAGAAACGGGTTTAAAATAAGTCGTTCAAAGACGGAGCATTTGACGTGCCCATTTGCGCATCCGTTGCGACCTCTTCCGGATATAATGTTAGACGGAATAGTTCTTCCGAAAAGCACTATCTTTAAGTACTTAGGATCAATCGTTAACATGGAAGCAAAATGTGACGACGACGTAAACCACAGAGTGAGTGTGGGATGGATGAAATGGCGGGAAAATTCGGGAATCTTTTGCGACCGAAAATTTCCACCTAAATTGAAGGAGAAACTCTACACCACGGTTGTTAGACCAGCTCTTATGTACGGTTCACAGTGCTGGACAATGTACGAAGCGTTTAAAAACAAAATTACGGCAGCGGAAATGAAAATGTTAAATATGTCTTGTGGAGTCACTAAACGCGATTGCAATAGATCTACGCGTATAAGAGGAAGTCTACATATAAAGAATTCGGTAACCGGACAGCTTGAGGCGAATAGAATAAGTTGGTATTGCCACGTTCAAAGAAGATCTGCGGAAAATCCGGTTAAAAAGGCACTTTCAACTACGGTCACTCCAACTGTAAGAAAACGAGGTCGGAAAAAGAATTCCTGGATTTGTCAGATGGCAAATGCGCAACAACGTCTGGGGTTAACCACTGAAGCGATCCAGGACCGAGCATTATGTAGACGCGTTCTGCGGTCTGCGACATTAGCCAACCCCATAAGCGGACCAGCAGCGATGCAGTAAAAATGGGAAACTCGTTACGCATAAGTTCGTATAACGAGGAAAGGGTTAATAAAAGGATAAGAAGAAGAAGAAGGAGATAACTATTTTGCATCTTTCTGAGGTAGTTTAGTACACTTTGCTGGTCTATAGCATATCGATCTTTCTTCGCAAGTTAAGTGCATTCTTGTAAGCCAAGCCTGCTTTACACTTCCTTAAACTTCAGCTAATACCTTACACGTTGAGTGGCCCTCTTGAAACCCATACTATCTATCGTAGCATCTTTGCCAAGATTTTTGGGGTTATCCAGCATACCTCATAACTCCAGCATAAAATTCGCATGTTTTCCGACTAAATGGCAAGTTCAAGTGACAAGTAAAGGTTCACGTTGAATTCTAAGAAAATCAATTAATTTTTTTGCGAATTCATTTGCTTATCAAGTTCAAGTAGCACTGCGCCAAATCCTGGTGATGTCTTTCGTATTTATCCCCTATTCACTACAATGTTTCAATTCATATCTCTTAGTGCTCACCAATGACACAATTAACTGATATAAAATTCATTTTTTTCGAATTTTTTTTTAATGAATTATTGATAACATTTGCTCTACAATTCGTATATAAATCAAAGCAATTTGCTTATTTCAATAAATCGCAATAACTACGATTCCAGTGCGAATAAAATGTTGCCGCGTACGGTTGTTTTAGCATTTTTGCTACTTTTTGTAATGTGTTCCAATTTTATGGTAGCAGAACCACATTCGTTGCTTTTGAAAAGAAAAAGGACAAAAATGATGGACAACAGAGTAATGATTCAGAAAACTGTTTTGAAAAACAAAAGAGGTTGCAAAACTTCTCAGAATGCCGGATGCAATTCGTTTCAATGGTAAGTTTGAGCATATGAAAGTGTTGCTTGAAATTCAATTATTTTTCAAAAAAAAAAAAGACAATACCACTGTTCCTAGTCAGTGCAGAGTCGGCGGTCTTGAATTATTTCTCTACAATCACCTAACTCAAGAACATCTAGGATGAGAATTTTTTTCGGCGTTTGTTTCTGGTGGATTCGAGTGTCTTTCCAACTAACCAGTGTAATACGAAGCTGAGTTCATCGATTTACTTAGCAGTACATGGCTTACCAATTTGAAGTCGCCAATAATAGCAACGAAAGCCTGTAATTCAAAATTCGAAAACTAAATCAAGTTCATTCTGGCGACGGGCAGCCGACGTTGCCACTATCTTTTTAGTGCTCTTATATAGCGCGTATAAAAATGGTTCTAATCCTATATCCACGTATCTTCTCTTGCTAAATCAGACTAGTTTGATCAACTTGAAGTATTTGTGCTATCGACAGTACAGCTTTAATTTATATCATTTTCTTTAAGGCTCGATACTATCGTTACACTTACGAGTGCATCTCAGTCGCTAGCATCTTTCTCCTAACCTTCTACTTTCTTTATAGATCGATATTGGATGTGCCAACTCTATACAACAAAAAGGAAATCGAAAATTCCCAACATGTCTCTCAAGACCGTTGAAATGTCCACTGTATTTCCTTAATTACTTATTGTAGGTGGCGCTTCCGTGCGGGGCGGACCTGACCCTCAGTCAACAAGCTTTTTCAGCCAGATCGATCGTTTGCTAGCAGCCTCCAGTTTCGCACACTAAGTTGACTAAGGTGAATTTCCATTTACGTGCGCCACCTAAGTCGGTGTTAAGTGTCTTTTTTGCTTGACAGCATATAGGAGTACTTAGTCTTTCCCTCGTTGACCGCTAAACCTGTCTTTGCCACTTCCGTCTTAATACTCGCGAAAGCGCCACTGACATCACGCTGCTTTCTCCCGATTATGTCAATATCGTCGGCGTATGCGAGTAGTTGGACGGACTTTTGAAAGATAGTGCCTCTTGTGTTTGCACGTGAATTTTGCACTATTCTTTCAACTACGATGTTGAAGAAATCGCATGACAGCACATAGCCTTATCTAAATCCTTTTTTGACATCGAAGGTCTCGATGAGACCGTCACCAACGTTGATGGAGCAGCGTGCATTGTCCATACTCATTGGCAGGGGTGTCAAAGCTTTAATTCGGGGTCTGCATCCGAGACTTTTTTTTTTTTTTTTTTTAACTTTTAGCTTTTTTTACCGATTCTCATTCCTGGAGTAGCATCTCTCAATATCCGAGATCGCGCGCTTCTCATGCTCTTTCTTTCGTCTCCTGAGAAGCCACTGTTCATCTCACCTCTTTTGCTCCTGGAGTTCGTAAGCAGCTCTAGTTCGTCTATGCTCTGCTGCTTTGTATGCATTTTCTTGAGCTGCATGTGCTTGCCTGCATTCATCATCAAACCAGAGGTCTCATTGTGGTAGTCAGGTGAATCCCAATACATCAGAATAGCCGTTTGACTTCGAAATTCCTTCTTGTATTAGTATGTCTTTGCGCTGTTTTGGGTGACTCTTGACTACAACAAGGTTATGCTCTATCTGCCTCTAATTAAAAATCCAAATATGCGCTGCTTTTGCCGTCGATATCAGTCGATGTAGTAGATATCGCAGTTTTTTATCCTCTTTTTGTCCGGCCCATCCCATCACATTTTTTGGATGGCGGTTATGTCTGCCTTGCAGCAGTCTAGGGCCTCTGCTACTTGTTCGGCTGTACGTGGCCTATGACGGGACCTTCTGCGAGGAAATATCCGAAGTGTACTGTTCTTAATTTGTTCGCATGGGTTATCAACAATAGATTCGTGCTTGTGTTTCGTAGCTTTTGTCTTTTTTCCATTGCCGAGCAGTTACCACTCTGGCACAAGCTTCAACCTGGAGGGCCAGTCGCATTTTTGTTAACCATATGACGAGCGGTCGGTTAGACTGAAGCTCTTCCGTTGGTCCATAAAGAGTTAATCTTCCATCATCTCATTTCCGGACTTAGTCTTGAAAATCCATACCGGTCTGAGCTCCAAATATGTCGGAGTAGCCCGGGGAAAGACACCTTAGCCTTCTTTCCGGTAATTTTTCTTCAACATTGATCCCAACTGGAGAATTCATCCGTTGTCCCATTTATAGTGCTGCTATTTTTGTTTGCTGGTGAGCACTTATGCTTATAAGTTAAGCATGTCGATGGACAATTGATGTGTTAAAAACAGTTTCAGTATTGAATATCGCCAGGAGCACAACCGTAGATTAAATGACTCTCTACGTTGTCGGTAAACTAGTGCCTGCTTCCATTAGGAAGCTATCTGGCATCGTGGTGGTGTACTGCTGATTTGTGTCTTCTAAATCTGCAATTGATGCTGGCTTACTGTCATAGATGATTCGCGTATCCCTACAAACAACAGATTAAAGGCTTTAAACCGGTCGAAAATGATAGATGAATTTCTTACCGAACTCATTTGTCAATTGGTTCATCGATAAATGTGCAGTGTGGAATGTAGCGCCTTCTTGCTGAAACCACATGTCGACTAGGCTTGCATTTGGGCAAAAAAAAAGTTCGAATAAGAAATCAGCTTCGTCGCTGAAGACAATTTTTCGACAAAAAAGTGGATCTTTCTCTTGCTTTTCTAGAGCGCACTCACCGAAAATTAGACGCTTTGTCAGGTTGTTCGGCTTTAGTTCTTGTAAGAGCTGCATTTTGTAAGGTCTTAGATCAAGATCCCTTTGTAATATCTTTCACGGCCCGATTGCTATGAACGACGACGAATGGACAAATCACGGTGTTCGTTAACATTGGCAGATACAGCAGCAATATTTTCCTCTGTAAGCACCCTAAGCACATGGGTAGGTGGTTTGATGTCCAATATTGCGAAATTTGTGCGAAATTCGGTCAATATGGCTTAAATTGCTTGCTCAGTTGGTCGCTTATGACCATGAATGTAAAATGGTCCGAGTGCGCGAAAAACATTTTGCACACAACACGAATTTTGACAATTTGTGATCGTTGTTTGGGTGTAAATCTTTCCATTATGAAATGGCAATGCTAACTGAGGATGTTTGACTAACACATGTCACGAATCATGAGTGAGCCATCAATGATAGATAACTGAAAACTCAAATACCAAAACAAAATCCGTCCGGTACTATTAGTACAACTTACCAATCTTTACTTCTGAACTTAACTTAAGATGACCACTCGGGACGGTCATCATCTCGATTGCGCTTTCGAATGCCTGGCAGTCGTCAAGCCCTTTGTTATCCTTAGATTAAGTCCCGCAGAACCCCCTTTGCCATGATGTGTCTTTCTGGTGAAGCCTTCACGAATTATTTACTACGGTAGTAACACCATATCAGTTCTCCCAGAAACCTAAAATCGAATGATTGCAACACAAAACGATTGACGCAACATTTTTGGAGATTCCATTATTTCTTTTTTTTTTTTAAATAATTTTCTTTATCAAATTCAAGTAGCCCAGTGGCAAATACTAGTGACGCCTTTCGTATACATCCCGTGTTCACCACAATTTCTCAACTTAAATCTCTAAATGCTCACTGATGACTCAATTAACCGAAATTTATTTATTTATTTTCCAAAGAAAAAACATTTTATGGTTTATTGATAACAATTGCTTTGAAATTCGTACAAAAATAAAATAATTATGGTTCTTTTAGAAGATCGCAATAATAATTAATCTAGTGAGAATAAAATGTTGCCGCGTACGGTTGTCTTGGGATATTTGCTACTTTTTGTAATGTGTTCTACTTTGATGGTGGCAGAACCACATTCGTTACTTTTGAATAAAAAAAAGACAAAAATGGTCGAAAAAAGAGTTGTGATACATAAAACTATTGTGAAAACCAAACGCCTATGCATAACTGGTCGAAGAAGAGTACTATGCAGGCAAGGGTATGTTGAAGTATATTAAGCTGTTGCTTGAAATTATAATTTTTGTTTTTTAACGAAAAATTCTACTCCTAGGACATGTAGCGTCAGTGCTCAGTACAATTAAATCAGGAACCTCTAGGATGATATTTTGGATCGATGAGAAATATTCAGAGTTCTTCTTTTGCTGGATTCGGGTTTCCTTCCACCTTACCATTGCCATACGAAGCTGAGCTAATTAATTTCGCCTACCGATTCTGTGTTGCCTTATCAAGAATGTCGGCAAGACTCACGATATTTTTTTTTTCCCAAAATGTTGGCAGTTCCTTTAAAAGCAATTTGAAGTCGCCGAAAATGGGAACCAATCGGAGAATTTTTTGATGGCACATTCTGGCGACGGTCGGCCAACGTCACCATCTAGCCCTGTATCCCACGTACTAGTATCTTCCCTTGTGAAACTCGTTTAGAATCTGAGCGTCAAGGGCTTTCTTGGTAAGACTTCCCGATGGCCTTCATTGAAAGTGACAATGTAAGATGCAGTTTCCGTCAGTGTCCTGCAAACGATAAAAGTGAACTGGAGTGTCCTATACCGGCAGGTTGGAGTGTTTGCTTTATTCATCTTGTGAAAACAGATATTGAAATATCCGTATACGGTGAGAAACTGGGTGAATAAGTAGTTATCTTCGCCGAGTTTCAGACCATTCCATTAAGCCACATCCTTCATCAGGTTGGCAGCCCAATATACTTTGGAGTTCCATTGCTTAGTCACTGCGCGTTTTGTGAGCTCATTTGCCTCCTTGATTACTGCTTTTATTCCAATTTACTCCTTTTGGACATACTTCCTTTCTGCTGATAAAAAATCGATTGGGATCGCGCCTGAGATGGTTGGTTCCAACACAGTTCGGTGTGAGCTTGCCACGTGTAGATCTCTACGTCCCTGTGCTGCTGATATCCGCTTCCTGTAATTTTCTTGTCGGCGTGTTTTTGCCATGATCTCACAACCATATGGTAGTATGATGTATGTGATTGACATTAGGAGGCTTCTGGTGCTGGTCGGAGGACTTCCTATCTTTGGCATCAGTCTTGTGACGCTCGTTACGATTTCAGTCTCAAGTTGAGGGTTATCGAAATCCTCCTCTTGGTCAGGAGAACTATCGTATGAAACGTTAGAGAGATCAGGCTCCATGATTGGTCATAGATCATGTATTGTAAATCAGCTGCCGATTTTTGAGATATTTCTCGAACCTGCACAAGAAGTAAATTGGAATGTTGAAAGAATGTTCAAGGGCTTCAGTATATTACTCCACTGGGTTATGATTGTCTTAGTGGGCGGTTTTGGCAACGGTTTTTACTTCTTCGATAGCTCTGCTCATGGTGTGACCCTTTCTAAAGACATACTGTCTCGTGGATAGGTTTCTTGATTTTTCAATTGCATCTGCGAACCATTATCTCAGCATCTTTTCTGGGAGTTTCTCTGCACTGTCCATCATGCAAAGTAGTCTGTATCCAGTTGGAGAATTCGCGTTTCGCTGAGCAGTAGCTTTAACATGTGTTGGCATTCATTTCTAGCACTTCCATCGGTATTCCTTCCGGTTCGGTGGATTTTCGGTTTGTTTTCATTTGCCTGTAAGCTCAACCCTTCTTTGCTGAAATCTAGAAGTTTCCAATCTTTTAGCCAGAGTTAGGGTGTCTGATGAGGGGTGTTGCGAAAAGTATGGTCACCAACGTTTTTCACATATGGGAACGTTGGTCGGTTAAACCCCTTGTCTTTGCAAGGCGACCTTATTGCCTAGTCCCCAGTCACTATTGTTTTTTCGGTGAAGATATTCAAACTTCTGTGTTTTTCTCGTTTTGATGCCCCCATTGAGCTCGGTTCTGAATTGCGATAAAATGCCCTCCATAGGCTCAACGCGTCTTCTCCTTCCTTTGATGAACTTCTGTCTAAACGTCGGTGTTACGTGTCCCTTTTGCTTGACAGCATATACTTGGTCTTGCCCTCGTTGACCATAAACCCAATTTCGCCGGTTCCTTCTCAATACTCGCGAAAACGCTGTTTTATCACCGTCCGAGGACAATTTTAATGTCTAGGGCATTATTCGTACGTCCAGCAACATAAGTTGTATTACCTTTTTATGGTTTCGTGATTCTTCACCTCTGGGGGAATATGCGCGCGCGCAAATAAGGTTATAGTTGAGAAATATCCATGATACGGAAACTCAAGACTTGTTGCCTAATTCTGCTTCAAACTGCAACAAATCCGCATTGAAATAGGCGCTGCTCTTGCTATCGATAACAATCGCCGTCTTGTCTAAGGCCACCGATTCTGGCCCGGTTGAACGTGGTCTTTGAAAGGACCTAATATTCCACTTGCATATCCGAAGTTAGTTATTCTTAATTCGTTTGGATTGTCAGCAGTAGATCCATTCGCATCCGAGGCTTGTTTGTGTTTCAGAACTTTCGTATTTTCTCCATGATCGAGCAGTTTCCCCGGCGTCTAAACCTCTAACCTTCAGAGACAGCTCACTTAGACCCTAGCCAGTCACCCATTTGGGGATGCTGCTGTTGGTCCAGTAAAGCCTCATCTGCCATCATCTCTTTCCCAAGACCCTAATTTAGGCCTGGAAATCCATACCGCTCTGTGATCCAAATATGTTGAAGTAGCCCGGATAAGGTCTCGTTTGTTTTGCGGGGAATTACCCCGCTGCTGTTCCATTTATATTGTGTGCAGGTTAACACTCACGCTTATAAATTTGGCAAGTCGAATTCGGATGTATGTTAATCTATACCCAATGGTTGGCACTTCGAGGTAAAATAAGCACAATTGGGGTGTAGAAACAGCTCCGACCTCACAGCGTCTACTCTACATCACATCACCCAACCAATGTATGTATCCACATTGTATAAAATATACTTTGAGACCACGCGAAGCGCAGTCAGCCAGTATTCGACAGAAAAAACAACGCAAAAACTCCGATTCGGCTTAAAAATGAACTGCAGTTCTGAAGACTGATAACGATTTGTTTTAAAAAAAACCTCTTATGCCTGCTTTGATTTTTTTTTTAATTGCGAACGATCCAGATAAGACTTTTCGACCTTTTGAATTGTAGATTTGTAGTAACTTGCGTCTGCAGCTGAAGATAAAGACAAGTCAGTGAAAATAAAATGTTGCTATAAACTGTCTGTTGATTATTGAAGCCTGTGTCGTCATTGTGACAGCGAATCCCCTTCCATTGGCCCAATATAATATTTTACATGACAATACTTTACATTTATATTATGTATATATATTTATATCGCCGAAGGTGATGTAACTTTGATCATACAGGCAGATGCAGGCGGTTATCTCTCAACTTGTAACAGATCGAAGTGTTTTGAAAATATTTTTGGAGGTTATGTTTTAAGATAATTTTTCAGAAGAACCATTCATGATGTTTAGTCTTTGAAGATTATTTCTTTTAAATGTTGACAGTAACTGCCGCTGGCATGGTTCATTCTATAGTTCTAATTTTCGATGACGCGTTCAAGGATTTCGAGTAGTGTTTGGGCAATGACTGCAGTAATGATAGCCTCCAGTTGCTCAATCGTAGCCAACTTATACATGAAGGTCTTGGACTTTGTGTAGCCCCAGAGGAATAAGTCGAGAGGTGTGCTGTCATATGATCCAGGTACCCAATTCACCGGTCTAATGTGTGAAATTAATTGTTCACTGAATCGGTCGCGGAAGAAAGTCATCGCCTTACTGCTGTGTGCCAAGTGACAACATTATATTGAAAGCGAATGTTATCAAGATCGAAGGGCTTCAAATTCTGGCAGCAAATAACATAACGCGATAGTTGATGCCATTTCCAGTTACGTAGCTGGCCTCAGTTATAAACTCCAACAAACTAGATGAAGTGGCAGCTCCCGAAACTCTTTGAGTTATTCCGCACTCCAAAGATGGCTATTTTTCCTATTGATATAGCCATATTGCTAGAAATGGGCTTCACCACGAAACGAAATTTGGTTGAAAACAGTGGATCTTCTCCAAGCTTTTTAGGAGTCTAACTATTAAAATGAGGAGGATTCAGAAGATCGACCAGAAGATCAAACCAAGATCGCCAAGTTGTTGTATACGATAAGCCAAGAACGGAGGCGAACAGATTTATCACGGTCATAGCGTACACTCCCCGTTACCGCCGCTATATTTTCTTCACTCCGTGCTAGATGTGGTCTATTTGTTTGCGCATCAAATAGGGTTTCAAACTTTTCTAAAGTATAGCGAATTGCGCTACTCCGGCATATTTGGAGCTCAGACCGGAAAGGATTTCCAGGACTTAGTCAGGGTCTTGGAAAAGAGATGGTGGCGGACGAGCCCTATAAGGGCCAACGGCAGCGCTTACATCCCGGAACGGGTTACTGGCTTCGGTGTAACCGACCCCTCGTCTTAGGGGCACTCAAAATGGAACTGGTCCTCCAGGTTGGGGGTTGTGCCGCCGGGGTAACTGGCCGGAAATTTAAAAAAAAATTAAGTTACAAAGCATCGACAAGCCTCAGATATGGACGGATCTACTGTTGACAACCCACGCAAACGATTTAAGCACAATGAGCTTCGGATATGCACGTGGAATGTTAGATCCCTTAATAGACCACGTGCAGCCGAGCAACTGGCGGAGGCCCTAGACTAGACATAACCGCCATACAAGAAATGCGATGGGATGGGCCGGACAAGAAGAAGATGAAAAACTGCGACATCTACTACGGCAATTGCTATCGACGGCAAAAGCAGCGCTTATTTGGATGCGAATTTGTTGTCGGAGGCAGACTAAGACGAGAAGTACTCAGCTTCCGGCATGTGAGCGAGCACCGCGTAGCAATCCGCATCAAGGCTAAATTCGCCAACATAAGCCTCATATGCGCGCATGCCCCCACAGAGGAGAAAGATGGCGACACCAAGGATGCCTTCTACGAGCTCCTCAACAAGACCTACGAGCAATGCCCTAGCTATGACATTAAAATTGTCCTCGGTGATTTTAATGCAAAGCTAGGAAGAGAAGGTATCTTTGGTGGAACAATCGGAAAATATAGCCTGCACAACACCACCTCCGATAACGGATTCAGGCTAATCGAATTTGCGGCGGGGCGAAACATTGTCGTGGCTAGCACGCGGTTCCCGCATCTCGACATACACAAGGGGACTTGGAGAACTCAACAGTCAACCAGAATGATCGCATTGCGATCGACGCAAGACACTCCTCCAGCATTATGGATGTCCGTTCGTTCCGAGGAGCCAACATCGACTCGGACTGTTGTAGCCAAGGTACGGTTGCGGATATCCCAAACTACGCCAAGACAAACTAATGCTGTGAGAAAATTCGACGTCAGACGGCTACAATCGCAAGAGATCGCCAAGTCCTTTTCCGATCGAGTGTCTCTTAATCTCTTAAAAAGTCCAATGCCGCCAGCATCAAGCATCGAAGACCATTGGAAACACTGCCGAAACGTCATCAGAGATGCCGCTTCTGATGTGCTGGGTTTCACTCGTCCACCACAACGAAACCCCTGGTTTGATGATGAATGCCGGCAAGCACATACAGCAAAGCAAAATGCATATAACGCGGCGCTGCTTAGAAAGACCAGAGCTGCTTGTGAGCTCTATGAGCGGAAGAGGAAAGACGAGCACCAGCTTCTCAGGAGAAAGAAGAAAGAGCATGAGAAGCGCGCGATCGAGGAAATTGAGAGATGCTACTCGAGGAATGAGGTTCAGAAGTTTTGCCAAAAGGTTAAAATAACATGCCGCGGAAACAAACCCCGAACCGAAGCCTGTAGAGATGAACAAGGGAACATCGTAGTAGAATCGCAGTCGATGCTGAGGATTTGGAAAGATCATTTCTGCAGACTGTATAACGGCGATGACGGACCATATACCGCTGTCAGGCAGAATCAACCTTTCAATCTGGACGATGATGACCAACAATTCCGTCCACCCGACCTGGATGAAGTGAAGATAGCCATATCGAAGCATAAGTCCAACAAAGCTGCTGGAGCGGATGGCCTGACTGCCGAGCTCTTCAAAGCGGCAGGCGATGACTTGGTTAGAAGCATACACCAACTCATCTGTAAAATATGATCGCACGAAAGTATGCCCGATGAATGGAACCTCAGCATTGTTTGTCCAATTCTTAAGAAAGGAGACCCTCTGAACTGCGCCAACTTCAGAGGCATCAGTCTCCTTAACATCGCATATAAGATCTTATCCGCGGTATTGTGTGAACGCCTGAAGCCGTTCGTCAACAACCTGATAGGTCCATATCAGTGTGGCTTCAGGCCAGGAAAGTCCACCATCGACCAGATATTCACACTACGGCAGATCTTGGAGAAGACCCATGAGCCAGATCGATACCCACCACCTATTCATCGATTTTAAGGCCGCGTATGACAGCATCTATAGAGACGAGCTATATAGAGCAATGTCTTGGTTTGGCATCCTCGTAAAACTCGTCCGTCTGTGCAGGATGACGATGGAGAATGCACGCTGCTCCATCAAGGTCGGTAAAGATCTCACCGAGACCTTTGATGTCCAGAAAGGATTTAGACAAGGCGATGCGCTGTCATGCGATTTTTTCAACATCGCATACGCCGACGATATTGACATAATCGGGAGAAAGCAGCGTGATGTCAGTGGCGCTTTCTCGAGTATTGAGACGGAAGCGGCGAAAATGGGTTTAGCGGTCAATGAGGGCAAGACCAAGTATATGCTGTCAAGCAAAAAGGACAACCAACACCGACGTCTCGGACAGAACGTCACCCTCGACAGATATAACTTTGAGGTAGTTAAGGACTTTGTCTACCTAGGCTCTTCTATAAATACAGACAATGACACCAGCGCTGAGATCAAGCGAAGAATAACTCTTGCCAACCGCTGTTTCTTTGGGTAGCAAAGCATTTGGGTAGCAAAGCCCTCTCTCGGACAACAAAAGTTACCCTGGTCTATGGCGCAGAGGCATGGACATTATCAAAAACGGATGAGGGTACTCTTGGTTCTTCGAGTGATCTTCGGTCCCGTCTGCATTGACGGTGAGTGGAGGAGGAGATACAACGACGAACTGTATAGACTGTACAGCAATGTCGACTTAGTCAAAAGAGTGAAGATCCAACGACTAAGATGGCTGGGTCATGTAGAGCGCATGGACACCCATGCTCCGGTCCGAAAAGTCTTCAAATCCGCCCCCGAGGGACAGCGCAGTAGAGGAAGGCCAAGACTCAGGTGGCGCACGCAAGTGGAAGAGGACATCAGCCAACTTAGCGTGCGAAACTGGAGGCAGCTAGCCAGGGATCGAGCTGGCTGGAGAAGCTTGTTGACTGAGGCCCAGGTCCACCCCGGACTGTAGCACCACCTAAAGTAAAGTAAAGTAAGCGAATCGTGCGTTCGGTATGCCGATTATATGGACCATAAGTTGCTCTAAACTTACGAAACACATTCCCAGTATTTCACTGATTTTCGTAATACAACTTAGTACTTAAAATACCATATCAGTGCTACATGATGCATGCGTGATCTCTCATGAAAACGTCGCTGGAAAAGGTATCTCTTAAGGAATCACACGTTACATACCAGGTCTTCTGTTAAATTGAAGGTCGTCGAGCCGATCACCAACTTACTTACTTAGGTGGTCCTACAGTCCGGCTTGAAAAGCTCAGCTACCACAACCTCTCTAACTTCAGGTATCATCGATTGTATGACAGAAGTTTCTTCACGATTGTCTCTTGGCCCTTCCCATTTCTGGGTGAGTGTTTTTCTGAATATTTCCCATTCACCATTGCGTAAAGCATGGTTGAAGTGATTTCTCGTCTCTGTCTTAAGTTTGGCTAGTTTTTTTCTTTTTCTGGACAAGGTTGATGGAAGTCAGTTATGAATGCCCTATTAAGATTAGCCAATATTGTCTTTATATCTGAAATTTGTGTTTGTGCTACATTTACCTAGGTTTTCCATCAGTTATTGGCAGTCTGTGGATTTAGTTTGTCTGAGTTTTTCAGATAGAGTAGTACCTAATTCAATGGCAAATAAAATGTGGCGATGGTCCGACATCGAGTCAAGCCAGTCCTTAAAACCATTTTTCATAAAAGTAGTGCATAGAGTGAGATCTAGGACCTCTGTCCTAATGCTATTTATAAATGTGGGGTTACTTCCCTGGCTTAGAATTTGTAGGTTGTTTGAATAAATAAATTCTAGTAGAGTTCAACCCGTTTGTTAATGCTTGAGCTGCTCCAGATCATATGAAGAGCGTTTGCGTCGCAGCCTGCAATTTTATGCATGTTCTTTTTTCCACAGTATTTCATAAGTCCCTTTAGTGGCAAGAAGTCCACGTCACTGAAGGAAGCTGAGTATAAGTCCTGCTAACAGAGACTTATTAGTGACAGCTATAAGCATGGGTGGCATCTAATAGTCTGGGCATAGAGATAGTGTCTTCTGATGTTCCAGCACTAGAGCTCTTGTCCTACATCTATTGAGTTGTCTGTGCCAATTTTTGTTGTAGGCTGGCAATCTGTTTGGAGTTTTTGTGCTTGAAATATCAAACAAGAGATCAGAACCAACAAATGGTTTCTTAACAAGACGAATCTTCGTTTCGCTTCGCCTACAAGACCTTTGGAGTTAAGGCCATTCGCTGCCATGGAGGCTACAATAAATCGTTATCTCATGATCAATTTCGAGATACGAATTCTTTCTATATCAAAGAGTGTATTTCTTACCAGTTTATGAAACAAGAGGTTCACCAGCAACTTAATAGCATGAGCCACTCAGAAGTGTACACAAATCTAGTAAAAGCCAGATAGATGCTGTTGCCATTTAAAATGCATTTATCAGACTTTTTCGCCAGGCCCTTTTGTCATAAATTTTTGTAATAATTTGGAAAAGGAAAATCTCTTTTTAAATGAAATAGAAATCACATGATATGGTATTCCTAATAAAATGTGCTAGAATACCACAGGGTTCCATTCTGTCTCCCACACTGATTTCATCATCGTTTTCCTCATTAATAGAATCTTCAGCTTTATCGGTAGGGGCATGTGCTCATATAAGGCTGCATTTTTTTTTTGTATATTTTTCTTTTTAACTTACTTAAGGCTTCCATCATTTAACGTTCCTTTTTCTTTTCTCTTTACAGGTAGAATCTTTGTAAATCACTACGTAACTTAAGAAACCGGAGGGATACTTTTTTTGTTAAAAAAAATTTGAAAATTGTTTATGACTTGAATAAAATGAATTAAATTTAAAACCAATCTAACTGTTTGATTAGTTAAACTTTAAGGATAGGCTCATGTAAGCTACACACCCACATAAGTCTCAACAAATTGGATGGTCAATGGGCAGTCTATTTATACTTTAGGGCAGTTAAAAGGAGGATGACAGAATAATGCACTTAAACATGAGATGAATGTGCTCGTCCTCGGAAGCCCAAATGACAAATGCAAGCTGTTATAATCGTCAGTCCCAGAGTCATTAGAGATAGATTCTTCAGGTAAAGGATTTACTATAAAGCCCACTCTTTAGAACGAGTGACGATCAACGAAAATTTAATTTATATTAGCCTATGCAACAGAGAGGCGTTCGAAAAGAAGAAAAGTATAGTGGAGTGCTAGTTGTGACAAACTAAATCGTATTAACGCTTTATCTGCACAGGAACGCAGTTAACCGGTATGGCAGTAAAATTATCTAAAATAACAGGTGATTCTTTTAGAGGTACTTTTTCCAGAAGGGATTTCATGAGAGATCACTAATACAAATATAATAGTATTTTTGCTTACTATTATTTGGCATTTTACAACGAAAAAACTTAGCTTGGCAGTGTATTTATGTATATTAAATATAGCGGAGGTAGGGGAAGGGTTACGCGACAACAGTGATGAATCGATTTGGCGCCGTTCTCAACTTTTCGTATGCAACAACTTCGCGATCTTGGTTTAAAAGCATAGAAAATTTAATTCGTTGGAGAACTGAAGCTGGTCGATCTTACGAATCCTCTTTGTTTTAATAGTTGGAACTTTGAAAACCTTCAAGAAGATTCACTGTCTCAACCGGGTGAAGCCCATTCCTGGCTTAATAGCCATATTTGGAGTGCGGAGCTACCCAAATAGGTACAAGGGCTATCATTTTATTAAGATATCGCTGTTTTGGGATTTATTGGGTGGTGGAATTGTCGGTTAATATTTCTTGAAAACTGAGAGCAGCCAAAATGTAACTGGGAATGGAGTATGCTATCCGGCGTATGATAACGAAGTATTTGCTGTCCGAAATTTAAGCCTGTGGGCTTAACAACATTTACTGCCACATGCCATATAGCCCGTGGCTTTATTGTCATAACAATAATTTCACACTCAGGACCGGTGAATTGGTCGCCTATACTCGTATCATGTCACATCACATCTCAAGACATTTTATTTTGGAACTACATACTCGTTCAGAATACATGTATAAGTCGGCCACGATTGAGGAATTGAGAATGGACCATGTAATCCGCGCTTAAAACCATCATTTGAAAGATGTAATTATCCTAATCCTATTTTGAAGGTTTTTTTTTATTTTAAAAAAAAGTACCTCTTAAAGAATCCACTTTTTATTACTGCAAACTTATGGAACGCTGCTGAAAACAAAGGAAAACCTGGTAATGGATTATTTTTATAAGAACGCAAATACCTTTCATTTGTGTCCTGTCGAATTTTAAGAGCAGGAAACTCCAGAATTTGCACAGACTCTTCTTCTAAAAACTTTGGGCATCGACAGTATACCTAAAAAACTTTCCCCAGAGCGCCAAATACATGGGCGATCTTTAGAGAGGCATCTAATTTAGTTCAGAAGTATTAATCAAGTATCTGATGTAAGATGCGTGGCCACAATCTGAAACATATTTTTAAAAAACAGGACCTCTTGATTAATCTACAAAACACCAATATTTTCATTGTCTTTATACGAGTATCAAACGAGGCCATAAGATACTTATGGATCACAAAATAGCTATTTCGCAAGACCAAGCAAAAATCAAAAATATTTAAACTAAGCAAGGATAATGAGAACGACTCGAACTGCGGGAATAGAAGCAGCTAGACAGGCACTAGTAAAGGGTGTTTTTTTAAGAGCTTGAAAATTTTAAATAATAATACAGGACAGAAATATTATTAACTGCATATAAACCGCACCAAAGAGTCAAATTAATTGGATTTAATGGTGATTCGTTAACAATTTGAGGATTATCTTCGGTCCAAACACGGCAATTTTTCTTGTTGACGAAGCCATTTAACCAGAAATGAGCTTCATCACTAAACACAATTCTTCGATAAAAATGGTCACCTTCGGTTAGTTTCAAATTAGCCCAATCAGCAAAAATGCGACGAAAACGATGGTCATTAGGCTTTAATTTTTGCACAAGCTGCATTTTATAGGCACGTAAGCCAAGATTCTTATGTAAAATTTTCCACGTAGTCGAAGGTTAAATGCCAACAAGTTGAGAACGGCCACAAATCGCCATTTCGGCGTCTTCTTCAACACATCGTGCTATAGCAGTAATATTCTCTTCAGTACGCACATTTTTTTGTCTTGTTGATAGTTTTAAATCGAGAAGAGTAAAATTAGTGCGAAAACGATTAATAACTGCACGAATTGCTTGCTCACTAGGCCGATTATGTTGACCGTAAAATTTACGAAGTGCTCTATGAACTTCACGAACAGATTTGTTTTTTTTCAAAGTAAATTTGTACAATTTAGAAGCGTTTTTCTGGCATTAAACGATTCACAATGAATTGTCAAACCAATTGAACAGAAATGTCAACACAGTTTGACTACTATTGTAATTCATGAGAGTCAAAATAACTAGTTGTCACTAAGCAGCCACCCTGAACAAAGTCTCCGAACATGGGGTCTGAACGATAATAAAAAAGCCCAACTGCGAGACCAAAAAAGTGCAGAAAGTTCATTTATCGGGCCCTGTCCAAACTAAAATAGAAAACAAAACACGAAACAAAACTATACACAGTCAGATACAGGCACGATCTAGATAATCTTACCAACTCCAAAAAAATGATTAGCCCTTCTTCTTGATAGGCAACAATTATGAATACGGTGCGGTTCACTTACAGGTCATTTTGCAGATTGGGAATGATTCCATCACCACCACCATCACGTCGGCAAAGAAACATGGTGGTGGAATGACGAAACCAAACGAGCTGTGGCCGACAAGAAGAGTGCATTCCAAGCGTGGACAAAATGCGATCGGAGCGACGATATCGAAAAAGCTCGACTGGCTCTTGAATACGAGCGTCTTAAAATGATCCCAAAGTAAGTCCTGACTCGAACTCGAGCGGCAGCAGCGGAAAACCTGTACCAGGAGCTGGAATAAATATCCTCATGATCAGCAGATAGAAGACAAGCTATACAAGAAGTTCAAACGTCACACAATACTAAAGTGCCAAATATTTTCAAGGTCGCTGCACAGAGGCGAAAAAATTCGATGGAAATAACCTCGCCGAAATATATCAAAAATGCAGACGGCCGCTTACTAACAAACAAAAAGGAAATTTGTGACCGGTGGCTTGAATACTGCAAGGAGTTGCTTAACAAACAGTTTCCACGTGATATCGTGCCGGACCGCTGGTCTATCCGAGGAGGAAGTTTCGGACTTTTCAATCGAAGAAATAAGTATAGCAATTGGAAAAATGAAGTGGGCCAGACAGCATTCCATCAGGGTTTTGGTCGAAGATGGAGGAAATCGGCAGCAAATGGCTATCGAAAGTTTTAAATAAGTTAAAAAGTGGACAACCTATGCCGAATCAATGGAGAAGTAGCTAAGTAGCTTCTTGGTTCCATATACAAAGGAAAAGGCGACACTCGAGAATGCAATAACTACCGTTCAATCAAGCTTATGTCACACACGATGAAAATAGTCGAAAGAATCTTAAACGAACGTCTTCGGCAAATAATAAAGCTCGATAACATCCAGTGTGGATTTGTTGAAGGAAGATCGACGGTGGACGCTATCCAAAGCCTACGGATAATAATGGAAAATCACCGAGATTCGTATAAGGATTGACACGTGGTATTTATCGACCTCGAGAAAGCATTCGATCGAGTGCCTAGGGATCTCATATGGGCCCCGCTGAAGTCTCAAAAGGTACCGGAAACGTATACCATATTACAATAATACAAGACATGTACGGAGACTTTAAGACTGAGGTTAAAAGCTCTGCTGAACTAACGAGAGAATTTCCAGTTAATGTCGGAGTTCATCAAGGAAGCGTCCTTAGCCCTTTCCTCTTTAAAGCAGTACTCGACTATCTTTTGAAAGACTGCATGCGCGAAGCAAATGTAACGCTAATTCTCTTCGCTGACGACGCAGTTATACTTAGCGATAACGTCGAAGATTTACAGAATGCCTTAGATTCATGGAGAAATGCACTAGAGAGCAGAGGGCTTAAGATAAGTCGTTCAAAGACGGAGCATTTGACATGCCCATTTGCGCACGCGTGCTTCCTAAAAGCACTATCTTTAAGTACTTAGGATCAATCGTTAACATGGAAGCGACATGTGGGGCTAATCACTGAAGCGATCCAGGACCGAGCATTATGTAGACGCGTTCTGCGGTCTGCGACATTAGCCAACCCCATAAGCGGAGCAGCAGCGATGCAGTAAAAATGGGAAACTCGTTACGCATAAGTTCGTACGAGGGCGGGTCAATAAGTCCGTGACTTTTGGATTAAAACACAGATTTTTTGATAAAAAAATAATTTTATTTTTCAACGTAGTCTCCCTTGAGCTCTATACACTTTGTCCAACGCTTCTCCAATTTTTTTATCCCTTCCAAAAAAAATGATTTGTCGAGGTCCTCAAAATAGGCCTTTGTTTGCGAGATGACTTCATCATTGGAGTCAAATCTTTTTCCACCAAGCCATTTCTTCAGGTTTGGGAACAAGAAGTAGTCGCTCGGAGCCAAATCTGGACAATAGGGTGGATGAGGGAGCAATTCATAGCCCAATTCATCCTTCCTGTGAAGTTGTTACACGATTGCGTTTGTGGTCGACTGTGAGCAAACGCGGCACCCATCTTGCGGAAAGCTTTCTCATGCCCAAGTGATCATTCAAAATTGAAACCACTGAGCCACGCGAGATCCCTACGGCTTCCACAATCTCTCGCACTTTCAATCTTCGGTCGGCCAACACCATATCGTGAATTTTTTCGATTGTTTCGGGTGTAGAGACCTCAACTGGGCGTCCAGGACGTTCGGCATCTTCAGTGCTTCTACGGCCACAACGAAATTCAGTAAACCACTTTTTTTACCATTGAAATCCCCATAGTATTTATCAAGCTTAGCCTTGGTCTCGGTAATGGTTTTTTTCGCAAGAAATAATGCTTAATAAGCACACGAAATTCACTTTTTTCCATTTTCTCCTCAAATTAGTGAGTAGTCTGATAAAAATAGCTGTCAAACACAAACTAACTGACGCAGCAAGTTTAAATTTTGACAGGAGTCAACTGACAGATGCCTGTTGACAGGAGCAGTGTTGCTGTTTCAGTAAAGAGGTCAGAAATTCAAAAAGTCACGGACTTATTGACCCGCCCTCGTATAACGAGGAAAGGATAAGAAGAAGGGAATGATTCCAACTAGCATATGTAGATTTTACTGTAAAACAGAGGAGTCTGGAGATGATCCAGCAAATAGGACTGATCCGATTCGCAGCGATATTAAGCAGTTAGTAGAAGATAGGGACAAACAAGGATGAGGACGTGCTACAAACTACTCAATCCCCTTTGCTTTGAGCAATTCAAAAGGTAGTTTGTCCGCTCTCGGGTCTTTTTGGTTTGCGGTCCAGATACTGCTCTTCAGAGCAAATGTTGGTTGGCTTTACCATAAGCAGCCTGCAAATGCAGTCGTTCCAAATTTTCAGCTCCGAGTGTGAATCTTCCCACCCTTAAAGTATGTCTACACGTTTTGTATCATTTGTATCATTCCAAATATCATGTCTATATGTTCATCTCTCTATGGTCTTAAATCAAGCACTTCCCTGCTTCTTTTTTATTTACTTTTTTCTACAAACTGGTGTTCAGGCCATCTTTTTTAGTTTTCGAATAAGCTCTAGCTGCACTCCTTCCATCACTATTCTGGCAGCAGGTATATTTACACCTGCATTACATGTTAGTGGTCTGAGTTGATGTTAACTCCTTGAAACATTCGGACAACTAGATGGTATTTGGATCAAGTGATAACCAGGTTATTTCGTGGATGTTGATGTTTGGGGAAACCACGTAGCTATAATAACGTCGTCATTCGCAAAGTCGATTAGGTTGAGTGCATTGTTCGAAGCTGGTGACAAGAGAGGGCCCCATACAATTTTTAACGATTTCCCCATCAATTGGCAGTCTAATAAAAAGCAGGGCAACACCAATACTGGTCTTATCCTTACCATTTTTAGGTGTCGCTAAAGTTTGCCACAATTGGGTCAGTAACAAGCTGTCGGTCATAGCTCTTGTTGATGGGCAACACAATCGGTAGTGCATATCAGGACTTAATCGCAAGACCCTGGGGCGCCCCCGAAGCGCATCGCTGAGTGTGGTTTAAACCATAAATGCGGTACCTGGAACGTTTAATTGGTTTTGACTTATCGTGGAGTTGCAAATAAGTGATGGGCTCCGTACCCCTAAGATCGACAAGAAGTTTTATGTCGGCCATGACTAAAAATGAGGCTGGAACTCTGCCTTTAACACAGTTCCGCTTTGATACGAGTAACACTGAAATACTGTCAGTGTTGGCCCAGCGCATCTTCGTTTCCACGGATGTAGGGGAATCCCGAGAAATTGGGGGTTTATCTCAGCCCACAAATCTGGAAGACGAGTTCGAAGAAACGATCATTGGCCTGTTCCAAATCAGTGCTGCTCCTGCTCTCTGTAGAAGATATCATAGTTGTTCGTCCTTTTTTTGGTCAGCCTATACCATTGTACGAGTACTTCTTAGACGGCAGTGATGTTTACTTTCTGGCGATTTAGGGTCCCATTTTATTGTTCGCCTGCAATGGACTGTTTGGGGTCCGGACACTCCACGACGTGGGGGTAGTCGTCAGTAAGTGCATTCATATCCCAGGCTGTTTGTTGTTTCACAAAAAGAAATCTCATTTCTCCGACTCGTAGATTGCTGAGACATCTGCATCCGACCGTATATACTTTTAATTTAATAATATCGCTTACTCCAATGACGCCTATGGCCCTCGAAAATTGTGACTTTCTGACAGACAGAACTCTACTCATTGGGTATAAGCCTTTGAAAAATATGCAGATCTCTCAAAAGTAACGAAATATATAAAAAAAAAAAAAAAACAAACCCACAGTGGAAATATGTCGCGGAGAATAGTCCCCTCCACGTTTGCTTTCCTCTTCTTTGTACTCGTACGGCCGGAGAAAAATATTATCACACAAGTATTCACCGATGTTGGTGCTCGTCAAAATTTCAATCCCAAAACTATTTGCGAATTCCTTTTTTGGACAATGTAATTGCCAACAGTTATTCACAGTACATTCGCTCCACTTAAACATTTAGTTGCAGCAATAAAACTTTATGGCTTAATAAAATATTTCAGGAGAACGGTATCGGTACAACCTCCAGTGGGCTTTTATCCATAACGAAATTAGATTTCCGGCCAATCCATCCGAAATCCTTTAGGTCCCCAACCGAGAGAGAGAGAGAGAGAGAGAGAAAGTAGCAGTATGGAGCTAAGTGGATGTAACCAGCAGCTACAGCGCCAGAAACAGCAGTAGCAGAAGCTGAATCAGCTAACAGCCAAAAGCATGCCGAATTCCGAATGCCACCTCTGTGAAATTTTTATTTCATTCCAGATACGAGTACATCGGTGGTTAAGGTAATTCCATTTTATTTCCCCCCACACACCAACACATAGTCTCACGTACGAGTATACAAATGTATCTGTGAAGAACGCAAAAACCTACATGTGTCAAGTATTGTGACCAGGAGGGTTATATAGGCACCTCTGTACTGTTGTGCCGTGGCGCACGATTGTATGATTGTACAAATATGAGTGTAGGTACAAGTGGATTTTTTTTTCGCAACACGAGACTATTGCCAATTGGAGCGACGCGCCAGGACTCGGTGCGGGTTGAGGTAAGGCAGAATAAAAGTGGTGCCTCGGGAGGCTAAAGGATGCACAGCACGGAATTAATTAAATATCTACCCTTACACCAAGCGCGTGCACGGATCCAGGTTCAACCGCGCATAAAGCCAACGTTCCAATCAATCTTCAATTGGATTTACCGTTTCAGTTTTTTGTTTTTATTTTTATTTTTTGTGCATCGTTGTTGTTGTTGTTTTGTTTTTTTCGTCCTTATTTTTGTTTTGTTGGTTCGGCTTAATGGTTGAGGCTTAATAGTAAGGTTGATGAACAGTGTTGCCAGTTTTTGACTTGTGAAACATCGGATACAGTTTGATTTTGATTCGAATTCCGATTTTCGATAGACGCCATTCTGTGCCACATTGGCTTGTCCATAACATACACGTCTTCTGTGGTCCATTGCCCCTCTTACATATTTTAACGATATTTTCAGAAAATTTCAACCATATTCCGCCGGAGCTTAAACTATGTATTAACTAAAGTACTCGTATTTAGATTGATAGATCCGATCTAAACCTGGGCCTTAGTCTTCAAGCAGCTAGCCCGATCACTTGCTAGCTACATCTGCGCTGATGTATTTGGCGCTTGCAACTGCCGAGCCAAGGTAAATGAAGTGCTCGACTAACTAAAAGTTACTATACGTCATATGCCAATGTTGTTTGTTGTTGTCCTAGTTAACGGACATTTTGACCGCTTCTGCCTTAATACTCAAGAAAGCTTCATTGACTGCTCGCTGTTGTTGATCAAAAAGTTAAATGTCATCAGCATACGCAAGTAATTGTGCTGACTTAAAAATGATCACGCCTATTTCGTATGCCAGTTAGGTTTGCACGATTCTGCCTAAGCCGAAGTAAAGACTTCGCTTTTGCTTATTTAATTCATTACCGACCTCCGTGGAGTAGCGGGAATCCTCCACAGTCATTCTTCACAGCATGATGAGTAAAGGAGGGCTGTCAAAACCATACAATGCGTTTAATTGCTCATCCAACAAATAGATGGTGAGTATTGATCTGAAATTTTCGGATAATTTCCAAAATCTTCTGAAGTGTGAAATCTTTCCTTTTTCTAGTGCATGCTCTTAAAAAGGTCATCTCAAGCTTCTTCAAATGGTTCAGCAGCCAGTTTGTCTAAGCCAGTAGCCTTATAAGGCCGTAACTTAGGGGGACGGAAAACGAAAAACTGTGATGACTTCGTCTATGGTGCCTAGAAATGGTGTTATGGCAATCACATCCATCTTACGGAGAGTAGACTGTGCTCTAGAAATTGGGTAGGCACTGAGAGATGGCACTTGACAATGTTTAGTTGTAACTGTTTCTCTACATCAATTGTGGTAATATTCGAGTACTGGTCAATGTTCATCCGCACTCGACTTGCCAAACTGTCAAGCGCAAAGTATTGACCAGTACACAAACCTAGCAGCACTATAAACGGGACAGCGGAGGCATTGAAGCCCAGGTCGATAAGCATTTCCGAGAGTAATTCGCTTAATAGCAACGGGCAATGCTCACATCCCCGACTGTGCCTCGGGGTTCTTTGTACAAACTCTTTTTTTAATGCAAATCTGGAGAGGACATCTTTGGTAGTACTGCAGGGCACTATCTCCGATAACGGATGCAGGCTAATCGACTTTGCGGTGGGGCGAAACATTGTCGTAGCTAGCACTAGAAGAGGACTTGAACAACTCCTAACCTATGAACCGTCAAGCAGATCGACGCAAGACACTCTTCCAGTGGATT
The DNA here is from genome assembly GCA_928272305.1 of Volucella inflata. Classification (NCBI taxonomy): domain Eukaryota; kingdom Metazoa; phylum Arthropoda; class Insecta; order Diptera; family Syrphidae; genus Volucella; species Volucella inflata. The sequence continues at coordinate 104,971,128 of OV743719.1, forward strand.
GTGGATGTCCCCACGCTCCTAGGAGCCAACATTGACTTGTTGTAGCGCCAAGATACGGTTGCGAAAACACGAAAATGAGCGAGCATGGTAAGGAGTTTTGACGTCATACGACTAAAATCGCCATCGTCAAGTATCGATTAACAGTGAGTGGCAAAACCCATCAAAGATGCCGCTTTGGATGACAAACATGGCACGGATACAAACTCCGAATCGTAGCCTGTATAGACGAACAAAGGAACATGGTAGTGAAGTCACAGTTGATGCTGTGTATTTGGAAACAGCAATTCTGTAGACTGTTTAACGGCGCAATCAGACATAATAAGCCTTTCACCCTTGTCGATGTAAACCAACAATTTGACCACCCTACCTGAATAAGGTGATCGCCTAAGAAATTCTATCTGCTGCTAGATCCCTATCAGTGTCGCTTCAGGCCAGGAAAGTCCACCATCGACCAAATATTCACACGACAGTAGATTTTGGAGCAGACCCATGAGCTTCAGAGCGATACATAATACCTCTTTATCTGCACTGCATCGATATAAGGCCGCGTATGACAGCATCTATAGAGACGAGCTATACAGAGCACTGCCTTATTTTGGCATCCTTGCCAAACTCGTAAGTCTGTGCAGGATGGCGATGGAGAATGCATGCTGCTTCATCAAGGTCGGTAAAGGTCTCACTGAAGCATTTGATGTCAAAAAAAGGATTTAGACAAGGCGATGCGCAATCATGCGACTTCTTCAACATCATACTTAGAAGAATGGTGCAAAACCCACGAGCAAACAGAAGAGACACTATCTCTTCAGTCTATCACTGGATGAGGGTCCTCTTGGCGGCTTTGAGAGGAAAAATTTTTCGGTTGAATGGAGGAAGAGATACAACAATGGCTGAGTAGACTGGGTCAGGTAGACGAGCTAAAGATTGACCTGGCTGCAGACGCTTGCTAGTAAAGGCCTACGAGTATGTCTAGAAAGTCGATGTTATCTCTTCGGAATGTTAGGGTTTAAAAATGAATTTGGCATGGTCTCCACCAAATCCTCTCTTGCTACTTCAAATACCTCTACAGGAATACCATTCTCTCCGGCTGCCTTGTTATATATGAGTTCAGGTCTCGCATTGCTACCTTTCTGGCTGACAATGGATCATTTCCTATGCACAAGCAGTTCTTCCGTGTCTTCAACACTGACTTTCACTCAACTTACAACTTATTGAGAATTCAGCACATTACTTCAGTAACTTTAAAAATCTTCTAAGACTTGAGAAAAAAATATCTTAACCTGGCATCCCTGTTTCCAGGTATCGATTATTTGGATCTGCATTTGATTTGTTTTAATGTGCAGCCTGCACTTTGGGTTTGATTACCCAGAACGCATAAACAGAAGATATGAGTGCGCCGTAACAATGTAATCAGTGGGGTGAATATTTTGCGTAAAATTTGCAGTGCATCCAGATGGGGGATGCCTTCAGTGTCTACTGAATTGGGTTTAAGGTATCTGTTTCGATTATTGAGTGTAGGTACAACATATGGGGCGAAATAGAACAGCAATTTTACGAGTACAAAGGCTCGAAACTTATTAGACTGACATTAGCAACCAAAGCTTTGTCAATAAGTGGGTTTATTTGAGCTAACAAGCGGTTCTTTTGTGGGGATGGGGGTGTTTTTATGTGCAGTAATTACATGAAAACTTGTGTCTTTAGGGTGTGTTCATTGAGTTTGCTTGTATGATGATGGTTACAAGAATTGTGCTTGTTCGGAATGACGCATGAATGGGAATTGGGTTTTAGTGAATGTCATTAAGGTGTTCTAAGTCATACATATATATGTCGTCCCAGACTTGGTGGTAATAACACTACTACTGTAGACGACTTTCTTTTATTTAAAGTGATAGTCCCCTTAAGAAGAAATTTTAAATAATCAGTCAGACCTCTATTTGGAAAGATCTACTTCAAACAGAGTAATTCAAATTGCTTCTTGACCCAATGCCTATACTCCAATTGGTCTGAGAAGCGGCACCATGTCGTTGCTATTTAAAAAAAAACACTCTGGCGCTGGCAGACCGGTATGGGCCATGGCCTAGCTTCTTGATACTCATTTGTGTTGCTCATGTTGTCATTTTTGTCACATCTGAGCGGGGCCTTCGGTTTATCGCCGAGTCCGAACGGCACTCCTTAGAAGCTTTTTCGTAGCCAATTTTATTTTCGGGATTTTGCCATTGCCCGCCGAAAGGGTGATGGCGATTTGAAAAATTGTTGGTGACCCAGCCAGGAATCGAACCCAGACTCTCTGCGTGATAGTCCAATGAGCTAACTATCGCGCCATCAACATCGCCATCGCCGTCGTTGCTATTTACCATTTGGAAAACAGCTATTAGCTGCTACAGTCGGACATCGCATCGAAAACTAAGATGTCACTTAAAATGATTGCGCAGTTTGCCATAGTCGTGTAGATCAACAGGAAGAATGACAGCAACTAAATTGATCAAATTTTTTAGGCTATCAAATTCATTATCGGTTGCCAGGCAAGTGCTTGCTTAAAAGTTTCTTAAGTCTTTACTAGCTCCAAATATTCGGTAAAGGGATCAGGAGGGAGTGTCCGACTGGAACATTTCTCGAGATCACACCATTACCCAACTTTTCCTTTAATATTGAAGGTCAATTGTTTGACCAGATATGTAGTACGTGGCACCATCTTCTTGGAGCCATATATCACTGATGTCAAGACTGTTCAATTCCGGTCAAGAAAAGTCTTCCAACCTGGTATGATAGCCAACTTCATTGATCTTAATATGGAGATCATTTTCATCGATGGAAAAATACGGTCCAGTCGCACATTCGGCAAGAAATCCGCAATATACCGTCATCCATCATTTTTTGTAGATGCTGTGGAGATTCTTGAAGCGCATGTGGGTTTGCTGCTGTCCAATAACAAATAATTATTGACAAAGCCATTGAGCTAAATATGTGTTTCATCGCTGAAGATGATACTCGTATTTCAATGAAATTCAAGATTTCCTTCAAACTTTTGCAGACCCAAATCGGAGAAGTTCCAGAGCTTAAAATGATCAAAAGGCGTCAGTTCTAGAGTTAAGTTGATCTTGCTTTTGTATTGAACCACTATATCATCCTTTCACGGCAATCTCGCCATTCAACTTTATGTGGTTAAAGTCCCATCTCAGTAGCCTCTCATGCTTTATTTTCAGAAGCCCCAAACTGGACCGCAATTCAACCTTCAACAAGTCTGACTGATTCCATACAATTAATTGTACCCCTGCATCCTCATACTAAGGTGTACCTTGATATTCTGGAGAGACAATATTCGAATTGACATTGTGTTGAGATCTTGTATTCGCCTTGACAAATACAAGGGTCATATGACATCCCCTCTAATCTTATTTCGAATAATGTCATGTAAGCCAAATTCTCGCTGGTCCAGATGGTATATCTCCTCTTCTTCTAAAGAGGTATTCTTCTACGCTGACGAAACAACTGCGTAAGCTTCTTCATCAGCCATACTCTTCAAGACTCTTTCCGAACAAATAGAAAACCGCACTTGTCCAGCCCGTCCATAAAAGGGACGAATCTCCTTTTCTCTCCTCCTACAGACCATTCTCTTCTTTCTAAGGTCATGGAAACGATGATAAGTCTCATGTGCTGATCATGAGACATCTCGAAACATAAATCTTACCAATGGCAGTCAGTAGGGCTGCCGTAGCAATAGGTCCACCAATGACATGTCGCACCGAAAAGTGGAACCAAAGCTTACATCAATCTGGTACGGGTGCCAATGACAACCTACGTTGGAATGACCACATATTCAATGTCGCTGAAAATGCTTCGAAATATCTGATTTCCACAGATGTTGCAAGAAATACGAGTAGTTCACAGCCTGACCCATATTTGGTCAGATAATCTCAAAATATCTGCACACTTTCCAGATAAAATTCAAAGCTGTGCGATAAAGTTCATAGGTGACGCCGATATATTGCACAGTCAATACCATTTATACGCCGTCTTAGCGTCTTGTTTTATCACTTTTTCACCAGCGATGCTACACCGAAATTTGCGGTAGCACTTTGCCCTTTGCAAATGTTAAACGGTTCACGGATTTCGCTATAAATTTCATCAGTATGTCCACTTTCGGACGTACTCTTGAATATCATAATCCTTTCCTCAGCCCTCGAACTAGTTTTGCCGAGGCGTTTACTTCTATTCATAATAGATTGAAAACATTTAAGACCAACGTTCATCGGTATCTCGCTCTTTGTCTTTTGCCCTTCCCAATCATAAAAGATATCATAGTGGTGTTAACTTGGATTGTGCTAGTTACATGTTTTACGTTTACGTGTTCACGTTGCTAGTTTTATCTTTTAAGTTTCAAAAGGTAGATGTCGCTGGCACACAATGTATAGCAAAAGTGTAGCGCCCCGTTTTGACACCAATAGCAATTCCTTAGTCGTTTATTCCAAGGATAAGAGAAATTCTGCTGAGGACTTGAACCCATAAAGAAGAACAGTTCTTTTTGATTTGCCTTAAAATTTGAATATAAAATCTAAGGTTGTGCTCATAAAAGCCCAGTGTGGATGGAAGTTGGGGGTTCAGGTGTTAAGAAACAATGAGTCTTACTTAGGAAGTTTCATTTCATTTCAGGCAATACCATTGTTGACCAGGAACACATAAAACTTTTTGTTAATTCAGCCTAGTAGCTTCCTGTTCCTGCTTCCTTCATATCCTGCTATTTTGCTTCATGTCAGTGTATAGCTTTCTTGTTGCAGAGGATGCAGATATTACTGTATTACGCCTCGTACATTGTCCAGCACTGTAAACCATACACAAGAGCTGATCGAGCAACCGTGGTAGAGAGTTCCCCTTCAATTCAAGTGGAAATTTTCGGTCGCAAAAGATTCCCGAATTTTCCCGCCATTTCATCCATCCCACACTCACTCTGTGTCTTACGTCGTCATCACATTTCGCTTCCATGTTAACGATTGATCCTAAGTACTTAAAGATAGTGCTTTTCGGAAGAACGATTCCATCTAACATTATATCCGGAACAGGTAGCAACGGATGCGCAAATGGGCACGCCAAATGCTCCGTCTTTGAACGACTTATTTTGAGCCCGTTTCTCTCTAGCGCATTTCTCCATGAATCTAAGGCGTTCTGCAAATCTTCGACGTTATCGCTTAGTATAACTGCGTCGTCAGCGAAGAGAATTGGCGTTACATTTGCTTCGCGCATGCAGTCTTTTAAAAGATAGTCGAATACTACGTTAAAGAGGAAAGGGCTAAGTACGCTTCCTTGATGCACTCCGACATTAACTGGAAATTCTCTTGTTAGTCCAGCAGAGCTTTTAACCGCAGTTTTCATGTTTCCGTACATGTCTTGTATTATTCTAACATACGTTTCCGGTACATTTTGAGACCTCAGCGCGGCCCATATGAGATCCCTAGGCACTCGATCGAATGCTTTCTCGAGGTCGATAAATACCATGTGTAAATCCTAAGACGAATCTTGGTGCTTTTCCATTATTATTCGTAGGCTTTGGATAGCGTCCACCGTCAATCTTCCTTCAACAAATCCACACTGGCTATTATCGAGCTTTATTATTTGCCGAAACGTTCGCTTAAGACTCTTTCAATGAGTTTTATCGTGTGTTACATCAGCTTGATTGGACGCTAGTTATTGCATTCTCGAGTGTCGCCTTTCCTTTTCCATTGATTCGGCATACATTGTCCACATTTTTATTTATTTAAAAATTTCGATAGCCATTCGCTGCCGATTTCCTCCGCCTTCGACCAAAACTCTGAGGGAATGCTGTCTGGTCGCTTTCTCACGCTTCATCTTTTCGATTGCGATGCTTATTTCTTCGATTGAAAAGTCCGAAACTTCCTCCTCTAATAGATCAGCTGTCGGCACGAAATCACGTGGAAACTGTTTGCTGAGCAACTTACAAATCACAAATTTGTTAGTAAGAGACCGTCTGTATTTTTGATGCTATTTCCGTCGAATTTTTTCGCCTCTGTGCAGCGAGCTTTAAAATATTTGGCACTTTATTCTTGTATGACGTTTGAGCTTCTTGTATAGCTTGTCTTCTATCTGCTGATCATGAGGATATTTATTTCAGCTCCTGGTACAGGTTTTCCGCTGCTGCCGCTCGAGTTCGAGCCACGACTTTCTTTGCGATCTTTTTAAGACGCTCGTATTCAAGAGCCAGTCGAGCTTTTTCGATATCGTCGCTCCGATCGAATTTTGTCCACGCTTGAAATGCATTTTTCATTTCGGCAACAGCTCGTTTGGTTTCTTCATTCCACTACCATGTTTCCTAGAAGGGACTTTGTGAGTGTTATGCATTCCTCGTGCATGCTGTTCCACATTTCTTGCGGGCTAAGTGAGTCTGCGATACCGGTTATATTTCGAAGTGCTTCTTTAGCCAGTGCGATAAATCTTGCGCCTCGTTCTTTCGATGGATTATACCGCCGATTTTTTGGCTTCCCAAACTGATACTAAAACTGTTTGAAGTCAATGAATCACTAGTTTTGTAACTGTGAGTAAAAATGGTGATTAAGGATGCTGACAAGGGCTGATATGTGATGGAGGGGGTAAATATTTTGTTTGTCTTGAGATCAGCCTTAGCGCATGCTTGTTCAATTTCTGCTAGATGCATTCTTAATTCCAAAATCCACGTTTAGATATTCATTCAATGTGTCCACTTTATCTGGATATGTCCTAACGACATAAGAACTATTAAAAGCATTTTGTCTGTTAAGTCTGGTTGGCATACACAAGTTAACCAAATTCCCATTTAACTTTGTAAGAACATTGCCTGAAATCCTTCTGAACCTCCTCCTTGATTGTCATCATTATTCAAATATTCTCTCGACACTACTAAGTAATCATTTCAATTTACATGTGTCTTTCTAAAATGCTTGCATTCCTGATGAACAACTACCTTAAGAATTCTTAGACAAATCCTTATACATCCTTTCAATCTACTGCAGAAATTGAGCCATTTATCAGGTCAATTAAAATCAAATTGAAGCCAATAACATCTACCACAATCTGTTTTACGTAGGCCAGGTGAAACCCGACATCTATTTCTTCTTGCTCTCTCGTACTCGTACTCGTACTCACCTCTGTAATGGCCATGTTTGTCAGTCCCTAATTAAATTCTTGTTCACTTGCAACCAACAAGCATCCTCTCAGTTCGGAATGCCTGTTGTATCCATCTCATCACTCTGAGTTGTTGTGATATCTCCTCACTTTTATCTTTCCGAATTTCTCGATATAATAGCTCTTCCAAATTTCAGAAACATTATATGCCGCTAGCTACCTACTATCATGTGCACTCTAGTTCAGGATAATGGGATTAAACATGTAAACTTAGCCTATACTTATAATTGACTTATGATTTTGCAACTTGATTCTCAATTTTAAGCAATTCACCAACAGATTGTGCTGCCGAATGTCCTCATCCGCCTTCTAAATCAAGACAAGAATTTTTGGGCCCACAAATAGAGGAAAGGAACCAAAAGATACTCGTACATCAGTCGCTCTTCTTAAAAGTTAAGCAAGGCCCACTAAACTCAATTGATCATCCTTGACTTAACCTTAATTAATGGATACAACTACTAATTGAGTTTAATGCTGAGATTGACAGCAAATCTCGAGTAATTCAACTTATGACTGGCATGTCTTGACCTCACATCCGGGTAGCGAAGAGGAATATTTCGGATATTTTTGGAAAATTGATTCGAATAAGCATCGCCTCGTACAAAGTTTCAGAACACAAATTCCATACATCACGAGCCGTCAAAAACTCTCTAACAGTCTGAATTTGAAGTCTGAATATGTGGCAGACCGCATAATAGAGTCGTTTCAACATTGAGTGAAGTGCGACGGTAAACGGAAATTGAGGAAGGGAACGATTCTGGATACAAGTCCACTGAATAGACTAGACAATAGCCCATGAAGCATTGGATGAGACAAAATACGGGTATACTACTCGTATACGAGTGAATATCAACCTATAGATACTGTGCTTAGGATAACGACATCCTTTTTCATTAACAGCCATCCATTGGATATACATAAAAGCTACATAAATCTGACTACTATTGCAAATGGTTTGAAAATGCGGTTGCAATCCTGCTGCAACAGACATTCACTTGACCACAGTGAAACAAAACCAATGTCCAGTTTTGAGTTACAAATTAATGGACAAACTACGGTGCAGTGACAGTTCTTGATTCGAAATAATCGTCAGAAACATCCGCTGCACAAACAGTTTCGTGGCCTTTTCGCTTTTGACTTTCGACTTTTGTTACTTTGTTGACATAAATTGAGGGGGTCGACAAATGATCCCTGGGGAGTTTGCTGCTATTGTTCTGAATATTAGTTTGCTTGGATATGTATGTTTGATTCAATCAGCATGAAATGTTAATTTATTAGTTTTTAGACTGCGAAACTTTGTCTACGAGATCACTTATAAACGGTCCAAGATTTACACATTTCTCAGGACTCAGGACCAGTACCAGGATCAGGAGTTCATGGAAAAGAACGCGAATTCTTATTAGCGCATTGGTCGAAACAGCAATGTGAATACTTAAACTACTACCTGAGGAAGACAGCCGAAGAGGTCCTTCAATGAATAATTAGCCTTCCCCAGGCAATGGAAGATTTATCCGCGTTAACTCAACCAGATGTTGAACCATTTGTTTGTAGTGTTGGGAGCCAAAACAATAGTCATATACTCGTATAGTGAAGAGTTTCGTAGCATCACACGCGGATGACTTACAGATCAAATCATCAGTAAAGAATCAGCTACTAGTCTCGGATATTCGAAACTTCGGTTCTGCACCTCGTGCAGCCGAACAACTAGCAGATACTTTGAACTGATGCAAAGCAGACAAAACCGCCATCTCATAAGTGCAACGACAATTCGCATCAAGCTTAAAGTCGTCAACATCAGCCTCATGAACGCCAAGCTCTGATAGTACAGAAGTTTAACCTTACTGAAAACTCCTTCTGCAAGCTTGCCTTAAAAACCTAAGCTTTAAGGTGCAAATTGACCGCGGCATCACCACTTGATACGGACCAAGTTTAGGACCTTATTAGGGGACATAATGGAACTATTGCCAGGACACGATTTCCGCACGTTGATTTAAAATTAGGTCCATGACTGACTCCTGATTCTAATCCTGAATAAACCGTAAACTAATTCGATCATATTCAATTCGACGAACACCGACTTATTGAAGCCAAAATGAGCACTAACGCTAACGAACCATTGAGGAAAATATCCAAGTTGTACGATGGGACGATCTGGTTTCCATTAACCCAATAGAGAGTCCAATGCCGCTAGCATCACACGTAGAATACGGGAGGCTGCCTCTGATGTACTTGGTTTTAAGACGACATAATTCGGTTGGTTCCTTAACTAATGCTGAAAGGCAGATCAGAAAATAAAAACGAATGTACAGAGCGGTCCTACAAAAAAAAAATGAAGAAACTCACGACCTCTCTGAGCAGAAAAGAAGTGAACGACACAGGCTCCTGGAAAGGAAAAATAGAAGCATTAGAAGTCCTCTATTGAGTTCTTAGAGAAGTCCCAAAATTAAACCGGAGCTCGGAAGTTTTACCAAAAACTTATCGAACGTTCTAAAGCTGCTAGGCTAGACCAAAAATCTGCAAGGATGGGAAAGAAAACGACCTTAACCGACCCACAGTGCTGAAATTTTGGAAAGATTATTTAACTAGAATGTTAAATAGTGATGATGAACAACATCCTGAAGTCATATAGAATAAACCATTCAACCTAGATGAGACCAAAACAAACTTGCATCCACACGACCAAGACAAATTTCAGGTCAGCTTCTTTCAAGCTAACTCAAACAAAGCTGCTGATTAAATGAAAATCATACACCAATTTATCTGTATGGTCTGAGTCGACAGGGGATTCCTGACGAATGGAACAGAACTGGGTGCCCGAAGCTTAAGAAATGGAGGTGTCCTGAACTGCATCAACTATAGGGCAATAAATCTGTTCAACATCACAATTAAAATTCTGTCTGCTTTATAATTTCGGCACCGATCACTGTGATTTAGGCAAAAAAGGCCCAAAGGAGAGGAACTTTGCAGAGCCATTTTTTCCTTTAGCTTTTCTGCCAAGCTCGATTTGGTTGAAATCAAATCAAGACCCTGAAAGTCAACTCCGGAGTAACCATATCCCAAATGTCTTTTTGGTTACTTGCTTATGCAGACGACATTGACTTAATGAGAGGAACACAGCTAGTTGTCAATGGAGCGTTTGCGACAGATTAGACAGGTTAAGGAGTCAATCTATGAAAATTAAAATATATACAACTTTGAGGTAGAAAGACGTCCTTCGACTATAATTTAGACAGAATCATCGATTCCAGCTGGTGTATTGGTGGAGAGGTCATCGACCAATGCCAACATTTTCCGACATGAGAAAATGGACCGTACAACTAGATTAGGGCACAGAAGGATACCGAATATGTCTTCTAGCTGAAGACTATTGTGCCTCGTGGAATCATCAATGATGTGACACAAACAATACATTAATATTAGCTAGAGCAAAGAGACATGGTCTTCTTGAAATTATTTGGAACAGATTTACCACAATATTTTTGACTAAATCCGCTCAAATTATTTCTTCGTCATCAACTCGTTCACCATCTCGTTGAAGACAAGGTTTCTTATTATTTGTGAATGTATTGCCACCATACTGTATGTAAACGTAGAATGGAATCGTTGGTTTCTTTACCAGCCCATCGCCATTGGGCTTCCAATTCGTCTTACCGTCTAAAACGATACTAAAGCGTCTAGAACTTTTCGATAATCGAAAGGTTTTCCCATCTTTTGAATGAGAGTCAAATTCTGCCATTATCTTTTTTTACGTGAATAGAATAAGCAATGTTTATTGCGGATTGATTCCCAGCCCAAAGAGATTGGTCCCGTCTTCAAGAATTCTAAGGGCATAGGGTAGGATTTCACTGATTGTGTGGAGGAACTTTCCGGTGGCCATAAAAACCATTTCATCCGCTTATGCATCCTATCCTCTTTAGATTTTTTTTTAAAAACTTGGTTCCACAGAAGACAAGGTATCACTCCCCCTTGAGGGTGAAGTGGTGACCCTCCATACCATGTTATCTAGTGTTGCATTGATGTTACTATTTGGGAGTGTATATGCTATGAAGTGTGTTAGTGCAGGATGAACGCCCGCACTTCCAAAAGGAGGGATTTCAACATCAAGATCTTCACCTTTGTGGGGATGAAGTGCTGACTAACCCATAAGGCACGAAGCTCCCCATACACTTTAAAGATGGCAGCATTAATATGAGTTGAACAAGTTAAAGTCCTATAGAATATCAAAAACAGATTTTGAACAGAGTCGGCATATTCCTACTGGTGTTCTGATAGTTGCGTTGGAGGGAGATGAGATATGTCCAACTTGTTTCTGCGTATTACAAAAGCCGAAGAATTCAGGGCATTTAAGCGTATGTTATTGTTATACGAACATTCTGAGACTCCCTGAAGATTCTCATTAACCAAGATGATGGCTTCGAGCAGACGGCAATGCTTGCCCAGCTGCAATGCTTGAAAATCTAAGGCAACTTGTTCACATAGAGGGAAAAAAAGTATTGGTCAAGGCATAGAGCCTTATGGTACTCTGTACTTGATTGGGACGTCAAACGAACACTGCGCACCAAATATATACTTTTGCTGCCTCCCTAGAAGGAAGGACAGAATGAGCAGCAGACAGTGAGAAATTGAATTTATTATTATTTATATATATTTATTAAACAAAGAATTTAACAGGTTTAGATAGGTCGAGAGGCGCTAAAATAGTTATTTAATTTGTATCCATTTTATTTTAGATTTCCTCAACCACTGACAGCAAAGCGGTCCTGCTACTATCATTGGGGCAAAAGCCAGATTGCCTTGGAGAAATTAGATTTTTAACTGAGAGAAACTTTTGCATTAGCACGAATATGTTTTTTTTCTGAATACTTTAGAAAGGAGTATCCAGGAGTATCGATCGTCTCCAGATATTCTTGGGACGGCCTCTGGATCTTTTGCCTTGAGGGTTCCACTCTAATACCATTCTGGTATAGCTGTCGGCTTTTTTCCTGATGGTATGTCCGATCCATTTTCATTTGCGTCTCTTAGTCTGTATTGCAATTGGTTCCTCTCTTGTCATTTTCAACAGATCCACGTTCTTGATTATGTTTGGCCAGAAAATTCGGCATATGGTACGGAGACATTTGTTGATGAAAACCTGAAGTCTCTGTATGATGTTATTGGAAATCAACTAGGTTTCGCTGCCATATATCAGTACTGACTTGACACATGATTTCAATATTCTGAGCTTCGTGTTTTTGGAAATCTAGGAACTCCTCCATATAGGTCGCAATTGGCCGAATGCTGCTCTTGCTTTTCGATGTCTGTTATCAACGTCTGTTGTTATTATACCCTAGATAGCAGAAGCTATCTACATATTCGACGGGGTTTCCTTCGATGATAATGTCTTCTCTGTTGCAGGTGTTGATCCAAATGGCCTTTGTCGTCTGGATATTTATCTCCAATCCGGCGCATCGTGCTAATCTTGCAAGGTGTTCTTATTTAGCTTGGATGTCACTGAGCTTGTGTGATAGAAGACAAATATCGTCCGCATAGTCTAAGGCCTCGAGTTGTCGTGTGAGACTCAAAGTTATTCCACGTCTCTGCGCGCAGACTTCTCTCATAATTTTATATAGGACAACTGTGAACAGTTGAGGTGAGAGTGGGCATCTTTGCTTTACGCCTGTGTTTGTAGTGAAAGAGTCACTGATGATTCCATTATGTAGTACCGCGAGATCCGAATCTTCGTACATTGCTCTGATGATGTTAATTACTCGTAGTTTTAGGGGTACTCCTATCTTACTTAGTGTTCTCCATATTGCACCTTCTGGAAATCGATGAATAGCATGTATAGAGGTATACGCCGTTCTAAAGACTGCTCAACTATTATGCCCAGAGTGTTGGCTTGGTCTACGCAGCCTCTATGTGGCCGGAAGCTAGCCTGTTCATCTCTTAGATTTCCTTCGATTTTGTTTTAAAGTCTCCCTTAAATGATTGTTGCAAGTATCTTGTATATAGAGTTAATTAAAGTTATTTCTCTCCAGTTGCTGCATTCTTTCAGGTCGCCCTTCTTTGGTAACCTTACGATTATGCCTTCCTTCCAAGATGAGGGTAGTCTTTCCTCTTTCCATGTCTTTCTGATGTGAGGGTTTAGAAGTTCTACTGATGTTCTGCTCTCAGCGCACACCATTTCTTGCATTACGCCTTTTTATGAGCTGCCGAATGGCTGGCATTAACCACTGGGTGAAAGGGGATTGAGGGTCCTTGATTTTTTGGGACGATGTTTGTTAAAAAGGGAAACAACAGAAAATTTGTTTAATACATTAGGAATACCTACTTCCAGAGAACATCTACTACATTAAAGACATCTTGAAATCCGGGAAAAAGATGCATAAATGGACGCTCAATCAATCAATTTTTTCACAGATGAGTCCAAAATTGGTGTCGGTGATATCTTGGATAGGATTAACCTTGGCCTGTACTTCCGCCCATCAACTCATTGTAGCGTTTTTCAGGAGTTAATTTCGACGATTATGAAAGTTTTGCGTCTTTTTGGGTAACAAAGCCACAATCAAATCTTCGGATTCAATGTCACTTAACTATAAAGACGCCCTTAACTCTCAATCATCTCCAGGGAGATGGAAGAACAGTTCAACATCCAAATATGTTGCGTGCCGTGCAACAAAAATATCCAAGAGAGTCGTAGGGGCTTCGAACTCCCACAAACTAGAACAACTCTATCTTAACTAAACATCGGTATACCAATAGCTATGTGGAAACTAGAGCTAGGAAACATTTATGCGATTTCAAAGGTGTCAACACTGGACGCTGTCTTATAGGCAAGCTGGCAGTTTTGGCATTTTAAACAAAAACTTCTTCAGTAGCTGCTTGAACGAGAAGGAGGAAAAGAGAATGCTCTACATACTCTGCATATGCCCAGGGTAGTCTGTCTCCGAGAATCTAAGCAAGCTAAATGATATAGACGCTGTCCGTCTCTTACTCTTTATTAGGAGCTCAAATTCCTACCAAGACTAGTCCACCTAGCATCACAATATGCCAATAGCCCTAAGATGGTTGGTTTCTCAAAACAGTAACCAAACCTAATGTAACCTAGCACACCACTGGCCCTTTTCAGGTTGCATTTAAGACGACTACACATGACTATGTCTGTGTCCAAAAGGTTCTACTGGACAATGTCTGTTCTTCAAAACTAGCACTCAGTGATAATCTGCTGTAAGATGTATTCACATCCCTTGTGATCAAAATTATCACTTAACTACGAAGCTTATGCAAATAGCATTTTCGACAGTCGATTTCTGTTCCCACTTACAACAATGGGGTTGCCGTGAATTTCACAGTTCTCACAGGGTAGTCACTGTTTGCCGGAAATGTCGAAACGTATCCGTGTACGAGTAGCTCTTCACTTTTATTTTTTATTTTTTTTTTAAATAGGGAAACATACTTCTGACAGCTGGAATTAACCATCCATTTTGCCAGTTTTTGGGTATACTCGTATGAATTTAGCATTGTTGAAGTGTTGAATGGGACGCAGTCCCGATCCTGACTTTAACTGTGTGTCTCGGGGAATGCAAAGTAATTTATGGTAACTCCCATGTCGGTCATGGCGTCTGATTTATGGTAGTTATTGAAAAATTGGAACTCCATTCACTTTGCTCGGAAACTGGGACTAAGTAGGGGGATGGGGTTTGTATTTTTTTTTTTTTTTTTTGTAATTATGAACTAGTACTTTCATACAGTGATGGTCTGGTCTGGTCTCCTTTGCTCTGTTCTGTTCTCTTCGGTTCTGCTCAGCGGCATACATTCTCTAGAATTGGTTGTATTGAAAAGTGTATGCCACAAAAAATGCGTTCGAAAAATAAAAATGAAAAAATAACAGGAATGACTCCCTTGGGAAATGGGCAAAGCGTCCATAGAGTCAATGGCGTCAGTAGTCAAAAAAAAAAAAAAAAAAAACCAAAACGGAGCGAACAAGAAAAATCCTTTGGGCTGGCTGCCGCCGTAGCTGGAGTTCGAATAGGAGTTCCAATAAAGCTCCAAGCACGAGTATGAAAATGCTTTAAGGAACAGCTCTACTGTAACACAGCGGTTTTTTTTTTGTGTGCACTCATTCTCACCGAGGATGCTATTTATGGCAAAGTTAACCACACACTCGGAGTGTGCTTTTGAAGACTGGACCTCTCTTTCCTCCCGGATAAATATTTGGCTCTTCTGTACGATGCATTCTTTTCTTTTTGTTCTGTTCTCGGCGGAAATGAAAAATAACATACTTCCTGTTTGGCATAAGTATGCGCTGTTGTAGGACTGAGAATAGGGAATATACCAAGTAGACAGTGTATACTCTATGTATGTACACGTACAACAATGCAACTGTTTGGTGTTGTTCCACGAATGGTCTTTTGTTTATTTTGCCGCGCTACTAAAGTTTGTTTTTCCTTTTCTCCTCATCGGAGCTGTGCATCATATTTTACGAGCTATTAAGCGAAGTGGAAATTCATGTTGTTGGTGTTGCTGCTGTTGTTTGTGCTGTTGCTAGTGGTAGTGCTGTTGTGTTTTCTTAACAAGTGGTTCATTGACATTTATCCGTAAAGTGGTGAGAGGGGGTTGTTTCATTTTGCTGAACATGGAAGCAGCATAAATATAAATAAGTCGTTTGCAATGGCGATGTTGTAAGTTAAGTGAAGTTTTGCAGATAGTTTTACAAATTGCAAAGATAACTGCATGAGAGATAATTTCATAAAACAATGGAGGCGGACTTGTTGCTTCGGTAGAATGTTAGGAAAAACCTTTTCCTTTGCATAGAGAGTTATAATAATTAGCCAAGTACGTTTCTTAACAGTTTTTGAGTACAACATTCAGAGAAAAGCCCTTTCGAAGCTTGAATAGTAATCGTAATCGACATGTTTACACCATGATAGGGCAGGCGTGGAGTATATTACAACCCTTTTACTCAATGTCAGTCACTAATTTGTGTCCAAATGGTGCTTCAAATTTAGAATTGATGGGCCGAATCTTTTTCAACATTTTAGTTCTATATCATTTAAGATCCGCAGCCTAAACATATGGCATTTCATTTGTTTCGCTCAGAACATACTATTATATAAACCGTGTTCTTATCACCTTTATCCTTTGAGCCGAATCTTTAGTCTACCTGACAAACTCAGCGCTCTAAATACCGCCAATAAGGCCAAAAATTTAACTGCCTTTCCATGCTCTTATACTGGAGCCATCTAAGTAGGCAGATCTGTATAAATAATGGGCACTGTATAGTAGTTAGTTTTTCCTTTGCAATGCAAGAGATTTGGATCCTTGTGGAATGAATTACGGTATTATTTCAACCTTTAGTACAAGAGATGAAAAGTTTATTCTTTATTCTGCAATTTGAAATTATTACGTGTAAAGTGAAAGTAAGGATCCACGTCCAAATTATATTCTACAACAACAAAAAAAAAAAAACACTGTGGCGCTGGCAGCCCAGTATGGGGCATGGCCTAGCTTCTTGGCACTCATTTTTATCGGTTCGGTTCGGTTTATCGCCGAGTCCGAACGGCATTCCTTAAAAGCTTTTTCGTGGGCGATTTTTACGTTCGGGAGTTGCCATTGCCCGCCGAAAGGGTGAAAATTATTTCTATTCTGAAGGCTGCCCTCAAACATCAAGCTACTTCAGTCAGCTTGGTCATTGCGCGAACGATGTTTTTCTATACCGGGTTGTCTTTTTGATCCATTTCTCCGCTTCAAGGCACTTCTCCAAGAAGTCAACACAATGCAATCTCTTCAAAAAAAAAAAACTTGCATTCAAAAATAACGAAAATATCTTCATTTGCCCTAGCTAACGTCTATACACAACCATTGGAGTGATGAGGCCCGATAAAGCCTGCTCAGTTTAATTTTAAAAGATTGCGTTGTGTTGACTTTGTAGGGGGAAATATATCAGCTAACTCTTTTACTTGCTTACTTAAGTTTCGCTACAGTTCGGGGTCAATCTGAGCTTCAACTAACAAGCCTTTCCAGTTACCACGGTATGTTTGGCTACCAACTCCAGTTGCGCACTCCAAGACGGTTTAGGTCCCCTTCTACTTATGCGCGCCAATTAATTTGAGGTCCTCCTCTACTGCATTCTTCCTCCGGGTTGAATTCGAAGACTTTGGGGGTCGGAACTGGCGTCCATTTACTCTACATATTCAAACCTTCTCTGATGACTAAAGCGCAGTATTCTGATTAGGTTGGTGACGCTGTACATTTCGAGTAGTTCGACGTTGAATCTTCTCCCCAAAGCCTGTCAACGCCATGAGTATCCTCAGTTTTTCGGGATAGAACTTAGAACTACGGTTGCCGTTCTGCTTACATACTTTAAGCAACGCTACAGCCCGGGGTGGACCTGGGCCTCAGTCAACAAGCTTCTCCGGCCAGCTCGATCCCTGGCTAGCTGCCTCCAGTTTCGCACGCTAAGTTGGCTGAGGTCCCGTTCCACTTGCGTGCGCCACCTGAGTCTTGGCCTTCCTCTACTGCGTTGTCCCTCCGAAGATTTTTCGGACCGGAGCATTGGTGTCCATACGCTCTATATGACCCAGCCATCTCAGTCTTTGGATCTTCACTGGCTTCACTTCTGGCTAGGTCCATGTCGCTGTACAGTCCGTACAGTTCGTCGTTGTATCTCCTCCTCCACTCACCGTCAATGCAGACGGGACCGAAGATCGCCCAAAGAATTTTTCTCTCGAAGCAACCAAGAACACCCTCATCCATTTTTGATAATGTCCATGCCTCTACGTCATAGAGCAGGACCGGGATTATTAAGGTCTTGTAAAAGGTGCTTTTGTTGCGCGAGAGAGGACTTTGCTACTCAATTGCCTTCTTAACCCAAAGAAACAGCGGTGTCGGCGCTGGTGTCGTTGTCTGTATTTATAGCGGAGCCTAGGTAGACAAAGTCCTTAACTACCTCAAAGTTATATCTGTCGAGGGTGACGTTCTGTCCGAGACGTCGGTGTTGGTTGTCCTTTTTGCTTGACAGCATATACTTGGTCTTGCCCTCATTGACCGCTAAACCCATTTTCGCCGCTTCTGTCTCTGACTGACATCACGCTGCTTTCTCCCGATTATGTCAATATCGCCGGCGTATGCGAGTAGTTGGACGGACTTTTGAAAGATAGTGCCTCTTGTGTTTGCTCGTGAGTTCTGCACTATTCTTTGTTGAAAAAATCGCATGACAGCGCATCGCTTTGTCTAAATCCTTTCTGGACATCAAAGGTCTCGGTGAGATTTTTACCGACCTTATCGTAGCAGCGTGCATTCTCCATCTTCATGCTGCACAGATGGACGCGTTTGGCAGCGATGCCAAAATTAGACAGTGCTCTGTATAGCTCGTCTCTATAGATACTGTCATACGCGGCCTTAAAATCGATGAATAGGTGGTGGGTATCGATCTGAAGCTCATGGGTCTTCTCCAAGATCTGCCGTAGTGTGAATATCTGGTCGATGGTGGACTTTCCTGGCCTGAAGCCACACTGATATGGATCTATCAGGTTGTTGACGAACGGCTTCAGGCGTTCACACACTATGGCGGATAAGATCTTATATGCGATGTTAAGGAGACTGATGCCTCTGTAATTGGCGCAGTTCAGAGGGTCTCCTTTCTTGAGAATCAGGCAAACAATTCTGGGGTTCCATTCATCGGGCATACTTTCGTCCGACCATATTTTACAGATGAGTTGGTGTATGCTCCTTACCAAGTCATCGCCTGCCGCTTTGAAGAGCTCGGCAGTCAGGCCATCCGCTCCAGCAGCTTTGTTGGACTTAAGCTTCGATATGGCTATCTTCACTTCATCCAGGTCGGGTGGACGGAATTGTTGGTCATCATCGTCAAGGTTGAAAGGTCGATTCTGCCTGACAGCGGTATTTGGTTCGTCATCGCCGCTATACGGTCTGCAGAAATGGTCTTTCCATATCCTCAGCTTCGACTGCGATTCTACTAGGACGTTCCCCTGTTCATCTCTATAGGCTTCGGTTCGAGGTGTATTGCCGTGGCATGTCATTTTTACCTTTTGGTAAAACTTCCGAACCTCATTCCTGGAGCAGCATCTCTCAATTTCCTCGATCGCGGGCTTCTCATGCTCTTTCTGCTTCTTCCTGAGAGGCAGGTGTTCGTCTCTCCTCTTCCGCTCACAGAGCTCATGAGCAGCTCTGGTCCTTCTTAGCAGCGCCGCGCTATATGCATCTTGCTTAGCTGCATGTGCTTGCCGGCATTCACCATCGAACCAGGGGTTTCGTTGTGGTGGACGAGGAAAACCCAGCTCATCAGAAGCGGCATCTCTGATGGCGTTTGGCAGTTTTCCAGTGGTCTTCGATGCTTGATGCTGGCGGTATTGGACCTCTTAAGAGATTAAGAGACACTCGATCGAAAATGGACTTGGCGATCTCTTGCGATTGTAGCCGTCTGACGTCGAATTTCCTCACAGCATTAGCTTGTCTTGGCGTAGTTTGGGATATTTGCAACCGTACTTTGGGTACAACGAGGTAAGGGTCCGAGTCAATGTTGGGTCCTCGGAAAGTGCGGACATCCATAATACTGGAGGAGTGTCTTGCGTCGATCGCAATGTGATCAATCTGGTTGACTGTTGACTGATAAGGAGTTCTCCAAGTCCACTTGTGTATGTCTAGATGTGGGAACTACGTGCTAGCTACGACAATTTTTCGCCCCGCCGCAAAGTCGAAAGTCTTCTTTTTGTCCGGCCCATCCCATCGCATTTCTTCGATGGCGATTATGTCTGCTTTGCAGCAGTCTAGGGCCTCCGCTAGTTGCTCGGCTGCACGTGGTCTATTAAGGGATCAAACATTCCACGTGCATATCCTAGGCACATTGTCCTTAAATCGTGCGTGGGTTTTCAACAGTAGATCCGTCCATATCCGAGGCTTGTTGATGCTTCGTAACTTGGTTTTTTTTAAATGGCCGGGCAGTTATCCCGGCGGCACAAACCCCAACCTGGGGAACCAGTTCAATTTTTAATGCCCCTAGGACGAGGGGTCGGTTACACTGAAGCCAGTTACCCCTTCCGGGATGTGAGCGCTGCCGTTGGCCTATATAGGGCTCGTTCGCCACAATCTCTTTTCCAAGACCCTGACTAAGTCTTGGATATCCTTTCCGGCCTGAGTTCCAAATTTATCGGAGTATCCCGGACAAGGTCCTGTTTTGTTTTTTCCGACATAAATCCTGATTCATGTGGCAGAAAACTCGCTAGTCGTCCCCTTCACTTCGCAATCTTCAGTGAGAGAATCTCCTTAGCATCGCATACAAGATCTTATCTGCCGTATTGTGCGAACGCCTGAAGCCGTTCGCCAAAAACCTGTCCTTCATCGACCAAACATTCACACTACCGCAGATCGTGGAAAAAACTCATGAGCTACAGATCGATACACACCAACTATTCATCGATTTTAAGGCCGCCTATGACAGCATCTATAGAGACGAGCTATACAGAGCATTGTCTAGATTCGGCATCGCTGCCAAACGCGTCCGTCTGTGCAGCACGAAGATGGAGAATGCACGCTGCTCCGATAAGGTCGGTAAAGATCTCACCGAGACCTTTGATGTCCAGAAAGGATTTAGACAAGGCGATGCGCCTTCATGCGATTTTTTCAACATCGTACTTGAAAGAATAGTGCAGAACTCACGAGCAAACACAAGAGGCTCTATCTTTCAAAAGTCCGTCCAACTACTCGCATACGCCGACGATATTAACATAATCGGGAGAAAGCAGCGTGATGTTAGTGGCGCTTTTGCGATCCATAGGGCGTATGGACACCAATGCTCTGGTCCGAAAAGTCTTCGGAGTGACATAGCGGTAGAGGAAGGCCTCAGGTGGCGCTAACAAGTGGAAGGGGACCTCAGCCAACTTAGCGTGCGAAACTGGAGGCAACTAGCCAGGGATCGATCTGGCTGGAGAAGCTTGTTGACTGAGGCCCAGGTCCACCCCGGACTGTAGCGCCACTTAAAGTAAGTAAGTAAGTTTCAAACCGGACTGTAGCGCTAGCAAAGAATCTGCCTCCTCTGATTAACAATTAAAATCGTGAAATCGTGCTTAGAAAGTGCTCCAGAAATCAAGGGAATACCCTTGAAAGCTCAAGTAGCACTGCAAACTGTCGAGAATAAGATGATATCCAAATTCAAATACTCTTTAGTCATGGTAAGCCAACGACAATGAGCCCCAATAGGGTATCCTTATGGTTAGCAACAGACGTCCATCAATCAACCTGGTAGAGCTCTGTCAAATAAACTGCCTCATATGTCAGTTAACAGTCACTTACGTTCCCTCTTATCATTCACATTATTGATAGTTTAATAGCCGATGAATGTCACTCTAGAATTAAGTGATTCGTTCAGATGGCATCCAAGGTGCTGGAGTCGCCATATATATACGAGTACTTGCTTCTCTTGGGTTTAATTGCCCAGAAATCTCGATAGCGTAATGTACAAATCGTCGCATTAGCAACGTAGAGGACTTATCCTCATTATGGAATAAATCAAATTTTGGCAGTTGCCTGTCGTGGACATGTGTCTAATGAAGTCACGAACGCGATTTGCTTTACTCAAGAATCAGTCAACTCAAATCAATTCCTTTGGATATACGAGTACGAACTTTGCGAAACATAATGGCAACCAGTGCAGATAGATGTGTGTATAAAAAGCCCAACACGCACATGGGATAGGCTTGAAAGTATGTACTATACATGTATCTCAAACTAATCTCTGTGAATATGACACGTCACAATGATAAATCACCTCTGAGGTGTGGCTGAAATGGAGTACCAGCTAGCCAGTTGTGATGCGGACATAGACATCATCAAAGAAATGTCAACCTTTCCCTATGCTAAGCCATTTCACTCTTTGAAGTGATTAGATGTCATCGTTTGGATTGATAGATGTCCTTGAATAGGGCTTGTGGTAGCACCATTTACCACACACAATATCAAATTAATTCCAGTTGATTTGTCAAGAATGTACTCGTACATACTCGTACATGTATCAATCTACCCCATTTCATCCCCTGCACGTGTGTCTGTATTCAAAAGCTCTTTATCCTTTCTGTGAGGTAGCTGTCTAAAATTATTTTTGTGGTATTTGTACTCGTATATGGTTTGGTTGCAACCATTTGTTATACTCGTATCTGCAACTGATTTTGGTCACATGTGCGACGGTGAAAACTAATTGCCATCACAATTTGGCCACGAAGTTGCAATAATTAGATACACAATCGAAAGTATGCGTATCTGGGTTTGTCATGGAATTTGCCAACTCAATGATAATAATTTGATTCCGGCCAGTGGTTTAGAATACATACCGTTGTGCGGTTTCTGTATTGCATGCGTCTGATGGGATTAGATGGACAATGACGGATGTAATTAATTAATCGGGATTTGCCAGAGAAATACCCACAGGTCGCTGGACTAATAGAATGTGTTATTTTTGCAACTTTGTTGTGGTATCTGCATTTAATCCTTTAACCCTTGCTTTAAGGCAGGTCATGAAAGAAAGGAAGAATTCATTTCAAAGTCTACCTGTGCAGTATTGGAAAATATTTCTCTCTACTCGGTTTCCAATACATAAACTTAGAAAGAACTCTCTCGTGTTGATCTATAGGATTACGTGTGTCGAAACTTGAAGGGAAAACGGATAAGGAAATATATAAGGTGAACATCTGTGTCCAGGTACTTAATTTCACGGAATGCCCATACATCAATACGCCTTGCCATTGCTTTCTGTCAATTCCTTTGATACCATTTCGGAACTCGTATTGAAGGCGTAGGTTACATTCTTAGTATGAGTCGGGGCTTATCTAAAACCCATTGCTGATCTCAGGGTCTCAGCACCCAGGACTTTTTACAATTCTAAATCGAGTGGATCGATCCAGGATCTATGAACCATGAAAATCCGCGTGTGTTACTAGAATTTGGCATTTCACACAGACCATACTTCCTGTATTTAGAGTTTAAACCAACAGCCACTTTGACGCTCCTAAAAGAGTTCACCTCTTCAAGTCAGGCCCCAACCGAAATCTAGGAGTTTATAGACTCCCACAATACCGTGCTTGAAGCACTTGTATGAACTACCGATTGTTTTGCGACTCAACTTGACTACGAACTTTGTTTGATCACTTCATCAACGACGATTAAGTTCCTCGTTTTTGCTGTTAAATGGTGAAGACCTTAACTAACATTCCTCTCCACCTAGCGAAGCCTTTGCCTGTTGTGTACAGTTTTTGAGGTCCCTTTGCACTGGGATGCACCAAGTCTCATTTAGAATCGCAAACAATCAGGGCGGTACGATGCCGTCCATGTGTTAATGGTGACATTTTTTGCAAGGTTATTCGATTTTTTTTTTTATTGATGTGCCCGTACAGTTCAGTATTGAAGTGTCTCCTTCACTCCTTCATTGCTGCAAAGGACAACAAAAATTACACGAAGAACTTTTATGTTTGAGCGCACAATAGCATTTTCATCTGCTAGGTGGTTAAGCTTCCCTCGTATGTAGCGAAAGGATCAGTGTCTTGTATAAGTCTTGTTGGTTGGTCGGGAGAGGGTTTTGCTAGTCAACTTCCTTCTTAGCCCAAAGAAGAAGCGATTAGGAAGAGTGATTCTTCGTATAAAATTTTCGTTAGTGTTTGTCTCAGATTTGATAACGGGGGAGCCTTCCTAAGTTGTATCTAACTATCATCAAGTCTTGTCGTAGGCATCCATATTGTGTTTTCCACATGTTGTACTTTGATTTTGCTTGGTTGATCGCTAGACCCATCTTCGCCCCTTCTGCTTGAAAATTCATCATTAGCTCGATGTGTTCTTCCCATGTCCATGGGATTTCTGAACGATGGTGCTTCTAGAGTTGACTTTAGAGTAATGCATAATTCTGTCAAGAATAACTTGTCTTGTTAAGGTCTTTATCTGAGATTTAAGGTTTTTGCTTTTATCATAACTGACCTTGATGGAGCATGATGCTACCTTGAATAGTCAAATGAGCTTGAGGGATATGCTACAGCTAGACATGGCTCTGTATAGTTCCCTTCTTTATGCGCTGTTTCTTTAAAACCAATTAATGGAACTCTTGGGTTTTTTCCAAGGTCTGCTTGAAATACAGGGAAATATCTTGGCCTAAAATCGCACTAATAGGGGTCGGTCAGACTACCTGCAAAGTGTAATAACATAGTTGGAGCAGTTCAGGAGAGTTTCCTTCTTTAACATCGGACAAACAATGCCGATGTACCATTCGTGGGGTATACGTTCCTCCTTCCAAATTGTAGAGGTGAGTGGATGTATGCTCCATAACTAACCACCATCTCCTCGACATTGCTGTCCCGACTTCATGCTAGTCAGGTGAACGGGGATGTGGTCTTCGTCCAGTAGGAATAGTCCCTTCCGCTTGACAGTGCGATGTTGTTCGTCCGTTTTTCTGATAGCACCTCTCTAAGTTCTCAATCGGGTGCTTCTCATACTCTGCTTTCTTCCAAAGAAGCCGATGCTCCTCCGTCTCTTCTCCTTGTAAGGTTCACTAGCGGCTGTCGTCGTTCGTTGCAGAGGAGCTTTGTACATATATTTCCCAGCACACTACACATAAGTTGCGATGTCTCTAATATCACGTTGGCAATGTTGTCACTTGTCTACCGTAGATGATGCTGGCGGCATAAGAGTTGTCTAAACATCGGCATATGTGTTCTTCGAAAACTCTGGCCGTGCTTCCTATAATGATGTACACATAGTCAATAAGAACAAGTCCGTTGGTAGATAGTGCTGTGCTACTGGCCGGGCTTATCCTTGCCAGCTAAGATAATTACAGGAGACCACCAATGCTCACTGTGAACTAAAATATTACACTGCTGGCCGAAACTAAATTCTAGGACAGTCAGCAGATACCTGATCAATTGCTGCGCAGGTCCCCACATCCATCTGACATTTATTCAATTTTTTGCACACAGAAGCGGAACCCATATGTTGCCTTTACATCGCACTTTCTGAACAAATTTTCGAATGAATGACGCCAACAGATGAGGTAAAGTTAATAGAGTTTAACCCCATAGACTCTTTCTCTGTATTCAACAAATCAATGCCGATCAGAGGCTTTACACAAGCCGGTCAGAAACTTGTTCTTAAATTATAATTTGTCAACAAATTTGTCTAAAGATTTTCCGAATTTTTGAAATAAGCCCGTAATCGGAATACATCCACACGTGTCATATAATTGTCATTAAGCACATGCCAACACACCTGTTACACTTTGATGACTGTTGACTAGTTAAGGAAGACAAAACGGTTTTGCACAAACAAAAAACCACGTCACCTTCCTACGGCAACAAGTGCAGCAAATTAAGCAACCTGGGCAATTGGTTATGTCGATGGCCTAGTCATAATTGGTTGTGGTTGTTGTGGTTTCATTTAAAGACAAAATCGATGAGTACTCCGACGAGATCAAATATCGGGAGCAACCAAATAACTAAGACAACCAACGCTTTATGGACCTGTCGTCGTATGTATGGCATCCAATGGGGGATCTCTCCAATGATCACTGACTGGATTTACACAATTATAGTCAGGTCCATGCTATTATAGTATGATTGACTAAAATCTCGCATTTTAAACGCTCAAAAAAGCGCAGCCTCTTGCATATCTGGGTATTTCTGATGCCTTAAAACCCGATGGCGATGTCGCGATAGTTAGCTCATTGGACTATCACGCAGAGAGTCTGGGTTCGATTCCTGGCTGGGTCACCAACAATTTTTCAAATCGCCATCACCCTTTCGGCGAGCAACGGAAAACTCCCGAAAGTAAAATAGCCTACGAAAAAGCTTCCAAGGAGTGCCGTTCGGACTTGGCGATAAACCGTAGGCCCCGCTCAGATGTGACAAAAATGACAACATGAGCAACACAAATGAGTGTCAAGAAGCTAGGCCATGACCCATACAGGGCTGCCAGCGCCATAGTGTTTTTTTTTTTTTTTTAGAACCCTCACCGCATCTGCAACCGAAGCGATCATAGGACTTATGCCCCAACACTTATTTATAAATAAAGTGGCACTACGTAGCTCTGCAAGTCTGGTACAAATCAAAGAGTTAAGTCTTAGTGATCACCCGGCCCTAGGACCCTACTCTCTGGTGTACAGGAACTTGATATGATCTGAGCGGTAGCAGACCGCCCTCAAAAAACATTATGGTTCAACAAAGGATTCTCTACGGATATTTCCAGCAAAGAAGCCAGGGTAAGCAATAACCCTACAAAGAACCAAAATGGCATAAAGTGAGTATACGCTTGGTTCTAAAATTGAGTCTCACTGTATTTCAGGCAAAACTCTATTCAAGAGTGTTCCAACGATATTCATGTAACATATATGGATTTACGGACAGTAAAGTAGCTTTAAATGACCTTAGCTTCCATATCTTTGACTTCAAATCCGTCATATACTGTGTTCAAAAACATAAGACCACAACAATGCATGCCAGTGATAGAGCATAGAGCACCAAGCCAAGCTTAGCAAAACACCCGAAACCAACGGTATCCTTGAGCGGCGCGACAAGCCATCATCAACCGTAAATGAGTGCAGAGCCAGCACACATGACACCATACACGGAGCAACCCAATCTTAAGAGATATAACCAGCACATCGAATGGCAAGCCAGAACACCGCTTTACGAGGTGCAACGAAGAGCACACAAAGAAAAATAGCCGATAGCGTTCCACTATTTTCCACTGCTCATGAATGCACATCGGACGAGACGATGACAACGGGACCTGTGACCGAGATCCGTGCAATCTCCTGTGGCGTGGTGCAAAACGTCATGCAAGGAGAGCGAAGATCAGGGCGGTTAAGTTAAAATTTCCCACCAGGGCGGTGGGGCATCTTTTCACTTTGTATCAGTCGGCGAGCTAGACCAGTTGTGCAAAAATACAGTCCACAGAAAAATAAATAATTTCAAATAAAAGTGCATTTTGGTTTTTTTGTATCTTTTGAGCTATTGAACATACTGCTTCAAAACTCAGGTCTAGGAATGAGACCAAACTATGGTGGGATCCTGGTCATTGATGAAATTGAAAAACCTGACTAGAAAGGGCTCAGAAACCTACTTTAAGGGACCTCAACCCTTCTGCTAATCTCCTAAATCAGCAGTCAATTTAGCTATCAATAGGTGGGAGCACTCAAGATGCATCTCATATTGAGACAATAGCTTAGGTCTAAGACGGGCCTTGTCTTCCTGTGTTAAAGGAGATGAAACAGCTGAATATTTGAATGTCCAGCCCTTAACGGAATTAGAGAGAATAGTTTCTTCAGGGAACAATTCGACGCTAATGAGTTGAAGAATTCCTATGCTATTAGAATTATGAACTTCATTCGGAATGTAGAAAACCTAATAGGCCAACTAGAAGAACTAGAACAGTTTAAGCGAAACAGTACAAACAATTGTTGATGGCAATGAGCCTTATTCACTTCGCAATTGGCGAGTCGGAAAGTAGAGAAAAATATGTCCTCACAAAAGATCTCCAAATGGCCCAATATTCCTTACACCACGCAACTCAACGAAGGAATTTGTATGAGCAAGGGTTTCGATTTCAGCAAGAGGTACCAGATGCATCATATGTCGTTTTGTAAAATGCATTCGAATCAACACTAATCGCCATGAGTGTACCTATATAACAATAGAACTCTTCAAGTTTATCGAGCACCTTTCTAAGGAAGAATTGGGATTCTCTTGAAAATCCATATTCGCATTCCCAAAACTGTCCATTTTCAAACCATTTATCAAAAATCTACTGAGAATTGCACATATACGGTGTAACATACTTATGACAATCACCTTTAATCTACTCGTTACTACAAACAATTATCCTTAAGCCCTAAATTGCTCTCAGAAATAAAAAGAGAACTTTATCCTCTCTATCTACTCAATCAACTCCGGTTTTTTTGTTTTTGCATCTGAAATCCACTTTCAGGTTTCATTAAGTCCGTCACAACACAACGAGTAATTGGAGCAAAACACCAACAAAAAGAAAAACCGAAACAAAAAAAAAATCCCTATGAGCCCGAATAGAGCGAAAACCCTTATTCATTCCATCAGAGTACACTTTCTATACCCACATACCACTATGGATACTCAGGAGTGCAAGGGCTTCCAATCTTCTCCAGGATTTTTCCATCGTCAGCGTATAAAACATTTTAATCGCATGTGCGCCACGTTAACCCTCACGTTGTAGTTCAGCGATAGCACTCTGTTTGGGCTTTAAAGTATTTTGAGTTCACATACCCCACACACGGAACACAAATTCAGCCCCTAACAAATGGGCACAAAAAATCATGTACATACGTATCTTTTTGGGGTAAATTTAATTTGAAATAAATTAGATAGGTACACTTTGGATACACCTTGGAGAACACCTCCCAAGTGGCCTACTCAATGGTTTAGCTTCGGTACTATCTCTACGTAGTTCAAACTTCCGCCCCATCTCGTCATCATGGGGTAAGTTACCTTTTTGCGTGTCTATTAAATTTCGGTTAGGTTCTCCTGTTTGGGTAAATATTTGCGGTTAAGTGGAGTACACTTCGACACCCTTCTAGCTGGATAAATTCATTTGCTCACATATCCAGATATGTGTGTGTGGTGTTGGGTGGGAGGAGGGGACAAGACATTGCTGTGTTGTCTTTGGTTTGTAGGATAAGGATTTTTTAATTATCTTTCGGATGATGGCTTGGTAATCGCTTATGTGTGCAAACACATAAAAAAGAGTCTGGAATGGAGTGGAGTGTGGATGAAACATTGGAGGTTGACAATGAACGGATAGAACGAAGGTTCTTTCAAAGCATCCGTCAGATAAAAGGATTCAATTTGGTGTGCATTATGCGCTTTTGTTTGAATTAAATCGCTCAAAGAGGGCTTAAGAATTCTGTAGAAAAAGGTGGATATCTGTGAAAATGCACCAATCTCGGTAAAGTGTTCTCGCGGGAATGATGTGCTGGGAATAGGATTAGAAAAACAAACAAATTAACAGCTTGCGGTTATAAGGGTTCCTGCATGATATACGTAAGTTGATCGAAGACGAGAAGACCATTTTCCCGCCCTAGTCCTTAGTAGCTGCTGAAACTACAACATCAGATGTCGGCGGAATTATACTTTATCTACTAGAGAAACAATATTGGCGTCGTATCATACTGATGTGCTCTTTTGTTCGGCATTGTTTGACATTTTATCTTGACAGGACTTAGCCCGGCACAGCGTCTACAAACAAAACAGCGTTCAACGAGAAATGTGTTTCGTGCGCTTAAAGCAACTTATGGTCCACATAATTGGCCTACAGAACGTACAATTCGCTTTACCATCGAAAAGTTTGGAATAAAGCGTCTTAGGCAGTTTGGCTTGGCGTATTTTACGTGAAGATCTTCGTTTGAAAGTATTGGTCTTTGAGCTTTTGAAAAATTTCAAGAAGATTCACTTTCTCAACCAGGTGAAGGCGATATCTAGCTACGTCAATAAGAAAAATAGCCATATTTGTAGAGCGGAGCAACACAAAGATGTTTAAAGTTGCCACTATGTCCAGAACCAAAAAACGGTTTTGTGTGGTTTATGAGCTGATGAAGTCATGAGTTCATATTTACTTAAAACTAAGTCTAGCCGGAACGTCATCGTGAATGGCACCCATTATCGTGCCATGATAACAGACAAATTGATACTCGTAGTATCGATGACAACAAAACGGCGCCATTTGCCACAGAGCTCGTGAAATCATGGCTTTATTGAAAGATTGATTCGGTGAAGTGTAAATTTCACTCTTTAGACTTGTGAATTGACCACGTAGACAATATGACAGCACACCTCTAAGGCTACGTAAAGTCCAAACTCTACTTTGATAAGACGCCTACGATTGAGGAATTGGAGGTGAAAATTACTCGAGTTATTGGTTAAAAACCACTCGTAATGCTCCAACTTGGTAATGAGAATAAGAACTTCAGAATGGACCATAGTGGGCGCATGCAAACAAAGCACACAGTAAAAATGGAAACTATTCAGCCCTTCCTGATAAGTAAATGGACGATTGAGGAGAAAATTCACTATTTAAGCCAATGACATCCTTTCTGTAGTAGCAAGCATGCTCAAGAGTCAAAAACATTCAATTCAGTCAATCGAATCAAGCACCCAAAACGTTCAAGCTCAATATAAAGTAGTAAAACAGTTTAGAAGTGATCCCACCCAAGGTTCTCGCATTCTGGAGGCTCCAACCAATATACCTCCAGCCAACAAATTTTTAGTAAAACAGCAATTACGCGTTATAGTGCTAAACAACAGTCCAAGAATATTACCGGCTGCAAAATATTATCGGAGACTTGCCTTACTATCGAAATATTGCGGCTAAAATTGGAAAAAACGTTTTCACTTGGTTGAAGAAGAAGAATCCGCGGAAAACAAACTGGACATGCTTTAAGGTAGAGACCGGCAACTAAGTAAATACCGCGTCTAAGGTCAGAACGAATTAGAAAGTAGAAGAGCAGTTAATGGCGTTGACGGTGTCCTCACCAAATGTATTAATCTGACTGAAAGAAAAATCCTGCAGTTCGTCTACACTTTGGTCATACACAAATTCGTAAGGACTTCTTAAACGAATTTGGGAACTCCTAAGCGAGTGTTTCAAGACAGATCTTTACATGTCGAACGAAGAAAAAAGGATATAAGATGCTCACTCAGATATTGAGAGTGCCCTTAGCAAATAAGGCAGCCTAAAAACAGTCAGAAGAGCTTGTGGCATCCATATACTCTCAAAACCAGACACACTCTGTTGGTTCCATGCCTAAGACTCACTTTTTGGTCTGCCTTATCTGAATCAGATGAAATTACGATAGAACTTAGGAGCAAAATACGCTGTTTCATGTCAAGGAAGGGGCCATACAGCGCGTGGTTCCTTTTAAGTCATCTAAAACCGATGGTATACTCGTACATCCAATTTTGCTAGAAAGAGGTATAAACCAACACTTTGGTAACTCTGAAGAGAAGTGACCTACATACCGAACCTGTGAAAGACAAATACCGGAATACCCTAAGAGCAGCCCTTATTCTGAACATCGGAAAAAATGACTACATGCTCGCGAAAGGCTTCAGATCTGAAAGTCGGACATCGTTCTTCTTGGGGAGCAAAGAAACGATATTGCAGCTTGATATTCGCAAAACTGTTTGATAAATGCATCATTTTCATGCGTGTGATTGCGCTTCAAAATCTGAGAGGCAAAATTGGAAACTCACTGATAAAAAGGCGTACTCCCATGATTTCCATCGTTATTGATGTAGTTTACGAAAAAGAAGCCTTTGACGGGATCTGTTACTCGGCTGGACAGCACGGCATAAACTAACCAAAAGTTTAAGGATAAGAGGAAATCTGGTGATTAGGACACTAATTGATAATGCCAATATCACGGCGTCCTGTGTCCACTGGCATAATGGCTGTTGGTGAACTCACTGCTCAACTTTCTAACAACCTAAAGTCTACGCTTAAGTATAAGGTGACAGATAAGAATGGCGGTTCTGAGACCAATCATCACATAGTAGTAGCATGGGCTAAACGAAACCGTCTTGTCAAAGTAAGTTAAATTAATTATGTCACATCTCAGTTATAAGGCAGTCTTGGAACTAACGCCTTCATATTTCATAGGTTTTTAACAGTAAAAAAGTTTTCTATGAAGACATTGACATCGAGTAATAAGCCTCTGCTCATCAGCTCCTACTCTCTGACTGAAGGCAGAGTGACCGATACATACATACCTATACAAGACTGAATGAAGAATAGGCGGCGGCGAAACAAGAATCTCATATACGGATCAACAGCAGCGTCTACAGCCTGAATAATCTCAGCATGACTACTCGCACAGGACGGCTTAGCCGGACCCTGTGTCAATGGGTTAGGGATCTGGTTCTTAGGGTTATGGGTTGAACGTTTGGGTAAGTTTATCACCGTGAACACAAATCTCACTTTTTCCACAACAAACAACCTCAGCTACGGTCTTATATGATTTTGCAGTTGAACAACTAGCGGGGGCTCTATACTCCTAAACAGCAGAAACCGAAATTTAAGAATGCGACAGCTACAAAAAAGAATAACGAATAACTCTTATATAGACGTGGGTTTGCTATTCGTAAAGGTCTTAACCTTTCAGCAAATGACCGAACACTTCATTATAATCAAAATCGGAACTATTTGTCTGATTTTGGATCGTTCCGCTACAGAGGACAGGGATGAAAGTGTCAATCTTTCAAACACTACATCCCACAATGGACTTAAGTTTTAAGGAGAAGATGACCAATATGGCATGAAACGTGCGCCAGCTCATCTACAAGATATGGTGAGAGGAAAGCATGCCCAAAGAATGGGATTTCAGCTTCGACTGACTGATTCACAAGGAGAGCGACCTTTTCAATCTGGTTGGTCCAAACCAGTGCAGTTTCAGGCCAGGAAGTTCTGAAATCGATGTAATATTTCCACTACGATGGATATTGGACAGGACGCCGGAAACTTAAATAAGACATCGTATAGAGACGAGCTATGAAACGTTGTGCCAAGTAAGGACATCCTTCCCAAACTTGTTTGCATTATGACCGTGCAGAATTCTCGCTGCTCAATCTGGGTCCTTACCTTCTATATCACAAATGATTTAAGGCGAAGTGAAAGAAACATGCAACACAAACTGGGCACCAACAAAGAGACATGAGTCCGCACAATTATTTGCGCACGGGAGTGATATTTATGCAGAAACTAAGCGAGTATCAATGAAACATACGTAGGTGTTGTAGTGGAAGTGCCTTTAATGGGTCTGAAAATAAATGAAAGCAGTGCAAAGTAAATGCTGTCGTCATGTTATAACGTGCACCGCTGACAATACTGTCACCATTGGCAATTTCAACTTTGAGGAGGTTAAGGTTTCCTACCCTGTCTCCGCAGCTATATTTAAGTAGAAGCGGTATAAGCAAAGAAATCAGATGCAGAATTGCTCTTGGAAATCGTCTGTTTCCTTTTGTTCAGGGAGCAATTCTGAGCCATCTTTGGCTTACTTGTTCTGATCTATGCCGCAGAAGCAAATACTTTGTCGAAAGCGGATGCAGAAGCACTTTGTCATTTCGATAGAAAGACACTACATGCGATTCCTGGTTTCATCTGTACGAACAAGATATGGAGGCGGAGATTTAACCACAAAATTTACGGGCCGTACTGCGACATCAGTCCAGTCATGCGCCTGTAGGTCAACATTTGAGATGGCAGGGCCATACTAATCAAGTGCACACAATAACGAAGCATGAGGCGGTTCTTATTCCAAGGTAAAGCACAGCAGAGGGCGATTGGATTCAGAGCAAAATATCGCGCTAGTAACAGCAACTTTTTAAATAAGGCCTCCATCACCCGGGCTGTAGCTATTCCTAAGTAAGTAGATCAGTGTCTTGAGGAGGATAAGCTAGATCTTTTGCAGACTGATTCCAAGGAGCATGGTTTATTCTATTAGGGTTCTTTGAGCGTTGCTTTGGATTTCACTTATTGTAGGACAGAACTTCCCGGTAGTGATAAAAATCATGTCATCCGAGGTTGCACTGGCTTATTATAGTCCTTAAGAAGAGGTGAAATCATTTTTGCTTGATGAGTGTCTCTAGATGGAACGACCAGTACGCTGAACTTAGTTTCCTAGTGCCTGACATTTTGTATTACCACTTGTTGCGAAAGTCTTAATGTATACAATTTACTGTAGATACTTTTTCGAAGCATCGTGACGATTTCCTGCTTGTTCGTATTTATGTATTAGCAAGCCCGGAAAAACGAAGCTGACTGTTAGTGCTAATACTGTACAAAACATTGATGAATTCAGGCGGCCCAGACCTTATGAATTCTAAGGAACATATCCTTCGTCATCAACAAGGCAGACAGACCTATGACGACAGAGTCCTGAAAGCTTCCCGATTACAATGCAAGTTGTACAAAATGAAAACAGGTACTTTCAAAATAATCGGCAGCTAGGTGCTATTAGCTAAAAAAAAAACAAATATCTGGCTTTGCGGAGTACGTTTGTGCATCAATTCAACTGGAAAAACCCCACAAATCAACAATGATGTGATTTCATTGACCCATCGAATGGAGAAATGAAATTCAAATCAAAACTCACAAACAAGTGTTACTAATGCTCATGAGAGAGACTAAAAACCAAAATAAAAAGTAAAAAATTCAATTTAGGTTCACCAGTACTGTCAGTACAGGGTCTAGCCCCTTGCCCACTGAATCAATCATATTTCAAAATCGGTTTCCAACTCCATCTTGCATGGTCAGGAATTTAATTAATATGCTGACCAACTACAATACTCTACATTCATATCAGCACCAGTCCTAAAGTAATATTCGATCAATTACACTATTTGCAATAGTTGCATGACCCGGCATATCGTTTCAATGAAATTATTTGATTCGATTCCCCTACGAATACATGCTCTCTTGGCACCGTAATTTGAATTTCAAAATAAAACAAAAAAAAAGGACAAAAACAACAATAAAGATTTAATACTCAGTCATTTGTAAAAACGGGTTGAATATTTTATTGGCTTTGCATTTTGAAAAATTAGTTCTGCTCAGTTTATTCACTGAGCGGACTAGATACCAGCACTCGTATTTAGATTGTATGGTATATTAATTGTGTGTTCATTTGGAGTAATTAAAACAGTTTTTCGTGTTGCCCATTTCAAAAAAAAAAATATTTGAAGTATAAATATATTTGAATTTGTTGACAAAATAAATTATAGATATACCGCGAGGCTAGTTTTAATAATTTGAGACAATTCGAGGGAATAAATTATTCATATCATGTCAGCACAGTTTGTTTTACAAAAACCAATTGAAACTCATTTGCATCCCGGTATCCCTGTTGTCGATGTTAGGTTAGGTTAATTGCGTTTGGGGGTATAAGACAAGGATTGAAAATGAAATATATGTACAATAATCTCGAATTGGCTTTTACAGGACTGCCACAATTATTTAGCTGGACTACCAGAATAGTTACATTTTCTCTCAACTCCCAAAGAGCTTTCGATTTCTATCTAGAGGTGCCAGATGGTAGAGAACGGTCCCACTTTAGTTCTAAAACAACTTTAAGTGCCAAGTCGATTGCAGTTATCCGGAAACTAAATGAAGAAGTGAAATAACTGAGCCAGGGGCCTGAATTCGGAAAGAATCACATCCCTCAGAAGTGTTTTGGGCGACAATGAAATGACTTGGGCTTAAATGGCTCATGAATAATTAGAGGCGACAGGCTAGCATATGAGGATAAGGCGAACATATCTCGGCCTGACGATGATATACTGCAATTTTCAGTTACAAAACAAAATTATTTTTCTACATTGTCTGTCTCCCTTGCCGACCCACTTAGTCCAGCGTTTCTCTAATCTTTCCCGGAGGTGAGAGGCTGGCAGACTGCAAAAATACGAGTATTCATCTACGGCCCTTTCAACTTTCATATCAGAAACAAATTTCTTCAAGTTTGCGAACGGGACAGGGAGCTCCTTAGGAGGGATAATAGGGGGGAAAGGCCGAGCAAATCGTACCTTAAAAACTGCAGTCTTCACATCGCCAACGCACCCTTGTGTACATGTGCTTTATCCTGGTGAAAGATGTCTTTTTCCTTCTTCAAGCCAGTCCAGAAGGACTGTAATTTTTCTGCCTTCTTCAAGAAGATCCCTTAAGCAGCCCAAAACACGCTGGCTATTAGCAGATGCTGTCGACTTCGCTTTCTTTGGCGCTAAACCAGCGGCTTTCACCCACTGCTTCGCCTGCTGTTTCGTTCGTTTTTGGCGTGTAGCGGTGAATCAATGTCTCATCCATGGTGAGAAATCAAATAATCGAATCCCTATTGAATCGGTTCAAAGATAACTGCGAAAATCGTTTGCGTATTTGCTTTTGATCGGCATTCAGGTAATGCAGCACCCATCTTCCGCAGAGCTTCCGCATCCAAGTTTTTGTGCAAGATGTTTCGCATCCTTTCTTGCGATACTTCCACAGCCTCAGTTTACTAACTCAACTTTACTCGCCTATCGTCCAACACTATATCATGCACTTTTTCGATGGCTTCAGGTGTAACTGCGGTTTCTGGCCGTCCTTCATGTTGGTCATCTTCGAGGGATGTGCGGACACGTTTTAATTCGCCGTTGCACTCTTTAATGGTTGACATGGAAGAAGCTGAGTCCTCGTAAAATGTTGACAACACGCAAGGCGTCTACTGCAACAATTCGTGTAAAGAGAACAAGTTGAAACTTATCATACGAACCAGGCAGGAAATATTAATTTTTGTTTATTGGAACGTCAGCTCTCCCGAGAACGTTTCATAGTGTGGCAAATGTTATCCCGGACACGAGCCATAACTCAGCAACAAAGTGCCCCACCTATCTGTCCGTCAATAAGCTTGAATCTTTCTCTACCTTACTTACTTTAGGTGGCGCTACAGTCCGGGGTGGACTTGGGCCTCAGTCAACAAGCTTCTCAAGCCAGCTCGATCCCTGGCTAGTTGCCTCCAGTTTCGCGCGCTAAGTTGGCTGAGGTCCCCTTCCACTTGTTAGCGCCACCTGAGTCTTGGCCTTCCTATACCGCGATGTCACTCCGAAGACTTTCCGGACCGGAGCATTGGTGTCCATACGCTCTATATGACCCAGCCATCTCAGTCCTTGGATCTTCACTCTTCTGGCTAGGTCCTTGTCGCTGTACAGTCCGTACAGTTCGTCATTGTATCTCTTCCTCCACTCACCGTCAACGCAGCCCGAAAAATTTTTCTCTCGAAGAAACCAAGAACACCCTCATCCATTTTTGGTAATGTCCATGCCTCTACGCCATAGAGCAGGACCGGGATTATTAAGGTCTTATAAAGGGTGACTTTTGTCAACAGTGGTGTGCAAGAGTTATTCTTCGCTTGATCTCAGCGCTGGTGTCGTTGTCTGTATTTGTAGCAGAGCCTAGGTAGACAAAGTCCTTAACTACCACAAAGTAATACCTCTCGAAGGTGGTGTTCTGTCTGAGACGTTGACCGCTAAGGCCATTTTCACTGCTTCCGTCTCAATACTTGCAAGGCGCCACTGACATCACGCTGCTTTGTTCCGATTATGTCAATATCGTCGGCGTATGCGAGTAGTTGGACGGACTTTTGAAAGATAGTGCCTCTTGTGTTTGCTCGTGAGTTCTGCACTATTCTTTCAAGTACGATGTTGAAAAAATCGCATGACAGCGCATCGCCTTGTCGAAATCCTTTCTTGACTTCAAGGGTCTCGGTGAGATCTTAACCGACCTTATCGGAGCAGCGTGCATTCTCCATCTTCATGCTGCACAGACGGACGCGTTTGGCAGGGATGCCAAAACTAGAAATTGCTCTATAGAGCTCGTCTCTATAAATGCTGTCATACGCGGCCTTAAAATCGATGAATAGGTGGTGGGTATCGATCTGAAGCTCATGGGTCTGCTCCAAGATCTGCCGTAGTGTGAATATCTGGTCGATGGTGGACTTTCCTGGCCTGAAGCCACACTGACGAACGGCTTCAGGCGTTCACACAATACGGCGGATAAGATCTTATATACGAAGTTGGCGCAGTTCAGAGGGTCTCCTTTCTTGAGAATCAGGCAAACAATTCTGAGGTTCCATTCATCGGGCATACTTTCGTCCGATCACATTTTACAGATGAATTGGTGAATCTCCTTTACTAAGTCATCGCCTGCAGCTTTGAAGAGCTCAGCAGTCAGCCCGTTCGCTCCAGGAGCTCTATTCGATTTAACCTAAAATATGGCTATCTTCTTCACTTCACCTAGGTCAGATATACAGAATTGTTGGTTTACGTCAACCAGGTTCATTCTGTCTGGGGTACAGTAAGGTAAGGTCTCCAAACATATTAAAGATGATTTTTATTCCACATGTGAACCGCAAGATCACGGAGGTCATCAGCAATAGCAACCTGTATCGTCTCTGCCAAGAAGGACGACAGAAGTGAGTCGTTACTTCACCAAATGCTAACGTACTATCTTGATCATCTGGGACCATTTCCATCCACAGCGCAGATGATCGTTATACTTTTGTTGTCGTTGTGCACCAACGTGTAAGTTAATTTGGATGTTTCCCTCGAAAAGCACAACGTCTAAC
Organism: Volucella inflata; assembly: GCA_928272305.1. Taxonomy (NCBI): domain Eukaryota; kingdom Metazoa; phylum Arthropoda; class Insecta; order Diptera; family Syrphidae; genus Volucella; species Volucella inflata. The sequence continues at coordinate 105,009,433 of OV743719.1, forward strand.
GAAGACATCAACCACTTGGAACTCCAATTGGCGGTTTTTGGTCACGCCCAATGATTTCGAGACATATTGCTTAGAGAGAAATATGAAATATCATCTTGTTAAGACCGGTTTCCTCAGAAGCTATGGGCAGGCAAAAAAGATGAATAAGATAATGAGGCAACTGCTAACGCGTCTTTAAATGAAGGATCCATTGATGTGGTTCAGATTTGTTCCCAAAGTAGAATACAATGAGTCATAATCTCGACGATGTCGCGAAGTAGTAGTAGTTTCGAGTTCTGAAGACGAAAGATTCCGCACATGGGATTTGGGTAAGCTGATCTCAATTCAAAAGACGGAGTTTGCTGGTAGCTACAAGCTTTTCTCTAAGTATCTTGGGCCCTGGTTAGGGTCTGTTGGTAAGGATTATTGGAAATCACGAGGGACCCAACCTAACTTCGACGTTCGCTAACTATATGAAGCAGTGGCGCACATTCTAGGCTGATTTCGGGTCGGAGAAAGAAGCAGAGGCTGAAAATACATATTCGCCTGAGGCAATCGAGTCTCAGAATGGCTTTGTAGGTGGCAATACTGGAGAAATTGCAGCGAATCGTTCAAAGAGAGGAGGCGAGTAAAGCAAAACGTCGAAGAACGTTCACCAAGCATTTTTATTTTAGGTGGCGATTCAGGGCTGTATAGCGGATAACCCATCAATTCTATGTTTCGAATGCTCAAAAATGTCTAAGAGCTAACATTATCTTGATGTAGAATGATTCGTCTTCTGCAGTTGGTTTCCCTTATTTTTCCGAAAACTTCTAGCAAGCAAATGCTAGAATACTGTTCTACGTCACCATAATGGCACAGTGAAGACATGCCCAATTATTCCGAAAAAGTAGACCACTAATTGCTTCGTGCGCAAACAGCTTTTCTTTGATTTGGCTCGTCTTGAAAGACTCATACCGTCGACAATTGTTTAGTTTCGCATGTCACGACCTTAAAGACGTGACACCAATCGACACAAGCTCTTTTGTTGAGCAAATTATGCGCCATCCAACGCGAACAAATCATTTTGACGATGAAATATTTCTGCAATATTGAATGTATGCTAGTGGAACTAATGCCTAAGCATGCCTTAATCTCATGGTATGTCACATGACGATCTTGCAACATTCGTTCACGTGCAGCTTCGATTTTTCTGGCAAAACACGAAATTCGTTCTGTAGTAAAGTGGTACCAAGATTGAATTCAGAAAACCAGCGAAACACGGTAGCTCGAGGTGGTGCTTTGTTACCAAAAGTCGAAGTGAATTGATCTTCGAATTGTATAGTCAGTGTTCTATCAACTGTAGCCATCTAAAAAAAAAAACAGAATACATTTGAAGAGCAGGTGTGCCCAGCATTCTGAAGCTCTTGGCGAGCATAGTCAGTTCTTTCAGTATCATATGTATATTAAGGCTACTACCAGAGGTTCGGCCAACTGTTCCGAAGTAGTAGCAGCCGCTACTCTCTTTTGTGAGCCTTGTAATCATCGAACGTGCAAGATGCTATCTATCCCTAGACACTGATTACACTAAGTACGATCTAATGTTTATGCTAAGGACATTCCTCGAATGTCTGGTCGAAGAGCTTGTATAAAGAATTTTAGGAAAGTCGTCCCTTTTTTCTGTGGAATCGTTAGTGCATATCAGGCTTTTGTTGGCGAACTTGGGCAGAATCACAACGACTTGGGTTTTGGCAAGTTGTTTCCTGTTTCTTCTCTCGGTTGCCATCACCAAAGAAAGGTCACAGTTTTTCATGCTTCTGCACGTCCCTCTTCATCGCATCATCTTGGGGCCACCAGCGATTTCAAGTCTACAACTTCATGCCACCAAACATGACAAACTCGTATCCGAATGGGCACACCTTAATGACATTACATTTGTATTTACCTGACATAGATACTTTTCAACACTTCCTGTTGCCTCTGATAAAGATGTCAAGAAGTCAGTGTCGATAAATTGAGCATCTGTGCAACATATTTGATTCCACTTTACCAGAAATATCCTCATCAAGATGTTTGTGCTTTCAAAATCATCAGGTTTTGCAACTGAATGATCCTTTGAGGACCTTCGTTACTTGTGTTCATTTGCAATTCAACTTTTCCCTTCTTTCTCATTGAGTGGACAAAATTTAAATTATTCCAACAATCTACTCCCCGAAAACTTACAAAGTCCTCAATAGGCATATCCCTTTCAAAATCTGAGAAAGGGAATCCCTATTCCAAATCCTTTTTACCTGCCTTCTCATTGTCAAATGACAATTGACATAATTTAGGATCAATGAATCGTAAAAAGACCAATGATCCTGTATCCTCTACCCGTCCGCTGACAATAATAATAATCATCTGCTGCTCCCCGGATCCTTTCAAATAAACATGCCATACAAAAAGGGACACAATACATGACCATTACAACAACAGAGGGCGGACAAATAAAGAGGGAACCAACAAAACTGAAGAAAGAAAAAAAACATCCTGTTCAACTTTCAAAGGTCAGACATACTCGTACATACGAGTACCTCTCCCGGAAACCAAGCGACAACATCGTTGACATTGATTGCCTAACCTGAACGGTGAAAGGTGTCATTGTCAGGGCAAATAAGGACTGCTAGGTGATACTTATTTGTTGATTGGATGTATTTGTACGAGTATTTGTATTGACATCAAAAATGAGGTGAAATGTCTTCGTATGGAGGCGGCGGCAGCGGCGGCGGCTACGGCCTAATCAAGATTGAGTTGAGAATACCTTTGCCGTCATTCTGTATCCTGTTGGAGGACGTAATAAATTGCTGTTGACTGTCAGCGCGGGAAAAATCGAAATAGTTTTTCATGGCCTCAGTGTTGAGAATGTTTTAAGCAGTCGGATGGAGGACTTTTGTCTGTTTTCTTTCTGTGCTTGATCTACGGAAGGAATAAATTAAATAAGCCTAAGAAGAAAACAACTTCCTTTGAGAGGAGATGGTAATAGCTGTGCAAACAGGATATACACATACAAATCGTATGTTGTAGGTATCATGTCCTCCGATGAAAAGCTCTTCGTTTCCTCAAAGAGCTAAGTAGAAGAAGAATCCTTCTCCGAATAAGAGGATGATACAGGTTAAATGGAATAATCAATTAAATTGAGTTTGTGGATAAAATAAGAATTTTACTTGGAAAGTCTGTGGATAAGGAGGTTGATAGTAGCTTCAGAGATGCGATTTAATTTAAGATGGAGAGCACATCTCAAAAAATGAATTTAGCTCCTTCAGGGCACATCAAGAGCAAGCTATAAATATAAGACGAACTTGCTGTTGGCCATTTCACGTAAACGAGGTAGTTCGTGGGTTATACTGAAGCTGATTTCTACAGGAAATTTCTGCTGTTTGCTTCCATAGTTAGACATCTCAGATTCAAGGCATCTAAACAGGTCAATAAGAAGTTTAAGTTTTTCCTTTTCATCGCAAATTTGACACTTATACAATTGGAAATATACGTACACATACCTAATACAGAGGGGATCTGACAACTGTGAAGATTCAGTACCGATGTACGTTGGTCTTGAATGTTTGGAGGTTATAATGAGTAGGGAATAAAGAGCTCGACAGGGCATTCCATAAGTGAGTTGTTCGGCTAAGGAAAGAATCACGATATTTCAGGGTACGTCCGAAAGTGGGCTTGAGGGTTTACTGATGAGCATTCATAGTGAGTCGGGTATTACGGTAAAAGGTTTGAAGGTTCGGAATACTTACTTACTTACTTTAGGTGGCGCTACAGTCCGGGGTGGACCTGGGCCTCAGTCAACAAGCTTCTCCAGCCAGCTCGATCCCTGGCTAGCTGTCTTCAGTTTCGCACGCTAAGTTGGCTGAGGTCCTCTTTCACTTGCGTGCGCCACCTGAGTCTTGGCCTTCCTCTACTGCGCTGTCCCTCGGGGGCGGATTCGAAGACTTTTCGGACCGGAGCATTGGTGTCCATGCGCTCTACATGACCCAGCCATCTCAGTCTTTGGATCTTCACTCTTCTGGCTAGGTCCATGTCGCTGTACAGTACATACAGTTCGTAGTTGTATCTCCTCCTCCACTCACCGTCAATGCAGACGGGACCGAAGATCGCCCGAAGAATTTTTCTCTCGAAGCAACCAAGAACACCCTCATCCATTTTTGATAATGTCTATGCCTCTGCGCCATAGAGCAGGACCGGGATTATTAAAGTCTTATAAAGGGTGACTTTTGTTGTCCGAGAGAGGGCTTTGCTACTCAATTGCCTTCTTAACGCAAAGAAACAGCGGTTGGCAAGAGTTATTCTTCGCTTGATCTTAGCGCTGGTGTCGTTGTCTGTATTTATAGCGGAGCCTAGGTAGACAAAGTCATTAACTACCTCAAAGTTATATCTGTCGAGGGTGACGTTCTGTCCGAGACGTCGGTGTTGGTTGTCCTTTTTGCTTGACAGCATATACTTGGTCTTGCCCTCATTGACCGCTAAACCCATTTTCGCCGCTTCCGTCTCAATACTCGCGAAAGCGCCACTGACATCACGCTGCTTTCTCCCGATTATGTCAATATCGTCGGCGTATGCGAGTAGTTGGACGGACTTTTGAAAGATAGTGCCTCTTGTGTTTGCTCGTGAGTTTTGCACTATTCTTTCAAGTACGATGTTGAAAAAATCGCATGACAGCGCATCGCCTTGTCTAAATCCAAACTGGACATCAAAGGTCTCGGTGAGATCTTTACCGACCTTGATGGAGCAGCGTGCATTCTCCATCGTCATCCTGCACAGACGGACGAGTTTTACGAGGATGCCAAACCAAGACATTGCTCTATATAGCTCGTCTCTATAGATGCTGTCATACGCGGCCTTAAAATCGATGAATAGGTGGTGGGTATCGATCTGGCTCATGGGTCTTCTCCAAGATCTGCCGTAGTGTGAATATCTGGTCGATGGTGGACTTTCCTGGCCTGAAGCCACACTGATATGGACCTATCAGGTTGTTGACGAACGGCTTCAGGCGTTCACACAATACGGCGGATAAGATCTTATATACGAAATTGGCGCAGTTCAGAGGGTCTCCTTTCTTGAGAATTGGACAAACAATGCTGAGGTTCCATTCATACTTTCGTCCGACCATATTTTCCAGATGAGTTGGTGTATGCTCCTTACCAAGTCATCGCCTGCCGCTTTGAAGAGCTCGGCAGTCAGGTCATCCGCTCTAGCAGCTTTATTGGACTTCAGCTTAGATATTGCTATCATTACTTCATGCAGGTCGGGTTGGCGTAATTGTTGATTTACATCTCAGATTCTCAGCATCGACTGCGATTCTACTACGATGTTCCCTTGTTCGCCTCTCCAGGCTTCGGTTCGAGGCTTGTGTTCGTGGCATGTTCATTTTTACCTTTTGGTGAAACATCCGATTCCATTCCTGGAGTAACACCTCCGAATTCCTCGACCTAGCGCTTCTCCTCTTCTGCTCATAGAGCTCATGAGCAGCTATAATCCTCCTATGCATGTTGCTCAGCTGCATGTGCTTGCCGGCATACGTAATCAAACCAGGGTTTTCGTTGTTGTGGTCGAGTGAAACCCAGCACATCAGAAACGGCATCTCTGATGGCGTTTTGGCAGTGTTTCCAATGGTCTTCGATGCTTGATGCTGGCGGCATTGAACCTCTTAAGAGATTAAGAGACACTCCATCGGAAAAGGACTTGGCGATCTCTTGCGATTGTAGCCGTCTGACGTCGAATTTCCTCACAGCATTAGTTTGTCTTAGCGTAGTTTGGGATATCCGCAACCGTACCTTGGCTACAACAAGGTAATGGTCCGAGTCGATGTTGGCTCCTCGGAACGTACGGACATCCATAATGCTGGAGGAGTGTCTTGCGTCGATCGTAATGTGATCAATCTGGTTGACTGTTGATTGATCAGGAGTTCTCCAAGTCCCCTTGTGTATGTCGAGATGTGGGAACCGCGTGCTAGCCACGACAATGTTTCGCCCCGCCGCAAAGTCGATTAGCCTGAATCCGTTATCGGAGGTGGTGTTGTGCAGGCTATATTTTCCGATTGTTCCACCAGAGATACCCTCTCTTCCTAGTTTTGCATTAAAATCACCGAGGACAATTTTAATGTCATAGCTAGGGCATTGCTCGTAGGTGTTGTTAAGGAGCTCCTAGAAGGCATTCTTGGTGTCGTCATCTTTCTCCTCTGTGGGGGCATGCGCGCATATGAGGCTTATGTTGGCGAATTTAGCCTTGATGCGGATTGCTACGAGGCGCTCGCTCTCATGCCGGAAGCTGAGGACTTCTCGTCTTAGTCTGCCTCCGACAACAAATCCGCATCCAAATAAGCGCTGCTTTTGCCGTCGATAGCAATTGCCGTAGTAGATGTCGCAGTTTTTCATCTTCTTTTTGTCCGGCCCATCCCATCGCATTTCTTGGATGGCGGTTATGTCTGCTTTGCAGCAGTCTAGGGCCTCCGCTAGTTGCTCGGCTGCACGTGGTCTATTAAGCCTCCATATCCGAGGCTTGTTGATGCTTCGTAACTTCTTGTTTTTTTTAAATGGCCGGGCAGTTACCCCGGCGTCACAACCCCCAACCTGGAGGACCAGTTCCACTTTGAGTGCCCCTAGGACGAGGGGTCGGTTACACCGAAGCCAGTAACCCGTTCCGGGATGTGAGCGCTGCCGTTGGCCCTTATAGGGCTCGTCCGCCACCATCTCTTTTCCAGGACCCTGACTAAGTCCTGGAAATCCTTTCCGGCCTGAGCTCCAAATATGTCGGAGTAGCCCGGATAAGGTCTTGTTTTGTTTTTCCGACACTAGTCCTGGTTAATGGCGCAGGAAACTCGCCATTTGCCCCCTTCACTTCGCAACCTCCAGTGAGATTCCCAGATGGCGCCACGGGGAGGCGTGAAGTAGGACTTATTAGCAGAGCTGCAAGATGTTCGGCTGCAGAGGCTCATTCTCGTCATTTAAGGAACCAGCACCTGTCGGAAGATGCTACTTCTACGAGGCCTTATACTAATTGCCATCATATTCCGAAGGTTCGGAATACTACTGGTAATTTCAGTGGAACACTGAATAGCGATAGAGCAAGGTGAAGCTGGAGACCTTAGGTTTATGATCGAGGGTCTCAATCGACTGTGTAATATTAGCATCACCCATAAGTTAATCGCACCCTTTTGAATCCCTTCTAGTAGGTGCAAAGAAGTCTTAGGGGCACCTGACCAGATGTGAGCATTGAACAGCGACTTTGAATACGTGGTCATTCCAACGTAAGTTGTCATAGATACACACACCGAGAATGGAAAGTTTTTCTGTTTCAGCGTTGCAAGTGCAGGGATAATAGCTAGGAATTTGGATTTAGTTTTAGCGATAACAGACAGCATTACGTTTAAGAAGCATTCAAATCCACTCTGTTGATAGTTCCCCAAGTGGTTATGAAGTTAATGTTAGAATTTATTGAGCTTAACATATGCTGCCTTTCTCATTCAAGTAAGTCCGGGAACGAATTTGAAAAGCAGAGAGTACTGTCGTCAGCAAAGGAATATGTATATTGGAATAGAAGTATCAGGCAGGAGATCATTGATGAAAATTAAAAAAAGTGTCGGAGACAGAATGGAGCCCTGCGGCGCACCAGAATTTATTTTGGAATAACAGACTTGAAAGCATCCAAAACAATTTGATTTTAACGGTTCGAAAGGTAATTTCTTAACCATTGAAGAAGAGAGTCGTCGATCCCAGATGCACGCATTTTCGACGAAAGAGCCTGATGCCAAACTCTGTCGAATGCCCTACAAATATCAAGTGCAATTATCCTGCTTCCGCCAGATTAATGTAGACGTTGGTTCCATTGTTCGGGAGACATGTTATCAAATCACCAGTGGCTCAGTTGGTACGAAAACCGTAACGCCGGTCATTAAGAAGTTTTCGTATTCGAGATATGTCATGAGCAGATGGTTTTAAAAGCGTTTCCATGACCTTGGAAAGAAAGGACGTAAGTGTAATGGGTCTGTTAGAGGAGATAGAAAAAGATTCGCCTTTTTGAGGGACGGGCTGGACAAATGCTGTTTTCCATCGATTCAGGGGAGGTGGGCTTGTTGTGACGTTCTTTATTAAAAGCTCGTCTATAATGCCGCAATTTGTAAAAAAGTTGACTAATTCTTTAGGTGAGCTGGCAGCTATGTCCGCTGCTTCAAGGTAAAACTTACCTAGGAAACGTTGACGTATTTTGATTAAACCGTTCTTTTCCTCTTGCCAGATTTTGACACTTCTTTTTATAGTGTTCATTTGTAGCTCTGGCTAGTTGGTCTGTTTTTTCATTGCCTTTATATCCCAAATCAAAATGACTTTGTTTGTAGTGGCTAGTAGCAATTCCAGACCAGTTTTGTTGTTATTTCAAAGGCGTTAATTGCAAGTAGGGCTGCCCTGATATCGGATGAAATGCAAATGTTTTTGTTTGTAATACCATAGGTCTGCTTGGATTCCCTCGAATGCAAAACTCTTTTGCATGGATTTAGCCATTCTAACGTGCAGGGATTTTTTAGTACAAGGACCGTATACTCCGGCTCCAACTGTTTCACTTGTTTTAGATAAGTCTAAGAGCCATCCCTAATTTTTACCGAGTTGACTTCTCCCGGTCTATAGTGAGGTCCTGGCCTTGTCGATAGTCTTGTTTCACGTAAGTATTCTATCCAGAGTGATTCCTAGTTAATTGACTTCCGCTAGTAACTCTATTGTTTCACCGAAGAGTGGGACATTTCTGAGTCTCCCTCGCCTTCTTTTCTTAGCGAATCCAACTATGGTGCTTTTCTTGGGATTGACTTTGAGGTCAACATTAGTGCACCATTCAGCAACTTAGTTAAAAGAGCTTTCTGGAGGCGATCCAACGAAATAGTTGGTTGCCAAAGCTATTTTGCCTTCATGACAAACTTATTTTAACATATTCCAGTTCTCTCTGAGCGGTCTGTTTATCTTTCTCTGCGGAAAGTATTCTTGGGGTTCTAGAATTATTAGGGAGTCTAGAAAGTAAATTCGGGCTGAGAGCTGAAACGTCTGTAGACTGTTTCGGCATATGTGCTTTCTTTTCTTTTTTTTTCATTGCTGCTGCTTAGAGAGTATTTCATGAATGCGGGCGCAACTTCCGGTCTCAGCGATTGTTTGAAGTTTCTCCACGAGTAAACCTGGGTACCAACTAAGAAGTGTCCTGTATTAACCCGGTCCTAAGCTTATTGCCTTCACTTGCGCACTCCAAGATCAGGTTTTCTTTGCCGCTTATACACTCCAGGTTAGATTCGAAGAATTAGTGTCCATTTGCTCCTCACGCTCCAGCCATCTATTGCGACTGATGTGCAGTTGTCTGACTGGGTCGATGTCGCTACACAGTTCATATAGTTCACCGTTGAATCTGAAGATATCTTCTTCCACTTTCGATAGAGTCCATGCATCAGCGCCAAAAAGAATGACAAGGATGGTGTGAAAGAGTTTAAGCAGAACAGTGATAGACAAGGTCCCTTACCTACTTCCTCAAAATTATAGATTTTGACAGTAACTTTCTGTCCAATTCGTCGAATTGGTGTATCCCATTTTGTTGAGAGCTTATACCTGACAGCATATATCAGGTTCTTAACGAAGAGTTGTAGATGTTCACACAATATTGCCAATATTGTATCCGGGGTGGACCTGGGCCTCAGTCAACAAGCTTCTGCAGCCAGCTCGATCCCTGGCTAGCTGCCTCCAGTTTCGCACGCTAAGTTGGCTGAGGTCCTCTTCCACTTGCGTGCGCCACCTGAATCTTGGCCTTCCTCTACTGCGCTGTCCCTCGGGGGCGGATTCGAAGACTTTTCGGACCGGAGCATTGGTGTCCATGCGCTCTACATGACCCAGCCATCTCAGTCTTTGGATCTTCACTCTTCTGGCTAGGTCCATGTCGCTGTACAGTCCATACAGTTCGCCGTTGTATCTCCTCGTCCACTCACCGTCAATGCAAACGGGACCGAAGATCGCCCGAAGAATTTTTCTCTCGAAGCAACCAAGAACACCCTCATCCATTTTTGATAATGTCCATGCCTCTGCACCATAGAGCAGGACCGGGATTATTAAAGTCTTATAAAGGGTGACTTTTGTTGTCCGAGAGAGGGCTTTGCTACTCAATTGCCTTCTTAACACAAAGAAACAGCGGTTGGCAAGAGTTATTCTTCGCTTAACTCGAGCTTAGGTAGACAAAGACCTTAACTACCTCAAAGTTATATCTGTCGAGGGTGACGTTCTGCCCCAGACGTCGGTGTTGGTTGTCCTTTTTGCTTGACAGCATATGCTTGGTCTTGCCCTCATTGAACGCTAAACCCATTTTCGCCGCTTCTGTCTCTGACTGACATCACGCTGCTTTCTCCCGATTATGCCAATATCGCCGGCGTATACGAGTAGTTCGACGGACTTTTGAAAGATAGTGCCTCTTGTGTTTGCTCGTGAGTTTTGCACTATTCTTTCAAGTACGATGTTGAAAAAATCGCATGACAGCGCATCGCCTTGTCGAAATCCTTTCTTGACTTCAAGGGTCTCGGTGAGATCCTTACCGATTTTGATGGAGCAGCGTGCATTTTCCATCGTCATCCTGCACAGGCAGGGATTGGCAGGGATCCCGAAACTAGACATTGCTCTACATTACTATAGAGGCTGTCATACGCGGCCTTAAAATCGATAAAAAGGTGGTGTGTATCGATCTGAAGCTCATGGGTCTTCTCCAAGATCTGCCGTAGTGTGAATATTTGGTCGATGGTGGACTTTCTTGGCCTGAAGCCACACTGATATGGACCTATCAGGTTGTTGACGAACGGAAGGCGTTCACACACTACGGTGGATAAGATCTTATATGCGATGTTAAGGAGACTGATGCCTTTGTAGTTGGCGCAGTTCAGAGGGTCTCCTTTCTTGAGAATCGGACAAACAATGCTGAGATTCCATTCATCGGGCATACTTTCATCCGACCATATTTTACAGATGAGTTGGTGTATGCTCCTTACCAAGTCATCGCCTGCCGCTTTGAAGAGCTCGGCAGTCAGGCCATCCGCTCCAGCAGCTTTGTTGGACTTAAGTTTCGATATAGCTATCTTCACTTCGGACGGAATTGTTGGTCATCATCGTCCAGGTTGAAAGGTTGATTCTGCCTGACAGCGGTATTTGGTTCGTCATCGCCGTTATACAGTCTGCAGAAATGATCTTTCCAAATCCTCAGCATCGACTGCGATTCTACTACGATGTTCCCTTGTTCATCTCTACAGGCTTCGGTTCGGGGTTTGTTTCCGCGGCATGTTATTTTAACCTTTTGGCAAAACTTCTGAACCTCATTCCTCGAGTAGCATCTCTCAATTTCCTCGATCGCGCGCTTCTCATGCTCTTCCTTCTTCCTCCTGAGAAGCCGGTGTTCGTCTCTCCTCTTCGCTCATAGAGCTCATGAGCAGCTCTGGTCTTTCTAAGCAGCGCCGCGTTATATGCATCTTGTTTAGCTGCATGTGCTTGCCGGCAGTCATCATCGAACCAGCGGTTTCGTTGTGGTGGACGAGTGAAACCCAGCACATCTGAAGCGGCATCTCTGATGGCGTTTTGGCAGTGTTTCCAATGGTCTTCGATGCTTAATGCTGGCGGCATCGGCGGCGATATTGTATATTGAATGCAAAATTGAAGATATACGTCCGACTTACAGAACGGGCGAAGGATAAATTAAAAAGAGTCACCGTTAAATACTGGTTTTAAATGTGTGCCGATTACAATATATAAGAATGGCGTTTTCAATGGAGCACTGGCAATGAGAGTAGCTATGAAGACGAGATATTCACAGAAGTCATCCTCCAGCATCCGATTGATTGAACACAGGATTATATGCTGCATCTAGGAACGGCAGTATTGCCGCTCCATATTTTAAGACTAAGAATCTAATTCAGCTACATGTCGAATTTGGATACCGCCTCCCCAAGATCTTAGCAACATATCTTGTACGGCATAGAACACAGTGCTGCAGGGAATGGCCTAGACTTTGTGAAGCACATAATATTCACACTTCGTGGAGGAGGGTACGTCATTCTGGATAAACAACATTTGGCCACTTCTGGACGGGCTGCACAAATGCTGTGCTCCACCTGCTCAGAAAGGGTCTTGAAAAGTAAGCTTAATTAAAGTCTTATGGAGGAAACCTATTCGGAATAAGGGGAGTATATCACTTGGAGCAACGGATTCATGTCTCGTATTCTCTTATTGTGTGGTCAGGTCATCGACCTTGTACTTATCAAGTTGAGAAGTTAGAAACAAGAAAAGGGTGTTTGAGGTTTCTTTCATGCATTGGGTTACCTAACTTACTTCCCTTGATGGCGTCAAGTCGCCTGCCTATTCACACAACCGTTTGCTGAAAATGGTCTGAATCTGTCATACCGTACTGAGGTCTAATAGTACGACTTCCTTTGTTCCGTGTGCCAAAAAAGATTAGCTAAGACAACGACTTCTCAATACCTCTCAATAGATGAGATGCTCAACTGTTATGTATAGCGATAAAAGGCTGGTTAATTTAGAAACTTAAACTTCTTAAAGGCATGAGCTCCGTTTACCCAACGCAGCTAAGTATCGGGGTGTCTTACTGGATGACAAACTCTTTTCGGAAATAATGCGAACTTTCAAGACATTTTCAGATTCCTGGAGGTCTTAAGAAGCTTTTTTTTTAACTTGTAACCAAGAGGGACGTTTGTAGTGTGACGGAGAAGTTAAATGATGATACCGTTATCTCACTCTAGAGATTCTCTCAGACACGTTACCCACTTAGAAGATATTGCCATTGGTACATTCTATATTACTCTGCAGGCGAATTACCTTTTAACTCTGCTCTTATGGATAAGCCATCTGATGCAAATACTCTAGAACTGCTGATGTAGAAAACCGACGAAATAGGCTTTCATTGTGTCCAGGATGTTCATGAAAGGCTCCAAAGCCGATGAAGTTATTTTTCTGGTCGTACACAATGTTAGATCTTAAAAATCGTTGGGATCGATTATCTAAGCGAAGATGTATTCAATTTTGAAGGCATTGATCTTTATTTTAAAAAATTGGGGGAGTATGAAAGGCATCTGTACTGACAGCCAAGCCGCATTTAAAACCTTAATGAACTCTCAAACGACCGCAAGGCTTCTTCGAAAGACTTCAATAAATTTATTTGGAAAATGATTACCGGGAAATACAATCATTGATAAACTTGCTAGGCAATACTCCGAGTAAATTTCTTTAAGAGCCAAATCTTCTTTGGCGCTGGCTTCGTCCCTGTTTAATCCGGCAAAACAAACGAATGCTCCCTAAAGACTTTACAATTTCAGCGACTCGTAGTCAGATAGTAGAAAGACTTTGGGCTGGTTCTTGTAACCCAAGTTTGCAAGATATAAGTGTCGCAAAATTCTGCTGGCTTGCTGTGAGAATGATAGTAACACCGCGAAGCACTTTCTCCATGGATGCCAAACTGACGGCTTCAATAATTTGGCAAGCAGCATAGTGGCAGAGTAGACACTCAACATTTGGCAATTAAAGACTGTTTCTTCCGTATTGACAAAGAAGATGCAGCTACCTTTCAATATTCGGACTAGAAAAATCCGTCACTTAAGAAACGTATTAGCTTAGAATCTCGCAGATACGAGTAAACAACGGCCTTCGGTATGTCTATTGTAAATTTTATGTATAAACATTTCATAGTGACAGTTGTACTTGCCAGAAACTGAAATCTTCCACAAAAACAAAATCTTTAAAGCTACTTGGCTAGAAAAACTTCATCCAAGGCGAATTCAACCGCAGAATCTCCCAAATGTCCAATCCAGCTAACAGCCATTTTTAGGACTTTTCTTCGCCAAATTTTCTACAACATTCAGCACCTACGGGGGCGTATACGTAACATTTTTTTGTTTCAGGTTTTTTTTTTCCTTTCTTCTCGATTACCATCTCGTCCCACGTGCACCAATTAAGTATTCATCAAGTATAACTGTGTTTGCTTAGTCTTTGCGGAACTAAACTTTGGCAATAAGAAATCTTCTCTCAACTGAAATGACAGCAGAAACGACACCAGCAGAGGCAGTGGAGAAACTTTTCTGCCGGATATTACTCACCGAACAACTGGGAAACTTGACATAGCGTCGTGGAATGCGTCCATCAACAGTCTAACCCCTAGGAAAACTCATATACCTTCTCACACTGACATTGTCCCACTCTTGCACACTCACAAAATGTGTGAAACTTATCACTGCTATTTCTATTGCTCTGCCAAAATCTCTAACTAATTCCATGGCATTAACACAAACCATTTCTACCGTTCGCCAAAAATCTGATGACTGGAGGATCTGGAAACCCCTACAGTGCCACTCATCGTAAAAACCACCAACGGATGCTATAAGACAGCAACTTGTAGGACAATATATTTGTGGGTACTTTCACCCTCTGTACTTGGCCTGGCTTCGATGGTGGGGAACAGCACTTCCTGGCCCGGTATAAGGTACTCGTATTCCCGGGCATAAAGTTTTCCACAGCGTAAACAAAAGATTGTGCGGGAGAAGTTTTCGACAAGGACACTTGAGGTCCCTTCGGTCAATATTGACTTTTTATGTCCAGGGGATTGTAATTTACTTTTACCCGCTGACGTGCAGGATGTATCAATGAGCCCTTGTTGTTGTCTATTACGGCGAGTGGCCGGTATTAAGTTATTATTGAAGAGAAAGTTTTTGTTAAGAAATTTTCAAAACAACGACAGTACGAGTAGGTGTTGTCGATGGTGGGCGGTGATAAGAGTTTACTCTGTCACCTCACCTGACCGTTTGGGGGGATGATAATGTCAGTCCAATTCACATTGAGTCGACTTGTTAAACAAACTTCAAACTCTGCCTAAAGGAATGGGACAAACAGAACAAACAACTCGATGTGGTCATGGTTTGTAGGACAGAACTTGGAGCAACACTAGAATTGCATTGTTTCCTGGTGGAGATACATTTCCATTTCCAATGCGATGTGGGGTTGTCTCGAAGTTTTTGAATCCTTTTGTGATGATGACTATGGCTATGGCTCCTGGCAGCACACTCATGTTGAAACATTTTGAGGTCGCGTTATAGAATCCGTCCCAGCCGTCCAGCTCGGCATGTTGTGTGCATTCAAATTGCTCAAAGTATTCAGCTCTGGTAGTAAATGTTTGGAGTGTATATCGTTTTTTTTTTGACAGAAGTTACATTCTTTCAACAACCCGAGGCTTGTCCCGAGGAAGGGAAAACATTTTTTCGGAAACTGGTGTGGAATGCATGAGAATTTTCGTTTTTGTTTTTTTTTTCTTCAACTTTGCACTGGAATGCGTTTGATGTTGGCCTCATCCCAAGAGTCCCTTTTTGGACCAGTTCACATAGATGACAGTCATGTATGGAGTCCTTTCGAAAGCCTGAAAGGGAAATGAATGGCTTTTGGTGTAATTAAAAAAGGCGTAGTCACAATTTTTCAATAACTCCTATAAATCAGACAGAACGGATGACAGGGGAATTGCAATAAATTTCATTTTTATTGGATGAACCATGCGGGACAACGCGGTGGTCAACAGTTTTGGTGACGATGATGATGATTTGTGTGATGAGTTGTGTCAGTGCTAAAGACTGATGGAAATATTCAGTAAAAATTGTTACTGCACCATGGGTGACACTTGGTTTTTGATTTGTTGACACATGTATACACGAGTTTTTGAGTGTATGTATATTTTGTAATTGCTCACATGAAATGTGCAGTTTTAAGTATGATGAGCTCACATGCAGTATGTTGACTGGGTTTACTTTAGACCTTTAGAGGTGATTCTACATATTTTTGTTGTTCTACTGGTGTATCCACTTACAACTGCTCCGTGTTGTGTTTTCTAGTGGTGCATGCTCCAAAAGGAATGAATTTCGAACGGAGTAAGTTATTGTAATATGGAAAGGCACCTGAAAAGTACGTTGACAATCTTGTGATTACTGTAGAAAAGAGAAACCCTTCTTTCGCTTTGTGATAGAGGACATTGCAGGAAGGTGAGAAATCCCATCGATATAAACGCTAAGCTCCAACAAAAATCTTGAATTCAGGCGCGAAGGTCACATAGGTCACAAGGACCTTGAAAACCATAGTAGCTAACAACAACACATTGGTCTAACATATCATACCAAAAATCGTCAAAACTTCACCGAACTATGCAAAGTCTGTCAATTAGTTTCTGGTGGCACTATTGGAGCATTAATTATGTCAAAAGATAGGATGCGTCTCACAATAGTTCAGCCATAATGGACTTTCGCGCAGATTAACCAACTGGAGACATAAGGTGACGCATGACAACTACTTTATGAAAACTCGCATTGCATTCAGTTCGAGAAGACACTTTATTATGGCGCATACTCTGGCGTTACGAGGGTGGACCAATAAGTGTGTGACTTTTTAAACTATCCACCACATTTAGAACAACAAGTTGCGTCATTTAGTTTGTGTGTGTCAACAATTGACAGCTGACAACCACATGAATTTTGTATTCAGTTCAAAGGAGTGTTTAGAGTGTTTGAATGGACGAGTGTTGACGAAATATGGAGCCACTACAATACATGCGAAAACAAAAAGGAATCCACTCCAAAGAAGGCCAACGTACGTTATGAATTAGGTCACAAGCTTATACGAGTAGATCCATCCTAAGAAATCACTCTCTACCAATCCCTTTAGTTTTTAGTAGGTAAACTGGTATGGACATTCCGCTTCTTGAGTGTGTTTCTCGTAAATAACTTACAAAAGGATAAGAACCGAACGAACTACTTTTATTTTTCCTTTCTTTCTTTGACTGCCTTGTTCTAAGAGAAAGCCTTAAGAGCGGATGATCCTAAAGTTCTGAAAAAAAATGCAGTTGAGACGTTGAATTAGACGCCAAAGAGTATTAGTTTAGTTTAGTTATAAATGCATTTTATTTTAATTATCATTACGACTTACATTCTAACAGAAAATGCTTAAATGCTAGCTTACAATTACTTTACAATCTTATACTAACTTACTGGCCCCACACAGGCACTCTAAGCTACTCTAAATTCTTATACCTATGTCTTTCGACTTACTTATTATTTTGTTTAGGAATTTTTATTTTCTATACTTAGGCTAAGAAAAGAATTGTCAACAAAAAACTTAACATATGGACTTGTTTTTTTACTTTTATAAAAACTTAATATCTAACTTAAAATTAACCTTAATCTACGGTAAGCTATATACAATACATACAAACACACATATAGACGTTATACACAATAATATACATACATTAGTATATACCTTTATATATACTAATATATATAACTTTCTTAAATGCTAACCTAAACCTTTGTTAGCTGGCCATCGCTATTTACAGGGCAAATAGATTGGTCAGCTCTACCTCATTAGTGAGGCTGGTCTCTAGTTGACGGAAACGACGACGAAACATCTTGCTGGTGCTGCCGAACGACATCCCTCTTACCTCTGAACCTAAGGCGATCCACCCTGCCGTGTGCGACGTCTCTGTTGTAGTTGAGTCGCCTGTCCCCAGCTGTCCGAGCGACATGGAAGATTAACGGGATCGCTGATCTATCCTGGATCAACCCAGTCTGATCTGAGTCGTTCATTGATCTCCGCAGAGAACAGGCGTGTTTCGGCTTTTATTTTGTGTGAAATAGCGAACAACAATTTGTGAAACATCAAATTAGAAACAAGAAATTAAGTCATTCGGTAGCCTGGTGGTAGTGGCAGTGAGCCGAGAGAGCCAGGGTCGTGGGTTCGAGTCCCCGAATAAACATTGTCCATTTTTATTTTTTAAGTGTTTAAAAAGACAAAACAAGATTATTGTGTACATAAATAAAAAAGTGTGTTCAAACGATGAGTGGCAGTGAACGGTCCGCTATGTCAATAGCGGGATTAGAGGATGGCGCGACGTCATCTGATAATCAGGCCGTTAAGCCAGTTCAAAAGAAGACGTATACAACAACAACAACAAAAACAGCAACATCGGCAATGACGATAAAGAGGAGGAGGATGTTGAAACCAACTCCGAACTCAGCAAAGCGCCCTTCCCTTTCAACCTCTCCCAAAAAGCTGCCTGGTAGAGCAAGGGAAGAGGCGCCAACAACGACAAAAAGGGCGGCAGCTGACAAAAACGATCTCCCATATGTTGGTGAAGAAGGCCACAATATAAGTAAAAATACCTTTGCATCTCTGGTGGCTTCCGAGTCAGAGGACGAAGAGGACGAGGTTGAAGCGCTGAATAGTAGCATTAGGAAGCTACAACAAAAAGTACTTGCAATAAAAGCTAAGCAAGTTGCAAGGCGAGAGAGGGAACTACAACAGCAACTACAGTGCTCTCAACGGGAGCCCAAGGGGAGTGAAACCATACCCCAACAACAACCACAGAAACATCAGCTACAACAGCAAAAAAATCAAAAAATTGCGCAAGAACCAACAATGAAACAGGCACAACCCCAGCAAAAAAGTAAAATACAACAAAAACAACAACAAAAAACAGATAAGCAACAGCCACAACAACAGCAACAGCAGCAGCAACAACAGCGAGAGCAGCAGCGTCAACAGCCACAGCAACAACAACAACAACCAGCTAAACAAAGGATACCCCCGATCAATACTTACAAACTGGAGTTAAAAGAAACCATTGATCTATGTAAGTCGGCCATAGGCAATAATTTTTTTATCAAAAGATTAAGTAATGATAGACATGCGATCCACTGCAACACAGTGGAGCGCTATAATAAAATAAAAAGCTTGTTAAAGGATTCGACGACGGAGTTCTTCTCCTTCACCCCGAAGGGGGAAAAGCTGCAAACAATGCTGCTGAGGGGGATTGAACCGTCAACTGATCCGGAGGAGCTCCTCGCACTGCTCAAAGAGAAAGAGTGCGAAGAGCTCAAGTTCGTAGGGGTCAAGCCATTCACCACAGCTAGAGCCAAAAGGGAGAAACGGAAACTACCGTTCTTCCTGGTTCAGCTTACTCCCGAAAGCAAACTGGATGGTCTAAGGAATATCAAAGTCCTAGACTACCAGGTTGTACACTGGGAAAAAGTAAAACGGAGCGATAACATTTTGCAATGTGTTCGCTGCCAAAGGTTCGGGCACGCCGCGTCGAACTGCGAAATGCAGCCTCGATGCGTCAAGTGCGGTAAGAACCACAAATCAGAAGAATGCCCTCTGGGTGTGGATGGAGCGTCGGAAAAAAGTCAACTCTCTTGCGTTTTATGTAAGAATACAGGACACACCGCAAATTATCGGGGTTGTCCTAAATTCCAGTACATAAAAAGAGTAAATCTGGCTCGGCAGCAAAAGGTGGAAAATAAAGCGTCCACCTGTTCAAATACAAACACCAGCCGTTACTCCCCAAGTTACCTACGCCCAAATGGCGGCAGGTAGGGGGAATACGGCACAGCAAGCGAAGGTTGCTTCTCAGGCCCCAGCGCCTAGAGCACCGGAACCGGCAACTGACATTCTAGCTATCTTGCTCTCTATCCAGGGGCAGATGGCTCAGTTTCAACGTCAGATTACTGAACAAGCTGCGCGCGTGGATCAAATCTACGCGCTTCTGCCGAGCCTCACGCGCCTCCAGTCGTAATGGGTACGTACATGGCGGAGCAAACCCTGAAGGTCCTTGCAGTGAATGTTAATTCACTGATTAGGATTGAGCGAAGAGCCACACTGTTCAAGTTGCTTAAAGACCAAACCCCTGATGTGCTTTTGGTTAGCGAAACTAAGCTAAGCAAAAGACACAAAATGAGGCACAAAAGGTACAAAATTATGCGAAGAAATCGACCCAACTCCATACAAGGAGGAGGCGTTGCAATCTTCGTAAGAAAAGGCATACGTTTTAAAAGAATATACAGTCGTGTAGTGCGTAGGTTTCAGGTGCTAGAAGCATGCATCATGTATATCCCTCTCCGCAGTGGAAAACGGTTATACATGGTGTCTGTTTATGCGCCTAAGGCTACTCAATCCACCCAATTCATCTCAGAGCTCGAGACACTTTTTCGATTCCTGAGACTGGAATTGGAGGAAAACTATTTCATTATCGGCGGAGATTTCAACGCCAAACACAGCGATTGGGGAAATAATACACCAAACACTAGAGCGAACCTACTATTCAATTGGTGGGGTCAACACAGTGTGATGTATAGACTCGGCATAAAGGCGACGGATAGTCCGTCGTTTCCTAGACATGGCTCCTATTTGGATCTCCTGTTGTTCGACACACGAATACAAGTGACAGGTACGAACCAACAAACTGTAAACTGTCTTCGGACTTTTGTGTATGACAGTGACCATTGCGGTCTTAGTACCGAAATAACCGTTCCGAATGAAAATGCGGAATTGGAGGAGTTTGTCCAAAGATACTCTTACAACTACAGTAAGACTCGTTGGACACACTTCTCCAGGACACTGACAAGAGCACTCTCCTCGAATTCGCTCTATCCACCGTCCAACAGAAATCTGTCAAACGAGGAGATTGACAGGTATCTAAAACTAATGGACGAGACAATTAAACGGACTATGGACAAATCGATACCTCGGTATCAACACACTGACAACGAAGACTTGTTCCGAAATTCAACTATAGATGCACTGCATCGACATAAAAGTAGACTACTGTCCAGACTGAAGACCTTGTACAGACAGTTTACAGACAGACATAGCCCGGAGATTATGACATTGAAGTCGTCGATCAAAAACCTCCAAACATTAATTAAAGAAAATTACAGGGCTTCTGTAAGTTTGTATTGGAACAACAAAATTCGGGCTGTAAATACCAGCAACCCGAATATGTTCCCGCAAATAAATAAAATATTTCGGAGGAAAGATCAAGACGAACTTTCATGTCTAAAAATCGCCCGAACGACTGACAACAAACGCATACTTTCAACAGCAGGCATAGATCCAAATGAGGCTGTTGATGATGACAATTTCTTTGTGATCGAAGATCCGCAGGAGAAGGTAGAGGCTATAGGAGCAACTTTTCAGGAAGTGTACAAGACAAATGACATCATTGGTCCCAACCACGACCTGGAAAATCGAGTCCTTGCCCACAATTTCTACCTTCGAAATGAAATAGTGAATTGGCGAATCGAGAACTCGGGTTTCACCCAGTTCAGTGACGAGAATATGGCAAATAATGTCATCGCCAATGAAAGGGAACAACCCCCGTTTATTTCGAAGGAAGACCTTCACACGATCTTCGACACAATTAGAAGTAAGAAATCAGTGGGAACCGATGGAATACCGAACATTGTGCTTCGACATCTCCCACTAGAAGCGGTGGACATTTATACCACCCTGTTTAACAATGCAATGAATAATGCACATTATCCAGCGCATTGGAAAATGGCGGTGGTACATCCCATCCCCAAAAGGGATAAAGACACCTCCAATCCGGCGAATCTCCGGTCGATCAGTCTCCTTCCAAACATCAGTAAGGTTTTCGAAAAAGTCATCAATAGAGTCCTGACTAAATGGGTTGAGGACAGATATATAGTTCCGGATAATCAATTCGGTTTCAAGGCGGGGCATGATGTTATTCATGCCGCGTCTAAACTGGTTTCTGATATCCAATGGAACAAAGCCAAGAAACAGTGCACTGGTGCCTGCCTGATTGACTTGGAAAAGGCCTTCGATACCGTATGGTTAGAGGGACTCTTCTACAAGTTGAACAGACTGGGCATTAGTAAACCACTACTGTACATTCTTTTCAATATGCTCACTAATAGACAGTTCATCGTGAAAAATGGCGATGTGACTTCTACTGGTACATTCAACATTAAAAACGGTCTGCAACAAGGTGCGGTCAACTCGCCAATCCTTTTCAACATTTACACAAGCGATCTGATAGGTTCACTTCCCCATGCCATAGCGTACGCAGACGACTTAATCGCGTACAGATCAGGTCCAAAGATTGAGGTTATAAACATTCTTTTGCAACGTGACTTCGATAAAATTAAACAATATTGCGACGACTGGAAGTTGAAGATCAACTTTCAGAAGTCGGAAACCATTCTTTTTAGGACGCCTTTGTCTGGGGCCTCTGCGGATACCAGAAAGAATTGGCGAAAGTTTCAGATCGTTGGACAACACGGACAACCACTTGCTTGTCGAAATGTAGTCAGATACCTTGGGATCTGGCTAGATCAATATCTATATTTTAACAAACATATAGATGTTGCTCTGGCCAGAGCTAAAGGTGCTTTTGCCCTTACAAAGAGACTGTTTTATAACAGGCAACTCGATGCGAGGGTAAAGGTAATCTGCTATATGGCCCTTATCCGGCCTATGCTTGTATTTGGTTGTCCCGTGTGGTTCAACGTGAGAGCAAGTCATTTGGAAAAGATTCGGGTGTTTGAGAGGGCTTGCCTTAGGGCTTGTATTCGCCTATACAGAACACCAGAGTCTGAGTACATAAAATTCTATCGCAATGAGGTCTTATACAATAGGGCTAACCTAATAAGAGTGGACAATTTTGTTATTAAGTTGACTCGAAGGCACATTGCAAGAGCAATGACCTCGTCGAATAACCTGATCTCTGGGGCTTACTACCCCAATTATATGTATCACGAGAGAGTTCGCTTTGACGGCTTTATTCCTCCAGAAGCTTTCCTCTACCTCGACATGAAAGGTCTGATCCAGGATAGATTAGCGGTGCCGTTAATCTTCCATGTCGCTCGAACAGCTGCGGAGAGGCGATTTAACTACGATAGAGACGTCGCACACGGCAGTGCGGAGCGTCTCCGGTTCAGTAGAGCGGTAGGGAATCGCGATTTTGGTGGCTTGTTGAAGGAGCGGAATCTACGTCGTCGAATTCCTCTAGCACTAGTTAGCTTCGTTAAGGAGCAGGGTCGGCAGCCTAATTTTCTAGCCGTGGCTGACTTACATAGATTTAGGTAGGATTAGGATAGTTTTAAGGGGGAAAAAAAAAAATAAAAAAAATAAAAATAAAAATAAAAAAATGTATATATATATATATATTGTATATATATATATACAAAAAACAAAAATACAAAAAAAATATATAAAACAACAAAAACAAAGAGATGGGTAACCTTCGGGTAACTTCTTCCCACAAAAAAAAAAAATACCTAAATGATAAGATAATTTTAAGTAGCTTAAGTAGCCTAAGTAGATTAAGAATAATGTTAAGGTAGTTAATAAGTTTTAGTTTTAAGTTTTAAAAGATGAAAAAAAAAAAAAGTTAATTTACTAAGTTTTTGTTATAAAATTATTTTCTTAGTTTTAATTGCAATTAATACAATATAATCTAAAAATGAAATGTACTAAACGTCGAAAGACAAATTTTAATTGTTAGGTTTAACTTAGAGTGTCCGCATGGGGCCAGTAAGTTAGAATAAGATAATTTTAAGTTAATTAAGCTAATTTTTAAGCGTTTTTTTGTATAGCATGTAAGAGTTATTGAATGGAGTTGAATAAAAATGCATATTAAATGAAATGAAATGAAAACCCAGTCTGATCAAAGTAGAGGAATGCTTCCGGTGGAACGAAGCCGTTAGAGCGCACACTCTCATGGGGTAGTAAGCCCCGGATATCAGGTTATTCGTCGAGGCCATTGCTCTTGCAATGTGCCTTCGAGTCAGCTCAATTACGAAGTTGTCCACTCGTATTAGGTTCGCCCTGTTGTAAAGGACCTCATTAGGATAAAAATTGTTGTACTCCGACTCTGGTGTTCTGCACAAGCGAAGACAAGCCCTAAGGCAAGCCCTCTCAAATACCCTAATCTTTTCCATTAAGCTTGCTCGTATATTGAACCACTCGGGACACCCAAATACCAGCATGGACCTGATAAGGGCCACGTAGCAGATTACTTTTACCCTCGCATCGAGTTGGCTGCTATAAAACAGTCTCTTTGTGAGGGCAAAAGCGCCTTTAGCTCTGGCCAGAGCAGCATCTACATTTTTGTTAAAATACAGAAACTGATCTAGCCAAATCCCAAGGTATCTGACTACATTTCGACAGGCAAGAGGCTGTCCGTGTTGTCCAATGATCGAGAACTTTCGCCAATTTTTTTTGGTGTCCCTAGAGGCTCCAGACAACGGCGTCCTAAAAAGAAGGGTTTCCGACTTCTGAAAGTTGATTTTCAACTTCCAGTCATCGCAAAATCGTCTTATCTTATCGAAGTCATGCTGTAAGAGAGTGTTAATGACCTCGATTTTTGGACCTGTTCTGTACGCTATCAAGTCGTCTGCGTACGCAATAGTATGGGGAAGTGAACCTATCAAGTCGCTTGTATAAATGTTGAATAGGATCGGCGAATTGACCGCGCCTTGCTGAAGACCATTTTTAATTTGAAATATTCCAACAGAAGTCACATCACCATTTTTCACGATGAACTGTCTGTTGGTTAGCATATTATAAAGAATGTACAAGAGTGGTTTACTGATCCCCAGACTAGCCAGCTTGTAGAAAAGACCTTCTAACCATACAGTGTCGAAAGCCTTCTCCAAGTCAACTAGACAGGCACCAGTGCACTGTTTTTTGGATTTATTCCATTGGATATCGGACACCAGTTTAGACGCGGCATGTGAGATAGCATGTCCTGCCTTAAAACCGAATTGATTATCCGGAACTATATGCTTGTCCTCAACCCACCTAGTCAGAGCTCTATTGATTACTTTTTCGAATACCTTACTGATATTCGGAAGGAGACTTATCGACCGGAGATTCGCCGGATTGGATATATCCGTTCCCTTTTTGGGGATAGGTTGAACCACCGCCGTTTTCCAATGCGCTGGATAATGTGCATTATTCATTGCATTATTAAACAGGGTGGTGTAAATGTCCACCGCTTCTAGAGGAAGATGTCGAAGCACGATGTTCGAAATACCATCAGTCCCCACTGATTTCTTACTTCTGATTGTGTCGAAGATCTCATGGAGTTCTTCCTTCGAAATGAACGGGGGTAGCTCACCTTCTCTGGCAATGACATTATTTGCCATATTTTCGTTGCTGAAGCGGGTGAAACCAGAGCCCTCGGATCGCCAGTTCTCTACTTCATTTCGAATATAAAAGTTGTGCACCAAGACGCGATTGTCCAGGTCATAATTAGGGCCACTGATATCATTGGCCTTGTATACTTCCTGGAAAGTCGCCCCTATGGCCTCAACCTTCTCCTGTGGATCCTCGATCACAAAGAAGTCGTCATCGTCAGCGGCCTCATTTGTATCAATGCCTGCTATTGTTAGTAATCGTTCGTTGTCTGTTGTCCGGGCTATTTTAAGACACTGAAGGTCGTTTTGATTTTTTCTCCGAAAAAGTTTATTTATTTGCGGGAACATATTCGGGTTGCTGGTGTTTACAGCCCGTACCTTATTGTTCCAATACAAACTTACAGCAATTCTGTAATTCTCTTTGATTAATGTTTGAATGTTTTTAATCGACGACTTCAGTGTCCTCATCTCTGGGTCTTGTCTGTCTGTAAACTGTCTGTATAAGTTTTTCAGTCTTGTCAGAAGTCTACTTTTCTGTCGGTGCAGTGCGTCAATAGTAGGATTGCGGAACAGATCTTCGTTAGTCGTTTGTTTATACCGCGGTATTGTAGTGTCCATAGTTTGTTTTATTATCTGGTCCATTCGTTTAAGGTACTTATCGATCTCCTCGTTTGATAAATTCCTATTGGACGGTGGGTGGAGCGTGTTCGAGGAGAGTGCTCTTGTCAAGGTTGCGGAGAAGCGTGTCCATCGAGTCTTACTGTAGTTGTAAGAGTATCTTTGGACAAACTCCCCCAATTCCGCAATTTCGTTGGGAACTGTGATTTCGGTGCTAAAACTGCAATGGTCGCTGTCATACACGAATGTGCGCAGACAGTTAAGCGTTTGTGAATTCGTACCTGTCAGTCGTATACGTTCGTCATACAGTAATAGATCCAAATAAGACCCGCCTCTGGAAAACGACGGGTTATCCGTCGCTTTAAGACCGAGTCTATACATGGCATCGTGCTGACCCCACCAATCGAGTAGTAGGTTCCCTCTAGTATTTGGCAAATTATTTCCCCAATCTCTGTGTCTAGCGTTGAAGTCCCCGCCGATTATAAAATAATTCTCCCCCGATTCCAGCCTCAAAAGTCGAAAAAGTGTGTCGAGCTCTGTAATGAATAAGGTGGATTTTGAAGCCCCAGGTGCATAAACAGAGGCCAAGTACAGCCGCTTTCCACTGCGGAGCGGGATGTAAATGACGACTGCCTCTAACACCCGGAACCTGCGTAACACTCCCTTGTACACTCTGTGGAATTCTATGCCTTCTTTAATGAAGATCGCGACACCGCCTCCACGTTGGGAGTTAGGCCGGTTTCTTCTTTTAACAATATAATTATTGTACTCCAGTTCGTGCTCATCGGTTAGCTTGGTTTCGCTAGCGAAAAGCACATCAGTAGTTTGGTCTTGTAGCAATTTAAACATCGCGGCTCTTCGTTCGCTCCTAATCAATGAATTAACATTCACCGCGAGGACTTTCAAAGTTTGCTCCACCATGTGCGTATCCATTACGACATGTGTTGCGTTAGACCCGGCAGCAGTGCGTAGATCTGGTCCACCCGCTTGGCCTGTTCTTGCACCTGCTGTTGCAGCTGTGCCATCTGCCCTTGGATTGCGAGCAAGATGGCCAGCATGTTAGGTGAAGCTTCCGTTGTTCTCGGCATTGGCGCCGGAGAAGCAACAGTCGCTTGTTGTACCGTAGCCCCTCTACCTGACGCCATCTGGGCGTAGGAAATTTGGGACGTGACGACTGGTGTTTGAAACCTAACAGGTGAACGTTTGACCTCCACCTTCTGCTGCCGAGCGAGTTTTGCTTTTTTAATGTCGGCGAACTTAGGACAACCCCGATAGTTTGCGGTGTGTCCCACCTTCCCACATAACATGCACGAGAGCTGCGTCCTATCGGATGCTCCGTCCCTACCCAGAGTACACTCCTTGGAACTGTGGTTCTTTGCGCACTTCACGCATCGAGGCTGAATTTGGCAGTTCGATGCGGCATGCCCGAACCTCTGGCAGCGAACGCATTGTATAACGCCTTCGCTCCTTTTTAATTTTTCCCTGTGAACCACCTGGTAGTCTAGGACATTGATACTCCTTAGACTATCCAGACGGCTTTCGGGACTGAGCTGCACCAGGAAGAACGGCAGATCCAACGCCAAAGACGTCAAATCTATACGATTAACAATTTAAAGTACTAAAGTTAATTTTACAACCCAGCTGCTGGGTCACTTGATTGCGAAGACTCCCGGGGCTCTATCTAGCCCCGGCTTCACGAAATTGAGCCAGATTGATAGAGAAAGCACCGAGGAGGCCTTACCTTTTATAGCTTAACTCTATCTGAATATTCCAGTCGTTGCTCATAGTAATGTTTTTGATTTGCACACTCTAAACAACTATCGTCTAAGGTGCAGGTGTTGAGGAAACGGCGAAGTGAGATAAAAGCACGCCGCAAAAAGACAACAAGTGCTGTCAAAGGCTCGATTGCAAAAAATTAAATCTGTGTTTGGTGATGGAGAAGAAAAGTAGGTCGACGGAAGTAACAGCCACTGATCTGAAAGTGCGCGCTTTTCTGTTGTTGCGAACTGGGACAGAGAGGAAAAAAGTTTATGGCACTCCCGCTGTCCATGGATCTGGGCCCCCGCCCAATTATCAAAACTTCTTCTATCAATGGCGTTGTCTAATAAAAAGCGGGGGTAGAGTAAAACTAGACTTATCATAAACATCATCAGACCTTTCGCCACTGATGGTTGCTATGATTTGTCCTATTGGAAGCTGCTGGTCTCAGGAATTGTTGAGCGACAAGACCACCGGTAGTCTGTATCAGAACTAGAAGCCTCCCGGACTTCGGTCCGGGCCTAACTTTGTGAGGTAGGCCCCCTTGTGGGAGCGTCACAGTGGCTGTGGTTTAAACCTAAAACGCAGGGAGGGTGGCCCTGCTAGGGCTCAATACCCGCAATGGAGTTGCTGAAAATGTTGGATACTGAAACCCTAAGAACAGTAAGAGGTTATAGGCAAGCCTCGACTCATACCAATGGTGGAGCTGTGCCCTCAACACTGTTCTGCATTGGTGTTGTTTATAGTAGCAAACAAGCTTTGGCAAGGCGTATCGTTGCCCCCATGGAAGTATGCCGTGAACATAAGTCTCCACGAGAGGTGTTCACGTTAAACACAAGACACATCTGTTCATGGATCTTTCACTGTACATGAACGGATGAAACCGGTGATGCTACCAAAAAAGGCTCACTGATGAGGTTAAACCATTGCCCGAATAAGTTCGGTACTACATCCAACAAAGTGAAGCTCTCGCCGGTGAAATACCTGCCGAGAAATAACTTTAGTGGTGGATTTTCCACCAGGTTGAAACCAGTGCTGCAACTAGCTTTAGTTCCAGTTCTCGAGGAGGACCGGAACTTGGACGTTGCTGGAAAAACAACCTCCAAAATAAGTCCGAAACGCAAAAGATGCGTGTCACTTCGAATTGGGAAGATTGGTAATGACAACGGTCTGAACGGTGCAAACACCATGTCGATCAACTGTGAGAGCTAGCCCAAAAACTAACTCTGAAAGTTAAGTGCTATACGCAGCTAACTTTTTCATGGTTAAGGAAATCAATACGGAAAATTCTGAATTTCGGGGTTTTGAGTTTTTAGGACCAAACCTACGTTAGGCCTGCCTGCGTCTTCGGTTAAGGCGTCTATTCACAGTCGAATTTTATATGATTTCATCTGCAGATGGCAGTACTCTCCAGGTTGAGGTTAAAATGAAAGAATACTTTCCAATTTCCCAGCGGGAAAAACTGCAGAATGCTTAATAGCAACGGATCGGGCACTATACTTTTGATAAGCACTTCAATTTCTGAGAAGTTCTTAATTAATGAACGTTTACATTGTACATCAAAGTTATTTAACCCTCTCAGCCCTAGTGGTTACCAGTCGTAACCACACTTTGAAAATCGGGTGCACAGTGTCCTACTGGTCAATTTATCACATCACCTCTCCAATCTACATCCTAAAAGCACGCAAGAGTTATTATTAAAAAAAATATTTCCAGTAATATGCCGTTATGTTTGCAAAAATTGGTGGTGAAGTACGTGCTCCTGACGTGTTTGGGAAGGTGCGACTAAAAATAATTGTTTATGTAGTTTTTTGCAATAAAATTAACTAAAATATGTCAGATACGTTATCTTCAATTCATCACTGATTATATGTTATTATAATCAGACTAGTTTAGAACGTAAAACATAAGTTATAGGAACAAATATTGTGTGGTTATGAGAGCTAACTACTAGGAATGTGTCGTCCCCAGGTTCAAAACAAAAATGGAATTTTCAGGAGTTGGAAGCTATGGATGAGGATATATTCAATGAATTTTTGGCCGAATTTCCAAGTGACTGCGAGTTGCAGATCACAGCAAACATATGGGGTACGTCGACAAATTTGATATGCTAAGGAAATTATATGAAATTAACCGAAAATCGCATAAATGGTGGCATTGCATTTGGTGGTTCTTTTAGACGCCACAGTGGTAAACTCCTAAATACTTTACAGGCATATATATCCATCTAATGTCACTTTAAAAGACTTTCGCCTTACTGTAGCCAATGATATGACAAAAATGCACTGCTGCCGGAATGATCAACATCCCTTAGTTTTGCATACTGCAGCACTGCTGCTAATGTTCACAGATCCACATGGAAATGCAACTCTTGCAACGTTGGCTTGCGTTTCTTGGCCTTCCATACAAAGTAACATATTTTCCTAGTGGTTTCCAGGGATAGCCATTTCCTACAGGACAACAAGGACACTTTTTAAAAGAAGAATGTATATTTTTGAAATAAAAACACGCTAATAAGAAGCGTGTCTCGATTTTCATTTTGTATATTTCCAATCTTTCCCTCCACAAATAGGCTAAATTTTTTCTCAGTTTTCCTCATTACTATATAGCCCCAGAAGTTGCAACAGTCACTGCTTCTGGTGACACAATGTTGATTCTCACCACTCAGTCTGCCGGTTATGATCGCAAAACATACCGTACGCAATGAAGACCCGACAAAAGAGACAATTTTCCACCAGAAAGTGCTTTGGTACTGGGCAGGTAGGTACAACTAATTACTGATGCATCGATTCAATACATCGTCATTAGAAAATCCTCCATTGCGACCGGCTGACGTTGATCCACATCGGCAGGGCCTAACACCACGATGCTGTGCTTGTTCTTGTAAATGTAGTAGATGCTGTCAGCATTGGGTGGTGCTATTAACATCATCATCCATATGTTGTCCGTACACGTACTTGCAAAGCCTTCCTAAGCCTGATAATCTTCCCGTCTAATGCAATTTTTATGCATTCGTGCGAAGATTTGTCTAAGACCACTTTGTAGACAGCATTCAGAAGTTCTGACGGACGAATTCTTTGAGATTGGAATCCGGATAAGGCACTGTAGTGATAGAAAATGTTTGGAAGAAGTCTGTCTCATTATGTTTACAAAGGCCGCTAACCAGTTGAAATACCAGCTTGCATATTCGTACACACAGTAGAGAAACAAGATTGTTTAATTGTTTAGATACAACTCTTACTATGGCTGTTGTAGTAAACCAACGGACTAAGACCTATTAGCCCATCGTGATGCCACACTTTAATGGTCTATATATATTAGAGTCATTATAGAAAAGGGCTCGTAGGTAGAGTTTTCTGAGAGAAAGCTGGACAAGTACCAAGTGTGAGTAGGTAAGGGATTGTCTCCTCATTTTCTTCGTCCATGTAGTTAGTTTTTAGTTTTAAATGCATTTTATTTTCTTAATCACTAATTCTTACTTACTAACAAAAAATGCTTAAATGCTAGCTTACAATTACTAAACAATCTTATACTAACTTACTGGCCCTACACAGGCCCTCTAAGCTACTCTAAATTCGTATTTCTATGTCTTTCGACTTAATTTACATTGTATTTATGATTACTTATTTTCTATACTTAAGGCTAAGAAAAAATTGCTATCAAAAAACTTAGCATATGGACAATATTTTTTACTTTTTATAAAAACTTAATATCTAACTTAAAATAAACCTTAATCTACCTAACCTACATACAATACGTACATACACACAAATAGACATTATATACAATTATATACATACATTAGTATATACCTTGGTATATACTAATATATATATATATTACCTAAATGCTAACCTAAACCTATGTAAGCTGGCCATCGCTATTTACAAAGCAAATAGATTGGTCAGCTCTGCCTCATTAGTAAGGTTGGTCCGTAATTGACGGAAACGACGACGAAACATCTTCCCCATCATTCAACCACCAGGAATGCTGGTGCTGCCGAACGACATCCCTCTTATCGCGATTCCCCACCGCCCTACTGAACCTAAGGCGATCCACCCTGCCGTGTGCGACGTCTCTGTTGTAGTTGAGTCTCCTGTCCCCAGCTGTCCGAGCGACATGGAAGATTAACGGGATCGCTGACCTATCCTGGATCAACCCTATCTGATCAAAGTAGAGGAATGCTTCCGGTGGAACGAAGCCGTTAGAGCGCACACTCTCATGATAAATGTAATTGGGGTAGTAAGCCCCGGATATCAGGTTATTCGTCGAGGTCATTGCTCTTGCAATGTGCCTTCGAGTCAGCTTAATTACGAAGTTGTCCACTCGTATTAGGTTCGCCCTGTTGTAAAGGACCTCATTAGGATAAAATTTTTTGTACTCCGACTCTGGTGTTCTGTACAAGCGAAGACAAGCCCTAAGACAAGCCCTCTCAAACACCCGAATCTTTTCCATTAAGCTTGCTCGTACATTGAACCACACGGGACACCCAAATACCAGAATGGGCCTGATAAGGGCCATGTAGCAGATTACCTTCACCCTTGCATCGAGTTGGCTGCTATAAAACAGTCTCTTTGTGAGGGCAAAAGCGCCTTTAGCTCTGGATAGAGCAGCATCTACATTTTTGTTAAAATACAGAAACTGATCTAGCCAAATCCCAAGGTATCTGACTACATTTCGACAGGCAAGAGTTGTCCAATGTCCGTGTTGTCCAATGATCGAGAACTTTCGCCGATTTTTTTTGGTGTCCCTAGAGGCTCCAGACAACGGCGTCCTAAAAAGAATGGTTTCCGACTTCTGAAAGTTGATTTTCAACTTCCAGTCATCGCAAAATCGTCTTATCTTATCGAAGTCATGCTGTAAGAGAGTGTTAATGACCTCGATTTTTGGACCTGTTCTGTACGCTATCAAGTCGTCTGCGTACGCAATAGTATGGGGAAGTGAACCTATCAAGTCGCTTGTATAAATGTTGAATAGGATCGAGGAATTGACCGCGCCTTGCTGAAGACCATTTTTAATTTGAAATATTCCAACAGAAGTTACATCACCATTTTTCACGATGAACTGTCTGTTGGTTAGCATATTATAAAGAATGTACAAGAGAGGTTTACTGATCCCCAGACTAGCCAGCTTGTAGAAAAGACCTTCTAACCATACAGTGTCGAAAGCCTTCTCCAAGTCAACTAGGCAGGCACCAGTACACTGTGTCGTCCATGTAGTTGCAGAAGTCGTTTGTTAAAATGCGTAGCCTTCTTGCATGCTAGCCTTTAATACAGTATCAGATTTAAATTTGTTTGCGCGAGTTATAGTATCTGCATCTGCCTCACCAATCCACCACAAAATTCACAAAACACAGTCTTTATTGATGTAATTTAATAAAATAGTACTCGTATATTTAAAATTGTAATTAATAGCGTTGTTTAACAATATATATAAATTTGTAATTGATAACTTTATTTAAATTTTAGTTCAGTTTATCACTTGGTGTACATTTCTTCGCTGCCACTACCAGAATGAAATGAATGTTGTCCTTCTTGTTGTTGATCAGTCTTCAAACCTGGATTAGCAGAACTGTTAGCTGTTGGATGGCGTGATCGTTGTTTATAAATTTAGAGAGCTAACTGTTTATGAATGGCGTGATTGTTGTTTGTAAATGATATTAAGGTTTTTGTGTGATGCGTTTACATGGGTTATATATGTATGTACATGTGTATATCTGTGGGTGATGTACATATGTAACGCGCGTAGCGATTGGTATACCGATTATACTCGTACCTTTCAGATTAATATACTGCTTCCAATTTTGCGAGTTTGTCGGCAATGCAGTTCTAAGAGAGATGATCTCCGGCTTAAGAGTTTTGCCAGTACAAATTCAGGAATCTAATAGCGGCTTTGCTATCCAAGTAGATGCGGATATCCTTTACAGATACCGCATTATTCTTCAGCCAGGACAGGGTTTTTTCAATAAAAGATGTTCGCCCGGAACACTTTACAGTAATTTGAAAGACAGAAGGAGAGGCTTAGGTTAAACGTATTCGAGAAAACACCGCCACCAACCACGCTGTTAGTCTTCAACCCATTCGTATAGAAAATGATTGACTAATCGTCTATCAAGAAATCTTCCTTTCAGAAAGATCTAGAGGCATGCTTACATGAAAGTTTTTGCCAAATCAATGTTGGGGCGCCACGTAGTTTACCATATATTCTTTCGAGAAATTATTTTTGTGTTAAAAATGTAAGTTGTCTTGTATAATGTGTTAGCATCTACTAGCGTGCTGAAACTATCGAGGGGTGTCAAGTAAAAAAGAATATACAGTGCCGCGAAAAACTCCGCATATGCTCAGGAATGTTCTTCTGTCGACTTTGCTTAGTTTGCTGCAGCTTGGTTATACCATTCACTACCGTAGGTGAGTATCGGTCTTATAACACCACCTTGCGCTGTACCTCTGCTATAATATCTTTCAGCAGAAGCCCAGCCTAGCTTGGATTTAAATATCCTGCTATTAGCATAAGACTCTGTAGCGATTCCTTGCGTTTTATCAAAACTAAATTTTCTATTTAATTTTCTATCTTTGAAAATCTCTCCACAAAAAACTTAAAATGCAACGACAACGTCACATCCTTTATGAGCCGCTGTAAAACCTGGTGTGCGATATTTCGCTCAAAATTCCTTCCTTTCCGCCTTTCTACCAATCAGGCAGAATGCCTTTTTGGTGATAGCTCTCTTCCAGGTACGTGGTGCGCGGAGTATTCCTAGTATATCTTTAATGGTGGAAAATAAATCCCCAAGTTTCATTGCATGCATTGCATGCGTTTTGATGAATGCATTTGCATAGTAACCTTAAAATTTATTTTCCTTTACTCAAACATACCTTCTGTAATGAATTAAAAATGTAATAAACTAGAATTCTTTGAATTGATACCATGATTTCGAAATATGGCGGGTGTGTACTCGTATTTAAAGATGTGAAAATGTGATCGGTTTTCCTCGAAGTTAGGGGGTTGCTTACAATAGGCAGGCAAAGCAATCGAGGTGCACTTTGTGCATAGTAGGGTGGGCCAGTCCTGCAAGAAAGCATTGTGTCATAACAATGATTTTCTCAGCTAATTTACAGCATAGCTTAGTAGGTATATGTATGAATGCTCAGGATTTCCCGTATGCGTAATTTATCATTTAATTCGGCACGATAATTATTTTGTAGGTAAGCGAGCGACAGCAAGATTCCCCCTCATCCGACGAGCTCAGCCGAGCATCGCAAGCGTGCCACTCCGCTGTCACAAGGGACACTTCACCTTTCCCCACATGCTAGCAATAGCATGCAGACCACCGTTACCATACAGTTCTAAGAGAGATGATCATCGGTTTTGACGTTTCGCCAGTATGAATTCAAGAAGCTAAAAGCGGCTTGACTATTCGAATAGATGCAGATATCCTTTACAGATACCACTTTTTCTTCAGCTACGACAGGGCTTTTTCAATTAAAAGCACTTTACAGTGACCATCAACTTGCGTGCTGAAAAAATCGAAGACTGTCAAGCAGAACAGAATATTCAGTAAGGCTCCGCATATGTCCAGATATGTTCTCCTTTGGATTTTTCTTAATTTGTAATATCGTCCATCACTGTAGGTGATTATCGGTCTTACAATAGCGCCTTGGGGCATATCTCTGCTAGAAGATCTTTTAGCAGAAGCCCCACCTAGATCCTGTTGAGTTGAATATCCTGCTATTTAGCAGAGTCCACAGTACCTATTTCGTTGACCTTCTATGTCTAGGAATGTGACCGTCGTGAGTCTTTATATTGTTGCGGTCGTTTGATGTGATTAGTCATTGAATGAAGACCAGTTTTCTTTTCTGGGTTTAGAGATGATGACAATATTTCTACGCAGCTCCTCATAATATTCTCCAGAGTTGGCAGGATGGTATCGGGGGACCTTTGCAACACGACGGGAATTATACCTTCCGATCCAGCTGACCCGGACATTCCGACTTCGATGCTCTTCTCAACAGTCCGTTGGACCTCGCTTCCAACGTTTTTACGTTTTTTTAAACCCAACTTACTTCCCTATCACTCACATTCTGCCTTGCAAATCCGCTTCATAAGCTATTTGTTTTGCCGCATTACCTTCGTTGCATTCTTAGTAACGATGTTCATTAAAAAACCAACAGCGGCTTTTTGATGTGATCCTCAGCACTTGATGCGACCGGCTAAAGTTCTCTCAGCTTGTTGCGGATGCAGTCAAATTGCCCCATATCCTTTCTCTGCTGTTTTGTAGTCTACGATACTTTAAGATGTAACTTGATAATAACTAGGAAGTAGTCTGAGTCTAAGTTTGCCTCAGACTACATGCTCAGAGGTTGATTTTTATTTTTGGAGTCTTGAAGGTCTTATGGCCATACGCTATGAACAATTTTAATCCGTGAATATTGGTGAAAGGGAATCGTATGTCAGCCTCATCAATCGGGTATCTATCGGTTGCCAGGGTACATGTGAAGATCCAAATTTTATTGCTCCTATTTTAATTTGCCTCGCAACCGAAAGGTCTTAATATGCCAAACATTATGAGTAGCCTCCAATATCGGAGTCTATGACTTTTTGTGTCTGATTTGGCCATTAAGGCAGGCTATGCCACAGCAAATTTGCATTCATCACAATGGTCACACGTGTTCATTTGCCTCACTCCCCTCAAACAGTAATCACATCCCAACAAATAAATATCCTTTTAAGCCTGGTGCCTAAAATTATCGCCACGTTTTTGATGTCAATGTCAAAATCTTTGAGAAAGACATTCAATTAAAACCAAATTACCGTCTCATAAACTTTGCAATTCCCTCAAATACGAGTATGTCTTTGGAAAAGTTTCCTGTCAAAAGTATTCCGGAAGTCATGCCATTGTTTGGCTTGAGCTGATAAATAAAAAAAAAAAGAAAGAATTTACATAACTTTCTATCCTCTTAAGAGTAACATAAAGACCTCCAACAGATAAGACGATTGTCAATCATTGGCGCACCATTCGAGAGTACTCGTATTGTTTGACTCCACTTTCAGGATATTCGACAGGAACAATAAAACTGCAAACTTTCTTAAAAAAAAAAAACAAAATTTTGCTCAAACTCTACGGAGAAGTAGATTTTTTCTTCCCAAAGTCATCCGTACAATCCGTATCGTGGGCATGGTGGTGTAGTAAAGCTCTTCCCCTGATTTCCCTGCCAGGAGTTGTTATTTACTCATAAAATTAAAACTTACAATAAAATCCACTTAAAGTGACAGGACAAAAGCTGGTTTTATGTGCTCGGATGTAGTACTCTCTTTTTTCTATAGTCTTGTCCTAGGACGATGGTATCGGTGTATTCATTCTCATCCTCTTTGTGTTAACTTCAGGAATATACTCATTTTTACAGCTGGAGGAAGAAAAAAAACATTTTGAGATACTTTCCGATAAATATCGAACTTTAATGGTTGAAATAGGTTAACCTGACTTTAAGAGGATTAAAGCGTAAGTTGTAAAGTTGTTGAACTTTGGATGGTTCTTATAGTAATGTTGGGTATTTTTTTTATCTTCAATATCAAGGCTATAGAATTTACGGCGGTGCCTTCGGATAACACTAATATGTTTCTTTGAGCCGGTTGTTGGCAGGGGGGAAATTCTGAATCAATATTTTGTTACAAGTGTCATTTGGAAGCTGCACTCTGTTAATAAGTACGACCAAGGAAACATTCAAATTGGAAGATGGAATAACATTCGCTCTTATTGAAAAGTTCCTTTCAAGCCTGATGTGCCTCTGCTATACAATAGATGAAAACCTTAATTGGCTGATCAAAGCAAGGTTATTAAATATTTACGAGGTTTCAGCGTCTAGAACCCGCAGCCTAGTACGAGTGAAAGCCAAACGTGCTTGGCTTGCATGTTGAGAAACAAAGTTAAAGCGAAGTGCTTAGTTAAAACGCCGGTAAGATGTCTGTAGTCTACACGTTCTTCTGTCGAGAGACAGAAGAAATGAGGCTTACAAGAGCTTTTGTTCTTCTTTTCTGCAACTAGCAGAGTCATGCCACATGCTGTTTTGATTACAAAACATATTACTGTGAATAAAAGTCCTAACGGAAAACACAGGTGATTTAAAGTCCGTGGCCGATCTTATTTATCAGAATCTTAAACAAGACTCGGTTGAATGACTCTCAGATGGTGTTCCTAGACTTTTGATATATTTCCCTAGGTCTCTGACAATATACCTTGACCTTGACTTGAAAGACATACATTGTCGTCCATCGTAGGGTAACCACAGATCTTGCCACGGTGTAAGAGTCTTGATGGCCTAATGAGTGAAGCTTTTCATATGAATATAAGGGAGACGGAGAACATCATCAGAACATCTTGAGCAAATTCTGTTAAAAGAGAAAACTTTCCAAACAGCCGAGAAAGCCATTTTTTCAGAGTCACTAGATGAGCCAGTCTAGTTAATTTTCTTCTTCTCGTGGAGCAAACAACTTCATATTTGGGGGATTGACTAGAAGCTTATTTTTGCCACAACACCAATCCTCGGTCATAATGATTTGGCAGAGGATACAGCTACATCAGTTACAAGTGACTGAGAGCAAATTTTGAACCTGTTATGCAGAGAGTCGACTGTTATGCAGTGTAGTAACGAAGGTAGTAACATGCGCTTTGGGAATTCCCTTTCTACTCAGCATATGCGCCACAAAATTTTCTGTGTGTTTCCAAGTAATTAGTTTTGGTTTCGCTAACGATCTCTTAGAGAGCACCGTCATAAATCAAGTACGCCTCTCAAATTATGTTACCATTAATTTGTCGTGACGTGCTTCGAAGTTTCATGGTTTTCATACGTAGTTGCTGCATATCTTCTTTCTATCATAGAATGAGAGATCTTCAGGGGTTGTTCCTAGCAAGGCATGGCGGTCGAACGGATCTGGTGGGGACACCGTTCAGGTTATGGAAAGTTTCCTTGAAAACCCATCTCATTCTGAGCTTAGTCGTAGTTTTGACGAATATACGAGCACCAAGCTCTTCTTTAAATCATGTCGAGAATTCTATGAACATTTGGTCTGACACGGACAATTCAGCTGATAATATTCTAAGCATTCTAAGTTTTTTCTTTCACAGGTTTGCAAAGGAATTAGTTAGTTTATTCCAAAGTGTTCTGGTTAGAAGGATGCCCAATTAATCTAAAGGCAACACGTGTATACTCATAGTTATGGCCAGAAAATGAGAGTTGGCCGTTTATTTGATGACTTTGGTTGCCAAACTTTAATAGGTAGGAGGATATTCAAGACCTTGTAAAGGCCACATAAAACTGCCAAGTTCGAACGCATTTAAAGGAGTCTTTCGGAAAATCTTCTTATTCAATCAAAGTCGTAAGCGCCACCAGGGAACACTTTGATGGTTGAGAAGGCTAAGGTGTAGCGATATACTCGTAAAATTTTTAAAAAGTCGTTAAACCTCTCTATACAACCTATTTGTATGGCCTTCTCTTTTGTAAAGCGTTGTTTGCAGCTGATAAAAAATATTTTTCCTGCTATACATGGAGAAAATTGAAGAAATTATACACTGGCTTCGCCGTAATTAAGGATATATGCATCATTCGAAATATAAACGGTATCGCAGACTCACTTAGCTCGCAAGAAATGTGGAACAGTATGCACAAGGAATGCATACCATCACGTCTGCAGAGAGTCATGGTGGTGAAATAACGAAACCAAACGAGCTGTGGCCGACAAGAAGAATGCATTTCAAGCGTGGACAAAGTGGATCAGAGCGACGATGTCGAAAAACCTCGACTGGCTCTTGAATACGAGCTTCTCAAA
Organism: Volucella inflata; assembly: GCA_928272305.1. Classification (NCBI taxonomy): domain Eukaryota; kingdom Metazoa; phylum Arthropoda; class Insecta; order Diptera; family Syrphidae; genus Volucella; species Volucella inflata. Next base: position 105,048,608 of record OV743719.1, read on the forward strand.
AACGTCGCAAAAAAAGTCCTGGCTCGAGCTTGAGCGGCAGAAGCGGAAAACCTGTACCAGGAGTTGGAACAAATATCCTCACGATCGGCGGATAGAAGACAAGAAGTTCAAACGTCGTACAGTACTAAAATGCCAAATATTTTTAAACTCGTTGCACAGAGGTGAAAAAATTCGATGGAAATAACCTCGCCGAAATACATCAAAAATGCAGATGGTCTCGTACTAACAAATTTGTGATTTGTAAGTTGCTCAACAAACAGTTTCCACGTGATATCGTGCCGACAACTGATCTATTCGAGGAGGAAGTTTCGGACTTTTCAATCGAAGAAATAAGTATAGCAATCGGAAAAATGAAGCGTGAGAAAGCGGCGAAACCAGACAGCATTCCATCAGAATTTCGGTCGAAGATGGAGGAAATCGGCAGCGAATGGCTATCGAAAGTTTTAAATAAGTCAAAATGTACCGTTCAATCAAGCTTATGTCGCACACAATGAAAATCGCCGAAAGAGTCTTAAACGAACGTCTTCGGCAAATAATAAAGCTCGATAATAGGATTGGATTTGTTGAAGGAAGATCGACGGTGGCCGCTATCCAAAGCCTACGAATAGTAATGGAAAAGCACCGAGATCGTCTAAGGACTTACACTTGGTATTTATCGACCTCCAGAAAGCATTCCATCGAGTGCCTAGGGATCTCATATGGGCCGCGCTGAGGTCTCAAAACGTACCGGAAACGTATGTTAGAATAATACAAGACATGTACGGAAACGTGAAAACTGCGGTTAAAAGCTCTGCTGGACTAACGAGAGAATTTCCAGTTAATGTCGGAGTGCATCAAGGAAGCGTACTTAGCCCTTTCCTCTTTAACGTAGTATTCGACTATCTTTTAAAAGACTGCATGCGCGAAGCAAATGTAACGCCAATTCTCTTCGCTGACGACGCAGTCATACTTAGCGATAACGTCGAAGATTTACAGATCGCCTTAGATTCATGGAGAAATGCACTAGAGAGCAGAGGGCTTAAGATAAGTCGTTCAAAGACGGAGCATTTGACATGCCCATTTGCGCACGCGTGCTTCCTAAAAGCACTATCTTTAAGTACTTAGGATCAATCGTTAACATGGAAGCGAAATGTGACGACGACGTAAACCACAGAGTGAGTGTGGGATGGATGAAATGGCGGGAAAATTCGGGAATCTTTTGCGACCGAAAATTTCCACTTAAATTAAAGGGGAAACTCTACACCACGGTTGTTAGACCAGCTCTTATATACGGTTCACAGTGCCGGACAATGTACGAAGCGTTTAAAAACAAACTGACAGCAGCGGAAATGAAAATGTTAAGGATGTCTAGTGGAGTCACTAAACGCGATTGCATTAGATCTACGCGTATAAGAGGAAGTCTACATATAAAGAATTCGGTAACCGAACAGCTTGAAGCGAGAATAAGCTGGTATTGCCACGTTCAAAGAAGATCTGCGGAAAATCTGGTTAAAAAGGCACTATCAACTACGGTCACTTCAACTGTAAGAAAACGAGGTCGGAAAAAGAATTCCTGGATTTCTCAGAACGCAAATGCGCAACAACGCCTGGGGCTAACCACTGAAGCGATCCAGGAAAGAGCAGTAAGTAGCCGCGTTCTGCGGTCTGTGACATTAGCCAACCCCATGGGCGGAGCAGCAGCAATGCAGTTAAAATGGGAAACTCGTTACGTATAAATTCGTATTCAAGGAAGAGGTTAATGAAAGGATAAGAAGATAGTACGTAATGCTTAGAGTCATAGGCGCTATTGAGGCATGCCCACACCCAATTAAATGGTCTACGTCTTTTCAGTGGCAAAATCTGTATATGAGATCATCGTATCTGTATATATATAACAGTATCGTGGTCTATTCAGACACAATAAGACTCAAGGGGAACAGCCGTTCTACATACATAATACGAATATTACTAAATACAATGACCGGGAGATTGGCGGAGTTTTATTCAATTCCAGGCCACACAAAAAGTTGGAAGAGGTACTGGTACTAGGAACGCGAAAAATCTTGTCCAGGAGACTTTCTTCCAATAAAGTGAAAAATAGCTGGGCTATATAAAATGTGGCATCTTCTCGTTGAATCAGCATGTCTTCCACATCCATATCTTCGATTCGAGCCCAAAAAATGTTCGGTAAACATTTGGCTACAGCGATGAGAATTGAGGGTCTTTCTCATTTTCGATGTACGGATCAATGACACCACCAGCACAAATAACACACCATAGAGCAGTCTTTCGACGGTTACATGTGGATTTTCACTTTCCTATTTGCGACAATTTTGTTTGTTAAGGTATCCATCGAGCTAAAAATGAGCTTTGTTTCTAAAAAAATGCTGTGTGAAAACTTGTCATATAAAGGACTTAAGTTCAAGCAACTAATTGGCGTATCTTCTTCGCCTTCCGTTGTCAGCTGGGTTCAATACTTCAGTGTGTTGAACTTTATAAGAGTGTGAATGCAAATCCAAATGCAAAATACGCCATAATGTGTTGTAAGACAAGTTCAAATGCTGTGCTCGCCGTGGAATTGATAGATTTGGATTTTCTTGAACACTTTCACTAACGGCAGCCATACTTTCTGTGGAGCATGCATTTCGCTGATGCATAGGCCTTCAGACATTTGTAAAAGAGTTAGTCCCTTCGATTCTAATTTTACCTAAGTAACGCTCAGATGGACGATAATCTGGTCTTGATACGCCAAACGTACCTACTTCGAAGCAAGTTTGACAATTTTAACACGTTCGGCAAATGTTAAGTAATCCACATTGTAACAGTTCGGTATAACAGTTAGGTTTCACGTATGTATAAAGTGATGTAAACCTGCTGGTATTGTAGTGGGAGTTGACAGCCAAGGTAGACAAAGTCCCTTCCTAACTCAGTTGTAACTGCTTATAGTGACATTTTGTCTTGGGTGTAAAATTATAAATCAATCCTTGTGACACCATAATCTTTGTCCTTCCATCGTTGACCACTTACAAGTTTACAAATGACTGTCCAGACCTAATATTGGTCGGGTCGATGAAGTATTGCCTATTGGATGGTGGTCTTCCTGCCCTTCGATTAGCTGCTGTTTATAATCACCATTTAAGATGTAAGGTTTTCTTCTCGATCCTTGCAGGCCCTGCTGGTCTTTCCCGATTGTATCCGATCGATGTTCAATTTATTTGCATTGGTTAGATGATTTTTGGTTGTAACGGACCTCCCAATCCGACCTAATTCCGACTCTATATCGGTTGTTCTGCACGTTCGAACACTAAAAACATTGAATGTCTTAGGTCAATCATCACTTTAGGTTTTGATTGCTAAGGACGATTTAAACGTCATGGCATGGCTCATAAGTTTTGTCGAGGGACTAATTGAAATAGTTTTGTAAGCTTGCTCCTTTTCCTCTGTCGGAGAGTGTACGTTTATACGTCATATTTTGGCGAATTCACACTTTATAAGGATCGTCATCAGACGTTCTGATACCGAATAAAAGCTGTAACATTATCGGTACTAGGCACCACAGTTTATCATCCTCTATTGGACCAGGCACGTCTAATAAATAGATGGCCAGTGATAAGTGGCCTGCTCGGTTCTCATAGATATGACCATGTTTTTGAAAATTCCATAAACGTCCGCACTCTTAAAAACTTCAAAAAACGAGCAGAATTTCCCCGTGCCAATATAGTAAACAAAATCTTCGCCTTTCCAAAAGGAAAAAAAACCGCAACTTCTTTCAGTTATTTCTCATTTATTCTGTCAAATTATGGAATTGTTTTTTTTTAAGTAAATCGTGGCTTAATCATTCCAAAGTGCTAACTACCACAGTACTCTTGTTTTGGAAAATTTTTGCCGCATCCAACTATCCTGTATGCCATCAACTGCTCGTCATCCAACTTCAGACAATCCATCGATCTCAACATTATCCTTTTGACTTAAATGCAATACTCGTAAATCAGAAAATCCACCCTTGAGTCGACAGGTCTAAAACGACTAATCACTTCCTAATTGTGTGTTAAGACGTTAATCCTGGTCAATTACAATTGTCTTTGAAGATCGAGGCACTTCCTGGCAAAGAGCCAGTTTCATTGCTGTCGGCAGCAAAGGGCGGAAGGAAATGAACTAATTTACAGTAAAGAGGGTATTTTGTCACACTGTTGACAAGTTTTTGGTCCAACGAACAAAATCCTTTTAATCCTTTTCCAAGGGTTTTAGTGTATTTGCGCGACGACTTATTTCGTTACAGATTTCTGTGGTGGGTTTCGAGGAAGATATTTTAGTCTGGCCGTTAACGAGATGGTCCAATTAAATTTGACAATGTGAAAGACTAGATGAAGTTGTTTTTTATTCGAGATAACTGAATAAGACGTTTTGATTTTGATAAGGCTTCGTCCTGTAAGTTGTCTGTTCGCTACAATGAATACATGTTGAGTTTTTGCTTTGTGCATTTTGGCTCTCGTTTAGTTGGCATATTTCATAAAATTGTATTTCACATTCAAAAAATCATTCTCAGTTTAAAAATTGAATTCAACATCAGCGCCTTCTGACAGCCAGACGAGGGAACGCAACGCGAATAAGCTATTAAAGCAAATCTGTAAATCTTCAAAAACAATGAGTCAATATTGCTTTTCCATCGAGATAATTCTCAAAGAACATATGGCACCCACTTGTGGGGTAGAGTCGGCAACAATGGAGTGGAAGAACAGGGGCTTCACCCCGTACCTTAGCTCCATTTTTAACGATGTGTGAGTTCGCCTCCTTCATGTTACTCAAACAATTTCATGTATTTTGTCAGTACGTCATATATTGACTCACTTACCAGGTTGGCTGTCATGTATTTGTTTTCATGTTTCTCGTTTTCCCTCATATCGATTAATTCGCATCACGTTTTAGAAAATGTTTTTCTATAAACGTTCATGACACCCCCGGGGGTGACATGATGCCGTATTTAAAAGTTCTACGATACACTTAGTCGGCATTTCGTGTGCGTGCCTCGCCAGCAGTACGTACACCTAGATGGTAACATGTATCGTGTTCCCCACCTTTATTGGTGTTAACCTTTTTGCTTTTTATTTACACTTAGGAGGATTGCAAGTTATCAGAGATTCTGTTCATTGAATGGGGAATGTGTCCTGTATTCCATGAAAAAACAGATACAGAAACAAAAGTACAATAGATCGATAAACAAGAGCTTCCGATTTTGATCCGTTTTTCATTTTTCAGATACGAATGCAACTTCGACCTTTCGACCAAAATCAAATTTTATTCCCGATCAAGTCTGCTGAGAATCGTCAATTATGTTGACTGTGAATCTACCAGGCGTTCCGGTATGAAGTGAGCGTCAAGATACAAATGTCTAGATTTTGTGAACGGGCCTTAATTTTTTTTGTTTGGTTGCTATGACACCTGTCAAACATATTTAGTATACATCAAGTCATTGAGCAAACAACATCAACTTTTTTCCACATGAATTGTATGAAAGACAGATAGAAAACCGAAAAACCACCAGAAAGGTGTGGTGTACCACAAGCTCTTAAAACCTGGTGAAACCGTTAATACAGATCGCTACCGACAACAAATGACGAATTTGAACCATGCATTGATCGAAAAACGACCAGAATGGGCCAAGGCAAGGTATTTTTTCTCCATGATAATGCAGCTGCACACAAAGCAAAACTGGTTCAGGATACAACCAAAGCACTTGACTGGGAGCTGCTGCCCTACCTGCTGTATTCACCAGACTTGGCTCCTTCCGATTATCATTTGTTTTCATCGATGAAACACGCATTAGCTGAGCAGTACTTCGAATCCTACGAGGAAGTCGAAAATTGGGTGACTTTTTGGTTTGCTTCAAAGGACGAACAGTTTTATTGGCGTGGAATCCATAAATTGCTTGAAAGAATGGAAAAATGTGTAGCTAGCAGTGGTCAATACTTTAAAGAAAATGTTTTTTACTTTCCCATTAAAAATAAGTGTTCACTTCATACCGGTACACCTAGTAAGTACCCACTATTGCGTCAATAGTTCAATGACGTCTGATTACAGAGATAGCAGTTCGATAGAGTACGGGTATCTACCCGTTAGTTAGATAGTGCCTAGATCTGTCATGGTGCACAACTATTTTAAATAAACTTTGACATGGTCTAAAGGAGAGAAAAGGGACCTTTATGGCTGTGATGTGACCTTAAGGTAGAGTTGGTGGGTTTCAAACTCTGAATATTCCAAGGTTACTGCCACAGAGAGAGCCAACATTGAGGTTTTAGGCTTGCCCGCTCCCGTAGGAAAACAAATCTCAAACTTTGAAACCAAAACATCGGACAGATATAATGGTGATGAAATCGGTTATGGACAATGTGGGATTCAAGAAGCAAATAGATACTCGTACGAGTATATGCCGATATCTACTGCGGTGACGGCTATATAAAATTAAGACAATGCAGACCATGCAGGCCTTATTAATATTAATCCACACAAAGGGCACAAAGGATAAAGTGGCAGCATACAAAATGAATTCCGTGACCCATATTGAATATATGCTCAGTGCCCTAGCAAATGCACCAAATTTGTGATAGAAGATCTTAACTCAAGGTTAGTTAAGGAAGTAACATTTCCGACAATGGATTCAGAAACTACAAGAATGCGGTTGCTACACCGCAACGTCCATAATAGGTCTTGCTTATCCTTTGACCGATTTACAGTTTGCGATTGACGGCAGATCTCCTTCAGCATCCTGGATGTTCAATCTTTCCAAAGAGCCAACATCGACTCAGACTGTTGCTGAGTGCGAACGCAAATATCAAAGGCACAACGGAGTTAGGTAAGACCTTAGATGTTCGACGGCGATTGTTATCGACGCTAAAAAGCAGCGTCTCTTTGGAGGCGAATTTGTTGCTGGAGGCAGACTAAGGCAAAAAGTCTTAGTAATCTGTCTCAAGACTACATTTTCCATCATTGGTTCTGTATGCGCGCACGCCCCCACGACACCAAAGATAGCTTTTTGAACAAAACCGGCATCAGAGACTTTGCAAATTTAAGAGAGAAGGCATCTTTATTAGTACCGTATGTGGCTGGGCGAACAGTCTACAATAGTAATCGTCAGATTAACTTCATTGTAATAGGCGCAAGACACTCCTTCAGTATTATAGATCTCCGAATGTTCAGAGACAATATCGACTTGGACCTTTAGTTTGTTGTAGACATCAAAGGCAAGCTGATGTTGAGAAGAATTTCGACATCGGATCGCTACAAGATCGTCAAATTCATATCGAATCTCTCTTAATCTCTTAAGAGGTGCACAAGCATCAAATATCGATGACTAGTACCTTTGAACTGCGCCAACTTAAAAAGCATCAGTCTCTCTTCTCTTCCGGCTAGGTCCATGTCGCTGTACAGTCCATACAGTTCGTCGTTGTATCTCCTCCTTCACTCACCGTCAATGCGGATGGGACCGAAGATCGCACGAAGAATTTTTCTCTCGAAGCAACCAAGAACACCCTCATCCATTTTTGATAATGTCCATGCCTCTGCGCCATAGAGCAGGACCGGGATTATTAAAGTCTTATAAAGGGTGTCGAGAGAGAGGGCTTTGCTACTCAATTGTCTTCTTAACCCAAAGAAACAGCGGTTGGCAAGAGTTATTCTTCGCTTGATCTCAGCGCCTGTGTCGTTGTCTGTATTTATAACGGAGCTTAGGTACACAAAGTCCTTAACAACCTCCAAGTTATATCTGTCGAGGGTGACGTTCTGCCCGAGACGTCGGTGTTGGTTGTCCTTTTTGCTTGACAGCATATGCTTGGTCTTGCCCTCATTGACCGCTAAACCCATTTTCGCCGCTTCCGTCTCAATACTCGCGAAAGCGCCACTGACATCACGCTGCTTTCTCCCGATTATGTCAATATCGTCGGCGTATACGAGTAGTTGGACGGACTTTTGAAAGATAGTGCCTCTTGTGTTTGCTCTTGAGTTTTGCACTATTCTTTCAAGTACGATGTTGAAAAAATCGCATGACAGCGCATCGCCTTGTCTAAATCCTTTCTTGACTTCAAGGGTCTCGGTGAGATCCTTACCGATTTTGATGGAGCGGCGTGCATTCTCCATCGTCATCCTGCACAGGCAGGGATTGGCAGGGATCCCGAAACAAGACATTGCTCTATATAGCTCGTCTCTATAGACGCGGCCTTAAAATCGATGAATAGGTGGTGGGTATCGATCTGAAGCTCATGGGTCTTCTCCAAGATCTGCTGTAGTGTGAATATTTGGTCGATGGTGGATTTTCCGGGCATGAAGCCACACTGATATGCATCTATCAGGTTGTTGACGAACGGCTTCAGGCGTTCACACAATACGGCGGATAAGATCTTATATGCGATGTTAAGGAGACTGATGCCTTTGTAGTTGGCACAATTCAGAGGGTCTCCTCTCTTGAGAATCGGACAATCAATTCTGAGGTTCCATTTATCGGGCATACTTTACAGATGAGTTGGTGTATGCTCCTTACCAAGTCATCGCCTGCCGCTTTGAAGAGCTCGGCAGTCAGGCCATCCGCTCCAGCAGCTTTGTTGGACTTAAGCTTCGATATGGCTATCTTCACTTCATCCAGGTCGGGTGGACGGAATTGTTGGTCATCATCGTCCAGGTTGAAAGGTTGATTCTGCCTGACAGCGGTATTTTGTCCGTCATCGCCGTTATACAGTCTGCAGAAATGATCTTTCCAAATCCTCAGCATCGACTGCGATTCTACTACGATGTTCCCTTGTTCATCTCTACAGGCTTCGGTTCGAGGTTTGTTTCCGCGGCATGTTATTTTTACCTTTTGGTAAAACTTCCGAACCTCATTCTTGGAGTACCATCTCTCAATTTCCTCGATCGCGCGTTTCTCATGCTCTTTCTTCTTCCTCCTGAGAAGCCGGTGTTCGTCTCTCCTCTGCCGCTCATAGAGCTCATGAGCAACTCTGGTCTTTCTAAGAAGCGCCGCGTTATATGCATCTTGCTTAGCTGCATGTGCTTGCCGAGCCATCATCATCATCATCGAACCAGGGGTTTCGTTGTGTTTCTTTTCTTCGTTTGCCAAATCCGCATCCAAATAAGCTCTGCTTTTGCCGTCGATAGCAATTGCCTAATAGATATCGCGGTTTTTCGTCTTCTTTTTGTCCGGCCCATCCCATTTCCCATTTCTTGAATGGCGGTTATGTCTGCTTTGCAGCAAACATTCCACGTGCATATCCGAAGCTCATTGTCCTTGAATCGTTTGCGTGGGTTGTCAACAATAGATCCGTCCAAATCCGAGGCTTGTTGATGCTCCGTAACTTTTGCTTTTTTAAATGGCCGGGCAGTTACCCCGGCGGCACAACCCCCAACCTGGAGGACCAGTTCTATTTATAATGCCTATAGGACGAGAGGTCGGTTTTCCGAAGCCAGTAACCCGTTCCGGGATGTGAGTGCTACCGTTGGCCCTTAGAGGGCTCGTCCGCCACCATCTCTTTTCCAAGACTCTGACTAAGTCCTGGAAATCCTTTCCGGCCTGAGCTCTGTAGGCATTTTTGTGTACACTACTGTAAGTGTTCTCGTATAACACATACTTAAGATTGTCAGAAGTAAATGTTAACCGAAAGTAAGAAACTATTGTCATATCGTATGATGCTCACACTTTCTCATTTCTTTTACATAAGCGTACCGCTTCATATGAAAGTATAAATACAACCCGTCATGTCAATGTTGGAGGCTCTCAATAAACTGTCGTAAGTAGCACATCTCCTCTCAAGTTGTTTTATTTGACTCGCTCGCCTATCCTACAGCTCCGAATATGTCGGAGTAGCCCGGATAAGGTCTTTATTTTGTTTTTCCGACACTAATCCTGGCTTATGGCGTAGGAAACTCGCCATTTGCCCCCTTCACGTCGCAATGTCTAGTGAGTTTCCCAGATGGCGCCACGGGGAGGCGTGAAGTAGGACTTATTAGCAGAGCTGCAAGATGTTCGGATGCAGAGGCTCGTTCTCGTCATTTAAAGAACCAGCACCTGTCGGAAGATGCTACTTCTACGAGGCCTTATACTAATCGTTGCTCCATTAAGGTCGGTAAAAATCTCACCGAGACCTTTGATGTCAAAAACCGACTTAGATCAGGGGATGTCATGTCATGCAATTTCGTTTACATCATTCTTGAAAGATAAATGTGAAACCTACGTCCCAACATAAGCGGCACCATCTTTCGAAAGAACGTCTAATTACACGCATACGCCGATGGAATATTGACATAATTGGAATAGAGCAGCGTCATCTCAGTGTCAATTTCACAGATATTGAGACAGAAGCGGCAAAAATGGTCTTAACGGTCATCGAAGTAAAGCCCAAGTGTATACTGTCAAGCAATGAGGACACCCAACACCGTCGTAGCAAAGGACTATGCCTGAGGTTGCTGCGCCTTCAAAAGTATATGGAGACAGCAGAAAAAGACCGGGACCCAGGTTTATCACGGACGTGGATACCTCAACACATTTAGAGTGCGAAACTGGAGAGAGCATAGTTTATGAATTTTCTCTATCTGACTAGAAAATCGCTTGACACAGCATAACTCGGATGAAAGTAATTAACAAGTCTATTCGAAAAGGAGCTGTTCCTTGTAAGTCTACGAGTGATGTCCTAATTTTTCATGATTTGGGAAGATAAAATTTTGTGAATCGCTGTAATTTAAGTTATTCACTCTACGTGACTTCAAAAGGATTCGCACGCGTAATTGTTACTCAAAAGAACACTTATCTTCATCACACATTTCATTTGGATCTACATCAAAGCAAGGGAAATGTTTTTTTTTTTTGCTCAAAAACTAATATTTACAGTGCTGTCTTCAGTTTAAAAAAAAAAAATAGAAAAAAAATAAGTTGAATACAACTCAGTTGAACCTTTCATACAGCAAACACAAAGCGGAAAGAATAATCCTGTCATCCTTTTGCCATTTGAAAATCCCAACCCGCATAACTTGCCATTGTTAACTTGTCAGCTTTACAAAAGCAAAGCGAATAGGCAACAGCAACAGCAACAACAAACAAAAAGGAGATATCTCACAACTCTTGTGCTGTCACCCCTTATCTATCATCACTTAACGAGTGTAAGCTCGAAAAAGGGTTGACATAATTTGTTGCCAGCCCCATAGACAGCCAGCTCTCTCCACATCAGCCCCTTCGGTATCACTTCTGACATGTTTGCGGAAGAAATGTTTCATCATCAAGTGGAGGGTTAATATTTTGATGTTTGTCCTCATGTCCATGATATGACGCCGGATGATACTTCGTACATATGTCAATTTCAATACACCCAGGGTCAAGGAAGGATATCGATCTGTCAACAATATTTTCGTCCGCAACTGTTTACTTTAGGACTCATGGAAACATTTGCACTCAACCAGATACCTACTGTACTTGTAGCCCTAAAAAGTCGATTTTTTTTTTTTTTTTTTTTTTAAATGGCAAATTTGTCGGGAGACAAGAGACCAAGAAAGAAAATAAAAAAAATCGATTTCAAATCAAAATTTAAGGTGCGCCCAAAAGAAATTCCTGTCCACCCACTTTGATGATTTATGGGCCAAGACACAATGCCAAAGAGAGAATTTTATGGCAAACAGTTGTCACATTAGCTCAGCCTGTGACCTATGAAAAATCTGTGTCTTTTCACAGTCATCGACGCGTCGAATTCCCAGTGATCCTTGCAGTGAAGTTTCCTCCCCAGACACACCTCGAGTATTATAATAAAATTATTTATGCCGACACATGCCAAGGGTGTCCCTTAGTTTCGACTCGAAATGAGTCTGGATGTGGTATTGCTTGTTCAAAAAAAATAAAGAAGACCTGTTGCAAGAAGGTTCATAAAAACAAAACTTTCTACAAGGTCATCCTTATCCAGGCAATGATATGGTTAACACAGGTGACAATATCCTTTCTTTGTTGTCACCATTATCCAATAAGATTTCTCTTTGGATATCTACCTCTATCTACCCTTTGGTAACCCCTAAATAGAGCGAGGTAATTAATGTCATGTCGTTGTACGAGTGTCCAAATGCCCCATGAGTCCTCTTGGTCAGGAGAGTGCATACTCGTACAAGAAGCACATGCAGAGCTTTAATCTAATTGGACTACAACGGTCGTCTAGTCTAGTCTACTGATTTAAGGAAAGCCTGCTTGCAACCCCTGTAATGGTGTGAACATGTGTGTTTTTGGGATGTATTCATAGGACGATATCGTCCAACTCAACTGGAATACAACAGAAATACTCTGTTTCGACTGATTCGAAAATAGTGACACTTGGAATGGAATTGTCGGTTTGGAACAAATCCGTTTGTTGTTCGACAAATGGGATAATCTAGTTAATGTGTCGTCTGGGAAGTGTACATCAAGTTGGTTATTTTCCTGTTGTGGGTAGTCCTTCCACTTTTTTTTTGTTTTTTATTTTGAGGCTCACCAAGTGTTTTGGCATACTCGTATTTGGGATGATGTCAGAATTGTGTAATTGAGTGTTTGACAAGTGTCAGTATTTAGATTCTACTCGTAGGTGAATAGGTTTATACAAAATAAATAAAATTACGTATACGCCTCAGTGAATTCAATTTGAATCATAAACAGTTGGTGTAGGTAGTGTAAACACTGGGTCATATTTACAGTACTCGTAGTAAGTGTACAATATACTGAAGGATGTCAAGTGCTTTAGAACATGTCCAAGTGCCAGCAACAATTGATGACTTAAGTGCATCCTAGTGTACCTAGCTGACTTCGGGTCTCCGACAGTATGCACTTAACATTTATTCACTTGTAATGGGAATTACAAGACATTATTTCTGGTCTCACCATGGAAGCAAGGAACTGTGCAGAGTTCTTACATTTGAATAGGTCGAGGATCTGATGTATTGTGCTGAGATATGATAAATTGTTTCTTGAATATGTCCTTCGGGGTATTGATGTGTTCTTCTAACAGCCGAAGCTTTTAAGCATTTATTTTAACTGATGAATAATGATCAGGGATGTCCTTGAATAAATTAATATAAAACAGAGAGAGAGAGAGGGGAAAAGGCGGATTTTAGGCGATGTTGAACAACATGGCTTTGTACTCGTGCTAGTGTTGCGTGTAAATCACGCCTCAAAATCCTGTCATTTCGTAGTCTATTCACTCCTTTGCCCTCGTGGCTTTTCTTGTATTGTCCACGTTCTTTTCTTCCCATCATTCTTTGGATGACACGGTAGAGGTCACATTGTTTGCTTCACAACCCAATAAATAGTTGTAACAACCTCAAACCCCCCGAATACAAAACACGATATTGTAAAGAAAGCCCACAAGTCCAAACGACCGTCCCCTTAATTTTTATCTGTAAGGAAACTTACGGCGCCCCTAAGTTAACTATTGGCAAAGGTATCCTCCCTGCTAGGTGGTCACGATTGAGCTCCCCTTAACTATCCCGCAAAAGTGTCCCGGGTCCGAGGGTGTTATATGGACCCAAGCAGTCACTCGACAGACAAAACGAACATCACAAACTTTACAACACAACGACTGGTGTGATTGGGTGGGTGTGAGCAACCCCTTTGGTGCCACAAGCTACATTTCATTGGTTCTTTTTTAACATTCCTACGGACCTCAAATTTACTCTATTCCAAAAAGTAGCGGCGCTTTGAAAGGCAGCCGTCTTTCCATGTATGCTTACCGGATTTGAATAAAACAGAAGCGCTGAAATATCGACCATATTACTGAACACTACTTGAGGCCACCCTTTTGTCATGCTTTTGCAAGTGTAGCAACTTACTGCTTTGTCCAATGTGTCTACACCCCCTTTACATTTGTTATAATCCAGGATTATCTCTGGCTTTTTATCCGAGCGATCACTTACTTTTGAGTCATCATGTAAAGTACTTAGTAGATTTACAGATTTATTTGTTTTTTTTTCGAAATGTAAGATACGAGATTAGTATTCTCGGTAAATGCAAAATTAGATGAATATATTGGTCTTCCTTTTATATTTACTATTTCTGGAGGTGATTCGGGCTTGTTTTTGCGTATTGTTCTTACTATTGTAGTTTGTCTCTCCAGTAATTGTTGTGCCAATTGATAAGACCTGAAGAAGTTATCGGTTGTGACATTGTGTCCTTTTAGCCCTACAATCAAATCAAGAACTACGCATACCTTGATTTTTTTCCAAACATAGCTCGTTGCGGAATCACAAAGTCCCCAAAGCTTGCTTCCATATTTCGCTGGCTTTGATTGTATGTACTGCCGGAAGGGACATCTTCCTCTGAAAGCTACTAACTGCTCATCTATTGTCACATTTTCGGATGGATTGTAAAGTTTTGGCTAAATATGTCAACCCACTGATTCCACAACTCACGTATAGGTGCAAATTTATCTAACAGTCGTCGTTCACTTCGATTTTCCCTGTTGTCGAACCTTATAACTCTTGATATCTTCTTGAAAATCTTCAATGACATGGTTGCAGCAAATATTCGTCCTCCTTTTCAGAGTTCCATCAACTTTCAGTGCTTTCGTTGTTTGATCGAAAAACGCCGGCCAATAAAAGTAGTCCAATGAATGCAAATAGTTCGGTGCTATCAACATCAGTCCATTCTTCACTATATATGCGTCTGCCCTCAAGGTAGGTAAAAGTCAAAATAGTACGTATCAAAGGTGGAAAGGTGGAAAAAATAATTCAAAGCTGGAAAGTTCGACTTCTGCAATTCTAGAACAAGAATAACGTGTCAATCCTGGCACCAATTTTATAATATTTTTCCTTGAGGCGCTTCCGGCACTATTATCATTAGGTTTTGTTGAGTAATTTATTTAACCATTATTTGACACCATCATTTCAGTAGGCACTAACTCTGTCACTGTCTGATGAATCAGGTGCCTCAACATGATCCTCGAACTCAAAACAAGATTCTTCTTCATCCGAAAATACGGTCAAAGGGAATTCACTTTCGCTATCACTCATAGCTGTTTTTTCTTTTTTTTAAGGTGGCGCTACAGTCCGGGGTGGACCTGGGCCTCAGTCAACAAGCTTCTCCAGCCAGCTCGATCCATGGCTAGCTGCCTCCAGTTTCGCACGCTAAGTTGGCTGAGGTCCTCTTCCACTTGCGTGCGCCACCTGAGTCTTGGTCTTCCTCTACTGCGCTGTCCCTCGGGGGCGGATTCGAAGACTTTTCGGACCGGAGCATTGGTGTCCATGCGCTCTACATGACCCAGCCATCTCAGTCTTTGGATCTTCACTCTTCGGGCTAGGTCCATGTCGCTGTACAGTCCATACAGTTCGTACTTGTATCTCCTCCTCCACTCATGGTCAATGCAGACGGGACCGAAGATCGCCCGAAGAATTTTTCTCTCGAAGCAACCAAGAACACCCTTTTTAAAGTCTCTTATTGTCCGAGAGAGGGCTTTGCTACTCAATTGCCTTCTTAACGCAAAGAAACAGCGGTTGGCAAGAGTTATTCTTCGCTTGATCTCAGCGCTGGTGTCGTTGTCTGTATTTATAGCGGAGCTTAGGTAGACAAAGTCCTTAACTGCCTCAAAGTTATACCTGTCGGACATGACATTCTTTCCGTGTCCGTGATCAGTGTCCGTTTTGCTTGACAGCATATACTTGGTCTTGCCCTTATTGAACGCAAAACTTATTTTTGCCGCTTCCATCCCGATACTCGCGAAAGCGCCACTGACATCACGCTGCTTTCTCCCGATTATGTCAATATCGTCGGCGTATGCGAGTAGTTGGACGGACTTTTGAAAGATAGTGCCTCTTGTGTTTGCTCGTGAGTTTTGCACTATTCTTTCAAGTACGATGTTGAAAAAATCGCATGACAGCGCATCGCCTTGTCTAAATCCTTTTTGGACATCAAAGGTCTCGGTGAAATCTTTACCGACCTTGATGGAGCAGCGTGCATTCTCTATCGTCATCCTGCACAGACGGACGAGTTTGGCAGGGATGCCAAAACTAGACATTGCTCTATATAGCTCGTCTCTATAGATGCTGTCATACGCGGCCTTAGAATCGATCAATGGGTGGTGGGTATCGATCTGAAGCTCATGGGTCTTCTCCAAGATCTGCCGTAGTGTGAATATCTGGTCGATGGTGGACTTTCCTGGCCTGAAGCCACACTGATATGGACCTATCAGGTTGTTGACGAACGGCTTCAGGCGTTCACACAATACGGCGGATAAAATCTTATATGCGATGTTAAGGAGACTGATGCATCTGTAGTTGGCGCAGTTCAGAGGGTCTCCTTTCTTGAGAATTGGGCTCATCACTCTTATCACTCACTCATAGCTACAAAGGTACAATTTTACTAAAAAACGCTCATAAGTCAAATAATGTAACTGCTCAATCAAAACGGATATAATGCACCTTTGAAATTGTGTAGATTATAATAAATTCAACAATTCATTCTCGTTTGCCTTTCTCTGAGCATAATTCAATATTTTGAAATGAACTATCCCGCGATACGTAACTAACAAGAATGCGAAATAGATCTCTGTTCTTGGATGAATAAGTTTTTCTCCGGAAATCTGATAAAAAGGGTACAAATGCACAATGCAAAGATAGATAATACATACAAAATCGCAGCTGAAACAATAATATGCTGGTTGGGTCATAAATGACCAAAATTGAGTATTGTATACAGCTCAACACTTTAAGAAAAAGTCAATAAATATCAAGTCCATTTCACCAAAAAAATTGGGTGGCATCCATTCTATTTATTGTTTATATCCGGCTTTCTTTCCTCTTTTACTATTTACCTTAAGTGGCACTGCAGTCTAGGGTGCCCCCGGGCCTCAGTTAACTGGCGTCTCCAGCCATCACAATATTTCGCTAGCTGCCACCAGTTTTGCAAATTGAGTCCCCTGCACTTGCGTGTTCACTTGAGTCACGGACTTCATTAACTGCGCTGTACCTCGGATGCGGGTCTCGGACCGTTGTTGGTGTCCACTCAAACACCCTCATCTTTTTCTGACAACGTTAATGGTTCTACACCTTAGATCAGAGCTGAGATTATTAAGGTCTCATATAGAGTAAACTTTGTAGTAAACTCTAGTTTTTGCTGTATTAATATTCAGCCCGACGTACGGCGTCTACCTCTTTGACCACATCAGCGGTCATTTGGTGGAGATCCATAATTCTGTGAGAAAGTAAGCATACATCGTCAGTGTAGTCAATATGTTTCAGTTGAGATGTAAGATTCCATCGAATTCCTCCGTTTCCAATCGATAAAGCTGCACGAAGCACATCGCCAATCAACAAAAGGAATAGTCTTGCTGAAAGAATGCAACATTGTCTTACCCCACTTTGGTTCTCGAATTCTTCTAACAACCTTCCCCTGTGCAAGACGTGACATTTTAATACAGCATAACTCCCTATTGACACTATCGAATGCTTTCTCAAATTCAGTGAAGACCAGGTGAGTAGCGAACGATATTCAACGCACTGCTCGATGATGATCCGCCACCATGTTGATGTGGTCGACACATGAGGATCCAGAGCGGAAGGTTTCATTTCCTAGGAAGCTTGACGATCATTCCATTCTTCAATTCGTCAGGAAAGCTCTCAGTTTCCCAAACTCTTAAAATTAGAGGACACAGTAGCTCAGCCGATGTTGTTGGTGTTGCTCGTAGGAGCACAGCAGGAATACCGTCGAGTCCTACCGCCTTATTGCTTTTAAGTGCTTTTATCGCGGTAGTAAGCTCATCCTTACCGGGGGTCGTGGTATGTATTCGGGAGTTTTGTACCTTGGAGCACATCGCTGGGGAAAACACGACTCAAAACCGTAGATAAATGCT
Source organism: Volucella inflata (assembly GCA_928272305.1). Classification (NCBI taxonomy): domain Eukaryota; kingdom Metazoa; phylum Arthropoda; class Insecta; order Diptera; family Syrphidae; genus Volucella; species Volucella inflata. Next base: position 105,066,412 of record OV743719.1, read on the forward strand.
CCTTCCACATCTTGAGCTGCTCCTAATCCGAACTAAGCAAAGAGCCGTCTAGGCATTTCACCGGGTTTCACGGGATTCTACAGACTGTCCTGCTGTCGCACCTGCGTGCAGCCTCCCTTGCTTCTGTAGCCAGCGGGTAAAGGTAGTTGCGCTAGTCACGTCGTACGCTACGCTGTACTTCTGTCATCTTTATGCGATATAAGGACTCCAGCTCACTCCTTCCTGCTCCTGGGGTAGCGGCTATGCGAGCTTTCAGCTGTTTTCGTTTGTCGATCAGCCTGCACCCTGCGATCGGCCGACAATTCTTTCAAACCAGATGCAAAAACATTTTCCACAGCACACCAGTATTCTTGAACGGTTGCGGGCACTGAGCCGCTGATTGCTCCGACATCTTCCGAAAGACGGTCCCTCAATTGTTGGCGCTCTGAGGGATCCTTTAGTTTGTCGATGTTAAGGATTTATGCATGTATGTGTCCGGGGACCACTTCGAGGAGGTAAAGCAAGCACTACACCACAAACTTGGTTGTTATACTACTGGCACAATCCATGTTTTGAGCAGTCAGTAGTTTCCCGATTAATCGCAATGCAGATCCCCTAGATAAACGATCTCAGCTAAGTACAGCTCAGCAACCTTGACAACTACATATGCATCGCCGAACCATATACTCTTATTTTACCTAAGATGCACGGAGAAGTAAGAAAATCGGTTCCTTCAATTAGTATTTTGAAGGCTTGACAAAATCAATAAAGTCGAAGTCCTCATTTTGAAACGTGAATCATGTACCCAACTTGCTTCCTTATCGTAGATAATTAGCATTCGAGTAGTGACCTTCTTGCCACTGAAATGATCCTAAAATCTTCGCGCTCTTTCTTCCTTCTCCTTGACCTCGTCCATTAGTTTTCAAATTGTAGTCCCAGAGTACACAAATTGAAGAAGCAAAAAATTCACCCCAACCAAATGAGGTTACCTAAATCATAAGATATTATGACACGTAGCCTTCTTAAGGGGGCTTATAGAGCGAATTTTCTCGAACGTGACAAGGACGAAATTGCAGAAAATATAAAAAAATGAATGAAACACGAGTAAAGACTCCCATTGTGTACCTAAACATTTTTCAAGGTAAACACCATTTTCCAATTTTTATAACCGAAGCATGCGAACGGAAATAATTTCACGTATCCGAGTAATACCTATTCGGCTAATAAATCGTTCAATACTGGGTCATTGCCAGATTACTAGTATAAGGACGATTTCTTTCCACAGATTCCGTATTGATTTTTTTTTCAATGGAAGTCACTGCCCGACTGGCATGGGGCTTCAGGCAAATTAGGATTACCTAGAAAGAGTTTTGAAATATTGGCTTAGTTCGAAAAGGATTTGTGAGTTTCTTCGAAAGTGCTTCTTTATTCGTCGATTTTGAGGCCAATTTAGGCAGCTTTTATTGTGTAATATGTACAACAGACTTGGTAACAATATCAAGCACTACTCGTAAGTATTTTTGCAGAATTTAATTGGTATCTGAGGAAGAAACACAATCTGACAATACTCGTAGAACCCCATTTATTCGGATTTCAACAGTCATAACCACTAAAGGGTACCACAGAAACCCTTGAAATCCTTTTTTTGTCGACTTCCATTTAGGGAGATCTTAATCTGGATGAATTGTCTGTTGACAAGCTTTAACAATGGACTGGAAGCTAACTTTCATTAACTTCCTCCGGCATTTAGATGTTTTATCTTGCTGTCGACTGTTTGTGCTCCTTTTTCCTTCGTTTTGACAGACTGGAGGTGACTGGGGGGAGTTTATTTATCCTTTTTGAACCACAATGCTGGTTGAGTTGCCTTTGTCTTTTTTTCTTCTTCTTTTTGTGACGATTTTCATCTACTGGCATTTGAATTGATATTGTTTAGTAAAACCAGACGGAAGTGAACTGTCTGTCTGCTTGATTAAATGGCAATTGTTGCCGATTGGATGGACATCAAGTGTCTGTGTCGGGATATTTTTTTTATTTTTGTTGGTAACCAAGAACAAGGAGCAACAGTGAAGTGCATGTACAGTACAAGGAGGATAATCCGTAAACTTACGCTATTACACCCTTTCCTTCTTAGTTTTTGTATCTTTCAGGGAAGCTGGACACAATTTTTTTTTAATATGTTATTGCAGCAAGACTTGGTGTCACAGGCCATCTTAGTGTCAAATTTGCAACTGCAACTAGGACTACTTAAGACAACACTCATTCACAATTCCAGCTCTTACGACCTACAAATTCCTGACAAAGTTACTGGATTTAATGATCCTGTATGGCGTATGAGTAATAGATTCACACACACAGCATTTGTTCTGAGGTCATCATGTAAACGGAACGAGCCCTGGGCTTCAAACAAGAGATTCAATTCAGACCAGAGTATTCGAAGAATCTAGAACCTTTCCTCAGAGTGCTTTTCATCCGAATGTAACTTGGCGCTTACCAGAGACTAACTTGTGCTACCTCTTGGCTTGATATGCGGGTCACTAAAGAAGTGGGGCTTTGTTTCTCAGTTCATAAAGGGGGCATCGGAAATTGCTTGACTACTTGTTAATCAATTTTTTTTGTTGCTTTGTAGGTCTGATTTCCGCTTGGCAATACAGGACAGTTACCTTTGATTGAAGGTCGGTGATTTGTAACACGACCAGGCCTATTCGCGAGCTCACCTAAGAGAAGAGAATAGATTGAATAAGGGCCTCTCAGAAAAAATATAAAACTTGAGGTGTGTACTGTTATGCGCAGATATACGACCATAGATTTAACAGACCATATGAATTCTACAAAGCCCATCCGGAGACTACAATGACTAACAAGGGAGCATAGCAGAGAATATAGAAGTACTATCTAAGGGAATTCACCTTGATGGAGCTCCAGTATGGAGGCAGATTAGGAAAAAAGTCTGAACTCACATACGCCGATGATATTGACATAATCTGGAGAAAGCAAATATTGAGACGGAAGCGGCGTCGATTAGTATAAGGCCTCGTAGAAGTAGAAGTAGCATCCCGGTCCTGCTCTATGGCGCAGAGGCATGGACATTATCAAAAATAGATGAGGGTGTTCTTGGTTGCTTCGAGAGAAAAATTCTTCGGGCGATCTTCGGTCCCGTATGCATTGACGGTGAGTGGAGGAGGAGATACAACGATGAACTGTATGGACTGTACAGCGACATGGACCTAGCCAGAAGAGCGAAGATCCAAAGACTGAGATGGCTGGGTCATGTAGAGCGCATGGACACCAATGTTCCAGTCCGAAAAGTCTTCGAATCCGCTCCCGAGGGACAGCGCAGTAGAGGAAAGCCAAGACTCAGGTGGCGCACGCAAGTGGAAGAGGACCTCAGCCAACTTAACGTGCGAAACTGGAGACAGCTAGCCAGGGATCGAGCTGGCTGGAGAAGCTTGTTGACTGAGGCCCAGGACCCCCCAGACTGTAGCGCCACCTAAAGCAAGCGGCGTCTTGGCAAGATCAAGTATATGCTGTCAAATAGAAAGGACACAACACCAACTGCTCGGACAGAAGGTGACCACCTTCGACAGAAATAATTTTTAGGTGGTGAAAGACTTTGTCTAGCTAGGATCCGCTTTCAATGCAGTGTACGACACTAGCGCTGAGAACAAACGAAGAAACTCTTACCAATCGCTGCGATTTCGGGCGGTTCCGACGTGATGAACGACGGTATCTTACGTCTATCAATCCCACCGGAAGCATCGTTAGAACAATAAAGTGCTGGCTCCTCGGGGGCGGATTGCAACTTTCGGATCATAAAACCGAAGTCTTACTTACAGCAGTTGGAAAGTACGCGAGACGATTAGTCTTATATCGAAAAATACGATGTCATTTCATGCCCATTTAATAAATACTTAGGGGTGGTGATAGATTCTCGTTTGACATATAAGCACGACTTAGAATACGCTTGCGAAAAGTCATCAAAGGCGGTTAATGCATTATCAAGGCTCATGAACAATGCCGCTGGACCAAGATAAAATTAAAGACGGCTCAGACGCCCGAACGCAGAGTTAAGTCTGTTTACCACCTGTGCGCTTTAAAAGTCGGAAGCGCGCTTCTAACGGGATCCCATGACATCATACTCATCGTGTCCTCAATGCCTCCCATGGATTTAATCGCCGACGAACTGAAAAAACTTTACGGCGGGGGAGTACAAAATGGTCGATTTGAAACAAATAGAAGAAAAGCCGAGAGATACCACACCATTTTGGTTTGGCAACAACAGTGGGATGAATTGCAGAAAGGAAGATGGACACATCGGCTGATACCAAGGAGCAGCACCTAGATTGATCAGAAGAATGATGAAACGAACTCCTATTTCAAGCAGTTTCCAACGAGACTGTAGTAAACATATTTAGTCATATGATCTCCAGTAAAGAAAACTAAATTGGGGTAAGTGACGCGGCTTTTTAGCGATCTTAGGTCTAGAACGCATACGTAACGCAAATGATAGTACGAATTAGCGAAACAGCATCTGCTGCACACGATTCTTGCGAAGTAATACCTCACGGTGGTTCTGCGAGGGTAAAATTCGGAATGCGAATGTTCGAGAGAGGTGGTTTTAGCCGATAAGAATCCAGCTTGAAAGAATCCTATGCTAGGTTTCCACCTTCCTACACCCAGGGATTTGCCCAACAACTTGCCCAAAATTACAGTATGCCTCAGCAGATATTTACATGCGTCCAAGCAGTTGGGTATGTTTTACGAAACCTCGCGAGAGGAATGTCCAGTCAGGGATACAAAATTAGTCTCCCACAACCGCCCCAATTAATTCAACAGGACGACAAAAACGCAACCGAAGCATTTCTACACGCTATAGCCAAGCTCACGCTAGGGCGAAGAACGTCACATACCACAGGGGCTGAAGGAAGTGATATCGATATCCCAGAAGTGGAATAGTGGTGAATTACTAGGAGCAGTTCAAATCACTTTTACAAAGGAGCCGGATGTCGAACAACGATCGCTTCGATCTAATCAAGTCGAAGTTAACTGGAAAAGCATTGGAAACAATTAATGACTTAGATTTTGATGGTAACAACTATCCGAATCCCTGGTCAACATTGACCGAACGTTTGACAATCCAAGGCCTCTTGTACAATTTTTCCAGAACTGTACGGTACTATCATTTTGCAGTTGTGCCTGATTGTTTTGTTTTTTTAACTTTTAGCTGTTTTCAGTCGGAAAATGTATATTGTAGAGAGAAATAGACAACAAATTTATAGGTAAAGTAATTTATATATTAATTAAAACTTTATTTTGTCTGTGTAGCTAGTGCAGCAGTGCAGGTTTAGCACTAATATAAAAGTGCTGAGTGTTCAGTATAAGCCGCATTATTGCAGCAACAGCAATACGCTCGGGTTTTTCACTGGCTTTTGTGCTCCGCACAACATAAGTGGCATGATCGCCGATTTGAACGCAGTACAAACAGGTCCTGGTGTTGGTGTTGTTGCTTAATTTTTTTTACCACAACATCAAATGTGCTTCCATAGCATTTCGAATTGTGGAATAGCACGTTATTCGTAGATTGGTGGCTCGTTCTTCAATGTTTGAAATTGCCAATTGTCTGGACAACAATTTCAAAAATAATAGTTGTTTGTCCGATTTTTGGAAAAGATTAATTTCATCGTATATTATGATTGAGGCCAGTGGAGCAATATCGATCATATTGCAGAACATTGCAAGCGAAATATGATATTTTGGCTTTGATTGATCTCGCGTTTTTCCACCACAAAGCGTACCCTTCTGTTCACACAACTACTATCCTTTTATTCCGTACTTGACTGGCTGCCAAATTAGCCTGCAATATAAGCCATAAATTATTAATAGCAACAGTTTTTCTAATGAGTAATCTCGCCGGCCTTGTTAGCGCAATATCAAAGAGAATAAACTTTGTGATACGAGTAGATATGAAACGATTGTACTCGTATGATAAAGCGGCTTCATATATTGGAGCATGTGTTGGGCCCCATTGTTCCTTAGCAGGCTTGCTGTTTGATTTACACATTTCAGCATACAAAATTATAGCCAAAAAAGCATTAAACGCTTTTAGATCCAACACTACTTTGTCCCTGCTTAGTTAGATTTGCTTCATTCCTTATAGCTGTTATCTGCTTGGCTTTGCGGTTCGTTTCTCGAATGATGATGTGAGTCATATCTTCGGTGATTATAGATCAAAAGATGGGAAATGGATTATGAACTAAATGGCCTTGGCTTACTTCTAATGTAATGGGACTCCTTTTTGGTGGATCTTTGTACCATTTTGTGCCATTTTTGGAAATAAAATGCGCAGCATCAGTCTCATCCTAATGACGGGCGGCAGTGGCATTAGCAAGTTCTCCCCGAAGCTTTTCTATTTCATCATCGTGGTCTTCATCGAAATCATCATCATCCATTTCCGCATTCACTTGGCTTTCGACATCGGACACATCAATAGCACCTTCTGGATAATTTAGCATATGGCACCCAAAACAGGTAGGGTAAAATTTGAGATCTATTACCAGGCCAAAAAAAGTCCCACAAACTCACCCTTTTTTTAGACAAAAGGCAAAAAATTTAAACAATAAATAACTTTCGTAGAATAACCATCAACGGATGCACTAATGCTTGCGGTTCGACTGTTCGACTGTCCGACTGATTTCCTCCGAATCATTTTATTGGTCATACGACATAGATAGGGATGGTATATGAAGAAGGCCCATACAAAAATTATTTTCTTGCCAAATTCCTATATATGGTATATATATCTGGGTTAACCCTTCTCCCTTATTTTTCATAATTTCTTCTCTATAATACGCGCAGGTTCCTAAGGACCTTGTCGCTAATTACCGTACTAAATGTCTTCAAAATGAAAAAACTCGAGATGTAGTGCACGCATCATTTCAAATTGTTTTTTTTTTTTTATAGAATACAGTAAGCATCAAGCTTCTAGCACTTGTATAAAGGGAATATCAGCAGCATCTACGTAGATCAAGACGACAACCTTCGACGATGTAAATTCTAGCATCTCACAAATCACAGTGCATATTAGTTTCCAACCCAATGAAGCAGGAGCAAAAGTGACAAAGAAGTTTTTTATTTCCACAGAACAATATTCCGAATCAGGAAGCCTTGCTACGTTATTACAAGATCTGTATCTATTACGTAAAGCATAGAATCAAATATCGCTCCCCTTGTAGATCGAGGCAGTATTTTATATACAAAACCTATCAAGGACCTCATTTTATGGAAATCCATAATGAAAATACTCAATTAGCAGCCTACATTCCTCTATTATTGGGCGGTCCAGTATATTCTACTGTGATATGTACGTCCAGGTCTGGAAAAGAAGGATGGGTTGTCACTTCAAAATACCTACCTAGGTGAGTGGATCGTGTATGGAGACCCCGGAAACGGAAAAATTCGAAAAAGATCCTTTACAATACTCTCAGAGTTCGATGTGAACGTAATAAATTTCTTGGACCTGCTCGTTACCGGAAGAGACAACGGTGAAGTCGAGATTTCATACTCCGAAAACTCATTCATCGAAAAACATTCTCTAACCAAAGACGGCCGCTTCATCGTCCTAATCCCTTGGAAAGTCCCAGGATTAGGAAATTCATATCGCAATGCTATCAAATTCTATATCGGACAGGAAACACGGTGGAAGCAAAAAAAGATCCATAAGAAAATGTCAAACGACTTGTGAAGGACTATCAAATGTCCCCAGTAACTACTGGAAGGCAGCCAGACGAGAGCGGAAACTCTTATTATATCTCATATATGAGCATCACCCGAAAAGATACTGTCACAACCAAGTTAAGGAACATATTTCGTATTTCGACAAAAACACGCAACGAAGAAAAGGCACATGAACATCGTCTCTCGTCAAATTTTATCAGCAAATCTTTGGCAATGCTAACTATAATAAATCCTTCCAATAACCGGAACTACTTAACAAGTTGAATTTGCTAAAATAAATCACACTATCGAGCTCATATTCATAAACAAATCAACATACAGTGTCGCAAGGTGTGGAAGAACTGAACCCTCAAACAGAGGTCAATTCATCAGTTAAACCAGAGTCCACTTTGCTTTGACTTATCTTTATGACATGACATTCAATTTACTAAGACTGAAAAGCAAAGCGAGCAGTCCTCTAATTAGAAAATATTCGCCAGATACTCATTTCAATTGGAAACCGATCTCAATCTATAATTCCAATCCATAAGTCATCGCTCTTTGGCATTTTAATTAAAAAAACGGACCCGTGAGTAATATTCTCCAACCATACCGTTTAGCTCTTAATAAGTTCCTATTGAAGTACAATAGATTTTTTTTTTTTCTTCCTTTATTTCCATTCAAACACAAAACGGAAGAGATGTACGGAAGAAGGAAGCAAAGTTTCATTATTATAAGGTACCAACCAACTACCCCTCCTCGTACTATGTTACAAAATCAAACATTGCCGGCTACTCGGGGTAACTTGAAACCAATCCTCGTTTCCTTTGTTTTAACTTGTGAATATTTTCTTTCCGTCGGGTATTCGTGAGAAAATGAGAAAAAAAAACAGAACAGAATGGAAAGAAGCGAAAACTTAAAAAGGATATTCACTTCATATAGAAATGAATGAGTTTTTAACATATATGAAACCGCATACACAAACACATGAGAACAGTATGGCTATTGTTTGGGGCATATGTACAGACGTATAGTTACAAATGGATAGGTGTGGTGCTGCTGCTTCTCATGCTGGCCATTCAACCCAGCTCGTCGCGTCAATTTGTGGAAATTTAATGATTTTAAAATTTCAATTGAAACGAATGGCAGTTCTAAACAAAAAAAAAATACACGGAATCACATTCCATCTGGATAAATTGGAATTTCGAAGAGAGGAAACATCATATTTGGGATGATTTCAGCAGAATGGCCATTCTAAGATCACACAACATTACGTGAACTGATCAATCTTTTGTAGATGGAATGTTGGGACTGTTTTTTAGAGGCTTACCCATTTTGTTGAAATGAAACGAAAAGAAATTAACCATTGTGTCTACACCCGAATCTGGCACCCTATGATCAACACCCGACCGTATGGACGTGGATTTTCATACATTTTATATGAACCACGAATATAGATGTAAACAGTATTGAAAATGTTTGGTGACGGCTTTTCATAAAAGCTTATGGCTATGGGAACAAATATTTTAACAAGCTTTGGAAAATAGGTTATTTAAAGCAACAGAGAACATTCCTAGCATTAGTTACAAAACAAAACAACATCCTTTTTTCTATTGTATGTAGCTCAGGGTAATTAAGTTTTTTTTTATATATATAATTTGCGCGCGCACAGGGGATTATGTTCCCTTAAAATGTTTGCACATAGCGCGGGTCAAGGAAATCTAGGGAGGGAGAAAAGAGAGGTACCGATGTACGTTGGTTTTAAATGTTTGAAGGTTGTAATGGCTAGGAAATAAAGAGCTCGGCAGGGCGTTCCATGAGCGAGTTGTTCGGCTTAGTAAAGAATCACGGTATTTCAGGGTATGTCTGAAAGTGGGCTTGAGGATATACTAATGAGCATTCATAGCGAGACGGGTGTTACGGTTGGAGGTTTGAAGGGGCGGAATGCAACTGGCAATTTCTGTGGAGCGCTGGTGGTGAAAATAGCGACAGAACAAAGTGAGACAGGAGACATTACGTCGGTGGTCGAGGGTGTCAATCGACTGTGTAATATAAGCATCACCTATTAGATTTATCGCACGGTTTTGAATCCTATCTAGTAGGCGGATAGAAGTTCTGGGAGCACCTAACCAGATGTGAGCATTGTACTCCAATTTTGGGCGGATGAAAGCCATATATATTGAAGCCAGATTAGAAGGGGTGAAATATTCCTTACATCACTTAAGGAAACCTAGACATTTCGGAGCATTTTTGGCGACTTTGAACATGTGGTCTTTCCAACGTAAGTTGTCATACCGAGAATGGAAAGTTTTTCGGGTTCAACGATGCAAGTGCCATTCATGGATAATGGCTGAGTATTTGAATTTCGCTTAAGCGACAGTAGACAGCATTGTGTTTTGGAAGCATTAAATTCCACTCTGTTGGTGGATCCCCAATTGGTTATGCTGTTTATATCGGAATTTAATGAACTTAACATACGCTGCCGTTCCCGTTCTTCAGCCGAAGAGCAGGGACATGATTTCGGGAATGAATGTGAAAAGCAGAGAGTACTGTCGTCAGTAAAGGAGTACATTGATGAAAATTAAAAAATAGTGTCGGAGACAGAACGAAGCCCTGGGGCACACCAGCATTTATTTTGTGAATATCAGACTTGAAAACATCCAAGACAACTTGAATTGGACGTCCCGAAAGGTAATTTCTAATCCATTGAAGAAGAGAATCATCGATCCAAAATGCACGCATTTTCGACAAAAGAGCCTGATGCCAAACTCTGTCAAATGTCTTAGAAATATCAAGAGCAACTATCTTGCTTTCGGCAGATTGATGTAAACTTTGGTTCCACTTTTCGTGTTTCGAGATATTTCATGATCTGACGGTTTATCAGCGTTTCCAGGGCCTTGGAAATAAGGGACGTAAGTGCAATGGGTCTGTAAGAGGAGAGAGAAGAAGATTCGCCTTTTTTAGGGACGGGCTGGACAGTTGCTGTTTTCCATCTGCTCGGAAAGAGTCAGAATTTCTAATGTTTTTGACGAACGACCAACAATTTTTACTGCCTTTGGGACATTGTAGTATTTTTTGCCACAGTTTGTGATCGTTTAGATCGTATAGGCGTTGCAGTCATTCCTGGCTGTATTTTTCCTGTTTTTCTCCGGGGCGTTGATCTAATAGGACCGAAAAAACATTTATCTCAACCTGACAGCCTATTTACAGCTCGAGTCGTACCTCGCCTTTTCCTTTGTTCTGATACTCTTTATCCGGTGAAGGATAAAGGATCTCATTCCAAAGAGAATAGTGTCTGCGACATTCACGTCGTTATCGAGGAAACATAACGACCAGTTAAAATTCCTAAAGAAGGTGTTAAGTCCGCTCCAATTGGCTTTCTCGTGTTGACATACTGTTCTTTTAGAAATTTTTTCTCTAACTGTGTGATCAATGTACGAGAATTTAGCTTATATTAAACAACGGTCCGACGAGGCCGAGAGGTTAGAAACAAGTCCAGGGTGTTGGCGGTATGACTATCAACACACACACCGTCCTTCGGGTGTTGTCTATGTAAAATGTCGAAGCCAGAATTGTGTATATTGAAAAAGCCCGTAATAATGATTTGAGTGTGAGGATACCGGAATACAAATCTTTGTGCGGAGTCAGACAGCGCATGAAACCCGTTAAAGGTAGAATTTCTGTCTAGTTTGGAGCTTTTGCTTACGGAGATGGAAAATGAAATTGATTTCCGAATTGGAACAAGGACTAAGTTGTGGTGGAGTTTGGTAAGCTACATCACTACGCACGTAGATGGCTCGAGATAAAGGAAACTACCCTGACTCCGACATTGAGGAATACCCAGGTGAAATTGAAGCAGAAGAAGAAGACTCCACCGAAACTGGAGAACAATTTGAAGAGGTAACTACTGAAAGTGCTTTCGAACCTAAGTATTAGCATGCACCTGACGGAAAAGCCTCCCAAATTAACGTGGTCATCGGCAGCATAATATTTTTAGAATCCCTTTCACAGAGCATAGCATAGTTTCAAATTGCTTATAGAAAAACTAATCGTCGGGCAACACAGATTTATAAAGAATCGAACCCAAAGTATCCGCTCAATCCGCCGCGTATATGGAAAGAAGTTACAGAGGAAGAATTAAATGCCAACTTGGGAGTTCTGCTTTTTGCTGGTGTAAGCCGTTCAAACTATGAGCATATAAAAGAGTATTGTCCACCCACTATACCGCGCTACCATGAGACTTCTCCGCTTTTTGGCCATTGGAAGGTTTATTCGCTTTGACAATGAAAATACGCGTACTGAAAGGCTCAGAGAAGATAAAGCAGCTCTCATCAAGGACCTTTGGTTGATGCTCAACTCAAAGCTTTACAAATGTTATGTACCTGGCGAAAACATAACAATCGACGAGCAATTATTTCCGTTCCGTGGGCGTACTCGATTTACTCAGTAGACTCCATCCAAGACCTCCAAATATGGCATAAAACTTCGTGGGCATATGATGCTGAAACATCATATCTTCTGAAAGGGATTATTTATAGTGTTTTGGGGCCAGATGATGTGAGAGAACATAAGCAAGGTGAGAGTGTGGTAAAACAACTTTGCTAAGAATACAAAGGGAGTGGACGAAATATCACATGTAATAACTTGTCACAAGTTTCGACTGAACACAGCACATTGATAAATGGGGACGGTAAATAAGAAACGGAAATTCATGCCACCAAAATTTCTTATAGGGAAAAAAGGCATAAGACGGGTATGTATGGTATGTTAAAGTATGTATGCGCCCCGTTTAAAGCGCATTTAAGAGGTTCAATTTTCAAAAAGAGGCGTGTAAAACCTATTACTCGAGCAATGCTTTGCTTCAAGGCGTCAATCGTTGCTGATTTATGGTCAAAAACCGTGACGTTACGCAGCAACGCCTTGTTTTAGCATGTGAAGTTCGGATGTGAAAAAAAGCAAGACCATCTGTTAGTTGCAAAAACATTATTCTCGATGTTTTCCAATGATTGTTGCTTTGCTAAAAAGGCTAAGCCTTCCGATTAATTAAGAAATCTTATGACTGCTTCGGCTGGCTTGGCAGTAGACCATCCATCGTGCCAACCAAACTTTTCAATACATTGTCGATAGTTTCGCCCTGTATCTTACGAGTAGCTCCACCAATATTGTTCTTAAGGGCCCGGATCGTTTCCGAATTGTTGGCATAGCATGGCTCTCTATTGGCATCCAACGGCGTCAAATAGCAGCTCCGTTTTGGGCAAGCAACATCACAAAAACGATTAATAAAACGATTATTGAACTTAGCTTACAATCGATCAATCGAGAAATCAGTTGACTCAAGCCACCTGTTTCCTCTTATGTTGTGTTGCTTCCATTGTTGTCTGGGAAGAAACACGGGCCGCTGCTTCATAAACCACACCAAACAGTCACACGTTCAGGATGTATTGGATTCTTCTTTCCGAGTCCCAAATATGGCAATTTTTCTTGTTTACTTAGATGCCTAGACGGGAATGCACCTCATCTCAAAATATGCTTTTTTGGAGCAAAATAATCGCCAAAAGCTTCTCATAAAGGCATAACAGAGAGACATAAAGGCGAAGCGGGTGGTCATTTTGCCTCAATTTCTGAGTCAACCGCAGTTTGTAAGCAAATAGTCCAAATCTTTTTGCAAAATTCTTCTCAGGCTATGCGACTGATGTTCAGTTGCTGAGGTTACCATTCGTTAAGTTTTCAATAAAAAAAACTAGTCTGCAGTATGTTTGTTATTTCGACACAGCATTTATTTTGAAAGTTCATTTCCCAAAGCTGTTGCAGCATAATCGTTCCATATAGTACAGTTTCTGTAAAGTTTTGCGCGCTTAAAAGCTGTCAGTGTCAAGATAGCATGTAATTCAAAGAGATACCCACAGATGGCCCACCCATTACAATGTCCCAAAGGCGTAAACATATTTGGTTTTTCGTCAAAAACATCAGAAATTCTAAATCATCCTACATGGCATTCGAGTCGTTGTCCTTTGGATAAGACCAATTTGCTCAGTCCATACTTTGCAGCCTGTGTTTTGTGTCCACAAGAACATTCGACAAATCGAAACAAGAGTACTTTAACTACTTAGCATACACAAATCCATTAGTCCAGATGGTATATCTTCCCTACTTCCGAAGAGCTGTCTTTTCACGTTGGCAAAAATACTGCATAAGTCTTAACCTTTAGTACTCTTTCCGGGCAGATGAAAAACAACAATTTGTCCGACGACTCTCTTCTTCAATAAATTAGAAATCACCTTAAGGTAAGGTTACGCTAGAGTGGCTATTGGAAAAGAAAACCAACCCGCTTAGACCTATTGCGGAGAGGAGGTGAGAAATTGTCTCCTCTTCCTCCTCGTCCAAGCAGCTTCTGCAAAAGACGTTAGTTAACATGCCAAGCCTTCTTGCATATTTACCTAGAATGCAGTGTCCGGTGATGACACCTATGATGGCGCTAAGATGGTTTCTATTTAGAAGGATTAAACTCTTGGAGCAATTCAGCTCTAGTTTTGGCCAGATTTTTTTGGTCGCAAAACATGTCGATCCAACCATCCACCTATGGTTTGTTCTTCTATTAGCATTCAGTTTTTGCTCTAATTTGCACCTAGCGAAATGGGCATAGTGGAAGCTAAGGTTAAGCTTATCGGCAAAAACTCCACCACCAACCCCACTATCGGTCTTTGAACCGTCGGTGTAGGAATGGATTGCGTTATCATCCAAGAAGGCATAATCCTCATAGAAAGATCTTGAGGGAATGCTTAAGTGGAAGTTTTTGTCAAACCAAAGTTTTTTGGATGGTGTACTCGAAGTTCTCGGGAGGGATTCCTAATGTGTTTTGAATATTAGCGTGGCAAAAAGACTATTTGGGCACTGTGAAGTCGCTTTAAGGCGAATTGCTGCATTGACGGCTACTTGCCTGCTATAAATGTCAAGAGAAGTGTCAAATGAAATAGAACAACCAGAGCAGCGGAGGGAAAAGTGCGTAGGACTTCGCTTATGCCCAGATATGCTGTTTTTTTTAAACTTTACTTAGTTTACTTACTTCATGCAGTTTACTGCCTTGCCTGCGGCCGTCCACCAAACAATCACACCGAAACCACCTTTCACAAAGTTCAATTTATGTTGTCTTAGATGGTTTAAAATCTGATATTTACATAATAAATGCTGATGGGCCCCAGGGCCCCTTTTTGTCCCCGACACCCTTTTAATTTTCTGTAGAATGGGAGCGGCGACGTATGTTTCGCCCATTTAATTCTGATATTAACAGCGTAGCTCACTGCTGAACTACATTAAGAGCAGATATTTTCCTATTTCAAAACACAATGGTATCTGCTATCATTAAAGCGAAATTAAAGCACCCAACAATTATCAATGAATTGCATTCTTGATGGGTGTCTCAATAACAACCTTCATTGGAATGATGCACGAAAATGCTGCTAAATGCCTAAGTTTCCTCAAGCGATGTAAGAAATAAATACTTCACCCATTCGGGTCGAGCCGGAATTTATTAGGCATTACGAATACAATGTTCTCATTTAGTCAGGTATCGTCAAGACTTCTTTGCACTTGTAAAACAAAATTCAAAACCGTGCAATTAAACTTAAAGGTGATGCCAACAAGTCAATTAACTTCTTTGAACACCGACATAATATCTTCTACCTTACCCTGTTCTACCGCTGTTTTCACCATTAGTGCTTCATATAAATTGCACCCCTTGAAATTTTCGAACATACCATCCGGGTCGATTAGCATACTCTACAGTACATCTTCAATCTCACTTGCGGATGACCTTTTTTCCTGAATACCTACTCCAAAATCTCTCAGTCGAGTTACTCCACAGCTCAATTTTCATAGCAGGCCTCAAAGGGGTGAAAGGCATCCGTTTAGTTACAGGGGTGGCTAAGGGATATGCAGTTAGAAAACAAAGCCTCTTCCGGATGAAACATTAATATTTATTCGTTTTAAGCGTAATAGTCCCCTCGAATCCTTCAAATTACTGACCGAGGATACATTCATTCATCGACGCTAACGTGTAGCTTTTGCTACAATGGCGGGTATGACAACGACATGTACAATTTTGGAATCCGTTTCCAATTTATCTGATTGTGTAGGATGAGAAGAATATGGTGTATTCCTGCCGTCTGTAAAGGTCGGTAATTAATTAACCAAGACCCTCAACATCAAGAAACGATTAAGTCAAATCGACGCTCTGTCACGAATCTTTAAGTATTCTATTCCTATACCTCATAGCTATCAGATCGGTGTAGACCCATGTCTCGCGTTGGTTGAAATTTGGTCCTTAAGTGGATCTGCTCATCCTATTTTATTCACGAATCTGAAAAGAGATATAAATGAAACTTTAGATTGCTGTGAGAGGTCCTAAAAAAACTCTTTGTAACTGTCTAATGTTCTTTGTATCAAATTCCTTAAGCTGGTACAGCGGCACATAAAGTGGAGAATATCCTCCCACGATAGAACATGCCCACTCCCTCTGGTCATCATCGGTAAGATTCAGCCTAGTTAAGTTCGCCCTTATGAGAGTATGGCTTTGATTTGTATAGTTAGCTCCATTTGTATTTTTTGAGTGCAGAGTAGAGGTTTGATATTTTGATCCGCCAATTCTCGATCAGCCACTCACTTATAGCCAGAGAATAAGCAGAGCTCAACCTTTTACTTAAGTAAAGTTTTTTTCTGCTGTCACCTTGATGTAGAGATCTAGTAGCAACATATCGAGTTCGGGTTCTAGACCCGTCTTATCGTCATACTCATGGTATGAGTTTTTTTGTATGTGTCTTTTTCATTTACTTAAGATTGCTATATATGTGGCCATACTACTATGGGTCTGACGTTAGCCATATGCATCCATAGGATAGTCTTGGGGTTAAGTCCTCATTTTCCTCCAAATACTATACAGCTGCAAGCATAGTAGACGATCCTTTACATCTTAACAAGTTCCTCAACGTCACGTTTCCAGCTGAGTTTACTATTTAGCACGATTTGTCTTAGCGTTGTTCCATCTTTAAAATTAAGTTCAAATTTTGGTAATATTCTTCTGTGAAGAAGCCCACAGTTCTTTGCCCTTTTACCGAGGATTAGAAGGGCATAAAAAAAAGTTTCAGTGTTTGCAAGGCAGTGGCCGTCAATATGGTGTTTCCCAATGTGTCTTTGATGCTCCTGTTGCGGAGCATGAAGGTTTACAGGTCCGTTAATGTCAGTCTTACTCCGATAAAGGTAGCTACGCTTTGAATGTGAAGGAAGGCAATGTGTATTCTTTATCGTAGACACCTTTAAAGCTCTATCCAACCCTCTTACCATATAAGACATTTTAGTTGCCGTCAACTTGCTATGAAAATAGCAACGATATTACGAAGCAGGTACTCTGCGCTGTTGTTATGGATACTGGTTCGTTAGGCGGTTTATCATTTAAGTATTTACTGGAAGACTGATAAGTTCTGGTAAAATAAGAATGTAAGATGCTTTTCCATGTCTTAGTGCTATGTTTCGGCAGAAAAAATGTATTTCCAACGACAGCCCTTAATGACCTGACTGACATTAAGTCACGAAGAAGCTTAAAAACCCCAACTCTGCTCTCATCCTTAGGACATGTAATTTACCTACGCCGTTTTGTCTTGCCGAAAACTGGAGGCAGCACGTTTTCCTTCTTGTTGAGTGCCTCTTCTCCAGACTTGGTTTTAAGGCGGAGTCTCACCTGCAAGCCTCCTTTAATTTGAACGGAAAATTTAGTCGAAACTCTATTCTACGCCTTAAAGGTTCGACCATTCTCTATATGCGCTTCAATATGAAAAATATCAGATAGATAAGTCTGAAGCACTTGGCGACCTGTTTTTAGTTCAAAGTACGTGTTCGGCTTTAATGCCAGTGCCAAGCCAATAGTGAGGATTACCTTCAAAATTGCAAGCAGGTGGGGAATTAAAGCAGGTGGAGAATTTATTCGGTACCACAACTATCGACAGATATAAGTCACAGCCAACTATGTTCCTCAGCTCACTGTCATTTCGGTGATTAGAGCTAATTGTGAGTTGGTTCTGATTATGTTACCTAGAAAGTGAACCCTACGCAAGTTTGAGCTGAAGGACTTTTTAATTCTTTAACTCAAGTACATAGATAGCAAGCAAACAAAGCTGATAGTAGGAACCTGTTCGCATTCCTGCCGAATATTCTTCTTAAGAGCTGGGATTATCTCAGGCTTGTTGGAATGAACCCTCGACTTCAAGTAGACCCAAAGAAAGAAGTCTGGTATGGTTAACTCAGGAGATCTTGCTGGGCATGCCAAATCGCTAAAACGGGAGATTACGCTACCAGAAAATGCTTCCTTTACAATATACATTATGGCTCGTCCTGACCAAATTCGATGTAAGAAACAGGTGAAATTGTGTTGCAATGTTTCAGTACAACCAACCTGCGGCTGTTTTGCAAGGATTCACGTTGCATTTGGTGCAATAAGCAATGGTAATTTGCAAGTCTTTTTGCCGGTCGTGAAATGCGCACCAGTGGACCAAGTTATCATAACGAACATCTGGTGTTGGAATATAAGCCTTCTTTAGCTTCGGAGGCGGTGGAGCCATCAATTCCGTTGGACGGACTTTAGCCTTTTTAGTTTGTTTTGAAACCATACAGAGTGGTTCCGCAACTTCCAATCGAAAAATCGGCAGTTTTTGACTCCTTTGCGCAACCGATGATAGAGAATGTAAACATTTACCGTTGGCACATCCAGCAGGTGGAAAAAGATGCGATTTGTTCATTTTCGTGTTTTCATACGAATATGATAGCGACCAAGAAGACCATCAATGAGATCGACACCGCTCATGTGTCGATTATATTCTTTGATAATACACGGGCAGCCAACTTCAATCTTCGCATCGCGTGGATTTTGAAGGCGGTTCAAGTACGCGAGAAGAAATTGTTTCACACCGACATAGGTCGAAAGCAATCTAACACTTTTGTTGCCTAGCCACAAAACGCTGCCTATATCGATTCCGTAAACATTGGCGACCTATTCTTCGGAGTACCCTCCCTCAACTTTTTGTTGTGTCAGTTCAGCACGATTCGCTTGTACTATTCCCATGCTATATATTCCACGGCGTCTGAGCGAAATAAACTATATGGTTGATGTTGTCTGGAATTTTGGCTGACAAACGAACAACGACATTCGACAAAGCCCCAAGATCCGGTGTTTTTACAGGAATCACATTATCGCCGGCTCCAGATTACGAGTAGCCCGTGTGATCGAACAGCACAAAGAGCTTGGTTCCGCATTTATTTGGTTTGGTATGCTTGTATTGGCGAGTTGGATTGCCACCCATATTCGTAGCGCACAGCTGTTCATCTACGCAAAGACGATGGAGCATCGGAACAGACCCAAAGCGGTCATTGAAAAGAGACACAAGTGGCCGCACTCTATGCAGTTTGTCGTGTTCAGGCTGGCCGATCGAAATCGAAGTCGAATTATCACTGAAATGCAAGGATTCGCGTATTTGTTCGAATCTCATGCGCGGCATTGTCATTCTGATTGGTTCGAACGAATGTCTTCTCCAGTAAGAACGAAGGTATGTCGTTTCACGGACATGAAGAATAAAATACCAATAAATTTGCGAACCTCTTGGAAATCAGTGACGAATCGAGTATCGATTTTCTGCTGACAAGTATACAAATTCATTTGGACTGCCAGATACTGCATGAATTCATCGGTGACGAAATAATGAAACCAATAAAATGGTGCTTTCAGTCCCTTTAGTACACCTGGCAGCACTCTGTGGCCACGGAAAACCACTTCGTTTATGTGGAGCTGCAGATTTTTCTTCCTTCACAACTTCGATTTGTAGTCACCTCCACCATTTTTCATTTTATTTATCGAGCCGATGTATTGGCCAATGCTCGAAGTGTTTGGGCGGGATTCCTCTTCTGGCAATTCCTTGGTGTCATTTGAATCGCGTTTACGTTTTTGAAATCGAGATGGAACATTTGCAGTGACTTTTGGTCCGGAATCAACAGTAGAACAAACGGACGTGTTTAGTAATGGTGACGAAGGTGTAATCGGTTCGTCAAAGTTGTTGAACTTTAGATTTGCAATTACTCCTATTTCACTTGAATTTATCCCAAACGAGCAAATCACCAAATAATGAGGAAAAGACACACGAGCGCGGAATATGGCTGTTTTTCAATTCTGCTTATACTGTCTATTCCATCACAATGGTGGGATCCATAACACCTTAGTTGTTCTTGAAAATTTTCAAGACAGGCAATTTTAAATCAGCACATCTTTGGAAATTCTCCATTCCGCTCCTTAAAGATGATCCAAATTGATCCATTTATGTTCGCGTACCTCTTGCTGCACGAAAGGGAAATAAAATAATTCTCTCATACACGAAAATCGACATCCACATAATCCTTTGGTATGAGAATCTACAGATTTTTGTTCTCCTCTTACTCGTAAATCCTGGTTTGGTTTTTTCTCATTTTTTTTCTGCTGTCTATACATCACCTAATCCCATATATGATTTTATCCAGGATTATCTCGTTTTCTCATTCTTTCATGCCTCACATACTGGCATCCTGGCATCCTGCCTGCGTCGTACTCGTACATCCCAGATGTGACACATACCCATCCCAAGCAATAAAGCAAAATTGGCTAATATGCCAAGGCGTTGCCACAAACCGGGACTTTAACGTCAAATTAAATACGAAAATAACAATCAAAAGCGATGAAACAATAAAACAGACACAAAGCGCACATGTCACACAAAAGGCATTGCTTAATTATTTTGTATTTTATATGTAACATGGGTTTATGTGTGTGTATATACGAGTATAAGAGTATTAAAAGGACTTTGCGCCCGATTTTACTTTATCCATACATATACTTGTAAGTGCAACAACGACGATGTCTTTCAAATAATCCTTTTGACAAAATTGACATTTGACAACACACGGTTGCCGCGTAAATTTTAATTGAACGCTCTTTATGCCGGTATGCTGGTAAGGATACGAGTAACAAGTAACGAGTAACTTATCTGTCATAATGACAACCGCGTACACGATTAAATCCTTAAGCAAATATTTAATTAGGGTTCCCATTCCCTCTGTGAATACAAAAACACTTCGCCCACAGTGGTGTATGGATGTTGATGGGTGGAGGGATTAAAATATTCCTGGGTGTTGATGTGTGGAATTCCTTACACAAAGCCACAAAGATTAGCGAATTAGTAAACCAAATCTAATTTAATAGACTGTCTTTAGATACTTTAGGGGGGGGGTGGAATCAGGATGGTATGCTGCGATTAAAACCTCAAAACAAATAAATTTCCAAGCCGATTGCGTAGAGTAATGGAAGCCGCCGAGATACGTACGTATTTTGCCCCCCAAAAATACTGAGATTCAGTCTGGCAGTGCTGGAGGAAGACCCCTTAGAAAGGGGTAATCAATGCGTTGAGAACCAAGCTCTCCCTTTTGATGTTTTTCTCTGGTTGATTTCTGGTAGAACCTCTGTGTGTGCGAAATTTTTCGTGTGATTTGTGAGGGGAGGTTTTTCTCGTAATACATTATAGTACATCTAACCGGGTTCGGGTAAGGGTTTGAAAACATCGGTTAAACACAATATACTCCTATACTGTATGTTATACTGTTGCGATACGATTAAAATGTTATTTGATCTGACGCAACGTAATTGCTGTGGAGACATGAAGTTAACTTTGAGAGGGTGGTTTTAAGGGAATCCGGTTGGTTGGTGGTTGTGTTTCTAATTGAGTAGTAATTATTTCCATTCCTTTAGAGGGATGGATTTAGATTTCAGTTCTACGGATAAGTTGAAGTAATATTGTTCAGTAAATAGTACGGAGTGGTGTTAAAGCAACAACTGACAGCATGTGTAGTTGCTTGAATAGACTTTTAATTATGTGGTATGTCGTTCTACTGACATATTTTTCAGACAGATTGAGGTATGCCACTTTCGAAATCAATATGTAGTTTAACGAGTTTTGAAATTAAATTATTTGTAGTGAAATAGGGTCACTGGGTATAAGGTCAACCTGGCGATGTCTTAAGCTGTCACACAACAACACATTCAATGTGCTAATTTTACACCCTCGTGGTAGTCACCGAGTACTGATCTTATGCAACCGAATTTGACGTGCTGAACAGTAGAAAATAATGTCTTTTACAAGTCTTCAGCTTGACAGATTAGTTGTATGAGCCACTTTAAGGCATTTGAGGATTTTTTAAAACTATTCAAGCAGATGGATAGGAGTACGTAGTGGTTGAACAGCAGCTCCCATGTCCCTAGTCGTTTTACTGGCATTTGGAATATCCGGCCTCTTTCGGTCAATGGACCTCAGAAATAGTTTGACTCTCTAGGTTGAATGTTGTGTATGCGATAATCACCGTCATATAAAATCCTTCTGTTTTGAAGCCTCGAAAATAACGATCTTCGGATCTTAAAGAAGGATTTTGCAGCTATAGCCGAAGTATGCGCCTAAACCCGGGAACATGAACATCAACCGCACTAGAGGGAGGAGAATTCTGCATAAAAATCCCGGAAATGAAGCAAAACGAGAGCTCGGTTAGTTTTCTCTACTCTGTTTGAGATTTGGAGCAGCTAGAAATTTATGTAAACGGAAATAATTGTCTTACTTAAGGCTCAGGCAGTCCATATGTAGTCACAGAAGCCAATGTATCTTGACTGTTTGCTGTGGTTTTTGAAGTGGTGGCATTATTGGTCATTTTTGCAGTCGATGGAGAGCACTGCCGATGATAACCGATGATTTGCATCTGAGCTAACCACATTTTCAACAAAATGTGGCTACCTGCGACACAAGCCATTTTAAAATCGATTAATTGCGCACTTAGTTTGAAAATCGATCGAAATTTTGATAATATTGCTTGGCCGTCACGGAGCTGTTTTTTTTAACGCCGATGGACTCTGTTTTTGTACGGTGCCCTTAAGGATCGGTACTCTGCAAACAATTCAGAGACGATTTAGTCACTTATGATCGATATAGGTTAAACTGTTCGTGAGATACGGGACGAGACCATCGAAAACATATTGAAAAATGGGCTTTTAAGCAACCCAGGCGATCCAGTGATTTAAATGAATTAATATTCCTAGTTACGAACGGTTTCCTCTATTCAGGAAAGTAACATTAGATGAGAAATTGAACAGCATCTTATTACAGCCTTTTTAAAATGGAGCTAAGAGATGGCCCACCCTTTACTACGACAATTTCTATGGAAAAAATTAAATGCTCCTATTTGGAGCGGATTTTTTGTAATTAATGGCAAAGCCTTTACCAAGGTATTTGAAGATTTGAGAAAGGAGTGGATTTGTGAACGTACGCGCTGATTCCCTGATTTGAAAAGAAGTCATCATCTAAGTACTCATCCCCTGAAAATGAGCCTTAGCAAGTTTACAAATGATCTCGATTTCCACCAGCAAGGTGAATTCGATTTTCGACTGAATTCAAAGATATCTTTAATTCTCAACTTAGCTGTGAGCATATATAAGTAGAAACAGATGTCACTAGTGTCTTACGTAGGTACCTACTTTGATGGCTCATGCCTACGGTGCGTATTCGCCCTTCGGATAGTACAAATACCATCACCAGTACCAGATTCGAATTCGGGTGTAAGACACGAACTTCGCGTTTGGTGACGGGTCGAGGCCTATTTTATACCTACTCAGCTATTCTGTAGGTCATGGCACCCGGTTGCAGTGCAACTACATATTGAGGAGACCAATGAGTTCCATAGCATTCATATACTTTAGTTGAGCACAGCCCGTAGCATTCTACAACATATGCTTAACCATTAAATGTCGAAGCATCATTTGGTATGCTCTCCCCGCGACTTTGGGTATAAATCACAGCCCCCACGATACTCCCACAAGGGGCCTACTCCTAAGTCAGGCTGGAACAGAAGTTTCAGGGCTGAAAAATTCACTGACATCTTAGGCCTTACCCTAAAGTCCCTAGCATCTGAGCTATTTTGGCACTCGCAAAGGCCATGCAGCTAATTCTCATGGGAAGCTCCATATAAGGGGCTCGCCGCCCTACTAATCCCTCTTTTATTCAAAAAAAGCATTAGGAGAACCATGCCCGGTCAACAAAAAGCCCAGGCTGAGGGAAAAACTCTGTTCAGAAAACTCCCGCATGATCAGAACATCCTTAAGGAAGCTGTTAGTAACCCTGCCATTTTCGCTAGCCTCCCATCTAGTGGCAACACTTGAGGATTGACTAGCAAGCTTAGAAGCAGCTGTTTCTTCCGGTCACTGTAACAGATTGGAAAAGAGATGAAACAGTTGCCGAGGAGAACTTAAATGAAAAATTGTTACCGTTTACGAGCACGCCAGTGTCACATTGTTAATTGGTTGCCAAACCATCTCACATGCAACAAAATTTGTTCAATAATTCTCACTAATTGAGTGAAGCAATTCATTTTCAAATCAAGTCAGTCTTAAAGATCATAATTAAAAGAGAGTCGGCCAGTAAGATGATCGGAAATATTAAACAAATTCTTCTTCTTCTTCTTATCCTTTTATTAACCCTTTCCTCGTTGTACGAACTTATGCGTAACGAGTTTCCCATTTTTACTGCATCGCTGCTGCTCCGCTTATGGGGTTGGCTAATGTCGTAGACCGCAGAACGCGTCTACATAATGCTCGGTCCTGGATCGCTTCAGTGGTTAGCCCCAGGCGTTGTTGCGCATTTGCCATCTGAGAAATCCAGGAATTCTTTTTCCGACCTCGTTTTCTTACAGTTGGAGTGACCGTAGTTGATAGTGCCTTTTTAACCGGATTTTCCGCAGATCTTCTTTGAACGTGGCAATACCAGCTTATTCTATTCGCCTCAAGCTGTTCGGTTACCGAATTCTTTATATGTAGACTTCCTCTTATACGTGTAGATCTAATGCAATCGCGTTTAGTTTTCATTTCCGCTGCCGTCATTTTGTTTTTAAACGCTTCGTACATTGTCCAGCACTGTGAACCGTATATAAGAGCTGGTCTAACAACCGTGGTGTAGAGTTTCCCCTTTAATTTAAGTGGAAATTTTCGGTCGCAAAAGATTCCCGAATTTTCGCGCCATTCGAATGCACTCGCTGCAACAACGATTCCAACACCGTTTCGTCCATTGACCGTTCCATGGTAGAACATCTTAAATGCTTTAGTTTTTAAATCAAGAAAACGCGCTTTATTTCCTGTATTACACCACTTCGTTTCCTGTACGCACAGGATTTGTAGAGTTCTGCGACGCATAATCGCTTCCAGTTCTAAACTTTTTAAGGTCATCGATCCGACGTTCCAACTTGCAAGCGCAAGTTTAGGATAATATTTTGGAAACTTCATTTTGCCCGCCCCCGGAATTCGTCGGGCTCTGATCACCCGAGTGCGTTGCAATCGTGGTGCCCAGCGGGGTAGTGCTATTAATTGCGTGCGACATCGGATAAAGAATAGTGCCGCAGTGCGTCCCAGCTTGTCGTAAGAGGCGACTAAATGGGACACCAATCATATACAGGCAACTATGACACCAAAAATGAGCCTGTGGCACTTTAACACCTTAAAACTTTCCCACAAGTTTGTATGCAATCAGTGGGTTCTCACGTCTGGAGACTACCGGTGGGGTAAAAGAACAGTCAATCAATTCGAAATGAGCATACAAGTGTCAAACCACTCAAACTTTATTATTATTACTAAACAAACTGAACTAGACAAAATATTGCTTCAAGCTAAATTGCAACCCAAAAAGAAGAAAATACATCAGTGCGTAGAGGTCAGAGTTAGTCTTACTAGAAAAAGCTATTACACAGATAGAGACATGACAAGTCGTGTTTGATATACATATAGATAAGGTGATAGTGACATTTTGTCACCAATAAGTTTGGCCTCCAGTAAAACACTCAGGTACTAAGTTTTGTGGGGAGGTATAAGGTTATGCCCTCCTGCATTAGACGAACTCTTTTTCTCGAAAAAAAAAATTTCAGTTTTGAGAAGATTGACTTCAAATTCATTTCTTCACCACCAATCTTTCAATTTGCACTTCGGAAAAGTCGCTAGCTATGATAAAATGTATATAGAAGAGTCCGTCAAAACTTTCCTTGGCAAAAGCATCCCTAATATCAATTAAAAATCATTGCTTCACAAATCTTCCCTCTTTATATTCACCTTTCATCTTAGACATAGAAGTCATTCGAATACATAGTCTATATAAAGCAGTCTACTGCTTTTAGTCGATGTAGAAATCCTTCGTCATCTCCTCCGTAGAATAACAAAGAACTTCGTTCACTCCGTAATAGGAGAAACTGGTTATTGCACCAATACATTTAATCTGGTTCTTACTTTGACCAACAAAATAGCCTCCTGGCTAACAATCACGTCTCCCGAGTGGTTGAATTTCTTTACCAAGGATATCTCAGCCGAATGCAATCTATTCTCATCTCAGACCCTTAACAGTTCTATCAACACAAAAAATAAATCAAAAAATATGTGCCGATAATCTGCTTCATCCATTCACTAGCATTTTCAAAATATCTATGTCTGAAGGGCTGCTACACTCCTCTCTGGAAAAGCGCTTATATAACTCCTATTCACAAAATAGAGAACAATCACGATATCACAAATTACTACCACATTGCTACACTATCCTGCATCCCCAAGGTTTTTTAAAATAATTGTTTATGATGGTTTTCTCAAATGCAAATCAAACATCACCAACGTCATTGAGTTTGTTTCCAGAGCAACGGAAAAAAATTGATGTAATCGGTTTCGAACCTAGACTGACCTCTTGAATTAATTCCTACCTTAAAGAATGCTGCTATCTTGTCCATTTTCTTTCCCATTTTTCCGATCCAATTCTTGCCACTTCGGGTATTCCACAAGGCAGTCATCTTGGTCCATTAATTTTTATCTTGACAACTAACGATTATCTTATTAACTTCATAAAGAACTCTCCCATATCTATCTATGCCGATGATATGAAAATCTATTGACAGCTTTCAAGCGGTTCTCCATATGTCGACAAAAATCAACTTTCTTCAGATCAATTTAGAAAAATGCCAAGCCATAACTGATTCCCTTTAGCGCTTGACACATCCAACCCGAACTTATTATTTATCTAAGCAATAAGTAGCCCCAAAAAGCTCAATTTTCGCGCCCATATTGATACCGTAATTAGCATAGCTAACTGCTGTCTCGGATTTGTCAAACGATGGTCTTAATAATGCTCCGATGCCTACGTTACCAAATACCTGTACATCACGTGCAACTTATCGTTTTCAAGTGGCCTAATTCATCGCGGCTGCGCTTGAATTTCTTAGGGACGACAAAATCAAAGTTGACAGCGGCCAATTCATTGGAGGATTTTGACGACGAACAGGAAGAAATCGTGTGCTATCTACAACGATTGAAAACGGCGTACGACAATATTAATCTGGTGAAAGAGGACATCAAAAGCAAAGCGCTTATTAAAACCGCTGACCTCCAGAATAGGGTAGTAGGTTATCAGGATCAGGCCGTAGATGTACTTACACACCTAAACACACGACTATCGAAGCTGCATCAGAGAGTGAATCCCGACCCAGTTACAGATAGAACAAGTAACGTGTCTCTGAATGCAAGTCCATCCAGCAGTGGCCTCATTGGGTCGAGGTTAGAAACAGTCCCATTAAAAACGTTTGAAGGAAATTTCTCCAACTAATTGCCTTATTGGGTGCAATTTAAGAGAGTAGTACAGGACAACTCTAAAATCAACCCTCAAGCCTTGAGGGGCGACGCAAGCAAGGCCATAAACGGATTTATCCCTCCCGAAAGTTGTTCGCTCACCACTCTGCGGGTACCGACGATAAAATCGGTGCTTCTCCGTTGCCTATCAAAATCTCGGCGGGTAGATTATCATCGATAGGAAGAACACCTGGAGAATCTGGATATAACATCTCAGGCATCGAATCAGTCTTAATCGTCTTAAACCACTCGGTCTCCTGTCTTGTGAAAAACGTCGGGAGTCAGCCGATGTCCAGCCGAATGACAATTCGTTTAACACTGCCCGGGCTCTGCAGAATGTTGCCCGTCAAGCCTAAATTTGGAAGCAATTCCTCCCTAATTGTAGTCCCATAAAGATGGGGAAAAAATATTTTCCTTTTGTTTAAGGTAGGCTTAATACCTTAAGCATGCCTAAGCTGATAAATTGTGTCTTTTGATCTTTTAGCTTTCGATCTTCTAAATGGACACAGGAAGCTTAAGGTGCCTTTGTGGTTATGCAATTATATTCCGACAAGAAAAGTATTTCGACAAGTTTAACAGATATTTCGCCTCAATCTGCAGTCATAATGTGTTTTTCCTTAGAAGACCGATCAACTTTCAAAAAATCATTGATCTCACATGTTTGACCCACAGTAAGGAGATAGGTAACATTTGCCTTTAAAGCATTACACGGACATCGGGAAACTTTGAAAATCAACATTATCAAACCCCCTAACCCCACTCGCAGTCCTTAAACAATTTATCACATCCGGTTCCTTAACAAGAAAGCCAAAAAAAAAAAACAACAAACAACAACTCATGTCTCCCCGTTTCATGGCTTCACATTAAATGCTCCTTAACGTCATCATTACCGGGAAATCCTTTTTCTTCCATAGGAATTTACATGCAAATAAAATCAAGACCGGTGCTTACAT
Organism: Volucella inflata; assembly: GCA_928272305.1. NCBI lineage: Eukaryota > Metazoa > Arthropoda > Insecta > Diptera > Syrphidae > Volucella > Volucella inflata. The sequence continues at coordinate 105,094,798 of OV743719.1, forward strand.
CTAATTTATTATGTTAAACGATTCAACAAAGCACAGGAAATTCCCTTACTCCCTCCCCTCACCCCATTTAACATTCCGCTTTTTGAAATTAAAGTTTTTTTTTTTTGCCGGTTTCACCCCGACCAAGTACATACACATCCAGACACTAGGGAGTCATTCAAAATGGAATAAACGAGCGAAAAAGAAAAAAAGTAAATAGACGCGCAAGGCGCCAAAAATTACCGGTACAAATAAAATCTGCACACCCATATAGACGTGTAGGAAAAAATCTTCCTTTAACCAGCTTTTTGGTATTTTTAAGGTCTATTAACCAATTGATGTGTGAGTTGCGACGCAATGTACACAACACACTCGTACACATGTACGAGTACAAGGAGCGCCAGGATTTTCCACTCGATTGAGTGAAAATTGACTTCACATGCACATGCCATTGCTAGGAGCAAATAATTTCTTGTAACAATATTTGATGAAGGATATTGATTTGATTTTATTTCGTTTGAAGAACCTACATAACACACATACATATATAGATATAAACGTTCATAGGGAGCCGGATTTGGAATTGTTTTCAGCCTTTTTTGTTCCCTACCTCCTCAGTTTTATTGGTTTAACGTGTAAAGGCTGCCATTCGTGCCATAAAAATAGCAAAGCCAAAGAGAATCGCAGACATTAGAAGAACATTTTTTTTACGCATTTTTACCAAACGTACGAGTATAGATATGTTTGTGTACGAGTCTGCATACGTGAAAGTGCGTTGATCCTTTGAAAAATCAAACAACAGATTCAAAGGTTAAGTTAACAATGAAAAGAAAGTCGTTTTCGAGCCTACGAGAGTGATTGGATTAGGATGAAGGGGGAATGCTAACATGGTTATGATTACATTTCGACGTTGGAAGGGCCAAAAGGTACGACTTTATTTGGAATTAGCGCTAAAATGGTAAATAAGGAAGGTCGAACACCTCTGTTTTACAAACGAAAGCAAAAGGGAAAGCATTAGCTACACGGCACGAAGAAACAAGTTTAGACCTACTGACTTTGCAGCAGGACCAACACACTTTTAAAGCAGCATGCGGTTGTGCTGTCATAATACATATATACAACAGAGCATGGCTGTCAACTAATTATTGGACCCTTTAACCAAATTTACCTTAATCCAAACAACGCAAGGCACTCCATCAATAATTGTATTGTAATTGGATTTACTAGTTAAAGTCAAATTAAGAGGTTTTAACTGCGACAAACTGTCGTTATTTTATCCATAACTGGCATGCGAAGCTGCTCTATAAGCAAACCAATATGAAAGAGCTACAGAGATAGAGGAACAGGCAACATTGGCGCTAAATCGAAGCGAAATATTGTTCAGAAGTCCTACCAAAAATTAAAACGAACATGTGACACTAACAAAACCCTGGCAGGGACCTATAGTAAATAAGCAAGCTAATTTAATGGTAAAGACACAGTCTTTCCTGCAAATTACTAATGAGCTGCAAGGCGCAAGCCGGGCTGACCAAAACAGCATTCATGAAGGAAATTCTGAAGCTGAGATGTTATCCGCTGTATTTTGTAAGCCTGAATCCGTTTATCCACGGTCGATCGTCTTTTGAATCGGGATTCTATAAATTCTATAAGAAACTTCGAGGTTTCAACACTCACCAATTTTTCATCAATTTTGGAGTCATACGACAGCGTATATAGATACAATCTCAAAACAGATAACAATCTGCAAACTCGTCAGATTAGAATACATACTTGCTAACGGTTCTATATTCCAAAAATATTTTACAATTCTGAGGACGACTTAGGGAAACTCGTCATAGAAGTAGTGCTCAACAAACTGAGTTTTGTTCAGCATCTATGGGGCCTTCATTAATTTTCGTACACATGTTTCGTTACTTTATTATAGGTTCCCAATCCGTTAAGAATCTCTGCCTGGGACGATGCCGCCTTCCATCATCTGCGATCCTGGACACGCTTCTTCCAGTTGTCCAGACCAAGCGCTGTGTCATCCGCGATGCCATGATCTTTAAAAGGAAAATTCGCCCTTCTTTTTCATCTCGAAGGGAGCCAACAATTTTCTTGTTGTCCATTCTCTTTATGTAGTCGACGAGTTTAAGCATTTTCGACTGCACATCTTAGTACAGCTCGTAGAGTTCGGGTTTGTATGATATCCTCTATTACCTCGTATTATCTCGTCCACGGAACCAAATATCCGCGGAAGAAATTTTCACTCGAAAGAGTTCAGTATCTGCTCCTCTCTCCTCTCAATGTTTTATAAAGCTCGAACTTGGTCTTTTAAGATCGACGTCTTAAACCCATTTGCTGAGCCAAACCGAGGTAGCAGCGTTATTCCAAGAAAATTCTTAGTCGAACCTCCACCAAAGTTTCATTCGGTGGGCTGATGTTGACAGTGGACAGATGTTTGTTTATTTGTTGATTTGTTGTCTTGGATGGTTTCAAGTCTGATATTCACAAAATAAATGCTGGCGTGCCTCAGGGCTCCGTTCTGTCTCCGACACTCTTTTTAATTTTCATCAATGTACTCCTTTGCTGACGACAGTACTCTCTGCTTTTCATATTCCCCAAATCACGTCCCTGCTCTTCGGCTGTAGAACGGGAACGGTAGCGTATGTTAAGCTCATTTCAACAGAGTGGAATTTAATGCTTCTAAAACACAATTCTGTCTGCTGTCGCTTAAACGAAATTCAAATACCCAACCGCCATTATCCAGGAATGGCACTTGCATCGTTGAAACCGAAAAACTTTCCATTCTCAATATGTGTGTCGATGACAACTTACGTTGGAATGACAACATATTCGAGGTCGCCAAAAATACTGCCAAATGTCTAGGTTTCCTTAGGCGATGATCTTTGATCTGGCTTCAATATATAAGGTTTCATCCGGCCAAAATTGGAGTTCAATGCTCACATCTGGTCAGGTGCCCCTAAGACTTCTTTGCGCCTACTAGAAGGAATTCAAAAGGGTGCGATCAACTTATGGGTGATGCTAATATTACACAGTCGATTGACACCCTCGGCCACCGACGTAATGTCTCCTGTCTCAGTTTGTTCTGTCGCGATTTTCACCACCAGTGCTACTCAGAAATTGCCAGTAGCATTTCGCCCCTTCAAACCTCCAACTGCAACACCCGTCGCGATATGAATGCTCATCAGTATACCCTCAAGCCCACTTTCTTTCCTTAGCTCATGGAATGCCCTGCCGAGCTCTTTATTTCCTAGCCATTACAACCTTCAAACATTTAAAACCAACGTACATCGGTACCTCTCTTTTCTCCCTACCTAAATTTCCTTCGCCCGCGCTATGCACAAACATTTTAAGGGTACATAATCAGTTGTCGACCGCAAATTATATAAAAAAAAAACATGCATTTCGTCTTGTCCTCATTCACTACAAGGCCTATCAACTTCGCCAGTTCTTCAATCGCCGTTAAAACTTATATTAGGGAACGCTGCACAGATCTGTTGAAGATAGTGTCTACCGTGTTGACACCTGCCCTGCAATCTATTTAATCCAGAACAAGATTGAAGAGATCACATGACAGCACATCTCGCTGAAACAGTTCCGAAGGGCTGCCCCAAATTGCCGGAAGTCACGTGCCAATTAATGTGTTGCAGAACAACTTCAGCCGTTCACATAGTACGTTGGATGCGACATTAAGTAAGGATATGCCTCAATAGTTCCAGGACATACGAGAAGAATCGCCCGTCTTGTAGAAAAGGCACATAGAACTACTAGTGCAGTCGTCGGGCATACTCCCCTCCAATCATACTTGGTTGATGAATGGATGCATACGCCCTCCCAAAAGATCTTCTCCGTATTTCAATACCTCTGTTTATAGACCATAAGATCCGGCAGCCTTGCTGTTCTTTAACATTTTAGTGTCGTAATGTACTAGATGGTGGTGACGGTTCCTTATTGGGTGCTCTTCTTGCACTCTCGCTATTTCAAAGAGCCCTGTGCTTAAGCCAGCTGCCAGTTGCTTGACTTTCTTGCGAAACTCTTCCCTTCTTCTTGTTCGATACTTTTCCATCGCTGCCATTGTTTTGCGTTGCAGCACTTGCAAATGTGCATACTCTGTCGCCACTGTAGCGTTTATGCACTCAACATCATACCACGGGTTTTTCTTCTGGTGGCTGGTAACCTATTGTGGTCTCGGCTGCATGCTTAATGATGTCGCGATACTGGTTCTACATTTGAGGATATCGATTGAGCGCCTAGCTATCCATATATCCGATATGGCAAGAGATAGCTTGTATGACATCTGATTATGACGCGTCGTCAGAAAACAATCGAAATGATTACTTATCGCTATTTCTTTGGCCATAAAAATCATTAGAGTAATAAGGCCTGATTAAGAAATGCCAAGAAATCTTTTCTATGAACAGTTTCTTTATCGTCAGATACTTTAGAAAATAATACGAAACTGCGACATCAATTAGTCATTTGAGATTGCGAGCACATGTTAAACCAGTCAACTCCAGTCTTGCTCCTTATTCCGGAAGGACAACCAGGTAGAGGATTACTTCATTTGAAATTTCGTAAACAAATGGAAGAGAATCCTATCTTTCTTACAGTGTACAACTAGAGTTAATCGACTAAAGTATATGCTAAGTTGAGAGGCTAAATGGTTCAAATGCTGGTCTATATTCCTCTACAGATTTATTGTACTGTACTTTACATTGCAAGGCCCTGGAAATGTTAGGTTGTAAAATGTTTCACCATACGAAAACCAGCCATTCACACGAGTCTGACAACACATGGTATCAAGAGGATTTAATAGAGATTGACAACGCGGTCTTTTGTTGAAAACATGTGTACAGAAATCGAATAATCCCTTTTTCAATTGATTATAAATGACGCTTTCAAAGATCCATTTCAAGCTGTTTTAGATGTTTCAATTCAGATAAAAATCGTAAAAATGATGGGGTGCCCCAGGGCTCTGCTTTGTCTCTGACACTGTTATTATTCAAAAATCATCTCTTGTTTGCGACTTATAATGCAATATTTATTCTTACTTATGACAGTACTTTCCCCAGACTCATTCCAGGTACAAAGGGGTATTTTTAGAACTAATATTAAATCTGATGGTAAGGTCATAAGGCTGTATAAACGATTCGCCACCTTGATCGAAGCATATCCTTTCCCTTAGTGTGAATATCTCAAGGTGTTCTGGAACACACTTAGCGGTGTGGCCTTCAGTTCGAAGTATCGGCGCTCACGCTATGGCATATAAGATATAAGTACAGCAAATTTCAAATCGAAGCTCACTACCTCAGCTGCATATGATAGTATTCATGGTCTCCAGCTCTATGCGTCGATGGCCGAAATTGAAATGCCAAAGGCAAACACTTCGCCTACATTGACTTGACCATATCGAGCAAATGAACGATAACGATTCATCAAAAATAATTTTTAAATCACATCCTCCATTTTTAGGATCAATCTTTGTCAACCTTAGTCGAATGCTAGAACACTTGATCAGGACAACTAAAAAACTCTTTGAGTTTGCCGGTACTATGACAACCACTCTCTTTGAACAAAATGTCTTGAAGACCGTGTTTATCCATTTTCTGGAAACAAGATGTCGTTGATCGTCTCTCTGTCCTGGGTCCCATTTAGTTTTTTCAGACGTACGGCCCAACGACGGCCGTAAGCCGCTTTAATGCACCACACAGTACATTCTTATGAAGTCTGTGAATAGCTGATGGATCATCTTCAATTTTCTCGTTCCAAGTTCGGAAGTTTTGCTTATTGATGAAGCCACTCGACCACCAGTAAGCCTTATCACTAAACAGAATTTATATTAAGATAGACTTCTTACTGTTCAAATCCCAAATCAGCAAAGTCACGACGCAAACGATGGTGGCTTCATTTCTTGCAAAAATTGAGTCTTGTAAGCGTGTATGCAAATAGTGAATCAGTTTTCAGATCTCCTCAAAAGAATGTATGTCTATGTGAGTGAAATCTCAGCATCGTTTGGACGATCCATAAATAAAAAGACCCCTTAACTGCATTAGCTATGGAAGTAAAAAGTTATTCTATTAGAGGTACTTTTTCCAGTGAGGATTTTCATAAAAGGTCCGGCATGCGTCGTGTCACGGTGATATGGTTTTTCTGTTCAATATTTGAACCTAGCCCAAGACATCGTCTACAAATCATTCAGCCGTGCTACGAAAGTCAGCCTTCAACGAGAAATTTGTATCGTGCGCTAAAAGCAACTTATGGTCCACTTAATCGGCATACCGAACGCACAATTCGCTATACCATCACAAAGATTGTAACCCAATTTTCAAGCATGCAGAATTCTCAATCGAGCATTCGTTTTCAGAGGAGAATTTATTTATTTTTATTTCAAGTAGTTGGAAAAATTTGGATACAATCTTGATGCTAAGAGGAGAATTATTTGTATAATATTCCATCCGGTTTGCGTTGAAGGGCTTTGGAGGCAAAACTTCGACGACGAACTATGCGAGCTGTGCGGTAACATCAACATAGTCAAAAAACCGCGTATCAGTTACCCGAAATGGTACCAATATGTGGAGGAAATGGACACCGATGCTCAGGCCAGCAGAATTTTCCGACCTAAATTGGAGAGACTGCAGTGTAGAGAAAGACTTTACCTAAGGCGAGAGAATGTCAGCCAATTTCAAGCCTGCAACTGAAAGCAGTTAATTAAAAACCAAGCTACTCGTAACTGGTGAATTGCTAGTTGAGTTCCAGCTTCACTCTGAACAGAAGTATCACCTAACTCAGCGTGCAAGCCGATATCCCTTCTTAAAGTCGATGGACAAAGGTAAATTTTAAACGAACGATAAGGTATCGATAAATTAGGATCTTCCTGGATTCCATGGCACCGATGTTTTTATATAATCACTCTGTATATTCCTGTCTTGAAGTCCAAAAGCATTAATGCTGTGTGAAATAAGTTGATTGTATTGTATAAAGCCGAATCTTACTTCCTTACTTTAGGTGGTTCCTTACTACAGTCCGGGGTGTACCTGGGCCTCAGTCAATAAGCTTCTCCAGCCAGCTCGATCCCTGGCTAGCTGCCTCCAGTTTCGCACGCTAAGCGCTAAGTTGGCTGAGATCCTCCTCCACTTGTGTGCGCCACCTGAGTCTTGGCCTTCCTCTACTGCGCTGTCCCTCGGGGGCGGATTCGAAGACTTTTCGGACCGGAGCATTGGTGTCCATGCGCTCTACATGACCCAGCCATCTCAGTCTTTGGATCTTCAATCTTCTGGCTAGGTCCATGTCGCTGTACGGTCCGTACAGTTCGTCGTTGTATCTCTTCCTCCACTCACCGTCAATGCAGTCGGGATCGAAGATCGCCCGAAGAATTTTTCTCTCGAAGCAACCAAGAACACCCTCATCCATTTTTGATAATGAGCATGCCTCTGCGCCATAGAGCAGGACCGCGATTATTAAAGTCTTATAAAGGGTGACTTTTGTTGTCCGAGAGAAGGCTTTGCTACTCAATTGCCTTCTTAACCCAAAGAAACAGCGGTTGGCAAGAGTTATTCTTCGCTTGATCTCAGCGCTGGTGTCGTTGTCTGTATTTATAGCGGAGCCTAAGTAGACAAAGTCCTTAACTACCTTAAAGTTTTATCTGTCGAGGGTGACGTTCTGTCCGAGACATCGGTGTAGGTTGTCCTTTTTGCTTGACAGCATATACTTGGTCTTGCCCTCATTGACCACTAAACCCATTTTCGCCGCTTCCGTCTCAATACTCGCGAAAGCGCCACTGACATCACGCTGCTTTCTCCCGATTATGTCAATATCGTCGGCGTATACGAGTAGTTCGACGGACTTTTGAAAGATAGTGCCTCTTGTGTTTGCTCGTGAGTTTTGCACTATTCTTTCAAGTACGATGTTGAAAAAATCGCATGACAGCGCATCGCCTTGTCTAAATCCTTTCTGGACATCAAAGGTCTGGGTAAGATCTTTACCAACCTTGATGGAGCAGCGTGCATTCTCCATCGTCATCCTGCACAGACGTACAAGTTTGGCAGGGATGCCAAAACTAGACATTACTCTATATAGCTCGTCTCTATAGATGCTGTCATACGCGGCCTTAAAATCGATGAATAGGTGGTGGGTATCGATCTGAAGCTCATGGGTCTTCTCCAAGATCTGCCGTAGTGTGAATGTCTGGTCGATGGTGGACTTTCCTGGCCTGAAGCCACACTAACATGGACCTATCAGGTTGTTGACGAACGGCTTCAGGCGTTCACACAATACGGCGGATAAGATCTTATATACGAAGTTGGCGCAGTTCAGAGGGTCTCCTTTCTTGAGAATGAGGCAAATAATGCTGAGGTTCCATTCATCGGGCATACTTTCGTCTGACCATATTTTACAGATGAGTTGGTGTATGCTCCTTACCAAGTCATCGCCTGCCGCTTTGAAGAGCTCGGCAGTCAGGCCATCTGCTCCAGCAGCTTTGTTGGACTTAAGTTGCGATATGGCTATCTTCACTTCATCCAGGTCGGGTGGACGGAATTGTTGGTCATCATCGTCCAAGTTGAAAGGTTGATTCTGCCTGACAGCGGTATTTGGTGCGTCATCGCCGTTATACAGTCTGCAGAAATGATCTTTCCAAATCCTCAGCATCGACTGCGATTCTACTACGATGTTCCCTTGTTCATCTCTACAGGCTTCGGTTCAGGGGTTTGTTTCCGCGGCATGTTATTTTTACCTTTTGGTAAAACTTCCGAACCTCATTCCTGGAGTAGCATCTCTCAATTTCTTCGATCTCATGCTCTTTCTTCTTCTTCCTGAGAAGCCGGTGTTCGTCTCTCCTCTTCCGCTCACAGAGCTCATGAGCAGCTCTGGTCCTTCTAAGCAGTGCCGCTTTATATGCATCTTGCTTAGCTGCATGTGCTTGCCGGCATTCACCATCGAACCAGGGGTTTCGTTGTGGTGGACGAGTGAAACCCAGGACATCAGAAGCGGCATCTCCGATGGCGTTTTGGCAGTGTTTCCAATGGTCTTCGATGCTTGATGCTGGCGGCATTGGACCTCTTTAGAGATTAAGAGACACTCGATCGGAAAAGGACTTGGCGATCTCTTGCGATTGAAACCGTCTGACGTCGAATTTTCTCACAGCATTAGTTTGTCTTGGCGTAGTTTGGGATATCCGCAACCGTACTTTGGCTACAACAAGGTAATGGTCCGAGTCGATGTTGGCTCCTCGGAACATGCGGACATCCATAATACTGGAGGAGTGTCTTGCGTCGATCGCAATGTGATCAATCTGGTTGACTGTTGATTGATCAGGAGTTCTCCAAGTCCCCTTGTGTATGTCGAGATGTGGGAACCGCGTGCTAGCCACAACAATGTTTCGCCCCGCCGCAAAGTCGATTAGCCTGAATCCGTTATCGGAGGTGGTGTTGTGCAGGCTATATTTTCCGATTGTTCCACCAAAGATACCCTCTCTTCCTAGCTTTGCATTAAAATCACCGAGGACAATTTTAATGTCATAGCTAGGGCATTGCTCGTAGGTCTTGTTAAGGAGCTCGTAGAAGGCATCCTTGGTGTCGTCATCTTTCTCCTCTGTGGGGGCATGCGCGCATATGAGGCTAATGTTGGCGAATTAAGCCTTGATGCGGATTGCTACGAGGCGCTCGATCACATGCCGGAAGCTGAGTACTTCTTGTCTTAGTCTCCGCATCCGCATCCAAATAAGCGCTGCTTTTGCCGTAGTAGATGTCGCAGTTTTTCATCTTCTTTTTGTCCGGCCCATCCCATCGCATTTCTTGGATGGCGGTTATGTCTGCTTTGCAGCAGTCTAGGGCCTCCGCTAGTTGCTCGGCTGCACGTGGTCTATGAAGGGATCTAACATTCCACGTGCATATCCGAAGCTCATTGTCCTTAAATCGTTTGCGTGGGTTGTCAACAGTAGATCCGTCCATATCCGAGGCTGGTTGATGCTTCGTAACTTAATTTTTTTTAAATGGCCGGGCAGTTACCCCGGCGGCACAACCCCCAACCTGGAGGACCAGTTCCATTTTGAGTGCCCCTAGGACGAGGGGTTGGTTACACCGAAGCCAGTAACTCGTTCCTGGATGTGAGTGCTGCCGTTGGCCCTTATAGGGCTCGTCCGCCACCATCTCTTTTCCAAGACCCTGATTAAGTCCTGGAAATCCTTTCCGGCCTGAGCTCCAAATATGTCGGAGTAGCCCGGATAAGGTCTTGTTTTGTTTTTCCGACACTAATCCTGGTTAATGGCGCAGGAAACTCGCCATTTGCCCTCTTCACTTCGCAACCTCTAGTGAGATTCCCAGATGGCGCCACGGGGAGGCGTGAAGTAGGACTTATTAGCAGAGCTGCAAGATGTTCGGCTGCAGAGGCTCATTCTCGTCATTTAAGGAACCAGCATCTGTCGGAAGATGCTACTTCTACGAGGCCTTATACTAATCGTTGCTATCCATGCCAGTCATAGAGCCGAATCAGTTGACTATAAAATTGGCCCAGCTCTCTACAAACATAAACAATTTCTAGAAGTTGTTCGCGTTACTCGGCAGTAAGTCCTTCCATAGTTAACATTAAGACCTCAAAGAAGAACTGAAGGCCAAAGGCACTATACTCAAATGTCACGTTGCTTACATCCTCGTACTCGTTTATGGTAAAAATTCTCCCACATCGTACATCAGAGCCGTCTGTCAGCTGTTTGATACTCTCCGACAGTTGTTGTGGTGTTTCTTTTTTATTTACCTTTCATTGTTTACCCACGTGTTGCCGAAAGTCAGTGATGAACACTGTCACATCGAAGTTCTCCGAGAAAATTCTCCACTCTCAAAACATTTAGTACTAAAAATTCACTATATTCCTTGAGAATCATTCGAAAACCTAAATACATTTCACCAGAACTCTGACTCTTTTTTAAAGAGTGAACTTCTGCAAATATGAGTACACGACCTGCGCACTGCATGTCCTCGAAGTCCTATATTCCCTATCATACTTCAGCTCAACCAAAGGTAAACAGTTTGTAAGGTTTCGTAGAATATCAGTAGTATCTGGCTGTTGGTCGTGTATAGGCGAAGGATATTCGTACACATATCCTTCATTTAAAAATCCAGTGATAACCCTTCACAAAATTCCCTGTCAGATTTTAGTGCGCGACTTGTGTTTTTTACGCGGCGTGATATTGTAGTTAAGTGATAGTGAAGTCCATTTCTCTAATGAAAACCATCTCATTCCGGACTGGGAATTGAGTTTTCACTTTTCTGTTTTTTTTTGTTTTTGTATTTTTTTTAACCCTCTTTCCCGAAGTTTATCGTGCGGACGAGTACAAAAAAAAGGAAGAAAAAAGCCAAAAAACCAAAAAACCGAAAAACCAACAGCCGTAGCTCTTAAAAAAACGCGCGGTCTTAATTGCGTCTGGGAACTTTATGCCCGCCACTCGACTCGTTTACTATTCATTTCGGCCTCGGCTTTAGCTTTTGCTTCAGCTTCGGCTACCAAGGCTTTTCGCACGAAGGACTCTTAATGAATTTGAAATTCACTCGTTATTGTTTTTGTCAGTGCCACTCCAACCGTGATATCCTTACCGCGCCGCATCTTCTTTTATAAAAAAAAAAAATAAAAATATATATATACACCGGCAGAATCAGTGGAGATATAATTCGATGCGTTTTCTCAATGTACGAGTAGATGGAGGTGTAGTTTTAGGTGCAGTTGCATAAACTGTGCGCGAGAACAAAAAGAGGTAAAAAACGAACGAGCGACGAGCGGATATCCGGTGTGTTGCATTCACCACTTAACTAGGATGCACCTTTTTCATTTGTTTTTACGAGTACTTAGCAGCATCCACCCGAGGCAGTGGTAATACTCAACTGCAGTCAAGTACTCGTACATCGCACATCCACCAAATAAAAAGTCACAAGTGAGTGGTTTCTCCATTCGTACATTTGTGTTACGTTGTTTAACGGAATTTTTTTTTTTTTATTTATTTTACGGTTTACGGGTCAGGCTACTACAAAGTGTTTGATGATTAACATGATTCTAAATAAAGTCCCAGCTTTCAGATACATGGATGCATTTAAAAGCCAGGCAAACGCTGGTACCTACGCAAAGGTTTTACCTTGGCGTTTATACTCGTATACTAGGAGTATACTCTTATCTCTTCCTCTCTGTGACTGTATACCCCTGAAGGGGTTCGGATGGGTTCTTTAATTAAAATTTAATATCGGAATGCCCATCAACATACCCTAATTCTTTGATGATAGTAAAAATGATTTTAATTAGGGTCTAGGATGACAATTTTAAAGCCATTACATTGTCGTCCTTAGGGCCTTATGTTTCAGACCGACTTTGGTTGGTATTTTATCGCTCGTTAATATTGTGGAATAAAATATATTTTTTTTTTTTTTCCAGTTCTCTGTTCATGTTATTGTTGTTTGCAGTTTAAATGGTGCGATGACGTTCGTTCGTCTTTTTTATGGGCTAACTTAAATTATCGGTGAGGGCGATTGGGTTGGCTGAGAATACGATATCCTTCGCGGCTGGCCCTCGTAAATGGAATCTAATGAATTCCGAAATTCCGAAGGTGGAATTCAAATCAAGGGGGCGATTTCTGTTGTTTTCTTTTATTTTTCTTGTTGTTGATGTTGGTTGCTGGCTGTAGGGTTAAATCACCGGATGGGGTATGTTTTGTGATTTATGTCTGCTGCGAGAAGGTTGTGCGGAAAATTCAAGGATACGAAGTGCAATCTTATTGATGGTGTTAACGGGTAGATATTTTTATTCTGGCACAATAAAAAGCGTGAGAAGGGCAATTTATTTTCGTTTTGTTGGCTTATGAGTTTGAAAAAATTTATTTATTGATCGAAATTAAATAATTGTTTTAATAGTACTGATAGGGAGTGAGAATCCTGATTATTAATACTAAATTAAAGCAAATTTGTGGTCTTCCAGAATGTTGCGATTTATTATTTATATTTTATTTATTGTGTACAGTGAACTCCCTCTAAATAGTTGGCTGTAATGTTTTTGTTTGAGGTTTTTTCCTCTCAAGTGGAAGATTCTGTTAAATTGGGACAGACAGTACTTTCACATTTATTTGGGTAAAAAAATTCCCTTAAATAAACGACATGAGTCAGGCCCCTTAATTTTTTTTTTAACAAAAAAACCTTTTATTAGATATTTGTTTTACTTTTACATCATTTGTTTACTAGCAAAGCAAAGTGGTTATCTGCAAATGGTTATAACAAATTTTAGTTTTAAAATGATTTTACAATTTAAAAAAAGTTTACTCTACTTATTAGTTTGGCTTAGGATTTGCTACTACAGTTATTTTGAAAAATTCATAAGAAGGTGTCTCTTAAGCTCTTTCTTTCGTGTCTTAAAATTTCTGGAATGACTTTCTAAATTTGAGAAAGTTCGGGATTTAATTTTGGAATAGTACAACGTTGTTCTCGATTTCCGTAAGTGTTGTTAGTTTCTAGAATGTCTAGCATTCTTTGAGCTCGTATTTTTGTGAGTAGTCTATGACCGATGATAGAAACCAATTCTTCTTATCCTTTTATTAACCCTTTCCTCGTTATACGAACTTATGCGTAACGAGTTTCCCATTTTTACTGCCTCGCTGCTGCCCCGCTTATGGGGTTGGCTAATGTCGCAGACCGCAGAACGCGTCTACATAATGCTCGGTCCTGGATCGCTTCAGTGGTTAGCCCCAGGCGCTGTTGCGCATTTGCCATCTGAGAAATCCAGAAATTCTTTTTCCGACCTCGTTTTCTTACAGTTGGAGTGACCGTAGTTGATAGTGCCTTTTTAACCGGATTTTCCGCAGATCTTCTTTGAACGTGGCAAAACCAGCTTATTCTATTCGCCTCAAGCTGTTCGGTTACCGAATTCTTTATATGTAGACATCCTCTTATACGCGTAGATCTAATGCAATCGCGTTTAGTGACTCCACTAGACATCCTCAACATTTTCATTTCCGCTGCAGTCATTTTGTTTTTAAACGCTTCGTACATTGTCCAGCACTGTGAACCGTACATAAGAGCTGGTCTAACAACCGTGGTGTAGAGTTTCTCCTTCTATTTAAGTAGAAATTTTCGGTCGCAAAAGATTCCCGAATTTTCCCGCGATTTCATCCATCCCACACTCACTCTGTGGTTTACGTCGTCGTCATATTTCGCCTCCATGTTAACGATTGATCCTAAGTACTTAAAGATAGTGCTTTTCGGAAGAACTATTCCGTCTAACATTATATCCGGAAGAGGTCGCAACGGATGCGCAAATGGGCACGTCAAATGCTCCGTCTTTGAACGACTTATTTTAAACCCGTTTCTCTCTAGCGCATTTCTCCATGAATCTAAGGCGTTCTGTAAATCTTCGACGTTATCGCTTAGTATAACTGCGTCGTCAGCGAAGAGAATTGGCGTTACATTTGCTTCGCGCATGCAGTCTTTTAAAAGATAGTCGAATACAACGTTAAAGAGGAAAGGGCTAAGTACGCTTCCTTGGTGCACTCCAACATTAACTGGAAATTCTCTCGTTATTCCAGCAGAGCTTTTAACAGTGTCTTGTATTATTCTAACATACGTTTCCGGTACGTTTTGAGACCTCAGCGCGGCCCATATGAGATCCCTAGGCACTCGATCGAATGCTTTCTCGAGGTCGATAAATACCATGTGTAAATCCTTAGACGATCTCGGTGCTTTTCCATTATTATTCGTAGGCTTTGGATAGCGTCCACCGTCGATCTTCCTTCAACAAATCCACACTGGCTATTATCGAGCTTCATTATTTGCCGAAGACGTTCGTTTAAGATTCTTTCGACGATTTTCATTGTGTGTGACATTAGCTTGATTGAACGGTAATTGTTGCATTCTCGAGTGTCGTCTTTTAATTTGTATAATGGAACCAAGAAGCTACTTCTCCATTGATTCGGCATAGGTTGTCCACATTTTAATTTATTTAAAAGTTTCGATAGCCAAACGCTGCCGATCCCCTCAATCTTCGACCAAAACTCTGATGGAATGCTGTCTAGTCCGGCCGCTTTCACCCGCTTCATTTTTCCAATTGCTATACTTATTTGTTCGATTGAAAAGTCCGAAACTTCCTCCTCGAATAGACCAGCTGTCGGCCCGATATCACGTGGAAACTGTTTGTTAAGCAACTCCTTGCAGTATTCAAGCCACCGGTCACAAATTTCCTTTTCATTTGTTAGTAAGCGACCGTCTGCATTTTTGATGTATTTCGGCGAGGCTATTTCCGTCGAATTTTTTCTCCTCTGTACAGCGAGCTTTAAAATATTTGGCATTTTAGTACTGTACGACGTTTGAACTTCTTGGATAGCTTGTCTTCTATCTGCCGATCGTGAGGATATTTGTTCCAACTCCTGGTACAGGTTTTCCGCTGCTGCCTCTCGAGTTCGAGCCAGGACTTTCTTTGCGATTTTTTTAAGACGCTCGTATTCAAGAGACAGTCGACCTTTTTCAATATCGACGTTCCGATCACATTTTGTCCACGCTTGAAATGTATTATTCTTGTCGGCCACAGCTCGTTTGGTTTCGTCATTCCACCATCATGTCTCTTTGCAGACGTGATGGTATTTCGATATAGTCCCCAGATGGGACTTTGCGAGTGTTATGCATTTCTCGTGCATGCTGTTCCACATTTCTTGCGGGCTAAGTGAGTCTGCGATACCGTTTATATTGTGAAGTACTTCTTTAGCCAGTGCGATAAATCTTGCGCTTCGTTCCTTCGATGAATTATACCACCGGATTTTTGGCTTTCCAAACGATGCCCGTGTTTTCGGTGGTTCCGCTGTAAAAAATTCTGTAATGAGCAGACGGTGTTGGCTTACTAGCGATTCTCCAAGTAGAAACCACTGATCATCTATTTAATGTAGTAGTGTTTCTATTTGGAAAATTTTAAAAAGACGATGTTGCAGGTTAGATATTTTTTCGAAATGGCAGAACCCCGTGTTTTTCGCGCGATTCAGCAAGCGCTTTGTCACTTCCAATTTTGTGAATTGCTTGAGATACACTATGGCAAAAGTAGTTCCCTTCAGCTGAAGACGCAGAGCATTCACTCGTATATGCCCATGCTAGAGGAAATGCTCGTTGATGGTACTCCTAGATATTTGATATTTTTGATTGCCTCGATTGCTTTACTGCCTGCTGATAGTTAACAGCAGTCATTTTGGCGATATATCTAGATAGTCTTCTCTTGCTTGCTCATACGTTCACCGAGCATCACCGTTGAATTCGCCGTGAAATATCTCCAGGGCATCATTTATGGGTTTGTGTTTTACAACAATTGGTATATCATCGACATAGGCATAGCCAGTGCATTCTTTGATTAACCTCAAAACTTCGTTGGTGTATGGAACGAATAAAATAGGACCCAGTTTTGTGCCTTGTGGTATACCATATTCGCTTGATTTTTCTTTACTTAATGTATCAGCCGCTCTGACATTTATCATTCTATCGGTCAAATTGGTAATGAGTCAGTTTGTTAGATTTTTTTGTATATAGGTAGGGTATCGAATACTTTGCTAAAATTGATAAAATGCACGAGAATATGACTACTCTTGTTTAGCATTAACTATACTTGCAAACTCCCCTCATAACGATGCGGTACTCTTACGTTTTTGAAAAATGTGTTGGTTTGGACTTAACTATTTGTGTTTGCTTATAAAACGATGAAGTCAAATGACAATTATTTCTCCAATGCACCTTTCTACTGTCGATAGTACTGCTATTGGTCAGTATTTCTGATTTTTTTTTCATTCTTCCCTAGTTTTTGGCAAATAGTTGACGTTTTCATTAGGTTTGAAAAGTAGGAATGATACATTCTTCGGTGTATAATCTTATTATTTATTGGAGTAAGACATATACTCGTAGTATTTATTTTAAGATCAACTGGCCTAATATTATCTGGTCCAGGTCCGTTTTTCCTGTTTAATTGACAAAGCATCGTATACTCTTCTGATTCCTTTGGTTGTGGTTTGCTGGCCCTGCCTGTGCTCATGAATTAATATGTTTGCGTTGCAGACATGAATGATATTTGAAGCTTGATTCGAAAATTGCTTCGCCAATTTTTCCACGATATCTTTTCAATCTTTATCAGTGTCTAAATCAGATCTATTTCCAACTTTTCTTTCCTTCCAGTAGTTCATTTACAGCACTCCACGAGAAAGAGATACTTCTTTGTCAACACGTCGTTTTGGATTCTGTGTGAAAATTCGTCACACTCATCAAGGTGGTCGAAAAAGCTTTTCTTCTTCAAAAAATAAATAAAATAAAAAAAAGTCAATTGTCAATATGCTGTTGCTTTTTTAAAAAGAGCAAACATTCCCATTAGTTATGAAATACGATTTAGGTCATGTGGATATCTGTTGCATTGGCTTTTTGACGATCACGTGTGAGTCTTCCGATTTCCAGATGTGGCAATTTTGTTTGTCAACATAGCCGCCGATATAAAAATGCGCATCGTCAAAAAATAAAATAATTGTTGGGCCAGATTCAATGTCCAATTTGAAATGGTGACAAAGCGAATAGTCGTTTGCCTTTAATTGCCGAAGTAATTGGAGCTTATTAGGTAATAATCGGAGATCTTTGTGAAAAATGATAATCAGGCTGGTACGTGCACTTTTAAATAGTTGAGATTGATGGCGAGCCGATGTTCCTAGATTAAGTTGAGCACGCTCAGCCACAGTAGCCGCATTCTGGTCGGTACGTATCGCATGGTGAAGGGGGCTGTGAGTGTTGTTCGTTAGCCAGCTAGCCAGTTTTACGAACTTGCGTACCCAAATCAGTTGCGGTAGTTGTTTTTTTTGGCCAAGACCTATTTCCAATAAACGCACTATTTGGGCAGCTTAGCACTCGACTTAGCCAGCCGAGCCGATCCAACGACGATGATCCGCCTCCGAGGGACAGCCGATAGAGGAATACTGGGAATTTGCCTATCAATGCAGATAAGAGCACCCTCATCCATTTTTGATAATGTGTCATAGACCAGGACTAGGATTATTGAGCCCTTATATTGGGTCGCTTTTGTTGTTCGAGAGATGGCTTTTTAAGTCAATTGCCTTCTTAGCCGAGACGTCGTTGTTGTTGGTCCTCATCGGTTGACAGCATATATTTTGTTTTGCCCTCCGTGACTAATAGACCTTTTTTCGCCGCTTTCGTCTCAATACTTGCGAAAGCTCCGCTGACATCACGTTGCTTTCTCTTTTGAAAGATAGTACCTCTTGTGTTTGCTCGTGAGTCTTGCACTATTCTTTCAAGAATGATGTCGAAGAAATCGCATGACAGCGCATCGCCTTGTCCAAATCTTTTTTTTAAATCAAAGGTCTCGGTGAGATCTTTACTGACATTGATGGAGCAGCGTGCATTCTACATCGTCATCCTACACTGACGAACGAGTTTGGCTGGGATACCACATTTAGACATTGCTCTATATAGCTCGTCTCTACAGATGCTGTCATACGCGTTTTTACGCGTTCACCCAAAACTATAAATAAAACCTGGAGAACAATGTTAAGAAGACTTATGCCTCTGTAGTTGGAGCAGTTTAGATCGACTTGTGGATGGCATAAACAGCGGTAAGGTTCCCTTCCTCTGACATACTTTCGCCCGACCATATTTCAGAGATTTGTCGGTGTATGCTCCTTATCAAGCCATTGCATCCCGCTCTATAAAAAAAACTCGGCACTGAGGCCTTCTACTCCAGCAGCTTTGTTGGACTTCGGCTCAGATATTGCTATCTTTATTTCATCCAGGTCGGTTGGATGGACATCGTTTGAATTGAAAGGTTCATTCTGCCTGACAACGATATTTGGTTCGTCAACGCCGTTTTTCAATCTACAGAAATGCTCTTTCGAAATCCGCAACATCGACTGAGACTCTACTATGCGTTCCCCTATTCGTCTCTTCAGGCTTGGTACGAGGTTTTTTGTCGGTGGCATATTTTTTTTACCTATTGGTTAAACTTCTGAATCTAATTTCTAAATCAGTAAGGCGATCTCTCATGATTATATACATCTGAAGTCGAAATACCTTACAAAATTAGCTTACCCATGCATTGTTCACAACCGTACTTTGGCTACAGCAAACTAATGGGCCGAATCGATGTTGGCTACCCAAAACATATATAATACTGGAGATTTGTTGTTGCATCGATTGCAGCGTAGCTCTTGATTGATCAAGAGTTCTCCACTGTTTAGCGTGACTTTAAACGCTTCTTGCTTAACATATCGTTGCCAAGAGTCTTTATCAAACCGAGGATTTCTCAGAAGTACATCAGTTGTCGCGTCTCTGATGGGACGTTTTCGATGTTGTACATGGTATTCAGTACCTCATACTGGGAGTTTAGGAGGGCAATAAATCTAAGTTGACATCGTCGTTGATGCGAATTGTCATAAGATATTCGAACGCTTGTCGGAAGCTCAAGACTTCTTGTCTAAGTCTACCAGATGTGACAAATCCGCAATCGAATAAGCGCTGTTTCTTTTCCCCGTATGCAATAAGATAATCACAGTGAATCCAGTTTTATCCTGGAACATAAAATGCATTCTTTACATCCAGCTACAGAGATTTTGAAACCTGACCTCCAGTGACTAAAAGTATTTTCAATTTTTTCTGAACCAAAATACGAGTAACTTACGTAGTATAAAAGCGACGATTTTTCCCACATGATAAGCCAAAGAACTTTGTGGATGAACTTCTTAATTCAACTTACCCAGAACAACATTTGACAATCACTTAACTTCAGTGGCTCTTCCCAAATGCAGTGTCACAGATTTTAGAGAAAATATTGTCATGTTAATGCCTCACAAGTGACATCATTATCCTGAAGGGTTACTTCTGGTTATAATTTTATAGACTACTCTTCTGTTTGAGTAGTCTGTATGCACCTTGGATTAAGAATTCAATGCATTCCCATGTATACTGTCCTGACTTTCTCTGAGGTACGGGCACCATTCCCATTAAGTGTACTCAATCCCTCCCTGGAGCAATATCTAATTTGTGAAATTTCAGATCGTATATTTCCAAATACTGCAAGTGCTTTTCCCCAACTGAAATTTCAACCTTTATACAAGTAGTAGCCATCGACCTGGTTTAAGTTTTAATTTTGACTACTTGGAATAGGGGAGAAACGCTGTCATTATTTTAATTATAAGAAATTCCAGAGCGTCATCACAGTATTTTATTTATTTTGTTTTCCTCTTGTTAGTGTTGACACTTGATC
Organism: Volucella inflata; assembly: GCA_928272305.1. Taxonomy (NCBI): domain Eukaryota; kingdom Metazoa; phylum Arthropoda; class Insecta; order Diptera; family Syrphidae; genus Volucella; species Volucella inflata. Next base: position 105,115,024 of record OV743719.1, read on the forward strand.
TTTCAATTTAAAATAGCAATTAACACAATATCTAGCAGCGGTAGTAGCTTTGTTTTGCTGGAAGTGCATCAATTATGTTTAAGTCTAATAAATGTTAAGTGCTTTGCTCCCTATCTACTGAGCATCTATTCCGTAGATATGCATAGAAAGGATACACACATCCAACACAGAATGACAGCTTCTTGATGATTTTTTTCTTTTTATGCTGGTCCCAGGAGCGATATCTTTTATTAAGTTGGCTATTCCCCAAAGTCTGCAGTAGGGTGGATCAATTTAAGAATTTTTATGCCCGATTCCACAAAAGGTTTAAAAACCGGTTGTATCGTAAATGAGAAGGATTTTGTGGGGTTAGAGTCTATTAAGAGGATTTCTACAAAATGTGTCAATAGGAGAAGTGCTAAGAATACTCACTTCACTTATTAATCTAGTTACTTTCTTGCTTACGTGTACACTGTACCTTGCACCAACATGTAGGTCCAATGATCACTTCTTCATCTCCAAGTCTTTCATCTTTCTTACCTCGGTCCCATTTTTACCCCTCAATTGACCTGTGTTACTCTGTTTTTTTTTTACTAAATGTGGTTGACTTTTTATTTGAGAAAATATGCTCGGTTCAGCATCAATAGGTTGGTTGCGCCTATTGCTTCCTAGTTTATTCTTTAAATGAGTTCGTCATTTCTGAAATGTTTGGACCAAAAAGATTGTAAAATATTGCGTTTGCACTACTTAATGAAAGCTTGCAACAGTCGCCTCTTCCGTGTATACTTTCTGTTCCAGCATGAAATCGCCTGATAGCGCATCTCGTTTCTGAGATCCGCAGGAACTGCTTCCAAATTGCAAATTGCACCTCGTGTTTTCCAGTTTTGACGGGATCCCGAATTCGGCCATTGCCATGTAGTTCTCAAGACGATAAGTGTTGCCGTATATGACTTTGAACTCGATAAAAATGTTGTGAGTCTAGGCTTGATTATCGCCGTTCCTTTCAGGACTTGCCTTAGTGTAGAAATTTAGTCGGGCCATAAGTCACACCTCTATGTATCGAATAGCGTGTTGCAGAAAGGCTTGAGACATTTACTCAGCAAATTGAGTAGGATTTCATCTGCTTCATTTAGCAGGGATTTGTCTGGTTGGGTCTTATAAGACACAAAATCCCATTCTCTATAGATAAGGCATACTTTCCATCATAGTCCGGTTTTCGGACATGGCCTTATCAACCCATACCTGATAATTTCGTGCATGCTGCCTACCAACACTTCACATTCATGTTTAAAAAGTTCCGCTGACTGACTTACTGTTTAGGACAGCCTTCTTCCCGGGCTTAAGACCAAGTGCCATTATCTTGGCATTCCTTTAAAACTTCCGGAATGTTGTGTTTAAACATTCAGAAGGTCTTATTAGTGCATGGTCTATTTGGTTGGCGTTTCGAATGTCTGCATTGCGCCAGATTTCTGTGTCGATTCGTAGTGTTTATAACTTACTTTCTGTCTTGACGGATACTCTTTTGACAGCTGTTTTAAAGGTAAACCCAGCGTTGTTGATATGTTGTAAAGGTTACAACATTGAACATCGTCAAGTTGATGCCAGTCAGTGTCTACCCTCTTTCTATAGCATCCAACCATGGATGTGCTCCAGTTATTCTAAAATCGTCGTTGTATTCCATATTTTCTCTTTCACTAAACACAAATTTGAGGAAGCATTCCTTAAAAAACGGTATGGCAATACGATATTTAACTGGTCCACCACGACTTTTAACTGGTCGTTATGTTTCCTTCATAACAACATTGTTGGCGTCCCAAATATCACAAACAAAATTTTGCACAAAAATACTGAAACAGCAAAGCTGTGAAACGGCAGAGTTTGCGATTCTCAGCAAATCTTCACTTTTCTCATACTTTAAACCCATTGGACTCACGTCACTTCTTTCCAAGACAGTGAAAATGCTTATAAGCCGCCAGCTCACGTAATATTTCGAAACACGAAAATGAGTCAATGTTTGGCAGTACGATTTTCGTAACTGTGTTATACTTGATCCCCGGCAACAGACCGTGGCCTCGAATCAAAAATAACTTTGGAACCAACTGTTCCAATACTGGGTTCGTCCGACCTCCAGGTAGCGCTTTAAGAGGCAGCTAAACCTGGGAAACCACAAAACCAAAAAAACACGAAGTTGAGCGCCACGTGATTTTTATAGGAATCACGAAACCTCCAATTACGAGAAAAGAAAAAAAAATACCGAACTGAAAACAAAGAAAGCAAAATCTTCCCCGAAAAGAAACACAACAAAAAAGAAAAAAACAATGTTTTACCACGTCATAAAGCTCCGTTGGAGCCCGACGATTTATTGTGATTGAAATTAACGGAACACTCGTCGACGGAGTGACCCGCTATTTCACAGTCCCGAACGCACAAAACAAAATCTAACGGGTCGCGTGTCTCGTCTTTTCTCGAGATGCAAACGCACGCGCGACCTACCGGAGTTTCAATTTTTCAATAGAAAGAGCGGTTTTCTTTTTTTTTCCTGCACTACACTGCACTATTTAAATACACAATACTTAGCTTGAGTTCCTGGCGGTTCCCGTGCCCTTTCCTGTCACCGTTTTCCTCGTCCCAACACTCCTGGATAATCCCTTTACTCTCCTTCCTTTCTCCTCCTTCTCTTTCCCCTTACCACCAAAAGCCAAAAAAAAACTCGCGATTTTATTTTACAAAACTACTCTATTTTTTTTTCTATTTTTCTAATAAAGAAAAATTGCTTTTGCAATTTTCCAAAAAAAAAAAACACACTGTGGCGCAAGCAGTCCGGTATGGGCCATGGCCTAGCTTCTTGACACTCATTTGTGTTGCTCATGTTGTCATTCTAGTCACATCTGAGCGGGGCCTACGGTTTATCGCCGAGTCCGAACGGCACTCCTTAGAAGCGTTTTCGTAGGCAATTTTACTTTCGGGAGTTTGCCATTGCCCGCCGAAAGGGTGATGGCGATTTAAAAAATTGTTGGTGACCCAGCCAGGAATTGAACCCAGGCTGTCTGCGTGATAGTCCAATGAGCTAACTATCGCGCCATCGCCATCGCCTTTTGCAATTTTCAGCAAAAGAAAAACTTTCGCAAAAAAAAAAAAAAACCTCGATGACCCTGGCTTTTCCAATTGTTCACTCTCATTCTAAACTCCTCAGACACTGAGTTCTTTCCCGCTTCCAGTGATAACTGGGAACTCCACTGAGCGAGTTTATGAGAGCTTGTGGATCCTAGCTATGCCTAGCTATTTCCCTAGACACTGGAATTGCATTGAAAATTGCGAGAAGCAATGTTTCTCTCATTGCTAGTCCCCGGTTAATTTTCCCCCATCGAACTAAACAAAATTGCAAAATAACAACAAACGCGAAGGAGAAAGAAAGTATGATCGAAGGTCAATGGAGTGTTGGGACGAAGGAGGAAGGTTGTGTAGGTATAATCCTAATCTGATTATACCCCGGTCTAGCCATTCTCTAAACCGCTGCCCCAAACAAAGCTAAGTATATGTGCCTTTGTTCTAATATACCCCGGGTCCCTACTTACTCCGGTGGATCGGCGTTCAGATTTGGGGGGAATGGAGGGACTGACCAAAAGCGGGTCATTCCTTACATAATTACGTATTTTATTTATTTTTTGTTTTGTTTTCGTTTCGTTTGTTTGTTTATGTTGTGGGCCCTTATGCCCGCCTGGTATTTTATGATTTTTGTTTTTAATAGTTTTGTTATTGTTATATTATTATTGCTGTTTGTTATTATTATTAATGTTTTTATGTTCCCACGTTGGAGGCTGTCTCGTAACTTGGCCGTCCGCCTACAGCCTCTGCTGCTCCATCGGTGGGGTGCTGGCTTGAAAGGGGTCGTTGTCCCTTCACCCATCGAACCTGACTTTTACAGCTGGTGCGTCGTTGGGATGTGTTCGATTATGCTGGCTGTCCGCCTACACACCACCGTCGCTCCTCCGTAGCTCCCTCGTTGGGGGTGTAGCTATAAAAGAGATCGTCATCTCTTCCCCCTTAAACATTTTCTGCATCCACATCAATTTCGAGATGCAATGCCGTTTGTCTCCACCTCGATTGTGGGATGTGGAACTCCTGGAGCCTTTGTGTCTAAGGCTGTCGTTGGGGTCTAAGCTCCAGGGATCGTCCTCTCCCACCCGTCATCATCGTGTTGGCGTGTCTGGCTTACAAGGACCGTCCGTCCCCATCCGTAGATGATTTTCAGACGTCCTGTCTGATGCTGCCCATTGCGAGCCTCCCGTCTAGCCTACGGGCTCCGACAACGGTGATCTTGGTGGACCTCCTGTCGCACCCTGGGCTCCTCGTTCGTCGTGAGTCTCCCTACCGTCCTTAGGGCTTCACCGACCGAACCACCTTGTCCTCCTCTGAGGATAACCGCCCGTAAACCTATGTGGGTCCTTTCCGAGGTCTGTGGTCGGTGGGCCAATGGCTGATGGGACCATGGTTGCCCTCCACCTCCGCCAGAGCTCGGTCTTCCCACTCAACGAAAGGAGGGAACGAAGGGAGAAGAACAAGGAAGAAGGTAAACCTCTTTGCGGGAAAATTTACCGCAACAACTGTAGGTCTGTTGGGGAATGAATACCTCGACTCATAGAAAATTGACATAGTAACTCTTGATATCTCTAAGGCATTTTAAACAGTTTATCTTGGGGCACATTTGGAGAGAACTGTCGAATTCTGGATCATGAATCAGTGATATAGTTGTTGCTTTTTATTGTCCAATATTTAAAACCTAACTTGTTGGGCTATTATATGCTTTGTATTCTGTCGTTAAGCCTACATTTAAACACATGTCCATTATCCATGAATGTCGTTCGAAATTTTTTGCGCTATGTCGAAGACGGATGTTTCGGAGAACGCTTCGAAGTTTATTTGTAAGAACAGTTCTTGTGTCTGTTACCAAAAGAATTTAAACACCATAGTTTCGACTCTGAGTGAAGAAGTAAGTACTGCTCTACATAAATATCGAGGACCTTACCCAAACTTTTAAAAGATATGTTTCGTACAACGCAGGTAGAAATTATTCAATATCAAGTGCCTATAACCAAGAAAAAGATCATCTTACTACTAGTGCTAAAGTGCTAAAGAACCCATTATAATATCTGTTAAAAGGAACTGTATGCTGAAGCAAACAAATATTCCAAATCACTGCAGTTCTCAACACTTGAAGCTCTTCGGCAGCTCTCGTCTTTCAATTCAGGAATTGTTCTTGGGTTGTTTTTACGAGTATATACTTTAAATAAACGCAAAGGAAAGAAATCCGATGGTGTTTAATCGGTTGATCTTGGCAGCTAATTCACATCGCCATTGTTTCAATTTCTGTGTGGCAATTTGCGGCGGCGTCCTATTGAGACCACATAACTCCAAGATCCATTCCATCAATTTAAGGACAAAAGAACTTGTTTCTCATCTCATGGTAGCCAACGCCATTGGATGCACTTCCAACCTCTACTATCCTAATGATGACGCAAAATTACTTGAATAAGTTTTCGGTATGGTGCAAGCAAAATTTGTAGGATCTTAATAACAACAAATGCCAAGCCATTACTTATTTCCGCAAACGTCTACCGCCTCCTCTAAGAAACTGCTTCATCTGCGATGATCGAATTCCTTTCCACTTCCGAAGCATGCGATCAAGGAACAATCTGTGACAAAGAATTTTATATTGTAAATACTCGTAATTAGGCGAGAACTTATTAGCATACCCTTGAAACGTCGTTTACCACTAGTTATTGACTGAAAGCATCGGCTGCCCTTTAAATAAATCGCAATAATCTGAGATCCGTCCCACTTCTCCTGATACCAATTACGGTAACTTTGAACCAATTTTAAATATTTTGCGTATAACAATCAACGCCTCATCGGATGGATTTGTTGTCGTAGTTAAGTGCATTCCGCGACCATTCAGCGGTGTATCTACTGGTTTTACCTGAATCTTGTTGGCATACAAAAGCAATTTTTAAGTAATTAGTAAACAGCTTCGTGAAAGTACTAATTCCAGGAAACGTTGATAATCAGTTTGGTTTTTCGGTTTTTCGGTTTTCTATTTTCACAGATATCCCGTGATTCGGGACATGTGTCAAAATCAAACATGGCCGGTTAACATTGCCATTTCATCATGGAAAGACCTTCATCCGTACAACGCTTACAAATTATTGAATTTTGTTATCAAAATTCCTGCTCTGTGAAAAATGTTTTTCGCGCACTTCGATCATTTTACGGTCGTCATAATCGTCCTACTGAGCAAGCAATTTAAGCCAAAGTAATCGAATTTCGCACCGAAACGGGCTTTAGCTGTGCGTGATCGTTGAACTTTAGAGTCTTTTTGCACGTCGCTCGCTTTTTTCAGACGAACGGGCTCACGTTGTTTGTTAGATTCTGTGGTTCGTAACTGCTTTTTCGTTTTCGATTCGGGTGTATCTCTACAAATCGCTGCCCGTTTGGGAGGCATATTTCTTAAGTATAAATAGCAATCGGAAATGCCACTGTTTTCAATACAAAAAATTAGTATTACCCTAAAGTAATTAAAAGAAACTTTGTTGAAGAGTTTAATCGGCAAAGGGCTTGAAATCAACTCGAAAAAGTACAAAAATTCGGCATTGGAAAACTTCCTTTAGGTGGCGCTACAGTCCGGGGTTGACCTGGGTCTCAGTCAACAAGCTTCTCCAGCCAGCTCGATCCCTGGCTAGCTGCCTCCAGTTTCGCACGCTAAGTTGGCTGAGGTCCTCTTTCACTTGTGTGCGCCACCTGAGTCTTGGCCTTCCTCTACTGCGCTGTCCCTCGGGGGCGGATTCTAAGACTTTTCGGACCGGAGCATTGGTGTCCATGCGCTCTACATGACCCAGCCATCTCAGTCTTTGGATCTTCATTCTTCTGGCTAGGTCCATGTCGCTGTACAGTCCATACAGTTCGTCGTTGTATCTCCTCCTCCACTCACCGTCAATGCAAACGGGACCGAAGATCGCCCGAAGAATTTTTCTCTCGAAGCAACCAAGAACACCCTCATCCATTTTTGATAATGTCCATGCCTCTGCGCCATAGAGCAGGACCGGGATTATTAAAGTCTTATAAAGGGTGACTTTTGTTGTCCGAGAGAGGGCTTTGCTACTCAATTGCCTTCTTAACGCAAAGAAACAGCGGTTGGCAAGAGTTATTCTTCGCTTGATCTCAGCGCTGGTGTCGTTGTCTGTATTTATAGCGGAGCCTAGGTAGACAAAGTCCTTAACTACCTCAAAGTTATATCTGTCGAGGGTGACGTTCTGTCCGAGACGTCGGTGTTGGTTGTCCTTTTTGCATGACAGCATAAAATTGGTCTTGCCCTCATTGACCGCTAAACCCATTTTCGCCGCGTCCGTCTCAATACTCGAGAAAGCGCCACTGACATCACGCTGTTTTCTCCCGATTATGTCAATATCGTCGGCGTATGCGAGTATTTGGACGGACTTTTGTAAGATAGTGCCTCTTGTGTTTGCTCGTGAGTTTTGCACTATTCTTTCAAGTACGATGTTGAAAAAATCGCATATGCATCTTGCCTATGCATGCAACCAGGGGTTTTGTTGTGGTGGACAGGTGAAACCCAGCACATCAGAAGCGGCATCTCTGATGGCGTTTTGGTAGTGTTTCCAATGGTCTTCGATGCTTGATGCTGGCGGCATTGGACCTCTTAAGAGATTAAGGGACACTCGATCGGAAAAGGACTTGGCGATCTCTTGCGATTGTAGCCGTCTGATGTCGAGTTTTCTCACAGCATAAGTTTGTCTTGGCGTAGTTTGGGATATCCGCAACCGTACTTTGGCTACAACAAGGTGATGGTCCGAGTCGATGTTGGCTCCTCGGAACGTACGGACATCCATAATACTGGAGGAGTGTCTTGCGTCGATCGCAATGTGATCAATCTGGTTGACTGTTGATTGATCAGGAGTTCTCCAAGTCCCCTTGTGTATGTCGAGATGTGGGAACCGCGTGTCGTCATATTTCTCCTCTGTGTGGGCATGCGCGCATATGTGGCTAATGTTGGCGAATTTAACCTTGATGCGGATTGCTACGAGGCGCTCGCTCTCATGCCGGAAGCTGAGGACTTCTCGTCTTAGTCTGCCTCCGACAACAAATCCGCATCCAATTAAGCGCTGCTTTTGCCGTCGATAGCAATTGCCGTAGTAGATGTCGCAGTTTTTCATCTTCTTTTTGTCCGGCCCATCCCATCGCATTTCTTGGATGGCGGTTATGTCTGCTTTGCAGCAGTCTAGGGCCTCCGCTAATTGTTCGGCTGCACGTGGTCTATTAAGGGATCTAACATTCCACGTTCATATCCGAAGCTCATTTTCCTTAAATCGTTTGCGTGGGTTGTCAACAGTAGATCCGTCCATATCCGAGGCTTGTTGATGCTTCGTAACTTAATTTTTTTTAAATGGGCGGGCAGTTACCCCGGCGGCACAACCCCCAACCTGGAGGACCAGTTCCATTTTGAGTGCCCCTAATACGAGGGGTTGGTTACACCGAAGCCAGTCACCCGTTCCGGGATTTGAGCGCTGCCGTTGGCCCTTATAGGGCTCGTCCGCCACCATCTCTTTTCCAAGACCCTGTCTAAGTCCTGGAAATCCTTTCCGGCCTGTGCTCCAAATATGTCGGAGTAGCCCGAATAAGGTCTTGTTCTGTTTTTCCGACACTAATCCTGGTTAATGGCGCAGGAAACTCGCCATTTGCCCTCTTCACTTCGCAACCTCTAGTGAGATTCTCAGATGGTGCCACGGGGAGGCGTGAAGTAGGACTTATTAGCAGAGCTGCAAGATGTTTGGCTGCAGAGGCTCATTCTCGTCGTTTAAGGAACCAGCACCTGTCGGAAGATGCTACTTCTACGAGGCCTTATACTAATCGTTGCCATCCGGCATTGGAAGGCAATCCAAATTAAATTTGATTCCATTGACGATGCAATGTAGGAAAACTCCATGAAAAAAATCACAAAAAAAAATGCACCAAAAGTAGATGAAAAGTGTATACGATATGTGTATTCAAACACCGAATTATCACTGTTGTCAATTATATGTTTCCAAATCAATTAAGAAAAATACAAAAATTCAATATTGAAAGGCAGAGCAAAGCACTTATGATTTAACTATAGACACTTGGCCCACAAAGGTTCCAGTTTGTTATTTGCACTCTAACTCGCACTCGAACTTCTGATATGAAATGAATCCTTTTACTCATTCTTCAACTTTTTACCTATCCTCATTACTAATCTTGATCGGGTTATCCCACTCGCGACCGGAAACTACTCATAAATACCCTTTTTATGTCATTGCAGTGCCGATATCATACTGAAAGCAATTATTGCCATACAAATACGATTCTGGTTTCGGGTCATTGTCTTTGCAGTCATGTTTTAATTGCAATAACAAATCAAACTTCTCAATGATACACTCTTATCATCCAAAACACTATTATCTATGTTTGTGTGGGTCTATTTGGCATGGTCCCGTGTAGGATATATGTTAGAATTTCAATTGAAATCCGCTTGGGGCACTGAATGCCCGACATACGGGTCTAAAGTAAATGTGGGAAAACTGTATGAAAGAAAAACTCAAAAAATCTGAATTTAGTTATTCTTTTTGATATTTATATCAAGTTTTAAGTTCACTGAAAATAGAAGATTTCGACTATTTTTGATCTATATCTCGTCATTGGTGCCTTGCAATCGGAAAAATGCCTGCACAAAAATTATTGCTTTCAATATTTCCAACAATTTTTCCCTACAATACTTCTTAATTTTTGCAAAAATAGATCAAAAAATAAACATTTTCGGTTGTAACTCATCAATCATGTATCCGATCAATGTAATTGGTATCAAATCCTTTTTCACAGAATTCTGAACAAAGTTGCCAAAGACATCAGTGCTCTATTTCTTACCATTTAAGAGTCTATAAAGGACAAACAAACAAACATTGATGTTTATATAGAGAGATAAAGATGAATCGAAATCTTCGTATTCTCTGCCCCTAATATTTCTCCTGCAGCCTCTATATCCAACTCAGAGTCCCATGGAGATTTGCTGAACGCATGATCTTCCTCTCCGCTTCTCCTCTTATCGAAAACCTGATCTTCCCCAACATTGTCCAACAATAAGTCCTCTATTTGTGCATTCCTAAGAGGTCCCCGCATACTTAGCTACTAAAACAATACCAACAAAAAAATAAAAAAGAAACAAATTATTCCAACTTAGAATTTTTCACAGCGACGAGCCTGTTGGGCTTGTTCGCACAAGGTACCTTGTCACGCAAGGCACTTAAATTTAGGTGGAGATGTAAGGCGCACAAATTGAACATCAAGTACTATGAACTCTATAGGGCTTATGCATCTATTGCAGTAGATATAAACATTTGAAATTAAGTTGGCTCACCACTAGGCTCACGAAAGGTTAAAAAGTATATGGCAAGCATTGACTTATCAACTCAGATAAAAATTAAGAAAATCATCTATCAAATCAGGGGCACTATGTTTTCCAAAAAATACACCAACAGTCTCCACAAAAATCTCACCATTTCTGTTGTTGATTGTCACAATTTGTATTCGTTGTGTGTCTGTGTTATTCTCAATGACTAAACCTTAATTATCACACATGACAGCTGTGACGTGACACCGACGTAATTTCACTTACCTTACCTTCTTAAAAAGCTATTTTTAGCAGATTGCTTAAGCAAAATTCGACCTCTTTTAAACGTCAATCGTAATACCCGTCTAGCGATGAATGCCCAACAGTTTACCCATCAATCCCTTTTTCGGGTGAACTCTAAGATTTCGTGATTCTTTCATTAGCCAGACAACTTGATTATGCAATGTCCTGTCAAGCTTCTTTATACCTTGTCATTATAACTTGCAAACAATTAAGATTATCGTTCATCGGTATCGCTCTTTTTACCCCGAAATCCCTTGATCTAACGATTATTAAGAAAAAAACAATATACGAGATGCGACTTTGTTTCTGCCAACCCATAGTCATATTGGATACCTTCTTTGGAACAGGCCAATCTCAGTTGTTAAAGCACATAAATTTGATTACCCATCGTACTTCGAACAAACGAACTACGGAGATATTCTATTAAGCGTAAGCGGGAATTATGGAAAGCAGCTGCATAAATACAAATTTAGAGATCAATAGTCATAATTGAAGTCATTATGAATTTGATGCCACTCACGTCGATGTCGTATGATCCAGTCGATAAAAGAGCTCTAGCATCAGGACATAGTAAATCCTCCTGGATATCCTAACAGAATACCAAATTACATAGTGTCTGGCACCAGATATTTCAAAATGGACTCATGGGTTTGTCTGATGAGCACCAAATAACTAACAATAGTGCTTTTCAATTTAATTATTTCCAATGGCTTAATAACCATTTGTCCACATGCCATTGGTCCCCATAAAATATGTAGACAAGTACTTGCCAGACATCCCAAAAAAAAATGAAAAAAAAAAAAGTTTCACATACGCCCCAGTATGCAATTAGTGTATACTAAGTCGATATCCTTTCTAATGGACGAGTATGGCTTTAACCAGCACGGGGATGTTTGTTAAATGGAAAACTTTTCAAATTTCTAATTTTCCAGTCTGACAAGAAATGAAAATTACTGAAAAGTAAATTATTATCATACTCGTACTCATAGTAATCATTAAAGAGATAATATCAAAGTCTTAAAGTAAACAAAAAACTTTATCCTTGCATCTATCCCTGTGGATGGATGTCTATCTACTTCCGTTGGACTGTGACTAAAACTTTAGATTAGGGTGAAAGACTAACTCAAATGGAAAGTACTTTCACCGCAGATTCATATCATACTATAGACTTTGTAGAGGTATCATTTGTTATGTGTCCCTCTGTAAAATGTGTCAAACTTAAATGCTTACCAGCATAGAGTCCTGCGGCTTTTAGCTGACTGAAGAACTTTTACCCAGCACCATGTCAATTTGAGATGTCAAACTAAAGTCCAAACAAAAACCGAAGACCAAGAAACAAAAATTAAAAATGAGAAGAGAATCATTTAAAGTGCATTTTGAAGTCAAAATTATGTTCATGGTCAACTAAAGCAAACAATTTCGATTATTTATGAAGCACTCAGGCAAGAACACTCGTATCTATTCCTTTATCTAATGGAAATTTCAACAAATACTCATACCTGAATCCATATGTTTACGACCACAAAAGGAATTAATGTACGAGTATGTACGAGTATCTTTGCTTTAGGTTGTATTTTTTGTTGCTTTTTCTTCTTTTCAGAGGAGCGAATCGGGGTCAAAAGACAAATTGAAACCGACTTGGAGAAATTCAAAGATAAAGTTCTCGAAATTGAAGGTAAAAACAAACAGCTGTTCAATAATGGTGCTATAAAGAAATACTGAGGTTTAGTCGAAGAGAAGTCAAATATCGATTGGAGAGGACTTTAGAAAATCTGAAATTTTGTTAGCTGTCTGAGGTTTGTTTAAAGTTGCAGAAATAATAATGCCAAACAAGATACATTTCAAACTTTTGAAATACCAATTGAATACGAACTTAGAACAGAGATCATTTGAGTTGTTACTCTTTCCAAATGGACGGCGGTTTTTGGACTCAGAAGGCAGTCGACAACTAGGCTTTCTATAAAGCCTCATTCCTCCTCCTATAGTGCAGAGGTTAGGCCTCATCAAAAATGAAAGAAGGGCACTTAGTTGTTTCGAGAGAAATAAAGTAAAAAGTAAAACATTCGTGGGCCGAATTTGACATCATCCGAGACTCTATATGTTTAGTTAAAGTTTTGCCACTTTACAATATGGAACGCTTTACAATCGCTGAACATGGAAAAATTGTGAAAGCTTCACTTCACTTCAAAAACAGTGATAGTGACGAGCAGATTATGGTCGACATAATCGTCCATCTGAGAGAACTGTTGGCAAAACTGTAAGAAAATTCGAAGAGCTAGCTCTCTGTCTGATTCCTTAAGGCCTATCCTTCATCAAAATGTGCAATCTGTAGAAAATATAGCTGTAGTTAGTGAAAGTGTTAAAGAAGACCCGCAAATTATGGCATATTTTGCATTTGGACTTGCATCTTCACTCTTATAAAACTCAACTCAATCAAGAATTCAAGCCAGCTGACCACGGATTGCGTTGAACATACGCCGATTGGGTGCTTGAACATGAGCGTTTACATAACCAATTCTCAGACAACATTTTCTTCCTTCCTGCTTATTTAAAGTGGCGCTACAGTCCGGGGTGGACCTTGGGCTCAATCAACAAGCGTCTCCAGCTAGCTCGATCTTTTTGTAGCTGCCTCCAGTTTCGCTCTTTTATTTGGCCGAGGTCCACTTGCGCGTGCCAACTGAGACTCGGCCCTCCTTTACTGCACTGTTCCTCGGTGGCGGATTCGAAGACTTTTTCGGACCGGATCATTGATGTCCATCCGCTCTACATGACCCAGTCATCTTAGTCGTTGGATTTTGAATCTTCTGGCTAGGTCGATTACGCTGTCGTTGTATCTCCTCCTCCATTCACCATCAATGCAGACGGGACCGAAGATCACTCGAAGAACCAAGAGCACCCTCATCCGTTTTTGTTCATGCCTCTGCGCCATAGACCAGGGTAACTTTTGTTGTTCGGGAGAGGGCATTGCTGGTCAATTACCTTCTTAGTCCAAAGAAGCAGCGATTGGCAGGAATTTTTCTTCGATCTCAGCACTGGTGTCGTTGTCTGAACTTATAGCAGAGCCTAGGTAGTCCTTAACTACCTCAAAGTTATACCTGTCGGACGTGACTTTCTTTCCGTGTCCGTGCTCAGTGTACGTTTTGCTTGACAGCATATACTTGGTCTTGCCCTTATTGAACGCAAAACTTATTTTTTCCTTTTGAAAGATAGTGCCTCTTGTGTTTACTCGTGAGTTTTGCACTATTCTTTCAAGTACGATGTTGAAAAAATCGCATATGCATCTTGCTTTGCTGCATGTGCTTGCCGGCATTCATCATCGAACCAGGGGTTTCGTTGTTGTGGACGAGTGAAACCCAGAACATCAGAGGCGGCATCTCTAATGGCGTTTTGGCAGTGTTTCCAATGGTCTTCGATGCTTTATGCTGGCGGCATTGGACCTCTTAAGAGATTAAGAGATACTCGATCGGAAAAGGACTTGGCGATCTCTTGCGATTGTAGCCGTCTGACGTCGAATTTTCTCACAGCATTAGTTTGTCTTGGCGTTGTTCGGGATATCCTCAACCATACCCTGGTTACAACAAGGTAGTGGCCCTAGTCGATGTTGGCTCCTCGAAACGTTCAAACATCCATAATACTGGAGGAGTGCATTGTGTCGATCGCAATGTGGTCAATCTGGTTTACGGATGATTGATCAGAAGTTCTCTAAGTTCCCTTCAAAATATCGAGATGGGGCAACAAACAGTTCATCCAAAGATGCTCTCTCTTCCTAGCTTTGCATTAAAATTGCCAAGGACAAAAGCTTAGGAGTTGCTCATAGGTCTTGTTCAAGAGCTCATGGAAGGCATCTCTGGTCTCGTCATCATTCTCTGTGGGGACTTAAGTAATATTGACAAATTTGGCCTTGATGCGGATTGTTACGACGCGCTCGTTTACATGCCGGAAACTCAGGACTTCTTGCCTTAGTCTACCTCCAGCAACAAATCCGCATCCAAATAGCCCCTACTTTTGCCGTCGATAACAATCGCCATAGTACGAGTAGATGTAGCAGTTTTTCATACTCTTTAATTCGTATGCGTGGGTTGTCAACAGGAGATCCGCCTATATCTGAGGCTTGTTGTTGCTTGGTAAATTTTATATTTTTTCTATGGCCGGGCAGGTACCCCCGCGGTGCAACCTCCAACTTAGAGGGCCAGTTCCAGTTTTTGTTACCCCTAGGACGGTCGGTTGGACCGAAAGCCAGTAACTCGTTCTGGGATGTAAGTGCTACCGTTGGCCTATTAATCTCTTTTCCAAGACCCTGACTTGTTCTCGGAAATCCCTACCAGCCTGAGCTCTAAATATGTCAGAGTAGCCCGGATAAGGTCCATTTGTTTCGGGATTGTTTCCACCGTTGATTCCATCTGTTGAATTCATCCGCTGTCCCGTTCATGGTGCTGCCATTTTTGTCTGCTGGTCAGCACTCGCACTCATAAGTCTAGCAGGTCCAGTCGAGATGAACACCGACCAGTACGGTTACCACATCAAGGTACAATATTATAAGCACAACTGATGTGTAAAAGATAGTTTTAAGACTGGATATCGCCAGGTTGACATCTCTCAGTGCTTATTCTATTTCTATAGCACCCAACCACCCAAAATTTCCTTCACCGATCACGTTAACAAACACATTTGTCGCATATAAGGAAGTGAAAACCCCCATGCAACTGTAGAAGGACATTGCATCCACAAGTAGCCACTGTCTGGTGTGCAATTTATTCTGGTGTGTCATTGGTGAATACTTCTTCGAAAATGAGGAAGGTGCAACTACCACCATCAGTTCTCATTACTATACCATCTCATCTCCAAATGTTAACCGAACTTTTTTCGGTCTCAAATCGAAGATATGGATGTGGAAGACATGTGGTTTCATTAAGACTATGCCACATCTCGGATAACACGAACTATTTTGGCTTGATTGAAACAAATATGTTCGGCGTCGTGGTGACGTGAATTTGCCACGAAAATCGTGTGATACTCTACAAAAATTATGGTTATACGCACATAATATCCAAACTGTTGAGGCTAAGAAAACGAATATTCGTCAAGATATAGGCGAGTTATTGCGGAATCCATTCATCAAGTGAAAAAATTGTTACAAATGTATCATTCAAAGTAACCATGCGCCATCGAACGGAACAAGTTATAATCGGAAGGCGCAATATCTGGGGAATATGGCAGGTGAGGTTGGACTTTCCATGTAGGTTTTAATGGGCTTAGCAACGGCCTCACGTTGCTTCGTCATGCTGCTGAATCACTTTTTCGTGACTCTGCTCGTACTGTGACGGTGTTTCGCGCAGTGCTACGTTCAATCGCATCAATTAAAGTCTATACCGTTCCCCAGTGATGGTTTCGTTAGGTTTCAACAGTTCATAATAAATAATACCGTCCCGGTCCCACTAAATACACAGCATAACTTTCGTAGCGTGAATAATGTTGAACCAAGCTCTTTTTAAGATCGATCCTCATCGAGTAAGGCCTCCAATATAGCGTCTTCGAAGAATTTTGGCCTTCCCTCACGCGCATGGTCGTCAACATCGAAATCACCGTCTTTGAAGCGACAAAATCAATCACGGCACTTTGTTTCACCTAGAGCAGCATCTCCGTAAACTTTTTGGAGCTCTCGTTGCGCTTCAGTTGCCGTTTTCTTTGAGTGACAGAACAACATCAACACTTCCTACAAAGAACGATTATTTGGCACAAAATCAGACATTT
Source organism: Volucella inflata (assembly GCA_928272305.1). Classification (NCBI taxonomy): domain Eukaryota; kingdom Metazoa; phylum Arthropoda; class Insecta; order Diptera; family Syrphidae; genus Volucella; species Volucella inflata. The sequence continues at coordinate 105,131,471 of OV743719.1, forward strand.
TCACACAACCAAACGTATATGACGCCAAACCAAAATCACTGTTTTGCCAAAACAGCTTGTTTACCATATGTCTAAGCTTGGCTTATGACGTTTTGGATATGTCAAAATCGACCAGCACTTACTGCTGGTGCCATCTGTTGATAACTTAGATGCGCACCTTTATAATATTTTATTTCATTTTATGTCTTTAAAAGCAGTTTTGGGCCTCCGACAAAGTGCTATTAAAGGTTCAATTTTCGACCAGTGGAAGGCATACATCACGTATTACTCGAACAATGTTTTCGTTGATCATCGTGTTCTAGCGCTGTCTATTAAAAGAAGCTTGGGCTTCGACCCCATTTTCGAAGAAATAAGGGCCGATAATGCCATAATGTAAAAGCATAGTGGTAAATATACACCTGGACACCCAATCAATCACTCTGTGATTACAAAATTAACTTAGGCAGTAGAAAATATTAATAAGGCGCTAACATTGGCATCCGAGAAAGCTTGTCCGGCTAACAAAGGAATCAACTAAAATGATGGTATGCTGAAATAGGTTAAAAAGGAAAGAAGTTAGGAAACTCTTCAATAGAGCGGAGCTTTTCAGTAGTGACAGTACATGGAATGAGTACTAAGAATGTAAAAAACAACTCAGGTACCTAGTTAAGAAGCCAAAATGGGCTTCGTGGCAGAAATACTGCGAATTTATCGCTGTAATGGACGAGACTTTGAGGTCACGCAGAATGCTTTCAAAAGAAGCGAGCGTTTGTAGATACCTCAGGATAATAATGGAACTTGGGCAGAAAGTAAACAAGAAGTCCTGAAAATTCTAAAACACAGTCTACAAAAGGGAGAACATAACAATAGCTTGGAGGGAAGTTAAGGTGGTTTTTATATGTACCTAAAGCTGACAAACAGCAAAAGATTTCAGACCAATAAGCCTGGCATCATTTATGCTTTAAGCCCTAGAGCGATTATTGGAGATCCATATTAGGAACAGATGAAGTAATGAGTTTTTGATTTAGTCGCAGCATGCATGCATGAAAGGCAAATCTGTAGAAACCGCTCTGCTCGAGGTGGTGGGTAAAATGGAACTTCTGTGAGTTTCCCATGGCGGACTTCCTCGATATAGAAGGAGCCTTCAATAACGTGAAATACAGCGTTATTAAAACGCTCTAGTAGACACTAATATTGAACAGGGCATAACAAATTGGGTTTTCTCGATTGGATAAAGCTCGGTTAGAAGACCTTCTTCTTATCCTTTTATTAACCCTTTCCTCGTTATACGAACTTATGCGTAACGAGTTTCCCATTTTTACTGCATCGCTGCTGCTCCGCTTATGGGGTTGGCTAATGTCGCAGACCGCAGAACGCGTCTAAATAATGCTCGGTCCTGGATCGCTTCAGTGGTAAGCCCCAGGCGTTGTTGCGCATTTGCCATCTGAGAAATCCAGGAATTCTTTTTCCGACCTCGTTTTCTTACAGTTGGAGTGACCGTAGTTGATAGTGCCTTTTTAACCCGATTTTCCGCAGATCTTCTTTGAACGTGGCAATACCAACTTATTCTATTCGCCTCAAGCTGTTCGGTTACCGAATTCTTTATATGTAGACTTCCTCTTATACGCGTAGATCTAATACAATCGCGTTTAGTGACTCCACTAGACATCCTTAACATTTTCATTTCCGCTGCCGTCATTTTGTTTTTAAACGCTTCGTACATTGTCCAGCACTGTGAACCGTATATAAGAGCTGGTCTAACAACCGTGGTGTAGAGTTTCCCCTTTAATTTAAGTGGAAATTTTCGGTCGCAAAAGATTCCCGAATTTTCGCGCCATTTCATCCACCCCACACTCACTCTGTGGTTTACGTCGTCGTCACATTTCGCTTCCATGTAAACGATTGATCCTAAGTACGTACTTAAAGATAGTGCTTTTCGGAAGAACTATTCCGTCTAACATTATATCCGGAACAGGTCGCAACGGATGCGCAAACGGGCACGTCAAATGCTCCGTCTTTGAACGACTTATTTTAAACCCGTTTCTCGGTTAGACGATCATACTTAAATATGGCACACTAGAATGGTGCAACAAATAAGAAACGGTTTACAGAAAATTAGCGGCTATTCAAAGAACGTACCACCACTACGGCAACTTTGGACTACTTTCTGTACCTAACGTCGCTTGATTTACAGATCAAAAACTCACTAATTTAAGTCACATCGAGAGCAGTAGTTTCGGTCACGGTCCTAGCGAAGCCCCTGTCTTTATTAATTGAAGTAATTTTCGTGTTATGGAGTTTCGATCATTTCTTGAGGCCGCAATGACGTCTCTGGAATTCCAGACTCTTACTAATTTTTAATCATCATTCAATGCATGTGAAAAAAATGTTTGCAAGGACTTTTGCTTTGCCCAAATCCTCGTGAAGAATGGTTTGAATTGTCTCTTTGCTGATGTTTAAGGCCTTTTCCATCATTTGAAGCATTTCGGTCTTTTGCAACAAAGTTCTTTTTGGATTATTTCAGACGTCCGAACTTAAATTGGCTTTCCTGCGTGTTTGTCATATTCCACCCAAAAACCATTTATGCTACTTGAAGACAACTATTCTACTGCAACAATTACCACGGTATACCTCTTGTGACAATCGGAATGTTTCTGATGAATTTTTACTAAGTTTTACGTGGAATTTAACGAGCGGTCTTTGTTCCATGCAAACATTTCAACATCAAATGAAAAGATGTTCTTGAAAAATAATTTTTATAAATATTAAATGTCAACCAAATGTCATGAAAATTTGACACATGGTAGAGAAAAATTCTGTTTTTAAGACGCATGTTCGGACAAATAGATGGCACTCTCTTGGTTGTTGAGATATGGCTCGAGTCCGGGATATTATTTGCTACACTGTGGACGTATTTAAGACATAACTGACAAAAGATGGCCCCTCCAGTAAGATTTGGTTGAAATTTTCAAATGTACGAGTAAAATCGTCATACGTAAGGTTGGAAATCTGTCAACACCATAACCCTGAGGTATAAGCGATTTTGTATCGCGAAATATGGAGTTTTGAGCCTAATATGCATTATTTGCGTGTGATGCGCACTGATTCCTTATAGAAGCATATGGTGAGGCTGTTTTAAGTGAGACAAGTTGTCCTGAATGATTTCAATTTTGAACATGTGAAATGCTGCTTACTGGACATAAACGAAAGGGTCTTATGTATCGTGCAGTCCCTGGTGATCCACAACGAATCCCCGAAGAAGAGGAAATCATGGAGACCACGTTGCCATGCTACAGCATCAACAGCCAAGCCGAATATTCTTGGAAAACAGCTCAGGCTGTGTATTCGGTAGGTGTACTATGAATTGCTCAAACCGAACGAAACCATTACTGTGGCTTTCTAACGATCACAACTGAGAAGACTGTGCCGAGTACTCAACTGCCACATTCGATGGCACATGGCTTGTCTGAGCAGCACTTCGCATCATATGAAGATACCAAAAATTGGTTCGATTCGTGGATAGTCTCTATAGATGGAGCGTTCTTCCGACGCCGTATCCATATGCTGTCAGAAAGATGGGAAAAACTGGTGGCTAGCGATGGACAATACTTTCAATGAAACGTAAAGTGCCATTTGTTGCGGTAAATTTCTCCGCAACAAGGTTTACCCTCTTTCCTTGCTCATGTCCAATCTCTGGCGGAGGTGGAGGGCAGCCATGATCCCATCAGCCAGTGGCCCACCGACCACAAACCTCGAAAAGATACCGACATAGGTATAACGGGTGACTTTCTCTTCAGAGGAGTACGAGGTTCAGGGGTTCGGTCGGTGAGGTTCTAAGGACGGTAGAGAGACTCACGATAAACCAGAAGCTCAGAGTGCGTCAGGAGGTCCACCAGGAACACCTTTGTCAGAGCCCGTAGGCAAGACGGGAGACTCGCAGCAGGCGACATCAGACAGTCTGTCTGAAAATCTTCGACGGGTGGGGAAGGACGGTCTTTTTAAGCCAGACTCCCCAACACGACGATGATGGGTGAAGGAGGATGATCCCCGAAGCTTACTCCCCAACGAATGCCAAGTGACACTAAGGCTTAAGGAATACCACATCCCATAACTGACGTGGTTACAAGCAAAAGCATTTATTTCTATTCCTAAACGATTGTGTAACAATAATTTGAGTTGAAAAATTTAATAATAACACTTGCAATCTTGCAACATATGACAGGAAGCACTACCTTTTCGCAATTTCTTAATATAAAAGCACCAATCGTCATTACTAAATCTGTGAAAAACTTCCACATTTTCAGAAAATTGAAACAACCATAACTCAATGGGCAAAAGTAGTCAGTATGCCCGGATGAAGTTGCCAAAAATATTGCTTTACCATCCTTTTTCGCTAATATGTACTTTCTTGATAGAAGTTGTTGCTTCCGGTCATACATTATGAACTGAGGGTGTATCAAATTCGCCAAGAAACTGACATCCGATCTAAACTTTCGATGTTTAAGACGAAAACTTGCAAATATTCCTCTGAATAGTGAATAACTCCCTACAGTTTGTAACATAGACCATCCGGGATTCATCCATGTCTTCCTTTTTATCTCTTTTAAGCCACCGTACTGAAGCAACACATTTTTATACAAAATTCCATTTCACCAAAGTAACCAAAGAAATTTCCATATTTCATATCGATTTTCCTATCTTTTTCATTTCATTTCAGATACCAGCATTCAACATCCGACTCGCACCCCATACATGGACTTTGTTCGAACACGAATAATCGATTGAAAAACCAAACCACAAACCACCTGAATACAAGATAAACGAAGTTCACAAAGAATTGAAAGAGCCTCCCGAAGAAAATAGGAAGGAGAATGAATTTGGAGTTATTTTTGTAAAGATACGACTAAAAGTACTTGTAGTTCTCCTCTACACTCTCACAACCCCACAAAGACAACCCACCTAACATTCTACTGTGCATTCTGATGCATCATCTCAATTTGAAATTTTGACAGTTTACAGTCGGTACCAATGTATTCCAATAGATCCAGTTCTGGAGTATCGAACGTCACGGTAATATTTTATTCGAATGCAACATCAAGTTGAAGCAACACCCCAGCAGCGCCAGCTTTATTTTTGAGTAGAGTGCGGCGCCAGCAGCTGGCAGTAGAAAAGACACACACGCGACGTTAGCATATAGACAGACCAGGGACAGGAAGGGTTGCTCAGCTCCAAGGAAACATGGAAGTCCAGGGAATACTCAACTTTTCTTTTCTTATCCTTATGCTAAGGATGCAAGGTAAGTAAGAATAAATGTATCCTCTGGATGCACAACGACACGTCTGTAGATATTCTCTCCATATTCCGCTTTGTGGGATACTCTTAGGCGCTTATTCAGAACTACGAGTAGTTGTTTGTTGCAGGACATAGTTTGTTTGTGTGTCCAGCACTATCCCAGGGGCTGATTTATGTAACTGAAAAATTTATGGGAATTTTAATTTTCTCTTTTTGTATTGGTTTGTGGGGGTGTCCAAGTCTATGTCGGAATGGTGTTCTTGGTGAACTTACACCTACACATAATCAGCACTTGTGATTTGTTTGTTTTGCTTTACCCCTTGGAAGGTGATGCAAACGAAAACGAATTAAACGTTTGTTTTTGCTGTTTTTACCGAGTTTCCAAGTCCTTAACTATGAACTTGCATCGCTTAAAGGCTTTTGACTTGGAATGAATTAAACTTTCAGAAACTACCTAAGTTTTACTTAACTTTTAATATCCCTTTAGGAGTTGTCGAATGTTGCTTCTTATGAGGTCCTTGGTGTTTTTCCTCAGTTTTCCATGCATTTACTTTCGAGTGTTGAGGGAGTTTATTGAAATGTGAGACAGGATTAACCAACTTCAGGTGCACTATGTAAGATTCATCGGAACGGAAACGCTTTAAAGTAATAGTCACTACTATAGTGTGGCACTATAATATTAAAGAGATGTCAACCTTTTAAAGATGGGTAATTTTGAAAGCCTTGCAAGGCTGCTCAAATTAACTACAAATTTAAAAAGGAGCAGCTAGCATCTAACCATTTATTATTCACATACTTTAGACTGATGGTTTGGCTCGTGACACATTGCAACGATTGAAGACAAGATATCAACTTGATCCTTAGGTGGTACCGTCTTCAGTTAACGTCGTGTCGATGTAGCATTTACGAAGATATCATAGTAAAGCTATAGCAAAGGGCTTGTTTGAAGTTTTAGCTACTCCCGTGAGGATGTAGAAAAATATTTCAAGACATTTATAAACCATAAAAGAAGAGAGAACATATCCTGCCAATGGTTCCTTTATCTTGACGAGGTGGCCCTTTAAAGACACTTTTATGTTGACACCACCTATCGTATATATCAGAGACATAGCCTAGTCTCTCCTTCTCAGCCTAGTTCAGATATTGAAAAGATAAAAGCGCGAAGGACAAGACAAAAAACAAAACACGAGGCTGCATTGAGCTTCCTGTAGATATTTCGATCCCACACAGAGGTTCAGATGGCTGATTTTACCTAGGTAGTGCCTCAGTGACCCCATTCGGCAGCTGTTCTACGTAATGTACTTTCTCTTAAACGATATATTCTTGGCTTATCATATAATTTGTTAAGAACCAAGGTGTTTCTCTTGTTGCTCCACTTCTTCGATGCCAATAGAAGAGGATCTACCTGGTCTTTGTATCCGAAGTAGGCATACAAATGTTATGATCCCTTGTCGCAGTTTGTATCCTAGAAAACTTGAGCAGTAGTAGTAGTAGTAGAATGAGCATTCAGCTTTGAGTAACAAAAGTTTGTACAGGATTTGGAAAAACTGATAACTTCTCCAGGACGATAGGATTGAATAACCTTGTTGGCTTATATGATATACTTATTTGTGCTTTTAGAATGAGAGCCAGCTGACGATTCAAATTCAGATCTATGTAAACTCTCCCTTACCTTTCTCTCTACGTCACTGTATTTTGAGACAGCTATCGTAACGTTGTCCGTTGTCCCCTGCGACCACCTGCTTCCAGGTATATCAGCAGTTTCTTGCCCGCTAAGTTCCAGAGAAGAGGTGAAAGGACACCACCCTGCGGCATACATCTGCCAACACATCTCTTAGCAGAAGACCCACCGAGTTTGGAGTTGATTATGCTTTTAACCATAAGACTGATCAATTCCCCTACCTTCAAAGTTAATTGCGCCGTGGTGATTGCGTATGTCGAAGAACACGACCATAGTAAACTCTGCATAATATTGTGTAGGGATCATGCGTATTGGCCAGTCAGTGAATGGAGAGCCATTTCCCCGAAATTCGTTTACAGTTAGCACGATGAGATATAAACAAAGCCATTGGTCGATTCTATATCGTACAGTCATTCTAGTGTTTTCAGAAGGAATGATGTTAGACTAACAGGTCTTAGGTCCTTTGGGATGACATGAGATCATTTTCCGGCTTTGCTGATGGAGACACAGTAACTTCTATCTATGACTCGTGTAGAAGCAAGAGTACTTAAACTCCCACAAATCCGTTAGTCCAGATGGTATATCTCCCCTTCTTCTGAAGAGGTGTTTTTCTATGCTGGCAACACCACTGCGTAAGCTTTTCTATAATCCTACTCTTAAGGACTCATTCCGAGCAGATGGAAAACAGCATTTGTCCACCCAGTCCCTAAAAAAGGCGATTCTTCTTCTCTCTCCTCCTATAGACACATTGCACTTACGTCCCTTCTTTCCAAGGTCATGGAAACGCTGATAAATCATCAGCTCTCGAAACACGAAAACTTTTTGATGACCGGTAGTACGGTCGGAATTCTTTTTCCGACCTCGTTTTCTTACAGTTGGAGTGACCGTAGTTGATAGTGCCTTTTTAACCGGATTTTCCGCAGATCTTTTTTGAACGTGGCAATACCAGCTTATTCTATTCGCCTCAAGCTGTTCGGTTACCGAATTCTTTATATGTAGACTTTCTCTTATACGCGTAGATCTAATGCAATCGCGTTTAGTGACTCCACTAGACATCCTTAACATTTTTATTCCCGCTGACGTCATTTTGTTTTAAAACGCTTCGTACATTGTCCAGCACTGTGAACCGTACATAAGAGCTGGTCTAACAATCGTCGTGTAGAGTTTCTCCTTCAATTTAAGTGGAAATTTTCGGTCGCAAAAGATTCCCGAATTTTCCCGCCATTTCATCCATCCCACACTCACTCTGTGGTTTACGTCGTCGTCACATTTCGCTTCCATGTTAATGATTGATCCTAAGTACTTAAAGATAGTGCTTTTCGGAAGAACTATTCCGTCTAACATTATATCCGGAACAGGTCGCAACGGATGCGCAAATGGGCACGCCAAATGCTCCGTCTTTGAACGACTTATTTTGAACCCGTTTCTCTCTAGCGCATTTCTCCATGAATCTAAGGTGTTCTGCAAATCTTCGACGTTATCGCTTAGTATAACTGCGTCGTCAGCGAACAGAATTGGCGTTACATTTGCTTCGCGCATGCAGTCTTTTAAAAGATAGTCGAATACTACGTAAAAGAGGAAAGGGCTAAGTACGCTTCCTTGATCCGACATTAACTGGAAATTCTCTCGTTAGTCCAGCAGAGCTTTTAACCGCAGTTTTCACGTTTCCGTAAATGTCTTGTATTATTCTAACATACGTTTCCGGTACGTTTTGAGACCTCAGCGCGGCCCATATGAGATCCCTAGGCACTCGATCGAATGCTTTCTCGAGCTCGATAAATACCATGTGTAAATCCTTAGACGAATCTCGGTGCTTTTCCATTATTATTCGTAGGCTTTGGATAGCGTCCACCGTCGATCTTCCTTCAACAAATCCACACTGGCTATTATCGAGTTTACATAAATCTGGCAAAAGAAAGATAGTTGCTCTTGATATTTCTAAGCCATTTGACAGGGTTTGGCATCAGGCTCTATTGTCGAAAATGCGTGCTTTTGGGATCGGCGACTCTCTTCTTCAATGGATTAGAAATTACCTTTCGAAACGTTTAATTCAAGTTGTCTTGGATGGTTTCAAGTCTGATATGCACAAAATAAATGCTGGTGTGCCCAAGGGCTCCATTCTGTCTCCAACACTCTTTTTAATTTTCATCAATGTACTCCTTTGCTGACGACAGTACTCTCTGCTTTTCATATTCGTTCCCGAAATCACGTCCCTGCTCTTCGGCTGTAGAACGGGAAAGGTAACGTATGTTAAGCTCCATAAATTCTGATATAAACTGCATAGCCACTTGGTGAACGATCAACAGAATGGAACAATGCTGTCTGCTGTCGATAACGTGAAATCCGAATAACCCAACGATTATCCATGGATGGCACTTGCATCGCTGAAACCGAAAAACTTTCCATTCTCGGAATGTGTCTCAAAGACAACTTACGTTGGAATGACCAAATATTCGATGTCGCCAAAAATGCTGCGAAATGTCTAGGTTTCCTTAAGCGATGTATGAAATATTTCACCCCCTCTGATCAGGCTTCAATATATAAGGTTTTATCCGGCCAAAATTGGAGTGCAATGCTCACATCTGGTCAGGTGCCCCCAAGACTTCTTTGCTCCTACTAGATAGGATTCAAAACCGTGCGATGAAACTAATAGGCGATGCTAATATTACACAGTCGATTGACACCCTCGACCACCGATGTTATGTCTCCTGTCTCACCCTGTTCTATCGCTTTTTTCATCACCAGTGCTCCACAGAAATTGCCAGTAGCTTTCCGCCCCTTCAAACATACAACAGTAACACCCGTCTCGCTATGAATGCTCATCAGTATACCCTCAAGCCCACTTTCGGACGTACCCTGAAATATCGTGATTCTTTCCTAAGCCGAACAACCCGCTCATGGAATGCCCTGCCAAACTCTTGATTTCCTAGTCATTATAACCTCCAAACATTCGAGACCAACGCTAATCGGTACCTCTCTTTCTTTCTTCCCTAACTTTCCATCGGCCGCGCTGTGTGCAATCATTTCAACGGTACTAACAACCCCTTAAGCGCGTCCTAATTTTAAAAAAAAGGGAATTTGAGTCATTTTAATTCAGTTGCTCATGATATTTACTACTGTTGGCAGGATGTCATCGAAGGACTTAGAAGAGGTCTAGCAGAGAACTTCGTCGCTTTAAAGAAGTTGCGTTTATGAACCATTTTTCCAGCGGCACATGGAATGGGTCTGGTCCCAACATTTTATTGGGATTGTACAGTTAGACTTTGTTATCTAGATAAAAATAAATAGTTCCGTTAGTTGTACCTGTTCTTCATCACTGCAGCGCCCTGTTTAAGGTTACCTCAAGCCTTTTTTCTTCGTGAATCAAGTGTTAGTGATGCTTGGTAATGAAAAAAACTGATTGCAATCAATTTAGTTATTTTCCAAACATTTGGACCAACAAACAAGCATCTTCAGCAAGCTCGATCCTTCGCAAGCTGCCTCCAGTTGCACGCTAAGTTGTCTGAGGTCCCATTCCACTTTCGTACATCACCTGAGTCTCGGTCTTTCTCTACATACGCTCCACATGACTCATCAAGCCAACTTAGCCTTAGTCGTTCGACCTTCACTCTTCTGCCTAAGTCGATGTCGGCTCGCTCCAGCAACTTTGTTGGTCTTAAGCTTAGATATTTCTGTCCGAATGCAATAACCCAGTTGGGTATGGAAGCTCTTTGGTCTATTAAGGGCTTATACCCCACCGTCTCTTTTCCGGATATAGTCTCGGAAATTCTTACCGGCCTGGGATCCAAATATGTCGAGTTGTCAAGATAAAGTCTCATTAGGGTTATTCCGGGAATTAACCTCACCTCTGATTAGATGGTTTCTATTTATCTATCCGCTGTCCAATTTGTTGTTCTGCTATTTTTGTCTGCTGGTTAGCTCTCGCGCTTATAAGTTTAGCAAGTCGGTCTTCAAGTGCATCGATGTTTATCACTCTAAGGTAAAATAAGCACAATTTGTGTTCAGAAACAGTTGCAAAATCGTTTATCGGCAGGTTGACACCTCTCAGCACCTTCTCTTTTCCTAGAGTACACACCCACCAAATGTTCTGCTTCAGTGTCCCGGATACTGGCTAGAACGTAAGAATTACATTAAGAACAAACAATTCAACAATCAAGAGATAACAACTGCAAGCATTTCCCAAACTATTGTAAAGGTATGGACTTTGATTCCTATGCTTAGAATGAACCAACACCGAGCTCTCAAATAGAATCCCATTTGTTAGTATTGTATTACTGACTGGCACTTTCAAACTTCATCAGTCAGCTTAATTACAAAGCAATTAGTTAACGATTTTCAACTGTATATTATGCACAAACCGCACTACACTCAAATCGACTTAAATTCCATCAGCATATGCAAATTTGGTTCGCTCTCAAACGAGTGAAGCACTGCAATTAAAAAAATCGATACTTCTAAAATAAGAAACTTCTGCAGTCAAGTTGATGATATAACAACCAAACCCAGGATTCAGTAGATGTGCATTAAATTCCTCGTTCACCAATAAACTCAGATCCACAGATTAAAATTCGGAACGATTCTTTAATTGGCCTAACGTGACCTTTAAAATCAATATCCAATGCAGTTCAAGTTTCAAATTGAATTCTCGTTGAATTGGTATTTAACAAACAAACAAAAACGTAGACGTAGGGGATAAATTGAATGTACCTGATATAAGCTGCAAATCTCCGTCATTTGAGTGTATCACGTACTGTCAAAGGTAGCGCGTGCTGTTGTGTTATTTAATATCCCTCCATAATCACATTCCCGAAACGACTTTGCACTTCTCTCGCAACTAAGCCATTCGAAATCAAGTGCAAAATACATTCATTACGCAAGTCCTTTGCTCTTTAAACAAAATAAAGGAAAAACTAAGTCCATCCGAATCCTATAATCCTTACATAAAAAAAAAAAAAAACGATACGAGCACGACATAGTTATTTGCACTTGCCGCTCGAAATGGCTAATGTCTATGAATGTGATTCTACATGTGGGGTTCAGATAGTCTTCGCTTTCGATACAAAACCACTGTCAATATGAATGTCAACTAAGTTACACTTGAGTTAAGCAGCGCGGCAATTCGGGGTCAGGTTTCGATATCGAAATTGAACCAAAATCAATGTTGGTATACCTCAGGGTACAATTATATCTTCGACACTTTAACTAATAAATGATCTGCTTGGGGACGTGACCAACTTGAATTTGATCAGCAGAGCAACATTTAAGTTCGTAGTGTTGGCCATCTCTCCCAGATGTGGCCTTCGATAACATAACTCATGCGGCCTAAAATGGCAATGGCAAGATGTCAGGAACCGCCTTATGGTCTCGATTCCTGTTCCCAACACTTCCAAACGTATAAAGACCAACGACATGGGCTCTGCACGTGGAATGTTTGGACGCTTAATTGGCCCCTTGCTGCCGATGAATTAGCAATGGCCCTTGATTATTGCCATGCAGATATCACTGAAAACCAGGAAGTGCGACTAGATGAGGGTGCGTACGATATTTGGAGACTTATTTGCTTAACAAAACTAAATAGGATTCCACGAAATTTTTTACATAACTTGTCTGTTTCAACAGATACTTTTCCTTTCCTATGGAGGGAATATTATTTCATCCCTATTCATAAAAAAGGAAGCAAGGCCGAAATCGTATAATTATAGGCCCATACCCAAACTCTCTTCCATACCCAAACTTTCCAAAAGCATAATCTTTCAAACTAAAAAAAAATTGGGGTTTTCCCCTCCGTTTGGTGCATGGATCAAATTCTATTTAGAGAACCGAGAATACCGAGTCATCTTCAGATCTTCAATATCCGACCTAATTAAAGCAACATCTGGTGTCCCTCAGGGTAGTCACCTTGGACCAATCATCTTTCTATTTTCGCCGATGACGTGAGAATTTTCAAAGTCATTTCAATGCCTTCTGACTCGCATCGCCTGCAAGATGACTGTAAATAAATTTTCGATATGGTGCAAGCAAAACTTTTTGGAGTATAATATCAACAAGAGCCGCAAACGTCTTCCTCCCCCTCCAAGAAACTACTTCATTTGCGATGAGCCTATTCCTTACATTGCCGAAGTAAGGGAACTAGGAATAATATGCGACAGTGAACTGAATTTTGACTCACATGTTCACAGCTTTATAAATAAAGCTAACTCTGCGCTTGGCTTTATCAAATGCTGGTCAAAAGAGTTTCCCAACCTTACAAGGTCTCTGTACATTACTTTTGTAAGGCCTCTTCTGATAAAAAAAAAGCGTCGTAAAGTCGTTGATGTACTTTTTGTCCACCATTTATTGACTGGAAACATCGCCTGCCCGAGGATAATACAAAATATTTCATTCACTTCCAATTCCCGAAATCTAAGATCTGTCCCACTTCTCCTTATCCGAACTCACTGCACCAATCACGGTCACTCCAAAACAATATCAAGGATGTTGTAACAAACAACTACGCCGAAGTCTTCGACCTTAATAGCAGCAAACATGAAATCAAAAAAGCCCTGCTAAATATGTCACGCCTTTAACAAATCCCCCGACCAATATTTCCCTTCGCCGAATGTTTTTTGTTAGTTTTCAAGCCGAGGTTAAATTTGTTGCTTCTTAATAAGGTAAATAAAGTAGACCGGGGCCAATAATAATAATACCCTATGCACCCTGTATACTATTGTGATTACTATAGGAAAAGAAAACACTGTTTATTCGGATGCGGATTTGAAGCACACTTACGAGTAGGCAGGAAATTTTGAGTTTCTGACAAACCGCGTTTACAATTAAGAAGCTAGCATAAACTTATACACAAGGACATGGGGTTCTAGGCATCATGATAAGCCTGTATGCAACCTGGACGCCGGACTCCTGAACGTCCCGGACAGCAAATATTGAGCTGGATCACCATCTGGTTATAGGTTATGTACGAATGCAGATTTCCCAAACGTCGTAACGAAGAAGAATGACTTGGAGAGAATCAAAATTAGAAAAGCTGCAACTGCATGAGACCGCCGGAATCTTCGCCGATCGCCTTCTCCGAAATATATCAAGGAAAACTAGTAGCATCATTGCCAACTTGAAATGCTTGTTTTGATAAAGAATTCCAGCAAGCGATTGCAGCAAAGGACGAGAGCTCTCGTGAGATCTACGAGCACAAGAGATGGAAGAAACTTCGCCTATTACCAAGAAAATAAAGGAGCACGAGAAGCCCGCAATCCAAGATATTGCGAAGTTGTTCTTTAGGAATAAGATACGGAGATGAAGAAAGTCAACTTGAGGGAGAGTCATAGTTAGTTCTGAGAAAATTATACAACTTTTTCTATAGATACTCGTAATATATATAATGGCAGAGAGGCTCATCATCCTGCCGTCAGGCAAAATAGACTATTCAGCTTGGAAAATATTAGCCAAAACTTTTACTGCTGGCAATGACTTCACAGAACATACATAAACGCATTTCTTAGATCTGATCAGAAGAGTGTATGCCTAATGAATGGAATCTCTTTATCGTTTGCCCTTTCTACAAATGCCTATTCCTATATGGGGGTATAAGTCTCTCCAACATCGCATTCAAGATCTTATCTGCCATATTGTGAGAACGTCAAAAATTAAAAATCAACAAACTGATTGGCCCAATCCGTGCGGTTACAGACTAGAAAAGTCCACGACCGTTCAAAAGGTTAACACTACGGGAGATTCTGTAAAAAAATTCAAAAACTCCCAATCGTTACTTTTCAGCTTTTCGACTTTACTGAGACAAGCTATAAAGTGCCATGTCTAGTTTTGAAATCCCTGCCAAACTCGTCAATTTGTGCAAAATGACATAAAGAAAGCGTGTTGCTCCGTAAAGGTCAGTGACCTAGAAAATTGATGTCAAACAAGGTGGCACTGTCGTGTGACATCTTTAGCAACAAACTTGAAAGAAATGCGCGGAACTTACAAGGTAAGGTTAAACAGGGTGTCTCACAAGACACATCACTAGGCACCAAAACGGGCCCATCGCGTTCCCTGTGGGACCAGTTAAATTTAACTTCAAGTTGTAAAAACCGAAGCAATCTCCCTGGTAAAACATCCAATTTCTTCACAAAAGCCAAGAACGCTTTTAAAATCCGTGTCGTCTATTTCCTCTTAGTTTTCGAAAAAGTATTTTCCTAAGAATTTCCCTCGGCAACGCGATATTGCGTCACATTCACACAATATGTGTGTTATGTCTTCAACTGCTTGCAGATCGCCGCAGAATTTACAAATGTCCGTATCTGTCATTTTGAGTCTATTTGCGTGTTTCAGCAGTAGACATCCCTGTTCAGTTTTATTAGCTTTCTAGATCTTTTACCATTGAGAAGTGGCCATAGAGCTTTGGATACCCTATATCCTTCATGATTCGATTACCTTATGTTGACAATCTTTATGGTCTTTTCCTTGATAGTGCCCCTTACTATGCAGAGGGGTCGTTTGATGTTGGCAACCTCACTGTTATCGAGTAGCCCTCCTCTTCTTGGAAGCTTATCCGCTTGTTCGAGGGTCATTTCTATACCGCAGTGTTCTTGCACCCAGCATAGCCTCACCCGGCTCTTAATGCTTTGAGCATTGTGTGACAGCCCCTGACTGTATCAGAGCTTCGCCTTCGATGTAGATAGCGATATCTCTACCGAATACCGATCTCATCTGCGTCAGCTCAGCCGCCTTGAGGACAGCCAGAACCGCTGATTGGAAGACACTGCTTAAGTCCGATAGCCTCATGGATACTCTTAGTTCTGGGTCCTCTGAGAGCATACCAGAACCTGTTCCTTCCTCTGTTTTCAAGCCATCTGTGAAAATTGTAACTTTATTTGGCCAGTCCTTCCTCTCCGGATATATTATATCATACGGAATAATGAAGACGATCAAGGAAGGAATTTCATCCGTTAAAATATGATTGCCTTGCAGTAGCTCCGCTAGGATTAGTGAGATTAGTGAGTCGAATCGCACTATTGCCAACAAGTTTTTGATCTGACGGTCAAGCGGTGTTCGGTGCAGAAAGGTGTCCAATGCTGCCATAGTGGTGGTCGGAGCGCACCTGTAATGGCTGTGAAAGCCACCGTACATACACCGTTTATATACTAGTGTATTACCATAATAAATTTTAAGCCCCAAATTGTTCCTACGGTTCTTTTGCATATAGACAGAGCATTTGAATTCTTTCCACTACGTTGACATTCCAATTCAGATCACAAGCAAATACTGGAAACACAATTCCTCAAAAGTCTGTGCAACTAGAAGGGTATGCCGATAATGTCGACAGTAGAGCGAGTGGACACTAATACTCCGGCCCGCAGAGAAATCGAATCTAACTCGAAGGCGAATAGCAGTAGAGAAAGACCTCGCCTTACATGTCGGGCATAAGCCTTAACAGAGTCAGCAACTAGAAGCAGTTATCCAAAGACCGGGCTGTGGCTGTGAGAGCTCTCAATGTAAAGGATTTTCCAACAAGGACTTGACAACTTTTTTTTAAAATAAAACGCAAACCATTTGAGATATTTATTATCGGCTTGAAGTACAATCAAAGCATTTATGAATGGAACTCGACTTCGTTCATATGGTCACCGCGGACACGTTTGCAGCAGTCAATTCGTTTGACCCAATTTTCAACGACCCAGCCATTTCGACGCTATTTCGCGTTCAATGTTGGCTCTGAGCTCTTCCAACGTCGTCGGCTTGTTAGCATAAACCAATGACTTAACGTAGCCCCACAGAAAATAGTCAAGCGGCGGCATGAACGATCCGGTCAATCGACTGGCCCATTTCTTCAGATCACACGCTCACCATACTTACTCTTCAATAAATCTATTGTAACGTGTGCTGTGTGGCTTGTGGTACCATACCACATATCGTCCAAGTCCATATCTTCCAATTCGGGCCAAAAATAATCGGTGATCATGGCGCGATAACGCTGACCATTCACAATAACGTGACGATCGTTATCGTCGACGAAAAAATATGTTATTTTTTGTGGATGAAGTGTCATGAAGCACATATGGATTTGCACCCGACCAATAACGTATATTTTGCTTATTGACGAACCCATTGAGCCAAAAATGAGCTTCGTCACTGAAGATGATTTTGAGATGAAATTCACCATCTTGGCGCATCTTCTTCAGAACCCAATCGGAGAACGTACGTCGTTTCAAGTGGTCCATCGGCTTCAATTCTCGAGTCAGCTTGATCTTGTATGGGTGTAAACCAAGATCCTTATGCAAAATACGCCATAATGTGGTCTGAGCGATGCCCAATTCTTGAGAACGCCGTGGAATTGACTGATTTGGATCGTTTGCTACGGACGCCTGAACGGCAGCGATATTTTCGAAACTTTGACCAACCCGTTATCTCACTGACACGCAACATCACAAGACGAATATGTAGACTCAAATTTTTGCACTAAACTTGTTATTGCCTGTCTACTAGGGCGAGAATTACGACCGAAAATTGGAATTAACGCTCTTAAAGTTGCAGTCACTGACTTCGAATTTCGGTAGAAAATTTTTGTAATTTGCAGACGTTGCACGTTCGTGTACTTTACCATGATGAAAATGTTGAGTTTACTGAATAAATTGACAGTGACAGTTTTATGATTAGTGAAAGAGTGCGTTCACAAATCAAATTCAAAGTTGTCAAGTCCCTATTGGAAAAGCCTATACTTGTGAGTAAAAAGGACGACCTAATGAGGTTTGCACATCGCAGTTCCTGTTTTAGGTGGAAAAATAGTCGAGAATTTGGGAGGCCCTTAAGTAGGTTCAAGTAAATATCAGCCCTGTCTTTTCTAGTTTCGCCTTGAAGTTATTTTGTGTAGGATACAGACAACGGTTTCCATAAGGTGGGGCAGAAAAAGAAGATTTGTGATTCCAAATTCCAAACCAACAATTCTCAAAACCCAATAAGGCACCTTGCAACAAAAAGAATTCGTTCAAAATCTGTCTGAAGCGCTCGCCGGTCATTTCTACGGTGGTGTCGTCGGCGTTCTTAAAAAAAAAAGGGCCAATCAATTTTTCACTGCAAATGACCCACCAAACAGTCACTTGTTGTACACTTCTGCGTGCCCCAGAAACGAAAATTTTATTTATTCACAGAACGACTTAAGTGGAAATGGTCTTCGTTGCTTATCATCCTCTTCTTGCACCAGGTTTTTCAGAGCATGGGAGTTAGTTACCCTTATTTGAGGGTCAGCAGGCAGCAATTGGTAACCGCTATGCACTTTATAAGGAAACATCTTCCGATCTTTCATTGAAACCCGACGCAACGAACGTCTGCTGATGACAAATTGTGTGCATCGTTGCCTCGTCGATGATTGTGGACTCTCTCTCTCTCTCTCTCTCTATTTTTGTATTGCTAAAACAAGTCGGGCTACTTCTTGTGACATCTATAGTGGACCCAGTTTACACGAAACGCTCAGTCAAATGCTGATAAAAATGATAAAATCGCGCTGGTTCAAAACAACATACAGCAAATTGGTCAAATAAGCAGTAACAACGAATTCGCATTCTTAAGATGTGGATCTCTCCATTGCTGGTTGACAGCTAATTCTCCATCTGTCAAAGCACAATGACATTTGACGCGATTTGCAAAAATCATGGCACACTCACAATATGATACTCGTATTACTCTTGCCCTGCCTTGTACCATTCCAGTATCTTTTACATGATGAGTTCCAAAATGTTGACAAAACCATTACTTTCCCTTAAGCCTGATATATCCGAACATATGAGTATACAACATGCATAGATACAAGTAGATACAAATCCATGAAAAGGAATTAAACTGGAAAAATAAGCACCGAAGAGCAGCCTACCCATATGCACTATGGGACCTATGGGCTATGGGAACCATGGGAGAACTGGTGAATGCATTTTAATCCCTTTTCCACTTCTTCGTTTTCTTCTTCATTGAATTTCCATTATTTGTGGAAAAAGCGGTCACAGGCAGATGGTCAGAATTATAAGCGCACCCATTTCAAGCGGAGACCACATTTTGTATAGGTAGGTATCTTACCCGAACTAATATTCCAACCCCTATTGGACTATAGCCCCTTATGGAGCCAGTATTCAAACTGGGACTCTTGCTCTGGATATTGAAGAATCCATGACGTACGTTTGTTGAGTTATTCTATGGGCATGCATCGATGAGCACATTTATGTATGTGTTGCCGAAGGATTTATTTTCAATGTGGTACCCTCTTCTTGGATCTATCCCTTGCATCTCAAACCGAGCATGTGGTATTTTATTTGAAATTAATTGTAATAAAGGAGGTGGTTGTTGGTGTTAAAGGGGGATGGGTTTCAAACTAAACATTTGGCCAAAATGGGTTTGACTACAAGTATGCTCTGCCCTTACTGTTGTGCTAGAGTGCATGGCTTATATACGGGTTTACCTTTAGTTTAGATTGATTTTTAGTAATGACAGATTGCAAATGGCAATCGGAAAGGGGAAACTCAGATATAAAATGCATTGAGGTGAGCAAGTTTTTATACTCCTCTTTAGGTAGGATGGTGAAATGTATGATGCCCATCGTAAGCAGATACTCATACCTTTGAAATGCCAAAGTTTAAATTGATTTTAAGAAAGTTCAACCGGAAAGTGCATTCGAAATATCCCCAAATGGCTGTATGGATTCCTTGTATTAACAGACAACTGTTTTCGAAGGAATATGGCTTGGAAAATGATCTGCTTTTGATTTGACCTACAAATATAAATACGTGTTCCACGTGTTTCATTCATCATTCATCGGGTTGAAATGGATGATTCATTCCTATTATTGTCAAAAGAGTCGTAAAGGGGCAGTGACTACGTCATGGAGGGCTGCTGAAACACAGTATATCCTGTCGCAAATGAGTATTTTTGTTAATTTCTAGATTTTGTTACCTTTGTCTTTGGTATATAGCGGAACGTATAGAGGTGTCCTTAGTCCACGAACCACGTCTTCAGCGATTCATGGTTCTTGGGTATAAAACGATGTCATCTGCGCCTTTGGATAGACGCAGAATGAGTGCGTTAACCCTTCGTAACTCAACATCGTAAAAATTTCAAAAATCTAATTATATTGATAGCTTTCCGCAAATAATGAAACACGTATTTTTTTAATATTAAAGAATTTTTATTTTTAAATTAAAAATTAATGAAAAAAGGGTTTGTGATATTTGTGTCACATTATGTCACAAGGTATGTCCACATCTCTATGATGTATGGAATTCCTTGAAGCAATTATTTTGCTTATTGTAACATAATGCCACGCCACATTTGACACATAATGTTTGGGAGACGCCCTTGCAGTTTAGACGCTTGCAGCGAATTCTTTTTTCAGACCATACTGGCCAATGTCCAGTTTGATCCTGTCTTATAGCAGCTGGAGGAATATATTGAGCTGGACCCTTATGTTGTTTTGCACGAATTTCCGATTCGATATTTGTTCGACGCTTTAAGTTTGATTTGGTACCCAACTTGCACAGCACCATTGCGACCTCGAGCCGAAAATCGGTCGACAAAAGTTGTTTGTCCTGCATGTTCTTTGCTTTACGAACTCTCTTGTATAACAGCCAGGCATTAGACATTGCAAGATCCAAGAAATGATAAAACATACGGCCTTGCCATCGTTTGCTTCGCAATAATATTTTATGCCTAGCCATGATACTATCAATTAAATCCACCCCACCCATATGGCGATTGTATTCGCCAACTATTTGAGGTCTTTCTATGGTCACGTACTTTTTATTTGCCTTATCATACCGTCGGACGTGTGCTTTCGGTAGCTCTCCAACAAAACTGCAAGCAAGAGTGACAATTTTATTACCTTTCCAGGCGACAGTGGATACCTCTGTTCCTTCCACATTGCCGATGTATTCCACCGAGAATCCGCGTTCTTTTTTAGAGAGCTCCTTGTTCGTTGGTAATTTGCAGTCGGATATTCGGTTTCTTCCTATTGTTCCAAGACTAAGAATACCTTGTTTGGCAAGAAAATCAATAAGTAATAAAGAGGTGAAATAATTGTCAAAGTATATCCTATAATTTTGGTTCCTTGGAATGTCTCGTGACAGTCTAACAACTACATTAGATGCAGCGCCTAAATCTGGCTCCCCAGATTCAATACAATTTTCAGCTCCAGTTTCCACCTCAAATTTATATGCAAGTCCGCTTACACCACTTAGAACGTAGACTTTATATCCCCATCTCTTTGGTTTTTTGGGATTATACCTTTTCAAGCTATGCCTTGCTTTAGTGGAGGAAATTTGTTCATCTACACACAGATATTTTTCCAGGGAAATACTGTTGCATGTCTCATTGAGTTTTTTTAATATTGGTCTGATCTTGAAAAGTTTGTCTATATCAGAGTGCTCGTGAGAAGTATTTTGAGAATTATCATTGAAGTGAATATATTGTCTTATCTACTCAAATATATTCGCTGACATAGTTTCCTTTAGCAAGGGTGTTCCTATGCAGCTATTCCAGTGTTTTGTTACTCTTGGAAGCTGCACCAATGACATAATGAAAACTACTCCTTTAAATTGTTGCATATCTGTTTTTGTCACACGAAAAGTCTTACTGGGCTCTTTTTGAACTATGTAGAGATTTGTTTGTTCAGTTATGTAGTCAATTAATTCCATGGGAAATATTTTTAGGAAAAATGTAATCGGAGTTTCTAAGTGAAAAACGTCCGAGCCCAAGGTCTCATCACCCATAAAACGAAGATGGTGCTCGTTCAAATCAAGATTTTTCTTCTTCCAGCGTACACTCAATTATTTTTTACTTTGACGATGTCCTGATGTGTTTGGTTGCAAAATTTTCGTAGAAGGGCGGGGAGGTTCCAAAATAGTCTCGCCAAGTTCATCTGATCTATCGATGCCTATCTCATCTTTCTCACTGTCAGACTGAAAAGCGGGATCGAGAATACTGTCGTCATCACCCTCAAAGCCGTCCTCACTGTCCTCATGATTGAAATATTCCTCAGTAATTTCATTATCTCCCAAACTGCGAACAGCCATTCTGACAACAAAAGAAATATAAATTGATGGCATAGACAAACATGTAATGGTCGGCATATAAAATTGTAACCTTTTAACTCATTGTAACAGAAATGGTACAAACATGTTTTACAACAAATAAAAATATTTATTGGAATATTTTACATAACAATAAAGCATTATTCAAAGCAATGAACTTACCTATATCTTTGCACAGAAATAAACACTGGATAGTACTTCTAAATATTTTTTTTTAATTTAACAATATTCACACGCATGGAACTTTACTACTTACGCGGCGAGTGACATTCAACCCAACAATGGGCTCCCCACGCGATCAGTTTTTCACGAAATTAACTGAAAATGCATAGAACGATGTTTATAGGTACAGTTACATTAATTTGTAATGGACTTAAGCACATGTTTTGGCTTTTGCGGGCCGTGGAAAGGTTTGTAACATAACTGTCACACTATGCTACGAAGGGTTAATTTGGAGAAATCATAACGTTATGTCTGCTATCCTCCTGAGAAACCCTTACCACGGTTCTGCAAGAGTCCTTCGACTCTGAAAGCGAGCCCAAAAGCTCATCCTCCAAGTCTGATCGTAAAGGATCTCTTATTGTTTCGTCGTCGGAATTCATCTCCGACGTAAACCCGGAGATGGATGCCCACGTCTTATAAGTCACCCCGGACGGTTGGAGTCGTTGATAACCAACTAAGGAAAGGATATCGTCGCTCCGAGGTCCGAGACTGGATTTCATCTGAAAGATGCTTATCAGCATCCAGCTCGCCCTTCTTATAGACCCCTAGCTAAATAGACTCGAAAGCAAACCGAACCATGCCTTTGGCCTGCGCTTGATGGTTAAGGGATTTCTTATTGATCACAATTAACGCGCATCCGTCGTGTCGGAAGTCGGAAGGGTCGGGTTACTGAGCCTAATGCTCTCCAGAATGTCTTCTGCGGAGGAGGGTTCAGCTGTGATCAAGGCGTGGGTTCCAGGTCTGCTAGGGATATCCTCCTTTGCCACGACCTCGAGCCTAGCACGTAGCCATACCTCTCCTAGAGCACCTAATGCTATTTTATGGGGATCCAAAGATCTGTGGTTAGTGCAAGCGATCAGCTTGACGTGGCCCTTGTACCAGCCAGCGTCGCTTGTGATAGGAGTTGGTTTGGGGTTTTCCCGCATGGTTGCCAAGAAGATCCTCGAAAGATTCAACTTGACCAGCTGCAACCGGTCTGTCGCTCCTATCGATCACCGCGATCATGATTTCTTCGTTTAGGACATCGGTAAAAGTCCTCAGAGATGTAGCATCGGAAGGTACTGGAGGTGTTCATGTTTTGTGCCTTTTGGAAACCGGGATGATTTCCTCCAATAATCTTAGGCGCTTGGAGGAGTCCTTTAGCTATTTGGAAACGGTGGGGAGTCCCTCATTAAGGATTTTATAAGCCCACTCTTATTTCCTTTTTGTTTCCGCATCTCTTTTCACCTCCGGAATAAATCCGCAGGCTTTGATAATGCTTACCGCATTTCGGCGTCTTAAAAAGATTACCATGGCCTACCACAGATGTTCTTTTGCTCGGCATTGCAGGAGCCCTGTCGGTAGTCGGTCCAGTGACCGTAATATAGGCGTACCGGCC
This sequence comes from Volucella inflata, assembly GCA_928272305.1. Classification (NCBI taxonomy): domain Eukaryota; kingdom Metazoa; phylum Arthropoda; class Insecta; order Diptera; family Syrphidae; genus Volucella; species Volucella inflata. The sequence goes on from OV743719.1 coordinate 105,155,076, forward strand.
TCGGGTTTTGTTTTTTCTGTTTGATTTTGCATAATGGTAAAACGGATAGCGGAGAAAGAAGGTCCATCTGTGCAGAGATCCGCTGTATACTGATGGGACTAGCTAATCCGGAGGTCGCCATGTATTCCGATGCTCCGTTAACGACTGAGCTACATATTTAGATGCTGGGCTTTCAGCCAGGCTGATCGTCGGCACTGGTCGTATGACACCTTTATCCCGTCCAAGGGTGATGGCATTGGTGTGGAAGGAGGAGAAGGTGGGAGAAGTGAGCAACCTTTGGTTTCATGATTCATCTAGAGAAAGTCTCGAGAATCATTGACCTTACTAAACCTCTTCAACTCGAAAAGTTCGATGCTCGGTAAACCGCCTGCTAGCTACAACAATGTTTCGTGCGGCTGCAAAGTCGATTAGCCTGAATCCGTTATCGGAGGTGCTTTATATTAAAATCGCCAAGGACAAAAGCTTGGACATTGCCCGTAGGTCTTTTTAAGGAGCTCATAGAAGGCGTTCTTGATGTCGTCATCTTTCTCCTCTGTGGGGGCATGTGCGCATGTACCTAAGGCTAATGTTGGCAAATTAAACCTTGATGCGGATTGCTTCGAGGCGCTCGTTCACATGCCGAAAACTCAAGAGTTCTTGCCTAAGTCTGCCTCCAACATCAAATCCGCATCCAAATGAACGCTGCTTTTGCCGTCAATAACAATCGCCGTAGTAGATGTCCCAGTTTTTCATCTTCTTTTTGTCCGGCCCATCCCATCGCATTTCTTGAATGGCGGTTATGTCTGTTTTGCAGCAGTCTAAGGCTTCCGCTAGTTGTTCGGCTGCTCGTGGCTTGTTAAGGGATCTAACATTACACGTGCATATCCGACGTTTGTTGTCATGTAAGTCGTTTGCATGGGTTGTCAACAGTAGATCCGTCCATATCTGAAGCTTGTTTATGTTTCCGAACTTTTTAATTTTTTTCATGGCCGGGCTGTTACCCCGTAAATTAGCTTTCCTATTTAGACGCTGGTGTACCGCATGTCATTTTACCTTATAGAGTCCTCGTCGTTCATAAGAATCGGATCTAAAAATATCCTTTAATCCTTGCTAGGCATCGTTACAAAATTAGTTGTGTTTTCAAAGTTATTAGAAAGGTCTTCCTCTTCACTTGCTGAGTTCGATGTAGCAACTATTGGCTATAGTTGTTCGTCATTTGATCAGCAGGCAAAACTACATTTTTACAACTAAAGCTGGCCTCTCCATCCACTTTTTTTAGCTGCCGATCGTGTTTCTCTATAGTATATAGAAGAGCCATGGTCGTTCTGAGCTCACTTGTTGCAGAAAACTACTCATGAATAGCGATGTTTCCTGCAAGAAATGTGCTGCTTCAGTGAAAGGATTTTCTCAAAACCACAACACAATCGCAACAATTTAAATACAAAAACGTTCTGTATCTTTAAATCGACCAACTCAATGGCAATTTGGAAAATTTATTTATGTTGAAAGTTGTCCCCACCAAAAGTGTCACCGTTCATTGGTAAATTGCAAATAAAAGTTCCACTTCAGCCAACATCCATAAATTTTATTTTTTTTATTTCTACGAGTAGTAGAGACGAAACTTTCATAATTCATAAAAGTGTCCTTGTAAAAGTTATCCCTTGTCACGAGTCCATTAAAAACACGTCACTCCCCCAATGGGTTGGGTGTTGCCCAGGGAAGTGTATCAGATTTATTGGCGGTCACAAAGCATTGGCTAAAAACCACAAACAAAAGGTGTGTCTGATGAGTTTGTCTTCCAACGACAATTTTAATTTGACCTCTTCCCCAGCAGAAAACGAGTACCTTATTCTCACGCCAGCTAGTCAACCATGCAGCAAGGACATTCCCACACCCTTTCATTCGTCTGAATACAAAGTATCGGCAAATTGTTGTCACTCATGTCAGTCTTTGTTTGTGTAGTGTCATTCGAGTTCAACCCTTTTACGGTTGCAGAATTAAATTGCCATCCACCCTTTGGATTTTTTATAGATGTCACCGTGCGTCGTCGTCAGCTTTTCATTGACACCGATCATTCAATACTGACGAAGGTTGAATGTGAGCGAATACGAATACATACTTACTCGTACACCAAGTTGGTGTTGGGGGGGGAATAAAATCATATCCTGTATTCTTAATGGCAACCTGAGGCACTCCTTTGATTGCTGGGTGGCGAAAACTATAATCAAATTATCGGCAAAGCTATTTGTTGTAGACTTGTCCGTTGTCCGTTTAAGTGTTGGATAGCCTGGGTGTGGACTGGTGAATAAGGAACCAAGCCCTCAATTTAGAAAGACTCTGATTAGACTCTAATGTGAATAGAACTGTTATCTTCCTCCATAGACCTGTTGCAGGAGCTACGAACATTGATTTCTATGACACTTTTGCGATGGCCATTAACCAACCATAGCCCTGTCTTAATCTCCCATCATGGATGACAAGACCATATTTTGGGGTTTAAAATTTCAAATTTAACCCTTGCACCCCACAATGGATGTCATGTGGTTGAGGTTAATTATTATTATGTCGCCCTTCTTATCCGTTTTTAGGGTTCATCCAAAGGATAACAGTTTATGTGTGTGGTGTGTGGCTAATCGTGGTTTTGTTGCTGCCTCCTCCTGACCTACTTAACTGGATGAAAGTGAAGTATTAATGAAATAAGCGGTTTTGCTTCACATTTGTGGCACATACGAGTAAAAGCACCGAAACGAGGGAAGGTGAAGGAATATTGATTGCTGAAATTAAAAGGGTTGATAGCAATGTAATGGGCAATCGGTTAAATGGTTGGCTGACTCCTCATAGATGGACTATTGATCTTTTGTAACCGAACAGTAGGTAGTCCATTCGGTTTTGAGTTTTTATAGGAAAACGGAAAAAATTACCAAATGTCATTGCCAACAATTAATGAAGCGCGAGACAATCAATGATTACTTCCATGGGGTGATGGTGATGAAGCAATCGACGCTCATTACCAATCTAGCCAATCACATTATAATTCAGGAGTTCGACCAGGTTTTTAAAGGACGTGTTCACATCAGAAATTCAAGGGTTTCTTAGGCTATCCTGGAAGCAGCTACTCAGGCTGTTGGCGATCAGTGTCTGTCTCTGTGGGTGATGGATTGAACAAACTGAAATGAATTGCAGCGGATAATTCAGCAGTAGTTGCCTTAAGACAGTCTAGCGTTTAGCATATCTGCCGTCCTTACAGTTCTGCAGTACTTTTAATTTGTGATAAACAGCCTACAGTACCTGCAACCTGGTGCAAAGCTAACTGCGACATCCAGGGAAAACGGATTGTCATTTCCACTCCCATTGCAAGCATCGAATAATGTTCTACCAACTCAGTCACTCTTTGATATCCATCAAAAAGACCAGTCTATAGTTGTTCCGCCAACAATTGGGGTTGTATTAAGTCCACTGAGGTCGTGAGAGAGTTTAGCAAGGCTTTTGGTGCAGCTTGATTGCTGCAACTGACTCAGATACCTCGCCATCTTCACAAATCACAGAAAAAGTTCCTTGCATCAGATGACATCTTCATGAGACCAGAGTAAGAAGGAGAAGAAGGTGTTCAACGGCCGGTGTATTCTGCAGGCTTTGAGCCTGCCACCCATCATATGATTATCAAAGGGAGAGTGATTCATTACAGGGTCTAGAGCAAACCCAGGTGTGAATAGCTTTTTAGAGTCTAGAGTCTAGCAGAAGCAACAGAGTAAAATTGTTCTTATCACAACCATATAGGTTCAAAAGACACTCCTTGGTTGCACACCCCATTTCATGCTCAACATTCTTCTACCATGCACTAGAAAAACACCCTTTGGGTCATGAATCGTAAGCAAGAAGAAAGCAATACTGATTGATCGAAGATCTTGACCGGCTAGTAGATAACTCTTTTGGAAATCCGGTAAAATGGTTCTCTTCGCTGTGTACGCCATGTACACAGGAGTACATATACCACCTACGTCGTGTTGTGTTACTCAGCTAACTATAAGTTTCGGAGATTGGCAACTGTTGTGAGCCGGTTCTAACCGCGAGGTCTGTGATTTTGCATCATGTTTTCGAGTTTGTGTAGTCTAGCTGATTTGCCCCTTCTACGACTTTAACCTGTCAACAGGTTTCAACCAGTGTTTCGATGCTTTCGGAAAAGTTTTTCTGAAGGGTCCTTCATTAATCGCTTTCTATCTTTAAATAGCCTATCGACGCTATTATTAATGGAATATAACATTGTTCAAATGTCCGGCCGCAGCTTCTCTGGGTGACGCGCATCCAAAATGTCAAATTTTCCATGATTCTGGCGCATAAATCAGGCTGAATTTGACCGATGGCATGGGTTATGATGGCTTTGAGGGCCGCTGTGGTTTATAGCTCATTCGCATGGACCTGCGACCCTAGAAGAAAAAGTCTAAAGAGATCAAATCGCACGATCTCGGTGGCCAGTTCACATCACCTCCACGTGAGAGGACCATGCCATCGAATCGCTCGTGTCGAATTTTCAATGTGGCGTGAGCTGTATGGCACATAGCGCTATTCTGTTGAAACCACATGTTGTTGGTGTCCATATCATTCAACTTAAGCCAAAAGAAGTTGGTTAACATCGACCTATAGTGCTCGCCGTTGACGGTGATGGCCTGGCCAACGTAGTTCTCAAATAAATATGACCGATGACGCCGCCATCCAGCCCAAAATCAACGCCAACCAGTAATTTTTTCGGAATGCCATGGACGCTCTTATATCTCACGTTGGTCGGATTGGTATCGCCCAAATTTAGACAATTTTGTTTGTTGACTTAATCATTCACGAAGAAATGGGCCTAATCACTAAAGATGATTTCCGATGAAAATTAGGGTCAGTTGCCAACTTCTCCAGAGCCCACTAAGCAAACGCACGTCGCTATCTATGGTCGTTTACGTTCAACTCCTGGATCAGTTGAATTTTTAACGGGTGCAGGCCCAAGTCGTGATGCAAAATTCGCCTAGTTGTGGTCTGCGAAATGCCGAGTTCTTGTGAGCTACGCAAAACCGACTGCTTCGAATCCTCCTGCACACTCTCACAGACAGCGGCAGGTGCTGGTTTACCGATCACTGAACCAGTGGACTCAAGTTTATGCAGCACACTGCGAATAGTTCTCTCGGTGGGACGATTATGAACGTCAAATGGGCGAAGCGCGCGGAACGTTGCCCGAACAGAATACTCATTTTGATGAAACAATTTCATTATTGCACATGTTGTTGAACGCTATACCCATCCGTAGTGATCTGGCAAAATAGACTGAATAAATGACTGCCAATTTGACAGGTTCAACAATGAGCCCATCTGTTGTAAGTCATATGTTTTTTGAACACTGACAGCTTTTATCTGTAAAATAAAATTACAGAAACTCAGTAAATTTTATGTGCGCGGTACGAAATCAATCAATTTACTCTTTGCAAATGTTGGAAAATATTGCAATGTGATTTTCAAAGTCAATGTTGTATTGTCGAAACAGTGCTGGTTTGCTGATTGACAAACGACCATATTCTTTGTTCGTCCTGTGCACGTTGCAGCTGTTGCTTAAAGTGTTCGCCTAATCAAAGAACCTCAACGCGCCAAAGGCTTCAGCTACTAAACATCAGTCGCACTAGCCTGAGAACAACTTTGGGTAAAGATCTCATATTATTGGCTTACAAAGGTCAATTTGACTCAAAAATTGAAGCAGAATGATCACCGCTGTCGCTGTCGTTGTCGCTTCTTCTTTTCAAATGAGGCGCATTTTCATCTCGGCGAATACAGTAACAGGGAAAATTGCCTTAGTTTTCGGAGTTGCAGAATTGTCTTCAAAAACACCAGGCAACGTTACCGTAAATAGAATGAGCTACCTAAGATAACCGTTTTTTGTTGGCCAAAAATTGAGATTTTCAACTAGGGCGATCTATGGTCCGTGTCGATTTACTCGTATTGCACACTTAGTACAAAAATCGTGTAATCAGTCGTTTCAGTGATGCTGCTTGGCCTGAATAGAGTTGCAATTATGCGATGGATTTTCGTTGTGGAGTGCCATAAAGGGCCGATGCTTTGCGAATAGGTAATCCAGAGACGATTCAGTCACTCAAGAATAATATCGGTTAAGCTGAAAAAGTGGTCGAAAACATCAAAAATGTACTGAAAATTTGTTTTGGCAGGAGAGCCAACGGCTTCTTAGAAGATATAATAGAAACAAAGGACCGAAATGAGTATACTCATTCATTTTTAAGACCAGAAAGGCTGTCTGTACTGACGGCCTAGTTACCAAGCTGTTCAAACCGTAAATATTTGAAAAGCATACAACAATTCATCCCTAAAATATAGTCAGAGTAAAGTATCCTAAAAGAATTTATCCTTAGCATTGTATGCCGTATAATAAGGGAAGAAAACTCAAAAGTCTGAGCCATTATGTAACCACCTAGAACTTTTATTAAGCATCTGATCTTTGCCGGTGTGATTGTAGCCGTTGAAATCCCACTTTCGTATAGAATTTATAGTACCGAATATGTTTAAAAATATCCCCGCACTCCAAATTCACAGCTGCAGCTGCCTCTAACATTTTCTTTTTTTAAGGAACAGAGAGAGAGAAGCAAGATGTTTGGGTTCGGTAGTTATTTTGTTCCATCGGTGGTATCCAACATTTAATGGGGAGACTAAATTGCTAGTGAGAGCTGGCTTGTTTTTGGATTCAAGTCAACTACACATCTTACTTGATTTTTGTTGACTGGAAAATGTAAGTCTTTCGGGCACGACTACGATTCGAACACCGAACCTTCCGGTTTCGAAGCCAGTTCACTACCACCTGACGCACCGCCACTCACAAGTTTTCGGCTCCGCAGGTTGCTCAAAGAGAAAGCTTATTACCCTGTAAATACCTTCCCAGATTGGAGACCCCCATATCCTCAACAACACATATCATCAACCGGGTCGCACGTGGAGCGGTAACTAAAAGGCACATTCTTGTCAAACTTGGGGTCATGCTAAACCACCAATAGAGACACCTGCTTTCCTAGGATGCAGTGCTCTGCACTTATATGTGTAAAGAGTCACCAGACATTTATCTTAACGATTATACTCGCATTGAATATTAAAGTTCACTTTTTAGCAGTTATGTGTGGAACAAAACATTGTAACTAACAGAGATCCGATCTTAGTCAAGTATCTGGAGATCCAAATGTCTATGACTGTTTGCAAGATAATTGGGTTTTGAATCTTTCTGTGTCGATGAACTTTATAAATAATCCCAAGTAAGTAACACAAATCGCATGAAATAGTGACGAAATCTTTCAGCGAAACTATAGCATTTTGTTTACCCTTTGATGGCATGCCATGGGGTCGTTTTTTTAAAGCCAAAGGGCATCCCTATTAAATTCATTTAATTTTATAAAGAAAGACAAACACTATCTACCGATAACAAAACCTATTGTTTCTTTCGCCACTGAATCACTTACTTCGAAACGTCTACCCATTGCATGAATTTCGGACTCAAAATGGGGTATGTTCAATTTTGCTTGGTCATCAAAGATGTGGGGTGGCATTGAGCTGATAGAACACAACACCTTTTATGTTGATCAATTCTGAATTCTGAATGCTCACGGTGAATGATAGCCTTCCGATTCCATAAACAACCTTCGTTGCAGTCAATCCTGGACTTGCTGCAGTTCGAAAAGCTTCCTCATCCTTTTTGATCAGGAGCGCTTTACCACACACATACTCGTATATATCAATGACTTCACAACTCATCTGCTCGATTACTCCATTCAGCAATAACAACACCCGATGTCATATTTCATGAAATGGGGATCCAGTTGCCACTTATTGCTTTCTTTTGTCAAATTTATTGTCTATACGATGTACGAGAATAGTTCTATATTTTATATACATACGGAGCTCAAGGAGACCATGATCTATTTTTAACGTGATCCATGGGGACCAGACCTTTGTTTGATCCATACCACGCAACTATTTGTATTCATTTTGAACTTTTGACTTTTTTACTTTTTAAGTTCTCAGTCAGTGACGTCCAGGACCATCTCGTTTGTTGTTTAGGACACATGCCGCTTTGTAAAAGTTTTAGTCTGAGTTTGCTTTGTCGCTATTACCAGATTATCTTTCATATCGCCTTCATTTATCCAATCCTCATAAAGCATTTTGATACGGAAAGAAGGCAAAATAGCAGGGATATACATACTATGTATGTTATATGTGCTCCATGCGATAGTAAACGTTAGAAACACCAAGAGATATGGACGCCCGGTTCTGTCCTCGGTTGAAACATTGTTATCCATTCGATCAACATTCGCTCAGTCTATACAGCCCGTAGTTCCATCCAACATATGTGAATGTCATTCGCGGAGATCGAATTAGTTGACAAAATTCTGAACTAACTGCTCACTGTCAGTATCATCGTGTTCTCATAATGAAGTGACTGATGTGTCCCTAGAGCACAGACTAGTTTACCCTTTGTCAAGTTTATGTAGTCGCAAGACAGAATCACTCAACCTGACACCTTGCTTCGCTTCAAATGGTTCAAATACTTCGACAGTATCATGTTGCGGAATTGGATTGATAAGTGCCAAACAAAGTATCTGCTATCACACTTTCAGCTTCAAGCAATCAATTTTGAACCTGGTGTCTCATCTAGATATCAAGTTCAGGCCCTAGCTTATACTTGAGCTAGATTGCTTTAGTTTACTTTGGATCTTGTTCGCCAGACTTTAGCGGCTTAGTTCAACGTCTGAGAGGAACCTGTGAGGACTTTTTTTTTCCTCCAAACCAATGTCAAGTTAACCTTTGTTGTCCCACTACATGTTTCATTTCACCATTCAGTTGTTAGTTTTTAACCATGCATTTTCATTTATGTGCGAGTATTTGAAATGTGTACATACATACATACCCTGAAGGATTTACAATAAAACAGTCGTTGTCACCATCCATCAACCAACCATCACCATCGTCGCCATCCCCTTTGGAGTCGGAGTCAAACAGTAGCAGTAGTTGAGTGCAATGATTTCTCGAGGGCACTTATGTTACTCTCATTTCCACTTTATTTCTCCCTTATACCCCCAACTACCATTTTACTAACCACATACAATTCACTCACCTTTGGCCTTGCCTACAATGCCGTTGTTGTTTAACAACTTGTACACAAACAAAGATGAACTTTTGTGGATGGAAAACAATAACAAGGGGTTCTCTCTAGGCCTACCATAGTTGCCACCTTGGTAATGTTTTGATACAATGGTACTGCAGTAACTTGATAACTATTATCCGATTGATTGCTATGTATCCTGTCAGCAGCAAAATATCAGCGTTTGTGGATAGAGGACACGGGTGAAGTCATCAGAAATGTATTTCATTCTTTATGTTTGGCTCTACAGTCCACCCTGTAAAGACGTAGGCCGTTATTATACCATAGGTTCCCTTGCCATTTTAACTAGCATGACTGTGAGCTGACGGTCTTCGCTTAAGGATGGATTCAGTGTTGGCGACGATTGCAAACTTTCGGACCCTTATTAGGGAACGTGCAACCGAGAATTTAGCAGAGGCTCTTGACTGCTATTACGCATATATCAGTGCATCCAGAAATTGAGAAGGTAAGTAGCCCATACATAAGAAGGTTGAAAAACGGTCGTATATACGATGGCGATTGCGATATCAACAGAAACAGCAGTTGTTGCGGATTTGTCATCCGTAGCAGACTAAGAAAAGAAGACTTGCGCTTTTAATATCTGAGCGATCGTATTATCATTATCCAGATCAAGCTAAATCCGCTGGCATAAGACCGATTTGTGCCCATGCCACTACAGAAGACAAGGATGACCCCACCAACGAATATTCCTATGAGCTCCTTGAGAAGACATCGAAGTATGGATAGGATAGGAGGACATCTCCAATTGGTAAACATAGTCTACCACGTCTGGCAACAAACTTAAGCTTTTCGACTTTACGGTGTAAAGAAATACCTGTGTACCATCTCAAGGGAACATGACGGTCTCCGGATCATCACATTCCGATCGACGTAAGATATGCCTGCAGTATTATGGACGCCTCAACGCCCCAGATAGCTAACCATGACTCAGATCACCACCCTATGGCAGCCAAGTGCGTAAAAACACCGGCTTCACAAGAGGAAAAAGAGCACAAATAGCGTACAATCGAAGGTACTGGGAGGTTGTACCCAAGGTTATTCCATAAAAAAAGATTATTAATAGGTAGAGGATTGCGCCGAGGCAACAAAACCCGTACAGAAACCTACAGAGATGAAGGACCCAACCATGTAGTAGAGTGGCAGCCGGTGATTATAATATTGCAGACTGTGTAACGACAAAAAAGCCCACAATCCTACTGTCACACCATTTAACCTACAACTTCCGTTTACCTTACCAAAACGAAGTAAGAATAGCAATATGCAAGAGGAAATCCAACAAATCAGCTGAACACTCCTTCCGATCATGGAAAAAACCCATAAGCTCCAAGTCGGCATATACCTCCTTTTCACCGATTTTAAGATCGCATAGGCAGCACTTTTAGAGAAGAGCTTGTCTACCTTTGGGATCACTGCCAAACTCGTCCGTTTGTGCAGAATGACAATAATGTACAGTTTCTGCTCCATCGCGATCTGCAGCGACTAAACCGTGATTTGTCATTCACCAGAAAGATTTTGGACACTTTAGTAACATCTTCTTTGAAGGAATCATATGGAACTCACAAGCGAACACTGGAAGCACAATCTTTCAAGAATCTGTGAAACTACTAGCGTAGGCCGATAATACGAGTATTGTCATAACTCGGAGAACACAGCGGACTACATCTGGTGCGTTCGCTAGTATATTAAAATGGGTTAAGCGGTGAATAACAACAAAACCAAGTACTGACAACAAGGATGGACATACAACAATGATGAATAGAACAGAACTTCACAGTCGACAGCCATAATTTCGAGGGCTTCGCCTACCTTGGCTCTACTATAGATTCTACCAATAATTATTCAGTAGAAATAAAACAAAGAATCACTCTTACCAATCGCTTTTTCTTTGGGCCAGAACGCAATTAACTCGAAAGATTAAAGAGACTCTATATAGGTATTAGACCTTGACCATCCTAGTTCTACCTAATGGCCCTAAAATTGGACTTTGGAAGAGAAGATTCAATGACGAAGTATACGAGCAGTACAGAGCATTGACAAAGTCAGAAAACTGCAGATAACTCACATGAGATGAATATGTTCAGCGATCGGACACTAATTCTCCGTCCCGTAGAGTCTTCGAATTAAAACCGCTTGCCTCGCCTTAAGAGGCAGACAAAAAATGACGAGGTCCTCAACCGGCTTGGAGACCACAACTGGTGATAGTTATCTAAAAATGTGTTTGGAAGTGTCCTAACCGTGTTGACATTTCCCCTCGACATGGAATTAGCCTGAGTCGTAAGCAGCAGTACTTTCAACGGTGCTCCCATTTCCCGACTTCATTTTATAACCACCAAAGACGATCTTAACATTATGATTAGGTTATTACTCAAAAGACAAGTCAAGAAGCTCGTGAAAGCACTTTTTGCCAAAATCTTCAAGATCATATTAAGCTTTGTGCATGAAGCGGTTTGTGATCAGACGTTCGCTATAGAGCCAGCCATGATTAATAACTCCTTCGTTCCCCGATTGAATAGATCCAGATCCAGATCCAGATCCAGATCCAGAAAGTTGGATGGATACGTGCCATACAGCAAATGAAACAATCACCAACTCGTATTTGTTGAGGGCAACATTCGATAAATGCCTAATTTTGAGTAATAGACCTGTGAATTGGCCTCCAAGATCTTGTGATTTTATGCATCTTGATTGTTTTCTTCGGGTACACGATAAGTCACTGGTATACACTGATAAACCCAAAACAATCAACGTATTGAATGCCAACATTATTGGTGTTATTGAGGACATAGGGCGACACAAATTCTATCTACCAATAGATAGGTTAAACAATCATCTTTTCAATGTTGACTCTAATTTCGATTAGCATTAGAGGGTTTAGAAGCATGAGGTTGAAGTATAGACAATTTGGACTCCCACTTTTGTGGCTCTTCCGCGAGTTAGTTAGCGTAACCAATAGTGATTTTTTTAAGTATCTAGGATGCACAAAATTCTACTCATGTTTCAACGGAAAACTCTCTCAACTTGGGTCGTTTTCTTTTGCAAACTCTTGAATGGATTCTCACGGGGACATTTGCTGTTTGGGATGTTAAAAACCCCTCAATGACAAGGTTTGAACCGGATTTAAGGCTTTAAGTTTAGCTGTGCCCTCAAGAAGTGTTTAGCGTTCGGATCTACAGTCGAAACACTCAGTGAAACTACCCGTTGTTGACTAGTCAAAGTCTTCAAAAGTGGATATTCGCCCCTAGAATTTTCTAGGTAACTCAAAACACTGTACCTAGTATTTGTGGTCGGTTGTGATGATGGATGAAACTATACAACATGCTTGTGCTTCCCTTGAGGCTCCAAGTCGATAGCCCGCGATGCTTGTACCCAGTCGAACATAGAAAAGGAATTAATCAGCTGAAGGTGACTCTGAATAATATCTTAATTGTATAGTACGTCTAGCCTCAGTTCTATCTGTCATTCTTCATGTTGGATGGTCGAGTTTTATTTGCAAAAACTATTTTTCGAGCATCTTCTTTCTAAGATCAAATCTTCCTCCGAACGAGGAAGATCGATCCTGGATGAGCGTATTAAAATCTGATGGACATATTTCCAGGCACACTCGACAAAGTAAAGTACGAACTGCGCGTTTTCATGAATATTGATGGTACTCTCAACGACCAAACTTTTGAAGGCTTTCTTAAGTCACTTCTTTTGTAGATAACAGCAACGATTTTAAAAAAAGACCCTGATTGCAGATGCTAACTGTGCGCAATAATTGCTGTCGGGGTACGTGGGCTCTTGCGGAACAAGTAGGAGAAAGAGCTCTTTCAATCGTCTCTGAATGGAGAGAAAGCGTTGTCGTCAAGGTGTCAACGGAGAAGACTGTTTCAATGTTGCCGAAGGGCAAATTGAAAACGAGACGTCGGAACCCTTTGATTCACATGAATGCCGTTAGCATTAAGTGTGTGGCTGAGGTCAAGTACTTGGGCATAACGGTGGGTGAGCGCATGAAATTCATGCCTCATTTCAAGCAAATGCGGAAACGCATGTTGTGTGCTGTAGGCCAGGTGAGGCGCATTCTGCGATCTGACTGGGGGCTTAACAGGCTTTCCGTTCGTGTCATATACGACGGTCTTTTAGTTGCCTGTGCAACTTATGGAGCGTCGGTGTGGTACGATACGGCAATGAATGATGATTGCTGCCGTCAGATTTTGGCTTGCCAAAGAGTGGGATTGATTGGTTGCCTACCTGTCTGCCGCACTGTCTCCACAGAGGCAATGCAGGTATTGTTGGGAGTGCCACCTCTCGATCTGGAGGCGATACGTCGTGGTATTGCCTTCAAGATCAGAAAAGGTCTCCCGCTAAACGAGCAAGATTGGGTCTCCCAGAGGGAAGTGGAAGGCCTATCCCGGAGGGAGCGTAAAGCCTTGCTTAACGCATGCGTGATATCTAGATGGCAATCTAGATGGGGGTTATGGCAGGGTTACTTACAGCTTTCTTAGGGATGTGCTGACCATGCAGAAGTTTTCAGAACGGAACTTTAACCTCAGCCTGGGCTTTTTGTTGACCGGGCATGGCTCCCTTAATGCATTTTTGCATAAAAGGGGGCTTAGCGGCTCGGCGAATTGCTCATGTGGTGCTTTCCATGAAGATTGGCTGCACGTTCTTTGCGAGTGCCCAACTTATTCTGAAGTAAGGGACTTGCATGCTATGGGCATCACCTTCAATGGTGAGACTTACGATGTCGGTGGAATTCTAACTGACACCGTATGGTTCGAAAGAGCCTGTAGCTTTGCAAGGGAAGTATTTCTTAGAAGACGCAGTAGAGAGCTAGCGGGTTGATTGAGTAGTATAATTGAGGTAAAGGCCGCCAGTCCTGGGCAGTGAGGTGCCCAACTGGAAGTGACCGCAAGGTTGCGAAGCTCGACCGGAAGCTATATTCTGGTGCCACGGGAGGTCAGGGGCCCCTGGAACTATTGTTTCCAGCCTGACCTAGGAGTTGGCCCCCTTGTGGGAGTATCGTGGTGGCTGTGGTTTACACCCAAAGTCGCCTGCTACGACATGTGCTCATCCGTTTCATTGCTACGGAATCATTGGTCTATTCGATGTGGAGTTGCACTGCAACCGGATGCCATGATCCACAGAATGGCTGAGGTGTTAGATAGGCCTCGACCCTTCACCAAAGGGGAAGTTCGTGCCTTACACACGACTTCGAATCTGGTACTGGTGGTGGTATCTTTATCACCCGAAGGGCGCTGATCAACGCTTTGTTTTGTTATCTTGTGCGAAGACGCACCGTAGGCTTAAGCCTTCACGGCAGGTACCTACGTTAAACACATGTGACATCTGTCGGGGTACGTAGTCGACAGGTCAGCATAGTGTCTCCGTGCGTTGTTGAATATGTGTTGTTCGACTTTCTGTTTAACGCCCTCCAAAGCTCTTACATCTTCGCTCTGGCATATGTAGATAAGATAAGCTACTATCAAGACCTTATGGCGCCCTCTCATGACTTCAAACCTTATCTGAATCCAAAGGTCTTCCTACCCTCGCTTAGGTGACATTACAGTCCGAGATGGACCTGAGCCTCAGCCCGATCTCCAGTTAGCTCGATCTTTCGCAAGCTGACTCCAATTCTGCATTCTAAGGCTGAGGTCCCCTTCTACTTGCTTGCCGCACCTGAATCTCGGTTTTTGACAGTGGATTCGAGGACCTTTCGCGCCGGAGCATTGGAGTCAATCCACTCTACATGACTCAGCATTGTTAGTCGTTGGACCTTCATTCTTCTGGCAAATTTGATGTTACTGTAAAGCCTGAACAGTTCGTCGTTGTTTTCCCTTTTCCACCCGCCGTCTATGCAGGTGGGACAAAAAATTACTTAAACAATTGCATTTGCAAAACACCCAAGAGTACCCTCAACCGTCCATGCCTTTTCGCTATAGAGCAAGACTGGGATTGTTGCGGCTATATAGAGTAACTTTTGTTGTTCGAGAAAATGCTTTGCTAGTGAATTGCCTTCTTAGACCAAAGAAGTAGCGATTGGCAAGAGTTATTCTTCGTTTGATCTCACCACTAGTATCGTTGTCATGAAGCCACACTGATATGGACAAATCAGGTTATTGACGAACGGCTCCAGGCGATCACACAATACCGCAGATAAGACCTTGTACGCGATGTTAGGAAGACTAATGCGTCTCAAGTTGAGGATTGGACAAACAATGTTGAGGTTCCACTCGTCGGGCATACTTTCGTTTGACCATAGTTTACAGATGAATTGGTGTTAACTCCTTACCAAGTCATTGCCTGTCACTTTTAAGAGCTGGAGGATCTACAATCAAACAAATGGCCTATAAACTTGCTAGGTAAGACCGAGGCGAGAGTGTTTAAAGACCCAAACATGCATTTGACAGTGACAATTATATTTCATAAGAGCATAACTGCCAATGTCTCTACAATGGTATGTTGGGATCCTACTATAGACGACTGAAGCAATCCAAGAGCTAATTCAACTCCACTTCTGTGAAAAAATGTAAAAACGACAACACCGACAGGTATGTGGACACAGCATTATGCAGTCCTCCATCAGGTTCGCATTAATTGAGAACTCCACTCTAAAAGTCATCCAAGGTTTTTTGCTTTTCATAAAACAAAAAGTAAAAGGAGAAAAATGAAAAGTTTTCTTCGCGAGCACTATTGTTGCTTCATCCCCCTAATCCCAGACCATCATCCACCCGCAATCCATTCGGTTGCAGAAATTTAAAGCTAAAGTCATTCACAGCTTCACCGTGTCATTAATAACGTTACACCGTCCACCGTCCACAGTCCACCGTCCACCGTCCACCGTCTTACCAATGCGATCGACTTTGTCTGGCTAATAATGGTCCCGGTTCCACAAGAGTCGGAAGTAAGTGGCTCTTTGTTGGCCCAAACTTACCACTGCTGGTCTTGGTCTGTCCATTGTTGTAATTATTGGAAGCTTCCTTTCTTCGAAATCATCTTCCACTGAGAAGAATTTCACCAACAAATGATGCGATCGGGGGAAGGTAGGTACGAGTACATGGTATATCCACGTACCTACCCTTAAGGCAAAGTCATGGTTCATGATTTAAATTAATGGTCGTGTATGCTCCAAACAGAAGGAAGGGTAGTAATAAATGAAAGGCAAAATCACTATTTTTTATTCTCGTATTCTACTTTCCCACTCGTTATCCTCCTAAATTCCCTTTTCGCAGGACTCTTTTGGAAAAAAAAACACTTTTTCTGAAAACAAAACTTTTTTTCTTTTTTTTTTCTTTTTTTAGTTCTGTTTGCCGTCAGCTGGGAGGAATGGTGGACCTACGATGGAATTTCAGGTGAGTAACTAATAGAACTCTTTGTAGCAGTGCAAGTCTTGGTAAATCGTGAATTCTTGAATAGTGAATGGCGAATGGTGAATGGTGAATGGTGAATCCTTGTGCTCACGAGTGTCAAATAAATCGCTCACTTGTCTACCTCCAGAAGAAATACCGAAAATTGTTCTTTAGAGGGGAACGACGAAGGGGAAGGTTTTAGAAAGGAAGAAGAAGGATATCTTGTGAACTTCAAGAAGCTGTAGTGAAGGCGACGGCGGCGTTGTAAAAATCTTGCAAGTGCACGTCTACCGATTTTTTTTTCTCTTCTTCTGTAGGTCCTTCTTTTGTAGATTCCACTTTTGTAGTCCTTCTGTGTGCACCTTTTTAACTGTGTGATCCTTCTGTTTGAGGAAGGAAGCTCAACATAAAAAGAAATCTTCCACCTTTTGCGATTAGCTGTACAAGCGCCATTCGCACACAATCTATCTCTAGCTCGCGATAGTCGTTTGTTATTACCCAGGGATAGGAAAAAGATGTGCCGAGGTAGACATAGAAAAACTATCTGAAAAGAGGAGACATGAAAAAGGGAAGAAGAAAAAAAAAACATAAAAGGACTCTCTAGTCGAAGAGCACCTTTGTGTTTAGGAGGTAAATCCAGCAAGAACAACAACATCCATTCGAGGAGCATCCTCTTGGTTGTGAGCACGAGGGGATTAATATCTCTTTGTGTTGTTGCTCGGCATAATGAATGGATGCAAGAGGACGTGATAGTACGAACTATTGCAACAACATGCTTAAGTGCATTCAGGGGATGGAGAAAAATGGTTAAAGATGCCTTCTACTTGCTAGCACAGCTAACACACACTTTAATAACATTTATCGTGTATTGCACACTGATTATGCGTCAAAGTCAACTATTCCAAAACTCAACTACGTATACACAAGTAAAGATAAGGATATGCGGATATGGCTACGGCTACAGACACAACACTCAACTTTTACTAGAGTACGAGTACTCGTAGATGCAGGGAAAACTGTTTAGTTTAACACTTCAATCCTATTTCCAGAGATTCACTTTCGACATGATGATAAGTTCGAGTTACAGTGGGGTTGGGGGCATCGTATCGATTCTGAAGTGATTGGGGTCGAGAGATCGGAAAGCAGTCGCAATTTAGCTTCAATGGTTCGTTGGCCGGAATTAGGGAATTGACTACGTGCCATATCAGTTTATCTATGTACGAGAGTTGTTTCGTTTGTAGCATGAGTATGTTAACAAGATGACTATTATCCTATTATTGGAAGTTTTCTTCCTTTTTTTTTTTTCATTTCATGCTGAACAGTGAATAATGAATAGTGAATCTTTTTTGATAGCTTTGCCAGCTAGAATCGATGGCGGGAGATACGGAAATTTGTTTGTTGGCAAAAAATGTCAGCACGTCATAAATTTGTTTGTCGGAGAGTGATTCGTAAGTCGACGTACGTATGAGAGTCGTCCCAGGAACTTCATTAGATCGTGCTTATCATGGAATCAGCGAATCGTCTAGCTTTTCAAGTCAAACGGTGCAAACGATTTACTGAGATAGATGCACTTATTGCATATGGTGTGGGTCAATTTCTTCCAAGCGCCCGGAAAAAGCATTCTGGACAACGGACGACATTTGTAATTGTTCTATAAAACTACTTGGGTAGTAAGAATTTGACAGCAGCACCTTTTATTGGCAAGGAGATTTCATCATCATCAGAAATGTCAATTCGATTCAATTAAGTGTTCTTTCTCAAACTATTCGTTGAATATACGTCCACCCCAAGACAACTTCTTCCCGCAAAACTCTAATTTTCAGATAGTAATCGAGAAAGGAATACTTGAAGAGGATCAGGGTGCATCTTGGCTCATGAAAACTGGTTATGACTAAGTTAGCAGTTCAAACTATCAAAGGCACTTCTAAAATCAGTGAAAATTCCTATTTCTGATGTTTTTGTTCTGGGAAGGGTCTTAACGAAAACCTCGCATGACAAGACATAGGCTCAGCCATGCGTTCCAAAACCCTTTCGACCCATCATCCCCTAGAGGACTTTTCTAAGCCCTGGGAGGGGACTAAGACCAGGATGAGATCGAAGTTTGGACCAGATTTGATCGAGAGATTACATAGGAAAGACAACAACACCCACCCTCTTCTAGTCCACATGAAAATAGCCCTCGTAATTTGCCTGTATCATTACATGGAATATTTAGATATACAAGACAACCACTACCTAGTAGAAGCGACATCTATGAGGCCCCTAGTGAAAGGATCAAGATGGAAAGTCAGTAAGGACTACACCCAGAGTAACCACCAGGCCATCCTATTTGAAGTGCAAACAAGGAGAGCAACCAAGAAGCGCCTTCCAAAGAAGACACAACGAATGGGGTGGAAAATAAACACATTGGACGAAAACACTTTTTTCCTGATTTTTGGAGAATCCAAAATAAACCCAGGAGCAGCAAACACAATGGCGGCGGAGGTTACTAAAACAGTATCTAGGGCTTGCGACGCATCTATAGTACGGAAAACGCCAACAAACCGCCGGCCACCAGTATACTGGTGGAACCAAGTGATAACAGAGCTACGCAGCTAGTGCCATAGAGCTAGAAGACTATGCCAGCCCTCCAAAAAGGATTTACAGGTGCAATACAAAGATAGGCATAGGGACCTTAAATTAGCCATTCGGAGAAGCAAAAACAACAGCCTTAGAGAACTCTGCGAGGAAGCAGATGTTAATCCCTACAGGACGGTCATGGCAAAACTAAAGGGCTCTAGGGCACCCCTTCCCCTTTGCTAATGCAAAAAATAGTGTCGGGATTATTTCCGCAGCAAGCACCAACTGAGCATATAGAACCATCGCAGGAAGTAGTTACTCAAGCGGAACTTCTGGATGTATGCAAACGATTTAGCAATAATAAATCCCCTGGATTGGACGGCATACCAAATAAGGTCCTTAAGCTAGCAGAAGCATTCGTGGAAATGTATAACAAGTGTTTAACAGAAGGGGTTTTCCAGACCAATGGAAAAAACAACGTCCTGTGCTGCTGCCCAAAGGTAATAAACTACCAGATGAGCTCTCGTCATATCGTCACATATGCTTACTAGACACGATGGGTAAAATGCTGAAGCGAAATATATGCAACTGATTGGAGGTGTCAATTGATGAAGCCGGAGGTCTCTTAAACCAGCAGTATGGTTTTAGAAAGGCTCGCTCTACTGTCCTTACATAATAAAAATTATGCTAAGTTACTTCGACAATCGGTTCCTACTATACGATACCGACGATGGAGTAAGGCAGTACTACATATCTGGCGGAGTTCCACAAGGATCGGTACTAGGACCTCTCTTATGGAACATTATGTACAACAGGGTTCTAAGACTTGGAATCCCGACTGAGGCTAAAATCATTGGCTTTGCAGATGATATTGCAATCGTTGTGGCGGCGAAACACCTAGAGGAGATAGAAGATATCGGAAATGAATGTATTCGAAAAGTTAGACGGTGGATGGCAACAGTTGGGTTAGAGCTGGCAGAACATAAAACGGAAGCAGTTCTGGTAACCAGTCGCAAGGAAAGAGAGACAATCACCATCAGGGTGGGCGATCACGATATAACATCAAAACCGGTTATCAGATACATAGGTATGATGATCGATGCTAGACTCACTTACAAGGAACACCTTAAAAGCTTCAAAGGACGTACGATGACGTAAGATATCAAGCTGGGAGAAAAGCAGCGCAGTACAAGTGCGTGGCAAGAGAGATGGAACCAGTCTACAAAGGGGAGATGAACCTACCGACTAATACCCGATATTCGTAAATGGGTAGAACGTAACTACGGAGGTAGATTTTTACTTAAGTCAGCTCCTAACTGGACATGGCTGCTTACAATCATATCTATACAGATTGGGTCTAAGGGAATCTCCCTTCTGCTTAAACTGCGAAGCGGCTAGGGAAGATGCATAGCATGTATTTTTCCAGTGCCCACACTTCAGAACAGAGCGCAGAGAACTAGAGAAGAAAATTGGAGAGATACCAACTCCTGAAAACATTGTGATATGGCTAACATCGATGGGATGCGGGGAAACAGGCAGCGGCAAAAATGATGAAGGAACTCCGACGGTTGGAAAGCGTCAGAGAGCGCATTAATGAAAATCTAACCCAGACAAGAACAGTAAATACTATACACAATGTTGAACCAGCAAACGGAGAAATAAGGGCATTAAGTGCTTACCAGCCCCGCGAAGTAGTACTTAACAGCAGTTCCGAGGAGAGAGTGGTAGAAGAGTGCTAGGAGTGGGTTAGTACATAGGCGCATCCCCGAAATCGAGTACTTGGGGTTTGCGAATCGTTCATGCTGATATCCCGGGCTATTAGTATCGGGCGGATTCGAAGACTCTTCGGACCGGAGCATTGTTGTCCATGTGCTATACATGACCCAGTCATCTAAATCGTTTGATCTTCACTCTTCTGGCTGGATCGATGTCACTATACAGTCCATACAGTTTGCCGTTGTATCTCCTCTTCCACTCATCGTCTATGCAGACGGAACCGAAGATCACTCGAGGAATTTTATTCTCAATGTATCCAATAGCACCCTCATCTATTTTTGGCGATGTCCATGGCTCTGATTATGATGGTAGCAGCCTATGATGGCAGCAAGGCCAAACAATTTTGATTTTGCATGCGCAATGCTAGGATCCATAAGAGACCGTGCAGCAGATATTATATCAATCGAAGTTGCTGCCACCAAAGAATGTTTTTACTAGCCCCTTAACAAGACATAGGTATGGGTAATGTCAGAAGTATGACGTAAAACGCAAACGCAACGCAATTTCAACGCCAGGATAGCATAGGAGAACATCTTTAGTTAGACAGTTGTTGTGCATAGTCTACACGACACCAAGTCTTGCAACGGACTTTGACTAGAAAAGCTGCAATCCAAGAGACTACCAGAATCTTCGTCGGACGCGTATCCCGAAATCTCTCAACAAGTTCTATAGCACCAGCCTCAGGTACCGAAGACCAATGGAATCGCTGTCAATATGCCATCATAGACGCTGCAACTTATGAAATTCCTGCTTTGACTAAGAATCCTGGCATGCATATGCAGTTAAACACGAAGCGATTTTGCAGCAGCTCGTAATAGGGTGATCCGTAGCACTAGGTTTCCAAAGCTAAGGATCCACACGGCAACCTGGTGCTCCGCAGACAGTCGAATCGCCAACCAAATCGAACATGTGCTAATCGATGCGAGGCAAACATCCAACATCCTCGACGTGCACACATTCCGAGGGGTAAACGTCGATTCTGACCATTTTCTTGTCGCGGCTAAATTCAAAGCTCAACTGTCCAACGAGAAGAAGCTGCGAACCACCCAGAAGAAGAAATTCGAAGTTGGACGCCTTAGCACACCTGGAGTAGGCAGAGTCTACAGGGAGCGCCTGACTATGAGACTCTCCTCTGTGCACTCACCTACCACAAACGCCAGCAATCAGTTGTGCCAGTATCGCGACATCTTAGCCTAAACCACTGTAGGGTACCAGCCACCCCACAGAAAGAGTCCGTGGTATGGTGATGAATGTATGTACAGGTAAAGGCGACAGAAGAAGCACACAAGAAAACGCTGCAGCGCAAAACAAGGGCAGCGAGAGAAGAATATCGAGCCAAGAGAAGGGAGGAAAAGAAAATCCTGCGTTGAAAGAAGAGGGCTTACGTAGCTTCCCAGCTCAAGAAGATCGAAGAGTCGTGCGTAATAACATCCGGGGGTTTTATAAAAAAAAAAGCCAAGCAACTGGCTGCTGGCTACAAAACCGGAACGCAGGCTCTTCGAGACAGCGAAGGAAATATAGTCACAGAAGGGCAGGAAATAGAAGATGTGTTTAAGCAGCATTTCCAGCAGCTGCTTAGTGGGCATCATATAGTGCAGTTTGGAAGTATTTCCTCCGAACTACTTCAAACATGCACCGGATTTCGGCAAGGAGATGCGATATCATGCGACTTCTTCAATCATGTGCTGGAGCAGATAGTGCGCGGGGCAGGTGTCAACACGGAAGGCACTATCCTCAACAGGTCCGTTCAGCTGCTGGGGTATACGGACGATATTGACATCATCGGTCGCTCTCTGCTTGCCGTGATAGAGGCATTCAAGGCGATTGAAAAACAGGCGAAATCCGCTAGCCTTAAAGTAAATGAGGACAAGACGAAGTACATGCTATCAACAAAACGTCACTATTGATAGCAAGAATTTCGAAAGTAGTTAGGGAGTTCACCTACCTCGGAGTAAACATGAACTCCACGAATGACACTCTTGTGGAGATCCAGCGAAGAATTACCCTAGGAAACTAAGGAAGCTACTTCGGCTTTGCCAAACAATTGGGTTCAAAACTCTTAACTCGAAGGACGAAATGTGTACTCTACCAAACCCTTATCCTGCCAATTCTGCTTTATGGCGCCGAGTGCTGGACGATAAGCAAGAAGGGAGAACCGATACTAGGTTACTTCGAAAGAAAAATATTGTACTTCGGTGGATTTTTGGTCCTGTGTGCGAGAAGGGGGAATGGAAGATACAACCGCGCACTATATGAGCTGTACCAAGATATGGATGTAGTCCAAAAAGTCAAAGCAGATCGACTACATTGGCTCGACCACATCGAGCGAATTCAAAATAATGACCTTCGAATCCCAGCCCCCAGGTTCGAGAAGACAAGGGAGACCGAAACTCCATTTCAAAGACCAAGTCATCGCGGATGCCAGAGTGCTTGGTCTCGAAAACTGGAAGCAGCGTGCTCGGCATCGTAGAGGATGGAAGGCTGCAGTTTCTCAGGCAGAGGCTGAGACGGGTCGGGAGCCCGTTAAGTAAGTAAGTAAGTATAGAGCGGTGCTGCAGCAAGTGGCACTCGTGGACTCTACCATAAAAAAAAAAAAAATAGTATCTACATCCCAAGAAGAAGAAACAGCAGCACGAGGAGCACGCTATCGGAGATATTTTGCCAACTTGTACTTCAGACAACATACAGAAGCTATACCGACACTAAAAGACAACGTTTCAAAGCAAGATGACCCAAGGTGATACTCTACTTTCTACCAACATCCCAAATTCTGATCTGATGTAGTTTTGAATGAGCCCACAATCACGATTATGCAACGGAAAACTACGAGCCAATGGTGACAGTTTGAAATCAGTCTTTCGAAGAGCTCAGATAATAATTATATACATGTATAGTTTGCTCTACTCGTACTTGAAGTGACATCGTATCATCGTATCATCGTAGTGTTGGTTTATCACATCCGTTTTCCCCACTTTCCATATCATTCCCATTATAGTCTGATGAGACTGTGAAAGCTAGAGGTATGTATGTCCTTTGATCGCTTAAGTTTGATACTCAAAAATAGATGACAACCAGCACCATGCCACCTCACCATTTCTTATGGTCTACAAAATTTTACTAGATACGAGTACAGGTAAACTGACATTTTTCCATTTGTTTTTGTTTACAGGTCCAGCATTTTGGGGTCTAATCAATCCGGAATGGTCGCTGTGCAATAAAGGACGCAGACAATCTCCTGTTAACCTAGAGCCTCAACGATTACTTTTCGATCCTAATTTAAGACCTTTACACGTCGATAAGCATAGAGTGAGTACATATAGTATATCCTGAGAAGTAATATCCTCAGTTTAACACACCTCAAATCCTTATATCCGCAGATAAGTGGCTTAATATCAAACACCGGACACAGTGTCATCTTCACAGCGGGCAATGAAACCGTGGCGAACTATGATGGCTCCCAAATGCCAGTCAACATTACCGGTGGTCCATTATCGTATCGATATCGATTCCATGAAATCCACATACACTACGGTCTTCATGACCAATTTGGTTCAGAGCACAGTGTCGAAGGATACACATTTCCAGCTGAGGTAAGCAACAATTCTATCGTATCATACATATGTATGTGTTTTGTGTGTGTTGTAAGGAAGAAAATTAAAAATGCAAATCCTGTCAAAGTTCATTGTTTTCCTTGTTCCACTTTATAGCTTCATTGAAGTTGATACAAATACGAGTACTAAACCTCCACATGACATTGAACGATTTGTCCCTTTTCGAAACATAAAAATGAAGAATTTCATCCTTCTGGGCATCTATTCAGGACAACAACATTTATATGGTCCAAA
This sequence comes from Volucella inflata, assembly GCA_928272305.1. Taxonomy (NCBI): domain Eukaryota; kingdom Metazoa; phylum Arthropoda; class Insecta; order Diptera; family Syrphidae; genus Volucella; species Volucella inflata. The sequence continues at coordinate 105,179,750 of OV743719.1, forward strand.
TGGTGTGGCACTCTATTTTTATGACTTAAACAATGGCCAGTGTATGTTTAAAGGGCAAACGACGAACTATCGAACTACAAAGTTCTGATCGATAATAATCAAGAGGAAGCAGCCCGAATCGATTTATCCCTTTAGGGGTGCGAGTAGGTTGTACGAATTCTTGTGTACAATAGTTGAATCCGTAGGTAGATGGTGAATTAATTCACTTTGTGTGTCCGCTTAATTAATCATGAGGTTGAATTTTGGGGAAGAAGCCAAGGAGTTTACTCATTTGGAATTCATTGGCTCGCTCGTCGAGAAATGTGTCTTCCTCCAATCAGTCCTTGACATTCTACTAGAATGGATGAATGGCTGCGAAGTTAGAAAGGAAAGGACGCGATGGTCGTGTGAATGAATTGCTGGCATTCTTGGTGTCAGTTTTGAGGACGAATAATTGTCTGCGGCAGCCAGAAATCTGTTTGGAGATTTCAATTAATTTTCGTCAACATTGAGGTTAGAACGAGTGCCGAGGATGTCCTCATATAAGAATATTAAACAGATTCGCATTTTTCTTTTATTTTTCTGCACGAAAGGCAACACAATGACTTAGTTCAAGTGGAACACACTACATAGTGTGTGTTGATGACAATTTTTACATGATGTCGAGTATGTAGACGTGAGTTGTGAGACTCGTATTCGCAGGGATGAGGATGAATTTTCCAGCTGTTTTCATTGCCTGTATATGAAGCGGTGAGATGTGATTGAATGGTTTGTGGTCTTTGAAAGAAATTGGGTTATAAATGTCATTTAACGGTATCACACTGAGAATGTGCATGAAAAATTGGGACATGTCACGACGATAAAATACGTGCGGTTGACATTAACGAATCATTCCACGAGATTAATTGCCTGTGGAAGCACATTCAAAAGCACTGAAGTTAGAAATATGCTGTTCCCTTCGTCAGGAGATGTACGGGGGATTTATGATTATTTTTTTCTCATTTTCTAATACAAACTCGTAATATTGCAACTTTATTGGGAAGTTTTATGTTTCTTGCAAGAATTGGAAAGGTACAAAGTTGCTTTCAATCTCGTATACCAGGATGTGAGCATTGTCATCAGATTCAAAAGATATCTTTGTTGATACGATCCAGATTCCAGTTTTGTGGTGCAGCAAATGCTTATTTATGACTAAGGCAATTCTAATGCATGTTTCGGATTCTATGAGTCTTCCCTTTAAATTCATAGGAGATCTTATTTCTCGTAGTCTCATCGTTGGCTGGGATATACACAAGACAATGTGAATTCAGAGAATCCTTGAATTTTTGAGCAAGTGTGGAAGGATGGCAACGATTAGTATAAGGCCTCGTAGAAGTAGCATCTTCCGACAGGTGCTGGTTCCCTAAATGACGAGAATGAGCCTCTGCAGCCGAACATCTTGCATCTCTGCTAATAAGTCCTACTTCTTCACGCCTCCCCGTGGCGCCATCTGGGAATCTCATTAGAGATTGCGAAGTGAAGAGGGCAAATGGCGAGTTTCCTGCGCCATAAATCAGGGTTAGTGTCGGAACAACAAAACAAGACCTTATCCGGGCTACTCCGACATATTTGGAGCTCAGGCCGGTAGGGATTTCCAGGACTTAGTCAGGGTCTTGGAAAAGAGATGGTGGCGGACGAACCCTATATGGGCCAACGGCAGCGCTCACATCCCGGAACGGGTTACTGGCTTCGGTGTAACGTCAGACGGCTACAATCGCAGGAGATCGCCAAGCCTTTTCCGATCGAGTGTCTCTTAATCTCTTAAGAGGTCCAATGCCGCCAGCATCAAGCATCGAAGACCATTGGAAACACTGCCAAAACGACATCAGAGATGCCGCTTCTGATGTGCTGGGTTTCACTCGTCCACCACAACGAAACCCCTGGTCCGCCGTAGTGTGTGAACGCCTGAAGCCGTTCGTCAACAACCTGATAGGTCCATATCAGTGTGGCTTCAGGCCAGGAAAGTCCACCATCGATATTCATACTACGGCAGATCTTGGAGAAGACCCATAAGCCAGATCGATACCCACCACCTATTCATCGATTTTAAGGCCGCGTATGACAGCATCTATAGAGACGAGCTATATAGAGCAATGTCTAGTTTTGGCATCCCTGCCAAACTCGTCCGTCTGTGCAGGATGACGATGGAGAATGCACGCTACTCCATCAAGGTCGGTAAAGATCTCACCGAGACCTTTGATGCCCAGAAAGGATTTAGACAAGGCGATGCGCTGTCATGCGATTTTTTCAACATCGTACTTGAAAGAATAGTGCAAAACTCACGACCAAACACAAGAGGCACTATCTTTCAAAAGTCCGTCCAACTACTCGCATACGCCGACGATATTGCCATAATCGGGAGAAAGCAGCGTGATGTCAGTGGCGCTTTCGCGAGTATTGAGACGGATGCGGCGAAAATGGGTTTAGCGGTCAATGAGGGCAAGACCAAGTATATGCTGTCAAGCAAAAAGGACAACCAACACCGACGTCTCGGACAGAACGTCACTCTCGACAGATATAACTTTGAGGTAGTTAAGGGCTTTGTCTACCTAGGCTCCGCTATAAATACAGACAACGACACCACCGCTGAGATCAAGCGGAGAATAACTCTTGCCAACCGCTGTTTCTTTGGGTTAAGAAGGCAATTGAGTAGCAAAGCCCTCTCTCGGACAAACAAAATTCACCCTTTATAAGACCTTAATAATCCCGTTCCTGCTCTATGGCGCAGAGGCATGGACATTATCAAAAATGGATGAGAGTGTTCTTGGTTGCTTCGAGAGAAAAATTCTTCGGGCGATCTTCGGTCCCTTCTGCATTGACGGTGAGTGGAGGAGGAGATACAACGACGAACTGTATGGACTGTACAGCGACATGGACCTAGCCAGAAGAGTGAAGATCCAAAGACTGAGATGGCTGGGTCATGTAGAGCGCATGGACACCAATGCTCCGGTCCGAAAAGTCTTCGAATCCGCCCCCGAGGGACAGCGCAGTAGAGGAAGGCCAAGACTCAGGTGGCGCACGCAAGTGGAAGAGGACCTCAGCCAACTTAGCGTGCGAAACTGGAGGCAGCTAGCCAGGGATCGAGCTGGCTGGAGAAGCTTGTTGACTGAGTCCCAGGTCCACCCCGGACTGTAGCGCCACCTAAAGTAAGTAAGTAAGTAAGGCAGGGTTTTCATTTTGAGAGTCCGATTAAGTGTACTTACTGAGGCTTCCGCTAAAGGTAGTATTCTAAATGTTAGAACGCATGGTATGCCATTTTAAATTGCAAGGTTTGGCAATATAATTAGAACACTAAATGGCTGTTTATTGTTTTTTTTTTTTTTTTAAATTTCACAAGCTTTCGAAGCAAGGAATGGATGCGGTGCAGTGATAAGGGGTCTACAGCATCAAAACCACCCAAGTCAACGTCGAGTACCTGCAGACTGCTGAGAGTGCAAGCAGAATATTTACTGTAGTAGCAGTGCCCCACGATGTATTCATCACCTTCACAGCGTTCACTTCCGTCCACACTCATGTAATGCCACGTCATGACGCCAGTAAACAGCCCGCAGTTTACATCGGAAAACATTTGTTTGGCCCGTAGGCTACCTGCAACACCGTTCCATCTGCAGCACAAAACCCAACTACCAATCGAAGCTATAACTGAGGACGCAGCCACACTTAACGTAGGCCTGAAACAATCGCCCCTGTGCCTTGCCTGGCAACTTTATAGGGAATTTCATTTCTCATGATCCCACTGTGAAACAGGACAAGACAAGACAAGACTCAGAAAATCATGCCTTCCAACTGCATTCATCGTAGTAAAGCTCTAAGCACAGCTTCAGATGTAAATACTCCGCCCCTCCACCGCTTCTTCATAACATATTACGTTCGTTACTGCTTAAAAGACTGATGAAAGTTAGGGAAAAAAATTAAATATAACGTTGCGGTCCTCCAGAAAGGCACGTGCGTCACATTCTATATCGGCTGTGGACCAATCCGTGAGGACTTCACTGCATTACTTTTCTGGATAAGATTCTGGGCAAAGCTTGTGGATTTGATTTGAATTTGAGAGTACAGCACATGATACGAATATCAAGGGGAATGAGAACCATTATAACATCTGGAAAGGAGCCAGGCGTTGTGAGGCAAGCCCGCCCAAAGCCGAAGCACAGCGTTCCTTGGAGACTGGTAGAAGCGCCAATAATACATTTTTATGAGAGCTTATTCCACCAGAGAAAGGAAGCACAAAATACAATCTTCCCTATCTTAGCTATATGGTTCAAAGAATTGTTCTCTGTGAAGGACTCCATGCCTCGGGGATAGCACTGCCAGAGGCCCGACTGTTGTTAGAAGTGTTCGACGTATCATTTTCGGACCATAGAACTTGATTAAGTAAGGTGATGACCAAATACCTGGCTTTTTGATCTTGATAACCTGAAAGTCTATTTCTAAGAAGCCAATTGTACACCAGCAGATAGTACAACTATATACATCATCCGCATATGCGCGTGCATAGACTTCAGGACTATGGCAAAAGAACGCCGCTTAACTGTCAACCCTATTTACCTCTGGCATCACATGTTGGGGACTTCTTATATACTCCTGCTGTGATCTTAGTTTTAAGCGACCTATTTAGAAGTTTTCTGCTTTCTTTACAAAGTCGCTGCAGCTCCGAGATCCACCAGGGAATAGATGCTCTGCAGGGTTGCTTACTAGTTGGAGATGCCAAAGTATGGTTTAGAACTTTCTCTAGTATTGATCTTAAGGAGAGTTGAACTTGCAGTGTTCCTCTGTTTATTGTGTCCAGTTGATTTTCAACGGATTCCTTTTCTTCAATGAAGTCGAGTTGCATCCGATATACTTATAGTCTGACATGATGGTCTCCGATAGTACTTTTCAACTGGCGATTTCCTTGCACACCTGACTCTCGTAACAAAATTTAGCTGAAAGCCAACATTGTTTACGACCAGACCAGAAGACAGTGTGAAATCCATGAGATGATTGCCTCTTACGTTGCATTTCCCATTGTCGCGAAAGTCTTCTGAATTAAAGAATCGCAGCATATGAAAAGTCCCATCTTCCTGGAATGAGTTCGGCTACCGCAAACCACTTAAGGATTTCTGCTGTTCCTTTGGAAACTCCACCATAAGAGTATCCATCTGGCCATATTACCTTAACTCAAATGATTTAGATTAATTCAAACAGAATTTAACCAACCCTAACATCTGTTGTCGCCTTTAAATCTTTTCACGGACTTCCACATTAACATATTTCTAAGTCTATTCCGTGGTTACTCTTAGCTTCCAGGCATAACACACCATATAGATACGAGTACAATATCACTTTTAATCTTCTGCATTCCCCTCGCAATTTCACTTACCATAAACACTAACTGTATCTGCATAAATGATTCACAGTGTCCATACTCGCATTAACTCAAGTCTTGGATTATCCTCTTCTAGCTGGGGCATTCAACACGGCTCATATGACAACAAAGCCAACCAAGTTAAGCCTAATTCAGAGAATGTCCCATCAGAATAACTCTCCATTGCATGTGACCCATAAAATTTAATTACAAAACTTCGAATTGTAATTACCGTCATTTACGAGTAAGCCGAAGGATCCAAACACAATTCGTATCTATTCGTAGCACCTAATTTGTTGTAATTTTCCATCAACTTCGACTCATCTACAGATTCGAAAATCGAAACTGAATGTTTTGTGTCCCAATTGTAAGTGCAGTCCAATGACTCCAAGTGTTTTATGTCGCTAACATATGCATGGACCCATGGACCAATGGAACGATCCTTTAACCCATTAATGCGTGTCAAAATTGATGTATGGCTAGGCGTATCAACCTACCGCTGAGGTACCCCCAGGTCTGACAACTTAAATAACGCTTCATCGACTAAACTGACTGCTGGTCAATCCATAATTGCGTTCAATTTACAAAATCGAATATCGGACTCTATTCATGCGTTCCTAATTGTTGCCCATCGTTTAGAATAGATGGACGGCATCGAGTATTTAACATGACTGCTGCTGCTGCTGCCTGTTTCTGCTCATGTTGCCTGCATCTACAATCAATTTTACCCCGGAATATACCCTTTTCATGATGTGTTTTTGAAAATTTGTAACACCCATTCGTATAGGAGGGGGAGAATCACGGGTTTGACTCATCCCAACATACGAATATGTACTCATACATAGGTGGTGGGCGTTTTGGCACTCTGGTATTCTGTCGATTTAACCATTTCAAAGGACGAATTTCATTATGTTTAGCAAATATATTTATCCGCCAGCTTATAAGCACACAAAAACCTACATAGATACATACGAGTACTCGTAGTAGGATGGATATAGTATATTGTCGTCAACGTGCGTCGCCGTCGTAACAAATCGGTGGCAATTTGCACGACACGATTAATTTGTGTGTTCTGTTGTCCTGTGTATCTGTATGTCCGTATCTCAGTGTATGCTTGTGCGTGATACGTGATTGTCTGGGGACTTAAATCCAGGGCTAAGAGCAGATGCCATACCTACTCACCCGAAAGTGTTACAATTGCTGTTTGCTGCTGAGACACGGAGCCCCTAATCCTTTGCAAATACGCACACAGTTCTGTTTGCAGTTGCTCCATGTTTCATCATTATGATCGAGCACAAAGTCTGTGCACTAGTGTGTTGGGGATGAGGTTGTGTGGCCTGAAAGGAAGTCCTTTGTAGACATTTTGAGAGGGGTAATTGATCGGATTAGACAACTGTAGACTTTGTAAAGCTCTATTTCCGTTCAATTGTCTCGATATCGTTGTGGAATGTGATTCTCTGGCCAAATTAACCGAAGGACAAATTGTAAAGACGTTTCGTGTAATAAGATCGAAACAGCATTCAAGGTAAGAGCAGAATACAAATAAGAAGAACTCAGTCTTCCTTCGAAATCATAATTACATAAAAATATTTACTTGCATCTGCAATGAATGGAATAAAATGGTTCTCTTGCAATTGGAAGGAGCTTTGGTCGATAGGTAACCAAAAGTGCAGTAAAAATGTGGAAATGTATTCCACAAGACAATTTACCATTAACTCTGTATCATTTGCCTCAAAGAGGATGAATATTTTAGCCCAGAAGTCCACAAAAGAATCCTGCTTAGCTTATCAGGAAAACTCAAGGAAACGTAAAATGATTTTTTTTTAGTTTCAGAATTTATTACGAATGCAGGATATACTGTGAACCTTTACAGACATTTCTGCGAAACAGAGTGAACGAGAAATTTCTACAAAAATACAATTTTTTATCTGGAAGAGGACTCTTAAACATATCTACTGTGGTGGCCCTTCTATTCAACAAGCCTTCTGAGCTAACGGACTTTTTTTAGGTGGCGCTTAAGTTTAGGATGGACCTGGGACTTAGCCAACAAGCGTCTTCAGCCAGCTCAAAATTTCGCTAGCTGCTTCCAGTGTCAGACTCTAATTTGACTGAGGTCCCCTTCAAAGTGAGCTTCGAAATATTGAAAAGCTTGAGATTCCTCGATGCTACCTTGCGTTGAATCCAGACTTTTGAGAGGTTAGTCTAATCATGATCGTTGTCGCTTCTGAGCAAGCGTTCCCTGCAGTGGGATATCTGCGTTTTGAGCTGAATAATAAGATCGAAGTGGTGTTGGTGATGGCCAAAACGAAGGTAGCTCCTGTAAAGATGTTGTCCGTTCTTAGGCTGGGATTGCAAAATGTCGTACTTGGTGTTAGATTAGGCGAGACGATTAAGAGTGCCCATTTTATCAGCATTCAACGATGTCCTTATTTGTCAGATTCAAGGACCGTGTTGTCTTGGATAAATTCCATCCTTTGTTGGAGTTCGAGTTGGCGAAATCGTAGACTCTTCTAGTCCTTCGCAATGGTTTCACATTAGATCCAAAGACAACGTCGCAGACGACGCTACCAAATGGAAAGATCTCTCAGTTGGAAATACAGAGTCAAGATGGTTCAAGGTCCCTGGTTTTCTTACAACTTCCTTTGATGCGTGGCCTATGACATGAAGTATAACCCAAAGCATAACAACGGTCTCCGAACATCGTGAGCAATTAAGGGTTTGCTTACACAGTAAGCAGTTTTCAGTACTCTTCAGCGTTTCGGGAGAGATTAAGCCAAGATTTCGAGCAGGATGGTCTTCTTCTGTCCGTGTCATAGCGCTTGCTCTACAAGTTTGAGATATTTTGAAAAAAAAAACAAAACCCTTGAGAAGTTTCCCTTCATTATTCCAGCTGAGTACGTCAGAGCAGAGATTTGGCTATTTAGAAAAATTCAAGCACACGCCTTTCCGAAAGACCTAGCAGCGCTTTCAGCAAAAAAAACAAACAATTAATGATTCAAGCAAGATTTCAAACTTTTCACCATTTCACGTGGACAGAAAGCATTAGTTTCTTACGCGGCGCGCAACCCAGCCTAAAAGTCATCCTTTGGTCGATTTGTTCATCAGTCATTTTCACGTAAGGAACCTGCATGTTGGAACGGCATCAACTATTTCTGCAGTCAGAGAACATATGCATCAGAACCGCTGTGGCAAGAGTCATTTCAAGGTGCAATAAATGCAAACTTTTAAAAGCTAATCCGAGTAGATTGCTTCGGACCCATGGTGGTTAAATATGGCAGAGGAACCGTTAAGCGCTTCGGTATAATTTTAACCTGTTTAACATTTAGAGCCGTGCAAATAGAGCTTTTAAATGATCTAAGTATGGATCAATGCACTATGGCTATCCGTTGTTTCGTTATAAGTCGAGTTTTTACTCGTTATTTTTATAGCGACAACGGCCTGAACTTTGTCGGAGCGAAGAACAAAATTTAGAAAGATGTGAAAGAAATGCAGGCGGCTCTTGGTGATTATGCGGCAAGATACGAAGACATCCCTTGGAGATTTATACCGGCTTATTTTTTGTGGATGGGTGGGGCCTGGGAACGATTAATACAATGCATTAAATGCAGTATTGTTTTCATCCTCAAAGGAGTTATTTCTCGGAAAGATATGTTACTTAATGCGCTTTCAGAAGCTCAAGGCCAGCTCAATATGCGCCCACTGACGCACATCCCTGTAGATGCTGAAGATCCGAGACCACTTTACCCCAACTCAATGCTATTTGGTGAAGATGTTCGAGATGTGACTGCTCCAGGAATCTTTGGAGAAAACGATGCATTCAACAAGCTGTACAGTCGATGAGCTCAGCTCAACATTTGAGTAAACAGTCCATCAAACGTTGGTATGCTAAATATCTCCCTGAGATCTCAAGAAGAACAATATGGAATTAATCCACGAACCCAGTGGAGGAAGGGGACGTGGTGGTGTACACAGACCTGAATGAGCTTCGAAGTTCTTGGCAGTTGGGACGAGTTTGTCAGGTTTACCCAGGACCTACTGGGGTGGTGAGAATAGCTGATGTCAAGGTTTCAGATGGAAACATCAAGATGAATAGGTCAGTTGGTCGGCTCGCTGTTCTTGACTTGTCTTCAACCTCGTTGCAACATAGTCTCAGACCGGCTCCGGGATGTCATCGAGCCTATATATTTTAAGAATTTTCCCTTTGATATTTTGTTTTTATATCAATTGAATTAATTTTGAAAATGCAAATTGTAACCGAGCTAAATAGCTCTGTCACTTTTTTTTATCCCTTTCATTGTCGATACCTCCTCTCCAGAATGTCATCCGGGGAGGAGGGTTCAGCTAGGATGCAGGCGCTGGTTTCAGGTCTGCTAGGGATGTCCTCCTTTGCCATGACCTCTAGCCTAGCACCTGGCCAGACCTCTCCTAGACCACCTATGCCTAATTTATAGGGGTTCAAAGATCTCTGGTTGGTGCAAGCGATCAGCTTTAAGTGGCCCTTGAACCAGCCAACGTCGCTTGTGATGGGTCCGGGGTGATGGCCAAGAAGTTGCTCAAAAGCTTCAATTTGACCAGCTGCCACCTGTCTGTCGAAATTTCGTCGCTGCTATTGATCATCGCGAACGTGATTTCTTCCTTTAGGTCATCGCTAAAAGATCTCAGAGATGTAGCATCGGAAGGTCATAGAGGTGTTCTTGTTTTGGGCCTTTTGGGAACCGGAATGGTTTCCTTCAATGATCTCAGGCGCTAGATAGACAAAGTCCATAACTACGAGGGTAAGGTGAACAAATCTCGGCCTAACAATATAAGACTGCGATTTTCAGTTTTTCACCAAAGTAACTTCAAAACACTAGATCCAGCGTTGCTATAACATTGGTTTTTCTTTCCAGAAGAAAGGGTCTGGGAGGCTTTGAAAATATTCATCTATGACCCTCTCAACGTCAAATTTCTTCAAGTTTGGGAACAGATGGATGTCTGGTGTTGCCAAATCCGGAGAATATGGAGGATGACCGAGCAAATCGTACCCCAAATCCCGCAGTTTTCCCAGCTCAACGTCCTAATGTAAGATGATATTTTTTTTCTTCAAGCCAGACCTCTTTTCGGTAGTTTTGACATTAAATTGGTCAAGATTTCGCATTCAAAAAAAACCCGGCCATGACGATCGACTTCACTTTCTTTGGCGCTGAACCACCGCCTTCCATCGTTGTTTCTTTTCTGGGTGCAGTGGTGGGTCCCGGGTGAGAAATACCCGCACATAATCGGTTTGATCCCTATTGATTCTATTCAAAGTATGCTGCGAAAATCGTTTGCGCATGTGCTTTTAATCGTCATGCTGCAAAACCGGCACCCATATTGCGCAGAGCTTTTGCATCCCTAATTTTTTGTGATCAAAGTTTCGCACCCTTTTTTCCGATATCCCCACAAACTCAGCTATCTCAATCAACTAGGCTCGCCTATCGTCCAACACGACATCATGAACCTTTTTCTATGGTTTCTGGTGTGGTTGCGATTTTTGGCCGTCCTTCACGTGTGTCGTCTTCGAGGGACAAGGGATCCCCCTAAACTTTTATCAACTTTGGAAGAATTTCCTTAGGGGTTGATCAACATCGTCTAAGGTGTAAGGTTCATTTTGCCTGACAGCGGTATTTGTTTCGTCATCGCCGCTATATAGTCTACAGAAATCCTCTTTCCAAATCCTCAGCATCGAATTCGACTCAACTACGACTTTTCCTTGTTCATCTCTACAGGTTTCGGTTCGAGGTTTGTGGTTTGTGGTCGTCGTATGTTCTTTTACCTTTTGTTAAAACTTTCGAATCGTGTAAACATCGTGAGCAGCTCTAGTCCTTCTACGCACCGCCACTTTGTATGCATGTACTTGCCACCACTCGTCGTCAAACCAGGGGTGTTATTGTGGTGGTCGAGTGAAACCCAGCACATCAGCAGCGGCATCTCTGATGGCTTTTTTGGCAGTGTTGTTCTTCGATACTTGATGCGAAAAGTTGCCCTCTCTTCCTAGCCTTGCATTAAAATCCCCGACAACAGTGTGAATGCCACAGTTAGGGTATTGTTCGTAAATCCTTTCCAAGAGCTCGTGGAAGCCTTCTATCTTGCCTTTCTTGCTACTCCTCCGTGGGAGCGTGCGCGTATATTAGGCTAATCTTGGGCATATTTAGACTTGATACGAATTGTTTCGAGGCACTTGTTTACATCCCGGAAAATCAACTGCTTGCCTAAGTCGGCCTCCAACAATAAATCCGCATACAAAAAGGCTGCTTTTGCCACCGACAACAATCGCCGTAGTAGACGTCGCGTTTCTTGGATGGCAATAATATATGGTTGGTAGCAGCCTTGGGCCTATGCTACTTGTTCAGCAACATGTGTTCTATTAAGGGACCTAGCATTCCTCTTGTATATCCGAAGGAAGTTCGTTGTCCCTGTTACGTTTGCAGAAGTTTTCAACAGTGTATTCATCCATATCAGCCGAAGTCAGTTATCCAAGGACGTGAGCGCTGCCGATGGTCGATTTAGGGCTTATCCGCCACCATCTCTTTTTAAAGACCCATTTCTTCCGGCATCTTTACTTCACCGTTCATTACATCTGGAGAATCCATCCACTGTCTCGGTTAAAGAACTTCTATTTTTGATTTCTGGTCTGCACCCGTATTTATTCGTGCCGTCCGCATGGACGTAAAATAAGAACAATTGAAGCAGAAATAATAACAACACCGGGTGTCGCAAGGTTGACACCTCTGTTGAGCCCTACATCCCAAGTGAAATGTAATAGCATTATCGATAGCGCGAGTGTAGACCTTGATATATAGATTCGGTTAATTGTTGTTTTTGACGTCGAGACAGGACGTCTTTGTCGTTGGGTTCTTTGTCTCACCTTGAAAATTTTTCAAAATATTTGTATCCTTCATCTGAAATTCTCCGAAAAGGCGTGAGAAAAACACAGGGAAAGGCAAAAAAAGGCAAAGAAACAATCTTCGCATTGTAATCAGCCTACTTGCAACCACACCTGGTCGTACGTACTTTTCATTTGAATTCCATACAGAACCGTTGACGTATTTGAAGAAAGTTTTCATCGAAGAATGGTTATGAATGCCTAAAATACTCGTGTGTGTATCTGCTCTGTAAAATACAAAGTCCTTGAGTTTCAAAAATTGACAATCTAACTCCCTTGTTCTCTTCATTTCAGATCCAGATATTCGGCTACAACTCACAACTATACTCCAACTTCTCCGACGCGCTAAATCGTGCTCAGGGAATCGTTGGCGTTGCAATTCTCCTACAGGTGAGTTTTTTTTTTTCAGTTTTCAACAATTTGTCCAGAAGTAACTGACATGTTGAGAATTTTGTCATTTTTGTTTTTTTTTAGCTTGGTGACCTGTCAAATGCTGAACTGCGAATGCTCACGGATCAATTGGAACGAATTCGATTTGGGGGTGATGAGGCGTTAATAAAACGTTTGTCGATACGTGGCCTCCTTCCAGAAACAGATCACTACATGACGTACGATGGTTCAACGACGGCGCCAGCTTGCCATGAAACAGTTACGTGGATAGTTCTCAACAAACCTATTTACATTACAAAACAGCAGGTGAGTACCTAAAGGACAATTGCTTTGCTTCTCCTAAATGTTGGAATATCCAATGAAACCATTGAAACCGCCATATCTCTAGAAATGCACACACAAATGAGGCGTTCCAGCAAAACGAACCTACTTCAACTTCGGTTCCATTGTTCACCAGCGACAAGCCTTACACAATTATAATTGTGTGCGGTCGTCGTCGCTGTCGTCGTTGTCGTTGTCGGTTTTTTGTCGCCGGTTTCCCTGTTGTCGTACTACTTTCAGGACATGTCACCACCAGAAACAGCAGCATCTGCAGCAGAATCTAGCCACATACGAGTAGAGATGTGATGAGGAGGTCCATAACCCCAGACGGCATTTTGTTTACACAAACACGAAATGCCTGAATGTTCAGGAAATGTTTTCTGCCACAATGGGAAGATGAACCTTGAATGCGTCGCACCCAGAGTTTCAATGTACTTCCGTGCATGAAATTGAAGCGTTGCTTTCTTCGAGTTTTATGTTACCCTCCCTTCGGTGAAATCTTTTATTTAGGAGCGTGGCAACTTGTTTAAGTCTCAACTTCCTCCATCTCCAATCCCGCGCAGGCAAATTAAAGTTTTTAGAAAATTGAAAAACGATATCCGACGAAGGTAGTCGGGGATGGTATAGAATCACTTTTGACTGACATACCGGCGCGGCACTAAAATTATCGAAAAGTTATGCCTCACATCTCATAAATATTGCAAGCAAGTACTATACGTAGTTGAAAAGGATTTATTAATGCTAAAGCGGTGATTCTTTGTGCTGCTTCGGGTAGAGGTGGTGAAGGTTCTTGGTTCTTCTCATTATGCAGTGCCGGTAATATTGTTAGGGCAAATCCACCCAATGATGATGTTGCATAATCGAGTATACCAGATATTTGGTTACCTTTTTCCGTAATACCGAAATCCCTCCTCTCTGTGACTCCCCCAGTATCCTCAGTGAAATGTTGCGTGTAATTTACAATTGCAATTAAAAGTTCACGGCGGTAATGACATGGAGTGTGCAACGTGCCATGCAGTGTTTCATCCATCAATCCATCACTCCGTAAGTTGATTGTAACATAGTACATCTGCATTGTGGGTCGTTTAATGTTGACCAGAGGATAGATGTATTCCAGCGGACTGGATTCATATGAGTACTCGTACAAGTGTAGTTACAGGAGTACGCTCCAATAAATGTTATGGCTTTAATCAGCCGGTTCATACAGTGGCCGTGGCCATTTGATGAGGTACAATAACTTTTCATTGCTGAAACTTCATTTAAATAGAGAGAGAGACTGTCCAGAGTAGATTGATAAGCGAACCTAGGTACGTACTTATGGTAGTTGTGACAGCTGTAACTTGTATGGTTCATTAATATCGACATGAGTGAGGACTGATCAAATGGCAGGGGATATTTGTGAAATGAATTTTTAATTTATTCCAACAAAGGCCACCAAAGGGAATGACTGTTGCCCTTCAGGGACGGACGGTATATTTATTATAATATTTTTTTTTTTTTGTATTGTTTTGGGAGAGTTAATGAGGAGATTCAGGTGCAAGTACACGGTATGAGGTTGCCGAGGCTATTATTTAAATGTCTGATGAATTTCAGAATTAACCTTTTAAAGAGGTATTTTCGTTGGGAGCGGTAATCGATTATTTTATTTCAAAATTTTTAAATTATCTTTTTTTGTAAGCGCCAAAATGGTGGAAAGGTTCTTTTGAAAAATAATATTCTCGTAATGCGGGCATTTACCTTCATAACACACCTTTTGTGTTATTTAAATTCTTCCTTAAAGGTCGCCGTTCGGGTAAATACGATTGCAGTTGGAGTTGGATCTACTGCGCTATATCTTGGGTGCGGATTCGAATATTTTTCTGGAAGTTGGTGTCCATCTGAGCCTCCTTATCCATCGCTGATAACGTCCATGCCTCTACGCCATAGAGCAGAACTGGGATTATAAAGTACTTATAGAGGATCACTTTTGTTGTTCGAGAAGGGACTTTCCTCGCTGATTGCCTTCTTAGCCCAAACAAGCAGCGATTGGCAAGAGTTATTCTTCGTCTGATCTCAGCGCTGGTGACGTTGTCTGAGTTTATAGCGGAGCATAGGTAGACAATAGGAGCCTAGGTAATTGAGTGCATTTTCTTGGTCCTGCCCTTGTTAACCATTAAACCCATCACGCTGCTTTCTCCTGATTATGTAATTTCATCGGCGTATGCGAGTAGTTGGGCGGACTTTTGAAATATTTTGCTTCTTGCATTTGCTCGTGAGTTTTGCACTATTCTTTCAAGTACGATCTTGGAAAAATCGCATGACAGCGCATCGCCTTCTCTAAGTCCTTACTGGACATCGAAGGTCTCGGTGAGATCTTTACCGACCTTGATGGAGCAGCGTGCATTCTCCATCGTCATCCTGCACAGACGGACGAGTTTGGTTGGGATGCTGAAACTAGACATTGCTCTGTATAGCTCGTCTCTATAGATGCTGTCATACCGGGCCTTAAAATCGATGAATAGGTGGTGTGTATCGATCTGTAACTCATGGGTCCTCTCCATGATCTACCGTAGTGTGAATATCTGGTCGATGGTGGACTTTCCTGGCCTGAAGCCACACTAACATGGACCTATTAGGTTGTTGACGAACAGCTTCAGGCATTCACACAATACGGCGGATAAGATCTTATATGCGATGTTGAGACTGATGCCTCTGTAGTTGGTGCAGTTCAGAGGGTCTCCTCTCTTGAGAATTGGACAAACAATGCTGAGGTTCCATTCATCGGGCATACTTTCGTCCGACCATATTTTACAGACGAGTTGGTGTATGCTCCTTACCAAGTCATCGCCTGCCGCTTTGAAGAGCTCAGCAGTCAGGCCATCCGCTCCGGCAGCTTTGTTGGACTTCAGCTTAGATATTGCTATCTTCACTTCATCCAGGTCGGGTGGACGGAATTGTTGGTTATCATCGTCCAAGTTGAAAGGTTGATTCTGCTTGACAGCGGTATTTGCAGAAATGATCTTTCCAAATCCTCAGCATCGACTGCGATTCTACTACGATGTTCCCTTGTTCGTCTCTCCAGGCTTCGGTTCGAGGCTTGTGTTCCGCGGCATGTTCATTTTTACCTTTTGGTGAAACTTCCGATTCCATTCCTGGCGTAACACCTCCGAATTCCTCGACCTAGCGCTTCTCCTCTTCTGCTCATAGAGCTCATGAGCAGCTATAGTCCTCCTTTGCATGTTGCTCAGCTGCATGTGCTTGCCGGCATACGTAATCAAACCAGGGGTTTCGTTGTTGTGGTCGAATGAAACCCAGCACATCAGAAGCGGCATCTCTGATGGCGTTTTGGCAGTGTTTCCAATGGTCTTCGATGCTTGATGCTGGCGGCATTGGACCTCTTAAAAGATTAAGAGACACTCGATCGGAAAAGGACTTGGTGATCTCTTGCGATTGTAGCCGTCTGACGTCGAATTTCCTCACAGCATTAGTTTTTCTTGGCGTTGTTCGGGATATCCGCAAGCATACCTTGGCTACAACAAGGTAATGATCCGAGTCGATGTTGGCTCCTCGGAACGTACAACATCCATAATACTGGAGGAATGTCTTGCGTCGATCGCAATGTGGTCAATCTGGTTAACAGTTGGTTGATCAGGCGTTCTCCAAGTCCCCTTGTGAATATCGAAATGGGGGAACCGCGCACTAGCTACGACAATGTTTCGTACCGTCGCAAAGTCGATAAGCCTGAATCCGTTGTCGGAAGTGATGTCGTGCAGGCTATATCTTCCGAAAGTTCTACCAGAGATGCCCTCTCGCCAAGGACAATTTTAACGACATAGCTAGGACATTTGTCGTAGGTCTTGTTCAAGAGCACGTAGAAGCTATCCTTGGCGTCGTCATCTTTCTCCAACATTAGCTTTATATGTATGGGCGTGCGAACAATTGGTACGAAGTGATCGTTTACATGCCGCAAACTCAAGCGTTTTTGCCTAAGTCTGTCTCCAACATCAAATCCGCATCCAAATAGACGCTGGTTTTGCCGTTCATAACAATCGCAGTAGTAGATGCCGCAGTTCTTCATCCTCTTTTTGTCCGGACCATCGCATCGCATTTCGTGGATGGCAGCGTAGGTGTTTGCTTTGCTGCACCCTACAACCTCCACTAAGTGTTCGGCTGCCTATTAACTTGTAGCCTTAAAATTTTCTTCATGGTCGGGCAGTTACCCCGGCGACACAACCCCAAATCTGGAAGGCGAGTTCCATTTTTGTCGTTCCAAGATGTCGGTTACATCCAAGCCAGTAACCCGTTCTGGGATGTAAGTGCTGCCGTTGGTCCATTAAGGGCACTTCCGCCACCATCTCTTTCTGAGGACCCTGACTTAGAATCGGATATCCTTCCCGACTTGAGCTCCACGTATGTCAGAGTAGCCCAGAAAAGGTCTCATTTATTCCGAGAACTTTACTTCACAGTTGATTTCATCTGTGCACTTCATCTGCTATCACGTTTATAGTGCTTCTTTTCTTTTTCTTTTTTCGGTCAGTACTCGCGCTTAAAAGTTTAGCAAGTCCACTGACCAGTACCCGACGGTTACTACGTGGAGGTATTATAATCATAATTTATGTGTAGAATAAAAATACAACACTGGATATCGCCAGGATGAAATTTTGTTGTGCCTATCCTATTTCTACAGCACCTCACCCTCAAAAGTTCTGATCACAAACCAATATATGAGGTACGATTTCTGCGGCTTGATTGAATGGTTTCAGATGTTGGAATTTGAACAGCTCTGCAATTGATGGAGCTATTTAACAAATCTCTAAGCCATGGATAAACGGGAGACAATCCAACAAATAGTGGAGCGGACGTTCGAATTCGCTGGCAAAATGCTACTAAATGATGCTAATTGCACTTAAAGTGTTCGCTTCCTATCAAATGGGTTCGAAGCCACCATAAGGCCAAACCTAGATTTCAAGTAACTGAGTCGCGGAGATAAATACATTATTCGTTTGGTTAGAATTTGCTTACTTCGAAAAAGGGCCAGAGTATCTACAAGAAGAAAAGGTCTCTCCAGAAGAGACTTATGTTCTTTAGAACTTCGCCAAAATACTCGTAAATAATCCACCAAATGTCAGTGAATGATATGAAATATATATAAGGTCTCCTAGGACTAAGGACTCCTCATAATCCCTCCATTAAACAAAATACTTTTATTCTTAGAGCAGGATGTATTCGTAAACATAATGGACATACACAAACACACCCCTAAAACGCATAAATCGATATCTCCATTCAGATTGTGAAATCACGCACAATCCATTGTTAACTTACAATTTTTAGTTTAGAAAAATCCCATCGTGTTTCCTATGGGGCTAAGGGATTCCGTTTTTTCTTCGGTTAAAGAAGCACATGTCGGCTTTGAATAAGAGGACCGAAGTAATCCTTTTCCCTGAGGCTAGTTGTTCTGTTTTACCACAAGTTCATTTCCGCGTCCTTGGTTGCATGTAACATATGTATCTGTACATGCACAGATGTTGGCGCGTTGCCTTACTTTCCAGGGACAATAAACTTTCCACTGATGATTAAGTCAGACTAATGCCATAGATGCAACACTCATCCGGATTCGGATTGGGATATGTGTGTAAAACTCATAAAATCCTTACAGACCTACATTTATCGCACATTTCTCTATGTCATACGTACATACGTGGTTCGTTATTCACATAAACTTATGCTAACTCCACATTGCACATACTCGAATACAAGTGCACATTGTTTCAGTGACTAGTGCTCAGCAAATTCAGTTTTTCTGGTGGGGCCTGCTTTTTCGGGTTCAGCTTATCCTTTCTACAGGAGTGTTTTGGTTTCCTATTTTTCGCTTTTTTCTATTTAAAGTATGACGACACATTTGTGTACTCTGAATAGATAATTTTAAAAAATTACGGATCCCTAGTTGCAGAGAAGTTGAAAGCCGGCCACGGTGCCGTCACCATTACCGTCGACACTGTAGACACAGCTTCAACAGATTCCTTTTCCGTCGAGTCGAGTTCGGGCCGAGGGAATTGCGGTGTGGCCCCAATATCCCCGCATGGAATTATTTTAATTAAAATGGGAGCGCTGTTCCTTTTTTTTTTTCATTTTCCACGACTCTACCTTGGTGGAGCTGGTGGCGTTTGGTGATACATACTACCACTGCGATGGATGATGGCATTGGCTCTGGCTATGCAACTTTATCGTAGACCAAGAGGCACCAAATGCAATTCCACCATCGTAACCACCGCACATGCAATAAACATAGAAGAGCGAGAGTGAACGCTTTAGAAATTGTGAAATTCTTTCATTCACGTGGCGTACTGTTGCAGATAAGTGTCCTTTTGCGCTAACAATAAGGACAAGGATGATGGTGAATGAATCTACACCAACCTACACATAAGGCAGACCACATACACACAACATAAAGGAAAATCTAGAAAATCGGGAAAACCAGGAAAAGCGACGTCTGTAAAAAATATTATGAAATTATTCTTAGTCCTGTGGGACAGACACACGGCAGTGTGCCTGTGCATACATCTATGTCTACTATAGACCCTGCAGACTAGGAATTCCTTTTTTTATCGGCTTGAGAGGAAATTACAAATATCAAAGAGAGGAAGCTTGCGGAAATTACTCCAACGAAAGGGATAATACCCGAGATTTCGTAAATAAAAAAAAAAATAAAAAAACAAATTTTAGGAAAACTGTTGAAGATTCTCTGGTGCAGTGCCGTTGAGATTTATTTCATTGGAGAGATGAAAATCTACTTAAACTTCAAGTGTTATCTTCCCAGAGCTACTGGATGCAATGGGTCACGAGTGGGTGTTGCCAGTTGGAATTTGGTTTTGAGTTCTCGGTTTTGGGCGACACGAAATATTTGCCACGATACGGAAACAATTTGGGAAAAATTCAAATTAAAGTTACCAATGCCCCTGCACGAATAAAAGGACTTTGGCATAGATAAAGTAAGATAAAATTGCTGAAGACTCCTAAAGTTTTTAGAGAACGCTTTTTCGATGGTAGAGTGGAAGCTGAAATGATTAACAATGATGTTTCACGGATGCAAAGTTTGATATCTACACCCATTTCTAACAAGCTAACAGCGATTTTATGGCAGGCGATATCAAAACTTTCCATTGGGTATGGCGGAATGATTGACTTTACGTAGCTTGTGCCCCATCTAAGGAGCTGTCTATTTTAGATAGTGGAATGGAGTTTTCGGCAGGACATGGGGCTTATCACCAAGGTAGGGAACCCGTCAACTTGTCAAACTAAGCTGAAATCTTTTACGACTTCTAAACAAGTTCAAAAACGAAAGACTCTTTTGAAGATAGTCAAGAGGCACTTGGGAGTCCCGTAGTATACCAACCATTCTATGACCACTCAATTACCTGAGTAGTAAAAATGCTGATCTTTATGTTCAGTGTGATATAAAATGAAGAGTGAGAACGTTAATCAAAAATACTCCACATGGCAAAGATGCACTAAAATGAGTTGCGTCAGTAAAACATCGATGCAACTGCAGAGGAGCTTACCAGAGAATAAACTCCAATCAGCATATATTTGATTGATACAATCATATGACGAATAACTCAGAAGATACTCGTATAAGTACCAGAGCATGACTCACTTCTTTGGTTGGCAACCGACGGTCATGAATTCAAGGTCGCGTTTCTTAGCAAAAATCCCTGAAAAGGACAGAGCAGTGGTGACGAATTTTTCAAACGAAAAGCTGTTGATATCCATCGCATGGGAAAAGGAGCGTGTCTTTTCGTCAAGGCAAAAAGAATTACCGTTTTATCCGTATATGTGCGTTTTAATGCAAACAGGATTAATATAGCGTAAAAGCTACAATCAAAAATCGGGGTAGAGTATGGTGTTATATCCACGTGGTCTGAATCCACCCGACTTCTCCGACTTTTTCCATTTATAAATCTCTTCCAGTAATGACTCCAAACTCTTATGGACATCATTAAAGCACGATCAATATAAGCACTGATATTTTCAGTATCCAGCTACCTTAACGAGATGGTATAATATGTCGTGTAAATCCCCGCAGTTTAGCCGGTACTGACGTTGGAATAGTGCACCAGTTGGCATGGTGGACATCCGAAATTGTAGGCTTGTAATGTAATCCCACAGGTCGATTTAAAATTGATAAGCTCTACCAAGGATTCTAGGTCTACTGAGTTTAATACTTATTATAAGCATGGTTTCTTTGACAGGTAGCAGCCTCACAGGGTATAAGATAATAGTTTTGTCTATCTCAATGCACAGGGTGAGTTTTTTAACTTGAGACATCCAAATTACTCGAAAAATACGCGATATCGCGAGAAATGTTTCAGACAAAGTCACAAGGTTCTGAAGGGGACATAAGATGGTGACCACGAGTTTGACTTTGAGATCCATTTGATTTCCTGATGATAATTCCTGATTTTCATTGCTCAGTCGTATTCCTGAATGGGGCACACGACTTTGTCTCAAAGGTCTTATTCATTCAGTGCTAAATACCACTGCACTGGCACGCCTAAATCATTAATCGGTTTCCAACGTTTTTAGGGTGTTAGAAGTTCGAAGAAGTTTGAGGAACTGATTATTATTAGTAACCGTTTTCCAGATTAATAATGCAGGCTATTTCAATTCCAGAGAAAATTGAAATGATATTGATTTATGGAGAAAGTGGAAGGAACATCGATGGTGCTGTTGGTCTTTACATCCAACAATTCACTGGTGAAGGGAGTGTGCAACCACAGAAAAGGAATCGGTCAGATAGGGTGGCTGTTGATGACAATGAAATAGCAGTGTTAGCTGCCGTTGCATACGATCCTCACATTAGCACTCGCCAAATAAGTCGTGAATCAGGAATTTCTTAAAAGATTGTCTGTAAGATATTACATCAGCATAAATACCATCCTTTTTTTTTCCTGCGCCATTAACCAGGATTAGTGTCGGAAAAACAAAACAAGACCTTATCCGGGCTACTCCGACATATTTGGAGCTCAGGCCGGAAAGGATTTCCAGGACTTAGTCAGGGTCTTGGAAAAGAGATGGTGGCGGACGAGCCCTATAAGGGCCAACGGCAGCGCTCACATCCCGGAACGGGTTACTGGCTTCGGTGTAACCGACCCCTCGTCCTAGGGGCACTCAAAGTGGAACTGGTCCTCCAGGTTGGGGGTTGTGCCGCCGGGGTAACTGCCCGGCCATTTAAAAAAAAAAAGAAGTTACGAAGCATCAACAAGCCTCGGATATGGACGGATCTACTGTTGACAACCCACGCAAACGATTTAAGGACAATGAGCTTCGGATATGCACGTGGAATGTTAGATCCCTTAATAGACCACGTGCAGCCGAGCAACTAGCGGAGGCCCTAGACTGCTGCAAAGCAGACATAACCGCCATCCAAGAAATGCGATGGGATGGGCCGGACAAAAAGAAGATGAAAAACTGTGACATCTACTACGGCAATTGCTATCGACGGCAAAAGCAGCGCTTATTTGGATGCGGATTTGTTGTCGGAGGCAGACTAAGACGAGAAGTCCTCAGCTTCCGGCATGTGAGCGAGCGCCTCGTAGCAATCCGCATCAAGGCTAAATTCGCCAACATAAGCCTCATATGCGCGCATGCCCCCACAGAGGAGAAAGATGACGACACCAAGGATGCCTTCTACGAGCTCCTCAACAAGACCTGCGAGCAATGCCCTAGCTATGACATTAAAATTGTCCTCGGTGATTTTAATGCAAAGCTAGGAAGAGAAGGTATCTTTGGTGGAACAATCGGAAAATATAGCCTGCACAACACCACCTCCGATAACGGATTCAGGCTAATCGACTTTGCGGCGGGGCGAAACATTGTCGTGGCTAGCACGCGGTTCCCACATCTCGACATACACAAGGGGACTTGGAGAACTCCTGATCAATCAACAGTCAACCAGATTGATGACATTGCGATCGACGCAAGACACTCCTCCAGCATTATGGATATCCGTACGTTCCGAGGAGCCAACATCGACTCGGACCATTACTTTGTTGTAGTCAAGGTACGGTTGCGGATATCCCAAACTACTCCAAGACAAACTAATGCTGTGAGAAAATTCGACGTTAAACGGCTACAATCGCAAGAGATCGCTAAGTCCTTTTCTGATCGAGTGTTTCTTAATCTCTTAAGAGGTCCAATGCCGCCAGCATCAAGCATCGAAGACCATTGGAAACACTGCCAAAACGCCATCAGAGGTGCCGCTTCTGATGTGCTGGGTTTCACTCGTCCACCACAACGAAACCCCTGGTTCGATGATGAATGCCGGCAAGCACATGCAGCTAAGCAAGATGCATACAACGCGGCGCTGCTTAGAAAGACCAGAGCTGCTCATGAGCTCTATGAGCGGAAGAGGAGAGACGAACACCGGCTTCTCAGGAGGAAGAAGAAAGAGCATGAGAACCGCGCGATCGAGGAAATTGAGAGATGCTACTCCAGGAATGAGGTTCGGCAGTTTTACCAAAAGGTAAAAATAACATGCCACGGAAACAAACCCCGAACCGAAGCCTGTAGAGATGAACAAGGGAACATCGTAGTAGAATCCCAGTCGATGCTGAGGATTTGGAAAGATCATTTCTGCAGACTGTATAACGGCGATGACGGACCAAATACCGCTGTCAGGCAGAATCAACCTTTCAACCTGGACGATGATGACCAACAATTCCGTCCACCCGACCTGGATGAAGTGAAGATAGCCATATCGAAGCTTAAGTTCAACAAAGCTGCTGGAGCGGATGGCCTGACTGCCGAGCTCTTCAAAGCGGCAGGCGATGACTTGGTAAGGAGCATACTGCAACTCATCTGTAAAATATGGTCGGACGAAAGTATGCCCGGTGAATGGAACCTCAACATTGTTTGTCCATTCTCAAGAAAGGAGACCCTCTGAACTGCGCCAACTACAGAGGCATCAGTCTCCTTAACATCGCATATAAGATCTTATCCGCCGTATTGTGTGAACGCCTGAAGCCGTTCGTCAACAACCAGATAGATGCATATCAGTGTGGCTTCAGGCCAGGAAAGTCCACCATCGACCAGATATTCACACTACGGCAGATCTTGGAGAAGACCCATGAGCTTCAGATCGATACCCACCACCTATTCATCGATTTTAAGGCCGCGTATGACAGCATCTATAGAGACGAGCTATACAGAGCAATGTCTAGTTTCGGCATCCTTGCCAAACTCGTCTGTCTGTGCTGGATGACGATGGAGAATGCACGCTGCTCCATCAAGGTCGGTAAAGATCTCACCGAGACCTTTGATGTCCAGAAAGGATTTAGACAAGGCGATGCGCTGTCATGCGATTTTTTCAACATCGTACTTGAAAGAATAGTGCAAAACTCACGAGCAAACACAAGAGGCACTATCTTTCAAAAGTCCGTCCAACTACTCGCATACGCCGACGATATTGACATAATCGGGAGAAAGCAGCGTGATGTCAGTGGCGCTTTCGCGAGTATTGAGACGGAAGGGGCGAAAATGGGTTTAGCGGTCAATGAGGGCAAGACCAAGTATATGCTGTCAAGCAAAAAGGACAACCAACACCGACATCTCGGACAGAACGTCACCCTCGACAGATATAACTTTGAGGTAGTTAAGGACTTTGTCTACCTAGGCTCCGCTATAAATACAGACAACGACACCGGCGCTGAGATCAAGCGAAGAATAACTCTTGCCAACCGCTGTTTCTTTGGGTTAAGAAGGCAATTGAGTAGCAAAGCCCTCTCTCGGACAACAAAAGTCACCCTTTATAAGACTTTAATAATCCCGGTCCTGCTCTATGGCGCAGAGGCATGGACATTATCAAAAATGGATGAGGGTGTTCTTGGTTGCTTCGAGAGAAAAATTCTTCGGGCGATCTTCGGTCCCGTCTGCATTGACGGTGAGTGGAGGAGTTGATACAACGACGAAGTGTATGGACTGTACAGCGACATGGACCTAGCCAGAAGAGTGAAGATCCAAAGACTGAGATGGATTGGTCATGTAGAGCGCATGGACACCAATGCTCCGGTCCGAAAAGTCTTCGAATCCGCCCCCGAGGGACAGCGCAGTAGAGGAAGGCCAAGACCCAGGTGGCGCACGCAAGTGGAAGAGGACCTCAGCCAACTTAGCGTGCGAAACTGGAGGCAGCTAGCCAGGGATCGAGCTGGCTGGAGAAGCTTGTTGACTGAGGCCCAGGTCCCCGGACTGTAGCGCCACCTAAAGTAAAGTAAGTAAATACCATCCTTATCATGTTTCAATGCATTAAGAACTTTCTAGTGTGGATATTCGCAACCGGGTTTCCTTGTGTCAATAAGCACTTCAGCAAACTGAACAAGACCCCCTTTTCTTCGCCAAGGTGTTATTTTCTGATGAGTCGACTTAAACCAATCACGGTAAGGTCAATCGACATAATATGCATTACTGGGCTACGGAAAACCCTTTTTGGTTGCGACAAGTTGAACGCCAGCACCCTGGGAATGTTAATGTTTGGGCGGGAATTATTGGGGATATATTAATTGATCCATATTTTATTGAAGGCAACTTGAATGGCGAAAAGTATGCAAACTTCTTGCGGGACTATCTTCCAGTATTACTAAAAGAACTGCCATTGGAGTTGCGACAAACAATGTGGTTTCAACATGATGGTTGTCCAGCCCATTATTCCCAAGTAATCCGGGGCGTATTAAGCAATGTTTACCATCAACGATGGATCGGACGAGGGGGTCCAAGGCAATGGCCTGCTAGATCACCTGACCTTACATCACTTGATTTCTTCTTGTGGGGCTACTTAAAAAGTGAGGTTTACAGAAAAAAGCCAACAACATGTGAGGACATGAAAAGACAAATAACTGAAGCTTGCCGAAAGATTACGCCAGAAATACCTCTCAGTTCTGTTGGTTCACTTAGAGCGCGGATATACAAGTGTATTAAAGTGAATGGTCACATTTTCGAGCATTTGTTGAAATAGTCTCGGGAAATAAACGTCGAAATGGGAAGAATTTAATGATTCAACAGTGCGAGGCAAGGGGACCCAGTATAATTTATCACCCCGAAGGAAACAAAATACTGCTACGTCCATGTCGTTGTTTTTGGGTTGTGGTTAACGCAGTATGTAAAAACAAATGACAAGCCTACGAGCAATACTACTGAGCAATGAAAATCAGGAATTATCATTTGAAAAATCAAAAGTGACCTTCCGTTTGACCTTGAAAATGGGTCTCAAGGTCAAACTCGTGGTCACCATCTTATGTCCCCTTCAGAACCTTGTGACTTTTGTTTGAAACATTTTTCGCGATATTTCGTACTTTTCGAGTAATTTGGATGTCTCAAGTTAAAAAACTCACCCTGTATACGAGTATTGCTGAATATTTTCTGATTTGTATCTCATTGTTTCTCATACTAAGTTCAGGACTGCAACCTAAGATTTACCGGACGATGGCTTGATGGGAAACGCTATTTCGCTTCTTAATTCTTCACTGATTAATGACTTACTTCTTTAGGTGCGGCAATAGCTTGGGTTTAACCTGCGCCTCAACTAACAACGACTCCAAGTGGGTTAATGTGCCCTTATACTTGCTTATTTATACACGTAAGGTGAGGTTTCCCGCTACTGTGCTGTCCCTCCTGGTAAGATTTTGAATCTGCGGTTTGGAACATTTTTCTGGTTATTCTTACCTTCTTGACGTCGTTGAATCTATTCGTCAAAAGCCGGTCAACGAAAATTGGATCGAATGCTTTTCGAAGGATTGGCCTTTCGAATCGACTTTATCCATCATCATCAGGCCTAATATAAAAGCTCCTTCGTTTTCCAGGATAGAGCCGTACTACTCGATTGTTTTCTTAGCCCAAAGGAACAGGGATTGCCAAGAGTGATCTTCGTGTTATTTCTACTGAGATGTCAGTGGTAGAATTTATATCAGACGCAAGGTAGATTTAGTCCCTTACTAACACTATCGATCTTGTTAACAGCACATAATTGGTTTTGCCCTCATTTACCACCAACTGATTTTAACAGCTTCATCGACGTACGCTAGCTGTTGCACAGACTTTGAAAGGTTTCGCCTACAGGATTCGATTATGAATGCCGCAAAATTCTTTTACGTGTACAACCTTTCCTCACATCGAAGGTTTCGGTTAACTTGTTACAAACCCCAACAGAGCAGTATCGCCAGTCTGCACAGAGGGACGAGCTTGACACCGATGCAAAATTTAGACTAAATAAATGAAAAGATTGAAGTAAGCAATTTGGATTTCTTGAGTTTTTTCCAGCACCTGCCGATCAGGAGTTCGCGAAGGTCCGGCAGATTCCGATAGGAATTTGTATGCAATGTTGAGGAGACTTATGCCTTTTTGTGGTTCAGCAAAATGATGCTGAAATTCCATTCATCACGCATACATTTTTCTACTTCTTCTACTGATCTAAGGATATGTGTATGCTCTCCACAAAACTATTTCGATTTGTTTTGTATACCGTACCTGGTAGGCGGTCAGGTCTAGCTGCTTCGTTGGATTTCAGCTTAGATATTGCTTTCCATACTTTAGTTTCGTTGTTTAGTTGAATAGTCTATTCTGCCTGAAGCCGGAATGTTTTGGACTTGGTCCGTTATGCATGCAGAATAAGTTTCTTACATAATTTCGGAACCAAACTTGACTTGTAGTTAACAAGGTGCCCTTCCTCATCTCTATAGGTTCTACACGGGCCTTATTGCCTTGAAGGTTTCCTTTTATTTTTAATACAACCCTTTAATATCTATAATCGCTTGCTTCATCTGGAGGAGCCTCTCTCTTTTGCACATAAAGCTCACGAGCGGCTCTCGTCCTAGGTTGCAGCGTCACTTTGTTTGCTTCTTGTCCAACTGCAATACTTGCCGACATCCTTCATCAAACCAGGGATTTATTGGTGGTGGTCCGGTCCGGTGAAACCTAGTATATCATTTCCGGCGTCTCTGTAGACACTTTGGCAACGTTGCCGCCGGTCTTCGGTACTTGACGCTGACGGCATAGAAGTAGTTGAGAGATTTCTGGATACACATTAAGCGAAGATTTTGGCGAGTCTTATGCTAGCGAGTCTATGAGAAATGGAATGGAGATTGTGGGAATAGAAAAAAAACACAATTTTTAGTTCTTTCAAAACTTTAATACAACTTTATTACTATTGTAGAACTTATTTATACTCGCGGAGCTTTAGACTAACCGACCGAACAACCAAAATATGAACCATCCGTTGTGATCCGATTCACCTGTATTTATACCTTGATAAATTGCTGACATATTGTTTGTGTCTCCTGCACGTTCTGGAATAGTGCAGTGATCTCCGACTATTGCAATATCAGGTGTCTCTTGTGTGTGGGAATATTTAAATGCACTATTTGCATTTCTATTGTTTTGAGGTGGATTGGTTCACAACGGAGAAGAGAAAAGAAAAATGATAATATCATATTTATATGACATTCTCATGAATCTCCAATTTAACTCCCCCACCGTTAGTCTGAGGCTCCGACGAAGTTACAAAATTAATTTTCTTATTTCTTCTAGGGCATATGTTCTTTTTTATGAAAACTAATACAATGATAATTACAATTATTGGGTATTTTACAAAATTAATAACATTTGATTTCTTATTTTCTATAATCATTTCTTCAATATGTTTTCTGTTGTTCTGTATGTTTTGAATGTGTAGTTCTTCTAATTTTATAATGTTTATTGTCTTATTTTCTCTCACTTGAGTTATAAAGTACGGAAGTATAATACTATCTTTTATTTTAAAGAAAGAGTTTTGATATATTTTATCGTTAATATACAGATTACAATTTTCAAATTTAATAAGTTTATTTCCCATAACATCGATTTTTAATTTATTACAGTTATGTTTAATGTTTGTTTTAGGAAGATTTTTCGTTACAATGATTCCTGAAATAATTTCTTTAACAAGAGGTGTTGTGGAACTTTGCAAGGGGCAGTAAGCTTTAGTAAAATTGATTATGTTTGAAATACAGTTGTCATCCACTTTCTCTAAATTTTTCTTTAAATTATCTTTTACATTTAGATTGTATATATTGTTTATTTCATCTATTATAAATGTGTTTTCTTTTAACATAATTGACTTATTATCCCTGTTTGGCATTGGTTCTACAACAATGGTTGAATATGTCATATCAGAATACTCTGGTATTAACAAAACAATTACTATAAGGTCATGCTCGAATAATACTACTATTCTTATGTCCTTTAAACTTTTCAGACCGTTTGTCAGTGTTATTTCTTGTTCTGTCAAAATATTTCTAGTCAGTATACCTAGTTTGCTAGTCAATATGACTTGTTCTATGTCGTCGAGATGGTTCCTGAATAAGTTAATGTCAAAATTAATTTGATAGATTTCTTGAATGTAATCTATCTCGTTTTGTAATTTATGAAAATCTCCACCGGTTTGTTTATTTAATTCATTAAGAAATTGGGTGATATTGTTTTGTTGCGATCGGATGTGATTAGTTATGTTTTTTATTCGTTCTGATAGTTGGTTATTAAGATATATTTGTTTATTATTCTCTGTCGATAACGCTTTGTTATTTGAAATAAGCGCGTTTAGTTTTGTCTTAATCTCTAACTCGTCATTGGCATCCATTGTGCCTGCTAAATATTTTAGCCCTGTGCCTAAAAGGTTAATTAAAGCTCGTTTTTCTTTTGAATGGGGTTTAAGGTTTGATATTTTTTGTTCTAAAAGCCTAAAGTTGTGTAACGCTGTGTTTAACATTGGGTTAGTGGTACGTATATTTCTTTCGACTATCTGTATGTTTTTAAAGATATGGTCTTTAGCATTTTCAATTTCTGTAATATTTATAATATGGAGGACTTTCTTAAAATTTTTGATGATGTCGATTTCGTCTTTTTTTATGGTCATAAAACCGTTATTGTGGTCGAAGTCGTGAATTTCCAGTGATTGTCCGTTTGTTATGTGTGGTGTTGTCAAGAGGAACAGAGGTAAGATTATGGTTGAAGGGTCCATCTGTAAAATAGGTTATGTTGTTTATTAAGTGGGGATCTAGGTATTAATCGATGAGGAGTTGTTATTTTGAAATTTCTTTTTTCGTTTAACATGGGATTTGTAATACTTTAGACCTGTTCGTTTATCGGTGACATGGTTTTCATCTAGTTTTTCGGTTTCGAGTTTCCTAAATTTTGAATGGTTTTTTCCCCCGCGTTCGTCCTTAATAAAATTAGTTCCCGGTTCTATTTCTATCTCTTCCCTATCTTTATTGAGTTTATCTATGGCTAGCTGTTTTTTCTTTAGAATTTTTTCTTTAATGGATTCATATTCGTCGTTTGTTATGGTCCCGTTTTTAAAATCGATAGGTTTTCTGTTAGTTGTAGAGTGTATACTATTGTTATAGAAGTTTATTACCTTAAGAATTTTTTCCTCAACCGTATCAATTTCCGAACTCGAATCATGTCTTAAAAGACGAAGGTGTTCGTTGATTGTGTTGTGGAGCCTTTCTATGTCTGCATTGGATGAATGATTGTTGTTTGAAATATAATGAATTTCTATATTTTGGTCCTGTAGAAATTCTTTGAATGGGAGTGCTTTGAATCCTAACTCATTGTCAACGACAATTTTATTTATTGGTCCTACTGCAGAAAGGAATGTCAGAATTGCCCTTTTAAGTTCAGTCCACGTACGTGCAATTATTCGGACAGCTTGGGCGAATTTGCTAAATTTATCTATGAAAGTTACGAAAAGTTGTCTTTCTAATGTGTAAAATACGTCTGCGTGTATCACTTGATTTGGGGCTGAGGGTGTTTCGGTTAGTTGGAATTTCTGTTTCACGGGCTTTCTTTCATATTTCTCGATGTTGCATATGTCGCAGTTATTAATAAATTGGGCTATTCTTTGTTTAAGTTTAGGGTGATAATATTTTAGTTTGAGTTCTTCATACACTTCAATAATTCCTCTATGATTGTTCCGGAGGTGTTCCTGTTGTATGGTTTCGACTAGTTCTTCCTCGTTTGTAATATCTATTAGTATGTTTTCCGTTCTAATGACTTTCAAACCTCCTTCTGCAAAGTGTGCTTTAAAGGTGTTCTCTAGTATTTTTAAAAATTCTATGTCGTTTATATATATAGCGTTTAAACATTTTGGATTAAAGTGGGACTTTAAAAGAGTTATTGCTGTCTCAGTGTCTAACATTTTCAGATTAATAATTTTTCTGGATTTATTGAAAATTTTAGTTTGTTTAATTCGCAAGGAACCCGATACTGATTTCAGGATCGATATCTGGGTTTTAAAGACGTTAAGAGGGGATTTGCTAATGGGGAAATTGAATATTTCATTCTCGGGATTCGTATCAGTGAAATTAATTTCGATGCGGGAAAGAGCATCTGCGTTGCCATTCTGTGTCCCCTTTTTGTATTTGATTTCGTAATCAAATTCGGATAATCTTAAGCGCCATCTTACTAATTTTGAGTTTGGCTCTTTTATAGAAAAAAGCCATTGAAGGGGTCTGTGGTCTGTTTCAATTATGAATTTTCTGCCGAAGAGGTATGGGCGGAAATATTTTGTCGCCCAAACTATAGCTAGAAGTTCTTTTTCGATAGTACTATAGTGTTGTTCGTGGTCGTTTAGTGTACGGCTAGCGTAAGATATAGGATGACCTTCCTGGGACAAAACAGCGCCTAGAGCGAATTGACTCGCATCCGTGGTCAGAGTAAATTGTTTTTCAAAATTTGGGTATTTCAAAATTGGTTCGGTTATTAAGAGGCGTTTTAGGGTTTCAAAACTTTGGATGTAATTTGGATCTAGTACATTAACCTTTTGATCTTTTTTGAGGAACACAGTCATGGGTTTTGCAACTCTAGAGTAGTCTTGTATAAATCTCCTATAGTAGCCCGTTAAGCCTAAAAATTGCTTAATTTCCTTGGGATTTTTAGGAATAGGAAATTTTTTGACGCACTCTATTTTAGATGGATTGGGTTTTATTCCTTCCAATGTCACAATATGACCCAAGAACTCTGTTTCCCTCTTTAGAAATTCGGATTTGTCTAGCTGAATCATCAGATTTACGTCTTTGAGTCTTTGAAAAATCTTTTTCAAAGAATCTAAGTGTTCTTCTAGAGAGGAAGAGAAAATAATGATGTCATCCATATATACCAAGCAAATCTTATTAATATAGTCCTTTAGTACGTAGTTCATAAGTCGTTGGAACGTTGCGGGAGCCGTTTTTAAACCAAAAGGCATTCGCAAAAACTCATAGTGTCCATCTTCGACACTGAATGCAGTTTTATGAATGTCCTTTTCATCAATTTCAATTTGATGAAAGCCTTTGGCTAAGTCTAACGTTGTGAAGTATTGGCTTGTTCCCAGTTTTCCCAGTATCTCCTCGATATTTGGGATTGGAAACTTGTCATCGATGGTTACCAGATTTAGATTCCGATAATCGATGACTAACCTCCACTTTGTTTCTCCGCTCGCGTCCCTTTTTTTCGGAACAATCCATACTGGTGCCGAATAAGGTGAACTGCTATGTCTGATGATGTTTTTATCCAACATGTCTTGGATTTGGTTTTCTACCTCCTTCTTGTGGATGAAGGGGTATCGGTAAGATTTCGAGTATATAGGAAGGTCGTTAGTTGTTCGTATTTTGTGTTTTATAATGTTTGTAAAAGCTAGATCGGAGTTTTCATTATAGAATATGTCAGAAAATTGTTTTATAATTCTAAGCAATCCCTCCCTTTCCAGAGGGCTTAAATGGTTAGTTCGAAGTTGTTCGACTAGTGGTTTTGTTTCTTTTACTTCAATTATATTGAAATTTTCAAACGTAATCTTTTCCGTTTCTAGGGGTTCAAATTTAATGGTTTCGGGTCCAGCAAATGCATCTTCGCATTTTTGTACTTTTGTTCTTATTTTGTAGTCTTCCACTTCGTAAATTCCTTCCTTTACAACTACCTTACCTTCTGCAGACTTCTGCTCATGCAGGTAAGCAAGTCCTTCTCGTTGCAAGACTGGAATCGGAAGTTCTATGGTTTCATTTCTATTGATCTTGTAGCTTCTAGTAGTTCGTTTGGAATCATAATTTAGACCTATGTTTTTCGTCCCGATACTGAGGACGTGGGTTGCAAAATCAATTTTGCACCCTAATGGAATGAGGACATCATTCCCAATTAGTCCATCAAAGTCATCGTGAAAGTGATGAACAAACATTTCTATTTTAAATTTACTATCACCTAGTTCCTTGAATAAAGGTATAACTGCTTTCTGGTTGATATAAACTACTTGGCCAATTGTTTTAAGAGGTACACTTTTTTTTAATTTTGTGATGAGATTGGGTGAGCAAAGGTTAGGGTTGACTATGGAATGGGTGGCGCCTGTATCTACAATAAACTTTAAGGGCCTTATGTTACCATTGATAATTATATATGGTAACCGCTGCGAGAGGCTTCGGATTGAAAATTTTGTGGCTCGGCTTCTTGTGTTTTGGTAGTAAGCTGAGCTGTGTTTATATCCATTGGTTCTGGAGGTGGGTAATTCTGTGATTGGTTATTCACGAGTCCCTGAGAAGTTGAGGGGTATACATTATCGGTGGCTACCTGTCTATGTGTCTGAGCGGGTTGTGAGCAATTGTCGTTTGAATGATATGGTTGTTGATATTGGTTATTTGTTTGTTGGTTGGGATAGTTTTGTCTGGTTTTGTCATATTTATTCGATTTATAGTTCCTTTTGTTGTTATTATATTTTCTATTATTACTGGTATTACTGTTGTTGTTGTTGTTGCTATTTTGGCGGTTGTTGTTGTTTCTAGAACTATTTTGAGAATTTTTTTCGGGATTTCCGTATGGGTTATAATATGCGTACCCGGATTCATGTAGAATGTTTATAGCCGCTTCAAGGCTATCCGGGTTTCGGCAATAGAGAAGCGAACGCATTGGTTCAGGGATTTTGTTTTTAAATATTGCTAAAGCTGACAATTTGTTTTGCAAAATGTTCGCTCTAGCGCTCTCATCATTCATAATTTGTTTCGTTTTGACGTTGAGTCGCCTAAGGATCGATTTAATATCGTTATAGAACTCGACAGAGTGTGATCTGAATTTTATAGCCCTAAGTTCATCAAATAACTCTTCTAAAGTTAAGCGATCTCCGAAATTATTAATAAGTATATCTTTCATTTCCGACCATTTTGTCGTGTGATTATTTATTTCAATAACTTCACGCGCCCTTCCTCTTAACCTCGATTTGATTGTATCAGAGAAAATACTCTGAGACAATTCATCATATTTTAGTAAAAGCGGGTATATTTTATCGATGAGATCCACGAAGTTTTGTAGGTCTCGAAAATCACCGCTGAATTCGGGTAGTTTGGACAAATATTTCAAAGGGTCAATTGGTAGGGAGAGCACGGTTGGTTGTGCCATATCGTTATTTGTTGGAAGGAAATTGGAGACTAAATCTGAAAGTTGTCGTGATTGTTCTCTCAGGTTTCCTATCTGGTCTTCAAAGGTGGACATAAGAATTTACAGGAGGATTAATTAAGATTTATAATATAAGATTTAAAATATATAATAGAGAGACAGATAAAAAAAAAATGTTAACTATCAATATTGTAAAATTCCTTACCGAATAGACTACTTAGTAACAATTGACTGACTGCCGTTGATGTAGTTTATTGATGATACTGGATTCTGGTTATTTCCTTGGTGGTGTTTGATGACTGGCTTCTTGATGCTGCACGGATTCTAATGTTTTTATGTAGTAGCACGCACTTTTCAGTTTTATTTCTTCTTTTGGGAATTTATGGGGATTGCGTGGTTTTTTTTTTTCCGATCCACTCGTTCACGATAAAATATGAGAGAGAAAAAAAAACTTTGTGTTTTGGCAACTTTGATTTCTGTTTTTCACTATGCAACAATTCTCTTGCTTGCGATGTGATGGTTTAATTGATTTTCTCGTTTTATGCACTTTTTGATTTAAAGATTTAAATGTAACTTTTATTCTCTGTAAGTTTATATTTGTTTTGTTTTCCCTTTAATCTCACTGCGCGACAATCCTCTTGTTCGCGATCCTATGTTTTGTTCGCCAGCTATCCTACCGACTGCGCCAGAAATGGAATGGAGATTGTGGGAATAGAAAAAAAACACAATTTTTAGTTCTTTCAAAACTTTAATACAACTTTATTACTATTGTAGAACTTATTTATACTCGCGGAGCTTTAGACTAACCGACCGAACAACCAAAATATGAACCATCCGTTGTGATCCGATTCACCTGTATTCATACCTTGATAAATTGCTGACATATTGTTTGTGTCTCCTGCACGTTCTGGAATAGTGCAGTGATCTCCGACTATTGCAATATCAGGTGTCTCTTGTGTGTGGGAATATTTAAATGCACTATTTGCATTTCTATTGTTTTGAGGTGGATTGGTTCACAACGGAGAAGAGAAAAGAAAAATGATAATATCATATTTATATGACATTCTCATGAATCTCCAATTTAACTTCTATGCTCGGCGAAGATGCTCACTTTTTGCTTAAGTCTGACGCATTTGGCAAATACGCACAACCGAGTATGTACTGTTTCTTTCCCTATAAAAATCACCACAGTATACATCATAGTTTTTTGTCCTCCTTTCATATCGTTTATCAAATTGATCTTCTTGAAGGGCGTCGATATAAGCGTGATGGCTCTGCGAATGTCCAAACGTTCGACATTCAGATCCAAGGATAGTTCTTCTTTAACAGTTTGTAGATACGGATCGACAAGAGTGAAACCTTTTTTATCCGAGTCCCCTATTTGCTTTCTTACATGTTTTTAATTCTCTCCGTTTTGGGTTGTGAGCCCTATGACGGTACTCCGTTGACAGTCCCAAACGCAGGATGCAGAAAAGATGGTATATACAACCACTACCACTCCGAGTCGGACTATGCAAGTGAAACCAAAGACTGGGTTAACTTCAGTGCATTCGCACTATATGGACGTTTGGTTGAATGAGCACTTAATGCCCAGTTAATGACAATTTTAGAGTCAGATACAGTAGTATCCCCTTTTGAGGTAGTTCTACGTATCTGGAGCGAAGGTAATTTTAGGATTTTTTGGCATACCACCTTGATCAAAAAGTTCCCGGAATAACCACCGTGTGGCGCTCCCATTGTTCCGATTTGAGTTCTGTTAAGTTGGTACATTTGTTGTTGATATTCCCTTTAAATCTTAGCATCATAGCTTGACATTTGCAAAAGTTACATAGTCAAGAGTACATTTACATATCTCTGTGTGTGTTGGCGATTTTTTTTACAATTTTAGAAATGAATTTAAATTTGCAACAACGAACTTGTATTAAATTTTGCGTAAAAAACGGATTTAATGGTGCACGAACGTTGGAAAACGGTCGTTTACCAATGGCACGAGCGGTTCAAAAGTGGTCGTGAGTCAATCGAAGATGATGAACGCAGTGGCAGAACATAGACATCGAAAACCGACGAAAACATTGATGAAGTAAAAGAAATGTTGGTCAATAACCGCAAATTAACCATCAGAGAGATAGCGGAGGACATTTTGGTTAATGATTTGGGTTTCCGTCGTGTAGCAGCAAAGTTGGTGCCAAAGGCCCTCAATTTCATGCAAAGAAGAGACCGTGTTGAAGTCGCAAAAGAGATCATTTGCGAGGCTGAATCCGATCCCAACATTCATCAAAGGGATCATTACTGGAGACTAGACGTGGGTTTATGATTACGACACGCAATGCAGACATCAGGCAAGTGAAGTGAAGCGTTCACCAAACGAGCCGAGACCAAAAAAAACCACGTCGTTTTCAGTCAAAAGAGAAGGCAAAGCTCACGGTTTTCATGGATAACAACGGTGTAGTGCATCATGAATATATTCCAGAAGGCCAGACAGTAAACAAAGAGTACTATTTTGGCGATATGAGACGTTGTGGGCAGAAAACTCATGGATTTTGCACCATGATAACGCACCATCGAACAGTGCCATCATTATTCGTAATTTTTTGACGAAAAATGCAACAGATACCATCCAACAGCCATCGAATTCACCTGATTTGGCTCCCTGTGATTTTTTTCTGTTCAATCGAGTTCAAAAACCACTGCGGGGAACGCGTTTCAGCAGGCGAGAGGAAGTAATGGAAAAATCGCAGGAAGCACTGATGGACATACCGAAAACCGAATATAAAAAATGTTTCGAGGATTGGATCAAGCGCTGGCATAAGTGTGTTGCAGTCGATGGGGATTAATTTGAAGTTTATTTTGATGAATGAACCTGAATTTTTGATCAAGGTGGTATTGACAAACTGCTCAATGGAAATGTTGACAAAGGAATTTCCACCGAACCCACGGCTGTGATTATACACAATTGTTTTAATGGCACTGCTATAAAAATCATCTGACTTCCCCGATAGCATTATGTAAAGATAGATGCATTCAAAACGGCTACAAAGTAGGAAAAAATATATAACAAATTCTCCTGGGAATAGAGACAGGTAAATTCAGAGAAGTCCTCTATGGGTAGATGGCCATTGTACACGTCGAAATTCTACTGAATTTGTACACTTTGGAGGTAAAAATGCATTAAAAATTGGGTCTATCTCGTCCGCTCCTGCAAGCAGTTCCAAAATCGACATTTGAACGTTGACATAATCATATTTAAGAAAGCAAGTCCTTTAAACTCCATTAGAAGCATCTGTCTTATACCGATGTGCGTTGGCTTTGAATCTTTGCGGGTTATAAAGATAAGGAAATAGCAGAGTTCGGGAAGGCATTCAATAAGCGACGGTCTTGAGTTCTATGTGCTGGGGCTAGAGAAGTTTTGGCGCATTCGCCAGCTACTGGCATTGTCCTTTACACAATGATGCAAGATCTGAGAAAACAAATATTTCCTTCATCGCTAGAGGAATTTTATTGACTTTGTGATCTCATGTGACAGCATTTATAGACAGAAGGTATAGAGAGCCATGATTAACTGGTCTTTTTGTATAAAATAAGAATGAAAAACTCCACAATACTCGTAATAGCATCACTGATGTCGTACATACCTATGGACAAGATAAAGTATTGCCATGTGATTGCTTCAATACAATACTGAAGGAGTTTTGCAAAACGCGCAAGTCCTTCCAAAAAATGAGATATACGAGTATAAACAGATTATAGGTAGCAAAGTAGCACTGATATTTTCAGAAGAGCCAGTATTCATCGGCTTAGGTAGCTAGGATATATGTATTTTTCAAATAAACATCACTGCTCCGGCCTCTGGGAGTCTCTTTTTGTCCATACCGAAGGGACAAGGCTCAGGTGGAAATGTGCATGAGCTAACTAGTTGGAGATGATTACCTCAACACCACTCAAAATGGAGAGAGCTGCTAATTATAACTTACTTTAAGTGGCGCTACAGTCCGGGGTGGACCTGGGCCTCAGTCAACAAGCTTCTCCAGCCAGCTCGATCCCTGGCTAGCTGCCTCCAGTTTCGCACGCTAAGTTGGCTGAGGTCCCCTTCCACTTGCGTGCGCCACCTGGCCTTCCTCTACAACGCTGTCCCTCGGGAGCGGATTCGAAGACTTTTCGGACATTGGTGTCCATACATGACCCAGACATCTCAGTCTTTGGATCTTTCATTCTTCTGGCTAGGTCCATGTCGCTGTACAGTCCGTACAGTCGTTGTATCTACTCCACTCACCGTCAATGCAGATGGGACCGAAGATCGCCCTAAGAATTTTTCTCTCGAAGCAACCAAGAACACCCTCATTCATTTTTGATAATGTCCATGCCTCTGCGCCATAGAGCAGGACCGGAATTATTAAAGTCTTATAAAGGGTGACTTTTGTTGTCCGAGAGAGGGCTTTGCTACTCAGTTGCCTTCTTAACCCAAAGAAACAGCGGTTGGCAAGAGTTATTCTTCGCTTGATCTCAGCGCTGGTGTCGTTGTCTGTATTTATAGCAGAGCCTAGGTAGACAAAGTCCTTAACTACCTCAAAGTTATATCTGTCGAGGGTGACGTTCTGCCCGAGACGTCGGTGTTGGTTGTCCTTTTTGCTTGACAGCATATACTTGGTCTTGCCCTCATTGACCGCTAAACCCATTTTCGCCGCTTCCATCTCAATACTCGCGAAAGCGCCACTGACATCACGCTGCTTTCTTCCGATTATGTCAATATCGTCGGCGTATGCCAGTAGTTGGACGAACTTTTGAAAGATAGTGCCTCTTGTGTTTGCTCGTGAGTTTTTCACTATTCTTTCAAGTACGATGTTGAAAAAAATCGCATGAAAGCGCATCGCCTTGTCTAAATCCTTTCTGGAGATCAGTAGCACATATGTTCTCGTGGTTCCGTTGCTTCGCTTTGAGTATTATGGGTCTCTTCAGAATGGAAAATCACAAAACCGGTGGCCGTCTGTGTGGGCGGTTTCGGCAATATAACACAATTTGCAGTCTCAGCTACTTGGTACAACCACGAGCTAAAATGGGAAAGTGTGCAGACGCCTGCGTCAAGGGTTTTGCTTGTACATGGCCCAATTGAGACGGATAGCTGGTGGCAGTTTCTCCATTAGCTCCTTGAGTAGAGATAAGTTGATCAAATGTGAAACGAGGCCAGATGCTTACAATGTCGCACATAAATTCTGAACTGCTATTGCGAAGTTGACAATCGTTTCCAAATTGTCTGCTCTTGGTGGTGGCGGGTTGTGGATTTTGCGGAGCAAGGTATGAATTATTAATTCGGGTCTTCCAAACAGCATTCTAAGTGTGAAAATAACACTCGGCAAACAGTTTGGCTGAATGAGCATATTTCTTACGGCTGTCAATGCATCCCCTTTAAGGGCTCTTTGAAGACTAATCATGTTTTCTTCATGGGAAAACGAGCAAAGTTCGGTCGTACGTTCAAAGCTTGATATGAACGAAGGCTAGTCTTCCGGATTCCTACTGAAGCTATGCAATTCCTTCGATAAATGCCGGGCAGCATGATTGGTCTTCGTCAAACTTCAATTCACATGAGTAGAAAAGGATGAATGCGCAATAGGCGACGATGAGGAATGTTGAGGTGGTAGCACGGTAACAGTATGCTGGCGAGTATTCGAAACATGGTTGAAAGCATGTAATCTTGATTGAAGTTGATCTACCTGTGGTCGGCTTTCTCTTTGCTGCTCTTGGTTCACGACGGAAGCTCCGAGACAAGTTCAGTTTACATTGGTGTTATTTACGACTGAGTTGGTCTCCTTTCTTGAGAATCGGACAAGCAATGCTGTGGTTCCATTCATCGGGCATACTTTCGTCCAACCATATCTTACAGATGAGTTGGTGTATGCTCCTTACGAAGTCATCGCCTGTAGCTTTGAAGAGCTCGGCAGTCAGGCCGTCCGCTCCAGCAGCTTTGTTGGACTTAAGCTTCGATATAGCTATCTTCACTTCATCCAGGTCGGGTGGACGGAATCGTTGGTCATCATCGTCCAAGTTGAAAGGTTGATTCTGCCTGACAGCGGTATTTGGTCCGTCATCGCCGTTATACAGTCTGCAGAAATGGTTCTTCCAAATCCTCAGCATCGACTGGGATTCTACTACGATGTTCCCTTGTTCATCTCTACAGGCTTCGGTTCGGAGTTTGTTTCCGCGGCATGTTATTTTTACCTTTTGGTAAAACTTCCAAACCTCATTCCTGGAGGAGGATCTCTCAATTTCCCCGAGCGCGCGCTTCTCATGCTCTTTCTTCTTCCTCCTGAGAAGCCGGTGTTCGTCCCTCCTCTTCCGCTCATAGAGCTCATGAGCAGCTCTGGTCTTTGTTTGCAGTGCTGATGGCGTTTTGGCAATGTTTTTAGTGGTCTTCGATGCTCGATGCTGGCGGCATTGGACCTCTTAAGAGATTAAGAGACACTCGATCGAAAAAGGACTTGGCGATCTCTTGCGATTGTAGCCGTCTGAAGTCGAATTATGATCCAATTTACCTATAATATCAGTCTAAAAGTGACAGCAAAAAAACAAGAAGTTTAGATTTTAATATGTCAACCCAATTCGTAGGGCTATCTATGTGATTGCCATTTTTACCAATTATATATGTTTAAGCGAGAATTCCCATATGGATACTCTTTTATTAACAGCAGCAAGAACTCTTCTTCTAGGATTGGCAAGACCATAAAATCTGCAACTTTTGTTTAAGCTAATGAAGCTAACTCCTTCTTGGTTTATTATTACGTTACGATTCAGTTTTAATAAAAGTTTTGTTTATTTTAGATGACATCATCGTTTATTAAATTTTATTTTCTATTTTTTCATTTAAGCTACATGCCCTTCGGCGGTTAATGCAAGGTACACCAGATCATCCAAAAGCGCCTTTAGGCAATAACTACAGACCGCCGCAACCGTTACTCCATCGGCCGGTACGAACAAATATCGATTTCAAAACATCGAAAGTGAGCGGCAAGGCATGTCCCACCATGTACAGAGAAGTCCACTATAAAGGTTAGCCTCCCCCAAACGTAGTGAATATCCCCTTTGTATCTTCAATACAAACTAACATCATTCCCATTTTATTACAGCGACTAGTTGGAAACAGCACTGAAGGCATAACACTGTAACTGGAGCTTCCTCTATATAAACCATATACATATACATATTATAAATAATAATAACAATAACCTACATATATGAAAAGTTATATATACAATTTGCATATCTAATAGATAAAAAAGAAAAGAAATTCTTAGCTCGTAAGTTTTACTATAGTAAGAATACATCGACGGTAATTTCAAAAGTTGTACAGAATTAAAGTTAAAAGGCGAATATTGGACTTGGAACAGGAGAGCTAAATTATTAAAAAATCCCACCCGCGCGTTCCGGGAGGAACACAATCAACTAAAGAGTAATCAATACATAAAAGTTATACAAAAACTCGTAGATGCATTGCATAGACCGAAAATCAAACATGATACATGCATAAGCGTAAGCCCTGTAAACTATTTATATTTGATATATTTAAAAAAAAAATGATAAAAAGTTAGAAAATATAAAGAGAAATGTTAATTGACTGTTATATAACAATATGATAGCTGTACTCCCTCTAGCATAAGCCATTTATAGCTGAATGAAGTCAACATATCCGCTGAGAGGTTCAAAATATCTTTGGACTATAGCCAACTTCATTTATAAAAAAAAAAACTTATATACATAAACAACAAAGTAAAATCGTAAATTAGATCTAAGGAAGCTTGTAAATACCGTTATGAATAGTCGCTTTGCTTCAGCTTGATTCTAATCCTTCTTCTTGGAGGAATTCAAATATATTTTATATTTTGGAATTCGGGCATTTCTGGGTCGAAATGCCTGCGGTGATGGGGCAGGATGTGTGAAATAAAAGTTTACGATTTCATTTAAATCATTTGTCTTTTTGTTCGTGAAATATTATAGACCAACCCTATAAAGACAGCCAGAACGGGCCCCCAAACCTCAACCGTGTTAGCCGATATTAGTATGTACTTTGTCACTTTTTTGCGGGTTTTGTTACAGAATAGAGTCTACTATATAAAGGATTTTCCAATAAGGACTTGACAACTTTTTTTTTAAATAAAACGCAAACCATTTGAGATATTTATTATCGGCTTGAAGTACAATGAAAACATTTATGGATGGAACTCGACTTCGTTCATATAGCCATCGCGGGCACGTTTGCAGCGGTCGATTCGTTTGACCCAATTTTCAACGACCCGGCCACACATTTCGGTTCAATGTTGGCTCTGAGCTCTTCCAACGTCGTCGGCTTGTTAGCATAAACCAATGACTTTACGTAGCCCCACAGAAAATAGGCAAGCGGCGTTAAATCGCATGAACGAGGCTGCCAATCGACTGGCCCATTTCTTGAGATAACACGCTCACCATACTTACTCTTTAATAAATCGATTGTAACGTGTGCTGTGTGGCTTGTGGCACCATCCTGGTGAAAGCATATTTGGTCCAAGTCCATA
The DNA here is from genome assembly GCA_928272305.1 of Volucella inflata. Lineage (NCBI taxonomy): Eukaryota > Metazoa > Arthropoda > Insecta > Diptera > Syrphidae > Volucella > Volucella inflata. The sequence continues at coordinate 105,222,684 of OV743719.1, forward strand.
TCTTTCAATTCGGGCCAAACATAATCGGTGATCATGGCGCGATAATGCTGACGATCGTTATCGTCGACGAAAAAATATAGCCCAATAACGGCGCCGGCATGCAAACCGCACCAAACAGTTATTTTTTGTGGATGAAGTGTCATGAAGCACATATGGATTTTCACCCGACCAATAACGCATATTTTGCTTATTGACGAACCCATTGAGCCAAAAATGAGCTTCGTCACTGAAAATGATTTTGAGATGAAATTCACCATCTTGGCGCATCTTCTCCAGAACCCAATCGGAGAACATTCGTCACTTCAAATGGTCCATAGGCTTCAATTCTTGAGTCAGCTTGATCGTGTATGGGTGTAAACCAAGATCCTTATGCAAAATACGCCATAATGTGGTCTGAGCGATGCCCAATTCTTGAGAACGCCGTGGAATTAACTGATTTGGATCGTTTGCTACGGACGCCTGAACGGCAGCGATATTTTCGAAACTTTGACCAACTCGTTATCTCACTGACACGCAACATCACAAGACGAATATGTAGACTCAAATTTTTGCACTAAACTTGTTATTGCCTGTCTATCAGGGCGAGAATTACGACCGAAAATTGGAATTAACGCTCTTAAAGTTGCAGTCACTGACTTCGAATTTCGGTAGAAAATTTTTGTAATTTGCAGACGTTGCTCGTTCGTGTACTTTACCATGATGAAAATGTTGAGTTTACTGAATAAATTGACAGTGAAAGTTTGATGATTAGTGAAAGAGTGCGTTCACAAATTAAATTCAAAATTGCAAGTCCCTATTTGAAAACCCGATATTACCTTCACCAAAGCAGCCCATAGAGCTAATGCTACTTAAAAACACACACATTTGTAGCCCTAATTTTGAAGAACATCTTCAGGTTTCCTTCAACTGTCAGGCACCATACTGGATCTGTTACATTTTCTAGGAAACTTCTACAAAACACTCCCTTTAAGAGAGCATTTGTCTCAAGTTTGTAGTTTCATTATGTACGTTCATAATTTCTTCCACGTTTCTGCCTACCGATAAATCCGCCTCTGAGGTTACCTAAACTTTCCAACTTTAGATCAATTTTATCACACAGGGGTTTGCTGATGTTATTAGATGTGAGAGATTCAGTAGTTTCTTATCTGACAATGTCCACTTTAGATTCCTTTATAGTGAAACTTCCGCAAATGCTCGTTTTTTGACCATTCATCATTTTTTCTAGAAGTTTCTCGTCCATCATCCAATGTTGCGATTTGTATGATAAACTCAGTGTGCAACAGTGTTTCGCGCTATGTCAGCCACACTAAGCGTATTCCATGTGCGTCATCGCCAACGCGATATCCTCAGTTATTATCGACTGAGTAAAAGTATTTAGTATATCGTTATCATTCGCAAATTGTGACGATAACTCCTACTCAGTTAAGTCCGGAGTTGGCTTTAACTATTTACGCAGGTGGAGTTTCAGTTCGGAGTAAGGTTGCTCCTAAGCTTCTCCTTCTTATCCTTTTATTAACCCTTTCTTCGTTATACGAACTTATGCGTAACGAGTTTCCCATTTTTACTGCATCGCTGCTGCTCCGCTTATGGGGTTGGCTAATGTCGCAGACCGCAATACGCGTCTACATAATGCTCGGTCCTGGATCGCTTCAGTGGTTAGCCCCAGGCGTTGTTGCGCATTTGCCATCTGAGAAATCCAGGAATTCTTTTTCCGACCTCGTTTTCTTACAGTTGGAGTGACTGCAAGGAAACGAGGTCACTCCTAAGCTATCTGCCTATATTTCGCACTCCAAGCGAATTTAAGTCCTCTTCTTCAATACGTGTGCTTGCGACTCAAGCTGAGGCCTTCCTCTACTGTGTTGTCCTTCGGTATAAGATTGAATGAATCTGCGGGCCGAGCTTTGGTGTCTAACCACTCTACATGAGCTAGCCATCTCAACCGACTAATCTGCAGTTTTCTGCTAAACTCATTTTGGACGTTAAAGTCTTGATACTAGAAACGCACAAGTAAAAAATCGCCGTGTTCTTCCAATTATGTCGATACCATCGGCGTACCTTTGTATGTAGTTAAACAGCATTTTGAAAGACTATGACCATTATATTGGACCAAGACAGCACGTCACCTTGTCTAAAACCTCTTCTGACATCAAAGGTCTCGGTTAAGTCGTCGTCGACTTTGATAGAGCAGTGACGGTTCTTATTCATCATTCTGTATAAATGAAAGGTCTTAGCAAGGATGCCAGAACTTGACATGGCTCTTGTAGCTTGTCTTTATAGATTCTGTCATATGCGGCCTTAAAATTGTTCACAAAATACGGCAGTTAAGATCTTGTAAGCGATGTTAAGAAGGTTGATGCCTCTGCAGTTGACGCAGTTCAGAGAGTCTCCTTTCTGGAGGATCGGACAAACAACACTTAAGTTCCATTCATACGACATACTTTCATCCGACCATAATTTACAGATGAGTTGGTGTATGCTCCTTACAAAAGCATGGCACTTTGAAGAGCTCGGCAGTCAGGCTATCCGACTCATCAGCTTTGTTGAATTTTAGCTTAGATATGACTAATGCAGGTCGGGTAGACGGAATCGTTGGTCTTCATCGTCCAGTTCGAAAGACTCATTTTGACTGACAGCGCTATTTAGTTCGCCATCGCCGAAGTACAGTCTACAGAAATGCTCTACACAAATCTTTTCTTCTTGTAAAACTTCCGAATCTCGTTTTTGAAGTAATGTCTCCCGACTCCTGAAATAGTAATTGCCACTTCTTGCGATTGTAGCCGTCCGATTTAGAAATTTCTCATAGCATTTGCGGTGTTGGAGCTATACACAACCGTTCCTTGGCTACAATAAGGAGTAAATGTTTACTCCTCGGAGCGTTCAAAGTTCGAGAAGACTATATCTAACGACAGTACTACCAAGGATGCTTTCTCTTCCTAATTTTCCATTTAAATCGCTGAGGACAATTCAACTCTGATCACTAAAACTAGAAATCGCACGCCCAGGAAATGACTAATGCAGCAATTGCATTGTTTCATGTGTTATATGGCATGTGCCCGGTCGTGTTGAAATCAAATACCGTCCTCATCCATATCTTGCAACTTTGACACAAAAAGCTGAATTATCATGTCGCGATTGAGAGCACAATAAACTGTTCTGGCCAAACAAGCCGAATTTTCAAAGAAGAATGCTCCTATGATATCCCAGATTAAAATAACCACTAAATAATACCTATAACGTTGTGGATGTATTTGTTTCGCTTAGTTGCACATTGCCTTTCGTTAGAATACGCTGTAGAGGGCTCCCCAAAATGTCCAATTCTTGACCACGATGCTGAAATGATGTTTCTGGATTCTAAGCAACACTCTCACATATACAATGTGTTAAACTCTTTGTTAGAGGACAACCAGGGTGCCCAAGATCACTAACTGACTCAGTCTTACTGAATTTTTGAATTTATCTCTTCAGCCACATCGGAATTTGGACATATCTTGAACGAAATTGCATAACTCTAGTTGCCGAAATGTTTTAAAATATTTCTCAACAATAAAAAGGCGTTGTGCTTTCGTGTAGCGCCAAATTTTATTAATTCAGGACTGTCTATTGTCTGCTCTTTCATAGGCAACAGACATAGATGGCGCGAAATTCAAATCTTGGGCACTACGAATGAGTTCACCCTCATGAAGCTAAGTTTGTTCCTCTCATCAGGAAAAAGCAGAATTATGCAAAAGAACCCAATCACTTGAAAGGAAGAAAGAAAGGAGCATCTCAAACGCATCGAGATGGATCGAAAACCAGAATATCAATTAATTGATCTCAAATAATTTTCAGTGTACAACTGAGCAAGTTTTCAACCCCTTGACCACTTCGAATAAAATACAAGAACTGATCTCTAATAAATCAATTAGATGAAACAAAAAGAAAAACATCCCACTACAGTCTCCTATGGAATGATATGTTATAGACCTTTAACATCATAACAAGTTGCAATTGTGTAAATCAGAAAGGCAGAAGTGACGCAAGTGATAGTAGAAGCAGATTTTTACAGTAGTTCAGCGGAATATCGTACCCGGGGTTTTGATGGTGATAGGGGGATGATAATCATCTAAGTCCTTTATCACTGAAGCTCGTCCTTGTAGAAATTAAACTATTGAGAGATCGTTCTTTCCATTAAGCAGCAGTCTAATAGAGATGAGACTTCGGCTTCTTTCAGAGAATACCCTAGCTTCAACGACATCCAAAAATGGTGTCCCAACGTAAAAGATGAAAATCAACTATGAACAACTTCGTCTCTTTTCTGAATAAGATGATTGAAGTGTGTGGTCAAATCAATTTCAGGAAGTTGTACGTCGGGCGATGGTAAATACAGCAAGGTGGTGTGAGTAACATGTCCCACATAAAGCTCTTACCATTGCTAAGTATGTGTCAATATAAGAGCAAAGCTTGCGGCAAACTTCCATTTATCGGTTTTGACGTGCTTATGCAGACTGCTCGTTTTGTCTAGGCCGCGCAGACAACCAGACAGTTGTGAATTTGTCTTACAACCTTTTTTTTAAAAATAGGTATATCTAGTAAGGTCAAAGATAAATCCATCACTGATATACAACTAAAACTTCATGACACTTGCACGAATAGAAGCGGAGCTATAGCGTCTGAAGTGATAGTATTTTTGAATGTTCTGCACAAGTTGACGGACGACCAAAAATGCACAGAATTCAACATTCGAGTGACATCATCAAAAAAGTTCCTTTACAACATTTTAACTGGTGATGGAACGTTGTATTTTCAATCTGATCCAGAAACCAAGGCAGACGAGTCAAAACACAAGCAATCTCCCTTAGAGGGATCAAAAGTGTCGACAATGAGTTCAATCCAATGGTCCATATAGTTCGGATATCTATATTGGTATTTTAAAAAGATTGATGGACAATGCTTAAGCAGAATATTGCTCAGAAGGATGTTTAATGCGCCATCTCATCGATCTACACTTGTAACTGACTTTTTGCCCCAAAACCGCATTTTGACTCTCAACCGTGCGTCATTTACCGTGCGTCTATTAACTTTTGCAGAAAAATGCATCTGCCGATGTAGGTTAAGTGGTTTTTGGATGTGGAAGCCATTCAAGAGGCTTATGCTGACATCCTGAAGGACATCCAAATCGCTGTGTTGAACCGAAAGGGGTCCATTTCAAATAAAATTGATTTGTATTGTCAACAAAATGTTTTGTCGTTGATTGTTTCTAAAAAGCCATGTTTACTTTGGAACGCACCTTGTAAACCTAACTCTTAACATGCAATCTCCTTGCACGAATAGAGGAAACGTTTCGATTCGTTTTGAAACTATTGTTTTACTTTCTAGGATGAGACACAGTGTGGCAAAAAATACCTTGGACACGAGCTATATCTCAGCAACCAACAGCACCATCTATTTGCTCTAACACGTGTCTTAAAGCTGGAATCTTTCTCTTTTATCTGTCAAAATTTCATGACATATGGTTGACACCTTACAATTATAAATATTATTTTTCCAAAAGACCTCGTGAAATTTTAACATGGGACAAAGAACGGTCGTTAAATCCACCCAAATCATGGTAAAAATGCATCAGAAACATTCGGATTGATGCAGCATGTGTACCGTGATGATTGTTTGAGCAGAATAGTTGTTTTTGAGTGACTCAAACATTGTTCGGGCGGCAGAGAGGTGCTGGCGAAAACCACGAAAAGTTCCTTAAATAATAAAGACAACCCGCGATTCAAAAAGTCGGTCTCTGTTGCGCGATAATACACCAACCGAGTCATACAGAACTCATTGTCCGTCAATTTTGCGCTCGGAATCAAGTGTGTGCGTTAAATCATCGGCTGTAATCACCTGATTTGGCACCGTGGGACTCCCTCCCTTTGTTCCCGGAATTGAAATTGATGTTGAAAAGATGCTTTTTGACGACATTCCGACCATTCAAGCAGCTTCGACACGGGCATTGGAACCAATCCTGAAAAATTAGCTAGATCAGGCATTGAATCGCTACAACAAGTATATTGAATCGCGAGGAGAATATTTCGGAAAAATAAACAGAAATGGTGTTTTAATTATGTTTTCTGGAGCCAGTCCGAGATATTATTAGCCACACTGTGTATTTACATAGATGCTTGGCACTGCTTGTGAACAGAACCGAAGGCTACAGCTACTTCTCTCATACGCTACTTCTAATTTGGTTAACGATCATTTGACGACCGGCTTTCTTCTGCAATGGACAAACACAAAATTTTGCATCCCTGGCTCTATTTAATAACCTTCGTCTCGATGTCCAAAAAGAAAAAGTCTGTCGTTGACGTCGGTCCTTATATTTTCTGCTCATGAAAATTTAAACATTACATTAAACCTATGTATGTGGCTTATTTATAGTAATTGAGCGCACTCCATCGGCGCAAAGGCAATTTAAAAAGATTATTTCCTATTTAACAGACAAAATGCCATCGACTTTTTTTCTAATTAATTGCATGCCATTTGCCTGTACTAAAGTAGATACAACCAACAGTTTACCATTTCATTTCATATTGAATTGAAGCAAAAAAAGGTTTCCAATTGTGAATGTGAATCCCATTCAGGATTTGTTTCAACAGCGCAGGCTATACTCATTAAACATTTTCACTATTAATTTGTGCAGTCACTTTCAGAACGTTTCAATTGCTAAATTGAAAAAAAAAAAAACACAAAAACGATGGTCCATACTTCACTCACCTCATGCATATAAATTCGCTTCAGTCTCATGCCATCACCACACAGCATGGCTCCAGCTCCGGCTAGACAAAGTGCTTTATACACCGCAAATCACAGTACAATTGCTTTCTGGCAGTTCGGCCTTAATCAACCGCATAATGCCCGCGTCGAGTGAATATATAAATAAAAATAATTACAATCATTTCGATAATTATTCGCTGATGATCATTTAATCGGCGGAAAATTGTCTGCGCTTTATTTGTTGTTCATTTAAGGGTTGGGGGGTAGATTTAGTATATATCGATGCCGAAAACCACCGGCCGCCAGTTCTGGCACGGTTTGCTTTTTCTTTTTGGTTTTTTAGTGATTTGCAACACTCACGGATATTGTGGCACGTATCCCAGTTTAATTAATTTCCCCCTCATAGCCTTCCTATCCGACAAGTGCAGACCATGAGACCGATTTGTAATTAACCAGATTGTAATTGCTTTTGGAGGCTGTATGCTGGCAAATTAAATTCACCTGCTACGGCCCAAGGGGATGATTAAAAACTATTTTTTAGTCGGAGTTGCTTCCCATAGAGAAATATAAATAAATCCTTCCAAATCCTTTTTTTTTTTTCAAATCTCATTCCTACAAAGTCGTACATACACATATCTGTATCCGTATATCTTGTGGCTCTAGAGATAAATCTAAAATGGAATGAAACTCAACTTATAGGGATAGCAGACAGGAAGTGAATGCCACAAGTTTCTACCGTTAAATTAAATAAGCTCTAAGAAAACTGCGGCACAAAAACAAAAATGAATCATATCGGCATCCTAAGTAAGCTGCAGATGGAATCTTATGTAATCTAGTCAAACCTGTAATTAGTTATTTTTAAGTAGTTAAATGCAGCATTTAAGGTAAAAAAAACTAAAACTAAAATTAATGTATCATATATTAACATAAATATAAATCAAAAACAACAACAACAACAAAATTAAGAAAAAAAATTGTATTTGAGAGAAAATTTATTAATATAAACAAAAAAAAAAACCAAAAACAGAAAGCCTTGCTGAAAAAAATTAAAAAAAAAAATATTATGCTAAATTGTTTGTGTTTTATTTCAACGTATCCTGTGCTTCAAATAGTCTTTAACGTCATTTTGGATACAATTGCAGGATTGGTTTTATATAAAATGTACAAGTTAGTCTTTTCGGGATGCCTCTTACCAACAACAACCTCTACAGAGAGTGTAAGGAACTCACAAAAGGGCCTCTGTCCTTTCAGTTTTAGTCTCAGTAGATTGGTACAAAGAAATTTAGGAAGTTGCTAATTATATGACGCCTCAGAGTGGTCTGCTGTTTCATTGACATCTCTTTTCAGATTAACGGATGCAACGTAAAAAACTGAGGCCCACCCAAGGACCAAATGACTAGGTGGGGTGAAAAGTAACCTAGTGGGAATGAAAATACCTACACAATACCTTTCCGACCCATTGAGCCTCCCTCGGCCGCTTCGGAGCACTCGTGCCGGCTTTAGTCCATTGCCGGGCACTCATTCTGTTCTCTAGTGTGTAATAGTGGATCCAAGTTTCATCAACAGTTACCAATCGATGCCAAAAGTCCGCCCGATTCCGCATCAGCAAGTCCAAACACTCTTTCGAAGTGCTCTCTCGTTCGTGTTTTTGGTCAGGAGTGCGCATGCGTGGCACCCAGCGGCAGGATAACATTTTCATATGCAGAATATTGCCCAAAATATGGCGTGTGCGCTCAGTACCAATCTTTGTGGTATCTGCTAACTCGCGAACATTTACTTTCCGGTCAGACAACACCAACACAACAGCGGACTGAACGGACTTCAAGGCACCATACCCTTTTTTGCAGTAGCAGCGCATTGTGGCGGTCAAGGAAGTTACTTTTCACCCCACCGTATAGGCAACCACAATACAATTCACACTCCCTCTCCCTTAATACGATAAAATAAACAGTGCTTTTGGGTACAGATACCACATCAAGTCGCTCACTCCACCTAATACAAGGTGGAGCGAAATTAATCATCCAATTTTGATTTTGAACCACTTTTTTACTAAATAAAAAAAATGATTTTGAGTGATGGAAATCTTAATTTGAACCCTTGGACAATTTTTTCTGTTAAGTGGAAAAGATGATATCCGTCAAATGGGTGCCACCAGTGTTGATTCACAACTGTGCTCGTTTGATCGCATTTTCCATGACTTTTTGCAAGATTTCCGGTGATAGCTGGTCACATTTCTGTCGAATATTCTTCTTAAGGGCTGCGATTGTCTGAGGCTTGTTGGCATAAGCCCGCGAATTCAAGTAGCCCCAAAAAAAGAAGTTTGGGGTGGTTAAATCGGGCCTTATTGCTGGCCATGCCAAATCGCCAAAACGGGGAATTACGGGACTAGGAAAGGGTTCCGTCACAATATTTATTGTGACTCGTGCTGTGTTCGGTTGCACCGTCTTGTTGAAACCACATGTTCACCAAGCCTTGCTCATCCAATTCCGGCAGTAAGAAGTTGTTTATCATGGCCCTGTAGCGTTCGCCAGTAACAGTGACCGAATTGCCGATGGTTTTCTCAAAAAAATACGGCCCTATCACTCCTCCTGCGTGTGAGCCGCATCACATAGTCGCTTTGAGTTGATGAAATTACACGCGGATTTGCAGTACCCCAGAAACGAAGATTTTGCTTTTTGAGGTAACCGCATAAGTGGAAATGCGCAACATAAAATTGTCCTCTTCATTGTTGAGATTGAGGATGGCTTGACAGCGGAGTATAGCGCTCCATTGCTTATCTGTTTGTATTCTGCAGCTGTCTCGTTCACAAATTTCAGGTATGATTGATGTACGACGTCAAAATTATAATATCTTCCGATACGATGGTTAATTTTGCGCCACTTCGTACTCGTATAATTAAGTGTAATTCTCTTGGAAGATACTTTTTGAAGGGGATTTCATAAAAGATTACGCATGCGGCGTGTCACACTGGTATGATATTTTTGTATTATAGGGGCTGATGTTTGGTTTTTAAGTCTTCTACTCTTGACATCTCACGCGTGATTCTTGACGTGTCTCGAAATCAAGCATGATCAATTAACGTGGTCATTTGATCATGGAAAGACTAACACCCGAACAGGGCTTGCAAATCATTGAACCTTATTATCAAAAGTTCGTGCGGTACCAGTATCCGCAGAGTGCATAGACTGGAAAATATTGCTACTGTATCCACCAGTGTTAATGAAGACTGTCTACTTGTCGCCGTTCGCAGCAATTGGGATTGTATTACCCGACGACGTGGCCGATTTTACGGAAGGATATTTTAACTTACTTACTTACTTTAGGTGGCGCTACAGTCCGGAGTGGACCTGGGCCTCAGTCAACAAGCTTCTCCAGCTAGCTCGATCCCTGGCTAGCTGTCTCCAGTTTCGCACGCTAAGTTGGCTGAGGTCCTCTTCCACTTGCGTGCGCCACCTAAGTCTTGGCCTTCCTCTACTGCGCTGTCCCTCGGGGGCGGATTCGAAGACTTTTTGGACCGGAGCATTGGTGTCCATGCGCTCCACATGACCCAGCCATCTCAGTCTTTGGATCTTCACTCTTCTGGCTAGGTCCATGTCGCTGTACAGTCCATACACTTCGTCGTTGTATCTCCTCCTCCACTCACCGTCAATGCAGACGGGACCGAAGATCGCCCGAAGAATTTTTCTCTCGAAGCAACCAAGAACACCCTCATCCATTTTTGATAATGTCCATGCCTCTGCGCCATAGAGCAGGACCGGGATTATTAAAGTCTTATAAAGGGTGACTTTTGTTGTCCGAGAGAGGGCTTTGCTACTCAATTGCCTTCTTAACCCAAAGAAACAGCGGTTGGCAAGAGTTATTCTTCGCTTGATCTCAGCGCTGGTATCGTTGTCTGTATTTATAGCGGAGCCTAGGTAGACAAAGTCCTTAACTACCTCAAAGTTATATCTGTCGAGGGTGACGTTCTGTCCGAGACGTCGGTGTTGGTTGTCCTTTTTGCTTGACAGCATATACTTGGTCTTGCCCTCATTGACCGCTAAACCCATTTTCGCCCCTTCCGTCTCAATACTCGCGAAAGCGCCACTGACATCACGCTGCTTTCTCCCGATTATGTCAATATCGTCGGCGTATGCGAGTAGTTGGACGGACTTTTGAAAGATAGTGCCTCTTGTGTTTGCTCGTGAGTTTTGCACTATTCTTTCAAGTACGATGTTGAAAAAATCGCATGACAGCGCATCGCCTTGTCTAAATCCTTTCTGGACATCAAAGGTCTCGGTGAGATCTTTACCGACCTTGATGGAGCAGCGTGCATTCTCCATCGTCATCCAGCACAGACAGACGAGTTTGGCAAGGATGCCGAAACTAGACATTGCTCTGTATAGCTCGTCTCTATAGATGCTGTCATACGCGGCCTTAAAATCGATGAATAGGTGGTGGGTATCGATCTGAAGCTCATGGGTCTTCTCCAAGATCTGCCGTAGTGTGAATATCTGGTCGATGGTGGACTTTCCTGGCCTGAAGCCACACTGATATGCATCTATCAGGTTGTTGACGAACGGCTTCAGGCGTTCACACAATACGGCGGATAAGATCTTATATGCGATGTTAAGGAGACTGATGCCTCTGTAGTTGGCGCAGTTCAGAGGGTCTCCTTTCTTGAGAATGGACAAACAATGTTGAGGTTTCATTCATCGGGCATACTTTCGTCCGACCATATTTTACAGATGAGTTGCAGTATGCTCCTTACCAAGTCATCGCCTGCCGCTTTGAAGAGCTCGGCAGTCAGGCCATCCGCTCCAGCAGCTTTGTTGGACTTAAGCTTCGATATGGCTATCTTCACTTCATCCAGGTCGGGTGGACGGAATTGTTGGTCATCATCGTCCAGGTTGAAAGGTTGATTCTGCCTGACAGCGGTATTTGGTCCGTCATCGCCGTTATACAGTCTGCAGAAATGATCTTTCCAAATCCTCAGCATCGACTGGGATTCTACTACGATGTTCCCTTGTTCATCTCTACAGGCTTCGGTTCGGGGTTTGTTTCCGTGGCATGTTATTTTTACCTTTTGGTAAAACTGCCGAACCTCATTCCTGGAGTAGCATCTCTCAATTTCCTCGATCGCGCGGTTCTCATGCTCTTTCTTCTTCCTCCTGAGAAGCCGGTGTTCGTCTCTCCTCTTCCGCTCATAGAGCTCATGAGCAGCTCTGGTCTTTCTAAGCAGCGCCGCGTTATATGCATCTTGCTTAGCTGCATTCATTTATTCATTTAATATGCATTTTTATTCAACTCCATTCAATAACTCTTACATGCTATACAAAAAAAACGCTTAAAAATTAGCTTAATTAACTTAAAATTATCTTATTCTAACTTACTGGCCCCATGCGGACACTCTAAGTTAAACCTAACAATTAAAATTTGTCTTTCGACGTTTAGTACATTTCATTTTAAAATTATATTGTATTAATTGCAATTAAAACTAAGAAAATAATTTTATAACAAAAACTTAGTAAATTAACTTATTTTTTTTTTCATCTTTTAAAACTTAAAACTAAAACTTATTAACTACCTTAACATTATTTTTAATCTACTTAGGCTACTTAAGCTACTTAAAATTATCTTATCACTTAGGTATTTTTTTTTTTTGTGGGAAGAAGTTACCCGAAGGTTACCCATCTCTTTGTTTTTGTTGTTTTATATATTTTTTTTGTATTTTTGTTTTTTGTATATATATATATACAATATATATATATATATATACAATATATATATATATATACATTTTTTTATTTTTATTTTTTTTTCTTAAAACTATCCTAATCCTACCTAAATCTATGTAAGTCAGCCACGGCTAGAAAATTAGGCTGCCGACCCTGCTCCTTAACGAAGCTAACTAGTGCTAGAGGAATTCGACGACGTAGATTCCGCTCCTTCAACAAGCCACCAAAATTGTTGGTGCTGCTGAGCAACATCCCTCATGTCGCGATTCCCTACCGCTCTACTGAACCGAAGACGCTCCGCACTGCCGTGTGCGACGTCTCTATCGTTGTTAAGTCGCATCTCCGCAGCTGTTCGAGCGACATGGAAGATTAACGGCACCGCTAATCTATCCTGGATCAGACCTTTCATGTCGAGGTAGAGGAACCCTTCTGGAGGAATAAAGCCGTCAAAGCGAACTCTCTCGTGATACATATAATTGGGGTAGTAAGCCCCAGAGATCAGGTTATTCGACGAGGTCATTGCTCTTGCAATTTGCCTTCGAGTCAACTTAATAACAAAATTGTCCACTCTTATTAGGTTAGCCCTATTGTATAAGACCTCATTGCGATAGAATTTTATGTACTCAGACTCTGGTGTTCTGTATAGGCGAAGACAAGCCCTAAGGCAAGCCCTCTCAAACACCCGAATCTTTTCCAAATGACTTGCTCTCACGTTGAACCACACGGGACAACCAAATACAAGCATAGGCCGGATAAGGGCCATGTAGCAGATCACCTTTACCCTCGCATCGAGTTGCCTGTTATAAAACAGTCTCTTTGTAAGGGCAAAAGCACCTCTGGCTCTGGCCAGAGCAACATCCATATGTTTGTTAAAATATAGATATTGATCTAGCCAGATCCCAAGGTATCTGACTACATTTCGACAAGCAAGTGGTTGTCCGTGTTGTCCAACGATCTGAAACTTTCGCCAATTCTTTCTGGTATCCGCAGAGGCCCCAGACAAAGGCGTCCTAAAAAGAATGGTTTCCGACTTCTGAAAGTTGATCTTCAACTTCCAGTCGTCGCAATATTGTTTAATTTTATCGAAGTCACGTTGCAAAAGAATGTTTATAACCTCAATCTTTGGACTTGATCTGTACGCGATTAAGTCGTCTGCGTACGCTATGGCATGGGGAAGTGAACCTATCAGATCGCTTGTGTAAATGTTGAAAAGGACTGGCGAGTTGACCGCACCTTGTTGCAGACCGTTTTTAATGTTGAATGTACCAGTAGAAGTCAAATCGCCATTTTTCACGATGAACTGTCTATTAGTGAGCATATTGAAAAGAATGTACAGTAGTGGTTTACTAATGCCCAGTCTGTTCAACTTGTAGAAGAGTCCCTCTAACCATACGGTATCGAAGGCCTTTTCCAAGTCAATCAGGCAGGCACCAGTACACTGTTTCTTGGCTTTGTTCCATTGGATATCAGAAACCAGTTTAGACGCGGCATGAATAACATGATGCCCCGCCTTGAAACCGAATTGATTATCCGGAACTATATATCTGTCCTCAACCCATTTAGTCAGGACTCTATTGATGACTTTTTCGAAAACCTTACTGATGTTTGGAAGGAGACTGATCGACCGGAGATTCGCCGGATTGGAGGTGTCTTTATCCCTTTTGGGGATGGGATGTACCACCGCCATTTTCCAATGCGCTGGATAATGTGCATTATTCATTGCATTGCTAAACAGGGTGGTATAAATGTCCACCGCTTCTAGTGGGAGATGTCGAAGCACAATGTTCGGTATTCCATCGGTTCCCACTGATTTCTTACTTCTAATTGTGTCGAAGATCGTGTGAAGGTCTTCCTTCGAAATAAACGGGGGTTGTTCCCTTTCATTGGCGATGACATTATTTGCCATATTCTCGTCACTGAACTGGGTGAAACCCGAGTTCTCGATTCGCCAATTCACTATTTCATTTCGAAGGTAGAAATTGTGGGCAAGGACTCGATTTTCCAGGTCGTGGTTGGGACCAATGATGTCATTTGTCTTGTACACTTCCTGAAAAGTTGCTCCTATAGCCTCTACCTTCTCCTGCGGATCTTCGATCACAAAGAAATTGTCATCATCAACAGCCTCATTTGGATCTATGCCTGCTGTTGAAAGTATGCGTTCGTTGTCAGTCGTTCGGGCGATTTTTAGACATGAAAGTTCGTCTTGATCTTTCCTCCGAAATATTTTATTTATTTGCGGCAACATATTCGGGTTGCTGGTATTTACAGCCCGAATTTTGTTGTTCCAATACAAACTTACAGAAGCCCTGTAATTTTCTTTAATTAATGTTTGGAGGTTTTTGATCGACGACTTCAATGTCATAATCTCCGGGCTATGTCTGTCTGTAAACTGTCTGTACAAGGTCTTCAGTCTGGACAGTAGTCTACTTTTATGTCGATGCAGTGCATCTATAGTTGAATTGCGGAACAAGTCTTCGTTGTCAGTGTGTTGATATCGAGGTATCGATTTGTCCATAGTCCGTTTAATTGTCTCGTCCATTAGTTTTAGATACCTGTCAATCTCCTCGTTTGACAGATTTCTGTTGGACGGTGGATAGAGCGAATTCGAGGAGAGTGCTCTAGTCAGTGTCCTGGAGAAGTGTGTCCGACGCACTCTACTATAGTTGTAGGGATGCCTTTGAACATACTCATCCAATTCCGCATTTTCGTTCGGAACGGTTATTTCGGTACTAAGACCGCAATGGTCACTGTCATATACAAAAGTCCGAAGACAGTTTACAGTTTGTTGGTTCGTGTGTCACTTGTATTCGTGTGTCGAACAACAGGAGATCCAAATAGGAGCCATGTCTAGGAAACGACGGACTATCCGTCGCCTTTATGCCGAGTCTATACATCACACTGTGTTGACCCCACCAATTGAATAGTAGGTTCCCTCTAGTGTTTGGTGTATTATTTCCCCAATCGCTGTGTTTGGCGTTGAAATCTCCGCCGATAATGAAATAGTTTTCCTCCAATTCCAGTCTCAGGAATCGAAAAAGTGTCTCGAGCTCTGAGATGAATTGGGTGGATTGAGTAGCCTTAGGCGCATAAACAGACACCATGTATAACCGCTTTCCACTGCGGAGAGGGATATACATGATGCATGCTTCTAGCACCTGAAACCTACGCACTACACGACTGTATATTCTTTTACAACGTATGCCTTTTCTTACGAAGATTGCAACGCCTCCTCCTTGTATGGAGTTGGGTCGATTTCTTCGCATAATTTTGTACCTTTTGTGCCTCATTTTGTGTCTTTTGCTTAGCTTAGTTTCGCTAACCAAAAGCACATCAGGGGTTTGGTCTTTAAGAAACTTGAACAGTGTGGCTCTTCGCTCAATCTTAATCAGTGAATTAACATTCACTGCAAGGACCTTCAGGGTTTGCTCCGCCATGTACGTACCCATTACGACTGGAGGCGCGTTAGGCTCGGCAAAAGCGCGTAGATTTGATCCACGCGCGCAGCTTGTTCAGTAATCTGACGTTGAAACTGAGCCATCTGCCCCTGGATAGAGAGCAAGATAGCTAGAATGTCAGTTGCCGGTTCCGGTGCTCTAGGCGCTGGGGCCTGAGAAGCAACCTTCGCTTGCTGTGCCGTATTCCCCCTACCTGCCGCCATTTGGGCGTAGGTAACTTGGGGAGTAACGGCTGGTGTTTGTATTTGAACTGGTGGACGCTTAACTTCCATCTTTTGCTGCCGAGCCAGATTTACTCTTTTTATGTACTGGAATTTAGGACAACCCCGATAATTTGCGGTGTGTCCCGTATTCTTACATAAAACGCAAGAGAGTTGACTTTTTTCCGACGCTCCATCCACACCCAGAGGGCATTCTTCTGATTTGTGGTTCTTACCGCACTTGACGCATCGAGGCTGCATTTCGCAGTTCGACGCGGCATGCCCGAACCTTTGGCAGCGAACACATTGCAAAATGTTATCGCTCCGTTTTACTTTTTCCCAGTGTACAACCTGGTAGTCTAGGACTTTGATATTCCTTAGACCATCCAGTTTGCTTTCGGGAGTAAGCTGAACCAGGAAGAACGGTAGTTTCCGTTTCTCCCTTTTGGCTCTAGCTGTGGTGAACGGCTTGACCCCTACGAACTTGAGCTCTTCGCACTCTTTCTCTTTGAGCAGTGCGAGGAGCTCCTCCGGATCAGTTGACGGTTCAATCCCCCTCAGCAGCATTGTTTGCAGCTTTTCCCCCTTCGGGGTGAAGGAGAAGAACTCCGTCGTCGAATCCTTTAACAAGTTTTTTATTTTAATATAGCGCTCCACTGTGTTGCAGTGGATCGCATGTCTATCATTACTTAATCTTTTGATAAAAAAATTATTGCCTATGGCCGACTTACATAGATCAATGGTTTCTTTTAACTCCAGTTTGTAAGTATTGATCGGGGTTTATCCTTTGTTTAGCTGGTTGTTGTTGTTGTTGCTGTGGCTGTTGACGCTGCTGCTCTCGCTGTTGTTGCTGCTGCTGTTGCTGTTGTTGTGGCTGTTGCTTTTCTGTTTTTTGTTGTTGTTTTTGTTGTATTTTACTTTTTTGCTGGGGTTGTGCCTGTTTCATTGTTGGTTCTTGCGCAATTTTTTGATTTTTTTGCTGTTTTAGCTGATGTTTCTGTGGTTGTTGTTGGGGTATGGTTTCACTCCCCTTGGGCTCCCGTTGAGAGCACTGTAGTTGCTGTTGTAGTTCCCTCTCTCGCCTTGCAACTTGCTTAGCTTTTATTGCAAGTACTTTTTGTTGTAGCTGCCTGATGCTACTATTCAGAGCTTCAACCTCGTCCTCTTCGTCCTCTGACTCGGAAGCCGCCAGAGATGCGAAGGTATTTTTGCAAATATTGTGGCCTTCTTCACCAACATATGGGAGATCGTTTTTGTCAGCTGCCGCCCTTTTTGTCGTTGTTGGCGCCTCTTCCCTTGCTCTACCAGGCAGCTTTTTGGGAGAGGTTGAAAGGGAAGGGCGCTTTGCTGAGTTCGGAGTTGGTTTCAACATCCTCCTCCTCTTTATCGTCATTGCCGATGTTGCTGTTTTTGTTGTTGTTGTTGTTGACGTCTTCTTTTGAACTGGCTTAACGGCCTGATTATCAGATGACGTCGCGCCATCCTCTAATCCCGCTATTGACATAGCGGACCGTTCACTGCCACTCATCGTTTGAACACACTTTTTTTACACAATAATCTCGTTTTGTCTTTTTAACACTTAAAAAATAAAAATGGACGTTCTGGGTTTCACTCGACTATCATAGCGAAACCCGTGGTTTGATGACGAATGCCGGCAAACACATGCAGCCTAGCAAATGCGGCGCTGCAAAAAAAGACTAGAGCTGCGTACGTGCTCTATGAGCAGATGAGGAGAGACGAACACTAGCTTCTCAGGAGGAGGCCCAGCCTCTTGACACTCATTTGTGTTGTTTAAGTTGTCATTTTTGACACATCTGAGCGGGGCCTACGCAGAAGCAGAAGCTTTTTCATGAGCAATTTTACTTTCGGGAGTTTGCCATTGCCCGCCGAAAAGGTGTTGACGATTCGAAAAATTGTTGGTGATGCCGGGGATCGAGCCGCGTACCCTCTGTATCAAAGTCTAATGAGCTAACTATCGCGCCATCGCCGCCACCAAAAAGTAAAAAAAACGTGCCACAGACACAAGCCCCGAACCGAAGCCTGTAGAGACGAAGAAAGGAACATCGTGGTAGATTCGCAGTCGATACTAAGGATTTGGAAAGATCATTTCTGTAGACTGAATAACGGCGATGCTGAAACAAATACCGCTGTCAGCCAGAATGAGCCTTTCAAATGTTGACCAGCAATTCCGTCCACCCGGCCTGGATGAAGTGAAGATAGCTATATCTAAGATTAAGTCCAACAAAGCTGCTGGAGCGGACGGCCTGACTATCGAGCTCTTTAAAGCGGCAGGCGATGACTTGGTAAGGAGCATACACCAACTCAACTCTAAAATGTGGTCGGACGAAAGTATGCCCGATGAATGGAACCTCAGCATTGTTTGCCTGATTCTCAAGAAAGGAGAACCTCTGCCAACTCCATAGGTATCAGTCTTCTTAACATCGGATACAAGATCTTATCTGTTGTTTTGTTTGAACGCCTTTAGCCCTTTGACAACAACTTGATAGGTCCATATCAGTGTGGCTTCAGATCAGGAAAGTCCACCATCGACCGAATATTCACACTACGGCAGATCTTGGAGAACACCCATGAGCTTCAGATCGATACACACCACCTATTCATCGATTTCAAGGCAGAGCTTGACAGAATCTATAGAGGTGAGCTATACAGTTTTGTTTACCTAGTTTTCATATCCCTGCTAAGCTTGTCCGTCTGTGCAGCATGACAATGGAGATATCACACTTGTTCATTAAGTTCGCTAAAAATCTCACCGAGAGCTTCTATGTTAAAAAAGGATTTCGTCAAGGCGATGCGTTGTCATGCGACTTCGTTTACATCATTCTTTAAAGAAAAGCAAAACTCACTAGCAAACACAAAAGGAACAATCTTCAATTGCTTGTCCGCGTCAGTCATGATTTCCCGTCAGTCACGCTTTCACGAGTATTAAAAACATAGCACCAAAAAACGAGGGCAAGACTAAGTAAATGATGTCGGCAAGAAGGGACAACCAACTAAGGACTTTGTCTACCTAAGCATCGCTATCACAGCGATGGCAGGGCTAAGATCAAACGGATAACTGATGCCAAACAACTTATGTGACCCTACTCGTACATAAGACCTTAATAATCCCACTACTGCTCTATGGCGCAGAGACTATCGAATTCTTCGAGTGATCTTTTGTCCGGTCTGCGTAGATGGTTAGTGGAGAAGGTGATACAACGACGAATTGTACGGACTTAGCCAGAAGAGTGAAGATCCAACGACTGACATGGCTGTGTCATGTAAAGAGGATGGATACCGATGCTCCGGTCCGAAAAGTTTTTGAATTCCCCCTCCTATGGTTTGTATGTAGAATGAAAGCACGATTATCATCCATGATGTGCTCCTATGATGTGATAGCACATAAGGCTTCCATTCAAACTCGCTTTCACTGACTATCTTAGAGCACCGAGGGCATACATCCTTTAAAGTCGATTTACTTTCTTCTTTTTTGTAACAGAACCTAGATATTGAAAATCTGTAAAGCTTTGTAGTGTTTATCCATTTGCCTTTCTTAATTCCAAAATTCCTACATATATAGAGCGGCTCCTTTTGCGGTGTGCTGCAGGAATTCGTCTTGGATTCGGCTTTGTTCTGAGGCATAGAGGGTCCTTGTGGAAGCATTCACACAGATGCAATTTCTAAAGCCCTTGTCAGTCCATATAAAGAGATTTATCACTCAATAGATAATGGATATCAAACTAGGCAAGACCACCTCTAAATAGACTATAGGCAGAAGAGTCTCTAAGTTGAAGTGATCAGATCTCCACATCACGTTTCTAAGAGAGCCTTAACGTTAACCATTCCTCTTCAGAAACGAAGAAGAGTTATCGAACAAATAGTTGGGAGAACTTCCGAAATTCCTAGTGATTCCTGGATCTAGTTTTCCACCCAGCCAATGGCAACCAACCAGCGACATCCTCAGACGACCGAGTATATAAGCTGCGGTATCTATGGCAGTTTACTGACCTAAAAACAGCACATAACGATTTGGTTTGTTACAGATAGCAACTCCACCATCACTTCACTCAGAATCACGGGATCACCCAGCCTACTTAATGTATCCAACTTCTTCTTGGATAGTATGATCTAAATCATTCAAATCTTCAGCACCCTGATAGGGATCCTTATCCAATTTATGCTGATAGCAGTTGCGAGAAAAGTTTTCCACTCCAATATAATCTGAAGAGACCTTAGACTGGAAGACAACATAGCCAATCATATCCATCAACATGTCAATCTCCATTCAAAACCATCCCCACAGGAGTAGCTACAAAGCACACCCGGTATAAAGGGGTGTGCAAAATTAGCAAACACGGAAAAAAATAATCGTTAGTTGGATGCGTGCTTAAACGCAATTACCACCCGAGACATAGAGAGACTAGAAACCAAAGAAGGATGTACTCGTACTCACCTCATGTCGGACGACAAAAGCAGACACATAAACTCAACCCATATAGCCCAGGAAGAGCATCGAAGACATCCTGACATAAAACTCGTATGTCGTAAAATCGAATGAGTCCCAACACTGTACCTCGACGCCTTACCTCAGCGTTATAGCTGAACGCCAGCGTATGTCTTCACTGACACTGCTGTGCTGTGTCGTTCTTGCTTATTCATTGTCTAGGGGTGAATCACGTACGCAGCATGCGAGAGTATTAGCCTAACGGTTATGAAGGAATTTTCTACCCCCCGTCACATACCACATCACTTTGAGTGAGGGAGTCCTCAGTGGGTTATTAGGTTCATAGGGCCATAACCATAAACACTTTTGCTTCATTTTAAGCTGAACATCTACGAAAGTTTGTCTCCTCAGAGGTAGCTCCACTGGTCTATTGGTATAGATACTGGTGGAGGTGGAGGTTATTCAGTTGACATAATGGTATACACCGCTAAACCGCCCTTGGAGTGTCAGCAATCAATTGACGGAAGGACATTCATATGAGGCAGTAATGAGAAGTGTTTGTCATGTAACCGGTGGCCTAATCTTTGACAGTCATGCAAGAAGACGACGCAAAATGAAAAATCATTTGTCAAAGTATCTAGCACGTTTTTGACTTAGATATAGGCGCGCGCGTGTATCCTCTTTCATTGGTGGAATACTGGCTCTTCTTTACACGTATGGGTATGCCTATGTGGGTGCGGATATGTGTGTATTTGATTTGGATATCTCGTGAATTTGGTAATGATGTTCGGTTTCTGTCAATATGATTCATGATGGCGTTTCTAAGGGTGAGGCTTGCTTTGGCATTCCAAAATTGATTTTCTTAGCACGAAACTATGTGGTCGGCTTTGTAACCTGTGGTTGATGGTAACAAAAGACAAAAGTCAACAAAACAACCACCAGTCGCTGGATGACGTTTGAGGTATTTTTGGAAACTAATGAGTTTTTGAATGAATTTAGTCTTGTTATTATGCTTCGGGAATACTCAGGATACGTGTAGATACTCGTACATATATTGTGTTTTGAATGAGTGCTTACAAGACAAAATTGATTTCCTTGAAAGAAAGTGTTGCAGAGTGGAAGCCTATCGTAGTTAACTTGATCTAATTACCAGGGAAGTTATATATTGACGAATGGCAGGTCTATTAACGTTTTCAATTTTATAAGCCCTTGTTAAGCCTGCTCGAATGAAGAGGAGGTCAAGTTCGCGAGTCCAATTGTTTGGACAGAAGCCTCCTTATACTTTGATGAGAGTCGTCATTATGAGGGAACTTAAGATAACGTAGGAAAATTGGACAAGTGTCCCAATGTCCTATGTATAAAACCTACACAAACTGAGCAGATCTTAGGTCTTCTCTTCATAGCACAACTAAATCAACGGTCGATATTCTGTTGGGGCCCATAAAGGAAGTCTACTCCCGACGAAATTGAACGTACTTGGTTATACCTGGTTTAGTTATAGCAGGAGGTATCTGGCTCCTTAAATGAGACTCAACTTTCCCCGGTACACCACATACACCGAAAGAGTAAATTGCTATAGTCTAGCTGGTTTAGCTCTGTGGCGAATTGTTGTCATTATCGAAGGAGCTAGTTCTTATCCGAAATTAGTAGTTTACCATCTAAACTCTTCACCAGACGTGTTTGGAGTTCTGACCACGAGTGAGCTCCTTGGTGATGCTATAGAGGGTCCTGCTACAGCACCTGCTTGCTGTTTCTTCAACCCTTGAGCCAAGAGTGTCGATGTACTGACATTTGTCACGTCTCACACTACAATGTACTTTCTTTTATTCGTGCAATATTAGGCTTCTAGCTCAGTTTTCTCTACTGCTGAGGCCGCTGCAATCCGAGACGCCTTTCGATCCGTACTCAGGTCTTTGGCGATAATCATATGTCGTGGCTTATCGGGCTTTTACCAACATAGTTATGTGCCGCAGTTGCAAAAGCATATTTCACACCAGTTTAGTGCATTCAAGTTCTCTTTCTGGAGATCCCTGAACGTGTTAGTATTGAACCAAGTGATGATTAGCAGCCGATCGAGGAAATTGAGATATGCTACTCCAGGAATGAGGCTCGGAAGTTTTACCAAAAGGTAAAAATAACATGCCACGGAAACAAACCCCGAACCGAAGCCAGTAGAGATGGACAAGGGAACATCGTAGTAGAATCGCAGTCGATGCTGAGGATTTGGAAGAACCATTTCTGCAGACTGTATAACGGCGATGACGGACCAAATACCGCTGTCAGGCAGAATCAACCTTTCAACTTGGACGATAATGACCAACAATTCCGTCCACCCGACCTGGATGAAGTGAAGATAGCTATATCGAAGCTTAAGTCCAACAAAGCTGCTGAAGCGGATGGCCTGACTGCCCAGCTCTTCAAAGCGGCAGGCGATGACTTGGTAAGGAGCGTACACCAACTCATCTGTAAAATATGGTCGGACGAAAGTATGCCCGATGAATGGAACCTCAGCATTGTTTGTCCGATTCTTAAGAAAGGAGACCCTCTGAACTGCGCCAACTACAGAGGCATCAGTCTCCTTAACATCGCATATAAGATCTTATCCGCCGTATTGTGTGAACGCCTGAAGCCGTTCGTCAACAACCTAATAGATGCATATCAGTGTGGCTTCAGGCCAGGAAAGTCCACCATCGACCAGATATTCACACTACGGCAGATCTTGGAGAAGACCCATGAGCTTCAGATCGATACACACCACCTATAGCATCTATAGAGACGAGCTATATAGAGCAATGTCTAGTTTTGGCATCCCTGCCAAACTCGTCCGTCTGTGCAGGATGACGATGGAGAATGCACGCTACTCCATCAAGGTCGGTAAAGATCTCACCGAGACCTTTGATGTCCAGAAAGGATTTAGACAAGGCGATGCGCTGTCATGCGATTTTTTCAACATCGTACTTGAAAGAATAGCGCAAAACTCACGAGCAAACACAAGAGGCACTATGTTTCAAAAGTCCGCCCAACTACTCGCATACGCCGACGATATTGACATAATCGGGAGAAAGCAGAGTGATGTCAGTGGCGCTTTCGCGAGTATTGAGACGGAAGCGGCGAAAATGGGTTTAGCCGACGTCTCGGACAGAACGTCACCCTCGACAGATATAACTTTGAAGTAGTTAAGGACTTTGTTTACCTAGGCTGTGCTATAAATACAGACAACGACACCAGCGCTGAGATCAAGCGAAGAATAACTCTTGCCAACCGCTGTTTCTTTGGGTTAAGAAGGCAACTGAGTAGCAAAGCCCTCTCTCGGACAACAAAAGTCACCCTTTATAAGACCTTAATAATCCCGGTCTTGCTCTATGGCGCAGAGGAATCGAAATTATCAAAAATGGATGAGGGTGTTCTTGGTTGCTTCGAGAGAAAAATTCGTAGGGCGATCTTCGGTCCCGTCTGCATTGACGGTGAGTGGAGGAGGAGATACAACGACGAACTGTACGGACTGTACAGCGACATGAACCTAGCCAGAAGTGTGAAGATCCAAAGACAGAGATGCCTGTCCGGTCCAATGCTCCGGTCCGAAAAGTCTTCGAATCCGATCCCGAGGGACAGCGCAGTAGAGGAAGGCCAAGACTCAGGTGGCGCATGCAAGTGGAAGAGGACCTCAGCCAACTTAGCGTTTGAAACTGGAGGCAGCTAGCCAGGGATCGAGCTGGCTGGAGAAGCTTGTTGACTGAGGCACAGGTCCACCTCGGACTGTAGCGCCACCTAAACTGATGATTAGCAGCTTTGACCAGTTGCTATTGATGGATGAAGTACGAGACGTATATGAGCTACCATATCATGATGATTTCGTTCTTGCCCGATGTCAGCCTCTCGTCTGTTTTAAAAGTCTAAGAGCAATTTCAAAAACCATGATTGATCGCAATATGATCGATTTAGGTCGATTTGCGTAGCTTGTCAACTGAGATCAAGTTGATTTTTTGGCAGAGGTTTTACATTTGGTATTGCAGAAGTCCACAGACCATGAACTACCGTTTTTTTTCGCTTCCTAACTTGGCATTGAAATCTCCCATCACTATAACGATGGCGTTTAAATTTAAACGGAGCCCAAATGGATGTAGAAATTGTCCTTATCTCTATCAGTTGCGTCTTCGATCGGAGCATACTACTGAAGTGATACCACTTCTAACTCTACTCTCCAATCTAGAGGGAGTCCTGGAGGATCTTAACGTTCCGTAATCTGATCGTTGTCTACGTTCGATAAGCAAATGTCATCAAAAAGTTATCCGTTCTTATCCGAGGCTTTTGTTGGCGTTTTGGAGCGGTAGGCTTTTTACGATTTAGGCTTTAGACCAACTGACATTAATCCTATTTTGTGGCGCAACAAGATCGCCATTTTCCAAAAAAAATTCCCAGATGGCACCAAGAGAAGGTAAGAGTAGAGCTTACTAACATAGCTGCTAGGTTTTCAACTGTAGTGGATCTTTCTCATTATCAAGTGCACCATCACCTATGGGCAGACACTGATCCTGATAACGTTTAAGAGACAACGACCTTCGGATCTGCACGTGAAACAATAAGCAAAGGCCCTTGACTGCTAGCATGCAGATATTACTGCCATCTAGTAAGAGCGATGAGATGAGTTGGTGATACATACTTTGGCGACTGCTTCCTATAGCAGATATAATATAGTAATTATACGAGTGCAGATTTGCCATATGCGGCAGACTAAGACCAGAAGCCTGGAGCCTTCGACAGGTGAGTGAACTTTTTATGTGGATCTCACAATCGGCCAAGATTTCCCAATCCGGCAAACCCTAAAAAAAAACCAAGGAAAGGCTCTAGCATTCGAGCAGCCAACATCAACACCTACTACTATCCTCGTTGTTTGAAAAAATTGGGAAATAATTTTTCGTTGATCGACTTCAATCTCAAAGACGTGTTCAAGCCTTTTCTGATTAAATCATCGAATATCTTCAAGAAATCATGTTCCTTGTTCATACGATAAGTTACAACATTGTTACGAAACTTTTTGGGACGCCACTCTTGACGTATTAGGTTTCAGCCGAATACCATAGCGCAAACAGTGCCGGTAAGCGAATGCAGCGAAAAATGTGTAAACAAGGATAAGAATATAAAATGTTCTCGAAAGGAAAAATAGAAAAAGAGGCCCTCGATCGAGGCAATAAAGAACAAAAAAGGGTCTTCCACCTCAGGAGGTGCCTCTGCCTGGCAGAGGCAATAAATTGCGTATCGTTTACGCGGACCTCTCCTTGGAGGTCAAATATAATGTAACATGCAATGAATTTCTGTAACTACCACTGCTTGAAGGATTGAGAGTGATCGCATTCGCTAACGACTTCACCCTGGTCATGGTTGCGAAGCCGTCCACGAGTTAGAACCAAGAAATGACAGACTGGAGCTAGGCATGCTGAAGTAGGAAGACCTCTTTAAAGTTGCCGTGGATTCGGCGAATCGTTATCCAAGTGGTATAGCTCAATCAGAATTATCAGCAGCAATCGAATTGCCGGAATGTCTCGGTCGACAACTTCGCAAATATTATGTGCTTTAGACCAACTTAGAACTGGCAGAAGCGGAACTGAAAGCGAAACAATAAGTAGTATCGATAGTCAGTCCTATGGCAAGCCAGGTGGAATAGCTCCACCTAATGCAGCTGTACACATGCCAATTGCTGTCATCAGATCGACGAGGCCAAGCTATGGCTGTAAATACTACTTTACATATACTACAGCACTATAAGTAGCTGCTTTGTTCGGAATATCTAATAAATATGAAGTTGTTAAGAAGGTGCGAAGTCTTACGGTACTGGAACAGAGGGCAACTGAACTCATTTATAGTACATATCCAGAACGGGCTGCGAAGATCTAAAACTTGGGAATAACCCAAGAAACGACCTCAGAGAATGCAGTATAGTTGCTTTTAGCCGTGTATAAACACGAATCGGCAAGTCCTCGAAAGAATGGTTGACGAGTGCAGAGCTGAGCGAAGTCCCTAAGAATTACAATCCTCACGACCTACTGGTATCTACAAATTTCTATCATCAATAACAAGATGCTAAAAACTCATTGAGCGAGTTTTTGTTTCCTTGTCTATTGCCACTGAATTCTCTATGACGACAGATTTATAACGATCAATGGGGTCAATGCCCTGTATATATCCATGCGAGCACCAGGTACATGCTAAAATTAGTTCGAATGAATCACTTTTCCAAACTGCACATGTATCACTGACGTTGGATTATTTGAAGGAATTTTAAAGGCGTCTTAACAAAGTCGTTGGTCCATTTCAAGAAACTCTTTCACTGGGAAAGATCTGAGACGTCTTTCAAGATACAAGATTGTCCTTTTTGTTCCCAAACAACTGAAACATCACCTCCCTCTGGTAGGTCACAAGATCCTTAAATTCTAAAAAACTGTGGCAATTTTTCTTTACTAGGAGTTTTTTGTTCATCAGATACAAGTTCTGCCCTGAGGCCAGCTGTCAGCTTCTCTATAGAATTTCAAGATAAGATGTGATGGAGGTGATTGCGGAATGAGAGTTCTTATATTGTAACTACTACACTTAGCTCCCTGAAGGCTTTACCTACTCCGGCTGTTAAATATCTATTCATTCATTTTTCATTCTCTGTTTTCTTTTTTTTTTTTTTTAATTATCGACGCGCGAGAGAGGGAAATAAGTGGGCACCGATTTTTCTTGGTTTTGAATGTTTGAAGAATATAATGACTAGGGAAAACTGGTGGTGAAGATAGCGATTTAGCCAGGTGATCCAGGAAAGATTCCGTCGGTGTTCGAGGGTTTTAAATCGACTGGGTGATATTAGCATCACATATGAGTTTTTCTGTGTTTTTTCTAGCAACTGCGAAGAGGTCTTAGGGACACTTAACTACATCTGGGAATTGTACTCCAATTTCAGGCGGATTAATGCCTTATACTTACGAGTATATTGAGGCCAGATCAAAGGAGAAACCCAGTATTTTTGGCGAAATCGAATATGTGAAGTCAGTGTTCCTAGGAATCTTTTCTCGCACGCCTAGTCAGCTGAATAACTAATTATGACACTACCTAGTTCAGACCACAATATTGACTATTAAAAAAAACTAGTTTCACTCGAAATGACTGGCTTTTGCTTTAACACAAGCCTCCAAACGGTTTCGCCATTGGGCTATAGTTGCACGTACGGTTTCCATGGAGTCTTGGAGGTCATGTTCTCCAATTCTGACTACAAACCATAATCCAGTGGATTCCGATCTGGGCTCCCCAATGACCAATTTTTTGCTCCTATAAAGTCAGGAATATTGACTCTGAGCCACTTCTGCGTGGTTTTGACTTTGTGCGCTGGTGCAGAATCCTGTTGGAAGATCCATCTGTATCCATTGAAAAGGGTATTGGACAAACCCTTCACAACACCCTCTAGTACGTCTTCTTGGTTAACCTTTGCACCAGTTTTTACGCCTTTTTCACAGAAATGGAGGGATGTGACACCAAAGTGAAAGACCCCCACAACTTTTTTTGTCAGTTTATTTGTTGAAAACTTCTTCCACAGTAAAAATTTTCTCATCCCTAAACAGAATGTTTTCATGGTCATTGTCCGCGTGCCACTGCAAAAGTGGCTTGCACCTTCCCACCCTAATTTTTTTTTAGTTGAGGAGTTAGAAGATGACCCGTAGACCGACGGTAGGCTTTCATATGCAAATCATCTAGAATCAGCCAAGACATAGATCTGGTTGATATATCCAATTAGTTCGACATTATCTTCTGCTTCCTAGGGGGATTGATCCGAATTCGTTCACGCACTGCCTTTATTACCGCATTTGTACGGGCTACGCGCGGGCGACCACTTCTTGGCCTGTCCTCTATTCTAGACAATTCGCCAAAGTGAGCAACAGCCCGATAAACAAATATTCTCGGTATTCCGAGTGGTTTTAGCGACTGGAAAATGTGGCCAGCACTCTTTCCGCACTTATGCAACGCTATTACAGCGACTCGATTCTCTTTAACGCCCCACTCCATGGTAATAGTTTGCAAACTGAAAGCAAACTGACAAGTATTCTTCACTGATCAGTGCATGTGTTCTGAAAAAAAAAGTTAACGGTTCTATTCCCGCAAGATGTTTTGATCCATAAGCGCTGGAAATTGTGCAACAGAACTTATGGCAGGACTGGGTAGTTCTTAGCCAGGCAGCTTCAGATTTGAGTCATCTGAAATGTGTGAGCTGGGACCTTCCTGTGCTTCACTAAGAGCCCAAGCAGCTAGCATGTATTTTCAGACATTGGCATACGCAGAAAAGTGATTACTTCTTACCTACAAGCACTATGAATTCCCGACGAATCTAAAGCGGGTTTCTTGCAAAAGTTATACCGTATCTCAGTTATACCGTATCTCAGTTATACTGAGGCTCATATTGGTTGCCAAAATAGGAGTATCACAGCTTCCGTGGCATCACAATGAGCCAGAAGGCCTAAGTGGCCTAACCTATCCTAACTGTCCAATAAATGTAAGGAGATATGGGAATTTCTGTAACTGCTCTCCCCTTTTTAGTGTATTCGTCCTCCATCTCATATAGTGGGGTTCTAGGACAGTACAAAGTCCGTTTCCAGAGTGTGAAATGTTGAAAATAGTCTTCCTGATTATCATCTGCCTCTGTAGATGTCCAAATTTCAGTTAAATCAAATTTAATCACTCCAACAGTATTTGAGCGAAAATTCTAGAGAAAATGCTTCTTCCAATGTACGAGTAGTAACCGTCATGAGCATATCAAAGCCATAACTCACGCATAATTCAACTGACCACAAAGCAAATATACCTATACTAGCCGCTGAGGTTTATTTCTGTGAACACAACACTGGACATGGGCATAACTAATGTGCAGATACTCATACACATAGTACCACAAGAATTTGCATGCACAATGAGCAAACAACATAATTCCCAGAAAATTACGAAATTACCTTGAATATTTGCTCATCATCATTATCCTAATCCAGCCCTGACCTTTCCCAGGAATTATTCGACTGTCTTCTTCCCAAAAATCACTTCTACTGAATAATCAATGACACAAGTGAATCAACCTAATTGAATGTGACAACACATCCTTCTTAAGGCTTACAGATACAAGTACGAATACACGACTGCGTCACTTTAATCTTTTTACATTCAATAAGCTGAGAACCAGGTACCGGTTACCTGTGGTCATATGACAATTAACCAAGCAGTTGTCTTTTGGCTGTTGATTGTCTCTTGTCTAACCTCAAGGAAATATTTTACTACTCGTATATTGTCCTTTTTTTTTTGAGTTTGAAAGTATACACCGCACTCCAGCATAATGCCCCATCATTAAATAATAAATGACAAACTCTAAAGCCACACGAAAGAAATAAAAGACAAGAAAGACTGGATGGAAACTTTGCTTCCAAACAGTTTAACTTTGCCCATTGTTGGACAAGAAAATGGAATGGAAGACGAAGTGATATCTCTGTCACTGCAATGAGGCCATCATCATTATAATAATGCCAAACCAGATATCTGAAACTTGGTCCAAAAAATTTAGCAACAAGAGGAAAAAACGGACTTTTAACCATTCTTCTCGTTGTGTCCTAAGTAGACAATATGATTCAGTTCCTTCCCCATTCGTAGGTGCTTCCTTTTATCAAGATTGGTTGGGAGCTCTGAAATGAATAGCTTCAACTACTTTATCACCATCACCAACAGACCACTAGTTGCATGCAGGCGCTCCATTTCCTTAAACACGCTTCTGGTGTTGGTATTGGTGTAGCTTCTATTGGGCCATGGAAACAGTGTCAATGCACAAAAAAACACGCAACAAGAACTATGGACGACGGAAGACGGACGACAGACAAAGTCGACGGCGAAGGGGACGACGTGCGACTACTACACCATTGACGAGAGCTATGTACTTAGGACCAAGAACCGGGACCAGACCAAAAAGGAAGGACAACTCAACTTCACACAAAAGCAGGAAGCTGGTGGCATCTGCTCTGAAGGACCTTTCCTTATGCATACAAAATTGTTGCAATCGGTTTTTACTCTAGCTGCTGGTCTTTCATGCTCCTGCTTCTATTTATGCTACTCTTACTCCAATTTGGACACCCAACTTCAATTTCTATCTCCACTCCTGCCATCCATGGCTTGGCTTTCAAATGCAAAGATAACACTCTAGGTTGGGCGGTTAATGTACAGGGTGAGACGACAACGTTGACGCACCAGTGTATGGTATCGCTTGAACTTCTACTTCCGGTTGCCTGTCAAAGTTGAAAACTTTAAATTATCCTATTTTGGTGATTACAAATACAACGACAACGACGACGACAACGACATGGACAATGAAGATGATGATGATGACGATGATGACGATGATGACGATAGAAATGGTGTTGCTGATGTAAAGAGCGGAGGCTGATACTACAGCTCCTGTCACTTATTAAAACTGAAGAGTTACAGGAGTAATGGTTACAATGGCCAACCTGCATTTTATGTGCACCATTCATTCAGGTTCGCTTAAATGACAAGCATTGTGGTCGGCAACTAGAAGGGTTAAAGTTTGTGTACTGTCATTGTGTTGATTGGCAACAATCGGTTGAATGGTTTGCCAAGTGAAACTTTGGCCTGTGGTTAGTTGAGCCAGTGAACATGTGCAGAGAGTGATAATCAAATGACAGGTAACAAAGTTAATCGCCAAGAAAATTGAACTGTGCCAGCAATCGGTGTCCTGAAAATGAAGCTGAAATTATTTTCTTTCAATTAAGTTGTCTTGAATGTCAGATACATTCTTGAGCAGTAAAAAGTTAGAATTGTAACTAAATTTTGATGACTTGTCCGATAATTCCGACCAAGAACGGTGAGGTACAAGATTTTAATCGCCTGACTGCGCTTTCGTTAATATTTTAATGCATGCCTGCCTGTCTGGATACCATACAACTTAGAGAAAGGTTGAAATACGCACCTTAATCCTTATGAAAATGGGAAACTAAGACACTATGTAACATTTTGACACAATGACCAATAGTTGTTGAAGATGCTCATTGATTGGGTTTCATTGAATTTGTTGAATAACTAGAGCCATTCGGCGAAGTTTGAGAAAGAAATGAGCTCTTCTATCCAGTTATTTGAGAACTCTTCACTTAGGGGAGAATTTTTCTTATGACATCCACCAGGGCCAGCCGTAATATGCCGAACATGACCGCACGTTCCCTTACCTATATATGCTAATGGCTCGTGGTAAACATTAAGACTTAGAAGATGTCTTTTTTAAATCTTGTTTTTTTGCTTGGCTGTATATTAGAGGTCAAGCACGACTATTCCAATTCACTCCTCTTAACCCATTTCAATCTACTGGGTATTTAAAAACCCAAGAAAATGGTTATACTTAAAAAATTCTGTCGCGGGCCCGGGGTGAGAGATATCGCAGTAAAATTTGTTTTATTGTAAAGAGGAAGGGTGCACCTACAAGAAAAAAATAGAACAATGTAGTTTTTCGCAGCCTACTTATAGATTTTTAAAGGTACCTATAAGATTCGCGGTTTTTTTTTTGCACGGAAAATGCTCACGAAAAGTGCTGCCAAATTGACGAAATTGGGAAAAACGTAAAACGCGCAACCTTAGCAAATTTGGCAATTCTCCTCTGATCTGGGGCAACACTGTTGTGGTAATTCAGAAAGCCAGGAGCAGGATGCAAATTCGCCTGGCACCTCAAACAATCGTATTCAGTCTTGTCACCACATTTCTTACAACGATGACGAGTATAGAGTTTCCCAATGAAATGATCGCTCCGATCGTAACGCATTGCAAATTTTTCACTGCTTTCGATCATACCGTTTCGCGCGAGCCATTTGCGCATGGCTCAAGAAATTTGATAGTAATGTCACGACCTGAAAAGTTAAGAATGAATGAAGAACAAGATGGACAAAAACATAAGAAGGAACGAATGGACGAAATCCGTAGAACTTAGCGCAATCTCGTTCCAACGCACCGCGAGTAGATACAGAATTGTTCATATTGAAACAAAAGTCAGAAGTCCCGCGAGGCTTTTATCGAATTTCATTGACTTTGGTTGGTTCGATTATCACGAACAGTTCCCAAGGTGAAAAATCCATCGTTTGACAAGCGAATCATTAGTTTGTGACTAATAAAGAAGTTGTCAAACGTCGGTACTCCAGATGCGATAATAGCGATAGGACGACCTCTCTCCCAGCCCGAATCCTGAGTCCTCCTGTTCCGATGCACTAGCGTATGGAATAAATTGGTACAAGTAGCCTTCTGTCGACGCCAAACACCAACACATTACTTTTATGAACATTTTGCATGAATGCCTGCCGTAATAGGCAATCATTTGTTCATCAATCGAAAGGTTGTGAAAGAGTGCATCTAATTGTAGGAATTTCTTATTCAATAAATCGTTCAATGATGCGACTTTTGCAAATTTTTTTGTCGGATCTAATGCTGAGTTGTTTCACATGCGAAATAATTGCTTGATTCATTCGTCTGAATCTGTCCCTCGAAATGCATTCTTTTATCAGCGCGCATCCCAAGGACTCTTTATTTGACCAGTAACTTTGTGTTTGCGCCAACGTGTGGTAACCGGCTATATAGGTACAATACGCCCAAAAATGTTTTCATTTCGCTAATACATGTAACGAATGATGGACAATTGTTGGCCACAGCGTACTCGTATTTGTTGATGGAAGTGACCAAAAGGTACAACACCTCGACATCAATGAACATTTCCCAAAGCTGAATAGGAATCATGGTACCAATCTGTTCATACAACGCTTTGTATGAAGTGGATGTATCATCGTTTGGAATCTTATCGAATTGATAATTTTGTTTCATTCCTTCATCTGTGCCTTCTGTGCCTTCCTTGATTTCGGTGTTGTCTTAAGTCCATGACCACTAAACGTTGATGCCACCGGCGTATCAAGTTCTTCTTCGGCATCCGCATCATCATCCTCACGGCCCGATAGAATGTGTTCGTTTGTACCATCGTAAGCACGTTCAATTTCGAAGTGCCCGGCAATCTGACAATTGAACATTGGCATCTCATTCCTTATTGTCACTAATAGCATGGGCGGCATCGGGCGGCGTTATGATAATGTTAGCGGCGTCTGCGTGTTGGTCATTCCCATCAATATTTCTATCAACAACAGCTTGCAGCTCGGCAGTAGTAAGAATTTTCTGTCGACGATCATTCGGAATCAAAATTATCCAAAAACACTTTCTTAACACTAGAACACAGCAGCGCCCGTTTTTTTTTTCAAGTTTTAGCATTTATGTACAATACGTCACGAGCACTAATATGGTAAACTGATTTTTTTTCTTCTGCATTCTTGCATACACATTTTCTAGCGGATTTCTTCGGGTTAGCTGAAGAATTCATTCTAACGAAGCTGGCCATGATGAACGGTAAATAAAATGACTAAAAACTGGCTAATAAAGGCGAGTATCTTTTGGTTTTTTTTTTTTTTATGTAAAAGTGAAAACATCACACCAATGCCTGGCGGGTATTTAAATACGCGTGTATGCGCGGGTAATTTTTTTTCTGTTATTTATATAAACTTCTATAATCCCTAGGGCGCATATTTCAAAATATCATCAAAATCGTACGAGCCAATCTATGGGCAGACTTTAATGGGTTAAAAGGTACTAAAACACATATCGGTTAGATTGGGAGCAGTGAAAGTCAAGTGCGCTATAGAGCAGTTTTGAGATGTTTAATGTGTGGCAATGGTTGATTTTTTTAAAGGTACTTTTTCCACTTGGTATTACATGGGAGATCACGCATGCGTCGTTTCACACTGAAATGGGTTTTTGATTTAACTTGGATTGACGGTGTTCTACTATGCATGTGACAACATAAGAAGAAGTGAACTGCAGCTCTGATTTATCCGAAGTGGTTTTTCTAAATAAAAAATAAATAAAAAAATTCATACAGTGAGTGTAACAGTAGTGAGTAGTGAAAGTCATTCACCGGCAAGTTTAAAAGTGGACCTTAGTTAATCTTCTTCTTCTTCTTATCCTTTTATTAACCCTTTCCTCGTTATACGAACTTATGCGTAACGAGTTTCCCATTTTTACTGCATCGCTGCTGCTCCGCTTATGGGGTTGGCTAATGCCGCAGACCGCAGAACGCGTCTACATAATGCTCGGTCCAGACGTTGTTGCGCATTTGCCATCTGAGAAATCCAGGAATTCTTTTTCCGACCTCGTTTTCTTACAGTTGGAGTGACCGTAGTTGATATTGCCTTTTTAACCGGATTTTCCGCAGATCTTCTTTAAACGTGGCAATACCAGCTTATTCTATTCGCCTCAAGCTGTTCGGTTACCGAATTCTTTATATGTAGACTTCCGCTTATACGCGTAGATCTAATGCAATCGCGTTTAGTGACTCCACTAGACATCCTTAACATTTTCATTTCCTCTGCCGTCATTTTGTTTTTAAACGCTTCGTACATTGTCCAGCACTGTGAACTGTATATAAGAGCTGGTCTAACAAGCGTGGTGTAGAGTTTCACCTTTAATTTAAGTGGAAATTTTCGGTCGCAAAAGATTCCCGAATTTTCCCGCAATTTCATCCATCCCACACTCACTCTGTGGTTTACGTCGTCGTCACATTTCGCTTCCATGTGATTGATCCTAAGTACTTAAAGATAGTGCTTTTCGGAAGAACTATTCCGTCTGACATTATATCCGGAACAGGTCGCAACGGATGCGCAAATGGGCACGTCAAATGCTCCGTCTTTGAACGACTTCCTCCTCGAATAGACCAGCTGTCGACTGTTTGTTAAGCAACTCCTTGCAGTATTCAAGCCACCGGTCACAAATTTCCTTTTCATTTGTTAGTAAGCGACCGTCTGCGTTTTTGATGTATTTCGGCTAGGTTATTTCCATTGAATTTTTTCGCCACTGTGCAGCGAGCTTAAAAATATTTGGCAGTTTAGTACTGTACGACGTTTGAACTTCTTGGATAGCTTGTCTTCTATCCGCCGATCGTGAGGATATTTGTTCCAACTTCTGGTACAGGTTTTCCGCTTCTGCCGCTCGAGTTCGAGCCAGGACTTTCTTTGGGATCTTTTTAAGACGCTCGTATTCAAGAGCCAGTCGAGCTTTTTCGATATCGTCGCTCCGATCGCATTTTGTCCACGCTTGGAATGCACTCTTCTTGTCGGCCACAGCTCGTTTGGTTTCGTCATTCCACCACCATGTTTCTTTGCCGACGTAATGGTATTTCGATATAGTCCCCAGATGGGACTTTGCGATTGTTATGCATTCCTCGTGCATGCTGTTCCACATTTCTTGCGGGCTAAGTGAGTCTGCTATACCATTTATATTTTGAAGTACTTCTTTAGCCAGTGCGATAAATCTTGGGTTTCGTTCCTTCGATAGATTATACCACCGGATTTTTGGCTTTCCAAACGATGCCCGTGTTTTCGGTGGTTCCGCCGTGAAAAATTCTGTAATGAGCAGACGGTGTTGGCTTACTAGCGATTCTCCAGGTATTACTTTACAGTCCTTAACACGGTTTCTCATCGACATTTTGCAGAGGTGATAATCTATTTGCGTTTCGTGGCCTCCGCTGCTATAGGTGATGAGATGTCGTTGATGTTTAACAAACATTGTATTTAAGACGGTTAAGCCGTAAGCCCTACATGCTACAAGGATGTCTTCGTCAGCTGAATTTCTGGTTCCAAGGCCTTTACCGCCGTGGCAGTCCTCATAATCAACATTTGTTTTTCCGACGTGGCCATTTAAATCTCCGCCTACGTAGAGCATCTCATCGATAGGTGGACCTTAGTTAATATCGTGGAGAATTTTAACCGAAAACTAAAATTAAAAATTCTTGTATTATTGCTTTTAATTGACTCGCCATTAATATTGTTTAGATCTCTCTCTCTCTCGCTCAAATATTTGCTGAATTACGAGACGCAATATGGCACCTCCAACAAGATCCAAACAAGTACATGGGCAAGAGCATAACAATTCAACACCTTCACAAAGCCAACCTAAATTCAACTCTACTCCAGTACTTAACCGTTCAGGTCTTACTGTCGAAATGCTTGACCAACGGCTTGAAGCGCAGCGAGTACACATTGTTAAACAAATAAAAGAAGAGCTGCTTGCATTTCAAAGTGAGTGTTTCACTAAAATCGCTCTTTTGTCAGCAGATTTGGATGCACTACGAAACGACATCACATTGTTTTGAAATCGCCACATCTGGCGTCATCGGACCGTGTTTTGGTGATCCGCCCTTGCCATCAGCACTGCCCGTGCCCGGTGGAGATGATGACTTATTCAGTCCATCGGGTAATGGTTATATAAGTCATGGCTGCTGTCCTGCCGACATAAGCCCAACATTTGATAAGCCATATGCCGGAGAAATGGAGAAAACAATCGAAGGATCTCGATTTATTGCTCAACATGTCAGAAATAAAGATAAATTTGAAAATTTAAGTATCTAGACACATACTTGTTATTATATTTGAAATGCATGCATGATGTTGCATAAAGTAGGGAAAAGAAGTAACGTTCTTCTGATCACAATTGTTTAACATCACTAATGACAGGAAAATATCATTTGCTCCGTAGAATAGGCGTATATTTTGTAACTTGTTCTAGAATCTCGATTATTAAGGAGAGTCGACGAGTAGTTCGAATCCACGAAGATCCTGAAGATGCTCATCGGTGTCGAGTCACATGTCTTGGCGAAAACTCCTAGGCAGTGTCATTTTTGTGGCATTGTAAAAATTTCGAACGTGATATATTAAGTTCATAAAAACGACATTCAAACACTGAGTTTCGTTTTAAAAATAGTTATAGCTTCTAGTACAACATGGGTCAGACAAGTTAGCTTCCTCGTGCTCGTAGAAAGGAGACATTCAGATTTGAGAACAGCAGTGAATTTTGAGACGTGATGTAACAAACAGCTCAGATACGTTATGTAAATATCGCAGTGCGTAAACTGTACAACGAAAAAGTAAGACGACTAGCACCGTAGCAATGAAGACAAGTTACTGGCCTGCGTCCAACCCCTATTTACCTTTGCCTTTACATATTAACCGCAGTCAGAATTTTGCGTCGAACAACTTCAAACATTGTATCCATGACCATTTTCTTCATGCTTTTCCTTACATAAAGGAAGTTTGACTAATGGATCTAAAAATCTTGAAGACTATGTAATCATCTTTTCTTGTTTTAGTAATAACACTTCCCTTACTGTTCTCCAGCCAGTGCCATGCAAGCAGTGTAGGAAATGACGAGCCTATCCATTTTTGCAGTAGCAAGTCATCAATGAACGTTGCAGTGTATGTTTAGGAGAGGCTCTGCTTTCTAATCAGTTAAGGTTTCATCAAGTCTATTGATTGTGTCCAGTCTATGTGATTTGTCTCTTAAAAGGATTTTAACTATCCTGTTGGTCTTATCAGTGTTTCGATAGTTCCTTTATTTGGATTTGTAAGAATTACGTTGTCCTTTTCGTTCTTTTTCTCCAAATAAGTCATCAACTTTAAGAGTAGTTTTCAAAGTTTCCTACAAAGCGACAAATCTGAGTTTAACCACGGAACGGGTGATCTGTCTGGAACAAAATTTCCTCAAAAATTAACTGCGTGCAGTACTCGCGGCGCCTTTGTATCTTTCTCTGCAATAATCTTGTCAATATGCTGTTTGATTAGATCTTCAGAAGCAAACGTTCCTTCAATTAGGGAATTTCGCAAGGAGCAAAATAAGTGGAGGCCTGATGGCGCAAGATTCCACACATCCCAACCAAGCTGCAACAAAATTTCCTGAGTTACCAAACTTGTATGTGCTCTCCCTTGTCGTAGTGAAACATCACTCACTTAAGATTGATCAGCTCGGGATATAAATGTATTGTATGAAGGCGCATTTCTGTTGCTGCTCACAATAGACATCAGAATTTAACGCTTTGTTCTTTGGAAGCAGCTTATAGAACTGTTAAACAGATTTTTCGCCCAAATAAAGGGGGTAGTGCAAACTGTCCAATAAGAATTAAATTTAACTGTCCTCAAGAGAGAAATGTTGTGCTCAAAGCCGTAAATGTTTATAGAAAGCTCTGTTGTTTAGCTTTCTATAAACAACTTTGTCTCCGCGACGTCGGTATGGAAGGGTAGACTTATGTATGTCTATCTGAACGACAGTCTAACTAGACTGAACCGTACTCTCCTGTAACATGCTATCAACTTGAAGCGAAACAAAAAATTGACTGCGGTGTATACACGATACGGATCGGTCATAATCAAAACAATTGCTGATGGAAAGTTAATAACCATAACTTCCGAACCTCATTCCTGGAGTAGCATCTCTCAATTTCCTCGATCGCGCGCTTCTCATACTCTTTCTTCTTCCTCCTGAGAAGCCGGTACTCGTCTCTCCTCTTCCGCTCATAGAGCTCATGAGCAGCTCTGGTCATCTTTTGCAGTACCGCATTGCG
The DNA here is from genome assembly GCA_928272305.1 of Volucella inflata. Taxonomy (NCBI): domain Eukaryota; kingdom Metazoa; phylum Arthropoda; class Insecta; order Diptera; family Syrphidae; genus Volucella; species Volucella inflata. The sequence goes on from OV743719.1 coordinate 105,261,710, forward strand.
TGCTTTTTGTTTAGCTGCGTCTGCCTGCCGGCATTCATGATCGAACCAAGGGTTTCGTTGTTGTGGACGAGTGAAACCCAGCACATCAGAGGCGGCATCTCTGATGGCGTTTTGGCAGTTTTTCCAATGGTCTTCGATGCTTGATGCTGGCGGCATTGGACCTCTTAAGAGATAAGTTTGTCTTGGCGTAGTTTGGGATATCCGCAACCGTACCTTGGCTACAACAAGGTAATGGTCCGAGTCGATGTTGGCTCCTCGGAACGTACGGACATCCATAATGCTGGAGGAGTGTCTTGCGTCGATCGCAATGTGATCAATCTGGTTGACTGTTGATTGATCAAGAGTTCTCCAAGTCCCCTTGTGTATGTCGAGATGTGGGAACCGCGTGCTAGCCACGACAATGTTTCGCCCCGCCGCAAAGTCGATTATCCTGAATCCGTTATCGGAGGTGGTGTTGTGCAAGCTGTCTTGCGTCGATCGCAATGTGATCAATCTGGTTGACTGTTGATTGATCAGGAGTTCTCCAAGTCCCCTTGTGTATGTCGAGATGTGGGAACCGCGTGCTAGCCACGACAATGTTTCGCCCCGCCGCAAAGTCGATTATCCTGAATCCGTTATCGGAGGTGGTGTTGTGCAAGCTATATTTTCCGATTGTTCCACCAAAGATACCCTCTCTTCCTAGCTTTGCATTAAAATCACCGACGACATTTTTATTGTCATAGCTAGGGCATTGCTCGTAAGTCTTGTTAAGGAGCTCGTAGAAGGCATCCTTGGTGTCGTCATCTTACTCCTCTGTGGGGGCATGCGCGCATATGAGGCTTATGTTCGCGAATTTAGCCTTGATGCGGATTGCTACGAGGCGCTCGCTCACATGCCGGAGGCTGAGGACTTCTCGTCTTAGTCTGCCTCCGACAACAAATCCGCATCCAAATAAGCGCTGCTGCGGTTATGTCTGCTTTGCAGCAGTCTAGGGCCTCCGCTAGTTGCTCGGCCGCACGTGGTCTATTAAGGGATCTAACATTCCACGTGCATATCCGAAGCTCATTGTCCTTAAATCGTTTGCGTGGGTTGTCAACAGTATTTTTTTTTTTAATAGCCGGGCAGTTACCCCGGCGGTACAACCCCCAACCTGGAGGTCCAGTTCCATTTTGAATGCCCCTAGGACGAGAAGTCGGTTACACCGAAGCCAGTAACCGGTTCCGGGATGTGAGCGCTGCCGTTGGTCCTTATAGGGCTCGTCCGCCACAATCTCTTTTCCAAGACCCTGACTAAGTCCTGGAAATCTTTTCCGGACTGAGCTCCAAATATGTCGGAGTAGCCCGGAGAAGGTCTTGTTATGTTTTTCCGACACTAATCCTAGTTAATGGCGTAGGAAACTCGCCATTTGCCCCCTTCACTTCACAACCTCTAGTGAGATTCCCAGATGGCGCCACGGGGAGGCGTGAAGTAGGACTTATTAGCAGAGCTGCAAGATGTTCGGCTGCAGAGGCTCATTCTCGTCATTTAAGGAACCAGCACCTGTCGGAAGATGCTACTTCTACGAGGCCTTATACTAATCGTTGCCACCCAATATAGTCCACCCTACAACTATATAAATTCATCGAGACTATTTTTTATCAGCACCATTAGACTATGGAACTCATTGCCAGAACATATCAATAGAACGTCGAGAACCTCCGACTTTAAAGCGGTCGTATTTCAATATTTCTCCACACAGTAGCGTTTTTTCTCTTTCATCTGTTTCCTTTCTCTTGAATTCCTCTTCTTATCTATTTTCTTTTTTAAATATATATTATTCAACTTATATTTTATTTTCTTTAATTATTGAATAAATTATTATTTTATTATTGTTAGTACTCTCAAAAGGCTATGCCTTACTTGTACTTTATATATTAATAATAAATTAAATCAATCAATCAAAAATCATGGTGTGGAAATCAAATCATTTAGCTGTATTACGAAAATCAGCGTTCTATGAAAAATGTGAAAATGTGTGCACAGCATCTTTTTGGTTCACATAATCAGCCTACTGAACGCACAAATCGGTTTACCATCGAAAGTTTGAAATCGTGAACCAATAGACTACATCTAGTACGTAGGGATGAGTATACATAGTGCCAGTAGCGGAGAGTGTACATGATGAACGTGATGAATCGATTCGGTGCCGTTCTCAACAGTTTGGTTTGTCGTATGCAAGAACCTGGCGTATTTTACTTGAGGGTCTTGGTTTAAAAGCATACAAAATTCAATCCGTGCAAGAACTTAAGCCGGCCGATCTTCCGAATCGTCTCCATTTCCTTCGTTGGGCTCTTGAAAACCTTCAAGAAGATCCACTTTTTTTGACAAAAATGTTATTCAGTCATGATGCTAACTTTTCGCTTGATGGCTACGTATAAAGGAAAAATAGCCGTAGAAGGTTCAAGAGCCAAAGATATTCAAGAACGCAATTACAACCAGACCAAATACCAGTTTGGGAACCGCAGGAATTTTAGCATAGATCATCGGATAAGCCCTCCGCTATCTAGACGACCTGTCACCCAATTGCAAGTTTTCGATTTTCCTGGAGCCTAACGACATATTTACAGAAAAATTTTCAAAAAAATGTTCCACTATTTAACCACCCTGTATGACTAAAGTTTTATCAGAAAGCTTTATCAGAAGTTTGATAACTTTTCATTGCATATGCTTAGGTGCTTTCCGAAATTATATCGCTCGCTGCGAAACATTCGGACTTTAGATCTGTTTGGTTTCAGAACCTCGTAACCAGGAATTGGTGGAAGTGTGCTGATTACGAGACAATATCGGTGTTCACATCCTCAAGTTTAAACTGTAATCACCGACTGTGCTATTCTATAGGGTAGAAGTTGTATCAAGTCTTGTGCTGTGCTTTTGGTAAAACTCAGGGCATTAAATACTAATCTTCCGGAACCCAGATTGCTTGATCTTAGGCATCTGCTTCGAGGTAATCGCTAGACGAATTTTTCGAAAACCATAGTTTGATGATAGACTTTATGTTTTTTTCACTAATGTAGATTGCGAAGTACCTTATTAGACTCTTGGGTGGACCAACTTGGTCTAAGGCACCAGCTTGCCAGCAGTTTGCCACTAATTTTTTAGGCACATCTTGCTGGAGTATCGGATTCCCATTCTCTCCTGATGATCATTCAATTCGAGAAACAGAAGCTATCTTTAGTCAGGCCTAAATATTTTACTAGTCAAGTGCGCGTTTTCTTACTTCTACTCGTTATACGAGTTTCCAATTTTTATTGGATAGCTACTGCTCCACTTATGAGGTTGGCTAAAGTCACCCATCGCAAAATGCCTCTGCATACCTCTGCATACCGCATGGTCCTATATTCCTTCGATTTTTAGTCTCAAGCGACGTTGAACGTTCCCCATCTCAGCAATCCAAAAGTTCTTCTTCCCACCTCGTTTTCTTGTACTTGGGACGACCGTAGTTGACAAGCCCTTTCAACCTAGGATTTCTGGTGGTTTCTACCGCCGTCATTTTGCAACGTTTCTTGCATTTTCCAGCGATGCGAACTATGTGTAAGATCTGGTCGAACAACTGTGATGTACAGTATTCCTTTCAATTTAAGTGGAAATTTCCAGTTACAAAAGATGCCAGAGTTTCCCCGCCTTTTCATCCAGCCAACACTTACTATATGCCTAACGTTATTCGATGTTCATTCTGGCATGCAGTCTTTCAACAGATAGTCTAGAACCACGTTTAAGAGTAAAGGGCTTAGCACGCTTCCTTGGTGCACTTCGACATAAATAGGAAATTCTTTAATTACACCAGCAGTGCATCGAACTGCCGTTTTCGCATTCCCATACATGTCTTGGATTATTCTTATATAAGATGCTGACACCTTTTGAGACCTCAACGCCGACTATTTAAGATCTCTAGGCACTCTATCAAATGCTTTCGAGAAAGTCGATGAAAAACATGTGAAGATCTTTTGACGTACCTCGGTGTATCTTCGTTATTAATTGCAGGCTTTAGATTGCATCCACTGTCGTTAAAGACTTTTTCGGCGGTCTTTATCGTGTGTGTGACAGTGAGCTGTAGTTGCAATTTCGAGTGTCACCTTTTCCTCTGTAAAGAGGATCCAAAAAGCTACTTCTCCATTGATCCTGCATTGCTTGTGCTCTCTTTATTTTGTTAAATTGTTTTGACAATCGTTCCCAGCCGACAAACTCCATCTTTCACCAAAAGTCTGATGGAATACCATCTGGTCCAACCGCTTTTCCCAGCTTCATGATTCCAACAGCTGCATTTATTTCTTCCATTACAAAGGCCGGAACTTCTCCGTTGAATGGATTAGCTACAGGGATGGCCTCATGTGAAAACTGTTCGTTGAGTAGATCTTTGCAGTATTCAAGACACCTTAAAAAAATCTCTTTTTAGCTTCGTTTCCTTGAGCTTTAACTTTATTTATAGGCATGCTGATGTATGTTTGGTAGATGATTTCATAATTCTTGGATAGCACAAGTCGGCAGTCCGGAAAGAGAGCCGCGAGATACGACAATCCGGTTTAAATCGGTAAATCAGCAGAAAAAGTAGGAAATACCAAATTCTTGATTTTTAGGATTTTATTGCTGATTATTTTCCAATGTGCCGAGTGGCACACAGCAAAATCGACGATAAACGTTATCTCAAATAATCGCAAGCCAGTTCAAAATATTTTGAACAAATGTAAACGATCAGTAAGACCGAGAACTTATCTCTTTGCACTAAAATTACTTTGTCTACACTAACCTGGCCAATTCTGGAAATAAAATTTAGCTGATGCAGTCATAAACTGCGAAACGAATACGAGTTAGACACCAATTTGGCATCGCGTCAGCTTATTTTCCCTATGACTCGATATTACCAACACCACAGAAGGCAGTACCCAAGCTCATTGATTATTGTGATTCCAGGAAGATGGAACTAATCATAAGATGTGTCAGAACTGAAAGCGCACTCGTAAAGAAGTAGTACCCTCCTGGCATTTTTATCGACATTGTCATCCTGACATACTACATGCCGTAAACGAATCACGGACTTCCCAATCACTCATGTGTTTCAGTCTGAGACCTTGGATATTCGTGAATTCTTAGCCCAATATCTTCATCTACGAGAACCTCGACAGATAGAAGGCGATCCAAAGCCCAGTATTTAGTGCCATGGGATCTATGGTACTAAGGGAAATTGTGTCGGGGACGAGCTAGCGTAAAGTATCTGCTACCGTTCTTGCACCCAACATCTTATTATGATAAAGATGACGGAGACGACTTTCGAGCTATCGCAGCAAAACTTAATTTCGATTGCCGATTTTAGAACAGAAACACAAAAAGGCCGCATGAAAGGCCCGGAGTGCAATGATTAGCCGGCATGAGCACTACATTTTAGGCAGAGATGTCGTTGAATTTGCTCGCAAAGTTATGATTTCTGTAACATCTGCAAGGATGAAGAAAAGCGATGACCATAAATTGGGTCCGCAGTTCATTTTCTGCTCTCTCTTGGTTGATTATCTTGAAAAGAGGCAATAATTGGGCTGGTTATCATCGAGCTAGGTGCTCATTTAAGACATACCGAGGTTGTCCTCTACGTAAGTTTTCCCAAGAGGTAAAAAGAACGCGTCGGAGATGAAGAAGGAAGCCTTATAGTAGTGTCACAGTCGGTGCTATGTATATAAAAAAAAATAATAATTCGTGCAAACTGTATAACTGCGAAGAAGTCAAACATCTTTACGCCCGGCAGAATACACTATTCAACTTAGAGGATGATACCCAATACTTCCGTCCATTTCACCAAAATCATATAAGCATAGCTCTACCTAAGCTGCAACGAAACAGAGCAGCTAGACTTGATGGCTTCAAGCCGAGGTATTCAAACCACCTGTTAGTGACTTTGTGAAGGGAATAAACCTGCTAAATTATCAGATCTGTTCACAACAGTGTATACCTGATGAATGAAATCATAGCATGCATCGTTAGCCCGACCTACCCAAAAGGAGATCCCCATGATTGCGCCAACTATATAGGCATAGGTCTCCTTAGCCTTCAAGAACTTATTTGTCATATTGTGTGAACGTCTGAAACCTTCGTCAACAGTTTGATTGGTCTCTACTTTTGCAGATTTAGACCAGAAAAATGTTGGCATTCTTTCTGGACTTGGCCGTCCTGAGGAGAATAACGTTTAAGAACACTTGCTGCTCTGGTAAGGTAGTTCTGTTGATTTCAAAGAAGGTTTCAGGCAAGGTGGCGCGCTGTAACGTGTCTTCTTCAACATCATGCTTGAGAGCAATATGTGAAACTCACAACCAAATATTGGAGGCACAATCCTTATAGGTTCTTCTATTCTACGGCTATGATATCTAGACAATAATAGGAAAGCTGCGTAATGTTTAGCGGTAAATGAGGGCTAAATTAATTATCGCTATACTCTATTGAATCAAGTCAAACAGAGAACAAGAAGCCACACATTCGCCATGTAATGTTGCAAGACTTTTGAAAAGGAATGAGTGGTGGAACTGCGACAAGAAACATTTAGAACGTTGATTCGGATTGTGCTTCTGCTCTAAAGACTATTAAATACTGCTTTGGTGGATTTCGGAACAGTGATATGACGTCGGACGATCCCGTTGACGACATTGTACGAGTCTAAGTGAAAAATAGCCCGAAGATTTCAACAGATAATATTGCTGAGATGCCCAATATTGACTATTCGTCAGCATTTAGTCATTTTCAATCTTGACACTTGGGTGCTGCATTGTTTGACGGAAAAACATAAGTCTGACCTCGTCTCTGCTTAGACCACTTGAACACGAACCTCCTTTGGATCGAGTCGTAGCATTGACAAGTAGGTGAAGGTGCAGAAACCGTGGCAAAAGCTGGCTTGTATCCGATGAAAGTTTTGTTATATGTTTGGTGGGATTCCGGAAATGTCATTTTTCCGAGCTTCGAAGCACCCACGGTGCTTACATACTGTGAGCAACAACTCTAAACAGATTGAGGAAGCTTAAGAAAAACGTCCGGTTTAAGGTTATCAAAAATGAATCATCTTTTATCGTGAAAACGCTAAGCCACATGTCGGCCGACAAACTCTCCAAAAACTGAAGACCTTTAAATGGAAACTCCTCTAACACCTACCGTATTCCCTAGACCTTCCTCGTTCCGATTTTCATCTGTTTCTGTCCCTTCAAACCGATTTGAGTCAAAAACTACTTTAAGACGTTCTTTGAAGAAAACAGCTTGTCGAACAGTGAGAGGCAGTTGGACATGATCCAATTTTTCCTGTCAAAAAGGAGGTGCAAGCAACATTGACGAATTGTACAGAGCGTCACAGTCGAGGACGTATTTTACCTTGGATCTGCTATAAATTCTCCAACAACACCTCAGTAGAAACAAAGAGATGAATCCTTCTTGCCAACCGATGTTTCTTTGGCCTAAGAAAACAATTGAGAAGTAAGCTCATATCTCGAAAATTCAGGGGATTCCCTATAAAACCTTGATGATCTCAGTCCCCAGTTGGCGCTGAAGGACGTACTCAATCAAAGGCGGATAACGATATCCTCAGTCGAAATCTCTAGAAAAATATTCAATTTCGTTCACATTGATGAGATTTGGAGAAGAATATTCAACGACAAACTACATATACGAGTTCTACTTCGACATCGACCTAGAAACAAAACTGGATATCAGTCGGCTATAGGACATGTTTAAGCGAATAGACACCAATGCTCTGGCCTGCGGAGTCTTTGAATCAAATCAGAAGGGACAAGTAGAAAGAGGCAAACCGATTTGAAATGCCCAACAGGAGGCATTTAGCAAACTACAGCACTAACTAGTAAGGCTTGTGAATCTAGGACCAGGTTTACCCCTAACTGAGTGCAACTTAAGTAAGTAATTAAGATCTGTGACCTTACTACAGATTTTTTTGAGTGATTTAGCTGACAACCACATAAACCACTTCAGTTCCGAGGACGTATTTTAAGTGATATCTTCAATGCAGTGATGAATGCGCTGTCCAATTTCTTAAGACAGTAACCATAAATCCCAAATGAATTTCTGCAAAATCATTCTTCCAAAATTGCTACTCATTTAGTCACCATTTCGTCACTTAACCCTCAAGTGTGGTAAACGAATCTTATCCTCTTCCTCATCGAAATTTGTAAAATTGTCAACTCCTTGACGTAATCAGCACTCAAAGATACTCGTACAACATTCAGTATCAATTTCAATTAATCTCATATCAATTGTATGGATCCGACATAGTGACAATCACAATCACAACAATAGAGACAACAAGTTTCACCTGTTTTATGTTGCTCGGATGAGTATTTGTTTACCATGTGGCACAGAGGTGATTTGAAATACACTAAACGTTTACAAGCCGTTTATTGATGGGTGTTTTCCTTCTATTTATCTAATCTCTTCTCAATGAATACTCATCCTCACATTAATGTCATATCCATGGTATCATCATGTGGTGGGTGCGTATACATACTTTAAGTTGTTATCACTTCCCGCCGAATTTTTCCCATTTGGCTGACAATTCGGGACACTCTATTTTTGGAGGACTCCGTCAGCGAGAAATCTAAAAGCCGGCGACGGCGGCGGCGATAACAAACTAAAGCCCATAAAGCTCCCATATTCGGAACGCCATTCCCAAACCCCAATAAACGCTTATCTGTGTAAATATTTTATTTTTCGTACATATCGAGGTTCTTAAAAAAAAAAATTCAAAATACAACAAGAACTGTTAATTGTAACAATATTCATATGAGTAAGAGTTTAAATAAATATATCACGTACAAAACACGGCCACATCACACACGCAATCACACAAACTTCACATCTTAAAATACTATTTGTATCGTAGGTAGGAGTTGTATCTCCGGCTGGGAAATGTCAGTCAACGAACCCCCTCAAAAGATGAGATCACGATCTTCGTTCTGCAAACAAAAATAAGAAGGTTATCTCTGTTGATAAACACACACCTAAAAAGTTGTAACTATCCACACCGATTTCCGGTTCTGGGACTGATCTTGTCGAACTTACTTCTTAGAAAATGCACCACTCGACGACAGCGATCGTTGTGATCACGTTTCATGCCAACACCGCAGGGTTTGCTCCGCTGGACACTGACGAGGAGATTACTGGTCTTGACCGTTTCCTTGGCGTTGTAGAATATGACATGCTTACTCTGGACACTAGAGAAAGTAGCACAAAACATGGCTATCACAAGAATTACGCAGTAGAATTTAGGACACATTTTTGATTCCGATTTGTAACTGCTTCCGATTGACCTCAACGCTCTTGAACTGATCTTTTCCAACTGAGTTCCGATTTATAAAGTCGACGATGGCGTATTCGTATTGTGCGCGTCGGCAATTTGCCGTACCGGGCAACGATTGCTTTTGGAATTTCTTATCACAAAAGAATGGGTGATAAGATAAGAGTGGCTACTCCCAGCTTAGAGCTGGTCGATTAGTAATATGAGTGGGAGGGGGTAAGAAGAAATATGTAAGTGTACTATATAGCACGCGATTAAGACTGTGTCGTTTCGATTGCGGCATGCTCGTATAAATAGTTCGACTTGATAAGGAGGATGGAATGTGTCGTACCGCATATATATTGAATTCGCAATACTTCGAGGAATACCTTTAGTCGATAGCTATGACGTATAGTACTACGAATTGGTGAGCGGATTAATTTAAGGGTATGTCCCTCTCAGATTGTAGAGACGGTCACTTAACAGACGAATGTTACTATTTCCGTTGAACTTTAGACTGTAAAGAGTCAGCGCTTTTTAAAGGTAAATAAATCTTAATCTGTAATCAACAGAATGGAGCTATTGTATCTATGACGATGACAGGGAGTGTTTTATGAAATTTGAGTAGCACTTGCATACAAGATTGGCGCATAGCAACTATCTTTGGAAGGTTTTTTTGGAAGATATGAATAGTGAAAGTACACACTCGAAGCTTATGAATGAAATCGTCTTATATTCGATGACTGAGCACTGAGAAATTATCACTGTACTTGAAGTTACGCAAACGACAAAATATTGAGAGACCAGACGATGCAGTCGACATCGGGTCTTCCAACATACATCGTTTGCCTACACGAAATTGCTTAAGATTAAGAGTACAAACTAGATGGAGTCTTCCTTAGCCGTAGGTGGGATATATTCCGAGGCACATCATTCTGTTAAATATTTTACTAAAAGCTAGTCTACTGTATTACCCATATCCTAGTAGTCTTCTAGGCTGCGTCGTCACACGAAGATCATCAGCATTCGGCAGACAGATACATCGGTTCTCTAGGCATTGTACATATAATTAGAGTTGGTACTGAGTGACCTTATTTTGACGATGTTAAGCTAAGACCACAATTAAATTCTACTTATTTAACTCCCCGTTGTAACCACAGGATACTGATTTCGCCTAACTGGACTACAATTCCAAGTGTCGAACAAGAGAAATTAGCATCAATGTACTGTCCAGACTGATCCCCGGAAGGGTGGCATTGAAGTGACTGAATCAACGGTGGCATCAGCAGCCAACATAATATAGTAGATAGATTGCTTATTCGGGCTTCTTACTTTTGGAAGTGAGGTCAATGTAGATCTTTTAGTATTAGTCAGGATTGCGAATTCTTAATGAGTCAGTTTCTGTTAATCTCCTTTGAGTGAAGAAGTCACAAGGAGGGTTACAACGTTCGAACCTGCACATACAATTGTGGAACCTCTTACGGTCTACCATGTAGAATACCTGGCAGAGGCCTTAGAGTGCCATAAAGCCTAAACAGTGATGCACTTAATGGTGAAACAGAAATATCGTTGATGCTAGTGCTAGTACAGTAGACTAAGACAAGAAGTCTTCATTTGGCATGCGAGCGAATATCTTCCATCACTTCGCGGGAAGGCCTTATTACCCTGGCATGAGCTTACACTCCTAGAAGAGATAATGCCAACAAAGCATGTTTCTACGAAAACTTTCACAAAGCATACGCGAACAATGCCTTGAGCTGTTGTTAAGATTTCTGTCCACCAAAACTTATGCATAACAAAGTCATTATACTAACTCACAACTTCTTTATGGTAGCGACACCTTCACTCTTTACCATGCAGACTTAAAAGTCAAAAATTTTAAAGTTCTACGAGATGCCGCAACAAGCGCCAAAGACACCCAAACTAGTCGTTAAAATATTAAAGTATTCTAGATACCCACAATAGCAAGTGTACTTTTCGACTGCGGTCGGAGCACCGATTCACGGGGCCACAACCAGCTTACTAAGATAACTGCCCGCCGATTAAAGCGCTGAACCAAGAGCTGCTGGATCACTTGATTGCGATGATTTTTTGATCTTTTTTCAAAGCCTTTCAAACTAACTCAACAGAAGGTTGGAAGCTGCCAATCATAGGTCCTGTTGAGCTACTCGACTTCGGACTGGGACTGCAATGTAAGAAGGAGGTCCTTTTATGACTTTTACCAAGGGTGGAACTTGTCCCCTAAACTTGGTTTCCGAGTTGGTATCAAAGAAATGACAGAGATGTATGGGCATCCCCCGATAAACAGTCCTGCTTGGACAGGTTTTGGCGTAAAGTCCTTGAGACGCTCTGTTCCGAACAGAAACAAGAGAAATAAAGATTCAGGCACTGTCTCTGCCGATGAAACTTTATGCGTACGATGACCGGATGAAATCGCAGCTGCAGCCAACACAGCATGAAGCGGTTTAACCCATGGACAAAAACAAAACCAGTGGTGGTCTTACCCGCACGCAATGTTTTTATTGCGTCAACTTATTTTCCCTGTGATTCAGAATTATCACCACGACAGAAGGCGGTAACCGAACTCATCGAATACCGTGATTCCAGGAAGATGGGACTGTCCACATGGTGCGATTTCAATGCTCAGAATACTGGTTGTGAGAGTAGCAAATGCAACGTGTGAGGCAATCATCTGGATTTCATACTATCGTCTGATTCGGTTGTCAATAATGCTGCAAAATAGCATGTAATCAACTTTATGTCATCCAACAGGTATGCCAAGGAAATTACCGTTTGGAAGGTACTATCGGAGGTCTTCATGTCAGACAATACGTATATTTTCACACATTGTTCCCAAAGCGATCTAGGACAACAATGTAATATGTTGTGAAGAATTGGTGAAGATTTCGAAGCTGCTTCATACAGCCAACTTATGCTCAGAGGCTTTCTGAAACCTCTTACGATTTCCGAGCCAGCTCTAGAATGCAATGCGCCCCTGACCGCTGTCGGAAATTCATTGAGTCTTGTTTCGGTCTCAGATGGCAGTACTCAGAGGAGACTTTTTAGGACATGCGCCTGGCCAAGTGAGGTGATACAGGATACTGCGAAAGTGATGACTGCACCGCGGAGGTCTACCCCTGTGAATGTCCGGCATACACTTGCATCAAGTCGTGGTGTGTGGTGGCACTTTGAATACTTTATTGCTGAAGCTCTTACCTATCGTTCTTCAAAATGCTGAAAGATTTCATTAAAGAAACTTACAAGGAGTACCACGGACTTGTTCTTTGTATGAGTTCTTCCTTCTAGTAGCGGGATATGGGTTATATAGCATAGTAATCATTTTCATAACTTGCTCCTATCTGTGCGATTTTAGGACCAGTTAATTGAAATTTGACCCGATAATCACATTTACGGCAGATCCCGCAGAAAACCCAAGATATCCAGTTTGATGCTTATGTTTGTAGCAAACTTTACAGAATACACAGTGTGGCAAATAATATCCCGGACTGGCTATAAAAAGCATTAAAACACGATTTTTGTTTATTGGTCGATGTTTTTTTTTTTGGAAATACTCTCCTCCTGATTTAATTCACTTATTACAGCGATTCAATGGTGATTCATATGCCTGATCTAGCTTAAATGGTCGCAATGTCATCAAAAAAGCATCCATTCAACTTCAATTTCAATTTCGGGAACAAAGATAAGCCACACATTGCTAAATCATGTGAATACGGCGGGTGTTTTAATACAGACACTTGATTTCGAGCCATAAATAGACGATGAATGAGTGCTGTGTGACTCGGTGCACTATCGTCCAAAAGAGACCAACTTTTTTTTTCCAAAATCCTCATGAAGAATCGTTAAAATACTCTCTTTTTTAATCTTTAAGGCCTCTTCCATTACTCTCAGTGAAGCTTGGGGTCTTCTATAACAAAATCACGTACTTTTTGGATCATTTCAGGCGACCGAACTGAAGTTAACCTTCCTGTGTGTTTGTCATCCTTCAGAGTCTATCTGCCATCCAAAAAAACGTTTATGCCACTCGAAAACAACTGTTCAACTCAATCAATCATCACGGTACACGTGCTGCTTAAGTCGAAATGTTTCTGATACATTTTTACCAAGTTTTGCGTGGAATTAAATGACCGCTCTTTGTTACATGCTAAAATTTCAACATCAAATATTTAAAAATAATTTTTGTAGTTGTTAAATGTCAACCAAATGTCATTAAATTTTGACAGATGGAAGAAGATGACTCAAGCTTTAAAACGCATGTTCGGAAAATAGATGGAGCACTTGATTTCTACAATATAATATTATTTACCACACTGTGTACGGTAGAGTAACATACTGTTAGTGGTTTGCAAAAGGTATTCATCAGCATCCCATCACCTTGTTTTACCTAACCTTCACCTCGTCCTCGTCTTACTAAGTTGAAAGTATCTGTATTTGATAATCGAATCGAAGGTCCTAAACAAACTGATATTTATTATAGGCTGGCACTTAGCCTTACTGTGATTTGTAAGAAATGTTATCAGTCACCAACTTTATCAAATTTGTTTTCACTTGCAAAATTGCCACAATTATGACGTCAAACTTCGTTGGCGGCTCATTTAATATCACATTTGCTGTAGCAGATACTTTTTACGTCATTTTAACATGCAAATCCATATAGAAGTATGCTTCGCAAAATTTTTAAAAATTATTTTTAGACTCCATTCTATAATAGATGGCGCTACAAAGTGACTTATTATAGCGATGTATGTCACCTCCACTATACATATATATCTAACCAAAAAGAAAAGACGTTTTTATTTAACCTATAGCTTTGCCTTTATTTCACTAAATTAATTGTCACACAGATCAAGAAATACTTGTATCTCTTAAGGAGATCGTAAACGCTCTCCTTTGTGTCGAACAGTGCCAATTTTCATTCCCACGGATATTAGGTGTACTAACAACCGCTGACAGCTACCAAAGCACTCCGCCCCAAGTGACAGCGTGAATAAATTTTAAATATTTAAATTCGAAAAAGAACATTTTGTGGACAGGATTGGTTTTTAAATGATCTGAGGTGTTTCCTGATGTGGTGGATGTTTGGGCTGAACTGGATACTGATGGAATCGATGTGGGGCAGCTGGAGTTGGCTGTATTTACCAAGTTGTTGCTGATCTGGATTGATGGTAAAGATGACTGTTGTTGACTAATGATTGGTGTACTATTTGGCTTTAATTCGTAGAAGTTTTCAAAAAAAGCTGGTTTTAATCTCTCTGTGGATACTGTTGCTGGCGTTCCGTTCATGTTTATTTTGAACGGGTAGTCGGAAATACGTTCCAGCACTTCATGCGGACCAGTATACGGCTGCTCACACGGTTTTTGAACGGAGTCAACTCTAACAAAAACATGTGTGCACTCAAAAAGTGTTTGTGCGCAAACGGTTTTGTTTTGCAGTGATGAGCTGATGGAGTTGACTTCACTTGTCGCATGTGCTCTCGGGACTGGAAGATCTGTGGCTCCAGTGACACTTCCTCATGCATGAAGAATTCCCCAGGTAATCTCAGCGTTGTTCCGTAGACGAGTTCTGCAGCGGTTGATTTTATATCTTCCTTGAAGCTGGTACGCAATACCAACAAAACCGTCGAGAGAACACTCATCCAGTCTGTTGTTTCTTGGCACTTGATGGATGATTTAAGAGGCCTGTGCCAACGTTCAATCATTCCGTTGGATGCTGGATGGTAGGCGGTTGTCCTGATGTGTGTGCTCCCGATAAGTTTAACAAGTGCGTCGAAGAAAGAAGATTCAAACTGGGATCCTCGGTCGGTGGTAATTGATTTCGGTGCACCGAATCTGCATACCCAGTTGTTAAAGAACGTGTTAACAATCGTCTCCGCTGTGATGTCCTTTAAAGGTATTGCTTCTGGCCATCTTGTGAAGCGATCGATCATTGTCAAAAGATACCTGTAGTCGTGTATCAGTGGCATTATGACGATATCAATGTGGACGTGCTGGAATCTGTTGCTCGGTATCGGAATATGCTGCGGGATGTTTTTAACATGTCTGCCGATTTTGCTTTGTTGGCATTGTATTGTATATCCCTACGCATGGATGGCCACACGAAGTTCTTGCAGATTTGGTGTTTTGCGGCTCTTCCACTGGGATGAGAAAGGCCATGTGTGCTGTCGAAGATTTTCCTGCGTAGATTTGTTGGAACATATGGACGGATGTCGGTGCCTCCCACGTCGCAGTAAACGATAACGTATGTGTCGTCGATGCGCATTCCTCGGAGCTGGAGTGAAGATTTTTCTGGAGTTGTCAGAAGAAGCTTTAGCTCGTCGTCGTCTCTCTGCATCTCAGCCAAATCTGCAGTGCTGACCATGACAGGCATGTTGATAGTGTTGATGCGAGAATACGTATCTGCAACAACGTTTTTCATTCCCGGAACATATTGAATGTTAGTTGAGAAGCGCCCAATTTCCTCTAGCTGACGGGCTACGCGGTCACAAGCGTGGTCTGATTTCTGGTCGAATGCGTGCACCAGTGGCTGGTGAGGATGATGACTTCAGGGCCTTCAGGGTGTCCACAGAACCTGTTTTTTATGGCCTTTTTTTCGCTCCGACTGTTAAACTGACGAGAGGAGCTTGGGTTTCTGAAGCACCGGGCATACAACTTCGATAAAAATTTCACGATCCTAGGAAACTTCTCAGCTTGTCTATTGTCGAAGGTTTTGGAAAGCTGATTAATGCCTCAATTCGGTCTGTGGGAGGTTTTATTCCAGTTTTGTTGACTGTGTATCCCAGGTATCTTACCTCAGGGTGTCCAAAGAAGCACCCGAAACCCTAAACCGAATTGCTGTAGCTTATCGAAGATCATACACAAATGTTGTCGATGGGCTTCTTCGCTTACTGACGCAATGAGGATATCGTCAATGAAGCAGAAGCAAAATTCAAGTCCTCGCAGTACTGTGTCCATGAAGCGCTGCATTGTCTGAGCAGCATTACACAAGCCAAATGTCATGACGTTGAACTCAAAGAGGCCGAAAGGTATTATGACAGCCGTCTTTGGTCGATCCTCTGGGGCAAGTGGTATCTGGTGGTAAGCTCCCTTCAGGTCTAAATTTGTAAAAATGGTGCAATTGGCGAGTTGTTGACTGAAATCTCGGAGATGTGGTATGGGCGGCGGTAGTCACCACAAGGTCTCCATCGTCCGAAGTTTTTTTTTTGCACCATTTGAAGGGGAGATGTCCACTCGCTCTTGTATGGTTGACAGATCCCTCGCTGCATCATATCCTGGAACTCCTCTTTTGCAGCTTTGAGTTTGTCGCCGGCAAGCCGATGAGATCGTTCTGCTACGGGATGTCCTCTGACGATAATATGATGCTGGACAGAATGTTCGTGGTTATTTGGATTCTTGTCGAGTGTGATACTCACGAAATTCTTGAGGATGTTTGCAAAACGGTTTGTTTCGTCAATTGTCTTGAGTGTTGGCTGCGAACTATTGACAATGCTGCCTCGAACGCCTAGGTTGGTAATGTTGTCGCTGAGCATTCTCTGACTTAACCGGATTGTTAAATCAAAGTGGTGGATAAAGTCGGCCCCAATGATTGGTTGTCTGACTTCGGCGATTATAAAAGTCCAGCGGAATTCTCTGCGAAGTCCCAGATCGAGTGTTATAGATTTAGTACCGTATGTCGAAATAGTAGCACCGTTAGCAGCGTAAAGTTGGGATGAGACAGGTGTTTTGGTGTTGGCATACTTTTTGGGCAGGACGGAAATGTTTGCCCCTGTATCAATTAAGTATGACATGCCACTTGTTTTGTCACTTATTTGTACACGGTGACGTTCGTTTTTGTTGTTGCCGTGGACGACCGTCTGTACGCCCGACGGCAATCCTAGTTTTCCGTCCACTTTGGATAACCAGGTTTGCAACTCCGTGCATAATCACCGAACTTCTGATGAAAGTAGCAAAGTTTTGCTTCGCCGCTTTCAGTGGTCCTAGGTCTACTTTTTGATCTATGACGGGATGTCGACCTACTGCTGGGTTGGTTCCTCATCTTGAGAGCGTGAACCTCTTTACGCAGAGCCTCCACTGATCTTTTAAGCTCGTCTTACGTTGTTCCAGTGTTTTGCTTTGAAATGGCCTGAATCGTCTCTGAAGGCAACGAGGTGAAGGGCGAGATAGTACATAGATGCGCACTGGACATGTCGAAAATTTTGTTTCCCACTTCGGCAAGTTTGTCCAAGTCATTTTGACCTGTTGCTAGCAGCACTGTACACATGTTCTCTGGCAGTCGGTCGAAAAACAGCGTGCGCATTATTGACGGGTCGCAACGTCCATCAGAAAGATGTCTCATGTGTGCGAGAATTGCTGATGACTTCTTACCTGACATGTCTTCACCTCATAGCATTCGTCGTAACTGGGACTCTGGTGTGGGAGCGAAGTGGTTTAGCAGTCGCTCTTTGAGTGCGGGGAATTTGTTGACTACTGGTGTGTTATTTCCCAAATCACCTACAGCTCGTAATGCGTCGCCTTCGAGACTAACTAGTAAATTGGCATAGCGTTCGTTGTCGTCGGTAACGCCACCCAATTGAAATGCCATTTCCACTTGCGTTAGCCACAGTTGAGGATACAGCGGATTAAATTTCGGAAGAAGTACACGCTGCATTGTTGTTCGGTGCACTCCTAAGTTAGTTGCAGTTTTGGATCAGTACCAGGATTTGGCATTTTCTTTGCACTCTTGTTTTTAATTTGCTGGACGGAATTGATGTCTTCTTCGTCAGATACCTCAGAATCCGTAAAATTCAGTTTGCGTCCTTTTTTACTGCGCAGATTATACGGCATATGCGTCGCAATATATATGTATATTTTGTTTGCACGTACGGTCGTATTATTCTTTGTGACTTTATGTAAAAATCACGTCGGGGTCACCATTTATAGCGACGTATGTCACCTCCACTATATATATATATCTAACCAAAAAGAAAAGACGTTTTTATTTAACCTATAGCTTTACCTTTATTTCACTAAATTAATTGTCACACAGATCAAGAAATACTTGTATCTCTTAAGGAGATCGTAAACGCTCTCCTTTGTGTCGAACACTGTCCTTGTCGAACAGTGTCAATTTTCATCCCCACGCAGCTGACAGCTGCCAAATTATTCAGCGAATTTTATTCCGAAAGAACGTTATCAAATAGGGTGCAGAACAAGTACAAATCACTCATAGCACAAAACAAAATTTAATCAGCCAACTCAATTTTAAGAAAAAAAATCGAAGAGACTCAATAAAATCTCAGTTTTTGAGTAGAATCGTGTGGATTTGAGTGGAATGCAAAAAATTGCTGTGAAACTCCTTCAATACTCTTCAATTCAGTTCAATTTTTTGCGAAACTTTCAATTCAATTCAATAATGCCATATCAGTCAGTGTTGGCTGCGTGCATGAAAGTAGTAGTAGTAGTAACCTTTAACCACTTTTCGGGCATTGCGCTAGTTTTAGATTCAGCGATATTTTGCAAGACGTATTGAAGAGCGATGGTTTGCTTTAAGCAAATAAGCTTCACAAGATAAAGGTTTTTTAGTAAGTCCATCTGGACGTGCACGCATAACGATCCGGTTTTATCCCTAATAAGGAAAAATATCT
This sequence comes from Volucella inflata, assembly GCA_928272305.1. Taxonomy (NCBI): domain Eukaryota; kingdom Metazoa; phylum Arthropoda; class Insecta; order Diptera; family Syrphidae; genus Volucella; species Volucella inflata. The sequence goes on from OV743719.1 coordinate 105,280,613, forward strand.
TTTTTTCTCTGTTGAAAATGGGCTGTTGTACTCCTAGCGTGTTTCTTTCATTTCAGTCTATCGTAGTAAGCGTTTCGGCAGCAAACATTATCTCCTTTTAAGGAACTGATCAGCCAATTTCAGGGGCACTGCGACCAAGAAGACAGAAGCAGTATTAGGAAGCCAAGGTAGACTCAACTCGTTTGATGAAACTGAGAATGTCTCTGGTGAAGATTTTGAGATTTTTTTACTTAATTTACGATTTCTCTAAGATGACAAACTGTCCTGGCGATCCAACACCCAGTTAACAAATCGGCGACCTCGTAGGCTTCAATTATTGTGGATTTGGATTTTATAGAGGTGCAAATGAAGATGAACTTTAAAAATTCGCCGCAAAGTGCCATAAGTGAGGCCCAATTATTGACTTCGGCGACGAATTGAAGTGCCTGGCTAGTTTTTAACACTTTTGCTTACAGTGGTGATGGTTTGGCGTTTACGTGCTGACCGAGTTTGACCCGGTACTGAACCAGTTTCTTCGAAACGCTTCAGTGTTTCACGAATTACTAACTCACTGGGACGATTGTGTTGACCGAAAAATTCAGGAATTTTACAAAATGTTACTCTAAGAGATCGCCCATTTTTGTAATAAGATTGAATGACAAAAATGTTGCTGCGGTAAACAACTCCAAGAAAAAATTTGCCAAAGATTATGGGTATGACATATGCTAAAAAGACCAACCGTATTGAATTGAGTAAATGATAGTAATTGACAGCCAACATCCACATCGTCTGTTGGCTTATCCTTAATATGGATGGGAATATCTTTCTTTACGCACACCTGAATGGCATTGCTTGCGAAATTTGTCAGCGCGCACCCCGGTATAAAGTTTTGATCGATCCGTATACCTCTTGATACCTTAAAGGTTTGATGTGGTGCTTTGTAGCTCAATATCTTTCGACTTGAGATCACTATATTGAAACCTTAAGGTGGAAAGACGAAGTGCATTTAAGCATACACTTGGAGCGAGTGTATGTCTGACATTTATAGATGTAGTACTACATGATGTCGTTATCACTTTCCAGTAAGCGTCTTAGAATGTTGAATTTCTTAGCCCACTTACTAAGTGCTTAGCAAAAGCATTCACCCATCATGACGGCAGTAGGCGCCTTGCAGTCTTTTGTAGTGAAGTACCGCAGAAGAACTAGACCTCTTAGAGATTTCAGGAGGCATTCGTTTGGTCTGCCGCAAAATCGGCCTTCCATTGTGAGTAAAAGCCACCCGACAGCGTTAAACGAAGACTTACATTTTAATTTAGAAGTTGTGAGGTTTAGCAAGGCTCTAAATGCACCTTGGTTGTCGCTAAAGATGCAAATGCTTCGTCCCCTCCACCCATTTTTTACAATATGATTCGTTGTCATAAGGACTGCACATGTTTTTGCTCAATAGACTCCTTGGAGGAGTAAAATCGTACGTTTTGATCCTCAAAAAAGACACCAGCGCAGCATTATAAATTGGCTTTGGAACCATCCCTACAGATGACCCGTCTATCCAATCCTGAAACCAGTCGAATGTCGGTTTCGTATTTTTCCGCAGATCTGGTGTCATTGCATAAGATGAAATGTTATAGACAATAGACAAATCAGAATCAAAAGACAGTCGACCCTCAAGATCCTTAAAACTCCAATGAGTGTTGTACTAAAGCCCACTTCTCTTTAAACAAAAGGTGGCTTTGAAAATGCAAGCAAATGGATATTCATTAGTGCATTAAAGTCAGAGCCAGGGCAAGCCCTGATGCATCCGAGGCAGACCGTTCTTTGAAGTCTGGTTAAAGCAGAAATATGTTCCGTTCCACCAGACAATCAGCCCATAGTTATAATTGGACTTATCATAGCTGAGTAGGACATTCTTCTGTGATAGGCCCTACGTCTTGCGAATAGGAACATCTTCTTCTCACTACCAAAAGATCGAGAGATCCTTGGAAGCTTTCGACCTAACATGGTTAGTTCACAGTTTTTTTTATCTCGGATGACACCCACATATTTACCTGCCTTAAAGAATCGGAGGATCTCAATTTAAGTACTAGATGAGCCAGTCAGTTTCCTCCTTCTCGTAAACAGGACAACCTCTATTTTTAAAGGAATTATTGAAAGACCGTTTCTAGTGTACCACTGCGAACATGATGACTTATAGGTCTATAGTTACCAACAGAAACTGTATATTGCATATGCCTGTATGCAGATATTTGAACCATTGAGACCGTTAAGCCTTGAGGCGACTAACATGCACCACAGTAATGGTGACAAGATAGTACATTGCTGGAAACGTTGGTTTACACTAGCATTACCCATTTCTGCAGTTAGCACCCGCTATCAGAATTTTATTCACTAAAATTGCTCATATATCTACAAAACTAGTAATTCATCCAAGCAGTTTTGTCTTGTCGAGTTACCCGAGCTTTTCCGAAAATATCCACAATGTCGATGAAATGATCAGTTGTTCTACCATCTAAATCGCAGTCCTGAAAGATCATAGCAGTTTCTTACACTTGAAGCTCAGACTGATAGCACTAAAGCTCTTGCCGACCCTGTTCCGATTTTCTAAAATAAAGTTGATCTGACTGTTCCCCAAGTGTATATCGATGACAAGCATAAATAAGTTGATAGCCACGATCGATGACAATTATAATTTCAATGCACAAACATTAACTTCAATTGAAAAAGCCTTCTTCTTACACTGTGCACTCCACAAATTACCCCAGATAGTATCAAACAAGAATAGCATACAAGTGAACATTCACTAGAACTAAACCTTTCGTTTTATTTATCGTATTGACAATTTAATCAAATAATAGCCAAAGTCTTAGACTAAAATATATATTTCGTCATACCGCATTAATAGAAAAGGTAATCAAGTAAAGTTAAGAAACTAAAAATAAAATTAACTGACAACACGTCGCAGATAAAATTGAAAAGTCGCACCTTACATTCTAAAAACTCAGCACCAAATTCCAAAGCTAATAATAATTGCATGCCACAGCAGATAACAGAATTTGGAGTAAAAGCTCTGATTTACTTAATGGCGCCTATCTTTCAATGTTTATCTCAATCAAACCTACGTCGTTTGTCTTTTGACAATCGGTCACCACACAGTCTAGTGATCACATTATCTATGCCACTGTTCTCGGCCAGAATGTAATCAAGGTATAACTTTAGGCTCTAACCACTCTGGTTTTTATCAAATTTTCGTCTACAACCTTCAAAGCTACTATCGAGTAACCGATAAGAAAGTATATAACATACTAGTACTTACCAAGCCCGAAGGAACATTAATCATGTAACTCAGTCCCACTACCAGGCTTTATCTAGTTTTTCCGCCATTTTTAGGCCAATAATGTGGAGAAACTTCAAAACAACTATACTTACAGTCAACTACTCCAGTTTAAATATAGATAAATTTAATTTAAACAAACAAAACACCTTTTAGATACTTTGACTTCCCTGGAAGTGTAAAACAATTAATTTATTTTCAAAAGTAAATAATTTAGAAGATAGCATTTTTTTTCTTCACTTAAAAACTAGATTATATATATACATATAAAGGTATTTTTCAAAATTTCGATTCAATAAATGTATCTATGAACTGCATTCTGCATCTTCATGTCGGTCACTTAACGAGATAGAGAGATTCATGTCACTTTTTCTGATATCTGTCACTTAAAAAATATCCTCTATCAGCACTTTATATCTGTAACGACAAGAATAAATATCACACATGAGGATATATTGAAATTTCAAATAAAATTCACAAATATCTAATTCAAGGATGTGAGAAGGACTAAACTATTTACCGGAATTAAAATTCACTATTCGCCGACAACGACCACGATGATCTCGCTTTTGACACTTTGGACAAGGTTTCTCCCTATTGTTGCCTGTTAAAATCTGACCGGTTTTGAATTGATATTCCCGTGGTGCATAGAATATAACCCGTTTACTTTCACAAGGATCAATTAACAAACCAAGCGTACTTAGAATGCAAACAATAACCAAAAACTTTAGATGCAACGAAGCCATTTACTTGAGGACACAATCGAAACGATAAGTAAGTCACGACAAATTGAAATAAATTGAATTGAATTGAATTGAATTGAATTGAATGTGGTTTAAATGAGAATATTCAAACTTTCTTGATGATGGTAGTTTAATAACTGAAGGCCCGTTCCAACTGTATAAGCCTTTAAGCGAATTTCTCGGAGATAACACCTAATTTCAGCGATTACAAGTACAAGAACAACTACAGTCCGTGTTCTATTCAATGATTGTGACAAATGACAACTTTTCGATAACGCTTGTCATAGATATATACCTTGGTTATCTTGATACCGGTACCAATACCGGTACCGTCGAATTGCTGATGGCCGGAAAATGGGTGACGACAATCAGGTGTGAAGTTTAGCATGTACTCCTCGCTGGGGAACAGCGTACGTAGGCATGTGTCTACGATTAATTAGGCAAATGATGGCTCATGCATTCCATTGGACTTTGGCATCAAGCGACTTAAGTAAACGTGACTTGGACACAAGTCACACCGTGGGTCATAAATGGTCTAGAGAATATTTACTCGTTTAATAGCAAAGATAGGGTGTCGGATACTCGTATTATACCGCAGACTTAACAGGGGGTGGCAGTAATATACATTTACTCGTACACATCAAGATCGCTGTCTTAGATACTACATGAATGAACATGATAACAATCACAGCAGTGGGCTTAAAATTAATTTAAAAAATTGTCAAACATCCATGACATCATTGCGAAAATAAACAGATACGACAATTGGCGGCAGACGACAATTCCAGATATCTACTCGTAGGTGTGTAAATAAATGTGCACATGATTGTCAATTTGTCAATCTATTTTTGGTGTTTTTAGAAATCTGATCATGATGAACAAGTAAATAAGAAAAATGACTCAAACTTAGAACATATTTTGGAAAGTACCTTTAGAAGTACTATACGTTAGAAATTTCATCATTAAAAGTTCTGCAAAATAGTGACGTCTATCTATAGTAGATGGAATTGCCCTGATGTTCGCTCTTTGCTTGTAAATGTTTGATCGATTGATTTTTGGGAATCATATCTCTGTACTATGAGGTGATTAGAAATTATTTCCTGCTTTTTGGGACATTTTTAGTGAATAAGCATGTTTTTGGGGTATTACTGGGATTTGTCATAAATATTAGCAATGACACAATAGGTTAAGGGGTAATTGGGAAAACGTAATCCTTTCTATCACTATCGATCACGTGTCTTTACTTGTGATCCGTCACATACAATTTATTTTTTTCATTTTGTTAAGTTGTTAAGCCGTAAAACCCTAATTAATTAAAAATAAACAGGTGTTTCGTGTTGTAAGGTTCTATATGTGGACCCTTACTATCCATTGAACTTTGGAAGCATTAATTAATCATTCTTAAACGATTTAAGCTTACTGGTATGCTATATAGTGATTCATCTACCAATTGGACCTACGAATATTAACCATCCTGGCTTTGAAGGAGCTTCGGATATGCACGTGGAATGTTAGTTCCCTTAATAGACCACGTGCAGCCGAGCAACTAGCGGAGGCCCTAGACTGCTGCAAAGCAGACATAACCGCCATCCAAGAAATGCGATGGGATGGACCGGACAAAAAGAAGATGAAAAACTGCGACATCTACTACGGCAATTGCTATCGACGGCAAAAGCAGCGCTTATTTGGATGCGGATTTGTTGTCGGAGGCAGACTAAGACGAGAAGTCCTCAGCTTCCGGCATGTGAGCGAGCGCCTCGTAGCAATCCGCATCAAGGCTAAGTTCGCCAACATTAGCCTCATATGCACGCATGCCCCCACAGAGGAGAAAGATGACGACACCAAGGATGCCTTCTACGAGCTCCTTAATAAGACTTACGAGCAATGCCCTAGCTATGACATTAAAATTGTCCTCGGTGATTTTAATGCAAATATAGCCTGCACAACACCACCTCCGATAACGGATTCAGGCTAATCGACTTTGCGGCGGGGCGAAACATTGTCGTGGCTAGCACGCGGTTCCCACATCTCGACATACACAAGGGGACTTGGAGAACTCCTGATCAATCAACAGTCAACCAGATTGATCACATTGCGATCGACGTAAGACACTCCTCCAGTATTATGGATGTCCGTACGTTCCGAGGAGCCAACATCGACTCGGACCATTACCTTGTTGTAGCCAAAGTACGGTTGCGGATATCCCAAACTACGCCAAGACAAACTAATGCTGTGAGAAAATTCGACGTCAGACGGCTACAATCGCAAGAGATCGCCAAGTCCTTTTCCGATCGAGTGTCTCTTAATCTTTTAAGAGGTCCAATGCCGCAAGCATCAAGCATCGAAGACCATTGGAAACACTGCCAAAACGCCATCAGAGATGCCGCTTCTGATGTGCTGGATTTCACTCGTCCACCACAACGAAACCCCTGGTTCGATGATGAATGCCGGCAAGCACATGCAGCTAAGCAAGATGCGTATAACCCGGCGCTACTTAGAAAGACCAGAGCTGCTCATGAGCTCTATGAGCGGAAGAGGAGAGACGAGCACCGGCTTCTCAGGAGGAAGAACAAAGAGCATGAGAAGCGCGCGATCGAGGAAATTGAGAGATGCTACTCCAGGAATGAGGTTCGGAAGTTTTACAAAAAGGTAAAAATAACATGCCGCGGAAACAAACCCCGAACCGAAGCCTGTAGAGATGAACAAGGGAACATCGTAGTAGAATCCCAGTCGATGCTGAGGATTTGGAAAGATCATTTCTGCAGACTGTATAACGGCGATGACGGACCAAATACCGCTGTCAGGCAGAATCAACCTTTCAACTTGAACGATGATGACCAACAATTCCGTCCACCCGACCTGGATGAAGTGAAGATAGCCATATCGAAGCTTGAGTCCAACAAAGCTGCTGGAGCGGATGGCCTGACTGCCGAGCTCTTCAAAGCGGCAGGCGATGACTTGGTAAGGAGCATACACCAACTCATCTGTAAAATATGGTCGGACGAAAGTATGCCCGATGAATGGCACCTCAGCATTGTTTGTCCAATTCTTAAGAAAGGAGACCCTCTGAACTGCGCCAACTACAGAGTCATCAGTCTCCTTAACATCGCATACAAGATCTTACCCGCCGTATTGTGTGAACGCCTGAAGCCATTCGTCAACAACCTAATAGGTCCATATCAGTGTGGCTTCAGGCCAGGAAAGTCCACCATCGACCAGATATTCACATTACGGCAGATCTTGGAGAAGACCCATGAGCTTCAGATCGATACCCACCACCTATTCATCGATTTTAAGGTCGCAATTTCTAGTTTTGGCATCCCTGCCAAACTCGTCCGTCTGTGCAGGATGACGATGGAGAATGCACGCTGCTCCATCAAGGTCGGTAAAGATCTCACCGAGACCTTTGATGTCCAGAAAGGATTTAGACAAGGCGATGCGCTGTCATGCGATTTTTTCAACATCGTACTTGATGTCTAATCGTCGGTGTTAGATTTCCTTCTTGCTTGACAGCATGTACTTGGTCTTGTCCTCGTTTAGACCCATCTCCCCCCCTTCCGTGTCAATACTCGCGAAAGCGCCACTGACACCACGCGGCCATCTTTTGATTATGTTGATATCGTCGGCGTATGCGAGTAATTGGACGGACTTTTGAAAGATTGTGCCTCGTATGTTGGCTCGCTAGTTTTGCACTATTCTTTCAAGTACGATGTTGAAGAAATTGCATAATGGCCCCTCGCCTTAACTATTTTGACATCAAAGGTCTCAAGGAGATCTTTAACGATCTTGATGGAGCAGCGCGCATTCTCTTTCGTCACCCTGCACAAACGATTGATTTAGGCGGAATGCCAAAACTAGACACTTCTCTATAAAGCCAGTTCCTGCCATTCGCGGCCTTAAAATGGATGAGTATTCGCGGCGCGAATTTTTGGTCGATAGTAAACTCTCCTGGTCAGAAACCACACTAATAAGAATTACTGCGTCTTGTAGGCGATGTTAATAAGACTGTTGTCTCTGAAGTTGGCGCAGTTCAGACGATCTCCTTTCTTTAGGATCTGACAAACGAAGCCGAAATTCCATTCATCCCTATTTTACAGATGAGTAAAGAATGCTCCTTACTTAGTCATCGCCAACAGCTTTAAAGAGCTCAGGGGTCAGGTCGTCCGTTCCAGCAGCTTTGTTGGATTTTAGCTTACATATTGCTATCCTTACCTCATTCAGGTCGGGTTGACGGAATTGTTGGTCTGTATCATCTAGGTAATACATCGGACTTATATAGTATAGCCTACAGGAATTGTCTTTTTAAATCCTCAGCCTCGAATGTGACTCTACTACGATGTTCGCTTGTTCTTCTTTACAGGCGCCGGTTCGGGGTTTGTGTCCAGGATATGATTTTTCTACCTTTTGGTAAAACTTCAAATTCTCATTCCTAAAGTAGCATCTCATGCACTTTCTTTTTCCTCCTGAGAAGCCGGTGTTCGTCTTTCCTCTTCTACGCATAGAAATCTTGAGTTCCTCTGTGGTTCCATGAACCACCGTTTTGTATGCATCTTGCTTGGCTCCATGTGATTGCTGGCACTTGTCAATAAATCGGGTGTTTCATCTTTGTGGTCAAGTGTAACCCACCACGTTCGAAACGGCATCTCTGATGAGTTTTTGGCAGTGTTGCAACTGGTCATCGATACTTCATGCTTTCGGCAGTGGACCTCTTAACAGATTAAGAGGGACACGATCGGAAAAGGATTTGGCGAGCAATCTGTAGTTGAAATTCCTCACAATATTAGCTTGTCTTGGCGTTGTTCCGGATATCAGCAACCGTACGCTGGCTACAACAAGGTAGTGGCCCGAGTCGATGTTGTCTTCTCGGAACGTTCATACATCCATAATACTGGAGGAATGCCTTGCGTCAATCTGGTTGACGGTTGATTGATCAGGAGTTCTCCAGGTCTCCTTGTGAATATCGTAATAGGGGAACCCCGCAATAGCTACGCAAGTCGACTAACCTGAGTCCGTTCTCGAAGATGGTGTTGCACAGACTATACCTTCCAACAGTACCACCCAAAAATGCCCTCTCTTCCTAACTTTTCATTAATATACAATACAATATAGGGCATTGCTCGTAAGTCTTGTTCAAGAGCTCGTAGAAACTATCTTTCGTATTCGTCATCCATTTTTTATGTGGAGCCATACGCACGTATAATGTTAATGTTGGCAGATTGAGCCTTAATGCGGATTGTAACGAGGTGCTCGTTTACATGCCGAAAACTCAAACATGTTTGTCTAAGTCTGCCTCTAACAACAAATCCGCATCCAAATAGGCACTGCTTTGCCGTCGATAACAATCGCCGTAGTAGATGTCGCATTTGGCTCTTCCCGCCGCATTTCTGGGATGGTGATGATATCTGCTTCCGAAAAATTCGAATATATTTGCTTCATTACCAAATAATTCGCCAAGATGCATCCCAATAAATTTAAAGGATTGCCCCTGAGCGTTATTAATTATATTCCAGAAGCACGGTTTACTGGAGAACTACAACCGTCTGACCTGAAAAGGGAGATCCGTTGGCATCATTGGAATTCTAGAAATAAGGCACCCCTCTTTGCTGCGGCTTAGTTTTTTCACAATTGGTAGAGAATTGTTAATTTGTAAATGGTAGCTGACACTTCATCAGTTACTATATATTGAAGTTAATCTTGTTTCAGACTCTGCAGCACATGGTTGTTTATTTTATACAAAACTACATTTTGGTGATGCTGTAGCTCTTTCACAAAAACAAGAAAATGAGCTCTTCTGTGTTATGAATGCTTCTCCCTACACGCTCGTATAATTCAGTCATGTTATTAGTATTCGATGGCGATGGCGCGATAGTTAGCTCATTGGACTATCACGCAGACAGTCTGAGTACTATTCAAAACGTAATATAGGTACGTTCCATCACCCGTTCTTAGAAAATAAGATACGAACTCGACACTGTTTTTATTTCGCTGTACACACCTCTTGAATTTTTTGAGTGCCTTTCGGAAAAATGAATTTGACGACGTTTATAACTGCTTGGCTGTTGCCCGTCCCCTTTATGGAAAATTTTACGCAAGTATCTTGGTTTGAAGGCTTGCAAAATCCAGTTTATACCAGAATTTAGGTCGAGTGTCCATCATTGAAAACATTGAAAAACTTGTTTCAGCGATGAGGCTCATTTTTGACTCAATGGATATGTCCACAAGCAGAATTGTCACAATTTGAGCGAATTAGGCATGTCGTTATAAAGATAGTCCCTCTCAATTCTGCTTAAGATCATCCGTTGTGTACATAATAGATGGTGGACTTTCTTAGTGTAAAACCGCACTGATATGAACCAAAATGGTTGGTCATGAATGGCTTCAGTCGCTTACATTAGGAGAACTGTTTCAATATATTAGGTGGCCTCTCTTGGGAATCAGGCAAACGATGCTGATGCATCGTACTAGTACATGTTCCCAAACGCGTCCTTTCCAGCTGCTTTGGACAGCTCAGTGCACAGTTGATCTTATTCAGACTTTTATGACTTAAGCTATGATATTGCAAGCTTAAATGCTTCTGATTTAGGGGGAAGGAATTCTTCTGCGTTTTCTTCCAGGATAAATGGTTGGTTCTTGCTGTTAGATATGCTTCGACCATTATCGCCGTTATACAGTCGGCAGAAGTAGCCTTTCCATATTCTCAGCATTGACCACAACTCCATTACTAGTTCTCCATATTCACCTTTGCACGCACCCATTCTAGCTTTGGAGTCCTGACATATTCGCTTTATTCTCTGAGCTCACAGGCAGCTCTCGTCCTTCATTGCAGCCCAGCTTTGTATACTTTTCGTTTGGTTGCATGTACAACTCTGGATATGGCGGCAGTTGTTCCATCAGGATGTTGCACGATTATTTAGTTGTGGACATGAGTATTTCACTTTTGTGCCCAATCATATGGAACCTAGTAATTTACCACCTTCGGTGGTCATGATTTAGAAGGCCCGCTTCTGGGATAATGATTAACATTTCACTGTCGCGCAAAATGAAACATTTTACTTTAATGCTGATGGGCATCAAATACAGCTATGTACCTGAACTCTTCAAAGGGAGAACACCAAACTTTAGTTAAATTCAAGTGCGAAGCTATTCAAAGCGGTAGGCAAGTTAGACAAACCGAATTCCAACATTGTATGGCCTGTACAGAAGAAGGGAGTCCCCTAGTATATACTAATAATAGGTGCACCAGTGTGCTTTACATCACCGTACTATGTTAAGGCCTTAAACCAGTAGTGCTCAACATGTAGCTCGTCCTGTTTTCTAGGCGCCCGTCAACAAGCAGGCTGCGTTGTCCTTCTTATCCTGGGTTGGAATCAGCTAAGGTGATTTGTGATTTTGACATTTTGTGACAATCAATGTGATCAAACAAAATATTCCGCCTTCAAATGGTGAACAAACTCCGCCATAAAAAGATGAATACTGAACAGAATATACCCATGAAGAAACTGGTCGCCATGACTAGTTCAGATGGAGCACTTGCTATGATCGTCAAAAATGTTGGATTTATTGGATTGTGCGAAAAGGATGAAGATTTTCCAAAATGTATTTCCTGTCACTGTGTCATACACCAGGAAAATGTGCGGATTGTAAATTTCATTCGTGGAAGAGCTTAAAGCCACCATATTTCTAAAGATTTGCTTGATTAATTGGACAGTGCATATGGTGATTTGATCTACTTCGCGGAAGTAAGGCGGCTAAGTCGTCTTAAAGTGCTGACAAGATTTGTTGGTCTGATGGCAGCGATTAAAATATTTTTGCAATCCAAAGATGGCTACGAAAAAAAACTCGTATGACTGACCGACTTGGCTTTTTTAACTGATGTTACTGCGAAACTAAATAGCCTCAACGAAACCTACAAGGAAGAGAAAGACACATTGTGATGATGAGCGGAATTTCAGCATTCATGAACAAAATCGATTTATGGAAGAGGCAGTTAGAGTAGAAAAATTTTCAAAATTTTCCTTCATTTACTCTCTTTTTGGACGCTGATTATATTGCCGAGTATATTCCAAGTCAACATTTGGAGCTATCCCATCAGCTAAAATCGGCGTTTTGACAACATGTTTTGTATGGAACCTCTCCTTATTTTTGTCAAAAATCCATTCGTTCATACTGATGGATCCTGTTAAATACAAAATCATTCGACACTGTGCACTCATCATTAAAGCATTTTTCGGGTCAAAATACGAGTATCTATGTGAACGTGCTTTTTCTCAACTAAAAGTATAGAACTAAGTACATAGGTGGGTTAACAAACGACCACGTCAAAAATTCCATGATTTTGGGTTGCGCAGATGATAACCAATCAGGCTTTAAGGAGCTATCTGAAAACGTAAACAGTCAAGTGTTACATTAAATTTGTGCCGTTTCAGTCTATTTTTTAAAAAAGTTTCCTTTCTCTCACTTTGTTCCTTTTTTTTATTAAACTCGGTGGTGCCCGCGTTGCATGTCGGGGTTTTCAAACTAGCCCTTGGAGCAAAGCCAGTTGGGCACCACTGCCCTAAGCCTTCTGCCAAACTGATTGATTCTAATCAGTGTGTTTTCAGTCCTAGCAGGGTCACCATCGACCAGGTTTTTACATTATAGCAAATCTTGAAAAAGAACCCTCGGCTTTTACGACGACACCTAGTACTAGGAAACCTATGACAGCATACGAGTACCACCTTGATCAAAAAGGAATAACCACCGTGTGGCGCTCCCATTGTTCCGATTTGAGTTCTGTTTTTTTTCGTTGGTTTGAAGTTGGTACATCTGTTGTTGATATTCCCTTTAAATCTTAGCATCATAGCTTAATATTTGCAAAAATTACGTAGCCAAGAGTACATCTATCTCTGTGTGTTTAGCGATTTTTTTACAATTTACAACAACGAACTTGTATTAAATTTTGCGTAAGAAACGGATTTAATGGCGCGCGAACGTTGGAAATGTTGGAAAAGTGTTTCGGCAACGATTCTCTTAAGAAAACAGTCGTTTACCAGTGGCACGAGCTGTTCAAAAGTGGTCGTGAGTCAATCGAAGATGATGAACGCAGTGGCAGACCATCAACATCGAAAACCGACGAAAACATTGATGAAGTAAAAGAAATGTTGGTCAATAACCGCAAATTAACCATCAGAGAGATAGCGGAGGACTTGAACATTGCCTATGGATCCATCCAAGACATTTTGGTTAATGATTGCGTATCCGTGCGGCATCGGATAAAGAATAGTGCCGCAGTGCGTCCCAGCTTGTCGTAAGAGGCGACTAAATGGGACACCAATCATATACAGGCAACTATGATACCAAAAATGAGCCTGTGACACTTTAACACCTTAAAACTTTCCCACAAGTTTGTATGCAATCAGTGGGTTCCCACGTCTGGAGACTACCGGTGGGGTAAAAGAACAGTCAATCAATTCGAAATAAGCATACAAGTGTCAAACCACTCAAACTCTAGATACACTTCATGGAAATGATCGCAATTAATAGCACTACCCCGCTGGGCACCACGATTGCAACGTACTCGGGTGATCCCAGACCAAGCAGAAGTGCTTGTGTCAGAGCCCGACGGATTCCGGGGGCGGGAAAAATGAAGTTTCCAAAATATTTTCATAAACTTCGGTTTGCAAGTTGGAACGTCGGATCGATGACCTCAAAAAGTTTAGAACTGGAAGCGATTATGCGTCGCAGAACTCTACAAATCCTGTGCGTACAGGAAACGAAGTGGTGTAATACAGGAAATAAAGCGCGTTCTCTAGATTTAAGAACTAAGGCATTTAAGATGTTCTACCACGGAACGGTCAATAGACGAAACGGTGTTGGAATCGTTGTTGCAGCGGATCTTCTTAACAACATCGTTGGTATCTTGAAAATAAGCGATTGCTTGATGAGTGTTAAACTCGTCATACACAATGAAACGTGGAACATTGTTAGCGTGTACGCTCCACAAAATGGATGCGACCAATCGGAAAAAGATACATTTTGGTCAGAGTTCGGTAATTTGCTTAGAAATATACCTATCGATGACATGCTCTTCGTAGGCGGAGATTTAAATGGCCACGTCGGAGAAACAAATGTTGATTATAAGGACTGCCACGGCGGTAAAGGCTTTGGAACCAGAAATTCAGCTGGCGAAGACATCCTTGTAGCGTGTAGGGCTTACGGCTTAACCGTCTTAAATACAATGTTTATTAAACATCAACGACATCTTATCACCTATAGCAGCGGAGGCCACGAAACGCAAATAGATTATCACCTCTGCAAAATGTCGATGAGAAACCGTGTTAAGGACTGTAAAGTAATGCTTGGAGAATCGCTAGTAAGCCAACACCGTCTGCTCATTACAGAATTTTTCACAGCGGAACCACCGAAAACACGGGCATCGTTTGGAGAGCCAAAAATCCGGTGGTATAAGCTATCGAAGGAACGAAACGCAAGATTTATCGCACTGGCTAAAGAAGTACTTCACAATATAAACGGTATAGCAGACTCACTTAGCCCGCAAGAAATGTGGAACAGCATGCACGAGGAATGCATAACACTCGCAAAGTCCCATCTGGGGACTATATCGAAATACCATCACGTCGGCAAAGAAACATGGTGGTGGAATGACGAAACCAAACGAGCTGTGGCCGACTAGAAGAGTGCATTCCAAGCGTGGACAAAATGCGATCGGAGTGACGATATCGAAAAAGCTCGACTGGCTCTTGAATACGAGCGTCTTAAAAAGATCGCAAAGAAAGTCCTGGCTCGAACTCGAGCGGCAGAAGCGGAAAACCTGTACCAGGAGTTGGAACAAATATCCTCACGATCGGCGGATAGAAGACAAGCTATCCAAGAAGTTCAAACGTCGTACAGTACTTAAATGCCAAATACTTTTAAGCTCGCTGCACAGAGGAGAAAAAATTCGACGGACATAGCCTCGCCGAAATACATCAAAAACGCAGTCGGTCGCTTACTAACAAATGAAAAGGAAATTTGTGACCGGTGGCTTGAAAGCGGCGGGACCAGACAGCTTTCCATCAGAATTTCGGTCGAAGATGGAGGAAATCGGCAGCGTTTGGCTATCGAAACTTTTAAATAAATTAAAATGTGGACAACCTATGCCGAATCCATGGGAAAGTAGCTTCTTGGTTCCATTTTACAAAGGGAAAGGCGACACTCGAGAATGCAACAACTACCGTTCAATCAAGCTTATGTCACACACAATGAAAATCGTCGAAAGAGTCTTAAACGAACGTGTGGATTTGTTGAAGGAAGATCGACGGTGGACGCTATCCAAAGCCTACGAATTATAATGGAAAAGCACCGAGACGGCAAAATGACGGCAGCGGAAATGAAAATGTTAAGGATGTCTAGTGGAGTCACTAAACGCGATTGCATTAGATCTACACGTATAAGAGGAAGTCTACATATAAAGAATTCTGTAACCGAACAGCTTGAGGCGAATAGAATAAGTTGGTATTGCCACGTCCAAAGAAGATCTGTGGAAAATCCGGTTAAAAAGGTACTATCAACTACGGTCACTCCAACTGTAAGAAAACGAGGTCGGAAAAAGAATTCCTGGATTTCTCAGATGGCAAATGCGCAACAACGCCTGGGGCTTACCACTGAAGCGTTCCAGGACCGAGCATTATGTAGACGCGTTCTGCGGTCTGCGACATTAGCCAACCCCATAAGCGGAGCAGCAGCGATGCAGTCAAAATGGGAAACTCGTTACGCATAAGTTCGTATAACGAGGAAAGGGCTAATAAAAGGATAAGAAGATTGCGTTTCCGTCGTGTAGCTGCAAAGTTGGTGCCAAAGGCCCTCAATTTCATGCAAGCAAACGACCGTGTTGATGACGTCGCAAAAGAGGCTGAATCCGATCCCACATTCATAAAAAGGATCATTACTGGAGACGAGACGTGGGTTCATGAGTACGACACGCAATCCAGACATCAGGCAAGTGAATGGCGTTCACCAAATGAGCAGAGACCAAAAAACCCACGTCGTTTTCAGTCAAAAAAGAAGGCAATGCTCACGGTTCTCATGGATTACAACGGTGTAGTGAATCATGAATTTTTGCCAGAAGACCAGAGAGTGAACAAAGAATATTATTTGGGCGTTATGAGACGTGAATTTTGCACCACGATAACGCACCGTCGCACAGTGCCATCATTATTCGTATTTTTTTGACGAAAAATGCAACAAATACCATCAAACAGCCACCGAATTCACCTGATTTGGCTCCCTGTGATTTTTTTCTGTTCAATCGAGTTCAAAAACCACTGCGGGGAACGCGTTTCAGCAGGCGAGAGGAAGTAATGGAAAAATCGCAGGAAGCACTGATGGACATACCGAAACCGAATATAAAAAATGTTTCGAGGATTCGATCAAGCGCTGGCATAAGTGCGTTGCAGTCGATGGGGATAACTTTGAAGGGGGCAATATAGATTTAGATGAATAAACTTGTATTTTTTATTTTCTGAATCAATTACGGGAACTTCTTGATCAAGGTGGTATATCGGGAATTACCATTGGAAGTCATGATTAGAGCTCGCTGCTTCGTTATGATCGGTTATGATTTTACCAAGCCTCTTGATGTCAAGAAGGTTACCAAAAAGTCGGTCTACTGTATTAAATAGAAGAGGCATGTTTATTAAAGCGCACGCCACGTTGAACTGTAGCTTAGTATAGAAACAACTTAGTACTTCCATTTTCTATATAAGCAAAAGAAATTTAAAACGTACAAGCTTAAATACCGTTCTACCGTTGTAGACAGCAAAAGGTACTCTTAACCGAAACTGAGCGATTTGCGTCACTGACAAATACAGAAGAATGTAAGGAGTTAAACTGTGCCAAAGTATTGAGAATATTTAGGTCCTCTAAATAGCAAACATGAAGAACTTGAAGACAAGAAAAAATTAACAATTTGAACAGCTACAGTATAGAACTGATATAAGTCCAAATCTTGGAACTATAGGAACAAATAAAATCTGGCACCGCAACGCATAAACTTAATTTAGAGCGCTAATAATTTTATGTAATTAATTTTGTTAAAATCTCTTTCAAAAGTATAGTGTTGGTAGTTTATTGTCGTTTTTTCTCATCAGATAAAAGTATCTGATGTGTCATCGAATTGCTGAAATTCACTCACCCTATGTAACGTAAATTAATTGCTTTCACGATGGCAGTTGTCCCATAAATTATAAATCCAAACAAGTTTTGGCATACGAAATGGGTTCTCATTTTGTTTTAATTTTTCGCTGTAGATATTTCCTAGATCTAAAAATAATTGTTCACTTTCACAATTCTTTAACCTCCCGGTGACAGCTTAAAATAGATTTAAATCAATTTCACACTATTCATTCACATTCTAGTTATATCTCGAATTATCGCTTGTTATCACATCAAGTAGATGACATTCTGATTACTCCCCGATTGCGAACTTGTACATTTTTTTTTTGTATTCATTTTTCATCAACAGATTGTTCATCACATTGAAAATCTCCTGACAATAGATCAGAATGTTGGTCTTTCGCTGCGACACCTTCCCGTATGGTCTACTCTCTTACAGGGTATATCTAAAATTTTCAAAATTCGTGGAGTTTTGTGAGAATGGCTATCTTCTAGTTTTTCTCTCGAAATCGCGTGAATCTCGTTGACCAGGATTATCGTTAAAAGTACTAAAATCAAAAGCCGTATGAGAGATACTTTAAAATACATTTTGGCAGAGTTCCGAAACTGATTGAAACAAGTCACTGACTGTGCTGGTACATGCGGCTGAAGCGACATTCATTCATCACAATCTGCTTAACCTAATTACGAGTGCCAGAGAGATCTGGGCTTGGATTTCATTTCGATATTTGGTTTTTCCCTCTCTCCGTCAAGCCACTAAAACAGAAAACCTCATGACGGCAACCAGCAACCAGCAACCAGCTGACCAGTCCAGACTTCAGATGTTTGTATCTCACTGCACAGTAATTAGTTTGTTTGGCATGTATACAAAGTTCATTATCCGAAATAAGTTGTTTCCATTCCAAGAAAGGAGTACTTGTATCTGAATCAGTGCTCTCACCAGATGACAGGCATCCAAGTGCTTTTCTGGTTTTTGAATTGAATGGTTACGAATTGATTGGCTTGCTTCCACGAATGGATTCACTTGATGACAAAAAAATCGAAAGAATTATACAACATTGCGAAATCGTATTCAGTTGTAGATTTAAGCTTAGATACGAACTACGAAGTACTCCAGTATATCCGAATTCTTAGGAAAATATCAATATTTACCATGACAAGCAATAGTAAATTTTAATGGTGTAAATGCTCAGTTGATAGCATGAAAGGTGTGATCCTACCGTCGGATATTGTGGCGAGGAGTAATGAATAGCGCTTGTTGACTTCAGACTTAGTTCGATAAGAATGACAAATCGTTTCACAAACACTGCTTTTTTTTTTCTTCATTCTCGTAATTCGCGTGATGAAATTTGTATGCAAACATGCCGGTATCTTAGGCGCCGTATAGGGAGAGAGAGATACCATATTCTACATGCCTATATATAATGATTACTGTTTGGCAAATATACTGCAGGTTCTATTGTCAGTAAATGCTCTCTACCAACAAGCAAATTGGTTATCAAATCGTGCCGGATAAGATTTAGCTATCCGAATCAAGGTAGACAGATTCATTCAGTTCTATAATGAATTCTCATTTGTTTTTCTATCAGAAAAGAGCATTGAGACTAAAAACTAGTCCAGTGTACTGGTTGTTTGTTAATTTTACAGAAATTGCTTAAGCGCCAACAGTGCCACCTGGTGCGAACGTAGGCCGAAATTTTCCTAGAGATACCTCCACTGCGTCGCCATCACTCTCAAGGCAAGGATGTTGTGGATGTTGTGTCACTTATGCCCAGGTGCTTAGCAGAAGCGTAGTGCTTAGTGCATGACAACTTAGCAGTCTCCCACTGTAATTTGAGGTTTTATAGCTCCATGCTTATCAGTTTTTATTTTAGAGTCAATTGGAGCTGGAAGGGTTAGAGAATTCGGGGTTTCAACAGGAGTATCCTCCAATCGACTTACGGAAAACGACGTTTAGTGACAGCCTTAGCGCAGAAAATCACAGCTCCCATCATACGCTTTCCTTCTACGATTTAACAGCTTTAAAGAAATTTCCCCAGGACTACCTACTTACATTAGAACTTCTTGCGAAAATTTTGTAAAGTACAAACAGTCCCGTGAAGGACATTTAAACAATATCAATCATTGCAGACAGTGTGGCAAATAATATTCCGGACACTAACCATATCTCAGCAAACAAGTGCACCATCTTTTTGTCGAAAAATACATTTAAAGCTTAAATCTATTTCTTATATCTGTTAAAATTCCATGATAATTTGTCGACATTTGACAATTATAAATATTATTTGTTTCAGAAGACCGTAATGCTTCACTGAGAATGATGTAAGAGGCCTTAAACATAGACATGGAGACTATTCGAGGCATTCTTCAAGAGGATTAGGGCAAAACAAAGTTGGTCTCTTTTGCATAATAACGCACCAAGCCACACAGCACTGATTGTTCTTCAATTTTTGACTCGAAATCACCTCGCATTCACCTCATTTGGCACCGTGCGCATTCTCTTTGTTGCCAAAATTGAAACTGAAGTTGAAAGGATGCTTTTTTGACGACATTCCGACCATTCAAGCAGCTTCGACACGGGCACTGGAGCTCGAACAAGCATTTAAATCGCTATCGAATCGTTGTGATAAGTGTATTGAACCGGAAGGAGAATATTTCGAATTAAAACATTAAAAAATAGACAGAAATCGTGTTTTAACCATGCTTTCCAGAGCCAGTCCAGGATATTATTCGCCACACTGTGGATACCTTTCATATAAATAAACTATGGAAGAACGGGCATCGGCGAATGAACGAAACCGTCAAAGATCGGCTCAAAAAGCTGCCGAGGAAGCAGCAGATTTGAGGATGTATAGTTGCGATCACTGCGATCTCGTTCTGTAGCGAATCAGATCCACTTCGTTTTCAACAGAATAAACGGAACAGGCTAAGAGAGCCTAAAAGACCCCAAACAACAGATCAACGTCAAACACAACATGTCCTCTTCGGTACTATAACTGAAGTGTTTGCTGATAGCAAAGCTCTGAAATTGAATATCAACTCCTACACAAACCATTATTATTCATGCTGTAATGTCGCAAGACTACGCCGATTAACGATTAAAGAGCAATTGAACACTTGAAAGACAACATTCGACGCGTTATGGCTGAAAAACAACTGGTTTACTGCGAAGAGTGTGTGAAAATTGGACCTCCAGATTACGCCATGTACGTGCCAGCCGCAGCGGCCATATGCCCGAAATCATATCGTAATGATGACCACCGCGCGGAGAATAATGAAATGAAAATAATGAAATAATGAAACTTTTCGGAATAAACTAAATAAAGAAATAACAACGCAAAAATCTCTTTTTTACAAAACCAAGTTCAACCAAATCAAATCAAACCCCCGAAAAACATGGAGCCTAATCAAAGAGATAATGGGAAGGAAAAAGCCTAGCCTAGATGAAACTATAATTAAGAATTTCACTGGTCAATTGTGTGTGAGCAATCTCGCGAGCGAATGTGCAAAAAACTTTAAAGAACAAATTGAAAACATTGTGCACCAATGCGACTCGATTACATCGATTCACCTAAATAAAACGCTAGACAAATCAGTTTTTATTCAAGAAACAACTGTATTTGAAATGTCAAGAATAATTGGTTTGCTTGACGAAAATAAGTCACCTGGTATTGATGGAATTCGAGCGTTGGATATCAAAACTCACGCGGTAATTTTTGCGCCGATTTTGTGCAAATTTATTAATTTGAGTGTTACACAAGCAAAAATTCCAGAAGCCTTAAAAACTGCAGTGGTCAGGCCAATATACAAAGGTGGTACAAAAAGTCAGCTCAACAATTACAGGCCAATATCCATATTGCCAGTAGTAGAAAAGTGCCTCGAAGAAGTCATAACAAACAGGTTGTAGAATTTTATTGAAAAACACTCCATCATCCACGAAAATCAATACGGTTTCCAGAAAAAGAAAAGCACGGGTAAACTATTAGGAGAATTTGCAAATCATATCATATCTTAACAAAAGTTACCACGTCTTGGTCATATTTATGGACTTTAGTAAAGCGTTTGATACGCTCAATTACTCTAAGCTAATAGATGCTCTCGAACGTATAGGAATACGAGGATTATTGGCCGACTGGCTAAAGGAATATCTACACAACAGGCTTTTTTGTGTCAAGATCAGCGAGACCCATAGCCAAAAAGAACATGCAGAATACGGAGTCCCACAAGGATCGAAACTGGGTCCGATTCTGTTTATACTATACGCTAATGAGCTTCTCCGCATTTTCAAGCGAGCCAAACCCTTTGCTTATGCCGACGATACAGCGATAGTGGTATGTCACAGATCTTTGCAGACGGCAACAACAATAATTCAGGAAGAGTTTGATAATGCAGTAAAATGGTGTCTTGATCATGGTTTAATGATCAACTCATCCAAAACAAAAATGATGCATATAAGAAATCCGCAGTTCAAGGCTACCGAACAACAAATATACTGTAGGAATGATGGCTGCCATACCTCGACTAGCTGCCCTATAGATATAGTTAAAAATTAAAAATATCTAGGAGTGATAATTGACAATAACTTTCTGTGGGATAAGCACATTGATGAGTTACGTTCGAGTCTTAAAAGAGCATTATACTCACTTACTCATCTGCAGTACCAAACTACAACATCTGTGCTAAAACAAGTGTACTTTGCGCTAGTGGAATCCAAACTAAGATATGGAATACTTGCCTGGGGTAATGCATCGTTAACTCATTTAAAAAAACTTCAGAAATTACAAACTGCAGCACTGAAAAAGATAAACATATTGACTCGTCGAAATGTAACAGAGAGAGGAAGGTTCAATGTCCTTAAAGTGGAAGACATCTTCAAGATGACGATTATATTAGAGTATTACGACGACACAAGATTCATCACTCCAATTAACCATGGGAGAAACACAAGAAGACGTGCACAAGGTATGCTTCATGAACCCAGATTCTACAACAACTATGGAAGAAGACAGTTGAAATGCATTGTGCCTGAAATCCTCAACACAATTCCGCAAGAACTAAAAAACGCTAGAAATTTTAAAACTAGAAAAAAAAAACATAAAGAACTTTCTTTTAAATTAAAATTCGAATAACTGAATGTTTTTAATCTCAATACAATGTTAAAAAAGTTAAATTGTTAAAATGTTAAAATGTTTTAATCTTAAAGTAAATCTAAATCCAAAGCGATCAAAATTACTTATGTCGAATAATTTTTTCGTGTAAATCTTTTATTGAATGTTTATTGAACTAAGCTTACTTAATTTCAATCACTTATGTTAGAAACACAACATTCTGCAGAAAAGCCCCTAAGGCTTCGCGGAAACGCATAACCAATGTAGATTTTATTGAAAATAAAAATTAATTGAATTGAAAAAAAAAAAATAAAAAAATAGTCGCATTGGCCTATCTCAATTACATTCCAAGGCGACTGAAGTTGAAAGCGAATAGCTTTAGAATGCAACTAATTCGTGCACAATACAATGAACATGACCGATTGCGCCGACGCAGTACTCCGTATTGCTCAGCGGCGATATCAATAAGTAGAAGAGCTGTTGCAATCACTGGATGCGAACCATCAATTCTAAAGTTATTAAGCCTTGTGATCACAATCTGACAACGAAGCTAGCCATTGTCAGAGAATTGCAAACGTTTCTTCATCATTACAACGAATTGTTCAAATTGCTCAAAATTGTGTTGAATCGGATTCATCCGACAGCCACAACATCGTCAATGGGGGTGACGAAACGCCAGCAGAAGATACAATTCGCCGATAACCAACGAAGTGGCTGTTGTTATTGTTGAAGAAATATTTCAATCTAGAGATATTGTACTTCATCGTCGGAACCATGATTTGAAACGCTTGCCTGAAATGCACAGGACCTACAATATCCACTGACCTTTTGGCAGGGCGATGATGGATACCATTTCAACATCAAAAAAGTAAATCTATTAACTGGTTACGATAATGGAATTTCTTACATCGAACCATATGTCGATTACGGTCAGACAATCGAGTCAAAAAGATCCATAAACGTTCTGGATGCTCCCGGAGGTACTGGAAAAACGTTCTAAATTTCATCGCAGCATTGACATCATCTGGATTAGAAGGGACTTTGCTAGAAGGCGGACGAATTTTGCCATTCTGCACTAAAACATGCAAATCAACGAGACACCAACTTACAATATCACCAAAAATAGTATAATGGTGAAGATTCTACAAAAAGATGCAAATTGAGCATTTGAAACAAATGCACGATAGCCCACAATACTATCATCTTGTGCGCTGGACAGAACGTTGAAAGATTTTCGTGACAATAAAAACAGTTTTGGTGAAGACATGATTCTGTTGGCCACATTCAACCGCAGCTGACGCACTAAGCGCGTGCTCGGATTCATTAAGTTTTGTGGCGACACGTGAAGACCCTCCGATTGACGACTAACATGAGGGTGTGTTTGCAACAAAATCGAACTGCAGATGTGTTTTTTCGAAGCAAAACATCTCATCCGGACTCATCATGACTTCTGCCAGTTGACCAAATTGAAGGAGGAGCTCATTTGAAGAGTATGTCCGAACACTGTGCAAAACTTCAAAAAACCATAATTCGCTGAGCAAACGAGCCATCTTGGACGCAAAAATCGAAGATGTGGATGTTCCCAATGCGACCCAATTTAAATTTCATTCTAGGACAGTTGTTTTCAAACTACAATAACTTAAATTAAACTTGAGGTTGGTTGGAGTGGTGCGATTAAAGTCAAAGACGGTAAGGTTTGAATTGATATTTTGTTGAATACGCGTGATTGGTTCATTTGCGCCTTAGGAGGGTTGATGGTTGGTAGTAAATAGAAGAGCCGAGGGTAACGTAATTTATGAGGGTAAGTTTTCAGGGAGATAGGGTTGTGAACGTAACCTGAAAGGAGTCGGTGAATGAAGAGAAAGTCGGCTGGACCACAGTCTTACAAAATCTAGTACCAATTTGGCTTTAAGGTTTATGTCATCCATATATAAGCGGAAATTGAGCTCCCTACCACTCAAAATTCCTAGGTCGCGAAGGGATTGAAAGTAGAAGATAGGATGGTTGTTGAGAAGGTAGAGTAGAAGACCGAAAAAAATATCAAGGTCTTGATAAATGCTTCCTCCTTTCATGGTGTGAGAAATGGTTTTGAAAAATTTGGTAACGTTAGCTTAAAGCAAGATAGACAAGTGTTTGATGATCCTATCGGGATCATTTATGGTTAATATAAAAAGAAGAGGACCTAGATGGCTGCCTTGTGGAACTCAGGAGGTGCCAAAAATAGAGTCAAATGGGCTGACCTAAAACGAACACTATTTAAACGGTTTTCTCGGTAAGAGCAGACAATTTGAAGAGTATTATTCGAAGAGTGATTGTATCCTAGGCCTTGCTGAAATCGGTTGCAATTACATCGACTTTATTACTATTCTCTAAATCTGAGAGGGCAAAGGATACGAATACAAACAAGATTTGTGGTGGCAGGCAGCCATGTTGGCAAGTGGACATAAGTAATTTGGATTGGAAGCTTAGAGCTTCGTACAAAATACTTTCGAAGCGTTTGGGTATATAGGAGAGTTTAACGATGGGACGATGGTTGGGTATTAAATTCTTTCATCTTTTTTTGTGCAAGTTGACTTCGCGTGATTGATTTCCTGTTATCTATAAGTAAGATACTATTTTCTGTATTTTTTTAAAAATTTTTGGCTGAGTAAGTAGCCTCGGAGATAAGGAGGGAGAATGGTAAATTTTCCTCTATTTTCTTAAGTTTGTTTAAAGTTTGCATCTGGAATGTAAGAGCACTCTACACCCCAGGTGCCACTCAAAAACTTGAGTCTGTCCTCATGCGGTACAAGGCAGACATAACCGTGATCCAAGAGATACGATAGATAGGATCAGGTATGATGAAAAGAAAAAGTTGCGACATTTATTACAGCTGCGACAAATGACTGCATGTATTAGGATGTGGTTTCGTCGTACGAAATCGGCTTGGGACAAAAGTCACTGACTTTAAGCCGATAAGTGATCGCCTTTCTGTGATCTGCATCAAATCTACTTTCCATAACATAAGCCTAATATGTGCACACACCCCTACCGACGAGGCTGAAGATACCATCAAGGAGGAGTTCTGTTGTATGATCTCCTGGATGGAGCCTCCGGAGCCTGTCGGAAAGGAAAACATCTTTGGCGTGTTAGTTGGTAAGCACAGAATCCACGAAACGACAACAGACAACGGCCACCGATTAATCGATTTTGCAGCAGCTCGTAATACGGTGATAGCATTAGGTTTCCAAGGCTAAGGATACACACGGCAACCTGGCGCTCTCCAGACGGTCGAACCGCCAACCAAATCGACCATGTGCTAATTGATGCGAGGCACGCATCCAACATCCTCGACGTGCACACATTCCGAGGGGTAAACGTTGACTCTGACCTTTTTCTTGTCGCGGCTAAATTTAAAGCTCGACTGTCCAACGAGAAGAAACTGCGAACCGCCCAAAATAAGAAATTCGACGTTGGACGCCTTAGCACACCTGAAGTAGCCAGAGTCTAAAGGAAGCCCCAGACTATGAAATTCTCCTCTGTGCACTCACCTACTACAAACGCCAAAAATCAGTGGTGCCAGTATCGCGACATAATCAAGGAGGTAGCCGAAACAATTTTAGGGTACCAGACACCCTAGAGAAAGAACCCGTGGTATGACGATGAATGCGTGTACAGGAATAAGGTGGCAGAAGATGCACACAAGAAAGCGCTGCAGCGCAAAACAAAAGCAGCAAGATAAGAATGTCAAGCCAGGAGAAGGGAGGAAAAGAAGATCCTGCGTAGAAAGAAGAGGGCTTACGCAGCTTCCCCGCTCAAGGAGATCGAAGAGTCGTGCGATCGTTATAATATCCGGAGGTTTTATAAAAAAGCCAAGCAACTGGCTGCTGGCTACAGAACCAGAACGCAGGCTCTTCGAGACAGAGAAGGAAATCTAGTCACTGAAGCGCAGGGAATAGTAGATGTGTTTCAGCAGCATTTCCAGCAGCTGCTTAATGGGCATCATGTAGAGAGAGTGATAGGGCAAGAAGAGAACCCACGTCCGGAAGTTGGCTTAGCTATAAAAAAGTTAAGAACAACAAGGCCGCAGGCTCTGATGGTTTGCCATCGGAGCTCTTTAAATACGGTGGTGATGTTTTTGTAGGGAGCATGCACCGAATCATCATCTACAAAAAAGGCGATTCTATGTCTTGCAAGAACTATCGAGGCATATCCCTGCTTAATGTCGCACATAAGATCCTATCCAACGTACTGGGTAAACGTCTAAAACCTTTCTGCAACACACTAATCGGCACGTACCAGTGTGGCTTCCGGCCCGGCAGATCGACTATAGACCAACTTTTCACACTGAGGCAAATCCTGGAAAAGACCAACGAATTTCAAGTCGAAACACACCACCTATTCATCGACTTCAAAGCCGCGTACGATAGCATATATCACCAGGAGTGATAGCCGAACTCGGAATCCCGCCAAAACTGATTCAAGTGTATTACGTGACGGTGGAAAACACGCGCTGCAACGTGCAGTTTGCGTGCCGTGATAGAAGCGTTCAAGGCGATTGAAAAACAGGCGAAATCCGCTGGCCTTAAAGGAAATGAGGACAAGACCAAGTACATGCTATCAACAAAACGTCACTATTGATAGCAAGAATTTCGAAAGTAGTTAGGGAGTTCACCTACCTCGGAGTAAACATGAACTCCGCGAATGACACCCTTGTGGAGATCCAGCGAAGAATTACCCTAGGAAACTAAGGAAGCTACTTCGGCTTGGCCAAACAATTGGGTTCAAAACTCCTAACTCGAAGGACGAAATACGTACTCTACCAAACACTTATCAGTTCTGCCAGTTCTGCTTTATGGCGCCGAGTGCTGGACGATGAGCAAGAAGGGAGAACCGATACTAGGTTCCTTCGAAAGAAAAATATTGTACTTCGGCGGATTTTTGGTCCTGTGTGCGAGGAGGGCGAATGGAGAAGAAGATACAACCGCGAACTATATGAGCTGTACCAAGATATGGATGTAGTCCAAAAAGTCAAAGCAGATCGACTACATTGGCTCGGCTACATCGAGCGAATTCAAAATAATGACCTTCGAATCCCAGCCCCCAGGTTCGAGAAGACAAGGAAGACCGAACCTCCGTTTCAAAGACCAAGCCGCGGATGCCAGAGTGCTTGGTCTCGAAAACTGGAAGCAGCGTGCTCGGCATCGTAAAGGATGGAAGGCTGCAGTGTCTCAGGCAGAGACTACACGGGTCGGGAGCCCGTTAAGTAAGTAAGTAGTATAACAAGTCCCTTCATTTGATTTGTCACACGGTACACATTGTATTTTTTTTTTGTTGTTCTTAATGCCTAATCTTCCTCCCAAAAATGACCACCATGTTTGAAATTTACCAAAATACGTATTTGTACCAAATCTCAACTAAATTGGTCCAGTAGATTCCGAGCAAATTGAGTGTGACACACGGACAGACAGACACACGAGTGATCCTATAAGAGTTCCGTTTTCATTCGGACGTACGGAAACCTAAAAACGGTGGCAAATAGATTGGTTATGGTGAGTGGATGGAGAAGGCAAGTATCCCATGAAATTCTCGAATTCGCTGCATAACATCAATCACCTCGACTGTGCAAAGGAACGACAATGGTTGTGATAAGGCTTTTAAAACATCGTTATCGAGGCGATGATTATCAAGGAAAACTACAAAGAAGAAGATGTTTTTGATTCTGCTCAACCCGATGATTTCAATGGGCTTTCCATTCGTGCTCAAATGGCTGCAATTCCGGATGCATCTGGCCTTCCCCATGACCATAAACAAATCACACGACCAGTCGTTGGAAAATTATTTTCATTTGTTTTGGGAACTGTCATCACGAACGCTTTAGTGCCACAAAAGTTTTTTTTTTTATGTAAAGAGTGAGCCAACAGCTACTGTGGAATTTTGACCTTCGGATGGTCGCTTGCCACAGCAGCCGTGGTGGCCACATTAACGATGTTGTATTCTATTTACAAATTACTACTTCCACAGTAGCTGTTGGCTCACTCTTTTTGACACTGACACCCGAACTCTGTCAATCACAAATCTTTCTAAATCACAAGGAAAACAACAAAAAATAATAAAAATCACTCATCACCTTATCTGTTCCATATCCATGGAGTTGCCGATGCAGCTTTATTTGTTCGACATTTGCCTGAATGATCCAGAGGACATCTTTCATTAATGTCAAATAAAGAACGATCTGCCGAAGTTGAAGTACTCGTTCTATTCGGTCTTTGTATAAGTACAAGATGAGCCATTGCAAAGTTAAGCGAAAACATCACCCCAATCACAAACGAAACAAAAAACACTTTTCTAAACCACATTATGAATGAACTTGTATCCTTAAGGCGCACTTCTTACGACTCAATCGCAAAATTGCAAATAAATCTCTAGCTCCCTTACGAATTGAGGATGTGACTTGTATGCTATCAGTTTCGTGGGTTAAGGGTGAACAAAATATGCATACATCACTATCAGATTGTGTTTTGACTTTGTCTACATATAACCGATTTGAGCGTCATATTGCGACTTAATCAAAAAAGATTCCGTCTCCACAGAAGGCATGAAAATTAACAAATCAGTGTAAGATTTGCTCACTTTGAATGTTTACGCCTCTTTGATGAGATCACCATTGACCTCAACTGAACAACATTCTTAGGTTCATTGTCAATCCAATTATGTGATGTATTGAGTTTGAATTGATATTGAAATCAAATCGAATGTGGGTATTTACGTGCACGTCAGTTAATAGAGCTGGGGCTTTCCCACAGAGATGATAGTCTATTGAGGATATAGCTGAGATTGGAAGACCTTCTCTGACTTTCTAATCACGTTGCAGCTAAGTGAACTAGTGAGTTCAATCAGTAGACGATGAGATTCTAGAGTCAAAGCTTTATCTCTTCAGTTTGCATCGGTATATATTCGAATTTAAAATAAAATCACTGATTTCCTTACCAAGTCCAGATCCAAGGAGTGTCATTAGGGATTTTGTTTCGACATCTACCCCTATGATCCAAACGACACCTTGTTTTGCTTTCAAGTAGAAAGCGGTTTTGAATTTCCATGGTGTCGTTGCTTCTACTACTGACAACAATATGAGCAATTATCAGATTGCTTAAAAACACAGCACCACACAGAAGATATAGAAATACTTTTGAAAACATAGTTCACGAGCGAACTGATATACACTTCAATGTAAGAACGGAATTGATATGACTCTGTTCGGAATGCTACAATTATTCCATTTTGAAAAGTGGCATTGCGCTATCAACCGCTCTGGTTTAGGGTCAACAAAAATAACACAAAAACTGTTCCTTATCACTGTAAACCTCGTGCTGCGTTTCCAAAGTGTTTATGTTATACGAGTATCTTTACGTAGTAGTCCGATTAAGTTCATGTCATTCTCCATTGAACATTGAAAAGCAAATGAATTTGAGGTTTAAACGGAGAAATGGGAAAGTAAGTCAACATTCAAAAACGCAGTATTGTCGTTGGTACGCAGACATGTAACTTTTTTCATTGAACAAGCGACTGGGAATGAAACAAATGGGCTTTTGCTAGAAAAGTCCAGGTACAAATTTTTTAGAAAAACTTTATGTTTGAGTAGTTCCTTCGTGTTACAAGAATGAACTCCATAGACTTCCCTGCAAGCTGAAGAATGCCTTAAGAATCTTTAAAATCTTAATTGGTGGCAAAAAGTTTGGTGGGTAAACCCAAGTTATCACCTTTACATGATGCCTGTGGCATTACGTTATAAAAACAGTCGACGTAAGAGTACTCGGATGCTGAGTCTATGTGGGGCTGAACACTCGAAACAGTGAGCTTGCGGGGTGAATTTCAGAAAGACGAGCAGTCTCTTGCCTTGCTGATCTTATGGACAAGTTCCCGCAGATGTCAAACAACGCGTCATCAGAGAGGAGACAATAAGTGGAGAACCACGAAATCTTTTTCAAATGACTTGGATATACTCGTATTCGTAGCTTAGCTCAATAACGAACAGAGTCGTGAAGGAAGAGATGATGGTGGAAGAGCCCTTGATGGTCCAATGGCAGAGCTCGCAACTTTGGATTCGGTTTTTGCCATTGGAGCACTCAATTCTTGTTTTGGGTCATGGGCCTCCAGATTGGGAGTTTGGCCTCGGGATAATTCGCTTATCACGAAAAACCCAAAAAGTTCCCAAAGCCACAGATATGGATCATCTTACTGTTGACGATGCCAGCATATGAAACAAGAACACCAACCTTCTACTTGAAATCTTCGGACCTTAAATAAGCCATGTGCCAACCCAACAAAGGGAATACTCGTATGTAAAACTGTGACATCTACTCGTACTACGGTGATAGCTACTGGGAACAGGAAGAGCAGATGCGGATATGCCATATGCGGCAGACTTAGGCAAGTAGTTCTGAGCTTCCGACACTTGAGCGAAAGTCTATTTTAAAATCTGCATCAAGACTAAATGGTTAACATAAGTCGAACTCATTTCTGAAGACCAGATGACAACAAGAAATATTTCAACGAGTTCTTCGACAAAATATATGAGCAATGTCCTTAGTACGAAGACAAGCTAGGAAAAAAAGAAATTTATTACAAAACAGCTGGTAGACATAGCATGAACGATACCATATCTGACAGTGGCTTTGGGCACGCTGACACGCTTTTGTCATCTCAATATACACTGCCTCTCGATCATGAAACCCCAAATCAAATTGATCACATTGCAATACATTCAGGGAAAGTTTCTGGCCTACTGAAGGTTCCTGGGATCCCACAATGACTCCGATCACCACCTGCAAACATGGATTTACCAAGCGCCATAAACAGAGAAGAGCTAATGTGAGTTGGTATATCGTAGAAAAGCTGCAATTAGAAGAGATTATCAAGTATCGAAAACCAGTGGCAACGTGAGTAACCTGCCATCAGGGATGCCGCAACTGATGTTCGTGGTTTCACTCGACCCTACAAAGTCCATACAGAAGCTGATAAAATGATAAAATGGGCTTAGAGCTAATTGAGTCCCAAACCAAGTATATGCTGAAAACAAGACAACAGCATCAACAGCTTTAATTTCGAGGTATTAAGGACTTTTGTCTACTTTCGCTCTGCTATAAATTCTGAAGACATCTCAGCAGATACAAGAGGATAACTCTTGCCATTCGCGTTTTACCTTGGACTTAGAAGGCAATTGAGTCTGAAGTCCCTATCCGGAAAAATCCGGTTGAAGATCCTTAAACTTTGTGGCGATGATGTCGAGCAGCCCTCCGCTGCCGCGAGGAGACGCCTGAAAGGCAGGATTCGACAAAAGCTACATTAAGTCGTGCGTTGAGTGCGCTTACGCAAAAAAGAAAAAAAGGCGGAAAACCCGAGGGGGAATTGCACAATATGGATCGCATTCCCCTACCATTCGACACCGTGCACCTCGATCATCTAAGGACCTTCACGAAGGGAAGGTAAGGAATCAGCTACGTTTTTGCTTTAGTTGACAATTTCACTAAATATACCATTCTCCGAGCCGTGAGGACCACGAATACCAAGGGAGTCCTCAGCATTCTGAGGGAAGTGGCCATCTGCTTTGGGTTGCCGGGATGGATTGTCACCCACCAAGGAACTGCATTAGCGTCGCGAACGTTCAGCCAGTTTTGCAACGAGAACGGAATCCAGCAGATTAACATCGCTGTCACAACACCCAGAGCAAATGGGCAGGCTTGGAGATGCAATCGAAGTATTCTGACGTCACTTGGGTATATGCAGACTTCAGAAGGGGGGAGGGGGGGGAGGATAGGTAAATAATCTGCGACCGGTCCAGTGGGGACTGAATTCCATCTGGAACTGCATAACGACGGCGAGTCCGAATGAAATCCTATTTACTTACCACCAAGAGGTATTACGCGCGACAAGCTGCTGCTGGAGCTTGAAGACCATGCCTAGATGGAGGCCGGTGAAATGAAATGACGGGGAAACGAAGCATTGGTCAACATTGAGCACAACCAGGACCAGTTCCAACACACATGGGAACGTTATCGTATAAAAGCCTGCAGTGGAGACTGTAGAATCTATTCTAGTTCCAATGGATGCAGACCCCAAAAAGTAACAGTCGCTCTGTTTTCTTCCATTTCCTTTCCTTTTCCAACACAAATCTCTGTGTAGGAGCTTGATCATCCCAATCCTACTTTTTAGAGCTGAAGCATGGACTCAAACGAAAGCGAATGAAGATATCTTCGATCGTTTTGAATGAGAAAAAAGTATTTGGAATATATTCATTCCAGCTAGCATTAACTGGCTTCGGTGGAGAGGATTCAATGACGAACTTTTCGAGCTGTACGGTAACATTGAACTAATCAGAAAACTGCATATCAGCTGCCTTACATGGCTAGGATATGCAGAGCAAATGGATCATTGATCCCCAGAGTCTTCGAATCTAACCAGAAGGGGCAACGGAGTAGAGGAAGACCTCCCCTCAAGTGGCGCGCAAAGTAGAAGGTGACCTAAATCAATTCAAGGTGTGAAACTTCAGACAATTAGCTAAAGACCAAGCTAACTCGAGGTTCACTCTGAATTGTTGGGTCACCTAAGGAATTATTGTTAGGTTGAATATTGTTTTTCACTACCTACCTCCGATACACGAAGTTCCTTTATCATGCAGAGCACAGCCTTTTAGGTAGATCTTAAAGTATTCTCTTCTCCTGTGTGGATCCTGATCCAATTTTTGTGAAAGTTTGTTCCTTTAGAAACCAGATACTTGAGTGAAGTAAGAAAACTCAAGACAAGGACAATTTCTATAGGCATTCTTCAATATCCAATGGCTAAAGACGGCCTCAGAGAGCGGACTGGCAAGGACGTACTTTATATATGTTATTGGCACCAAGCACCAGACACCACTTAACCTATCGAAATGCAAAATTTGAAAAGGAATCTGCAAATCAAGTGCCGGTTAAGATTCTTCAAACGATAATGATACAAAAACAAACACAAATGGACTTAACACTCGGTATCGAACAAGTGGCCTATGTGCCCGACTCACATAAGACCCTTTACAGATCATTGTAGGGAATATGACAAGATTTCACAATCTAAAAATCTGATTGCGTGAATGAGAACTTGGGTTGACGAACTAGAAAGAGTTACCAGGGATCCAGAAAGCTGGATGGCAAATGAATCTTAAAGAATGCCATTCCCACTTTAAAAGACTCTTAACAGTTTCAGATAGTCGCAATACAACTCTCCTCTCTACAAATGCTAAATGCAAATGAAAACGAGTACAAGGCTATCTTCATGTCTGTAAATCAACTCAGTTTTGACACTCTTCACTTAACCATCACCAATTTACGGTTCGCTTGAAGTCACTGATTCTAATTTTCAATCCTAATGTTCCTAAACACAAAAATTTATTGAAAACAGCTGAAAATTAAACCACTATTCATCTTCTTCAAAGATCGGCTTCTTCCTCTGTGATCCAGGAAACACCTTTCTCGAGTTTGAAATACATCACGGCTTTCAGCTACGTGAGTTACGTTTGTTCGACTCTTACGTTCGTCGATAATATAAGCCATTGTCAAGCCAGATAAAAGCAAAGTACCTATTAAAAACCACACAAAAATCAGGTCTTTTTTATACATCCCGCCCGAACGCTAATTCCGCATCAACTGGCTGAAGTTAATTCTTAGAACTGGATAGGTTTTTGTTTAACGATTCTGTCTTATCAACTGCTACCGTCAAAGGTTGAAAAGATAAGTCGAAAACGCTTTCTTATCGCCACTTTTCTTCGCTATTCTTTTTTAATGTTATAAAAATGTTTTCTTATGCATGAAAGGCACAGTCATGGCTTTGAGATATCAGCTTAACAAAACAGACGAATAGCCTACGACAGCTTAAAACCAATAAAATTAAATAAACACAATGGAACCCTGTCCAAAGTACGGTTCACAGATCTAACGAAACGAGTTGCTAAGCCGTTACCCTTCCTAAGAAGGTGCATTTGCTCATTTTACTAGTATTGGGAGGAAGTGTTGCTTGTGTTCCGATGTTCTAAGATTATAACCCGTAATTGTTAAATCGAAATATATACAGATCTGCAGATCTACCTGATCTACCTACCCTGAGCGCAATAGAGTTTAATAATTTTGCCTAATCGAGTGCCCCTTCAAATGTTTTTATTATATTTACTAAATTTAACCACTGACGTAACTGCCCGATAGACACAAAAGATAGCTTCCATAATGCAAAACTAGGAAGAGGGGGTTTGTTTGACAGTACTGTCGGAAGCTATAGCCTGCACGACACCACCATCGATAACGGATTAAGCCTCATCGGCTCTACGGTGAGTCGAAATATTTTCGAAACTATTGCGCGGTTCCCACATTTGGATATTCATAGTGGACCTTGAACAACTT
Source organism: Volucella inflata (assembly GCA_928272305.1). Taxonomy (NCBI): domain Eukaryota; kingdom Metazoa; phylum Arthropoda; class Insecta; order Diptera; family Syrphidae; genus Volucella; species Volucella inflata. The sequence continues at coordinate 105,315,327 of OV743719.1, forward strand.
CTGGTCAATAAACCGTCAACCAGTGTGAAGAAGTTTGACGTCGAATGACTACAATCCCAAGAAATCGCCAAATCACCAGCTTAGAGTATCGAAAACACTGCGGAAAAGCCATGAGAATTTTTACCTCTGATTCTACTAGGTTTCACTTGACCATCACAACGGAACCCGAGTGCCGGCAGCGCTGCGTATGAGGATTAGGTCTGCTTTCGAGCAGAAGAGATGAGACGTTCATTGGCTTCTCTTAGGAAGATACAAAAATTACCATGAGAAGCGCAGGAAAAAGATTCAGAGGTCTTACCAAAAGGTAAAGAAACTATACCACAAGGACTGTAGAGACGAACGTTGAAATATCTTAGTAAAGTCGTAGTTGATGCTGAGGATTTGCAAGGAGCATCTCTGTAGAATGTATAACGACGGTGACGAACCAAATACCGCTGTGCCTTTCAACATGGACGATGTAGACCCTCCGAACTGCACCAACTACAGAGGCATCAGTCTTCTTAACATCGCTTACAAGATCTTATCTGCAGTATTATGCGAATGCCTGAATCCGTTCAACAACAACTTGATAGGTCCATATCAGTGTGGCTTCAGGACAGGAAATTCCACCATTAAGGCCAATCTTGGAGAAAACCCGTGAGCTTCAAATCGATATACACCACCTATTCATTGATTCAAGGCCGCGTATGACAGCAAATAGATATGTCTCATGTTCTGGGGGAACGCCTGTTGTGTAGACTTAAGTTCACGAAATGCTCAAACATTCATGGGAGCAAAAATACGCCTTGCCATCGCTCTCCGTCAATTCCTTTGATACGAATGCGGAACTGTGTTGTGGACACAGTTCCACCTTTGGTATGAGTCGAGGCCTAACCAAAACCTCTTACTGATCTTAGCGTCTTAGCACCCAGCACTTATAGCCACTCCACTCCGGTTATGACCAGCAGGGTCACCCTCCCTGCGTTTTAGGTTTAAGCCATAGCCACTGAGACACTCTCACAAGGGGGCCTACCTCAACAAGCAAGGCCCAGACCGAAGGCCGGGGGCTCCAAGCTCGCACGGTACCGTATCTTAAGTCCTGGCATGGACTACCAGGAGTGGCGTAAAGGTCTGAAGATGTTATTGATAAGTCCAGTTTTGCTCTACCCCCGCATTTTATTAGATAACGTCATTGATGGCAGAAGTGATAATTGGGCGGAAGGCCAGACGAGCTATAAAGAGCAATTTCTGGTTTTAGCATCCGTACCAAACTCTTCACGAGCCAAGACAAGAGGCACAATATTTCAAAAATCCGTCACATACGCCGATAATATTGACAAAATCGGAAGTAAGCTGCGTGATGTCAGCTAATATTGGAACGAAAGCGGCGAACGAAGCGGTTAACAAGGGCAACATCAAGTAAATGCTGTCAAGCAGAGAAGAAACCCAACATATCTCGGACAGAACGTCACCCTTGACAAATATAACTTTCTTCGAGTAATTTTCGGTCTGAGATGGGTCATGTAGAGGTGATACGAAAAGTCTTCGAATCCACCTCCGAGGGACAGCGCAGTAGAAGAAGACAGCGAGTCAGGTGGCGCACGCAAATGGAAGGTGTCTTCAGTCAACTTAGGATACATAACTGGAGCCACGAAAGATCGAGCTGGCTGGAGACGATTGTTGGCTGAGACTCAGCTCCACCCACCTCATGAGAGCCTTTTAACTATAAATAAGGAAATTGTTGATTAAGATCATGTAAAGGTACTGGAAAACGGAAATTCCCGTCTCCGTAGGGTCCGACTTACATCACTTTAATTCGCCTAATAGCCAATAGCTTCTGGCGACGACGGTCATTATTCCTACATTCCGTAGACTTTGCTTGCTAGCCTCAACCTTAACTGCATTGGATACGTTGATTTTGCAATGCTATCATTTGGCGGAAAGGAAGAAACTCCAATCAAACAATTGAAAAAAGTTATTGGTCTCCATAAAAAGGCAGTTTAGCAGCAAAAGTCTAGAACTATAGGCAGAAGCATTTGAAGTGGATGTATTATATGCTCCTCAAAGCTCATGCCTTTTATACGATGGTCACAATTCAGAGGACGGACTTAACACCCTAATTGGTTCCTACTTTAACTGGAGTGTTGTAACCGGAAAGCAGCGAAGTATTTTGTATTCCTTGAGAGCTGTAGAAATAAATTTTCCGCCAGACTTTACAAAGACCGCTTTCCATTATTGGTAAGAGTACGGGTAATGTACCTATTTTGTGTGTTTCAAATACAAACTAAGGAAAAAGCCCAGCAAAATGAACTATGAAGCTCATCACCGTAAAAAAAAAGTCTGGCATACTTTTAGGCAGCAGAAGAAAGGATGATGCGAAATTATTAGATATTCTTTTTACCCCCATCTTTCTTACGATTAACGGGCTCCCGACCCGTGAAGAATTTCTGTCTGAGACAATACAGCCTTCCATCCTCTGAAACACCGGGCACGATGGTTTGAGTTGTCCAGACCAAGTGCTCTGGCATCCGCGACGGCTTGATCTTTAAAACGTAGGTTCGGCCATCCTTGTCATCTCAAACTCGGGGCCTGAGAATCAATGGTTCTTTTGGTTGGAACATTATTGCCAATTGGCTGAACCAATGAAGTCGACAATTTTTTTTTCTTTTTGGACAACGTGCACATCTTGGTACAGCTCGTAGGCTTCGCGGTTGTATTTTCCTGCACGCAGGAACACTTAAACGCTGAAGAATTCTTTTCTCGAAGGAATCCAGTATCTGCTCCTCTTTCCTGTTTATAGTCCAACACTCGGCAGAGTTGGCAGTATCAATGTTTTGAAGAGCTAACGCTTGACCTTCGGAGTCTTGAACTTATTTGTTGAGTCAAACCGAGCAGGAAGCAGGGTAATTATTCCTCGGATCTCAACTAAGGTGTCATTCGTGGAGTTGGTGTTTACTTCGTGGTAGATGAAATCCTTTATTTCCTCAAAGTTGTTGCTAGCAAGAGTGGCGTCTTATTCTTAGTGGTAGGTAGATGTTTCTTTGTTTGTTGATAGCATGTATTTCGCCTTGTCCTCAGTCACTACCAAGTCCACGATATTGCTATCATCCGCGCATTCCAGAAGTTGGACAGATCTGTTGAAGATAGTGCCCTCCGTGTTGACACATGCCCTGACACCTTGCCGAAATCCGGTGCAAGTTAGAAACAGTTCGGAAGAACAGGCATATGTTTCGACAGTTCTTGCAGAACAGATCGCCGTGTAGATGGGGCGTCTAGGACGTCATAAAACTCCTCCTTGATAGAGTCGTTCGCTTAGTCCGTAGAAGCGTGTGCACATATAAGACTGATTTTGTTGACTGTTCCTCAGACGCGCCATTTGTGGCAACTGTAATAAATGTCTCAATGTTGTCGTTTTCATGTACCAAACACTATCCAACGAATCTCCTTGATCACTGTTATATCTGGGATACCCCGACAACACGACCGAACACCTACTGAACCCGTGTACAAATCTGAAAGCACAATATCGAAGATGAGTATCGTGCTTGATGCTTCGGCTTGTATAGAGGAAGTATCTTCAGTGAATGATCAATTATTTCATTTTAGTGGTCACGTATGGGTTCGTGGACTACGTAGACCACCGTTTTACAAAACCTATTAAGGCTTATCTCATCCATATGCAAGCGGAAGTTGAGCTCCCTGTCACAAAAAATAATTTTGTATCGTCAGCGTAAAGGGAGACAGACGAGTGTTTTATGAGCCTATCGAGATTTATGGTTAATATAAAAAGATGAGAACCTAAATAGCTGCCTTGTGGAACTTCATACATGCCTAACAATAGAGCCAAATGGACTGATCTAAAACGAACCCTGTAAAACGGTTTTCAAGACAAAGGATACGAGTTCAATTCTAAGGAAATTCTTCTTGTAAAAGGGATAGACGAAAGTGATAAGAAAGGAGGAGGGAAAGAGAGAAGAAACAATTTTTTAAGAAATGTGGCAGGGAGACCACCTGGACGGGTTGTGAATTCGTCATTAAGTTGGTGTCACTCATCAGAATACTCTATATGGAAGGGTAAATGCTGTACGGGCGGTCGGGATCAGGATAAAAAAATGTGTCATTTGCCAAAAATTATGGGGAAAGTCTGCTGTGCATCCATTTGTCGCTCTTCCAATTGAAAGAATAAGATTGTGGCGTCCCTTGCGGGCCCATTATACTCTTTAAAGCAACGCAATAGTGGTCATATTTGTTCTGTCTGTACATTTGGGATTGGCTTCCAACAAGTGTTTTCAAACGGGCCTTAAACGTTTCATTGCAAGAAGTGGAATATCATATATAATATATTCGGGTAACAAGCTGACATTTCGAAGAGTGACTCTTGAATTAGATGCTGGTAGTAGAAATGATACTTTGCAACACTGTTTCCTGAACGATATTTACCACATTAGTGTTCATCCGATGCTGATCTTGGGTCGTTTTCAAAAGCTTTAACCTCAATCGAGCCTCCTATTCTATACTATATATAAATGTGCCATAGTCGATAGCACATATAGTACGGTGTAGCACTTTTTCTTTACCAGAGCCTCTCGCTCAATATTTTTTCTTATCATTAGCGTGTTGCTTATGCTATTTTGTGTTTTTGGCAATTGTACCACCATGGCTAACCACAGTCCTGCAAATCCTAGGAATTGCACTGGCAAAAGAATATTATTGCCCATACAGACACCAAATAAGGCTTGATAATCCAAAGTACGTCAGGTATCCAACATTTTTCATCTTGCTTAAGAATTCCGAATTGAATATATTGGCTACTATGGTACTAAAAATTGTTATTGTTAAATTGACAGTTTCACTTTGAACTGCAACAGTATCTTACGGCTGGCATCAGAAGCCACCACATAAATATTAAGATTCACACTTACCACTGAGTTCATATCAGAAGATTTCAGTGAAAGTAAAGCGCCACGAGAGTCATGCCAGCAGTTGAATTAAAAAATATATAACAAAACCACGCGTGTGTATGCAGTGATTAAAGAGGTTTAACGTCTTCAGGCAGAGGTCAACCATTCCTTCTCACAAACTACCCAAGAACAGCACGTGTGATCATTTAAATGCCTCCAAAGGCCAATATCAATTAGAATCTAATCCAATTTGAGAATATTCCACTGAAATGCCCATGAATCACTCTCTTCAATGGCAATGTCACTAAACCGAAATCTTTTCCATCATGCAAATGAACCTAATAGCGCCAATCGTTCGACCTTTGTAAGTATCTACACACACATCACATGTATGGGAACTCCAAAACACTTCAATCAGTTATTCCACATGATCATGCCGGCACTCATGTACGCTCCCGTATAGGGGGATTGCCAAGCGTTGTGATGCCCGATGCCCACGCGCAGTTCCATGAATTGAAGACCTACTTTCGCCAACAATTTACAATCAGTACAGCTGACAATTAAGTCACTTGTGAAATGGGATTCATATTTCAACCCCTAGTAGCAATGAACCTCATTGCATTATTCGATCTGCCTTCGTTAAGACTTCATCTCAACATGGCTCCCATCCGAATAGTGTTTTTTATGTTACTGACTCTCAGTGTTTTCACTCAGACTTTTACACTGCCAGTATCAGATATTGATAGCGATGCAAATATCGCGATTTGGACGCGTAAATTAAAGTTGTTGGATGTGCCATGCAAGCTCGTCGATCACACCGGGAAGTGTCGCCATGAAAGACTACCGACTTAACTGTGAAAAGTGTTAAATAAAATTTCAAATGTGACTAAAACTTAGTTTCAATCTGAAAACAAAATCAGTGATTAGGGAGTGGTTAGAGTGGAAAGATACAGTGGGCTACAGTGGAAAATGCCTTCGAAGCTTTTAGTATTTGGATGCGTTTTAGTGGTAATTCACTGTTCAGATTCACTGTTCATAGCGACCACAAAATCTCAAGATGTTGACCTCATGAATCGTTGGCATGGTCCTCTAAACGTGATGGTAGTTCCAGAAAGATACAAGCATGATCATGTGAACAGATGTCGCCATTTGTCCAGGGAATGGCTAAGGAATGGGTAACGTGAAGAGGAGTGTTTGTAAATATTTATTTGACAAAATAAAGACATTGATTATGTTCAACATTCATTTTGTTGTTTTTGAATCAAATTGTGATGTAGCAGGAGAGTGTGCAGTTCGCTCAGGAAATCTAGCATCTTTTGGGGTTGACTACAAGATTTGCCATTGCTCTTACTTGTTGCACTTGTATTGTTTGAACCCACCTTCTCTGTAATATCTATATAAGTGTGGCTGTAACTTACTTTCAGAGCCCATCCTGTCTTTTTTTTTTATACAAAAGATGCGTTGATGAGTTACTGTATGATGAGACTCAGACCCTCTCCCAATTGCCAAGGCTTCGCCCATCAATGGTGTAGTTTTACAGTAAAATTGATGCAGCGCAGTGCTGGTCTGACCATAATGGCTTTCTGATTAATGATTAATACCACTGAAGGTTTCTACGATTTAACAAGTGGCGTTATGAGCCGTTAAGAACTTAAATCGTATTAAGGGTCTTCCACAAGTCGGTTCACCCGTTGCGGAATAGCAGATAAGTGCGGTGACTCTAAGATCGCCAAAAAGTTTAAGATCTGCCTCAACTCAAACCAAAGATGAAGACTAGTGCTCGACATAGGTTCTGACTTTGGTATTACTAAAACGCGGTAAGCGATGAGCAGGTGTTTATCCTGACCCCCATTGATAGAAGGATGACAGGTTTTCACGTTAAACGCTGGCTTAATCTGAACGACTGGGTACCTGGTGATATTGTTGAAATGGTGATGCTTGCAGTTGAACCATACTGGATGAACGACGTCCAGTCGATACGTACTCATATCACCGGACAAGGTCTTGGCCATCCATTGCCAAACAGCGAAAAACATCGGATAAGGTCTGATTTACTCCTAAAGCCACGCAAAATAAAAAATGACAAAAACGTTTGGATCTCCACAAGTAATAAAGGACAACGACAGTCGAACATCTAGTCGAGGGACAGAAGTCATCCAGAAAGTGAGGTGGTATGGGCCGGATAGGAGACTTCTGATCAACTGTAACATCTATTCCTGTAACTGCGAACAAAACTTCTCTCTATTTGGGTGTGAATCAATCTACTCTAGCTAATATGCGCTTACGCTTCCATAGATAAAATAGATGAAGTAACCAAAGAACGGTTCTAGAAGCTTAACTCAAATCCTAACGGCAGCATAGGAAAAGAAGACATCTGTGATAGCACAATTGGAAAATTCAACCTTCACAAGATCACGTCTCAGATTAGTTAATAGTGAAGGAAGACGAAATACGACTACCTGTAGCAGAAGGTTTTTTTTCAGCTCAATACGAAAAGGAAGACAAAGTATGCCTACCTTATATCAGACTCTAAAGCTGAACTCTATAATCGCAACAAACCCAGAGAAAAACCCACTAGGAGTAAATCAAATCGCTCATACCCTCGTCAGAGGGATTGTAACCTGCATCAAGTGGCATCGGTACCAAAAACCGTCAAAAATGCTCCGAGCGATGTTTTGCGCTGGGGGAGAAGCCCCCGTTAAATTCATTCGTGGTGTCATCTGCTTCATTGTTGAGACGCCTGCCACCACTTATATCATGGGCAGCACTCACAGAACCATTCTCCGTTTGGTATATCACGAGCAGAAGTTTTGATAGTGTCGCGCGCTGGGTGTCATTCAACCCCGGCTTGAGAACATGTCATTCGATGCAGAGATACCACAGCTCCTGTTGTTGCAAAAATACGCTATCGATTGTCCTATTGCTTAGGAATTGATTCGGTCAGAATCTGAGCCAAAAAAATACTAAAGATCAGGGATCAGGATGTGGATGGCATCTGTCTTCCAAACGGACGCATAGTTTGTGAGGTTGTGAAGAGGCGAAAGATGTACACCATGGGCGAAGAGTTTTTCAGGAGCCAAACTTGCTTTTGGACTACCATTGAAAGTTGATTTCATGTAAGCATAACTATGAATAGGGTGACTCCTCAGGTTGCCGATTTTCCCGCTGTTCCTAAGGTAGTAGGAAGGACTACGGACTGACATCATGTCAGGGCACTACGCTCTTGCTTTGTATCTAAGTGTGCTGGGCCTTAGTAACATAGAATCTTGCTATTAGAGAAATTGCGACGACTCAGAGCCCTCTCTCAGTAAGGATGAGGCTTACTTCCGTATGTTTGCAGGTACCAGGCGGTAATCTGATAGGTGCTGCTAATGCAGGCGATTTATAACTGAAGCACTGAGAATTAGCATACAAGGTGTACAAAGTTCTAGTTTCATTTCTGAGTGCTTTGTCCTGATAGGAAAAAATCCAGTGATTGCAGCACATAAACTTTAATGTTTTCCAAGATTAGTTGTGTAGTTAACTAAGTGACGTGCGGTTAAGTATTTAACATAAGGACAGCGCATATATGCTTTTGATGAATAGCATTCTTTCCACACTACGTGTACCTGGAGGTGCACGTCTTCCACAATCGTTTACTTAATCATAGTCCTGACCCAACTCTTGCTACAGACGCAACATGAGTCTTAAATGATATAAAAGCGAAGAATAGCTTTGAAATCCGTTCCTTCTATTTCCTCCAGGCTTTCCAAGAAGTATTTAATCTCCTCGCATTCACACAGTATGTATGTTTTGACCTCAACCGCTTTGCAGAACACAGCAGAGTTTGCAAATGTCAGTATCTGATAATTTGAGTCTCTTTGAGTGTTTTAGCAGAAGAGAGTGTCCTGTCAGCATTCCTATTAATTTCTTAAGCTTATCCCTGTTTAATTTTATCAACTCCCTAGATCTTTTACCATCGAGAAGTGGCCATACAGCCTTGGTTACCCTATGTCCTTCCACATTCGACCACCTTATGTAAGCAGTCTTTATGGTTTTTTCCCCGATAGTGCCATTACTATGCAGAGGGGTCGTTTGATGTTGGCAAACTCACTATTATCGAGTGGCGCTCCTCGTCTTGCCAGCTCACCTGAGTGTCCTGGCACCCAGAACAGTCTCACCCTGTTCTAAATGCGTAATGCTTTAAGCATTGTAAGTTGTGCGACAGTCCCTGACTTCAGCAGAGTTGATGTTCGTCGATTCCATTGCCTTAAGTGCAGCCTGACTGTCTATGTAGATACTGATATCTCTTCCGGATACCTATCTCATCGCCATTAGCTTAGTCGCCGTTAGGGCAGCCAGAGCCTCTGATTCTAAGACACTGCTTGCATCAGCTCGTCTCATAGACAGTCTTACTCCTGGGTTTTCTGGGAAAATACCAGAACCTTAATCTGTTTTCGAACCATCTGTGAAAATTGCAATTTTATTTGGCCTGATTACTGCATTTTCTTGGCAGTCCTCCCTCTCCGGATATGATATACTCGTATACTCGAAGTCGGTCAAGGAAGGAATTTAAACCATTAAAACTGGATTGCCTGGCAGAAACTCTGTTGGTCCATGCAGTGTCCGAAGCTACTGCTCCTGAAGTGACCTGAATCAGTGAGTCATATCGCACTGTTGCCAACAAGTTTTGTGATCTGTTCATCAATCGGTGTAAGGTGCAAAAAGGTGTCAATGCTGCCATAGCGGTGATATGAAGCGCACCCGTTATGGCTATGAAAGACATTCTTTGAACAGACGCAAATTTTCCCTAAGCCGTTTTCTTGTTTGTTGCTTTCCACCATACTAGCGCGTCATTTTTCAAAAGATAATCTTTTCTTATGGACCGAGATTATACTCGTAAATCCGTCCATTCATCACCTTGCTCATGGGCTCTATCTTATCAGACACCGTACTCGTCTGCAATGATATGAATCATTTAACTTCGTTCGAAGGTTAAAGCAGGTGCTCATTCTCCTTTGAATTGAAACACCAGCTCTTCAAGGTTGGGACGATTCTTGTCACTTTTATCAGTTTCAAGTGAAAAGATATTAATAGCCATTATCTTAAGCAACAAGACACTTGCATCAGTTAATACAACAAGACACTTAACTGATTCATTTTTCCTCGTAACTCAGTACATGATTTTGTATTTTAAGAATTCCAAGAAGAGACTTAGTTTCCTAGAAAACTGACAACTTGTAGCTAGACGTACATAAGTGATATTACTTGGGATTCACCGGAATCGAAACATAAAATATATTTAAATCGCGTGTTCATATTCGTAGTTAGCATCAGCAATATTCGATTAAAAATAAACTCAATATCAGAGCCGAGGTTGAACAAAGTTCGTAACTTTCTTGATATTGAGCCTCGGTGATGGTGTCACTATGCCCTTTGGATGTTTCCGCTATCTGTTGCCTGATAATCCTTAAAGTTAGTTATTTTTCCTCTACTAATTGGATTTTCAATGTTGTATTTCGTTTACCATCCCTTTCATCCGGATTCTTGGGGCCTACTCTGATATATAACTATGTCCTTGCTTTCTCTCCTGATCGTAGCTTCCCTTACGACTCAGTCTATCTAGGTACATTTTTGATGACGGACATGGCCTAAGCTAGCAGAGCAAAGTCAGGTAAATTTGCCTGCATTTAGCCTCTTCACTTGGTTTACATTTTTTCAGGGTTACTCTTCCAAGCCCATGTTTGAACATGGTTTGACGGTGTCTAAAGCCGATCTTACTTGTGCCGAAGAAGTGCCCAAAGAAACTGTTCCTCATCTTGACAGCAGTAGAAATAAAATTAGGGTTGCAAACCAACAGCAGATACGACTGATACAGATGTTGGCAACCCATGGTACTCTAGAAAGCAATCAATTTTCGATAATGCATATGGAATTGTAGATCCTTTAACAGACCATGCTCATCCAAAGCAATCCCAGGGATATTAAACTACTAATAGTTCGATCTAACTGCCGTCGAAGAATGGAATATACTAATACATGCTAAAGGGACATCTGTCTGTAGGGCTCACCGGTTGCGTCCTCAAAAAATTAAGTGCCAATCACATTGCACTGCAAATGGCGCAACAAAATGTCACTTTGAGCAGATGCAATGGCTCTTCGTGCATTTCCTGTGGATTCTCCGTGCTCCAGAAACATAAATTTTGTTTATTTACATAGCCTTACTTAATAACTTAAGATAGCTTTGCAGTCCGCATAGAGCTGGACTTCAACTTACAAGCGTCTCCCGTCAGCTCGATCTTTTACTAGATACCTCCATTCTTTAAATGGAAATGAGCAGCAGGTTTAACAGGGGAAGGGAGCAAGTTAACCTCACTTGACGGTCAGCCAGCAGCAGTTGGTGAACCATTTACACTTCAAAAGGAAACATCTTCAGGTCTTTCATCAAAATTCAGTGCAACAAGCGTTTGCGGATGCCAAATTGTGTACATCGCTGTCTCGTTGATGCTTGTGGACCACAGCAGTGATATTCTCGGTCGAACGAGCATTGCGGGACCGGCCACTTCTTGCGATGTCTTGAATGGACGCAGTTTGCACGAGACGCTCAGCCAAATGCTAAATTGTTCGAGCATATGATGCTGGCCGACGAAAAAAACGAAGACGAAATTCAAAAACCGGAAATTGCTCGAAAACTCAGTTAAAATAATTCCGCGTTCTTCAGGTGAACGAGTATATCGCTCCATGTCGCTTATTCTTTATCTGTCAACAACATAAATGTCAAAGCATAATGACATTTGACGCCATTTGCAAACATGATGGCACATTCATATTTTGACATAACTTTGGCTCCACGTTGTACTACGATTATTAGGACTGAGAGGTATGAAGCACCCAATAGAAGCAGACCTAAGCAACAATAATTGAATTTCAACTTTGTGCCCGTAAGTATCCGGACCACCGCGTTTTCAGTTCAGAAATAGCATCAACCCCAACAATGAATTCAGGTTTATGCTCGCCAGGGGATAAAATTTCATTCTAATTCATCTCGGCAGTCATAAGGATGCTTGCAAGGACCTGCCCCCCACCACACTAATCATACTACAATCGATAGAATGCATGGCTCCAGTATATATGAATGTATGTCCGAACAATCCCATAGCTTGTTCTGGAAAAAATGCAAAATCGGGTATACTCGTGCTTATTGCTACTAAGAGGAGAAAATAAATACTTTGCCTTGGAATGTCTCTAGTCCTAGGAAACTGTTAGAATGTCAAAATTGATCGCGATCCTGCGCCACAAACATTTAGTTCATACGACGATGAATGCCAGCTGACGGATGCAGAAAAACAGGTATCATACAGATGACCTCTAACAAAAAGGACTATTATGCCTTGTGATCTCTACGAGGAATTAAGAAGTGCAAGCACCGTCTTATTAGAATATAAAACAAAAATTGAGATATATGTAATACTAAGTGGCGCAAAAGTCATCACCCTATCGAAAGATGCTATAATTTTTGCAAACGGCGACAATCGCCAATTCTACATTGACATTTCTGAAGTAATACCAAATACACGTCAACAAAATATGAATCTCTATACTCTTAAAGAACGCGGAATAATTATTACGATTTTTTGCGGAATATGTCGTCGGTAGTGTTGTTGCAGCTTGAATTTCAGTGCAGATTTCACGGTCATCCTACACCAATTGGGCGAAGACTACAGCTTTAAGCCGCTCACTTAGAAGAGTATAGGACAACACGAGATGCTGCCGGGTCTAGTCGGCCCCAGAGCAGCCGTTCTGCTGAGAATATCGCTGGGGTTGAAGATGTCTAAGAGGCCCCCGGAGTATCAACCAGACGACGTGCCACGCCATTGGGCATCAATCACCTGTCTTTACAGAGAATTTTGGTGAAAGACTGTAAGATGTGTCCTTACAAAGTACATTCTACAGACAGTGCATCTGATGCTAGCTGTTGATCGTCAACCACGTGTCACCTCCGCTCAAGCCATCCTGAATCCAGACCACGAGGCAGACAACTTTTCATAGAAAATCATCATGAGCGACGAGGCCCATTTCCATCTCTGTGGATATCTGAATAAGCAAATTATCACTTCTGGTGCACCGAAAATCAGCATATAACCCACGAAGAGCTATTACATCTACTCATATTTGAATGGTGTGCTGTTTATGCTGGAAGCTTTATCGGGCCTTATTTTTTTTTAAAACGTCGCGTGCTCAACGACTTCTGTGGCCAGCGAGCGCTAAAGGGCCATGCCTAACGACTTTCTTCTTCCTCAATCGGATGAATTGGAATTGGAGAACATATGGTTCCAACAGGATCGAGCAGCAGGGCATACTGAAGTCACGACCCTTAATCAACTCCTGAAACCCTCAAAGGGAATATCCGTCAAAAATGTGAAGACCTATTGCCGAAAGTTGTGGTTAGAGTGAGGCAAAATGCCATTAATCGGGCCCAAAAGGTCATCAATTCGAGCGGCGGCCACTTAGCCGAGATGCTTTTGTCAACTTAATGGGAAAGAATTTAAGACATCAAATAAACATAATCCAACAGCAAAACCAAAGTTTTTTATTCATAGAAAAAAGGACAGCCAAAGAACAACGGGTGACAACTTTTTCGCCTTATACATAGTTTCCTTCGAGAGCGGCAAGGACGAACAATGGAATCAATTGGAAGATCCGCAACCAGCGCTGTAAAAATGTAGAAACTACTTCTGAAGAATATTAAAAATAAGCCAGAACCAACTGTCTAACCTGAACACTGACGGGCAACATTTTTGTCTAGCCGATCTAGTTAAAGTAAGGGCCATATCCAAATTTAAAAGTTTTCTAACAATGCTACCAGAACTGAAGGCAGTCTAGCTGCTAGGCTCCAAGAATGGAGTTAACTTTGTAAAGAGCTTGTACGAAATCATCTACAAAATACTGCCGGGCAATACAAGGCAAACGAATGGAACTTAAGCATTTTATGCGATTCTCAATTAAGGACAACCTACAGTCTGGGGCACCATCTCATCTTTATTCGCTTGAAACGTTTTTCAACTAATTGGTTGCTCTTTATCAATGTGATTACATACTTTTTCACCATAAGCCAGGTCTTTTAATTATACAGCGAACTATTTATAAAGTATTTGCAAGTAGTCAACTGTACCCCAAAAAACCAACTTTGCTGAAACACTTCAAACTCAATTTGACAATCAAGGGAGTGCGAATTTTAACTCTGATTACTGTGAATCTTTTCCAAGAAACAGCTTTTTCTATAAACCTTTAACTTAAAAAATATTGCTTGGTTCGTGCTTGATACTAGCCTTTATCTTTAATAAGAGCATACTCTCAGGAAGTTTTCCTGGCGCTCTTCAAAGTGCAGATGTAGTACCACACCTTTAAAATAGCGAGCCAGATTGCACTAGCAATTATAGGCTTATTTCGCTTTTTTCATCTGTGAGCTAACAGGAAAAAAATACCTCAGCTTTGTTTATGGATATAACGAAAGCTTTCCATATGGTTACCTATGGTATTTTAGTAAGAAAGCTATGTAGAGCAAAGTTTAGAGGCTTTATGCGGGATTGGTTCACTTCCTATCTAGAAAATAGATAACAAAGGATAAAAGTAGAAGTAAAAGTCGGTAAGAGTATATTAAAATGGGTGTGCCACAAGGTTCGGTTTGGGGACCAATACTTTTTTTTCATACTCTAGATCTAGTTGCAGATATTCATTGGGATCTGAACTTGCTGAAAATGTGGTTTGCTAGACACAAATCGGTAATAAATCCTAAAACCAAAATTATATTTATTTAAACTTTTTTGAACAAAATTCTATTGACACAGTATCTACCTGTATTTCGCACAACGTCTTTTCGTAATTTTTATATTGCGTCTGCCTGTCGCTAATCTAAGAAATTACCACATTCCCTTAGAGCTATAAACGCGCGAATTATGCTTCTGACACAATTAAAGAATTGGCTTCATAGTATCTATTGAATATGACAATCTAGAAATTCTTTTAAATGTATAGTTCTAGATACCAATTTAAATGTTTTCGCTAATACCTAGCTTTTTGGCGAATCTTTCATATTTAATTTTTTTTTCTCTTTTTCATATTTTGTTGGCTTTGACTTTGTTCATTTTTGTATTTCTGTATATTTATACTTATTTTTGGTTTTCCTGAATCTTTCATTTCAATGAAATATTTTTGTATATTTTGATTTATAATATTAGCTATTCTGCCCCTTGCCTTGTGAAGTGGCGTTCAACACTATTTTCTTTTTAAATACTGATTGTCTCTCTATTGTTTCTCTTTTATATTGAATTCGTATACTTAACCTAAGCTAAACCAGCTATGTTCAACAAATAGATAATAAAAGAGAAACCGTGTGGTTTTCTTTAAAAAGCGTCGTAAGGTAGCTTTCGACCGCTCGGCGGAACCAAATTTCTTTCCATTTAAACCGTTCTAGAGGGACTGAAACGGATGAAAATCTGAAAGATTAAGGTCTAGGGAATACAGTCGGAACTTGAGGATTCCTCATTTTAATTTCTTCAGGTTTTTGTAAGGTTTGTCGGTTTGGCTTATTATTTAGGCAAAACCGAACATTTTTCTTGAGCTCTCTTTCTTACTTATTCGTCGTGATTGTTGCGCCCGCAAGGTGAAAGAAACTAAAATTATGTTCTTGGAATGGCCCCAAACGGATAACAGTACATTTATTGAAGCAAACCAGGTTTTGTCAAGGATTCAAAGCCTGTTAATACTCAGTCCAAGAGAAGGTTCATTTTCGTGGGGCCTAAGTAGAGATATGGTCCAGCTTAATTTATTCCGTAAAAAATGCGGCATCCACTTGTCGAGCCTAGAAAGAATTCCAAGTTTCTTTAAATGGTGACGAATGGTCAATATTAAGAATCTCAGTAATCTTCTCAGTTGAAATATTCGGATTATTTCTTACTGAGGTTCGCACAATGTTGTCATCAATCATCATCGGAAGGCCTTTCAGAATGAGGCTGTTCCAAATCACTCTTAAACGGTCTTTAGAGCAGTAGTTCTGAATGTTTTTTTATTGCAGTTCTAACACTTTTCGAAACGCGTACATCATTACATGGTGAAGATGTAACGATAAAATGACTTCTGATGCCACGACCATTGGTGTCCATGCGCTCTACATGACCCAGCCATCTCAGTCTTTGGATCTTCACTCTTCTGGCTAGGTCCATGTCGCTGTACAGTCCATACAGTTCGTCGTTGTATCTCCTCCTCCACTCACCGTCAATGCAGACGGGACCGAAGATCGCCCAAAGAATTTTTCTCTCGAAGCAACCAAGAACACCCTCATCTATCTAGCTATCTTCACTTCATCCAGGTCGAGTGACGGAATTGTTGGTCATCATCGTCCAGGTTGAAAGGTTGATTCGGCTGATTCTGCCTGACAGCGGTATTTGGTTCGTCATCGCCGTTATACAGTCTGCAGAAATGATCTTTCCAAATCCTCAGCATCGACTTCGATTCTACTACGATGTTCCCTTGTTCATCTCTACAGGCTTCGGTTCGGGGTTTGCTTCCGCGGCATGTTATTTTTACCTTTTGGTAAGACTTCCGAACCTCATTCCTGGAGTAGCATCTCTCAATTTCCTCGATCGCGCGCTTCTCATGCTCTTTCTTCTTCCTCCTGAGAAGCCGGTGCTCGTCTCTCCTCCTCCGCTCATAGAGCTCAAGAGCAGCTCTGGTCTTTCTAAGCAGCGCCGCGTTATATGCATTTTGCTTAGCTGCATGTGCTTGCCGGCATTCATCATCGAACCAGGGGTTTCGTTGTGGTGGACGAGTGAAACCCAGCACATCAGAAGCGGCATCTCTGATGGCGTTTTGGCTGTGTTTCCAATGGTATTCGATGCTTGATGCTTGCGGTATTGGACCTCTTAAGAGATTAAGAGACACTCGATCGGAAAAGGACTTGGCGATCTCTTGTGATTGTAGCCGTCTGACGTCGAATTTTCTCACAGCATTAGTTTGTCTTGGCGTAGTTTGGGATATCCGCAACCGTACCTTGGCTACAACAAGGTAATGATCCGAGTCGATGTTGGCTCCTCGAAACGTACGGACATACATAATGCTGGAGGACCGTCTTGCGTCGATCGCAATGTGATCCATCTGGTTGACTGTTGATTGATCAGGAGTTCTCCAAGTCCCCTTGTGTATGTCGAGATGTGGGAACCGCATGCTAGCCACGACAATGTTTCGCCCCGCCGCAAAGTCGATTATCCTGAATCCGTTATCGGAGGTGGTGTTGTGCAGGCTATATTTTCCGATTGTTCCACCAAAGACACCCTCTCTTCCTAGCTTTGCATTAAAATCACCGAGGACAATTTTATTGTCATAGCTAGGGCATTGCTCGTAGGTCTTGTTAAGGAGCTCGTAGAAGGCATCCTTGGTGTCATCATCTTTCTCCTCTGTGGGGGCATGCGCGCATATGAGGCTAATGTTGGCGAATTTATCCTTGATGCGGATTGCTACGACGCGCTTATTCACATGCCGAAAACTCAAGACTTCTTGTCTTAGTCTGCCTCCGACAACAAATCCGCATCCAAATAAGCGCTGCTTTTGCCGTCGATAACAATTGCCGTAGTAGATGTCGCAGTTTTTCATCTTCTTTTTGTCCGACCCATCCCATCGCATTTCTTGGATGGGGGTTATGTCTGCTTTGCATCAGTCTAGGGCCTCCGCTAGTTGCTTGGCTGCAAGTGGTCTATTAAGGGATCTAACATTCCACGTGCATATCCGAAGCTAATTGTCCTTAAATCGTTTGCGTGGGTTGTCAACAGTAGATCCGTTCATATCCGAGGCTTGTTGATGCTTCGTAACTAATGCTTTTTTTTCTATATGGCCGGGAAGTTACCCCGGTGGCACAACCCCCAACCTGGAGGACCAGTTCCATTTTGAGTACCCCTAGGACGAGGGGGCGGTTACACCGAAGCCAGTAACCCGTTCCGGGATGTGAGCGCTGCCGTTGGCCCTTGTAGGGCTCGTCCGCCACCATCTCTTTTCCAAGACCCTGACTAAGTCCTGGAAATCCTTTCCGGCCTGAGCCCCAAATATGTCGGAGTAGCCCGGATAAGGTCTTGTTTTGTTTTTCCTACACTAATCCTGGTTAATGGAGCAGGAAACTCGCCATTTGCCCCCTTCACTTCGCAACCTCTAGTGAGATTCCCAGATGGCGCCACGGGGAGGCGTGAAGTAGGACTTATTAGCAGAGCTGCAAAATGTTTGGCTGCAGAGGCTCATTCTCGTCATTTAAGGAACCAGCACCCGTCGGAAGATACTACTTCTACGAGGCATTATACTATACTAATCGACCAGGAACATATTCCCAGAAAATACAGAAAATAATCGCTCAAATCTGCTGTCAGATCTATTTAAAGGGTGGCCATCTGTTTTTATATTTTTAAAAAGGCTATAAAAAAAATTGTTCAATGTTTTCAACGATTATTCCTTCATTATTATTCAACAACTGAGATGGCTGGGTCATGTAGAGCGGATGGACACCAACAATCCGGTTCGAAAAGTCTTCGAATCGGCCCCCGAGGGGCAGCGCAGTTGGGGAAGACCGGTGATGCACGCTAGTGGAAGGAGACGTCAATCAACTTAGCGTGCGGCTAGTAAAAGATCGAGCTAGTTGGAAACGCTTGTTGACTGATGCCCAGGTCCAACTTGGACTGTAGCGCCACCTAAAGTGAAGTAAGAAGTAAATTGCTTTATAGAAAAGAGTAAACCTTCCCTAGCTTAGGGAATCTTTGTTCGTCGGCTAGCAGAAGGCCATCCATTTTTGATTGCTTTAGCTCCTATTTCACGTTTAGCTGGAGCAACAGTGACTAAATCGTCTTTAAATTTTTTGCACCGCACAAAAAAGGTGCAATGTCAAATCTCAACTCCGTTACAGCCAAGCAACACCATCAAAACGACTGATTATACGTTTATTGAACTTAGTGTGTAGTAAACCAGTAGTTTGACGACATTTACTAATCTTGCTAGAACCATAGCCCGCCTAAGTCCAAATCCTCAACTCCTTGTCAAAAAAAAAATCGGTTATCATACCTCAGTAGGGCTCTCCAATGACTGTCACGTTTCGTCCATTGTTATTCTAAGAAAAACTGAGATGGAAATGCGCCTCATGTTAATAGATGATTTTTTGAGCAAAATTGTCGTCAATTTCGAGCTGCTCTTCACCCCAAACATGGAAGTGATGGGAGTCATTTTGCTCCAATTCCTGAGCCAATTAGTCCTTGTAAGCGAAAAATCCAAGATCTTCTTGCAAAATTCTCCTCAGGCTAGCGCGACTAGTGTTCAGTGGCTGGGTTTAGGTGCTGAAAAAAAATGAAATGAAAATGGACAGTATTCTAGGTAAGCGGACGCCCAAGAGATTAGCCGAGCCTATCTCAGGAAAAGACAGTGGATAAACAAAGATAAGATTGGAAGGCATAAACCAGACCAGTTTATGTAGCCCAAGAGTGATCGTAAAGAAGAAGGATGGCAACTATAGTCAAAGTATTGCTTATCAAGGACCGATATACGATAACCTGATCCTACTTTGAATGAGTTAAGTTCCATATGGGCTAAAAGCATATTATAGAGCAATCCAAGCTGCGTTCTTTCGATTATGTCAATTGAGGACGTAGGACACGAGTAACTGATGGACTTTTGAAAGATTGTACCTTATGCTGGCACATGTTAAGGACTTTGCATCGCCTTGTATGAATCCATTAATGAGCAGCGAGCATTCTCAATCGCTTGTATATTGCTATGTTCACTTCATTCAGGTCAGGTGGATGGAATTGTTGGTCTACGTTGTTTAAGTTGAATGGTTCATTCTTCCTGAGAGCAATATTTAGTTCGTCATCGAAATGATATTTCCAAATCCTGCAACACTACTACCGAGTTCTCTTGTTCGTGTCTACAGATTTCGGTTCGCGGCTTGAGTCCGTAACATTCCGCTTTTACCTTTATAAAAACTTCCGGATCTCATTCCTGAAGTAGCATCTCCAAATTCCTCGACTATGTGCTTCTCATGTTCTTTCGTTTTATTTCCTTACAAGCCAGTGTTTGTTTCTCCTTTTCTGCTTATAGAATCCGTGAGCAGCTCTTGTCGTTCTATGCAGCGCTTCATTATATGCATCTTGCTTAGTTACGTGTACTTGCCAGCTCTCATAAAACCAGGGGTTTCGTTGTGGATGTCGATCGAAACCCTTCACATCAGAAGAGGCGTCTCTGACGACTTTTTGGCAGTATTGCAACTGGCCATCGATATTTGTTGCTCTTGCGATTGTAGTTGTCATACACCGAAACTGTTCATAGCATAAGCTTTCCTTTGCGATGCTCTGGATATCTGCAACCGTACCTACTCCAATTCGATGTTGACTCTATGAAGAGTTTGGTGCTCTGTGCCGATCGCAATGATCAGGAGCTCTCCAAGTCTTCTTGTGAAGGTCGAGATGTGAGAACAGCGTGCCAGCTACGATAATGCTCTGCCCTTCCACAAAGTCGATTAGCCTGTACCCGTTATCAGAGGTTATACTACCAAAGATGCCCTCTCTTCCAAGTTTTCTATTACGATCGCCGAGGACAATTTTAATCTCATGACTAGAGCATTGCTTGGAAGTTTTTTTCAAGAGCTCGTGTGTGTCGTCATATTTCACATCTCTGGGGGAGATTGCGTCAAAACTTCTTGAAACATTTGCTGTCAGTGGTAATTGTACTGTTTACTACTACTGCAATAATTGGTATGAGTATTCTCGTGCAAACCTAACCGATTTGCCTTTCGATATCTGGGTTGAAGTCGATGAATAAAGGTTTTATTTTATTACAAATCCGTCGCCCGTGTAACCATGTTCTTTAAACAGACTTGTTAACTCCTAGCCATCTATCAACGAATGTCAAATATATTTTCCAACGCAAAAGCTTAATACCTGCTCCAGCATAAAGAGCCTTCTAAGTGCTATTCTCGTTCTTAAATTAGACAAAGGTCGATTACAAACAACACATTCTCTCCTCTAAATGTTTAGTGTTGATAACTTCATACAAAACATATGATCCACATCTTGTAACACCTACTGTGTTCGTCTGCTTGGGGAAAATTTATGAACTGCCCTGATCTGCCAGCAATAAAACGACCACCAGCTGTAATTGAAGGGCTCCAATCGTTCCCCATCCGCCAATCATGCCTCATTCATACAATTTTTCTATTTTCATCCGAACTATTTGAAGTCGTTTTCATCCGTCATTCATTGAATAAGAAAATAAAATCTTTAACCAACTGAAAGAATCCATCATCTCAATAAGAAAAAGCATTCCAACGTCAGTCGCGTGCGTACGTGCGTATGATGGAATTGTTCAAAACCTCAGCATCCGATCCACTGACTAATTTAGCATCCGAATTCGAAACCACAAAATCTCTCGTCCCATCGATTGTAGTGAATGAGTCCTCTCCCAAAGTATACTCGTACATACGGGTATGTGTTGCTTATCCAAGCACACTGACGTATTCGAATCTATCTTCGTATCTCGATCTCCCACGCTTACCGACAACATAAACATAAAACGCTCACCACCTCACCCAGTATCATAGAAAGCAATTTCAGCTCTAGAATCTCGACCAATGCTTATCCACTCAGTCTTTCAATTCGTCTCTGCCAACGAAGGCTGTTCCAACGAAATATTCTAGGCCCCCTTCAAAACTTATATCGTATACGATCTTGCCTATGATTCAAATGATCGCGCGGTGTGCAACGGTGTAAACGTCATAAAAATTCGTTCTGTTCTGTACCCGTGCTTCCGTCACAATACCAACGTTTACGTACTTTTCTTATTCGGTTTTCGAATGGGCAGAAGAGCTGACTAAGTGCGCGACACATTATCCGAATACCGGCAAACTTATCTCGAATCGAAACCCACTTATCGATCGAGAATCTAGATTTCCAATGGGGAAATCGAAAATACCATTCTAAAAATACTTAATATGAGTTGTTGTCTTTGAATTGTTGAGATTTATTTTTTTTTTCTTATTTTTCTTGAATAGCTTCGTTTCTAGACCGCGTTTCACACCTCAGGCCTCGGGGCAGTGCTGTTCAAATAAACAGAATTCTCTGGCACGCGTCCAATGATTTTTTTATTTTTTTTTTATTTTCTAGTTGTCGGTTCCCACTTATTAGATTCGCTCATGCTCGTATGGACTACCGTTCGGAATATCTAAAACAAAAGTATCATAGCCACACATACTCGAAGAGTACTCGTACGTGCAGCTGAATTACGTTCTTGCATAGGAGTACGAGTATATCTGCGTGCGTGGGCTGTTTTTGTTTATGCATCTGCTTGTAGTCGTATCTGTTGAAGGAAACAGGTGGCGTTCCGCTGTGATTACAAGGTCTCGCTACAGTGATTCATCTCTAGTTTGCAATGTCAAACACATGGATTGACAGCGGTAATGGCACCGGTGTTTATTGCGATGCGGATGCGGATAATAATTTGCTTCAGCTGAAATTGAAAAAGCCAAAAGGATGGAAATGGGAGCTGACCACATCAAGGTCATCGCCAAATATAGCCATGCCCAGGATCATGTTATTCAATCATAACGGCAACCTGCTAGTCGACGCAAACCAGCAAATTGACGATGCAGTATATTCGGCTGAGAAGAAGCCACCGAAACCTACAAAACGTCGAGGCCAGAAGCTGCTTCGATCAGTTACTTCAAATATTGGAAGTAGTATACAAGACGATGAAGATACTGGACTAGGCTCTCTTGACTCCGCAAGGAGCTACACGCAACTGAAAAATGCTGATCTAACTTACAATGATAGTACAAGATCAAGAGATAAACCTGTGAACTACAGAAATTTATCGAAAGTTGAAGATGTTTCTCGAACCGCTACGGCTGGCCCGAAAAAGGCAAATGGATACAAATTGTGGAGGAACTCAGCGCCCGGGGAGATAGATTTTGGATCTTTGCAGATCTGCGAGAAGACTGATTCAGATCAAACGCCACAGTGGAGTCCCGTTCCTAGCGAAAGAAGTATGTCGGTAAATGAGGAAGGTGCAAGCACCGCCACACCTTGGAGACGAAAAATTAGCCCAGCTGTAAGCGAAAAGAGTCAATCATCATGGGGCCCAAAAATTAGTCCCGTAGCAAGTGATAAAAGCCATTCATACCGGGGACCAAAGATCAGCCCCGTTGCAAGTGAAAAAAGTCACTCATCCTGGGGACCAATGGTTAGTCCAATAGTTAGTGATCAGAGTACATCACAACTCGACGACGAGAGTGTAAAATCACCAACCCCATGGAGGCGAAAAGTCAGTCAAAAGGAAAAGAACATTGAACCGCCGATGTTTAACAAGAAACAATTGGAAATGAATCGCTTTATGGCCTTAGAACCGACCATCTCCTCTGATTTTGACTTCTCCCCCAATAGACTTCACATTACCAGAGATTCAAACAAGACGTTCCACTCAATCGGGAATCTAAATTTGACTTCAAATCCAGTCTCAGTCGACCCTATCGAACGACGTGCATCGTCATTTAAAGAGGTTCGTTTCAAAGTTCACCCGGCTTCGGATGAGGAGGAATTGCAGAAGCCTAGAGAAAAACGTCGATATCGTCGATCAAACACAAATGGCCGTTTGACCGCCTCTGGTTCTATACTTGAACGTTTCAGTGAAATGAAATGTCGGCTCTCATCACCAGAACTTGAAAAGTTCGAAAGTCGCGACGTTCAATTCGGGCCGAGATACTTTTTACGAACTAGCAGAGCCGGTACAATTGTCGTAGCCGAGGAAAACTTTAACAAACGTCGAACTCGCCGTCGACCACCAAAGACTTCGTCCACTGAAAATGTCCTTAGTCCATCGGGCTCATCAACAATTCAACAGCCTCAGCAGGCAGGTTTACTCGGAGCAAACCTGGGAGTACCATGTTCACAAAGTCAAAGTATGAATAACTTCAATGATTTCCCCAAAAATCGTCAACGTAGGAGAACTCTGGCAATTCGCCGAAATAAAAGTGACGGAAATATCCTTTTGGCAACCTCATCGGATGAAGATGATCACCAAAATCTCCACAAAAATTCTGACAGCCTTAAACATCGAAAAATCAGATCATCTTGGCGCCAAAAACTGGGGGGTAAGTTTCCATATTGTGGTTCTGTTGTGTGATAATGTTGACATTGAGTGATTGGTTGTCAAACCGTCAGATATCCAAATAAATACCTTTTTCGCTGCTGAAAAAGTGAAAGACTGACGCACAATACGTTAAATCAACGGCGTCATTTTTATTGATGCAACTGACATAATCGTACTTTCGACACAAAATGTTGGATGCAGCCCATATCAGTTATGTGCACGTAGGCCGTTTTTACTACAAACAATGTAAATTCGTCATTGTTTCAGACTTATGGAAGTTGTGTACCATGTGACTAACTCGCCACAAAGTGACGTAAGTCCGATTGTCAAAATTTGATTGATTCCTTTTTGAATTGCGTTAAGATTCGCAATGAAGTAGCTTGACTGTAACTGCGGAATTTCGGCAGTTTCGCTCAAGACTTCGCTAATCATATCATTCATCAAATAGATTGATTGAGACTCGAGATATGCTTACAGCGACTGATTTTTGAAAATTTAAGGATTGGCTAGCGATCTTTCCATGAATCATAATATCAAGGCGAGAGTAGGTAACTATGAGTGTTAGTACTCGTATCTATAGTTTCCAAGTATACGAGTACTTAAATTGATTCTTCTTAATGAATCAGGCACTCGAAAGAAGAAAAACCAGTTGCGGCCAAAGAATGAACCCTTGAGGTAGCCTTAACTTTCACCGCCGATTATTTAGTTTAGGCACCTACGAGACGATATTTCACCCTGCACAGCTAGCACTCTTTTGAATCGAAACTTCATAAGAAACAATTTTAATGTACTCGTATTTTCAAATTAGTATTGCAATAGCTGAGAAATTGAACAAGCTCGCCTTCCATGAGTTGCATAATTATCCACGAATAATGTTCTTTTAAAAATCCGACGACAAAATTACTGCTGAATTCTGTGAAAAAGAACACATTTTCAAGGACTCCTGCATTTAGCAAAGCTACTCGTACAAAAGGAGTTCCTTTTTAGCAGGATCTTCATTGTGTTTTTCTCTTTTATAATAAGCGCGTCCAAGTGCATACGAATGGAGGAATAAGGGTAAAATGAGAAAATATGTATACCGATTCCTGTTGGTTTTGAATGTTCGTAAGTTATAATGACAATAAGTCATTCAACAAATAGGTTATGCAGTGTTTTTTGCAATATGTACATACGTTCTTTGAGTAAACTGATGAAATTTAATAGCAAGGGAAACCTTATAGCGAATAGAATCATAGAACAAGGCGAGGCAACAGTTTCATATGCAAAATTGGGATCGGCGAAAGAAGCAATGAAAGACACAAAAATTTATATCTAATCTAATGAATAATGGAATTTGTTCTTTACAAGAATATATAGACCAGGCAAGACCTATTTAATATTTAGCGTGCTTAGTATAGGCAGATATTTGACGCAATCTGAGAACATAAGTCTAGATTCAAGGACTTCAACAAACAGATAAACCTTATATTGTGAACGAGTTTAACACCTCCTTGGTGGGTACAATGGTGCTCTTTATTGTGTAGTGATAGTTCCATTTAAGACAGCAAACATATATGCATGAACACAGTAAGAGTTAAACATAGTTAAGCAGGGGGACACGGCATGTAACATCCACCAATCTTAAGAAGTCTAATGTTGTAGCAAGAGCAAAGAAACTAGTTAGACATACGCTTTCATTCGCATTGCGGTGTGTCAGTATTCCATCATCTGTGAACATTGTTTTTCAGTTTGAACTCTCTGGACACCCAATCTAGGCATTGCCGTTTGCATGCGTTCCCTATAACCGAGTTTAAATGTTTCTGGGCCCCTAACAATGACCTTGCAAAACGCTTTTTCATTAGCTTTTGATATAAACATCTTTTGATTGACCTTCTCGAGGACCATGGCTTTTATTTGGGACTTTAGTTGTATCTTTATCGGTGTTATCCTTAGAGAGCCTTATTGTTTCCTGAACCTACCTTTCGGCAAACCTATTCGATTGTCAAAGACGATGATGTTCTTCAGGCCTTTAAATGCAAATTGGGAGACATTCTCGCTTTTAAGTGCGAGATCAATAATTTTGCTGGATCTACATCGTCTTAATCAACGCCACGGAGACAAGCATCCCATTTCTCTCACTCTGGATACAAAAATTTAAAAGCAGCATTAATATTGCACAAAAAGGCAGATTGCCCGCATATCTTAAGACGGAAGATGGACGTCTTAAGTAGCAAACATTTGCTCGGATTGCATTAGGTTCGTTAAAATTTTGTCAGTGCACGTTGTCAATATCAAGTGTGAAGAACCTGTTGGTATGCTGGTGGAAGATGATTAGAAGTGACGTCTGTAATACATTAAATTTCACACAGTTCAAGTGTTAAATACTTATTTTCTGGCACTGCAGTCTGGGTAGTTTCCAACCAGTAAACCTCTCTTGTTAGTTGACGGTCTTTGATCAATTCTAGCCAAGTCGTAACCAAACCGTAACCAAAAATTACTGGAAGAATCTTGCCATCGAAAGGTCCACAAACATCTTCCTCTGCCTTCGCAGACATTCATATTTCTGCACCAGCAAGCAGGGCTATGGCAAAATGGATCTTTTATACGAGGCACGTCGGCTTATTTTGAGAAGCGGCTATTACTTAAGCGCCTTCTTACGCCTAAAAGTATATACTTTGGCTTAAAATGCAGTGCAACAATCAAGTTTATATTTCGATCTTTGTTAAGAAAATCGGTCACAAACTGCACCTTTCTATCGTTAGTTGATGCTTTCGACGTCCTTGGGCTACGTTCAATATAGCGACTATCTACCAATACCGTGCAGCTTGTGCAACTTAGCGCAGATGGAAGACTATATATTCCTTTGAAAAGTGTTGGAGTACTTCCGCTATACACGACACAGTTATTCAATCGTCGTTGGATCTTCACTCTTCTGACTTGCTCGAGTCGCTGTTCATCCTGCAGAGTTCGTCATTGTATCTCTTCCTCCACTCACCGTCAATGCAAACAAAACCGAAAATCACTCGAAAAATTTTCCTCTCAAAGCAGCCAAGAGCTGCGCCATAGAGCAAGACTGGGATTATTAAGGTCTTACAGGGTTGCTTTGCTGTTCGAAAAAGGGCTTTGCTTGTCAATTGGCTTCCTAGCCCAAGGAAGCAGCGATTGGCAAGAGTTATTCTTTGTTTGATCTCAGCGCTGGTTTCGTTGTCTGAATTTATATTAGAGCCTTGGTGGACAAAGTCCTTAACTACCTCAAATTCATATCCATCGAAGGTGACGTTCTCTTAGAGACGTCAGTGTTCGGTGTCCTTTTTATGCTTGACAGCATAAATTGTACTTGGTCTTGCCCTCATTGACCACTAAACCCATTTTCGCCGCTTCCTTCTCAGTACTTCCAAAGACGCTACTGTCACCACTCTGCTTTCTTCCCTTTATTTTAATATCATAACTGGACGTATTTTTCAAAGATTGTGCCTGGTGTTGGCGCGGGAGTTCTTAAGAGTTCTTCATAAGAATGATATTGTAAACATAGGACAACGCATCGCCTTGTCAGAGGTCTCGGTGAGATCTTTTCGGACCTTGAAGAAGCAGGGTGCATCATCCATCGTCATCCTGGACAGATGGACGGGTTTGCGAGAGATACCAAAGCTAGACCATGCTCTTATAGCTCGTCTCATTAGATGTTGTCATACGCGGCCTTCAAATGGGTGAATGGGTGGTGTGTATTGATCTGAAACTCATGGGTTTTCATCCTGCCCTACAGCCATACTGATACGAACCTTTTAGATTGTTAAAGAACGGTTTCATGCTCTAACAAAATACGGCGGATAAGAAGGCCGATGCCTCTATAGTTTCCTTTCTTGCGAATTAGTCAAACAATGCCGTTGGTCCAATCATCGGCTATACTTTCGTCCGACCTTATTTTACAAATGAGTTGGTGTATGCTCCTTACCTAGTCATCGCCTGCAGCTTTGAAGAGCTCGGCAGTCACGCCATTTACTCCAACAACTTTGTTGGTCTTAACCTTAGATATTGCACTATCTTCACTTCATCCAGGTCGGGTTGATGGAATTGTTGGTCTACAACGTACAAGTTGAAGAGTTAATTCTGCCTGATAGCAATATTTGGTTTGTCATCGCCGTTATACAGCCTTCAGGAATGCTCTTCCAAATCCTCAGCATCGACTGCGACTCTACTACCGTGTTCCCTTTTTCGTCTCTACAGGCTTCTGGTAAAAAAACCGCGCAGTCATGTTCATTCGTTTTCCTCTTGAGAAGCCGGTGTTCGTCTCTTCTCTTCTGCTCAAAGAGCTCGTGAGTAACTCGTCGTCATCAAACTAGGGGTTTCGTTATGGTGGTCGAGTGAAACCCAGCACATCAGAAGCGGCATCTCTGATGGCCTTTTGACAGTGTTGCCACTGGTCTGCGATTTTTGATGCTGGCGGTAGCGAACCTCTTAAGAGATTAAGAGACACTCAATCGAAAAAGGATTTGACGATCTCTTGCGGTTGTAGCCGTCTGACGTCGAAATTCCTCAATATATTAGCTTGTCTTGGTGTTGTTCGGGATATCCTCACCTTACCTTGGCTACAACAATGTAGTGGTCCGAGTCGATGTTGGTTTTTCGGAACGTTCGGACATCCAACATATTGGAGGAGTGTCTTGCGTCGATCGTAATGTGGTCAATCTGGTTGACTGTTGATTGATCAGGAGTTCTCCAAGTCCCCTCACAAATGTCGAGAGGAACAGCATGTTTGCTACGAGAATGTTTTGTCCCGTCGCAAAGCCGTTTAACCCAAATCAGTTATCGGAGGTGGTGTCGTGCAGGCTATATCTTCCAACAGTGCTACCACATATGCCCTCTCGCCAAGAACAACTTTAACGACATAGCTAGGGCATTGGTCGTAGATCTTGTTCAAGCGCTCGTAGAAGTCGTCTTTGGTGTCGTCATCTTTCTCCTCTGTGGAAGCTTGCACGCATATCAGACTTATGTTGGTAAATTAAGCCTTGATGCGGATTGCTTCAAGGCGCTCGTTCACATGCCGGAAACTCAAGACTTCTTGCCAAAATCTGCCTCCAATAACAAATCTGCATCCAAATAGACGCTGGTAGAAGATTACGCAGTTTTTCATCCTCTTTTTGTCTGAGCAACTTCATCGCATTTCTTGCTGCTCTGCAGCAGTGTAGGGCCTCCGCTAGTTGTCGAACAGCTCGCGGCCTGTTAGGGGACCTAACGCTCCACGAGCATATCCGAAGCTCGTTGTCCTTAAATCGTTTGCATGGGTTGTCAGCAGTAGATCCGTCCGTATTCGAGGTTTGTTGTTGCTTCGTAAGTTTTGTATTTTTTCTATGGCCGCTCAGTTACACCGGCAGCACAATCCCCAACCTGAAGGGCCAGTTCCATTACTGATACTCTTAGGACGAGAGGTTGGCTAACTAGATGGCTACAAGCGGTGCCGTTGGTCCATTGGTTACCACTTAGAGGCAAAATAAGCACAATTGGTGTGTAGAAGGAGTTGCAAAACTGGATTTAGCCAGGTTGACATCTCTCAGTGCCTACCCTATTTCTGCAGCACCCAATCAATCAATATAGAAAGGCATTCCGCTATGAATTTTTTCCACCGCTCCCACTATACAAGACACCTACAGACGCCTAAACCAAATCATTAAGGCCCTTAATGTTCAACAAAACATCCACTAATCAGTGTTGCCAATGTGTACATTATATAGGTAGTTGTGTGTACGTTGAATATCTAATCAATGAGTCTTCATTACGAAGTATATGTTCCCTTTTGCTCTCGATATGTAAACCTAATCCTTTGAAAAGCAATCAGGCTCTTCCCAATAGTATATCAAGTCAGTATCTGACGTTTATATGATTTAGATACTATCCTTAAAATGTAAAGAACAAGATTTTCTTGTTTATATTTAGAGATTTTGTTAAATGAAAAAATCGTTCTCTCTCGTTTCAGATGCCACTAATCGACCCCATACGGAGTTAAGCGGATGAGGCCAACCTAACCTAACTAAACCCAAATATCGTTCTCATGGAAATGACATTCCTAGCACAACTAATTTAAACAAAACGAAACTGCTTAACTATTAGATGTAATTATACAATAAACTATCTGCAATGCTCGTAAATCAAAAATCACTTAGCCCACTTCTACGCGATCGCTCAGAAAAAATGATCAACAGCCTGAATTTAGGCAACGAAATCTAAACTTCGCCACTATTGACCTTCACCGGAGAACTAGTAACGCGCAAAAGCAGTGATAAGAATCCATCAAGCTCTCTGCATACCTCAGTCACTCTTTCTGTCACTCAATAACCGAAGCCGTAGTCCGAAAATGGATTTCAAAGCAATCAGTTGGGTGTTACTACTTGTGATCGTTTCGCTACTAGCGAACATCCCCGCAACGATTTCAGCCCCCAAACAGGTGATTTTCTACCGAACAACTCAGGATGCAAACGAGGCCAGCATACTAGTGGCACCTCTACGGTGCAAAGTCGATTTCAGAGGACGTTGTCGCCCGGTAAGAATGAAATTACAAAGCTTGAGAGCCTAACTTAGTACTAATCGGTCTATTCTCTTGCCTCACCCTCTTTACAGATTAGACGTTGGGGATGATGCTGAGTTATACTCCGGAGGGCAAGTGATTGCTATTTGCTTTTGGCGCTGAACTCGAACTTGTATTTTGTGTTGAATTTATTTGTGTAAATGTGTAAATCATAACTGCGAGAGGTTGAATACAAATTTGTAAATACTTTTCGAAAATTTGCCTTTTTTTTTGGTAAGTGACGAAGACGTCATCTGAGTCACCGACAAGGGTGATCGTGTTAACAAAAATGTACTTTACTATCGCACCTTTGTTCGTGCGCGCTCCTACGTAATCGATTGATACCTAGTGTTGATTGAGTAATTGTACCATCTTGCTGATAAAGGGGTAAATGAATGGACGCGACTTATAAAGTGTTCAGTTGAGATAAGCTCGTGAGTATATGAATGTCTAAGCGTGCACTGATTTGCTTTGTACAATCTTGAGGCACAGCGTTGTAGGAAGTTTGAAGGCTTATAGACTTATCACCATAAACAAAATTTTATCGTGGATTTTGCTTTTATTTTGGAACCCCTTCCTGTTCATTTGGACTCGTATTGTTTTTGGCGGAAACGTGATAGCAAAAATAGTTAAACTTGCCTGACGTCACGTGCAAATGAAACTTATGGAAGTGTAATCTAGGGAAAATTCTTCTAGAAGAGCCATTAGACCTTGAGATCCACTTTCAGTCACATGAGCACTCTGCAGTTCCTGGATTTTGGATATGAGGACCGAAATGTGAGACAAAGGCCCGAGATGAGTGGGGAAATGTCAAAGGTACCATCCGCCGCAATAATTGATTTTGCTCTACTCTGCAAGTGCTCTGATCTGCCTTCTTTAAATGTTTCCTTATGAGAAGATCTCCTGATATGACGGCTATCGTAGCCTTGAATGGATCAACCTTAGGCAAGCTATGCTCATCTTGATTTGGTCATCTGCTTCAAATATTGCCATAAAGTACAGTCTTACATCGACTTGTGTCCATTGTGACCTAAGCACTGAATCTTGGATTGAAATATTTTTTTTTTTAAATAAACTGAAGTGCACAGTGATTGTGTTTCCTTAAGATGGTTGCACTCAGCTCGGCCGTAGAAAAATTAGATAAGAAAGAAGTGAAGATATCGTTCGTTGGTTTTGAATGTTAGCAGGTTATAATGACTAGGAATAGCGAGTGGTGCGGCGTAGGAAAGAATCGCGATGTTTTAGTGTACGTTCGAGAGTGGGCTTAAGTTTAAACTAATGAGCATTCATATCAGACAGGTGTTACGTTTCAAGGTATGAAATGGCAGAAATCTACTGAAAATTTTATTGCAGCACTAGGATTGAAAAAATCGGTGGAACAGGTGTCCATTGCGCAATATTAGCGTCTCCTATGAGTATTATCGAGGCATGGAATGCCTAACATCATGACCAGACGAGAAGCGACACATTGTTATATTCAAAATGAAGAAAACGACTTACTGCAACTACCTATATAGCCAGCTAACTGTTTTTACACCTTAGGATAGATCACGGATTCCGGCTGACTCATGATCATCGAACGGAAACAAATTTATTTTATTGAGATCCTCTCAAGATAATTCTCCAGTCCGAACAATTCGAGGAGGTAGCATCGTCTCGGACGAATATTTCGTCAGCTCAAGGCCAGCAATTATTGTTAGGGAGTTCAAGGTCGAATACCTTCAATTCCAAAGAACCGATACGGCTTTTTCGATCAAGTTTATCTTGACCTCTTAGTGCTGTCAACTTCGACCGCAGGACCCCAGTAGCAACTCTCCAAGGTAGCTATTAGAAGGACCATATATTTTGTAATATGGTTTGCCCCGCCTAGAAAAAAAGGGACCCTAGGTTGGATGACGAATACAGGTAGAAAGCAATGCATGTAGCGTAGTCTGCAGAGAAAAACAAGAGGGACAACGAGCAGAAAAGCAAGAAAAAATAAAGGCTCTCTATAAGTTAAAATAAGGAGCATTTATTAGCTCGATCAAGGTCTTAGCGAAGTATTGTCGTAAGATTTAAATCAACAAAGAATGATACGAGAACCGGATAGTTGGACATCAGCTGGTTGATAAGATTCTGGAAAGATTGTTAAAAGGTGATGCCTAACAACATGCTACCATCATTGAGAATGAACCATTCAATTTGGATAGACAACATGGAGCATACATCAACTAATCTCCAAAATCGAGTTGAAGAAGGGAGATTCACTGAGCTGGCCTAACTACAGGCGCCAACTACACCCCAGAAGATCTTGAAAAGAACCGAAAATTTCCAAATCGATGTGAGTACCATCGGTACTGATGAACTTTATAGATTCATGCCTAGTTTAAGCATCTCTGCCAAGCTCATTTGACTACAGAGGATGACAGAGGAGAATAAACTCTATTCTGTCAAGATCGGGAATAAAAAATAGCGAGACTCTTGATGTCAAAAAATGACTTCAACGATGCGTTATCGTGTGATTGTTGAATATATAGCATGAACCATAGTAGTGCACAATTCTTACACCGGCCATCACATATTGGCGACATTCAGCACCCTGAATCAGAACCCTATTCACAAGAATTGCTTTTATCCACAAAACCAGTGACTACTCTACGCCGTGCTGTCTATCTTAGCGAGTAACACATGCCACCAGAAACTGAGTTATTGAAAGCACACTCAATGTCGATGATAATGCTAACCGTGTCGTTGCGAGTGGACCTTCAAATGCGGCCATCAGATTTTAAAGCGCAGTCTTGCAGTCTTTCCCGCTTTTTTAGACATGTTGGATCCTAAACAGGAAATACATTCGCAAAGCAGTTTGGCTTACAAGAACTCGACCAACCTCTGTCTACTCTTTAACATCAATTAAATGCAACACACAGATCTCAAGTTCTTGGCGTTTTTTTTCTGATTTTCACTGTAGAAGCTGTCACTGTTCGTCAAGGTTTTGGTTATACCTTTTCGAAGCATAACTGGATAGATATATCAGAGCGAATCAAAGCGATTAAAAGAAGCAACAACAAAGTTGATGGTCTGTTCTTATGACCTCAACAGATAATAGATACCAGCTACTACGTACTGCGTTGTTCTACTTAGTTGCAACTTCGTTGAAAGGAGCTGGTGTTGACCTTCTTCATATTAGATATGGTACCTGCGGATCGGTAGCGCGTGATTACTTCAGATTTTGAAGTTCTTCGTAACAACGGTAACATAAATGATTCTTATGGTCGACGCGTTTTGTTGGCAATTCATACTCATCTCGACCCTGAGCCTAGCAAAACCTCTCATTCGGGACCCTTACAATACGATTGTGCAACAATTACGGTTTCTAAGCGCAATCTTTTCATAATACTGCTCCATATTCGCCCATCCAAACCAATTCACAGTTACCAGCTTGCTGTAGACACTATCAGCGCCATACCAGATATTGTAGCCCCCGGAGATATAGTAATAGATCTGGGGGACTTAAGCTTTCCTCGACTTCAATGTGTACATTCTGATAACCAGGCTTATCAGAAGACCAGTACTTTCCGGGTCCTAAGGGGCTGCCTGCGACTGTTTTGAAAGAACGTACAAGCATCTTGGCCAAACTTGGTCCGATGAGCAACCTCAAGCAATACAAGAGCTGCCAATGCACCCGGAAAAATGGACTGTTTGGTGCGGTTACAGTCCGGCAGAATCATTGGCCAGTATTTTTTCAAAGATGACCATTTGAATAACATTACTGTGAATAGTGCCCGCTATCGTTCAATGATTTCGAACTTGTTTTTGCCCATAACGCACGAGCTGAACGTGGTCGGCACGTGGTTCCAGCAAGACGGCGCTACATGCCATCCAACAGACAAGCCGATGGACCAAATTATACCTCGTTTGGGCCGGTGGATTGGCCGTATAGATCGTGCGATTTGACGCGTTTAGACTATTGTTTTACATGGACAGATTTGGTCTCACTTAGAGCGATCCGCAAAAGCCCTTTTCCATTCATATTCAATATTGAAAGCTCTTTGCAATGTCACTTTTGTGTCTTCAATCGTTTTGCCAACTTCTAATATATAGAACGGTCCTCTCTTCTTATGGTATGTCGCAGGTATATAAGAAATATAGGTACAAAAGTGGGCCGAGAACACTTCCCTGCGGCACGCCGGCTAAAATCTTTTAAATTGCAATGCCTCATTTCCGAGTTTCACGCGGAAAATTCTCGAAATAGTCTGTCAGCATATTATAAAACCTCAGTTGCGATACCTGCCTTAGTCTCAAGCCTTCATACCATATCTACCTTATCAAACGCTTGCGAGACATCAAGGAATACGCTTGAGCAAATCTTTTTTTCTTCCAAAGCTTCCTCAATTACGACTGTTATTCTATGCACGTGGTCAATAGTGAAATGCTAACTCCTGAACCCAAACTAGTGATTAGGGATAAGACTTTGTCTGTCAATAATTGGCAATTTACGTCTAATAAAGTGAATCGAAATCGGTCTTTAAGACGTCTTGTCATTCGGAGGTTTTGCTGTTCTTTTGGACCATTATGGCTTCAGGTAGCGTTGCATTTGTCATCGTGTGATTGTCTGACGCTCTTTCCGATTCGCTGATATTGTGGATAAGTCCTTGGGAATAAGGGTCCCTTCCAGATGAGAAGCGAAGTTTTCCTCTTTCTCCTATCTCCCTTTGCCCATTCATTGTACTTTTTCTAATTAGTGCTGCGGACGCTTCAAGTCTTTCAGTAAGCCCTAAGTGCTTTCTAAAGTGGAGAAATAAGATTCCTTTTTTGTTGTCAAGCTTTTAGGAAACGTGTTTTTGTAATTTAGATTGGTCTCTCTCTGCAGGTTCGCAGGTTATTGAAACGTTTTTTATGTTGTGGAGCACGACTTCGCCGACGGATTATTTAGACCGTAGTTTATTGGTTTCTTCCCTGGATAGGGTGTTTTATGCTACTCGGCATATTGGACGAATTCAACAAAGTAATCGACCTAAACTTCTAGTCCATAGGTTTCTTAAATGATGCCTCCAGCTCTACTTTTTGATAAGAGTTTCACTTACTGTCAAAATGACAACAAGAATAAAAAGTTAATTTCAATAAAAAAAAAGGCTTATACAAATCGGGCTTAATATGGACGTGCTGATTTATCGCCGGTTTTATTTTTAACCAGCCCAAACTAGTGTCTGAAAGGCGAGAAACTAATTTGTGACCACTTTAAATGTACCCATTGTGAATTTCCAACAATTGAGACCAATATCTGTCACATGTAGCTTTTCTATTACCGCTACTGTAACCTAAATTACTGTCTAAAAATATGCAACACTACTGGGCATTTCAAATGTCCAAAAGGTTATCAAAATTGACAATTTTATGAAATTTTTTTTCGCAATAAATGCAAATTTAATTCATAAAAAATTTTCAGTTTGTGTTTAAGTGAAATGGGCTCAATAAGACTAGCGCCGTTGGCTCTTGTTTCTTTTTTAATAATTTTGTGTCTTGTGTCAGTTGATAGCATTCAAAAACGTGCCCCAAAGGTTGCATATACCCGTTATGTACGACGCCGCCCAACTTATTATTATAAACATAAATTTGTCGATGATATAGTTGAAGTGTTTCATACTCTAAAAAAGCCTCCATCGCATCCTTTTCTGAGTGCCAAAGAACTAAATCGATTTCTCCAATGTGCCAATGATCCTTCTTTGCCAAATTGTAAGTTCAAATGATACTATTTACTAACTGTAAATGCAATTTAATTAATTCCGAGTATATTTTTAAGGTGATTTCAAATACAGACCGCATATGCGAAGGCCAATGATAACTTACACAAGAAATAAGCCTTCAATTTCAAATTGGTATCCAGTTAGTGTGCCTTCAAAAACTACTTCCACCCAAAGTCCTACATTTTCTAGTTGGATTCCAGAGGTGATTCCTACTACAACAACTTCCACAACTCCAAGATATCCATTGTTTGATTGGCCGCGCTCGCCTACAACTACCACTAGCACTCGAAGGCCGCAACCGAAGACGATCCCTGCAACAACCACCACCACTAATTGGATTCCAGAGGTGATTCCTACTACAACAACTTCCACAACTCCAAGATATTCATTGTTTGATTGGCCGCGCTCGCCTACAGCTACCACTACAACTACCACTCGAAGGCCACAACCGAAGACGATCCCTACAACAACTACCACCACTAGCACCACATCAACGACAGAATTACCACTACTTCCGGAATTCCAAGAATATGATGAAGCAACAGAAGCAACAGAAGAAGAAAATCCAGATAACGAGGAAGAAAACGAAGAAATCACTGAATCCGATACTGAGGTAAAAGAAGACGAATATCCTACCGAGGATAACGAAGAAGAAGATACGGATAATGAATATGCTCAGTATGAAGATAACGAAGAAGAAAACAACGAAGCTGAAGACAATGACGAAGACGAAAATAATGAGATCGAAGAGAACGAGGAAAACTATGGAAACGAGGAAAACGATGAACTACACAGTGATATCCTTGAACCTACCACCACTATTAAGCCCAAAAGTCTGTTCCAATGGTTTTGAAAGAAAGACAGAGGGCACAGTAATTACCACATAAATAGCAGTTTCCACAGTGTATTGCGTATTGTTGTGTTATTTGCAATAATTGTATCAATAAA
Organism: Volucella inflata; assembly: GCA_928272305.1. Taxonomy (NCBI): domain Eukaryota; kingdom Metazoa; phylum Arthropoda; class Insecta; order Diptera; family Syrphidae; genus Volucella; species Volucella inflata. Next base: position 105,352,559 of record OV743719.1, read on the forward strand.
TACAAAAGGTCTTGCTTTAACTTATGACAAAAAGCGGTTTTATTGTCAGGATATCTGTAGGATACCAAACATACCCAGACGTTGAGAACAATGATCCTCAAAACTTAACTGGTGTTAAAGGGGATTCCCGGAAGTAAATCGATGATTAGAATGAAGTAACCTATAACCCCAAACATTTTGGCTTATCACTAACATTAGCCGAGCAATAAAAAGACGTCATATTGAGTTTTTTACTACTCTTTAAATTTTATTTATTTTTTTTGTGTCAAGCAAACCATTCTAATTTTGGACAAAAATTCAACTTGGAAATGATATTTCCTATTTCAGTATGGGAACTGAAAGTATGTGAAATTTCTATATGACCAAAAACTGAGGCAAAAAATACTGCAATGTCCCAAAAGAAGTACAAATTTTTGGTCGTTCGTCAAAAACACTAGAAATTCTTCCTCATCCTCCATCCCAACGCTCGCTTACAATAACATTCAAGCTGTCAGCTCTTTTGGACAGGGCAAATCTGCTTGCTGCACACTTTGCAGCCAGCTCAACGCTTCCGGATTGTGCTTTGTCTCCGCCTACACTCGAGTGCGTCGAATCTTCAATGGGACGAATCCACTTTCGCACTCGTATAGCACCAAGAGTACTTAAAGATCTTAACATTCACAAGTCCGCTGGTCCAGATGGTATATCTCCCATCTTCTGAAGAGCTGTTCTTCAATACTGGCAAAATCACTGCGTAAGCTTTTCCATCAATCCTACACTTTAGGACTCTTGAGCAGATTGAAAACAGCATTTGTCCAGCCCGTTCCTTAAAAAAGTCGAATCTTCTTCTCTCTCCTCTTATAGACCCATTGCACTTACGGCCCTTCTTTCCAAGGTCATGGAAACGCTGATTAATCGTAAACTCATGAAATATCTCGAAACACGAAAACTTCTTAATGACCGACAGTAGGGCTTTCGTAGCAACAGGTCCACTGGCTGATTGCACCCGATATTTCTAAGGCATTTCACAGAGTTTGGCATTATGCTCTTTTATCGAAAATGCGTGCAATTGGGATCGATGACTCTCTTCTTCAATGGATTGTTGTCTTGGATGGTTTCAAGTCTGATATTCATAAAATAAATGCTGGCGTGCCCAAGGGCTCAATTCTGTCTCCGACACTCTTTTTAATTTTCTCTTGTCTGCTACTTCTAATCCAACTTACTCCTTCGCTGATGACAGTACTCTCTGCTTTTCATATTCGTTCCCGGACTCACGTCACTGCTCTTCGGCTGTAGAATGGGAACGGCAGCGTATGTTAAGCTCATTAAATTCCGATATACACAGCATAACCAATTGGGGAACTACCAACAGATCGAAATTTAATGCTTCCAAAACACAATGCTGTCTGCTGTCGCTAAAGCGAAATTAAAATAACAAGCCATTATCCATGAATGGCACTTGCATCGTTGAAACCGAAAAACTTTCCAGTCTCGGTATGTGTGTCAATGACAACTTACGTTGGAATGACCACATATTCGAAGTCGCCAAAAATGCTGCCAAGTGTCTAGGTTTCTTCAAGCGATGTAAGAAATATTTCACCCCTTTTAATCTGGCTTCAATATATAAGAATTTCATCCGCCCAAAACTGGAGTACAATGCTCACATCTGGTCTAGATAGTATTCAAAAACAGCGTCGATTGACACCCACGACCACCGACGTAATGTCTCCTGTCTCACCTTGTTCTATCGCTATTTTTACCACCAGTGCTCCGCTGAAATTGCCAGTAGCATTCCGTCCCTTCACACCTCTCACCATAACACCCGCCTCGCCCTGAATGCTCATCAGTATACCCTCAAGCCCACTTTCGGGCGTACCCTGAAATATCGTGATTCTTTCCTAAGCCGAACAACTCGTTCATGGAATGCCCTGCCGAGCTCTTTATTTCCTAGCCATTACAACCTTCAAACATTTAAAACCAACGTACATCGGTACCTCTCTTTTCTCCCTCCCTAAATTTCCTTCGGCCGCGCTATGTGCAAACATTTTAAGGGTACACAAAATCCCTTGTGCGCGCGCCAATAATAAAAAACACAAGCTGAGGTTTCTGAGCAATAACCATACTAACAAAAATGACAACATATGTTATATTGTACGTAGTCTAGTCATAAAATATTGATACAATTCAACACTCGCTGTTTTGTTTATCGTACTTTGACATTATTCGAGAATAGTCGTTGAACGACGTGATGGCCAAAGATCTGGCCATCCAGGCTCTCTAAGGACTCCGGGAGCCATCAAAGCCGTGCAGGCTGGAATCGGATTCAAACTACTGAGAAAGCAGTAGCTCTTGTCTGAAGAAATGAACATTTCGCAAAAATCCATTTCTGGCATCATCAAAAAAGGCTTAGGACTTACAAACAAAAAAACAAAAGCACTGTGGCGCTGGCAGCCCAGTATGGGCCATGGCCTGGCTTCTTGACACTCATTTGTGTTGCTCATTTTGTCATTTTTGGCACAACTGAGCGGGGCCTACCGGTTTATCGCCGAGTCCGAACGGCACTCCTTTTACTTTCGGGAGTTTGCCATTACCCGCCGGACACGTCTGGACACCTGTTAACAGACGCAAATAAAATCAGCGGCTCTCCGAAGGCGATACGACAAAAATATTCACAGATAAATTCGTTTCTGATCGAGGGTAGGTTCGGACATCTAACATGTTGTAGCTTTACAACATATTCCAAGGATTGAAAGAGGCTTCTACCCCGAAAATGTAATGTGGGGAGTGATCCACGACGGCATAACCTAATTCAAGACACTGTTTTGGAAGACTTCGGAAAGTCGCTAAACCGAACAATGTTTGCAAACAAGCACTGCACAACAAGATTTAAGGAAAAAACCACTCAAGACTGGCTTAAAAAAATTTTACTCGACTTCATAACACCGGATGTTTCGCCAGCTGGTAGTCCGGACGTCAGCCTTTTGGATCACAAGTTGTGGTTAGTTTTAGAGGGAATTGGCTGTTCTATTCATCACCGAAATCTTGAGTCTTTGAAGCGAGCCCTTGTCCGCGCTGTTGACAACTTTCCGATGAAGAAGGTCTGTAATGCGATTGATGATTGACCAGAGCGTCTCAGATCGTGCCTTGAGACAAATGGCAACCCTAACGAATAAAGTGTTCTATAACTTGTAGCTAGCGATTCGACAAATAAAAAGTATAAATTTGTTTTTAAAAATATCAGCGCATTATCCTTTGGCATAGGTTTTTCTTTGTATCAGTATTTGTGTGTGTATTAGATAAGCTACATTGGATTGTCCGGAAAGTAATTTTATTTTTTCACAGCCGACTTCACGCTTAAGCCACATAATCATTATATATTTTGATTGCATATATAGGAAGGCTTGCTAGTTAAAAAATTCGATTGATTTCACGCAGTAGTTTTGGGTAGGTGCACTTCCAAAGTGAAATATTTCACTTTCTGACTATCGACAAGGTAAAAATGCTGCTGAGGCGATGTATTGATAGAACGCCAGTTCCAAAACTTACTAACTTACTTAACGGGCTCCTGGGCCCTGGTGAGTCTCTGAATGAGATATTGCAGCCTTCCATCTTCTGTGATCCTGGTCACGCTGCTTCCAGTTATCCAGACCAAGCGCTTTGGCATTTGCGTTGGCTGGATTTTTAAAACATAGGTTCGGCCTTCCTTGTTGTCCCGAACCTTGGAAGTATCATTGACCATTTACTCGATATGGCCGAGCCAATCAAATCGACGGCTTTTGTACTACATCCACACCTTGATACAGCTCATAGAGCTCGCGGTTGTATCTTCTTCTCCATTCGTCCTCCTCATTCAGAACCAACATTTTGTCTTTCGCAGGAGCTCGGTATTAGTTCTCGCTTCCCGGTTATCGTCCAGCAAAATAAAGGCTTTATAAAGCATATTTTTCGTCCTTCAAGTTAGGAGTCTTGAACCCAATAATTTTGCCAGATCGCAGTAGCAACGGTTTCCTGGGGTACTTCTTCGTCAGATCTCCACATGGGTGTCATTTGTGGAGTTCACATTTACTCCGAAATAGGTGAACTTCCCACCTAGGTGTCCGATGTGATGGATGGATGTTGGTTTGCTTCAAGACCAACAAATTTCGTCTGTTCTTCAATAGCTGTGAAAGCCTTTATCACGGCATGCTGAGAACGACCGATTAAGTCAATATCGTCCACATGTCCCAGTAGCTGAACGGATCTGTTGAAGATAGTGCCTTCCGAGTTGACGCCTGCCCTGAGCACTGCCTGCTCCAGAAGGAGATTGAAGAAGTCACATTATAGCGGGGGAGCTACTCCCAAAGAGCTCGTTGCCGCGCGTGTTTTCCAACTTCACGCGACAAATCTGGATAAGCTTTGCCGGGATTCGGCCATCGCGTATAGAACTCCTGATGATGAATACTATCATATGTGGCTTTGAAGTCGATGGATAGGTGTTGAGTATAGAGTATTCGTTGGTCTTTCCCAGGACTGGCCTCAGTGTAAAAATTTGGTCTTAAGTCGATCTGCCGAGCCGGAAGCCACACTGGTACTAGTCGATTAGTGTGTTGCAGAACGGTTTGAAACATTCACACAGTACATTTGTTTGGATCTTTTATGCGACATTAAGCAAGGACATACCTCGATAGTTCTTGCAAGACATAGAATCGCTTGTTTTTTAGATGTAGGAGTGCCGCCTGTGCCAAAACTGGGTTGCAAAATTCGATGTTGAAGATGAGATTACTCCTACCAGGCTAGGAAGATGCCTATTGTGACGAAGCTATCAAAGTCCTCGGATAAGGATGTATCAAAAATGGCAGTCCACATAGTAGAGTGTTCGAACTTTTACAGGCCGCTGGCCACAGTGAAACGTCAGTAGAGCAATTTTACGACTTAACCAACCAGATATTTACAAAGAGACACGACGGCGACGGTCACTTGATCACCACATCGTTTTTGTTGCGATTGACAGAAGATACACTTTTCTAGAATTATAAATATTCGGACATGCACACATAAACTGGCACCACTACCTTGCTACACCAATGGTGCGCCTGCGGGTATCTCATAGATCTCAAAAACAAATAAATACTGTGAGGAGATTTAACGTTGAACGGCTGCAACCACTTCAAACAGCCGCAGTCTTTTCTGATGCCGCATCCGTAATCTCTGCACATGTCCTTTGCAACCAACGTCAAGTCGTGAAGGCCGGTGGCACAGATGACGCAACTTATTTGCTGGGTTTTATCCGACGAAAATCACGGTTTGACGTTGAATACAGGCAAGCACACAAGTAACTACTCTACGAAGCAGCACTCTTAATGCGAACGAAAGTGGCCAGTGAGCTCTAAGGGAGCTTGAATCATCTGGTCCAATGAAAAAATAAGACCGAGAACAAGCAAATACAAAAGTGATACTCAAAGAACATTGTATGGAAGTCTTACTAAAAAGTAGAAAGATCGTGTCAAGGCAAAAAGACAGTAACATAGTACTATAGGGAGTTACAGAACGTCTCTAGTGTATTTCGTGAACACCTTCCCTTAAGCTTTATTTCACGAGATGTCCATACATCCATGGGAGCGGAAATTCACATTCACATCACTCCCCATCAATTTTCTTGATACTAATTTAGAACCCGTATTTAGGGCATAGGTCGCGGCATCGTTTGAGTCGGGCCCCATCTAAAACCTCTTAATGACTTTATGGTCTCACAACCCAATATCGAGTGTCACTCAATGCAACTCTACATCGGGTGACATCAGCAGGTGCCACCTTCCTGAGTCGTAAATATGAACCACAGCCACCGTGACGCTCCCAAGAGGATGGCTACCCCTTAAATCAGGCCCGGACCGAAATTCGGGGGCTGCTGGCTACGACGATACCGTGTTAGAAGACCTGCAGCAAGTCCTATAACCGGCAGCTTAGCTCTGGTCAAATTGTACCAACTTTCAATGGCATTCAGGTCTAAAGGAATTAGCGACAAGTTCAGTATTCCTCTGCCCCCGCTTTTTGTTAGACAACGTCATTGATGAACGAAGCCTTGATGATTGGGTGGGGTGAGCACAACCCACATTTCCGTCATGCAGAAAAAACAATTCAACATGGATCTTGGAATAGATTTGTCCAGCCGACTAAAATGAAAGAGGGTTGCGACATTACTGCTTAAGCAGGGGTAGACGACTTAGTAAGAATACGCACCGACCAACATCCAAGATTTGGTAGGCTGAAAGTTCTCCCGATTCAAAAAGAAAGGAAACCCACGACTATGCATAGCCCGTCTCAGCTAGTGAGTACCGATCTTAATTTCTTGAATTTTTAGACTCATTCGTACTTACATACGAGTAATAGGTGGAATAGGTGACGCTATAGTTCGAGGTGAACCTGGGCATCAACTAAAAAGACTCTCCAGTAAGCCCGGTTTTAAGTTAACTGCCTTTAGTTGCGCGCTCCAAGTCGGCTTAAGTCTTCTTATACTTATGCTCATCCTCTACTGCATTTTCCTTCCGGGTTGGATAAGAAGACTCTGCAGATCGAAACATTGCTGTCTATTCGCTCTATATGCGCTCAGTTTAGAAGACTGATGCGCAATTTTTCGACTTTAGACTTATCCAGCCTTAAGTCGCACTAAAGCAAGGCAATCACATCAGCAACAATATTCGATCTGCCAGTGTCAGCCTAATATTCAAGCAATGTGTCAAACATGAGCGTCTCTAAGGTTTAACGTGGACTCCTGACTGATGTATGGCTTTATGGCACGGAGCGCGGACAATAGCCTCTTAGCTGGTGAATTCAAGGCCAAGTTAGGAAAGAAGGCCGTCTGTGAGGTACATTTGGAAAAAGAAGCCTATACGACGAGAGCTATCAAAATGGACTTAGACGAGGGCGTACAATCGTCATACATTGAACACATTTTCCAGAATTCAACACCCGCAAAGCGATCTACTACCTCAGTGTAGCACCAAGACGGCGCTCTTTATTCTTTTGGAGGAGCTCATAGCTTGCATGCATCGTTTCTTTGCATTTGGAAAGCCGATCGCTGACCGTTTATTCCCTTCGCCAGACAAAATTCTTTCAACTCATGTTGTAATCCAAGCGATTTCAAAATCGGCAAGAACTCTTCCAAATGACACTTTTAGAGTAGTTGCAAGCTTTCGAACAGTAGAATATTTATTTGCTTGCATCAATGCTTTGATCGTAGTGTCGTCGATCTCTTATGGCCTACACAGACGATGGGCGCCTTCAACTAATGAATGACTATTATGAAATCGGGCGAACAAGTTCTGACACTAGCGTTTTGCGATGAGCAGAGGGACTACATATTGATCGACTGAACATCACTTATCCGTCCCTTGTCTTTGTGAAAAATCCCAGTGGGCCAACCCACCATAAAAAGACCTCGGGTAAAGTGGCTTGCTCGAGTGGAAAGGTATGGCATCAAACTAGGTGTGAACAGGATTCCACCATAGAGCTGGTGGTTAAAGAAAGAATATCATGCTTAGTCCCATTGAACAACCTCCGATAAGCCTCTTTTTGAATGCACCAATTAAGTCACTTCATACTATTACCCCGGACATATAACATATGTTATACAGAAACCGTTCAACGCGTAGGCTAACAACCTCTTATCGCTCTCTGTGAAATAAGTGACATTGACATTGGCTCTTCGTTTCTACTGCATCTTATCACGCTCAACGTCAGTCAACCCACGTTATTTTAGGACGGCTTCTCCTTTCCAACTTAATTCAACTGTATCTACGCCACCTGTGCCTGTTGTCCGATGCCCCCCACCTTGGTATCAAAAAATTGTTAGTTTTCAGCTTGAAATAGGAAATCCCATACTCAGCTGTCAGCTGAATCTGATTACAAGTGACCCATTTCAATTACCCTTTAACACGATTCCATTGAAACCCCTCAATGTATTACATCAATTTGGTAGATATTGCATCTGTAAGCAGGAAATGAAATTGTATCACTGCATGTGCAAACAAACTTGATAGCCCGACAAGCTTATCAAACAACAAATCGACACAACATACCTCTGTGAATCACTCTTTCACATTAACCACATTCTCAAATCTGTGTGAATCCAAATTGATCAATTTTACAGTGTCACTCAATAACACGAATACCTCTGTCCCTACTGCGGCGTCGAAGTAGAACGAGGAGTATTTAGAACATTTCTTGAGAATTCCTAGTGATTTTGTAGTAAAATGCCCTGCCATGACTCTTCCGACTAAATGGTGTCTACACTATACAACGTATCTATACAGTCAGTCCATCATTTAGTGTCAGCTTTTGTTTGGATCCGATTACATTCAATTTTGTCAATTTACTCGGAGATCGTTGACGTGTGTTTTGTTGGGATTTTACTGCTACGAAAATATTGTGAAAAATTTATTTCTAAATTGATGACACCATGCCAGCCGTAGTCAATGATAAGGAGAACACTTACCACTTAACATACTTAAGTCAATCAAATCATCGTAATGTATACAATTTCGCTCGCACGGAGTTAAGGGTTGACTTGTTGAACATTTGCAATGGTATCGGTTGTAGGGAACTCATGCCATTAGCATAGAGTCAAAGGCCAAAAGAGGTGTAGGGTATTTATGTACACTACCAATTGGAGAAACCTGCCCCAGATACTTAAAAGCACGCAAAGGGTTTTAACACTCTATTTGTTGCTTTGAGGGTGCCATACAGTCTTTCTTGTCATTTTTTCACGACATCCCATTGGCTTGTGAGCAGCAAATATCTCTGTGCAACTTCATTTGACCCTTTGTCTTATGCGGAACCTTTTTGGTTATCGCGGTCCTTAGAAAACTTCTTCTAGATGCACACTCGAAGTTGGTTGAGGTCTCCCTTCATACGTATCCGTGAAGTATTCGCCAAAAACGAGGTCCCTCGGAGTAGGAATATAAGGCTCCTCATTCTGGGTAGCTGTTCATCATATACAGTGGGAACTTCAAAGTGCATCTCACTGGTTGAAGAACTAAGTACGAGCGATGCTGAGGAATAATTGAGGTAATTAGAATGACAGAGTTGTCTGATGTTTAACACTTTACATCTATCAACTTAGAAAGAGTTTCCAGCTGTTAGCTCTTTAGAAAAGTTCAACCCGCATGCTGCTCAATACTTTCATATTGTGCTTTGTCTACGCCAAATTTGAATGCATCGAATCTACATTCCCACTCGTGTAGAAGCAATAGTACCTTAAGACATATATTCACTTGTCCAAATGGTAAACACAGATCTCCCGTTCTTCTGTAGGGATGTCCGTCCACGATTCGTGGGCTTTTTCATCAGTCCGAGCAAGCAAGTTGTATTTGATGTTTTTAAGACATTTGACAAAGTTTGACATCAGCTTTTTTGTCGAAAATACGTGCAATCACGATCGATGAATTTCTTCATCTACGCATTGGAAATAACCTATCGGAACTTTCAATTCAATTTGTCTTGGATGGGTTTCCCACAAAATAAATTCTGGTGTTCCCCAGGGCTCCGTTCTGTCTCCGACACTCTTTTTTCATCAAGGATCTCTTGTCTGCTATTTCTAGTTCACTATATTCCTTTGCTGGCCACAGTAATCTCTGCCTTTCATATTTGTTTCTGGTCTCTGTTCTTCGGGAATCTACAGCAAAGTGGAATTGAATGCTTCAAAAGCACAGTGCTGTCTATTGTCGTTAAACCTTAATGTTAAAACACATCACCTGTTTAAACGGATAACTTGCCATTCTCGGTATACACACGTGTCAATAACCACCTTGACCTTACATTTGACTTTGTCCGAAACGCTGCAAAAAGTCTGGGTTTTCATTGAAGGAAAATGCCCACGTCTGGCCAGGTGCTCCTTACACTTCTCTGTATCTGCTAGATAGGATTCAAAATCATATGATGGAACTGATAAGTGATATTTCTTAGTCATTTGATGCCCTTGAACTAATATTGCTGTTTTCAACTCTAGTGTAGTGCTCCATCGAAATTGCCTGCAGCATTCCGGCGCTTCAAACCTTCAACCATAATAACTGTAAACGCTCATCAGTGCATTCTCAAGCCGTCTTTCGGACTTACTCTATAATAAAATATTGCTTATCTTTCCTGAGACGTACACCTGGCTCTTTTTATTTCCTGTTCGTTATAACTTACAAACATTCAAGACCAACGTACATCGGTTTCTCTGTTTTAGCCGTCCCTAACTTCTGTGTTCAAACATCCTAAGGGTACGCAAAATCCCTCGAGCGAGAGCTAGTTATAGTGTCCTATGATGCCGACCCGGAATTACAACTTTGCGTAGCGTTCAGCGAAATGGTTTAGGCTCGTCCTATGATAGCTTAGTTTAGACCTTCTCACATGGCACGAACGCATAGCTCCTGCTTTATAGATTCGGATGAACGAAAAGCCGTGGCTCTGAGTTGACCTTGGCCTTTTAAGTTCTTTCGAAAACTCAGATTCTCTGGGAAAAAGGGGCTAAAGCTGGAAACAGGCGTTCTGTGATATCGCCTGTGGACGATAGGGAGTTTTTTTTTTGAGGAACTTGATGCCTAGATATTTTGTAAATTCTTTAGAAATGTTCGATTCGAACTGATAACTATTTGGAAGCCAATGCTTTTGCAGCTCAGGATCTTTAACTTGCTCCTTTGCTATTTTTCCGTAATTAATATCTGTAGATGAGATGGGTTGAATCCGACGCAACCAGTCCGACATAAGTAATTTTGACCCATAGTATGCTCTATGTCGGTTTTGAATGGACCAATTAAGTCCAGTTGCGGCTGTTACCAAGGCGATAACTTTTCTGGATTCTGCTGCAAGGCGAAGCTGATCGATTTGTGGTCCAACAAGATAGTGGAATGTCTTCGTTTAAAGAGACATTTAAAATATTGGATGGCTGGGTCATACATACAGTTGTTCATCCAAAGTTTTATCAGCTACTTTGGATAGAAACCAAGTGCTTTTCTTTTTATTTCCTACGATAACATATTTATAGCACATTCCTTTTGGTGGAAATTTGAGATTCTCAATGACCGGCAATATTGCTATCGTAGCAAAAAATACACTGGTGATTATCTCCCACCTAAAAGTGGAACCAAACTGTACACCAAACTGGCGAAAGTAAGCAAGATATGTAGTTGCACTTGATAGAATTCCGCAACAGGCTCTTTTGTCAGTGGACTACCTCTTGTAACATTGAAATTGTATTAGAAGGTTTCAAGTCTGATATCCACAAAATAAAAGTTGATGTGCCGCAGGGCAGTGCCGTGTCTCCGATACTCTTTTTAATTTTCATTATTTATTTCTCGTCTGCTTTTTCAAATCAAACATACTCCATTCCTTGATTCTTATATTCGTTCCTGGTCTCAAGTCCCCCTTATACGGTTGTAGAATAGGAACAACAGCGTATGTTAAGTTTATCATCCACATGCATTCAGAATCGCATTATCAGAGTTGATTACAAGGTCTATATACACAACCTTCTTTACTACCTCTTGCTAAGGTTTATTCAAAAGTATATCGTTGACCTTTGTCCTACAATCATTGAGGCGATCGAAAGGCATTTCTTGATGTTCCCGGATCTATTTCCTTTATTTTCCTTTTACTCTGACAACTGTCATGGAAGTGTTTGCATTTATTGGCTTCGAAGAGGTAAAAGCGTTAGGTCCCACCCCTGAACCATGCGGTTGCCCAACTTTTATACTTTTGATACCAGCTCTTTCCATGGATACAAGTATCTGTATAAAGAAAAATTTGTAAGTTAAACAACTCTAAATGAATTTTACGAGATATTGTGAGTAGAGGATGTTGCACTTTCAGTTTTTTTCCATCCACACTGGCTTTCAAGCACCTTCTTCTTTCGATAATCCACAGAAATATCGCCGTTGTTTGCGTCTCGGGGAGCATCATTGCGAAGATGCAGCAGGGTTTGGATTGTTGGCAATACTGGTATAGTGCCAGTTTCTACCACTACTCTTTATTTTGCTCTCCGCTTGACATTTTTACAATCTACTTTGGAGCATAGGAAGATAATTATAGCCAAGACCATGCAGCCGCAGATGTAATCGACAATTGCATCGTTAGTCTGCCACTAACAGTCATTTATTGTTAATTTTCATCTTAAACAGATAAGTAAGTTCACTTTGATGACTTTCCAACATGAACATATAATTCAACGCTGGTCTGCTATATCAAGGGCCGATGTTTATTATGGAAAAATATGATAGAGATGACTGACCGCAATGCGACTTCTGAAAAGCCCTAAACGATAAGGAAATCAAACGATAAGGATTCTCCGAACTGAATAATTGTCAACAAGCACAAAACTGAAAAATTAAAAAAAATAAATCCAAAGCTCATAAAGTGACAGCAATGCTACCCCACGCCCCAGTCCCGATACCAACCCTTGTTACTTTTGCTTTGATTAATTGGATGAACAATAAACGAAAATTCGTTTTGCATTAAACGACCTCTCACGTCTATACGAGCTTAACGATAACAACAAACAATAACCCATAACAATACAACAAATAACATCGCAACCTATACCAAAATATATTCCACTTAGGCCTTAAACTTCAAGACGAGCTTTATTCGAAATTCCCACACACTCATGTGGAGTATCTTAGTCTCATATTATGTATTAATTTACAACTAATGCGTCATACCGCCGCACTTGTCTGTAATCAATCCAATCAGCGAACTAAATAACTATCAGCGCTAGCTATGCAAAAATGCTCAGTCGCCAAAAGTATCTCAACAAGTTCGCGTTAAACGAAACTCAGTCCTAGGTGTTACAAAAAAAAAAATAAAAAATAAAAAATGCGAAAATTACTCCTCGTCGGTGTTGTTATCCTTGCAATAGTTACGGTCAGTGTCCGTGCGGAATGTGCTGACGGCGAATACAAACAAACCACCAGCAGTGAAGAGAGTGGTGTTTCGACTTTCTTCAAAAATGTCGGTTGCAGCATTCAAAAAGGAGTAGGCAAGGTGCAAGAAGGCGCCAAAAAACTTGGCGGCGAAATTAAAGAAAAAGCCAGCAAATTCAAGGATTCTGCCAAAAAATTCGGATCCGACGTGAAGGATAAGTTCGAAGGTTTAGTTTCATCGTCAGAAGATAGTCATCCATCAGCAGATAAACTTTTCTCACAGGTGGAACTTGTGGATACCAAAGTACTGATGGCTGAACAGAAGTGCGGAAAAGGCTTCATTTTGGATGCCTTGGGTAATTGTAAAAGCGATTGATAGAACTAAGTTTTGTTTTACTTTTTTACCTTATTTTTTGTTGTTGTGAATTTGAATTTGAAATTTCAATATTTTTTCGAAACATATATGCAGTAAATAAATACAATTTTATTTATGAAAAAAAACGGGCTCAAGGTGTTGTGTTTGAGGATAAGGAGAGATAACTTGAGGAATGTACCAGTGTGCTGTGAATAATTTTTATTTTCTTAGAAAATCCGAATGATTTCATTTTGGACAGTTTTTTTTGTGAAAACGCAAATTGAATGAGCTAATTTTGTACATTTTCAGTAAAATGCCCTTGGCAGTGCTAATGGATTTTAATAGGCACGTAAATTGAGATTTTTTTTTGGAAGATCCGAATACAGTTGTTCACCGATTTAGCAAATGGTAATTGAGTCATTGAGTTACAATGACTGCACTTTTTGATGTTTTAGACAGTGGTAATATGAGATTTCCGTAACTGAATGGATAATTTAGAATCTAAAAAAAAACGAACCATTGTATTTAGGCAAAAAGGCTTGCTAGATGCCTTTTTAATGATCATCCATCGATCTTGAAGCTCTAAACCTGTCCGAAACTAAATTAATCCATTGATTTCCTGGTCCATTCTAAGGTGAAACAATTCGTTTAAGGTACGATTTGGCCAGATTGTTCTCATAAAGTGATGTGGTTGAATCTATTTATTAGATTTTCAGCTTTCGAGTGACTCGTAGTTAATACATATTGTAACTAAAAGGTGGTGCAAAAGCTGTCACCCGATGTTGTTTGACTGTAATTCTTTTTTGTGAATTAAAAACTTTGGTTCAGCTCTGGATTATGTTTATTTTATGTCTTCAATGTCTCCGAGAAAATTATATCGACTAAGTGGCCACCGCCACAATTAATGACCATTCGGTCCAACTACAGAGCATTTTCCATCATTCTTGCTATATCTTCCAGCGATAGGTCATCGAATCCTTGATAGATATTCTCTTTAAGGACTTCAAGGGTCTTATGCTTGTTGTCATAGACTCGTGACTTCAAAATATCCAACAAAAAGAATTCTGGAACAGGGTTAATTCACCCGATCTTACTGGTCAGTTCAAATCGCCAAAGGTAGAGATAAGGCGACCCAGAAATGCTGCCCCCAGAATTTCGGTTGTGGCTCGTGCAGTATGCGCCGTTGCGGCATTAATGTTTGAACCACATATTCTCCAGTCCCAATTCATCCAATGGAAAAAGGAGAAAGTCATTGAGCATAGCTCTGTAGCGCTTGCTATCCATAGTTGTAGTTTGGCCCGCGGCGTTTTCAAAAAAATAAGGTCCGACGATACCGCGTCCAGCATAAACAGCACACCATGAAGTACTTCTGAGTGGATGTAATGGCTCTTCGTGGCTTATACGCGGATTTGCGGTGCGCCATAGAAATAGGCCTCTTCGCTTGTGATGATTTTCGATAAAAATTGTCTACCTCGTGATCGAGGTTTAGAATGGCTTGAGCGTAGGTGAAACGCGTTTGGCGGTCAACAGTCAACAGCTGATGCACTGTCTGTACTTTTCAATGGAACATCTTGCAGTGTTTAATCAAAATTCAAACATCTGTGATATTCTCGACAGAACGGCTGCTCGGGGGCCGGTTAGACCTTGCAGCATCTCACAATGTCCCTTACTTTTCTAGGCGAGCAGTTAAGCGTCGTTGTGTTTGCCTAGTTATTGTCGGACCACCTGGAAATCTGCGCCGAAATTCACGCTGCACCAACAACACCGACGAATTATTTCGCAGACAAATCGTTGCAGTTATTCCGCGTTCTTGAGGTGTATAGCGATGCATGTCTTGCTGACGTGTATCTTATTTTTGTTTACTTTGCAAAAATTATAGCATCTTGCGATAGGGTGATGACTCTTGCGCCACCTAGTATATAGCACCTTTAACTCAATGCTTGATTAGAACAGTCGTGGTTTAGTTGGGGAAAATATTGGCATCATGAAGATAAGAACCACCCTCAACTGAGCGCAATATTGAAGATAACGAAAACTATCAACTTCCTGGACTTCCTGTGTTGTTTTATTTATTTCCTGAAAATAACTTAAAAGCTATTGGTTTTGTTTTTAAGTGCTTGCTTCTTCGAATGAAAACTAAAATTAAGTGTCCCTTGCCTGGTAGAGACTGATGTTCGCAATAATTTAGCCAGAAGGAAAATATGTGTGCTACACCAGTTACACTTCATTGCTAGCTTAATGTTCACCTATCCTTTGGCGAAGCCTTCGATTTTACTTGCTACTATGTAAGGTATATTGGCATAGTCCCTGGATCCTGACAAAAGGTCGTCAATAAAGCATAAGTTCCTCCTCGGTGCTTAGACATCTGTTTCCAAACAATAAAGCGCCACTAAATTGGATCATAACCATTATCCTCACACTGCAATTCGTCAATAAAAATGTAAAAAAGATGGTGCCGCGGGTAGTCGTAAAGTCGAGCCCATTAACATAGTTGCAAGTGCGCATTCCCATTATTTGGCGAACTAACACCGCTGAGAAGATGCTACTTTTACGAGAGCAAAGCAAAAGAGGTCCATATGGAAAAATCTTATTTTGCGATCAGACTACTCACATCTTTATGGCAAACTTTGGTTCCAAAGAAATGTTCGAGGTTTATGTCCAACTTTATGAAAGTTTAAGCCGGACCAATGTCAATCATATACTAAGTGCTGCATTCATGCAATTCGAAGGCAGAATCAAAATGCTGGTTGGGTTTCAAGCATCTGGTGCTGAATATTTTCCCTTTCAATTAGCACGTATTCAACAACGAAGGCCAATGAGCTTTATTATTTGGTTTAATATAAGCCCTTTGGAGTCTACCCGATGATTGACCGGGAAACTGCTGACTGTCCTACTAACTGGATTGAGCTAACAGCGCAATAATCAATTTCGTAGCGGAGAGTGCCTTTTCACCTCTCATGCAAGTTTAAATGGCGAGGGCATGCTCAACCATACACATAATACACAGCCCCATACGGAGGAGATTAAAAAATAGGACGAACCAGCTTATTTCTTTCGAAAAGTAAGAGAGACAACGACCTTTGGATCTGAATGTGAAATGTTCGTACCCTGATGAGACCGCGTGCAGCCAACCGGCTAGCTGAGGCCCTCTGCTACAAAACCATCTACGAAGTCCGAGGACGAAAAGATGAGAAAACTGGAGCGATAAGGGCAGGTCGAACTTACTTACTTACTTACTTACCTGACAACGATTCTTATCAAGGCTAAATTCGTCAACAAGTTCCCATGCTTCGACAAAGAAGAAGGTCTACATAATTGCTTTTACGAGGTCCTCGACAAAACCTAGAACGCTGTAGGTATGATGTGAAAATTGTCCTCAGCGAAGTAAAAGATGCAGACATCATATCGTGACTCAAAATCGATCACCGCATTTGAATGGACAACACGAAACGGTTTACATATACATAATTCCATCAAAAACTGAATTGGTGTTGTGCGGAACAAAAAGAGAAATGAAAAAGAATAATATTTCTAGAATCAGCGGTGTTAGGATACAATTTCCATCCGAAGCTAAGTATCTAGAAATCGTCCTATTTAGTAAGCTCAGTCGGAAGCATAACCAACATTGGGAGCATTTGGTAAGCGTTGAGGGCTATGAGCATGTGTAATACACTGGATGTACATAAGCATTAAGGTCTACTTCCCAAGCTGCACCTCTTTCCTGGGGATGAATTTATTAAGTACGTGGCTTTCAAAATTTCGATCAAAGGAAACCGCCGCACAGGAATCATCGAAACTGACGCTTACCACGAGGACTCTGTCATCCCTAAAACATTTCCGAGCAAAAGTTACTAATTTACTAATACCGCCACCAAAAATGGAAAACTCCACCTCTACACAGACGACTACATAATAAAGAAAGGTTCAGGATCTAGAGTCTACTATGAAATGTTCCACATCCAGGACTCCCTCAAGTTGGCGAATGTAGTATTTTTCGGAAATAAAACCACCAGAAGTACAAAAGTGTCGTCAAATTCAAAGTAAAATCTGCAAACGTATTAGGTATATGCTGGGTACCCGGACACGCAAAAGTGAAATGAAATAAGAACTACAGGAATACGAAGTTGAAATTCCCTTTCAGCAGTAACTCGCGTATCGAAACTGTACAGTGTTGTGATGGGTGGATGGTGGAGGGACAATATATGTCCATCTTTCGTCACAACCCACCTATAGTCAGGGCCTTAATGGACCTTCACCATCTCAGAGCTGGTTCGAGTATGCAATGCTTCTTCGAGTGGAGTTGGAAATCTAAATATACTAAGTCCTGCCTGGATCATTAACCACAATGATATCACAAGACATAAGTATGTCGATTTACTTGATAGGTAATGCCAAGACGACTTTATCTCAGGACCTAAGCCCGTGTTAGGAACGCATGGAAGGGCCTTAATCAACTGTTTAACCATATATGAGCATAACACTAGATGACATGATACCCCATATTGCAGGCAGACAGAGTTGATTTTTATTTTTGCTGTCGGAACAGAGCACTCAGAGAAGAATTAGTCAATTGTATGCCTTGTAAGTGTCATTTAATGGAATCTTTTAGTCTCTCCATGAAAGATGAGCAATCGCTTTAGTCATAAAGTGCCTAGAGTACCAACACACACTACGTCAATAACGAGCACCTGCAGCCTGATGAGTGAGTAAGCCGGACATTCACAAATGTAGCGCCTCGCAGTGTCATCACTTTTACAGCAAGCATCGCATGATGCTGAACCAATTAAGCAGCACATTTAGATGCTAGGCAAGAGTGTAGCGTCCCGTCATGACGAGAGTAAGTATTGTAGCTTGCAGTCGTTCTTACTAGGGGACAGCAGGAAGGCTGCTGACCGATAAGGGACGTAGGGAAGCATTCGTTTGGTTTGCCGGCGACCATAAGAGTCTTTCCATCTGCAGTTGGAGTCATATAAAGCATACTTGTCAATGGAAGTCTTACACGTGGACGCAGACAGGCCGAACGTCGGTGAAAACTCTCGTTTCCGTCAGAATTGCGTAGATCGGCAGTGCACTTCAAGCTCTGAACAGTTTTCACCAGCTGTGATAAGTTCAGGAGGATCACTGTCGGACTTGGTGAGATTTTACTTTAATCATGTCAAATTGGTTCTTCCGCGGATTCCTCGTCTTCAACTATTCCCATTCCGAATTAGTTGAAGGTATGGTTTGACAGAAAGACCTCCGGTAGTACTCTCCGATAACCTCCAAAGCCAGCATATGCTACGTCCCATCTTCGTGGAATCACATTATTCAATGAGATCGACTACTGCTTTCGGTGTGGGAGTTATAACGAATCAGAAAGAAAATAAATAGCCGCAAAGACGAATTTGTGGATTTTGCAATTAAATTTTGCTGGCTCTCGGCAAAATGAGTTTTTTGTTGTTTGTCGTGTCTTAACTGCACTCAGAAACAAAGTACAACTTACCAATTCCAAAGTACTGAAAGGGACGTCAGTCATATCTTAATTTAATGGCCCCAATGGAAGCTTAGTCTAAGCCCAGAACAAGAGAAAAACCGTCGTTGTCGTTTAAATTGTTTTTCTCCTTCCAAAATTGATCCGAAACCCAGAATGAAGCCCTTTAATTTCGATTTCCTGAAAGTCTTGAGAGAAAGAAATTATTGACTTTTGAGGATCATATCGTTTTTAACGGAGGCACAGCTATAAGACCAGCCAGTCCGATACCATCATTGATTTTGTGTCCGTATTTCTCTGTGACACTGATCATATACAATAGTATAACGAAACACCCGATTATGCTTTCATCCTCCTACCTACATCAAAATATTTCCACTTCTCCTTAAGAACTTGGAAATAGTATAGCGAGGCTTGTGGCCTGATATTTCCGTATACCTACCTACCACAGCCCGAGAGCACTGTATGAGTGAAAAACGAGTTCTTGTCGATTGGATTTCAAATATTCCCCAAAAATATCTTCCACTCTGGTTCCCAAATGCAATTCATGAAATTTTTTTTCTTTTCTTCCAATGAAACAACCTAAGCTAAGCAGTTCAAAGCTACAAGCGCATTTATTTTTAGAATCAAAAATTTGTCACACAATCAAATCATAGAACATCTCATTACTAAACAACTTGCTGACATTTGCCGTCCACATCTGGAATTTGTCCATCCGCACATTTTCTGGAAACTTCATTGCTAATTTCATTGACTTCCGCCGGAATGCTTTCAATATCTTCTGGACCCTCAGTCGTAGTAGAAGTACTATTATCACCAGAAATCCACTTCTCCATTAGATCACTCAACTTGCTGATGACTCCTTCGCCGAATTTCTTTGCACTCTCCTCCAGCTTCTTCGCTTCCTTCTCGATCTCATCAACCCAAGGTTTTGCTTTTTCCAAAGTGCATTGGACACTTTTGAAAAACTGATTCACCTCACTGACCTCGTCTTTGTTAACATTTCCACATGAACTCTCTGTTGTAGATACAGCTGGAGCTGGAGCTGGATCTTCGACTGCAACCTGCGCTAATGCATTCGCAGTCACTATTCCCAACAACAGCCAGCACAGGGTCAATGCAACCGAAAAGAATTTCTTCATTTTGATGGAACTACACGATGAGTAGTGACTCACTCTAGAATAAGAATCGAACTGAACCACAAGACGATCGACTTCAAACTAAAACGAGTTCTGCGATGCCAGAAGGAATTTATTCGATCCATAGAAGGTATCACCGGGACGGGACCACTTTCTGTGGGTATTTTGCAGAGGAGCACCACAAAAAAGATGTCTTCAACTTTCAAGAACCTTAATTTAGATCTCTTGCCATTTCCATGACATTGCAGTGTTACCAAATTTAAGTGGGAATCACCTTAACAAGGGGCTTATGCCACAGCGCACAGTGCACAGTGCACAGAGCACATGAAGTGAAAATACGATTACATACTGACTGAATAGAGCTAGACAAAGCGGACATATTAAAGAACGAATTGAATAAACAATAACCATGGCACTGTTTGGACCATTTTACAAAAGATATATTGTACACACACAACGACAGCACAAGCTGAAAGCCATACTCTACTCACCTAAAACAGGTACTCGTATCAATGGACCGCAAGGCAATAGCACGAATAATTGGGTCAATGTACCTCTCTCTCGGGTAATGGGATTAAAGATTTCAGCAGGCCAACTTCACCGATACATGAGGTAAATATACTCACATACCATACGACTCGTACATTTGGTGCTCATGGTGAGTTATTGTCTCATTGTGATTTGAAGGGAAAGTACGCAATGAAGTTGGGAACAAATGGAAGCAACAAAACCGATTAGAAATTGAAGTTTATGTTTTTTTGAAATACAGGCCACCCTATAGTTTTGTGGTTTCTATGGCTGCAGGGAATGTTCCAGTTAAGTGCGCTTGATGCCAAAATCGATATTAAAGTAGAACGCATCTCAATGCTCTTGGGATACTCCTGTATTCGTGCTCGTTGTAAAGAAAATCATCCAGAGAGGCTAACCTATAATATAAACTGTGGATGTAGCCCCTTGAAATGGTAATTTTACTGATAAATATGCGTTCTCTAACCAAAGATACGTAGTCAAAGTCTATTAAAAAGATTTGAATGAAGCCAGCCGGTGCTTGTTTCAGCAAGCTTTCGGATAAAATTGACTTTACTGTTGTGGTTATCGCCAATTTGAGAGAAAAGCATTACTTTTAATTATAGGGCAACAGCAACGATAACCATGCCATGCCGCACCTGAAGTAAGGTCGTTGCTTTCCAGAAGTTATGTCGGCGGTATGGTTACGCACTTCATTCAGGGCTTCACATGTCGAATGGGTTCTAATACGAGGGGTAACCACCCTAATTCCAGAGAAAATACAATTTAGCCGTACGGGATACAAATTTGGGCTTAAACTAGTCATTATCAAGGTCCAGCATATGTCAAAATGGTATTTGCTGGAACACGGCAGTTCTCGCAGTTCTTAGACAATCTTCATATTGGCGCCAAGGCATATCGCAGTTAAAAGATAATCCCTTCTTACAAGGCTAGGTTCTGCCGATACGTCTAAAGTAAAAGCTATCAGATATATCAAAGCCTTTAAGGTAGATCTCGACTCGAAAGCTGCTAAGCGGGTGGAGCTTTCCAAAGACCTGCAGGCAGTATTCTTCCCAATTAATTTATTGAAATGGTATTGACCAAAGCAATTTTCGAGTAAATTTAAGAATTTCTCCTCCACAGCCAAGTGGAGGGGCTTCTAGTTGGGGTGAAAAGTAACCTCCTTGACCGCCAGAATGCGCTGCTACTGCAACTTGGCAACTTGGTGCCTTGAAGTCTGTTCATATTAAGGCAGATATGCCAAATTTTAGTGCGATACTGTATTTAGTTTTGTTTTGACATCTGATTGTTGGTGACGTGTTTGGCATCATTTTGAGTATGGACAAAAACGATTTTCGTTCTCTCATAAAACATTATTTTTTGAGAAGCAAAACGGCGAAGGAAACAAAAGAAAAGTTGGATAAATATGTTATTACGGGGCTAGTGCTCCGTCAGATTACACAGTCAAATATTGGTTTCGAGAGTTTCGTGGTGACCGCAACTCCATTACCGATCAAGTCCGCAGCAGCAGGCCCTCCGATGCGGTTACGGAGAACAATGTCAAAAAATACATGAAATGGTGTTGGCTGACCGGAAAGTGAAGGTGCGCGAGCTAGCAGATACCACAAAGATTAGTACTGAGCGCGCACGCCATATTTTGGGTAATATTTTGCATATGGTGGACTTTTGGCGTCGATTGGTAACTTTTGATGAAACCTGGATCCACTATTACACACCAGAGAACAGAATGAGTGCCCGGCAATGGACTGAAGCCGGCGCGAGTGCTCCGAAGCGGCCGAGGGATGCTCATTAGGTCGGAAAGGTTATGGCGTCGGTTTTCTGGGACTGTCATGGCATACTATTCGTGGACTACCTCGAAAAAGGAAAAACCATCAGCAGCGAGTATTACTGTGCATTATTGGAGCGATTGAAGGCCGAAATTGCTGCAAAACGGCCTCACATGAAGCGAAAAAAAAAATTTGTTTTTGCAAACCTCAAAAGATGGCTCATCAATAGAAAATTCAGCTCACACGAGGAAGTCATCGGCGCCACGGAGGAGTATTTTGCAGACCTTCCGGAAAATTACTTTTCGGACGGGATCAAGAAGTTGGAAAATCGCTGGAATAATAAGTGTATCAAGCTAAAAGGGGACTACATTGAATAAAATAAAAAGTACAATTTTTTTTCATTCCTAAGGAGGTTACTGTTCACCCCGCCTAATATAGGGCTTCCTCTTGAACGGCATTACCTATAAAAACATTCCTCGATCGAACAGACCTAACTTGTAAGGAGGTTAACTGGCCACATCTCCCTTTAACTAGATTACCACGATGCCCACAATAACTTGACTTAAGAGAGCACAGGTTAGAGGACGTAGAATATCTATACCACTCATCTATGTAGGTCTATGTAGCTGACAAATATTGATGATGTTGAATGACAAGGTTTTTAACTCGACGGTACACACTATATCGGGATTCCGAGCTGAAGTCTTAACTATGCACACCTTACTTACTTACTTAGATTGAATTCGGTGTGAACCTAGGTCTCAGCTGGCACAAGTCTGGCACTGGAATGACAGTACCTAATGTGAGGTGTTCCTATACCGCATTATCCCTCCGGGTTAGCTTCGAAAAATCGGAGGGCAAGAGCATTGGTGTCCATTCCCTCTACAAGACCAAGACATTTTAGGCTTAGTCGATGTCGCTCGAGTAGTTAGCCCAATTAATCTTCCCTTCAAGAACCCTTCAACACAATCATGACTGAATTTTTACAAACATTTTTCTGAATTGCCTCCTAGGCCGAAAGAAACAGCGATTCCAAGGAATAATTCGATGTTAGACGTGCTGCCGCATAGGCTTTGCTTCCCAACTGTCTGACTAAATATGTCCTCCTTTCCTATACTTCGGACATTGTTCATATGTTCTGTCAAGGAGCTCGTAGAAACTTTCTGTGGCAGCGCCGTCGTCCTTGCCTTGCGTAGGGGCATAGGCTCATACAAGTTTTATGTAAGTGACTTAATCCCCTAATGGGATTTGTCATAAGACTCTCGTTAACGCGTCGGAAACTCAAGACGAATTTCCTTAGTCTGCCGCATCCAAATGAGAGCTGTTTTTTTTTCCAAGGCAATCACCATTTCACAGTTTTTCATCCGCCTAATGTCTGGACAAATTCTTCGTCGATCTTCGGTCCCGTCTGCATTGACGGTGAGTGGAGGAGGAGATACAACAACGAACTGTATGGACTGTACAGCGACATGGACCTAGCCAGAAGAGTGAGGATCCAAAGACTGCGATGGCTAGGTCATGTAGAGCGCATGGACACCAATGCTCTGGTCCGAAAAGTCTTCGAATCCGCCCCCGAGGGATAGCGCAGTAGAGAAAGGCCAAGACTCAGGTGGCGCACGCAAGTGGAACGGAACCTCAGTCAACTTAGCGTGCGAAACTGGTGGCAGCTAGCCAGGGATGGAGCTGGCTGGAGACGCTTGTTAACTGAGGCCCAGGTCCACTCCCGGACTGTAGCGCCACTGGCCCACGGAATCGCTCTTCCTGAATGACACTCTAATCTGCATAAAAGCAGTCAAGGGCCTCTGCTTATTTATCCGTTGTTCGTAGTCTGTTAAGGAACGAACATTCAATCTAAATGTCGTTGCCCTTTGAACGTTTGCAAGATTCATCAGCAGTGAATCTATTTATGTATAGGTATATCTGAGGCAATTGATAACCTCTTCCTTAAAACGTTATCAGCCCTATGAAGGTGTAGGGCAACATATTAATACTGGACAAGTTTGCCATTGCCATTTTAGCCTGCATTAGTAAGGGTTTCGATAAACTAACTAATGAACTCTCTTCTCGACTCAATTTTATAGGCATTAGGATGCCAATTTCTCTTGAGAATAAGCTGTAAAGCACTTCTTAAAACATTTCAGACCATGATCCTGAATGGATGTTCTCAGGCTTTCGTGTTCGTCCAGTTGCTAGCACTGTTCACTAAATCAGATAACATTAGACATGGCTAATCGATTGCGGCGTTTCTGACGGCTTTTTAGCATCGATTTCACTGGTTTTCAGGATATCAGCATTGGCGATGAATTTGTTGAACGTTAAATCTTTGCTTATTATTTTTTCGTTGCTTTGGCCCTTGAAATATACGTAGACGTACCTTGAGTGGTACAAGTTACATAGACCGCTCGGAATGTTCGGGCACCTACCATACTGAACAAGTGATTTGGAACTATCGCAACATTTTGGTTTACATTTGTATGATCACGCTACCGACATGTTGTCTTATAAATATTGGAGTGGAGAAAACTGCATATGGACTGCAACAGTAGTTCGCATTCCAGCAAAGTTGATTAGCTCACGTCTATTTCAACACGTGATATCGTCTAGGTCATAGATTTCCAATTGTTTTCGACCACGGAACCCTAAATGATCAGACTTTTTTTTGGCGAAACCCTATATTGATATTAACAGAAAAAGTCGTTCCTTGAAGTGCGGTTGTAACCAATTATTTTGACATCACCATTTGGGAAACACTAGTCTAGGTCATGCTACCAAGATGCTATCTAGTTCTGTTCAGGCGGTTAAGTCGTTTTAAACGATTTGTCATCTTATTTAGGGAATTGCTCGTAAATTAGAGGCATTCCTTGCCGTCTCATTTTTCTACAGAGTTGTGAGGTTTTGTAAGCGAATGTGTTTTGCCGACTTTTCAAACCTCTTCTTAATGGCCACTCATTAAAAATTCACACCAAAATAGTCACACTATAGTTCTATTAAGCATATCCTGTAGCACATGTCATAGATGGGAGTGATATGTGCCTCATAGTAGTTAAGGGCCTTTGTTAATTGCTTGACTTCACGTGGCATGTTCAAATTCCAAACATTTCAAGTCCAGATCTGGATGTGGTTGTCCTTTCAAGTTTTTTTTTATCTTTAAGGGTAAAAATCTCTTATTCCGACGTAACTGATATTATTATATCAAAATAGTACGATTTTTATGTAGCTGGCTAGTTAACTTCATGCCAAAGGAGACCCTTTCTGTAACTATTTGGGCATAGTTCATCTAACATTGACCCATTAAGGTCCCATTCACCACCATTCCTGGTCCAAAAACATCATATGTTCTCGAAAATGTTGATTCAATCACGCGAACTGAACCAACGTGGTCCTCTTTTGAAGTTGGAAAATTTCGGCAATGATGTCAGTTTTGTTATTTTCTCTGCTTAACCATCGAGTATACAAGTTATGACGACAACTAATACTCACGTCATATCTACTTCTGCTGTACAAAACGATCGTTAGGTTTAGGCTTAGAAATAAGTTCTCATTTCAGAGACGGGTCGGATCTCTTTAGCGAAATGCTCTGTCATATGATTTCTTCAATATTGTGCTGAAATAGGTAGACGCAGCTGCCAATAAAGATTCTAACACTTTCTTCACCAACCATTTTTAGATCATATGCTATCGACAAGATATCAAAATTGTCAGTCTTTCACAATGTGTCCTTTGGAATCGTTTCCAAAATGGAACAAAAAAGAAATGAGCTTGAAAGTGAACTACGACTCAGTCCGAAAACGACTCATGAAATCCGGAGAAGCGGACTCAAGCAAGAATGTCAAGTCATTCGAAAAACCATTAAGAACTGCGAAAAACCAATCTCAAACAAGAACTTATGAAACTTGTAGCGTCAATACTGCTACTACTAGTAGGTAGATCAACCGAGTTTACTGCAGTTATAAGCACCATTCACATAAAGCTGATAAAATTTTCTATCATAAGGATAGCAAGACCAGAAGTCTGTCAGTCAAGACATAGTTTAATAGGTCATAAACTCATTTCAACCTTTCAAGGCACTGGGGACCCTTTGCAGCTTTGATTCAAAAATAACAAATTTCAATCCGACCAACTGTGATTGCCTTATTAGAGTCTAGCTACAATTGGGGATGCATACCACAAAATTGGAGAGAGATAAACGTAGTTCCCAAAACAGTTGACAAACTTAGTTTTATTCCTAAAACAATGGAGAGACAAAGACTTTCACATAAGAAATCATCAAACCTCTGTTTCAAAATCAATACGCCTATCGGAATAAAAGATCTATTGAAGGCGCTCTATAAATCTAGAATCACATGCAAAGAATGCATTCCGATGAAAGAAGGACAAAACCCGTGACAGCAATAAGTTTTTCAGCAGCAACAAACTGCCGACTAGGAGAGATGCATTTACCCAAAGATCAGAAAAGGTCAACATCTTAAGGAAAATAGTACGTGATCGTACAAGTCCCCTACAGTCGCAGAAGGAAGCAGCTTTGAAACTCACACCTATCTGATTCCAAAGCGGTACTATGGCTTTTCAAAGTCTTCTTCTTCTTTAGGTGGCGCTACAGTCCGGGGTGGACCTGGGCCTCAGTCAACAAGCTTCTCCAGCTAGCTCGATACCTGGCCTGGTGTTCGTCTCTCCTCTTCCGCTCATAGAGCTCATGAGCAGCTCTGGTCTTTCTAAGCAGCGCCGCGTTATATGCATCTTGCTCTGCTGCATGTGTTTGCCGGCATTCATCATCGAACCAGGGGTTTCGTTGTGGTGGACGAGTGAAACCCGGCACATCAGAAGCGGCATCTCTGATGGCGTTTTGGCAGTGTTTCCAATGGTCTTCGATGCTTGATGCTGGCGGCATTGGACCTCTTAAGAGATTAAGAGACACTGGATCGGAGAAGGACTTGGCGATCTCTTGCGATTGTAGCCGTCTGACGTCGAATTTTCTCACAGCATTAGTTTGTCTTGGCGTAGTTTGGGATATCCGCAACCGTACCTTGGCTACAACAAGGTAATGGTCCGGCTTTTCAAAGTATCTAAGAAAAAATACAAAATCAGACTCTGGTACAACATACTGAGTAGAAATGGTTCAGCTGATCCAAATCAACTAAAACAAATTTTCATCTAAAAAGTTACACCAAACTGTCCACTTGGAACGACCACCACTG
The DNA here is from genome assembly GCA_928272305.1 of Volucella inflata. NCBI lineage: Eukaryota > Metazoa > Arthropoda > Insecta > Diptera > Syrphidae > Volucella > Volucella inflata. Next base: position 105,379,866 of record OV743719.1, read on the forward strand.
TAGTCCCACTGAAAACCAGTAAAGAGCTTTTTCAAGCAAAAGCTCATGCTCGTAATCGTGCAAAGCTCGTTTGTTACATCAACAAACAAAGCGTAATTTTAGTTTGCCCTATAGTAGAGGCCTTCCACCCCTCCCTTCTCGATAAATCCTTTGTTTGGAACATTTTTTGAAAAAAAAAAACAAGTTTTTTTAATCAAATTATATTCCAATTATCACTGGGCTCCAAATGAAAGCGACTTCATAAGATTTTGCGTAGAAAAAAATACAAAAACATCTCGATAATTACAACAAATAACAAAACACGAAAACGGAAAAAAACACAGAAAACCGGGATTTGTCTCATTTCCCATGTCTCATCCATCGACACCACTCCAACTCTATTTGTGTACCGGCTTTGGTTACCTCAAATCTTTGAGTTGATTTGATTTCAGTTCTCGTGCGAGTTTCAACCGATCAGGTCCGTCTCTGTCCTCTGAAAACGATCTCCTCGTCATCAGTTACTTCATTTCAACTGCATTTCATTGTAATTCAATAAAAAAAAAAAGTAGCAAATCAAGTTAACTCAAGTGTAACTATGCGTCTCCACCTTCTTTCCGTTTACGTGCTGTTGGTGGTTTTGGTCTCATACGTCCACTGTGGGTGCGATAGTTCCGGTGAGAATGATTCCAATGAGGGTGATATAACCACCTTCTTTAAGAACGTCGGCTGTGATATCAAAAAGGGTGCTGGAAAGATCTCCGACACAGCCAAGCCATGGGTGGATGAGATCGGCAAGTCGGCCAAGAAATTCGGCGGCACTGTTGCGGACACATTCTCCGATTTGAAGGAAAAGATCACTGGACCTTCGAACAGTACAACTGTCAAAGCAGAAGACTCCAGTATCAAACCAACAGAAGGAGTATCAGCAAAATCGCCATCCTCAGAACCTCCAACTCCATCTAGCATTGACGATCGTATTCTTTTAGATATCGAACCAAGGTGTCCTGATGGCAAACAATCCGACGGAAGGGGTCACTGCCGTACTCTAGCCTAGAAAGTGTGATTCACAAACTTCACGCCCCATCACCTGTTAACTTGTTGTTGGTGCTGTTGTGATTGATGTTAATTTTGATGTTTTTGTATTTTGTGTTTTTTTTTTTTTTGAATAAAATTGACTTACAGTACGATCATGCTTTTGCTTAATGAACGGCTTGCGGCTGCTTAGCATTTCGTGATCAGACAATGAGCTGATCGACCCCCGCTCTGCCTCTGCTATCGGAGCTACCATACTACAACTGGGTTGGAGTAAACATGTGATGTTCGAAGGTCAAACGTGTTAAGGTTTCCAATGAAATCCTCCTTGAAGTCGAAAAGATCAAGTCACAGCCAAAAACAAACTCATAGGCCGTTCTAGGTAATTGCTTCTCGAATAGATAAGTATCTGAGCAATTATTGTGCGTGCACTAAACCATTTAACAAAATTTCGTGATAATTTGACGAGAAATTAACTGTTTGAGATGAAACAACAAGTTTGTAGTTTAAATCGAGTTGAACCGGTGATTATAAATTTATAAAAAAAATCTGATCAACTATATCTTATGGGCAAGAGGGACGAGAGGTGAAAGTGTTCACACTGCTAATCGTCAGAATAATCTCTTTCCAATGGGGTCACATTCAATGAGTTCTGTTTATATGCCAAGAGCGCGGATTTTTATTTTTTCTGATTTTAATGTGAATCCGATAGGTTATTTCAATCAACAAAAATTGAATCTATGAGTTATACTAAGTTTTTTGTTGTCATAGTCAATTGATTATGAATTACGAAAAGCTGCCAGACCCACAAAACAAGTAGAGTTGTACTAAGCTATCTGCATGTACGTAGGTAGTCTGGAACAGGTTTTAGTCGTGGCTTTGCTGCATCTATGCATAGATACATTTGTATATAATGTTTTATTATTTTGTTTTGAAATCGATATCTATTTAGGGGCCAAATGAAATATATAACCAACTGGTTTGTGGACCAATGCAAGAGCTTCCTGTTCTGGTAAGTAGCTATTCTACTTGTGTCTACAGTCAAATACATTTTGGTCATTTGAAACAAATATAAACCAGAAGTCTAAGTAAGAAATGAGTATTTAAATCGACAAAGTTCAGGTGAGATCTTGGATCCGTTTTGCATTATCCACCTAAACTGACTTTAATGCAATTGTATTGGGGCAAAACAACTAGTGAGTGACGAGTAAGACTAGACTTTCGAGTATTTGAGTTGTTCTTCTTCTAGTTTTGTAGAAAGCAAGGAATGAAGCTGGCTATATTTAGATCGTATTCGTCAACTTTTCGAAGCTGTAGTACCGCTTCTTAGATTTTAAGGTGATTGAAGACCTCTATAGCACATCTGTTGAATGTACTCGTATGCCTTCTTTTAAAAAAAAGAAGATGTTCCAAGCGACACCCGTTTCACAAACTTCATGGACAAAATCTTGTTTTGTGCCGATTTGTGTGAAATCTCAGTCACTGGACCTTCACTCTTCACAATCAAGAATCAGACAGAGCCCCAAAATAGACAGGAATACTCCGGGAGCAGCTGTAGATTTTGTCTTCTCCGAGTGTATGGTTTATTCTTTTGATAGGTTCACTATGCCAGTCTTGCATTAGGGCAAAGTACGAGGGACGTAAGCGAAGGCGCAAAAGATATATTTGGCCATTTCTGTTCAAGTCCCCGAACCAAATCCATAGAGACGAACAAGGGAATATCGTAACATGTAGAATCGCAGTTGATGCTGAGGATGTGGAAAGAGCATGACGAGCCGTATACGACTATCAGGCCTAATGAACCTTCTAACCTAGACGATGTAGACCAACAATTCCTCCAACCCAACCTGGATGAAGCGAATATAGCAATTTCCAAACTCAAGACCAACAAAACTGCTGGATGCGGACACCAACTCATCTGTAAAATATGGTCGGATGAAAGTATGCCCGATGAATGGAACCTCAGCATTGTTTGTCCGATTCTCAAGAAATGAGACCCTCTGAACTGCGCCAAATATAGAGTCATCAATCTTCTCTAACATCGTTTACAATATCTTATTTGGCACACTGTGTGAACGTATGAAGGCGTTCGTCAACAACCTGATCAGGCCAGGAGAGACCACCATCGACAAAATATTCACACTATGTACGGTCTTGGCAGGTATTCATTGATTGGAAGGCCTTTTATGACAGACCGTTTGTGCAGGATGAAGATGTTGAATGCACACTGCCTCATCAAGGTTAATAAAAATCTCAACGAGACCTTTGATGTCAAGAAAGGATTTAGCCACAGCAATGCGCTGTTATGAGATTTCTTTATTATCATTCTTGAAAGAACGGTGCTAAACTCGAGCGGCAACACAAGATGCTCAAAAGATCAAACGTCCGTCTAATTACTGGCATACACCGACGACATTGACATAATCGGAAGAAAGCAGCGTGATGTCAGTGGCGCGGCTTCTCAAGTATTGAGACGGAAGCGTCGAAAATGGGTTTAACGATCAATAATGGCAATACCAAGTCTATGCTGTACACCAGAAGAGACCCCCAACACAAATGTCACCCTCGACAGATATAACTTTGAGGTATTGTAGTAAAGGGCTGTCTAGGCTCTGCTATCAATTCAGACAACGATACCAACGTCGATATCAAACTAAGAATAGCTGTTGCCAACCGCTGCTTCTTAGGGCTAAGGCGGCAACTAACTATCAAAGCCCTCTCCCTTATACAACAAAAGTGACCCCAGTCATGCTCTATGGCCCATAGGCATGAACTTTATCGAAGATGGGTGAGGGTGCTTTTAGAGAGAATTCTCCGTTGGATTTTCGGTCCCATGTGCTAAGACGGTGAATGGAGGAGGAGAAATAACGACGATAAGTTCCTACGACTGAAATAATCGTTCTCAGAGGTACAGCGTAGTAAAGGAAGACCACGATGCAAGTGGAAGGGATCTCAGCTTACTTAGCGTGCGCAACTGAAGAAAAAAGATCGAGCTGACTTGTTGACTGAGGCCAAGGTCCACCCCGTACTGTTACGCGACCTTAAGTTCTACGAACTCTACAGTGATGTCGACCTGATCCGATCACTTACAATGGGATGTAGGCGAAGTAGACCTCACCTAAAGAAGCGCACAAATATAAGACAAGACTGCAATCATCTGTGTAACATACAATAGAGAAGTTTTTTCATTGAGGCTAAGATCCACTCCGAACTGTAGCAATTTCTTAGTCATGAAGGAGGGAGGGATATCAGCCATTTGCTTTGGTGTTTCTTGAAGCCCAAGAGGACTGCGCCGAGAAAAAAAAAGTCGGTCAGGAGACTGGTTTCACTTTAGTTTTTTGTTTAGTATGGTATGAAGTGAAGAGGTAAAACTGAACAGCTATCTCGGACGTTTCTTAGTTGTTTTAAGGCACCAAATTAAAGATCTACCGATATCATCTTAAAGATTCTAGCTTCACCAATATTTGCCTGTAGAAGTGTTAGAGGAGGTTGCCTGTACAGTGTTACGAAACAGGTCAACGAAAATGTCAAAGTATGCAACAATTGGACATTGGTATCTTCTACCAAACAACAATTAACCCGATCAGATGCTCAAAGGATACCCACATCAGTAGTTACGGCAAAAAGCTCGCTGTGCAAGTCCGTTGGGATGACACTTTTAAATGGCCTCTCGAAAAGTGACATAAAAGGAAACGGCTCGACTATATAATTTGTGTGTCGTGGAGTGAAACTCTTTCCAGCTGGTGTGATCTTTTGACTTCTACCTCCAGTTGCTGAAGCTCCTACCACTTGTATGCATTACCAACGATGATGTCATCCTCTATACTAAAATGTCCCTCTGGGTTAAGGTTCAAAACTTTCCGGGCTGGTGTCCATAAATTCATGGTGACCGCTCCAAGCGAGGTTATTTGAACTTTTTTGAAGAGGTTGACAATCCACTTCAGCTCGCACAGTTCTCTGTTGAAGTGTCTCCTTTGGAACCGAAAGCGCCAGAGAGCATTTGGTGTTCATGCTTCCGGGGCGTAAAGCAGCACTTTTTGTGAATTGTTGGTTAATCGAGAGAAAGTTTTACTACTTAGTAGTCTTCTAATCTCACAGAAACAACCACTAGTAATAGCGATTCTCCGAATAATTTCAGCGCTGGTGGCGAAGTAGATAATCGCAAAAGTTTAATTAACTTCATTCTGTGTCCTTCACATATTGATAGATGTTGACAAAAAAATTTTATACGCGATATTGAAGATACTCATAGCCCTGTACTTAGCGTAGTTTCAGGAATCTTCCTTCCTTGGTATCTAAGAAACAATGCATATATTCCATCTGTCTGTATTTGTCCACGTTGAATAATTTATTCTGTCTAGCTGTGAGCTCTAGCTCGTCATCAAAGCTTAGTTTCCAGATTCTCAGCACCCAGATCGCCTCTTGCGATTGTACCCGTTCGACATTGAATATCCCCACACTGGTTCGCTGGCTCAGAGCCATTACGAATATCCGCCTCTATATCTTGGCTACAACAAATAATGATTCAAGTCGATGCTTGGAGCGGTCAGATATTTGACACTCAAAACAGAAACTTGCGTGGATCAATTTGGTTGACGGTTTCTTGATCCGAAGTTAGCCAGGTGTCCTTATTTTTGTGAATGTGTAGAAATCGTGTGCAACTTGTAATCGTTTCCGGAGGTAATGTGTTATCACCCTAGATCCCCTCCTTGCCTAGCCTAGCATTGAAATTGTCAACGATGATTTTGACTTCATTAAGGGCATTGCTCATAGGTTGTGTCAAGGAGCTCGTAGCAGCATTCTTTAGAAGGCTCATCCTTATTCTTTGCCGCGGCATAGGCATTTATGAGGCTTATATTGGCAAAATAACTCTTTATACTGCGACTGATGTTCTTCTGCGAAAGTTGTCTGCATCATTGTCTATAGTACATATCATAACGTTTGTACGATCTGCCTTTCCGGTCTGTTCGTTCTCGTCACAGTCCTTGGATAGCGATTAGATCTGTTCATTAGTTGGTTAAAAATTCCACGTACTAACTCGATATTGGTTGTCCTTTAATTGTTTTTCTGGGCTGACAACAGTGAATCCTTTATTTTTTGAGGTCTTAGCTGATTCACCAGCTTTTTTATCTCGTCCGGGTAGTATTGTGAACATTTTGATGACGTATGCCAATTCACACTTCTGTGCTCGGCATTTAAGCCTGCACTGGCTAGGATTTACTCATAGCCTTACCGGAGTACACCACTGGGAGATAGGGCAAGCACTTCGCTCCGAACTCGATTATCACGCTGATCCCGCAATGTTCAGCAGTTTCCCAATCAATCGCCTTGCAGACACCCTTTTAAAAGAAGAATTTGACTTTAACCAGTCAAACTGGACTCTAAGTATTAAAACATCGAAACACAAGGATTAGACTTCGTAACCATACAGAGTCCCATTCAGAAAAACTAGTCCATTGTAAATATTCGACTTATGTTACCTTCTTCTGCCCTAGCCCAATGTGAGCTTAAATCGGTCATTCATAAAGAGAGAGTGTTCCACAGGGTCATTTTCTTCTTCTTGTTCTTTTATTTACCCTTTCCTCATTATACGAACTTATGCTTAACGAGTTTCCCATTTTTACTGCATCGCTGCTGCTCCGCTTATGGGGTTGGCTAATGTTGTAAACCGCAGAACGCGTCTACAAAGTGCTCGGTTCTGGATCGTTTCAGTGGTTAGCCCAAGGCGTTGTTGAGCATTTGGCATCTGAGAAATCCAGGAATTCTTTTTTCGACCTCGTTTTCTTACAGTTGGAGTGACCGTAGTTGATAGTGCCTTTTTTATCGGTTCCGAATTCTTTATATGTAGACTTCCTGTTTAGTGACTCCACTAGTGCCGTCAATTTGTTTTTGAGCGCTTCGTGCATTGTCCAGCACTGTGAACCGTACATAAGAGCCGGTCTAACAACGGTGGTGTAGAGTTTCCCCTTCAATTTAAGTGAAAATTTTCGGTCGAAAAAGATTCCCGAATTTTCCTCACATTTCGCTTCCATGTAAACGATTGATCCTAAGTACTTAAAGATAGTGCTTTTCGGAAGAACTACTGCGTCTTACATTATATCCGGATCAGGTCGCAACGGATGCGCAAATGGGCACGTCAAATGCTCCGTCTATGAACGACTTATTTTAAGCCCGTTTCTCTCTAGCGAATTTTTCCATGAGTCTAAGGCGTTCTGCAAATCTTCGACGTTATCACTTAGTATAAATGCGTCGCCAGCGAAGAGAATTGGCGTTAAATTTGCTTCGCACATGCAGTCTTTTAAAAGATAGTTGAATACTACGTAAAAGAGGAAAGGGCTAAGGACGCTTCCTTGGTGCACTACGACATTAACTGGAAATTCTCTCGTTAGTTCAGCAGAGCTTTTAACCGCAGTTTTCACGTTTCCATACATACGTTTCCGGTACCTTGTGAGACCTCAGCGCGACCCACATGGTATTTATCGACCTCGGGAAACCATTCGATTGAGTGCCTAGGGATCTCATATGGGCCGCGCTGAGGTCATCACAAAACAGCAAAATAACGCAAGTGGTAGTTGCGCTTACAAGTACATATCACATTTAAATACTCATCAAAAGCTTATTGCACTGTTAGGATGCCAGTAAGCAGTCGGCGGTCTTTCCTACTGAAGGATAGTCGATGACCTTTTAAAGACACCCTTAAGTATTCGTTTCTTCTTCATGCAACCTGGAGAGTCTTTCTATCAACTGTTGCTTTCTTATAGGAGCCAACTGTTACCCGAAGCCTTAAAAGAGTACGGAGGCATGCGGCTTCCTTAATCCCAGTGTGCTTTGGTAACCAGAAAAAACTTTTTGAGTTCAGCCTTTAAACTGAAGCCTTGCATTCTCTTATTAGCTAAAAGGTGGTGAATTGGTTCAAAAGTTATTCAAACTAAGCTTGGTGCAGATACTTCGCCACTAATACTGTTTATCCAGTCTTCAAATTCAAGATTTTTGAAACTTGTTCTCTATACGTGATAAGGGTTGAAAAAAACTTCAATGAGAACTTTCAGAACTCTGAGTGGAAAAGAAACACCTCTATAGTCGAGTACATATACGTACGAGTATACCCTCCTCAATGTTCTTTTAAAATTGTATAGCCTCGGTTATAGTACTAAATTCAATTCTTACCTCGGTGTTGTTCGTTTATTTGAAGACCACTCTGCCAAGACTCTTTGAGACAGCTCAAAAGATGTCCAGCATAAGGTAAAAGTTTCAACCAAACTCTAGTGTCAAAGATGATTTGATACAATTTGCCAGAAAAGCACAACAAAGAGAAGCGAAATACAATCACACGTCTCACTGTCGTTCATAATAGTAAAAAAAAAAAATATATATACTCGTATATCCAAGTATAATAGTTGAGCAAGTAAAACTTTGTTTCACCCCATCTACAACCAAAGTCACCCTCTCTAAGAGGAACAATTTGTTACCACCTCCATTCGAGACAACAATACATAAAACCCAGGAGTCCAGCTAGTAAGGCTGCTTGTTAAAATTGTCCAGAAAAAGTGGAAGAAACCAAAGACCTTCAGCTGCCGAGTGAAATGCTAACAACATAAAGGATAATAATTGCAAAGGATCTACGACAATCGTAATCAAAACAAACGGCCCAACATCTATTGCCACCATGGACCTTTCTTTCTTTCTTACCAGCCTCAGTCGGTAAAAGTAGTCTCAGTCACAGTCATTGTCCACCAACAACCGCCCACTATTCCAATTCGTATTCCATGCATGTTGAACCCATTTACCAAAGTGAAAGAGCACAAGGACACAGCACATAACGGGAGAAATATAATAAAATCCTGAGAAAAGAAAATTTTCTTAAATAAAAAAATAAAGGGGGAAGAACCAAATCCCTTCTCGTACGTACATACCTATACAGCTACTCGTATATGTACATATGCCCGTAAAATTAAAATAGAAAACTTGTAGCTAAGCATACTCACATGGGTGCGGGGCGGTGATGTCATGAGCATGTGGCGGGAGAAAGAAAGAGCAACTACTAAAAAGGATAAATGGTGTCATATCCACAAGTAGGAGCAGTGCCCCATACAACTCAACTCTATCCAGATTCAGATCCCGAGTTCCCAGACAACAAAAAGGATAATCATCGTCATGTCAGTAAATTTATTTATTCGACTTAGGAGTGAGGATACTCGTATGAATTGGAGCACAACGACTCCACACCATGACGTGTAAGTATGTATGGAAGTACATATATCTAGGTAACTGGTGACTAAAAGGGTGTACGTACTCGATTCGTATAAAGAAGATGTGAAAGTTGTCTGACAGGACTCTCCATTTAGCGAACCATCCAAAGGGTAAATGGTGAGATCAAATGTCGCACATTGTTCGGGTCCTCTTCTCGTCCTTCATGGTGAACACCAAATAAACCCGTGTTTATAATTTTTAAAAGTGCCTAAGTGAGATGAACACAGGAAATGGGACGTCGACACGAACGACACGAGTGTGTTGCAACATTTGCTTTTGCAACGTCAGCTCTTTATGATTTCTTCACATTTTGGGGATCTTGTGATTGGAGGTAGGAATGGAATGATGTCAGGAATCAAATGGAGAAGAAGTGTTCACACATCAAATTCCTAATTCATCGGATTAACCATCTACTGAAGGACTAAGCAGTATCATGTCGTATCGAATGCTTGTTTCTGGAGTCAGGAATACTGGAAGTCTTGTGAACACATAACTAAACAAAAAAAAACACTGTGGCGCTGGCAGCCCGGTATGGGCCATGGCCTAGCTTCTTGACACTCATTTGTGTTGCTCATGTTGTTATTTTTGTCATATCTGAGCGGGGCCTACGGTTTATCGCCGAGTCCGAACGCCATTCTTCAGAAGCTTTTTCGTAGGCAATTTTACTTTCGGGAGTTTGCCATTGCCCGCCCAAAGGGGATGGCGATTTTGAAAAATTGTTGGTGACCCAGCCAGGAATCGAACCTAGACTCTCTGCATGATAGTCCAATGAGCTAACTATCGCGCCATCGCCATCGCCAGAACACATAACTAGTTCTTCATTTAAGGAAGATGACTGTATCGAATACTTTGAACAACTCTACAATAATAGCTAGAAATCGGGCATTACCGCTTAAGAAAAAATAAAACGTTTTTAGAGAAGGAGAATGATGTGACCAAAACGGATTTCTACAAAAACGGAGAGTCGATAACGAACCATATATCACTGTTAAAGCGAATAAACCTTTTAACCTGGACAATGTACACCAACAATTCCGTCCACCCTACCTGGATGAGGTGAAAATAGAAAAATCTGAACTCAAGTCCGACAAATCTGCTGGATGGCCTGACTGCTGAGCTCCTCAAAACGGCAGACGATAACTTGGAAACGAGCATACACCAAGTCATCTGTAAAATATGGTCGGACGAAAGTATGTCCGATGAATAAAATCTCAGCACTGTTTGTCCGATACTCAACATAGCAGATCCTCTGAATTGTACCTACTTCAGAGACATCAGCCTTCATAGCATCGTCTACAAGGTGCTATCTGCCGTAATGTGTGCATGCATGAAACCATTTGGTCCATATCAGTGTGGCTTTAGGCCAGTAAAGTCCACTGTCAACCACATATTCACACCATGGTTACTCATAGACGACTTACTTTACTTTAGGTGGCGCTAAAGTCCGGGGTGGACCTGGGCCTCAGTCAACAACCTTCTCCAGCCAGCTCGATCCCTGGCTAGCTGCCCCCAGTTTCACACGCTAAGATGGCTGAGGTTCCGTTCCAACAGCGTGCGCCACCTGAGTCTTGGCCCTTCTCTACTGCGCTATCCCTCGGAGGCGGATTCGAAGACTTTTCGGACCGGAGCATTGGTGTCCATGCGCTCTACATGACCCAGCCATCTCAGTCTTTGGATCTTCACTCTTCTGGCTAGGTCTATGTCGCTGTACAGTCCGTACAGTTCGTCGTTGTATCTCCTCCTCCACTCACCGTCAATGCAGACGGGACCGAAGATCGCCCTAACAATTTTTCTCTCGAAGCAACCAAGAACACTCTCATCCATTTTTGATAATGTCTATGCCTCTGGGCCATAGAGCAGGACCGGGATTATTAAGGTCTTATAAAGAGTGACTCTTGTTGTCCGAGAGAGGGCTACTCAAGTTCCTTCTTAGTCCAAGCAAACAGCGGTTGGCAAGAGTTATTCTTCGCTTGTCTCAGCGCTGGTGTCGTTGTCTGTATTTATAGCGGAGCCTAGGTAGCCAAAGTCCTTAACTACCTCAAAGTTATATCTGTCGAGGGTGACGTTCTGTCCGAGACGTCGGTGTTGGTTGTCCTTTTTGCTTGACAGCATATACTTGGTCTTGCCCTCATTGACCGCTAAACCCATTTTCGCCGCTTCCATCTCAATACTCGCGAAAGCGCCACTGACATCACGCTGCTTTCTCCCAATTATGTCAATATCGTCGGCGTATGCGAGTAGTTGGACGGATTTATGAAAGATAGTGCCTCTTGCACTATTCTTTCACGTACGATGTTGAAAAAATCGCATGGCAGCGCATCGCCTTGTCGAAATCCTTCCTTGACATCAAGGGTCTCGGTGAGATCTTTGCCGACCTTGATGGAGCAGCGTGCATTCTCCATCGTCATCCTGCACAGACGGACGAGTTTGGCAGGGATGCCAAAACTAGAAATAGCTCTATATAGCTCGTCTCTATAGATACTGTCATACGCGGCCTTAAAATCAATGAATAGTGTGTATCGATCTGAAGCTCATGGGTCTTCTAAAAGATCTTCCGTAGTGTGAATATCTGGTCGATGGTGGACTTCCATGGCCTGAAGGCACACTGATATGGACCTATCAGGTTGTAGACGAACGGCTTCAGGCGTCGGATAAGATCTTATTTGCGATGTTAAGGAGACTGATGTCTCTGTAGTTGGCGCAGTTCAGAGGGTCTCCTTTCTTGAGAATTGGACAAACAATGCTGAGGTTCCATTCATCGGGCATACTTTCGTCCGACCATATTTTACAGATGAGTTGGTGTATGCTCGTTACCAAGTTACCGCCTGCCGCTTTGAAGAGCTCGGCAGTCAGGCCATCCGCTCCAGCAGCTTTGTTGGACTTAAGCTTCGATATGGCTATCTTCACTTCATCCAGGTCGGGTGGACGGAATTGTTGGTCATCATCGTCCATGTTGAAAGGTTGATTCTGCCTGACAGCGGTATTTGGTCCGTCATCGCCGTTATACAGTCTGCAGAAATGATCTTTCCAAATCCCCAGCATCGACTGCGATTCTACTACTGTTCCCTTGTTCATCTCTACAGGCTTCGGTTCGGGGTTTGTTTCCGCGGTGTGTTATTTTTACCTTTTGGTAAAACTTTCGAACCTCATTCCTGGAGTAGCATCTCTCAATTTCCTCCATCGCGCGCTTTTCATGCTCTTTCTTCTTCCTCCTGAGAAGCCGGTGTTCGTCTCTCCTCTTCCGCTCATAGAGCTCATGAGCAGCTCTGGTCTTTCTAAGCAGGGCCGCGTTTATGCATCTTGCTCTGCTGTGTGTACTTGCCGGCATTCATCATCGAACCAGGGGTTTCGTTGTGGTGGACGAGTGAAACCCAGCACATCAGAAGCGGCATCTCTGATAGCGTTTTGGCAGTGTTTCCAATGGTCTTCGATGCTTGATGCTGGCAGCATTGAACCTCTTAAGAGATTAAGAGACACTCGATCGGAAAAGGACTTGGCGATCTCTTACGATTGTAGCCGTCTGACGTCGAATTTTCTCACAGCATTAGTTTGTCTTGGCGTAGTTTGGGATATCCGCAACCGTACTTTGGCTACAACAAGGTAATGGTCCTAGTCGAAGTTCGCTCCTCGGAACGTGCGGACAACCATAATACTGGAGGAGTGTGATCAATCTCGTTGACTGTTAATTGATCAGGAGTTCTCCAAGTCCCCTTGTGTATGTCGAGATGTGGGAACCGCGTGCTAGCTACGACAATGTTTCGCCCCACCGCAAAGTCGATAAGCCTGAATCCGTTATCGGTTGTGCAGGCTATATTGTCCGATTGTTCCACGAAAAATACCCTCTCTTCCTAGCTTTGCATTAAAATCACCGAGGACAATTTTAATGTCATAGCTAGGGCATTGCTCGTTGCTTGGTGTGGTCATCTTTCTCGTCTCTGGAGGCATGCGCGCATATAAGGCTAATGTTGGCGAATTTAGCCTTGATGCGGATTGCTACGTGGCGCTCGCTCTAATGCCAGACACTCAGGATTTCTTGTCTAAGTCTGCACCCGACAACAAATCCACATCCAAATAAGCGCTGCTTTTGCCGTCGATAGCAATTGCCATAGTAGATGTCGCAGAGAGAAAGAAAGTTGTTTGGACTCGGTGGCTATCTTGCTGCATGGGTGGCAACCAACATTTAATAGGGAGACTAGATTATTGGTTTTGTTGGACTTGTTGTTGTAATTCTAGGGAACTATGTACTTAACTTGGTTTTAGTTGCCTGAAAAAAAGAATGTCTTCCTGGTGCGGTTGGGATTGAACCCAAACTGTCCGGTTTGAAAGCCAATACACTACCACTTGAACCACGGCCACCCACATGAATTTCCCACCGTAATAAGATCACCCACAATACTCACAATGTCCAATTATTAAATAGTAGTCCACCCGGCAATAACATCAATATTAACTTGGAAAAAATTGCTCTTTGTTAGAATACAAATGGATTGTTCTTGAATCCGTTAAAGTCTAAATGCCCTGCCACAAGTAGAACCAACTTAGAATTAACCTTTTTCCCTAGAACAATGCGGTTTAAAAAATACACTAAAACTTCTAAAATCGAGGCATGCTCTTTAGCAACAACTTAACTTGGGACTGTAGGTAAGGAACGTAAGGTATATGGCACTCCTCCTACACACAGTGGGTCTTGAAACCCTTTACTCCCTTTAAAAATGCGCGTAATGCTTATGATAGCACTAGTTATACCTATTCTTACGTATGGATGTGAAGTTTTCGGCCATTGTGATGCTCTCAATTGGAGAAAGCTTAATATTGCCTATAACAACACAGCACGATATATACGAATATATGGATAAAATAGACAAGACCGTGTTTCAATCTTCTTAAGGCGAATCTACAATATCACCCTTGATCACCTAATATAATACAGGACTCTAACTCTGCTTTTCAATATAATTCAGACACAAAAACCTCATAGTTTGTATAAAAAACTACGCTTCGGACCTAACAACAGGTCCCAAAAACTTATATGTCTGCCCAAGTCCTGTCTTTTTCTGAACTGCAGTTTATCACATGCAGACAATGGAGAATGCGTACCCTATTTCTACAACACCCAACCACGGTGCTCCATCAAGGTCGGTAAACATTTCACCGATACCACTTACTATACATCAAAACGGATTTAGACAAGGCGATGCCGGGACACGATTTCTTCTACCTCATACTTAGAAGAATAGTGAAAAACTTACGCCCCGACAAAAGAGGCACAAATTTCCAAAAGACCGTTCAATTACTCGCATACACCGATTATATTGATATAACCAGAAGAAAGCACCATTATGTTAGTGGTGCTTTTGCAGACGTCCCCGAGAGACACCGCAGTAATGGAAGATCGAGACTCAGGTGGCGCACGTAAGTGGAAGTGGAGCTCAGTCAACTAAGCGTAAGAAATTAGAGGCGGCTAGCAAAATATAGAGCTGACGAAAATGCTTGTTGGCTGAGACCCAGGGCCACCTGAAGTTAATTAGTAAGTAAGAAATATTCTCCACTTAACACAGGGAATGCCAAAGACGCACTCGAAATATTTTTGCTTGTTTCTTTTCTTTTTTCAACTGTCAGATGTAAAAGCTTCATCTTCAAGTAGGAAGTGAGGAATGTCTGGACTTTCTGTTCCTGGCAGTGGCTGGTGTTCTAGAGGTCCTAGCCCTCTTTTTCCTAATCATAGCTTCCTACGTGTACAAAGTTAAATCTATTTTTGGAATCTGTCACAAGAAGATAAGGCGTCCCATCGACTGTTCCAATTCAATGTAGAAAATTGGCAATATTTTCAAATATAGAAGCTATCGTGTTGCACAAATGTTCGAGTAGATTTGGCTCTGGAATGTTATCTTTTCGGATAACATATCAGATGACTATACATACCCGTACATCGTATGTTACGAGTACCTTACTTTCCTTTGAATTGCAGTACAGAACACCAAAGTGCAACCCCTTTCAAGGTACCTAATTAATTTCTCGTAAACTTACAGGGTGAGGTAAGCGTCGTTCGACGCTTGTGATTTCCAGATTTACTTATCATAATAAGTTACTGGTCGGAGGCGTGCCATGCGTTCGCGATTAAGTTATATTTAAAGTGCGGGGTTTGGTTGGTTCATGTGCGTCGCGCGGATTATACTCACCCTAACCTACTGGAATAAGAAGAGTCGACAATGCATGCTATTTTCAAAATTAAACTTAGGTGTCATACAATACGTAAATCATGTAGTTTTTCAACAAATATGACTTATGTGTATTTTTTACGAGAAACATTAACGAAAGCGATGCTGAGACGTTTCCGAACGCTTGAAAACATATTGTTCACTGGCAAAGCACATTTTCAATAAGATGGTGCCCCAGTTACCTAGAGACCGCTATAAAAAAGTCTTCATTGTCCTAAAACGACAGGAGATATTAGAGCAGTTCAACATTCACCTTTGCTCTGCAACGAGACATAGAGATATTCCAGGGATCCTTCGGGTCGACAATCTTGCCAAAATTGAAACCAGTATACCCACTCTAACTGGAAAAGTTAACATCGATATACCTATCAATACGTGCAAAGCTAGATACTTATATGTAGAAGAATAAACCTTAAATGAACAGTTGGATCGACATGTATAACGACTAAACAAATCTGAGCAGATTGGATCTAAATCGCTGCTTTAAAACAGAAACCATCTCAACCCCATTATAGGTGTCATCACTGGACATTGTTTTCTAGGTAAACATGCAAGAAAGTTTATCAAGTTAAAACGATTTGTGCAGAAGCTGCATGGACGAGGAGGAGGAGGACACAATTCCTTACCCCTAAGGGGTTAATGTCATCTGTCTTTTCAATTAAAAAATGAAGGAAACGTAATAGTGGCATTTAATTCGAATTTGACATCCCTGCTTCAATTACATACGTCAAACCGAACTGTCATCCGAGACTGCATATCTTAAGTTTAACTTTTGTCACTTTACAATATGGATCGTTTAACAATCGCTGAACGCGTTAAAATTGTGAAAACTTACCACAAAAATAGTGAGATACTTTAGGCAAAACTGTAAAAAACATCGAAGAGACTGGCTTTGTGACAGATGTCTTAAGGCCTAACCATTGTCGAAATGCACACTTTATTGAGAATTTGGCTGCATTTAATGCTAGTACAACATTTGGGCTTGTCTTTCGGTACATTATGTCTTATTTTGCATTTCGGTTTGAATCTGCACTTTTATAAAGTCCAATTTACTCAAGATTTGAAGCCAGCCGGCCACGGAATACGTGAAACATACACCGATTCAATGCCTGAACATCAGCGTTTAAGTAACCAATTTTCACAAATCATCCTCTTCAGCGATGAGGCTGAGTAAAATCCAGGAGCAAATGAGACCTTACTCTGGTCTACTCCGACTAAGTCAGAGTCTTCGAAAAGAGATGATTACGAATGAGCGCTTTATGGACCAAAACGGTGCCGTGAAATAAGGCCATGCGAAATAAGACCATATCCGAAAATATCTGAAAATATGGGCTTATTTCACTTCGCAAGTGTGAAATGAAGCCATATTTCAACATATGGCCTTATTTCACATGCTTCTCTCGCATGAATATTTCTAAAGTCTGTTAGCATTCCAAGTATGAACTTTGAGCACGAGTTCCGTATTTAGTTCGTTTATTGCAACCTTAATAAGGAAAATATTGGAAGCAGCGTCCGTCGAGTCTTCGGTCTTTGTATTTATAATGCAATTTTGGCTGCTTGGGCATATGTATGTTAGCTTGCCTGGTAGCCCTCGTCCAAGGCTTAATGGCTTTCGTTCCATCACGTTTTGTTTCATATTTTTGTGACCGGAAACGGATGGTTTTTCTTCAGCTATTTTAATTTGCCGGGCTTTTTCTTACTTGATACTTTTGAGTGCTCATTTTGCATCCTTACAAGTTTATATCGCCTTTCTTGCAAGTTTCAGGCTACCTCACAAACTTGGGTATCAGCTAGGTTTTCCAATTAATAGACGTTGCAGAGGTTTGCCTACTTACTTTACACACAGCACTAACTTTGATTTACAGTCCGTTTGATGAGATCGTATACGGCAAAACTCGTTTATGAAAACCGGTTTGGAAGTGGCATTTGCATTAGCAGATAAAAAAATACTTCTGCTAAGATGCTTTGAATAAAAAAATTTAAAGAGTGTTCAATTTTTGTCAGAGACGGAAGTATTTTAAAAGGAAAGTCGCGTTTGCATCACGTTATGAAGCAGTATTCTTCTGCACGCATCCAAAAGGACCGAAAATGTCATACGGAGCAGCTGCCAAATACACGAAAAAGTCAAAAGCATTTGTTAGCAAGTGGGTGCACCGTTATTCCCAAGTTAAAAATGTGGATGATTTGCCGGATCGTGGGTCTACGCCAAAAACAACAAAAAAGCAGGACAAAATGATTCTACGCGTGTTTGAAAAAAATCCTCTTCTATCGTTACGTGAAGGACAAGGGATTTTACGTAAAAGGGGTCTAAATGTGTGTTGTGATATGATACGAAGACGTTTACTAGCCAATAATGTAAAATTTGGAAAAACAATAAAGAAACCACTACTGCCAAAAAAACACGTAAAAAAACGACTCAGTTGGACCAAGGAAAATTTGGACAGAGATTGGAACAACGTTATTTTTTCGGATGAAGCTTATTTTTGGGCATGGTCTCCTATCACTCATACCTGGTGTACACAATCCAATAAATTGACAACATGGTCAGAATTTATAAGAAGGCTTTATTACCATCTGCCCAAAGGTGGTTTAAAAGAAGGAATGAGAATTGGTTACTGCAAGAAGATAATGACCCGAAACATCGCAATCGTTTGTGCAGTGCGTGGAAACAAGAAAATGACGTCGATGTTTTAGATTGGCCATCACAGTCGCCGGATGCAAATCCCATTGAAAATGTTTGGGCATTTATGAAGCTAAAGCTCCAAGGAAAGAAGATCTCGACGGTCAACCAATTATCACGAAAAATACGAATTTTATGGAGATCATTTCCCCAGATTATGCTATAAGATTAGTAGAAAGCATGCCTCGAAGACTACAAGCAATTATTGATAATGGAGGAGAGTGGACAACATATTAATTGAAAAGCATTCAAGTAAATAAACAAAATAAACCAGTACAATTGATTTTTTTTTATTTTTATAAGTTCTTCTTTAATTTTTGTCGTGTACGATGTTATCACACAGACTGTATATCGTCCAAAAAATCGTTAGATTGCAAGCTATCAGCTGACACTTTTATTCTTGATGTACGGTACATGTACGGTTCAAAAATTTTAGCATTTTCCCAATTATAGACAACTTGCACCATATGCCACCCGACTATCTGAAACCGCTATTCGCCGTATTTTTTTTTTAACGTTTTAGCAACATTTTTTTTGGAATACCCAATAGTACCGAGATGCATAAGAAGAGTACATTCTGGAGAGAATATTGAATCCGTTCAGTAGAGTGTTGCAGAAGATTCAAATTGATCGATTCAACATCGTTCACAACAGTTTGGTCTATGCCTATCCACAGTATGATAAATTTTATACAACGATCCTGGCTTAAAGGTTTACAAAATCCGTGCTGGAAGCCAAATAACCATCATTTGCGTCGAAATTTTGATGAATGGACCGAAAATCAACTGGCATTGGATCCGCTGTTTTACTGAAAAATTGTGATGAGGCTCATTTCTGGGTATATTAAGAAGCAAAATTGTAACATTTGAAGCGAAGATTTTCAACATTAGATTATCGAAATGCCATTTTATCCCGAAAACTGCGAAGTTTTGTGTGGTCTGCGGGATGGTGGAGTTATTTTTTTCAGAAATGTAGCTAATCAGCGTGTTACTTACTTACTTAAGGTGGCGGGACAGTCCGGGGTGGACCTGGGCCTCAGTCAACAAGCTTCTCCAGCCAGCTCGATCCCTGGCTAGCTGCCTCCAGTTTCGCACGCTAAGTTGGATGATACGGTCAAGGATATTCACTACAGAATCATGACTATTGACATTTTCGTTCGCATCCGATTGAATGGCATGAATGTAGAAGAGATGTGGTTCCAGCATGGAAATTTCATTTACTGGCTTAGGAAAATACTCTTTACTATGGAACAAGCTGCTATTTCATGCCGATCATCACGCGCTATTTCAAAGAGCTACGACTGCAGTCTCAACTTCCAACAGTTGTCCTTTCAGCTTATCTCATTCAGGATTTGGTTCAATATATTAGAAAAGCCATCAGCTATACCCAGCAGTTCAGTGTTACCTTTTATTCGGAAACCGCTTGCTGAAATTGTCCATGCAGACATCACCTTCTATAGCTTCAGTAGCTTCTGATCGACCTCGATTTTCTCTTGTAAGCCCTGATAATGACATGCCCAAATTCATTATGTAAGCACTATACCTGATGTAACGAATCTACCTTCAAGTGGATACGTGTATTGATCAGAGGAGAAGCTGAAGAACTTTGTTCAATGGTCGTGTTGATGTAGGCGTCCTAAGCTAGCTTCATATATCGAAATTAGTAAGACAGACAATCTGGGCCAGGTCCTACCATCTCTATCCTCTTTATTTACTTACTTACTTACTTATCAGACTAGCAACCCTTAAAGTGTCAAAGCCTGAGCAACAGTAGCCTTCACACGACAACGCGTCTCCTTGCCGAAATCCCGTGTAGGTTTGGAACTATTCGGAGGTTCTATTTCCATACTGGACGGCGCATCACGAATTTTCTTGTTTTGCACAACACAACCAGATAAGTTTCCTCGGGATCCCGAATTCGGCCATCGCATTTTATAATTCAGTGCTATGGATACTCTCGTATGCGGCTTTAAAGTCGATTAAGAGATGGTGTGTATCGACTTGAAACTCGATGGTCTTTTCCAGGATCTATCTTAGTGTGAAAATTTGGTCTGAAGTGGATTTGCCAGGCCGGAAGCCGCACTGATATTGGCTGATGTGTGCGGTGCAATACGGCTTCAAACGTTCACACAATACACTGGACAGGATCTCATAGGCGGCATTAAGTAGGGATATGCCTCGATAGTTGTTACAAGACATAGGATCACCCTTTTTGTAGATGGGACAGATTGAGCTGATGTCCCAGTCATCGGGAATCCTACCGATGCAAATGATCTGGTGTATTTTCCTTACCAAAACATTGCCTCCGGCCTTGAAGAACTCTGATGGCAAGCCTTCTGAGCCAGCGACCTTATTGTTCTTCAGCTTTTGAATAGCTGTGCCGACTTCTTTTAAGCTGGGTGGAAGGACTATTTCATCACTCTTTCTTGGTCATATCCTACAAGCAACTGTTGGAAATATTGCTTGAATACATGCACAATTCTCTTTTTGTCGACAACGAGGTTGCCTTCACCGTTACGGAGTGCTTGGATACCAGTTCTATGGCCTGTAGTCAGGTTTTTGTTTTTTTTAAAAATGCTTCGAGTGTCTTTTCTGTTTCAGCACTCCTGCATATCCATGAGCTGGAAGACTGCGTTAGCTCTTTTCCTTTGGCGCAGTAGTCTTTTCTCCTCCCTTCTTCTGGTTCTACCTATATACTCATCCCACGCTGTTTGGTAACGCATTGCACTGTTTTCTTGTATGCTTCGTCTGTTGCCTTTATCCTTTGCGCACACTCCTCATCATACCACTGGTTTCTATTTCAATGTGGTTGATAGCCTAGAGTAGTTTCGGCCACCTCTTTGATGGAAGTGTAGCAGTGCGACCACATAGTGTTGGCGTCGGTGACAAGCAACGACATTTCGGAGAGTTTTTCTTCCAGCCGCTCTGTGTAGTCTCCGTCGATAAGCACATGGTCGATTTGGTTGGCGGTTCGACCGTCCGGAGATAGCCAGGTGGCTTTGTAAATTAGTTTATGAGGAAACCTCGTGCTACTCATTACCGTATTTCGAACTGTCGCTAAGTCAGCCAGACGGAAGCCGTTATCTGTTGTCGTGTCGTGGAGGCTGTACCCATCGACTGCTTCATATGAAGCTTTTTAAGAGTCCGCATCCCTCTTCTCACACCAGGCACCAAAGGAACTCGTTGCAAATAAATTTGACTGTAAATCAGGCCATTACTGCTGTTGATTTCCATTGTTCATTTGGTAGTTATCACTTTGGAGTAAATAACATTAAAGTATAAGTCTGTATAGTTCGTATCCTTAATAGTAATATATTCGTAAGCTAAGTGACCTTTAACAAAATTAACTTAAAACTGCGACTAAATAAATAGATCCATGGCTTCAGTGTCATTATGGGAAAGCCCATCTGTACTGAAACCATCGTAGGCACATAAAAATCCAAGTCCCCGAGTCCCCCGTGTTCCCATTTAAATCCCCACCAGGTTGCAAAGGTCGTATGAATCCCTCTTATCACAGTCAAACTATTGGCAGTGATTTCTATGTTTCGGCTTTTGGCATCTATGACTTGAGTTGAAATGCATCTCCCTTTAGGACTACGTCCTCGTGGAATTAGTCGCCATTGTCGTCGCATTCGATGTCGTTACTGGTAGACCTTTAACGATAGCCTTCTTGTCTGCTATCACACTATTTGAAAAAACCATTTGTGCCTCTCTTTGATAACCGGCAATGTTGTAATGACTTTGCTGTAAGTGAAACAAAAAAAACTTAAATCAGACTTCAAGGTTTAGAAAATTCCAATTCCCTACGTTTAGCGCATCGTTAATCTCGATCTGAAGCAGTCGCTTCAGGCCACGAAAGTTGCGTCCAGCAATCCGTCCCAATTCGTATCGTGATATTCGGTATTTTTCTGTTGTTGTTGTTGATTCATCCCCCTCATTCGTTGTCATGTCCTGTAAATTTCACAAGACCACAAATACTCTATACTCTCGGTGATGGTCTTTTAAAAATCAAAAATCTCTTACCGGCCTTGATGTGGTCGTCGTTGGTGGTCGTTTTGTTGGTTTTCCATCAGAGAAGCCATCCGCCACTAGGTCATAGATTTCATTTAACGTGTTCTTCGTGTCATTGTATTGCTAAGGATGGTGGATACAGAAAAAAAATGTTTGAATCAATCACAAGATGATAAAGATACGTGTACTTACGTCAAAGGCGAGATTTCCAGTTTCGACAATTTTTTGGAAAAAATCCCAGAATGCGCCACGTTTTGTTCGGCTTTTTGCCACGTCCACATTGTGATGGTCATCGTCTGTGCCATAGGATGTAACCGATATCACCAGCAAAAAGAACAAATAGAACTTCAAAGACATTGCAAGCTCCTTCTCCCCTCGTGGTGATGACTGTGGATTTGTATGATGTGATTGCCGCCCTGTGGAATGAGAAATGACATTGGAAACGTGAGTAGGTCATGACACAGAAACAAATTTTCGGTTAATAACATTTTTTTTGTAGTCTATTCAAGGCCAAAAATCCCAAATTGACGCAGACATATGGTAGTCGTAGGCATAAACATAAAAATGGATAATTCGTCTTAAATTACGAAAGACCTGACGAATTTGAATTAACACCTCTTTGTGGTAATCGGCCAATGGCTCATGGAGTGTGACGATATTAAGCAATGCCCCGCGGCTATGCAGATTCAATTGTTGGGGAATTGTTGTTGGAGGGGCTTGTAAAGAGGTTAAATGGAAACAAACTTATCAAGGTAAACAGAAACGTTTGATTTCCAATTAATAGTTCAATGGTCGCTGCCCACGAAGCACTAATCAGGAGATTTCGAGTATTCGATGTAAAGTGTGAAAAATTGTTGATCACCTCGTTGACAAGACATGCGGGGCGCTTGAGATTTGTGAGTAGTTCAAGGGAATTTGGGTTCTTTGGCTTTTCGAAGGTGAACGTATGGATTTTTCACACATTTGAAGGAGTGTTTTATTTGCCATTAGCAAAACACTATTGCGCCATTTCTCAGTATCTTCCTCTTTG
Source organism: Volucella inflata (assembly GCA_928272305.1). NCBI lineage: Eukaryota > Metazoa > Arthropoda > Insecta > Diptera > Syrphidae > Volucella > Volucella inflata. Next base: position 105,403,065 of record OV743719.1, read on the forward strand.
AGTCAGATCTCTAAATATAAAGTCATTGGTTACTCATGGAATATGACACCCGACTTTCATCAATGGGCTACTCAGCAATAATATAATGAACATCACTCATAGTCTCTGATAACTACTATGCTGGCAGCTAGCAGATACATGTAGCAGACTTGGGCACAAAGTCTTGAATGTCTGACACGTGGGTGTGATCCCTAAGATAATCCGCATCAACGATAAATTCGCTATTCGACTATGTGCTGCTGTGACAATAAAAGACAAGACGACACCACCAACAATTATTTCTACGACCTCCTCATCATGATTATGAGCAATGTTCGAAGTATGGCGTAAGGATTGAAATGCTGGACATCTTAGATACACGTACTGGGGCTCACCCACTAAATTAGAAGCGTACAAAGCGGTGCTGCGTATCCGTACAGCATCGGAAAAAGAATAGAGCGGCAGTGCGTCCCAGCTTGTCGTAAGAGGCAACTAAATGGGACACCAATCATATACAGGCAACCATGACACCAAAAATGAGCCTGTGACACTTTAACACCTTAGAACTTCCCGCGTCTGGAGACTACCGGTGGGGTAAAAGAACCGTCAATCAATTTGAAATGAGCATACAAGTGTCAAGTGATTTAAAAACTAAGGCATTTAAGATGTTCTACCATGGAACGGTCAATAGACGAAACGGTTATTTTATCGTTGTTGCAACGGATCTTCTTAGCAATATCGTTGGTATTTTGAAAATAAGCGACCGCTTAATGAGTGTGAAACTCATCATACACAATGAAACGTGGAACATTGTTAGTGCGTACGCTCCACAAAATGGATGTGATCAATCGGAAAAAGATAAATTTTGATCAGAGTTCGGTAATTTGCTTAGAAATATACATATCGATGAGATGCTCTTCATATGCGGAGATTTCAATAGCAACGTCGTAGAAACATATGTTGATTATGAGGACTGCCACGGCGGTAAAGGCCTTGAAACCAGAATTTCAGCTGGCGAAGACATTCTTGTTGCGTGTAGGGCATACGGCTTAAACGTCTTAAATAAAATGTTTATTAAACATCAACGACATCTTATCACCTCTGCAAAATGTCGATGAGAAACCGTGTTAAGGACTGTAAAGTAAAACTTGGAGAATTGCTAGTAAGCCTACACCGTCTGCTCATTACAGAATTTTTCACAGCGGAGCCACCTAAAACACGGGCATCGTTTGGAAGCCAAAACTCCGGTGGTATAATCTATCGAAGGAACGAAGCACAAGACTCATCGCACTGGCTAAAGAAGTACTTCGAAATATAAACAGTATCGCAGACTCACTTAGCCCGCAAGAAATGTGGAACACCATGCACGAGGAATTCACAACACTCGCAAAGTCCCATCTGGGGACTATATCGAAATACCATCACGTCGGCGAAGAAACATGGTGGTGGAATGACGAAACCAAACAAGCTGTGTCCGACAAGAAGAGTGCATTCCAAGCGTGGACAAAATGCGATCGGAGCGACGATATGGAAAAAGCTCGACTGGCTCTTGAATACGAGCGTCTTAAAAAGATCGCAAAGAAAGTCCTGGCTCGAACTCGAGCAGCAGCAGCGGAAAGCCTGTACCAGGAGTTGGAACAAATATCCTCACGATCGGCGGATAAAAGACAAGCTATCCAAGAGGTTCAAACGTCGTACAACACTAAAATGCCAAATATTTTTAAGCTCGCCGGACAGAGGTGAAAAAATTCGATGGAAATAACCTCGCCGAAATACTCGTACATCAAAAATGCAGACTGTCGCTTACTAACAAATGAAAAGGAAATTTGTGATCGGTGGCTTGAATACTGCAAGGAGTTGCTTAACAAACAGTTTCCACGTGATATCGTGCCGACAGCTGGTCTATTCGAGGAGGAAGTTTCGGACTTTTCAATCGAAAAATTAAGTATAGCAATTGGAAAAATGAAGCGGGGGAAAGCGGCGGGACCAGACAGCATTCCATCAGAGTTTTGGTCGAAGATGGAGAGGATCGGCGGCGTTTGGCTATCGAAACTTTTAAATAAATTAAAATGTGGACAACCTATGCCGAATCAATTTAGAAGTAGCTTCTTGATTCCATTATACAAAGGAAAAGGCGACACTCGAGAATGCAACAACTACCGTTCAAGTTCAACTAACAAGCTTATGTCACACACGATGAAAATCGTCGAAAGAGTCTTAAACGAACGTCTTCGGCAAATAATAAAGCTCGATAATAGCCAGTGTGGATTTGTTGAAGGAAGATCGACGGTGGACGCTATCCAAAACCTACGAATAATACTGGAAAAGCACCGAGATCGTCTAAGGACTTACACTTGGTATTTATCGACCTCGAGAAAGCTTTCGATCGAGTGCCTAGGGATCTCATATGGGGCCCGCTGAGGTCTCAGAACGTACCGGAAACGTATGTTAGAATAATACAAGACACGGTTAAAAGCTCTGCTGGAATAACGAGAGAATTTCCAGTTAATGTCGGAGTGCACCAAGGAAGCGTACTTAGCCCTTTCCTCTTTAACGTAGTAGTCGACTATCTTTTAAAAGACTGCATGCGCGAAGCAAATGTAACGCCAATTCTCTTCGCTGACGACGCAGTTATACATAGCGATAACGTCGAAGATTTACAGAACGCCTTAAATTCATGGAGAAATGCGCTAGAGAGAAACGGGTTTAAAATAAGTCGTTCAAAGACGGAACATTTGACGTGCCCATTTGCGCATCCGTTGCGACCTGTTCCGGATATAATGTTAGACGGAATAGTTCTTCCGAAAAGCACTATCTTTAAGTACTTAGGATCAATCGTTAACATGGAAGCGAAATGTGACGACGACGTAAACCACAGAGTGAGTGTGGGATGGATGAAATGGCGGGAAAATTCGGGAATCTTTTGCGACCGAAAATTTCCACTTAAATTGAAGGAGAAACTCTACACCACGATTGTTAGACCAGCTCTTATGTATGGTTCACAGTGCTGGACAATGTACGAAGCGTTTTAAAACAAAATGACGTCAGCGGGAATAAAAATGTTAAGGATGTCTAGTGGAGTCACTAAACGCGGTTGCATTAGATCTACGCGTATAAGAGGAAGTCTACATATAAAGAATTCGGTATCCGAACAGCTTGAGGCGAATAGAATAAGCTGGTATTGCCACGTTCAAAGATCTGCAGAAAATCCGGTTAAAAAAGGCACTATCAACCACGGTCACTCCAACTGTAAGAAAACGAGGTCGGAAAAAGAATGCCTGGATTTTTTAGATGCCAAATGTGCAACAACGCCTCGGGCTAACCACTGAAGCGATCCAGGACCGAGCATTATGTAGACGCGTTCTGCGGTCTGCGACATTAGCCAACCCCATAAGCGGAGCAGCAGCGTATAACGAGGAAAGGGTCAATGAAAAGGATAAGAAGAATAGAAGACAAAGTGGTGCCGCAAAAAAGGATGAGGGTTGATGATGAGTTCTATGAGAAATGTTGACGAAGCCTAATATTCCGCCTTCATTTAACTTTGGCTTCATAATGCAAACTTTCGTCCACCTGACCAAAAGGAAGTAAGGAGAGCAAAGCTACAAAGTTGTTGGCTTATCGGCTGCTGTATTCACAGCTTCTAGAAGCGACTTTGTGAAGGGCGTACTTCAACTCCTCTTCAAGAGAGGAAACCAAATTCTCTGACAACAAATAGATTGGCGAATTTCAGTGTGGTTTCAGGGCAGGAATTTCTCAAAACGGCCAGACCTTAGTACTGCGGAAGATCTAGTTCTAAAGCCGCACATTATAGTATTTATGGAGACGGAATGTAGGTATGGAGATACGTCCAGTTTCCAAACTCATCCGTTTCTAGCGTCGATACTGACTTAGCTGAGACCTTTGCTGAAGGTTTTTGGAAAAAGTGACGCGCTGTTATGGGATTCCTTTAACATCACAAATATTTGAAACCGGACGTACAATCTTTCAAAAGTCTGTCCACTACTGGCGTGCGCTGATGATATCGACAGAATTCTCAGAACTCTTCGGCTATCAATTGTGCGTTGATTATAATTGGAACGGGAAGTTATATTTCAAGGAAAATGGATACACAACATCGACGTAACGGGCATAGTCGAGTGCTTTAACTTTGAATAAGGGACTTTGTAAACCCCCTAGAAAAAATAAAACGAAGAATTTCACTTTGCAAACACTTCGTCTTTGACCTAAGAAAGCAACTGGGTAAAGAGGCCCTATTTTGAACACCTAAGGAGACTCTGACTAACAACATGTTTACCCCATTCCTACTTTATGACCCCAGAGTCCTTCGAAAAATATTCGGGCCCATTGGCGTCGAAGGGTTTTGGGGGGAAAACTCAATAACGAACTATACGAGCTGCATCGCGACAACAACTTAGTCAGAAAGATATGCATCAGCCACCTATGATGGATAGAACATGCTGAGCAGACGCAAATGCGCAGTAGAGCAATACCCCAGTTTTGCTGGAGTACACAAGTAGAAAGGGATCTTAACCGACTTAAAGTACGCAACTGGAGGCAGTTAGCTAAGGATCGGGCTAGATGGAGATGCTTCTTAGTTAAGTAAGTGATCTTGACTGCCATGAGCATAAACTATCATAGTTAAAATAAGACTACATGTTCTGAAAGAGTTTTGACAGGGCAGTGCTTCTATTAAATATTTTCAATGAGGTTTTCTCGGTTTCAGGCTGAATGTTTCGACGTGCATGTATGGTATATACGAGTACTCTCAAACGCATCCCTCTGGCTAAGATACAATCACATAATTTCTATATCAACATTCAGAGTAGTTTTTGAACGTTTTCATTAAACCAACTAGTGTAGCTTGTTCAACTAGTCTAGATTTGAGGTGATCTGTGATCTTTACTCAAAACTTAACAAGGTGCTATTATGTGTTCTGAGTGTAACCGATGTAACCGATATACTAATATCTTTGCCCTAATAGGCCTACTTACTTATTATACTTTCATTCAGCACTACAGTTCGGGATAAGTCTGGGCCTCAACTAATAAACCTCCCCAGTTGCCTGAGTCCTTAGCAAACTAAATCCAGTTGCCCTCTCCCTTCAACTTATGCAAGCCTGCATTGTCTCTTCAAATTAGATTCTAAGTTTCTAACTAGATTTATGTCGCCGTGCAGCTTGTATGGTTCCCTCAGTCAACGCAAAACGGATTCTTCTCTCAAAACAAGCGAGGATAACTTCAACCACTTTCTGTACAATGCAGGCTTCAGTACCATAAAATCGGACTATTCAATTGCATTTTTAGTCCGAAGAGTGACAAGCGTGATTACTCATCTGAGTTTTTTTTTGCTGTGGTGTTATTGGTAGAGTTGGTGCAGACAATCTTTGTTCTATCCAATTCGTCGATGTTGTACTCGTATGTCCCTGCTGGTTGCCCTCATTTACTGCTAAACCCATTTTGGCACTTTCCGTCTCAGCGCTCGTATGTTTCTCAAAATAATGTGGATATCGTCGACGAGGCATATGCTAGTAGCCAAAGCCGGCTAATGAAATCTAATGAAATCATGTTAGTAGAGGGTGTATCCCTTGAGGAGTGTCAACATTTTCACTCTAAACACTCCGCTTCGGCTCCATATTACAGTATTGACATGCTCTATCAAATGCTCGACTCTTAAGTAGATAAATCCAACAATTCTCAGTTTAGAGTTTAGTAAATCTTTATCTTAACTTTCGAATTAATTCGTAAAGCAATTTCTTAAACTTTTTTGGTTTAAAGTTCAACCCCCACCAAACTAAAATCGAATAGACTCCATCCCTATGCGATGTCTGTACCCAGATACTTATTCTATGTAAAATGCAGTGTTTTCGACTTCCAAACAAATGCAAATGAAAGTCATCTTCCTTGTGAAAGTCGAAAGTTTGTTTTGACCTCTTTAACTAACTTAAGGTGTTTATGGCGTGTAAATCCCAAGTTGGCCAATGCTGATAAAAAAAATTTTTAGAAACAACTTTGCGAAATAGCAAAGTATTTGCAAGCATTTTAGGAGGAAACTCTCATTTGGAAATGATTTACATCTTTTAAATAAGGAATGATATTTTGTTCATAAAGGGTGATTATTTTAGAGGTCCTTTTTTCACAGAGAATCTTATGTGACATCACGCATGCGTCGTGTCACTTTAACATGGTAATTTTGTTCAGTATTATTTGACATTTTAATTTGAAAAGACTTAGCTTGGCCTAGAGATAAATCGACGATATACAAGGAATGTATTTCGTCCACATACTCGGCATACAGAACGCTAAATTCACTAAGCCATCGAAAAATTTAAGACCCAATTTCTATTGTTGGATGATACGCGACCAAATAGACTACATATAGGACCTATTGGATAACATATAGGGGAGTGATGAATCGATTGGACGCCCTTCTTGGCAGTTAAACTAGCCGCATGCATCAACTAGGTTTAAAAGCACACCAAATTCAATTCGTGCCAGAACTTAAGCTGGCCGACCTTCCCAATCGTCTCCATTTCAGTCTTTGGCTTCAAGAAGATCCTTTGTTTTATGTCAAGCTTTTGTTAAGCGATGAGGCTCATCGAGTTAATGGCTAGATAAATACGCGATATGGCCGTATTTTTTTACGAGGATCATTTCAACTACGGCGACTATGTAAATAAGCACTATTTGTGCGCGAAATCCTCCTACAAAATCGTAGAGCTACCAATATGTCATCAACATTAAGTCATTTTCTGTGACTTAAAGAGTAAAGCATTATTGGTTCATTTTTCTTCGAAGTATACGATATTTTTCAACTTACAAGAATCACAGTTTGTTTAGCAGCTTATGTAAGCAGCAACTAAATATTGGTAACAGTAACAACAGTAAAACAGTAACAGTTTTCAGAACTTCTCGGTCTTTCCGACTGCTCGTCTAGTAGTGGTGCGAAATAGTTATTACAACCGAAACCACAGATACGTTTATTCCTAAGCCATAGTTGGATATTGGCTGTAAGACCATTCCACTAATGTCTAAGGTTCAACAGATGATGCTTAGGTATCCTCCATAATCACTTAGGAAAACAGCATCGTGGTTAAAACACTTGCCTTGGAAAACATGAATAATCTGAGCAGAGCAGTGACTATTTGGATACGGATTTGTTGCTGGAGGCAGACTTAGGAAAGGAGGCTTGATTTCGGCATGTGAACGAGCGCACATGCAATCGAAGCAATCCGCATCAAGGCTAAACTTTTCCTCGGCGATTTAAATGCAAAGGAAGAGAGGGTACCTCTGGTAGTATTCTCGAAAGATTTAGGCTGTACGACAATACCTCCGATAACGGATTCAGGCTAATCGACTTTGCGGTGGTACGAAACATTGTAGTAGCTAGCACGCGGTTCCCCCATCGCGATATTCACCAGGGAACTTTGAGAACTTCTGATCAAACTACAGTCAACCAGATTGACCACATTGCGATCGACGTAAGACAGTCCTCCAGTATTATGGATGTCCGTACGTTCCGAGGAGCCAACATCGACTCGGACCATTACCTTGTTGTAGCCAAGGTACAGTTGCTGATATCCCAAGCCACGCCGAGATAGACTAATGCTGTGAGGGAACTCGACTTCAGACGGCTTCAATCGCAAGAGATCACCAAGTCCTTTTCCGATCGAGTGTCTCTTAATCTCTTTAGAAGTACAATATCGCCAGCATCAAGCATCGAAGACCATTGGAAACACTGCAAAAACGCTATCAGAAATGCCGCTTCTGATGTGCTGGGTTGCACTCGTCCACCACAACGAAACCTCTGGCTCGATGATGAATGCCGGCAAGCACATGCAGCTAAGCAAGATGCATATAACGCCGCGCTGCTTAGAAAGACCAGAGCTACTCATGAGCTCTATGAGCGGAAGAGGAGAGACGAACACCGGCTTCTCAGGAGGAAGAAGAAAGAGCATGAGAAGCGCGCGATCGAGGAAATTGAGAGATGCTACTCCAGGAATGAGGTTCGGAAGTTTTACCAAAAGGTAAAAATAACATGCCGCGGAAACAAACCCCGAACCGAAGCCTGTAGAGATGAACAAGGGAACATCGTAGTAGAATCGCAGTCGATGCTGAGGATTTGGAAAGATCATTTCTGCAGACTGTATAACGGCGATGACGGACCAAATACCGCTGTCAGGCAGAATCAACCTTTCAACTTGGACGATGATGACCAACAATTCCGTCCACCCGACCTGGATGAAGTGAAGATAGCCATATTGAAGCTTAAGTCCAACAAAGCTGCTGGAGCGGACGGCCTGACTGCCGATCCCTTCAAAGCGACAGGCGATGATTTGGTAAGGAGCATACACCAACTCATCTGTAAAATATGGTCGGACGAAAGTATGCCCGATGAATGGAACCTCAGCATTGTTTGTCCGATTCTCAAGAAAAAAGACCCTCTGAACTGCGCCAACTACAGAGTCAGCATCAGTCTCCTTAACATCGCATATAAGATCCTATCCGCCGTATTGTGTGAACGCCTAAGCCGTTCGTCAACAACCTGATAGGTCCATATCAGTGTGCCTTCAGGCCAGGAAAATCCACCATCGACCAAATATTCACACTACGGAAGATCTTGGAGAAGACCCATGAGCTTCAGATCAATACCCACCATCTATTCATCGATTTTAAGGCCGCGTATGACAGCATCTATAGAGACGAGCTATATAGAGCAATGTCTCACCGAGACCCTTGATGTCAAGGAAGGATTTCGACAAGGCGATGCGCTGCCATGCGATTTTTTCAGCATCGTACGTGGAAGAACAGTGCAAAACTCACGAGCAAACACAAGAGGCACTATCTTTCAAAAGTCCGTCCAACTACTTGCATACGCCGACGATATTGACATTATTGGGAGAAAGCAGCGTGATGTCAGTCAGAGACTGAAGCGGCGAAAATGGGTCTAGCGGTCAATTAGGGCAAGACCAAGTATATGCTGTCAAGCAAAAAAGACAACCAACACCGACGTCTCGGACAGAACGTCACCCTCGACACATATAACTTTGAGGTAGTTAAGGACTTTGTCTACCTAGGCTCTGCTATAAATACAGACAACGACACCAGCTCTAAGATCAAGCGGAGAATAACTCTTGCCAACTGCTGTTTCCTTGGACTATGAAGGAACTTGAGTAGCCCTCTCTCGGACAACAAGAGTCACTCTTTATAAGACCTTAATAATCCCGGTCCCTATGGCGCAGAGGCATAGACATTATCAAAAATGGATAAGGGTGCTCTTGGCTGCTTTGAGAGGAAAATTTTTCGGGCGATCTTCGGTCCCGTCTGCATTGACGGTGAGTGGAGGAGGAGATACAACGACAAACTGTATGGACTGTACAGCGACATGGACCTAGCCAGAAGAGTCCAGCGCAATAGAGAAAGGCCAAAACTCAGGTGGCGCACGCAAGTGGAAGATGACCTCAGCCAACTTAGCGTGCGAACCTGCAAGCAGCCAACAAAAGATCGAGCTGGCTGGAGACGGTTTGACTAAGGCCCAGGTCCGAACCCAGAATGTAGCGCCACTTTAAGTTAGTAAGGTAAAGGTCATTCATATATGGCTTGACTCTTTCAGAACCATGGTGTGGAGTATATCAGGAAAAAATCGAACGCTTTCATCCAGATGTTGGAGCCCGGTTTCACAAGATCTTCCGCGTTGGTATATTAAAGCATCTAATTCAGAAGATGCATGTACAAGGAAGTCTTCTACATCAAGCTAAACAATTATCTGTGTGCTCTTAGGCAGGAAAGATGTCAGGCTGATAAGTCTGGGCATTCCATCGAGGGAGTACTCATAGTTTGTCGAAAGGGTTTGGTAAGCAAGCTATTGCCAGATTTGAAAGTTCTCTTCAGAGCCAAGTTGGCATACATTTATGTATGTAAAGGCTTTATCCATTACCACAATCGATAAGGACTTAAAAATGAATGCTTCTCACGTTTAATCTAACATTCTTCGTTTTTTCGTTATCCAATGACATATGTGTGCCCAATACCAGTGTTTTATTTTATAACGTCTTTCTGCCTACCCATTTTCTTATATGAGATTCAACAGTAATAATCGCCTTAAGTGCTCGTCAAATTGTACACAATTCTCATGATAACTTACTTGTCTAAGCCCTAATCACCCTTAACCTTGACCGCATCATCGAGCTCCACTTCAACTTCACTTTATCTTTCAAATAATGACTACTCGCGTGTAGACTCCACAAAACTTTGTCGACAATTTCCATCAATTCAAACCAACTGAAGTGCTTTTCTCGTTAAATCTAATTCTCATTTTACCTACTCGTGCTTCAATACCTACAACACTCAATCGTCATCATTAACCTGACTTCGAATTTCATGGCCACACCGCACCGGCCTGACCCAGCCACCACTTAAACAATAAACCCATTAAGCCTTTCTAGATGATGGCCATTAAGAGTTGGGGGTCAACCCAAAGGTCCACCCATCTTAAGAGGCCTTCTCCATACAAAGATACCAGTTCTCCATCTGACCCACATGAAAGTCACGTAAGACGATCTTACACCTGCAGCTATGTACGAGTACATTCGGATATTTCTTCCGACCGCAAACATGATGATAGCCATTGAAAAGTTTTACCCTCTCCAGGAGTTTCTGATGCATTTCGAGTTCCCCAACTGATATTGGAAAATTGTGTGAGAAGTGAGAAGTGAGAAGTGAGAAGAACACAAGGAAATGAAAGTGCTGGTCTTCTTCGCATTTTCTAGGTAATGGACACTTCAATTCGCCGGAAACTCAGAAAAGCCAAAGATATCCGAAAATCGAACTAAACTCCCTCTTTCGATTGCCAGAGATGCAAGATGCAAGATTCTGGTCCTTGAAAACATTTTAATTATTTCTGACCAAAAGGAAAAGTTTCAACCCAACGTATCCTAGAAAAAAAACTTGCCAAACCGAATTGCAGCATAGGGATACTCGTTCTCATATCTGTCTACCTCACAGTAGCCCTAACCTAGGCATGCACGTTTGTCGAATTATCTAAATCTAAATGTCATTTAGTCACATTGCCCCCGACACAGGACATGGTTATAAATAATTTTCGGGATTCAAGTGCGAGAGTACATAACGTGGCGGCGGTGGTAGCAGCAGCAACCGGAATAGTATCTTTGAGTTGGTGTCGGATGGAAACTATGTGCCAGGCAAATTGTGTGCATTTCTCTGGCATGCTCTACCTTCTCCAGTGAATTTATGGTAACGTCCTTGTTCATGATCACGTACTGGAGTATAGTCCTTTTCTGGCAAGTCGTTCCTCTTGCCACAGCCACCGACACACATCACAATGTTAATATTAATAATTGTGTATAGATGGGTGTATGGAACCGAACCTACCATCAGCTAATGGAATCATGTCGCCCCGGCTTTGGCTACGGCTCTCACATACATGCCATAAAGCATATTAACATTCATTATTCAGGTCTCGGGCATTTATGATGTAAACACATATACACTTGCTCACATCTACTACAATGTCAGTGGCAAGTGGCAGGCGAGAAACCATCAGACAGCTACAAACGCACACTTCTTTCGTACTGGCGGTTAGGGTTACTGATGGTGGAGATTCATGTGTCCCAATGCTCAGTGGGGATTTAATGGAGTTAATGTGGGTAAATGTTTGAAAAGCGAAAGGATATGGGTATAATGTTGTGCAAAATCGTGTCACCGGACCAACAGGTCATCAGAACTAGGCAGATGGATGATTCGCCAGCGCCAGAGCACCCAAATGATGGAGTTTACCTTTTAAAGAGCTATCTCCATGGGACACCGATAAGCTAAAATGAACGGACTCAAACGTATGCAAAAATAGGCATGGATATAGGCATGATATTTTATTAAAAAAAAGGTAAAGAGCACTTAACGAGTCTTTAGTGTAAGTTAAACGTCCTCACATATGGAAGGCATGCGGTGCGAGGAAAACTGCATTTGGTGAGACCAGGCCAATTTGGGGCCTAGTTTTTGTGGTCAAATCCAAGCAGTCCTCTGAATATTTCACAAGAATCAGAAAAGAATGCAAGCAGCTTCGTTATTTGACATTTCTCAAGGCTTCGTCTTGAGACCACTTTTTTTTAACAATCTTCAAGCATAGGACGGATGATTTTGTGGCTAGATCTACAAGAAACAAAGATTAACGCTAAATTGAGCATGTCAATAGCTAAGAAGAAGGAGATTATGGAGCCGCCCACGTTTTAGGCAATTGCTTCAGCCTCCTGGGGAGTCATCATCATCATGGAAGCCCTGACCGAGAGGGCAATTGGCCATTATCCACCTCTCATTTTCACCTAGGATCCGAACAAAACTCAGTGATTCAGATTACGTATATCAAATATTCGAAGGCAGATGCAAGTAAAGACGAATGCCTATGATACTTGCCGAAACCATTCCGAACCGTATGCTAGGATGGTGTAATTTACTCAGATGGCATGTCTAGAGACCAAAATCGAAAACGACGGTCTACTAGTCATCAAAACTTTGATACAAATTGTTTGAAACTTTTCTTCTTTTTAAGCGGATGACGGTGCTTTAAGGGCAGAGCCCATGATATAAATTTCAAGGAGAACGATGTGTCTAGAGCAACATTGCTAAGAAAAGCCTCCAAACAGCAGAGACTGGCTATTATTTGCAGTGTAATAGAACCACTTAAATTTCTTTAATCAGAATCCTCCTCGATAATAAATCTCAAACCTAGCCAAAAATTTGTAGATTTCTACAATACCAACCGACTAAGGAGGAGAAACAAACGCAGGAGCTCAATGCATGAAAATGTGGACGACCATTTAAATGCTGTGAAAAATGTTTTTGTATTTGGGCGGTAGATCTTTCCAAATCCTGAGGATTTTCTGCAGACTGTATAACGGCGATGACGGACCAAATACCGCTGTCAGGCAGAATCAACCTTTCAACCTGGACGATGATGACCAACAATTCCGTCCACCCGACCTGGATGAAGTGAAGATAGCCATTAGAAACATAAGTCCAACAAAGCTACTGGAGTGGATGGCCTGACTGCCGAGCTCTTCAAAGCGGCAGGCGATGACTTGGTAAGGAGCATACACCAACTCATCTGTAAAATATGGTCGGACGAAAGTATGCCCGATGAATGGAACCTCAGCATTGTTTGTCCGATTCTCAAGAAAGGAGACCCTCTGAACTGCGCCAACTACAGAGGCATCAGTCTTCTTAACATCGCATATAAAATCTTATCCGCCGTATTGTGTGAACGCCTGAAGCCGTTTGTCAACAACCTGATAGGTCCATATCAGTGTGGCTTCAGGCCAGGAAAGTCCACCATCGACCAGATATTCACACTACAGCAGATCTTGGAGAAGACCCATGAGCTTCAGATCGATACCCACCACCTATTCATCGATTTTAAGGCCGCGTATGACAGCATCTATAGAGACTAGCTATATAGAGCAATGTCTAGTTTTGACGATGGAGAATGCACGCTGTTCCATCAAGGTCGGTAAAGATCCGACCGAGACCTTTGATGTCCAGGATTTAGACAAGGCGATGCGCTGTCATGCGATTTTTCAACATCGTACTTGAAAGAATAGTGCAAAACTCACGAGCAAACAAAAGTGGCACTATCTTTCAAAAGTCCGTCCAACTACTCACGATATTGACATAATCGGGAGAAAGCAGCGTGATGTCAGTGGCGCTTTCGCGAGTATTGAGATGGAAGCGGCGAAAATGGGTTTAGCGGTCAATGAGGGCAAGACCAAGTATATGCTGTCAAGCAAAAAGGACAACCAACACCGACGTCTCGGACAGAACGTCACCCTCGACAGATATAACTTTGAGGTAGTTAAGGACTTTGGCTACCTAGGCTCCGCTATAAATACAGACAACGACACCAGCGCTGAGATCAAGCGAAGAATAACTCTTGCCAACCGCTGTTTTGTTGGGTTAAGAAGGCAATTGAGTAGCAAAGCCCTCTCTCGGACAACAAAAGTCACCCTTTATAAGACTTTAATAATCCCGGTCCTGCTCTATGGCGCAGAGGCATGGACATTATCAAAAATGGATGAGGGTGTTCTTGGTTGCTTCGAGAGAAAAATTGTTAGGGCGATCTTCGGTCCCGTCTGCATTGACGGTGAGTGGAGGAGAAGATACAACGGCGAACTGTATGGACTGTACAGCGTCGTAGACCTAGCCAGAAGAGTGAAGATCCAAAGACTGAGATGGCTGGGTCATGTAGAGCGTGTGGACACCAATGCTCCGGTCCGAATAGTCTTCGAATCCGCCCCCGAGGGACAGCGCAGTAAAGGAAGGCCAAGACTCAGGTGGCGCATGCAAGTGGAAGAGGACCTCAGCCAACTTAGCGTGCGAAACTGGAGGCAGCTAGCCAGGCATCGAGTTGGCTGGAGAAGCTTGTTGACTGAGGCCCAGGTCCACCCCGGACTGTAGCGCCACCTAAAGTAAGTAAGTAAGTAAGTTCAGTCAAGAAGTGTTGAATGCTTCCGGTAGTATGATATGGCTTGGCATGGCTTTATGTTTAATTGAAGGAAGTTCGATTAATTTTTGCGGTGGTTAATCTGCCTTTATGGACCTACCAGATAAGGGACGGCTTGTGTAAAACAGTGGAAGATCTTTCTATAGAAAATTTACACGACGGACTGTTGTCTCTGTTGAGTGTTTGAGCAACTTAGGTGCAATAATTACTGAAGTTGAGGTAGTAGGGAGTTTCTAAGGAGGCAATAGAATTGCTGATGACATGAGAAAATAGCAAGCAAGGATCGATGCAGATGGTCTAATTTGGCAAAAAGAAGTTCGCACTCCAGGGAAACATAATTAATATCTTCAGATATAAGGATCAGGTCTAGTTGTCTACCATGTTTTTAAGAATGCAAATAATTTTTTAAAAAAGGCCTGAGTTGCCAGACGTCAAAAAGATGGAAAAATTGCCAGTAGCACAACTAGACCTATAGAACAATCATCATTCTCATTGAATTCTGATGCAAATAGATCCGAAACCTCGATGTCGGACATAAGATTCATTTCGACGAAAGCAAAAATATCATAAGGAAGCTTTTAGGAGCTAGGATAGACATAAATTTTCTAAAGATTGTCTTGTAAGGTAGTTTAAATGCTTGCTTAAGTAAATTGCAATAGGTTGAAGGCTGACAAGATTGAAGAAGGCCAAAATGCAGTGTGGAGCTACACTAGCATACTCATATATTTTCTTTCGCTTGTTGAGGGAAGTTAAGTTAGTTGGGTTGTTATTTCTTGAACTGACCTTCTTCTCCAGTACAAACCAGCTAATAGCAAAAGTAAGAATTTGTCTACAACTATTTGGTAGCGAAGAATTTGGCAAGTAGAGATTTTTTTCTGCTCTACAGCATTCAGTTTCCTGTCTGGAAAGAGACCTAAGCAACTAGAAATCTTCATAAAGCCCACTCAGATACCATTTAACTTCGGTGAGATCACGTAAATAGGACAAGCTTCGATTAGGGTGGACTTGGTGCACTAAAAACTTGGATCTATTCGAGACGAGAGGGATTTCTCCATATGGTGTTCCTCTAGCGTGGTAATGTGATTTTAATTGCTGCAACATTTTCCACAGGAATAACCCTTAATAAATTCAATATCCGCGACCACATGTAAGCCGGATATGACTCATATAAAATCACATGCAGACTATACGTCTCAAAACAAAAAATCCCTTGAACTACATACGAGTATGATGCTCTGCTAATCACTTCAAAACATTCATGATGATTCAGAACAACAATCACGCAAGGTGTTTTTTGCACTCAACGCCGTTCTTCCCATTTCCTGTTGTCATACTCACGAGACTGAACTTTTTATTGCCAAAAGTTCATATATTTTAAATGAGTGCAACTACAATCAACACACTTTTTTCCAATATTTAAAATTAGTCGACGATGTCGTCATTTCATGAGCAGTGGTGACCTTAAAGATGGAAACGACAGTCAAACTTGGAAAACGAATAACTTCACTAAATCTCCATCTCTTATAGACAATCAGAAGACCTCACCCATGGAATACATGAATTTTTAAAATTCTCACCAGCCTACCTTGTCTTAATGAATTTCAAATTAAGGGCGTTTGAATAAAATCGATTCGAAATAAAGGCCTTCATCATTCATAATTAGCAAATTTAATTAATTAACCCATAGATACAAAGACGATGGCTTCCATGGCACTCACAGATTTCAAATAGTCACTTCCTCAATATGACTTTTCATCTGACATTTATTATCACTCGAAAATTCATTGCAAAAATTACAATAAGTAACTGCGGGGTTCAAGTTGGCAAACACTCGTAAAATCGTTTATCGATTTGTTATCGAACTGATTGATGGCAATGGTAGACATTTGGTATCGAAAGGAAGCAACGAAGACAAGTTCGAAGGAGGGTATAGCTATATAAATATTTGTAATCGATAATCGAATGCAACTTAGTGTAGTGTAGATACTGATGGACGTCTCATAAATATGGAGGAGATGAATTCTTTCATCATTATACGTATCTTGACATTGTTTCTCAAATAATTTATGCATCTCACAATAATGTGACTTCTGTTTGGCATTTTACATATTTTTACGATGGAGACACGTTTTTAGGGGCATGATAGAGTATTTGAGGCAATCGATATTTCGATATCACAATCACCTTATACATACTCGTATACCTTCTCCGCTGGAATATTTGGCTTTGAACAAGTAGTTTAGAAAGTATATTCGAGAAATTGATTGTTTTGAACGTTTAGATACATATGCAAGTCTGAATCCTTTTCAATATCAGGTGGTATGAATCCCTATAGTAATGAGACTTGCTTGATTAAGAAGGTTTCAAAGCGATAAGGCCGCAGAATTTTACCAACAAAAGAAACAATGTGGTATTATAGTAATTCCGACTTATTAGCACTGTTTTAAGCACCCAAGTTTTGGGCGATTTTAATACCAAAACAAAATATGTCTCAGCAGAAGAGTCATATGAAACTGAACGTCATAACATAAATAGTTCTTAAGCACCTCGAAACATAATCATAGAAGTAGCTACCTCATATCAATATTTACTCGGGGATATGCCAGTCTGAGGATCAGTAAAATTTAATAACATGGGGCTTACTGGTTATAATTTGAAAGGCAAGTGAAAGAAATAATTGAGTGCTAATGACGTGGGGAGCCCAGGTATCGTACTCATTTCATTTGAATAAGTCTTTGTAGCAGCGATAGAAATCATCCACCTTTGGTGGAACCTCACATTGCAAGAAAAGGGCTATCGAATAGTCAACCCACTCCTACCAACAGAGCTTTGAGAGCTTCTTAAAGATATGTCAGTTTTAAAAGCGGAAAATTGTTGCGAAATTTCTGTGAAACTAGCAGACCATCCACTGAGGTAAGGTATCATAGAAATTTACAAAATATAGCGGTAACTCCAATGTCGTCTGTTAGAATATATGACAACACCTAGACTGGCTTTCATATACTGACGACGATGGATATCCTTATAGACGCTTCAGACAGCTGCAATAACTTTATGGAACTCTGTCTGGACTTATGTAGATCGATCTTCGGAACCCTATGTTGATGTGAGTTGCAGAAAAAAAAGCTACACTTGCACTATTATGTGGATACTTGTGGTAGACAAGAAATTAAACACATTAGAGGGCAATTTAAGTCAATGCCGACTACGTTTTTATTCGGGTACGGGAAAAACCCTAACCGTACTAAATGGCACAATCATGTAACTCACTTACTTACATCCCTACCATCTACGATAGACCTAGGGCTGAGTAAATAAATCTCTCCAGCTAGTGATCTAGAGCTTATTGCTTCCAGTAACGCACTTTAAAATGGTTTTGATACCATTCCACTCGTGCTCGCCACGTATGGAGGGGCATTCCATTGTTTCTTTATCCCACCGGGTAGCACTCGAGGACCTTTCGGACCGAAGTATTGGCACCTATTCACTCATCATTTATAAGCCAACAAATGCGACAAATTCTGCACTTCACTTTACCGCTTGAAAAGTTCATAATAACAACTCTTCTTTCAAGACCCACTTTCATACCTTTGCATATGCTCTTGCTTCAGAGCCAGAAACGGGATAATCGCGAATTATCTTAACGCTCATATACAAGACCCTATTCAACAATTCCTTTTCTAGACTAACAAAGCAAGCAAGTGTAACAATTCGTTTGATTTCTCATGTCACCATAAGTGTTGGTAGCGAAACTAAGGTAAACCAAATCGGTTTCAATATAATCGCTATCTTTTGAAGCAATCTGTCTAATTCATCGCTCGTCTTTGGTGTTTCTTGTGGCAGGATATAATGGGGTTTACCATCATTCACAGCTGAACCTATTTTAACGCTTCTGTTTCGACCACAAAGAACAGCCAACACCGACCTTTCGGACAGAGCATTGCCCTCGACAGATATAAATTTTCAGAAATAATTAAAAAATGTATGAAGGTGGCCTTGGCTGCTTTGAGTGGAAAATTCTTTGGCTTCGTCTGCATAGAAGATGAGTGCAGACGAAGATACAACGACGAACAGTAGGAGCTACGACATCGACTTCAACTTAGCCAGAAGAGTGAAGGGCTAATGACTGAGATGGATCGTTCACGCAGAGCGGATGGACACCAATGCTTCGCTGTCTTCGAAACTTAACCCGAGGATCAGCGCAAATGGTTGTTGGCTGAAGCTCAGGGCCACCCCTGGGGGCTTAAGGTCTGAATTTAAACGATGGCGTGGTCATCTTGCAAGGAACTGAGTACGCGCCGACTAAAAAAATATATTCTCTCTTTTGTTGGCTACTACGATTTGCATGATTCTTTCAAGGTTGATGATAAAAAAAAGTCGCATAGGAGCCCATCGCCTTGCTTAAAACAATTCTTGATATTGACTCAATTAAATCATTACTGACTAAGAGTAACGAGAACTCTGTTATGGGCGATGTTTGGGAGACTTATTCCTCTGCAGTCGGCGTAGTCAAAGGGACATGTCTGACCACATCTCATAGATGAGATATTGCATGTTCGCCATCAGGTCATCTTCAGTTACATCGCCTAGCTCACAAGGCAGTGCATTTGATCTATAATTGCCAACGTAACTTCGTCTATTTCAGGGGTCCCCCTGGACTCGATGCGGTACACATTATACATCTGAAAAAGTTGTATTTCGACATTCTCA
Organism: Volucella inflata; assembly: GCA_928272305.1. NCBI lineage: Eukaryota > Metazoa > Arthropoda > Insecta > Diptera > Syrphidae > Volucella > Volucella inflata. Next base: position 105,422,262 of record OV743719.1, read on the forward strand.
CTACTAACTACGACTTCATGTCTAGTTGTCCATGCTCATCTTTGCATTCTTCCATTTTGACTTGTTTATGTTTAAGGGCTAAGATAGCGCCCCAGTGGCTTGAAAAACTGGTATAAGTCACAATTCATCCTTCATAATGAGTCTCTATCCTTTTTGTTGTGTTTTTGTACTTCTGTTATTGGCCTAAGACCATCGTAAATTGTTTTTCAAATATGATGTAATTCTCAAGAAGTCATATAACATCGCATTTCACCACCCAAGCCCTCTCCATCGTTCTGACGAGTGTAGCGAGGATCCTAAACCCATGGCTCCGCTACTCACGTTGCTGACACAGTTGAGGGAATCTCGTTTCACATTTTAAGCACACTAAGACTTATTCGGTAAAATAAGTTTGGAAATGATTTCTATCAAGTCATCGCCTGCTGCCCCAATACGCTGGGCAAGTAAACTATGCATTCTGGCAGTCCTGTTTGACTTTAGATAAGATATTATCATCTTGCTCCATTTTGAATGGGAACACGAATGTTTACGAATGGTTCGTTCTGGATGATGAGGGAATTTGCTTCCCCCTCTACTCAGATCTACGGGATTTTTTTCTAAGTCTGTTGGCTTGCCACATTTTTGTTAAATTTCTAAACAATCTTCGTGGAGTGGGACTCGTTCTATTTTCTTCAGAAAAACCGATGTTCCTGCCTTGCTCCGAATTGATTTCTCTCTCATGCAGCGCCGCTTCTTAGGTAAGTTGTTTTACTACATATGCTTTCCTGGACTCTCATTAAAGTAGCAGTTTCGTGGTGGTCAGTACTTGATGCACATTGTAAAGGAGGTGTATGGGATTCGTAATCTGCAAAAGTTCTAACATTTACAGAGCCTTCTCACATTTTTTACAGTCATGCTGAGTCTTTAAGATATCCGTAGACATCCCTTGTCTGCAACTAGAGTCTTATTCAATTCGAAAAGCATATTGCATTGATCGTAATATAAACGTAACCGACTTTACAAAGGATCACATATGTAGGTAAAAGAATTTGCCAGTTCTCATCAGCGTGCACCCAACAAATGCTTCCACTGCGGTGCAAGTTTAACTTGACTCATCTGAACTATTTCTTAGAATACAAGATCTTATCAAAATCTTCTAGAACTATAGTCCATGACCTGGCAAAACAAATTGATGAAGAGTTCTGGAATTATCTGAATGGTAAGGCAATTGTAGATTTGGAGTATCCGGTTGCCAGAAATATTGCGACCCATAATGCAATGGAGGGACTTAAGGTACAACAAGTGTCGCAAGTTCGTGTATTTGGAATCCATTAGTCTGCTTTCATCAACGGATTAGAAACTATCGGAACGTTCAATTCAAGTTGTCTTGGGCCGTTTCAAGGCTGAAAGCCCCAGGGATCCATTCGTTCCCGGACCCAAGTCTCTGCTACTCAGCTGTAGAATCGGAACAGATGCATACTCATATGTTAACCTCATTAAACTCCGACTGTCGAAGTCCAACAATAATACCATAACCAATTGCGAAACGATCCAGAGAGGAATTTCATGCTTCCATAACGCAATCCTAAATTGAAGTACCCAGCTGTTATCCTTAAATGCATCGTCAAAACTGAAAAACCTTCCATACTTGGTATATTACAACTTTCGTTGGAATGACCACATATTCGATGTCACCAAACATGATTGGAAATGCCTATGTTTCCTCAAAGGATATAAGAAAATCTTGCCCTCTCCGGGTCTAGGTTCAATATGTAAGACATACATCCGCCCAAACTTGAAGAACAATCGCCACATCTAATCAGGTGCCCCCAAGACCTAGATAAGACTCAAATCTCTGCAATAAAACTCATAGGTGGCGCTAATGTTGCACAGTCAATTGACACGCTTGAACATGGACGAAACGATTCTTGCCTCACATAATTCTATCGCTATTTTCACTACCAATACTCCACCGAAATTACCGACAGCATTTCGCCCCTTCAAACACCTGTCTCGCTACGAATGCTTATCAGTGTAAGCTCACCTTCGTTCCTAAGCCACATAAGCTTCTCATGTATGGCTTGCAAAGCTCTTTATTCCCTATTCATTATAATTTGTAAACATTTAAGACCAACGTACATCGGTACCTCTTCTTTCTGTCTCCCTATGTTCTATTCGCCCGTACTCTGTGCAAACAAGAGTACAAGAGTACTAACAATTACATGAGAGTAAGTAATATGTGGAAGACAGACAACTTGGTCTGCATATATGTCTCAAGCAAACTTAAAGGATTTAGTTGTATTGCCTTCAAATGCCGTAGATACAAGGAACCTACCACAAAATTAAGATCTTAAATCATTTATGTACGTTACAAACAAATCGTGCTTTTGTTTCGACGGTCAAAAGGCAGCTCATGCGTCAACGCCCTTTGATGCATTCAAACTCTGCTAAAATTAAAAACAATTTTCCTATGAACAATTAACTATCACCCTCCTCCCAATCTGTTCACTTGAATACTTGTATCTTTTTCAAATTCGAAATGTTTTTGATTCATCGAAACATGAGATGTATGTTAATCCAACGGAATTCCCTCAGACTCATCTGCCCACACTATCTGTAACAACAACCATCCAGTGCATCCATAAACATCAAATTATATATGTAAGCACATTGTGAAGTCGTATTCCATTTGATTTGGTACACAGTATTTGAGTTTCGAAGTTCGATTACCTAATCGATTTGCTCAAATTAATTGCCAACCAAACCCCCCTTGGTTGAATAGAAGAAGTTCTTTCAATTCATGGACAGACAGGACTTTCCTCTGCATCCACTGCACTCGATATTCCCAGGATTTCAGGACTAATTATTCTCATTCGAATGCACAGTACTCGTATCTACACATATATGTACGATGAGCACTAAGCTGCTTTACCTGTTATCTAATGCGCATTGATGTAGCATATTTAATAATTCACAGGATGTGCGTTTACATATGTGTTACAGTTTCTGTTTCTGTTTCTGGTTTCTATACCCATATTTCCCTTTGTCCTTTGGCTTACGTGTATAGTATATGTGTGCATTGGTATTTTGTTGCTACAGTGAGTGTCCATGACGCAATTTTAGATATTTTATTGGCAAAAAGAAAAACAAACAAAAAAAAACCCCAAAAACAAGAAACCTTTTATAAAAAATTTATTGAAATGCACAAATGTACTTTTTTGGGGTTTAATATTTCGAAAGCAGATATTGATTTTGCAGATGGCAACACAGGTATGGGGGGAGGAGGAGACGACCAGAGCATGGCGGCATGGAAAAAGGTCGAGCGATTTTCCAATATCGGAAAACAAGTAAATGTTATGCACGACTGGTAGTCTGAAGAGTGGGGGTGAGGGGGCTGTACAAACGATATATATTCAAAAATGAAAATTTATGAAAGAGTATCTGTACGTAGATACTCGTATGTGAGAGCCAGTGCGAACTGGCAAAAGGAATGTCTGTCTATCTGGCTGTGTACGAGTACACACTCGTATCTGTTAAGTATGTTATATATTCGTACACATGGAATGTGGCTGCAAAATTTTTGAATTAAATAAAATTGGCTTGGCCGGAAGCGGAACTGGATTTGATATTCCGATTGCAGATTAGTTAATACGATTTACGAGTAATTCAGTGGTTTACTTATGAATTGTATCTAAATACATACATACATAGATATTAACATACAATTATTGGCCGTTTTAATCTGTGAACTTAGACTTTTTGTGAAGTTATTAGGTTTTCAGGAATTACATGCAGAGTGTATAAAATTCGATTAGACTTATGCTCTTGAATCTAGAACTAGTTATCAATACGGATCCATCAAGATACAGTTCAATCTCAATTAAGGTCTTGATGGGACTTTTAATCAGAAAGTTGCATATTATTTACGGAAGAGCAAACGCAAGGCTGACTTGTTTGGGAATCGTGTAAATGAAGTAGGCACTTAGGAACGTCAATCTAGCGTTGAAAGTACTTCAACTATGAACACATGTCAATTTTCCTTAATTTACTTTTTCGTAGTAGCCGCCGGATGGTGGTCTCAATCATCCACACTTGACTTGCCAAGCATATAAGGATAAATATTGTTTGCTAATTGGTAGGGATGGAACGTCTGCCAAAAGCTAGTTCTCGTGCGCCTTGTGTAAGATACATGGGCCACACCGCAAATTCTCGAGGCAACTTTTCAACACCTAAGGAAGCCTGGCCCATGGCAAAATACAGAGGTCTTAACGGCCACTAGTGGTCAGTCATGATCAGTCATAGGTCCTTATATTACCCAAGCTCAAATGGTGGAAGGAAATAGATCAACGAAAGTTCTCTTTCAGCGCCTCAAGAATTGGAACCTCCTCCTGGCACGTTGGCAATTTTGCTCTTTATACACGGGCAGATGTTTCAGCTTGAACATCAGATAAAAGACCAGGGCGCGTGCATAGATTTGTGCTGCTGCCGGGTCTAAAGCACCTGCAATCGTAATGCATTCGATCATTGAGTTGAATGTAAATTCCGTGACAAGGATCGAAGGAAGATCCACACTATTTAAGTTGCTTAAAGACCAAGTCAAACCAAGTCAGGCAAAAAGAATCAAAGAGCGCAGAAAAAAAATTGTAAGAAGAAGCCGATACAACCCCGTAAGAGGAGATTGTGTTGCGATCTTCATTAGAAAAGGCTTGCTACTTCGAAGAGTACGTAGCCGTGTAGTGCGTAGATTTCATGCTGGATCATGTATCGTGTACATTCCCGTCTGAAACTACCCAATCCACCTTATTCATCTCAGAACTCAAGACTCTTCCTCCATTTCTAAGGCTGGAATCGGAGGAGAATAAATTCGTAATCTACGGGTATTTCAACCCCACGAAGATTGGAGAAATAATAGTCCAACTCTAAAGGGGACTTGCTACCTAATTTGTGAGATCAATATAGTGTTATGTCTCGACTCGGTACGATAGCCCGTCGTTGTCCAGACATGACTCCCATCTGGATTTCTTGCTGCTCGACACACGAGACCAACTGAGAGACATGAACCAACATCCAATTGACTATCAACGCACATTTGTGTATGCGGCGTTGCCATCGAAAATGAATTGCGAACCTAGAGGTGTTTGTTCAAAGATATTTCTAGAATTACAGTAGAATACGTTTGAAACACTTATCCGGAACATTTATAAGAGCACTCTCTTCCAACTCGTTCGCTCCAACAGGAATATGTCAGGTACCAAGGGTGATGACACTGCAAAAAAAACCTCCAAACATAATTAAAGGATAATTACTGAGCTTCTGTACTGAAACAGAAGCTGTATTAGAGCTGTAAGCCCCAGCAACCCGAAAATATTTTGAAGGAAAGATCAAAACGACCTTCCGTACCTAACATTCGCTCTAGCGACGGACAAAGAACAAATACTGCTAGCAACCATCCAGCAGAAGCTGCTGACGATGACAACTTTTTTACGGTCGCAGATCGAGAGAAATGTGGAAGCCATAGGAGGATCAGGTATTTTACCATTTGCTTGAACCGCGACCAGAAAAGGGTTCTATTCCACACAAATCCTTCCTTCGAAGTGATATGAAGAACTAGCGATTCGAGAAGTCAAGCATCACTGAGTTCGAGGACGAAAATGGGGCAAATAATATCATTGTCGACGAGAGAAGGCTACCCGCGTTCATTTCGAAGGAAGAGTCCCTGAAATCTTCTAAATATTAAGCTATTAAGCAGTGAAAAATCAGTAGTCGGACCCAATGGAAAACTGAACATTGTGCTTAGACATCTCCCACAAGAAAAGTCCACCACTTTAAACCTTATAGTTTTAAAACGACAAATGAAAACATCCGATTCCTAAAGAGATAAAGATACATCCAATAAGTTTCCTTTCGAATATAAGCAAAGTAAAGTCCTGACTAAGTGGGTTAAGGACAAAAATTTAATTCCAGAGAATCAGTTCAGTTTTAAGACGAGGCCTTACACTTCACATGTTGCGTGTCAACTTGTATCTGATATTCTGTGGAACAAAAACAAGTAAGAAGGCCTATGCTTTAAGTCAACCAAGTTGGGTATATGATTGCTAACCACTTTTGGTTCGTTCACTAGTACGCAGTTCATCATGTAAAATAAGGAAGCGACTTTTGATGAAACATTTGTCATTAAACATGGTCTGCAACAAGGTGGGGTTGATTAAGTCAATGTTGCGATGAAGATGAACTTTCAGAAATCAGAAACCATTCGTTTATCTGGATCATACAATGATCATCTTGCAAAGGTTCTTGATCATGCGACAATACAGGCAGCTATTCGTTTGTCGAAATATATTTAGATACCTTGGGATCTGGCTAGATCAATATCCATATTTTAACAAAAAAGCAGATATTTCACTGACCAGAGCAAAAGGTGCTTTCGTCAATCTCAGCATTGCCTTTATCCGGCCCAAGCCTGTGCTTGCCTCAACGTAGGTATAAATTTATTAAGATGCCCTGTTTGCCTTAGCCTTATAACTAACCTTCGCTTGTATGGAACTTACAAATCGCCATTAAAGTGGATAATTTCGTCATAAAATTGATTCAAAAGAATATCACTCGAACAATAACCTAGAAGAACAATCTGATCTTCGGGGCTTATTACCCCAAATATTTATATCACGAGGGGAAACACTTTAATGGCCTCCAGAGGCGTTTCTCTATTCTGATAAAAAACGGCAAAGGCAAGCCAAATTTATCGATGCTGCTTATCTTCAATGCCGCTTGAACAGCTGCAAACAGGTGACTCAACTCCGATTTAGACATCACACACGACATTCCGGAGAATCTCCAGTTCAATGGGGTACTAGGGAGTTTTATTTTTTGGTTTTTGTCCGTGCAAAAACATAAACTCCTGTGCATCGTCGAGTCTCTAAGAAACAAAGAGTCGTTGCGAGAACACGGTACTTCAAAGGCTTGTTAAGCCACCTGCCCTTGGCGGTACATGCTTACCCAAAAAGATGTACCTTAAAAGTTAGAAGCAACCCTGTTTAACTTTATCAATAATACCGAATATTAGCAAGGTATTCTGTGTCAAAGCTGATCTCTGATATACAATGGTAAGAACCAATATACGGGTGCCTGCCTGGTTGTCTTTGAGAAGGCATTCGATTCCGTGTGGCTAGAGGGTCTTTTCTTTAAGCTGACTAGGATGGGTATGCCAGAACCTCTACTGCATATAATTTACAACATGCCTATGTGAAAGAAACTCGCTATCGAATGTGACAACGTAATTGACATTGAAACCGGCTTTCAACAAGGGAATGTCATTTCTCCAATACTGATTAACATTTACACAAGTGATTTAATATTCCCTCCATCACTTTTAAGCGCATGCAGGCGATTTAGTGGCGTACAGATCAGGTCCGAAAATCGAAGTCATCAGGACTATTCTGCACGGTGATTTCGATCATTTTCGTAATTAGGAGTATTGCGATGATCGGAAATTTAAAATCAATTTAGATGGGCTACTGGGGAGACTAGACATCACTGGTAAGATTTGGCCATCATTGAACAGCACATGCTGTCGTTAGGAGTGAGAAGGGTAGTGAGATACCTTGGTATCCAGCTCTATAAGTATATGTATTTTGACAAACATGTAGATGCTTGTCTCGCTGTTGCCAAAAAGTCCTTAACCCTTGGCGAGAAGGCGGGTATACAGCAGTCAACTTATCTCTAGGGTGAAGGTCATATGCTATGTGGCCCTTATCAGAAAGACAAGATTCGGGTGTTGGAAAGGTTGTGTCTTAGGAACTGTCTGGGCTTATATAGATTTCAAAAAATACTATTCCAACAAAACCCTTTACGATGGGGCTAGGTTAACGACCAGCAACAACAGCCTGATCCTTGACTCTTATTACCCCAACTAAATGTACAACAAGAGCTCACTTCTATTGGCCTTAATCCCGCCAAAATCTTTTCTTCGTAGCGATACTAAAGGCTAAATATAAAACGGGGATGGTATCCCACTAATATACCACCTTCACCGCATTGCGAAGGACAAGCAGCTTATCTACTACGAGTATGTTGCTACTGCTCAGGAGCTGCTCTGTTTAATTACCCCGAAGCAACAATACATCGAATTCTGGTGGCTTCAGGAAGTGGAGGGGATAGTCACGCTCTCCTAGATTGGCACCTTACTGAGGTAACATACATTCCTTGTTTTAAGTTAGATAAACGATAGTAAGAGCAAGTTACTGTCATTGTGAAATTAGATTTAAGCATAATGTCAGAACGTAAGCTTATAACGAAAGAAGTATAAAATGTTTGCTTAGAGAGTTTGCGTCTGCAGTGTGCCAGACACCACATCCGACAAAACAGTTGTAAGCTTATTGGCCTTACCATCATAGCAAGCAGCGGGGTTTGACATCTTGTTATTCCTTCTCCGAAGAAGAAACGTTAAGTCGAGGAATATCAGAAATGTCTGCAAAAGAGGTGCCGGAAGAACTTTTTTTTCGTAATTTGTTAAATAGTGCTTTTAACCAGAATGTACTATGAACCTGTCCGATGATGGCCAACAATACCATCAATCTGTCCTCGACGAAATGGGCATCCACTTATAGTAATTCCCACAAGGCTTGCATGCTCCGGGAGTTGTCTTGATGAAGAGCATGGACTAAATCGTCTCTGATATATTATCGAACAAAAGCATGCCAGCGTTGGTCCCTATCAGTTGGTTTTAGGTCTGGAAAATTCGTCATCAATAAAATTTCGCACTACGATGGATCTTGACGAGAACCTTGAATTTTAAATTCGCACGAACGGTCTATAGTGGCTACATTGTGTCCGAGTTCATACAAAAATAGAGTTCATAAAACAGAATGAAGAGGACTTAGTTGTTTCGAAAGAACAGTGCTTCCAGTGATCTGCGGCACAACCTGCAACAACAAAAAGTGGACGAAGAGATTTTATCAAGAACTCAACGTATTGTAGAGCGACACAGTGACATGGACTTAGTCCAAAGAATCAGCCTAACATCGGCTAATAATTTTAATAAGCAAGCGACATTAACGTTGAAGTTGTTAGACTTTTTCGTGCTGATCTTGCCTCTATGCAGTAGCGAACTTAAAGTATCTTTGCACTAGATAACCACTCCTAATATAATTTCATTAAATCATAACAGATTGAATTACTGCTTTTTGCTTGTATTCCGATCCAAAACGCAACATAAGTTGACCTCAGTTGACCTTAGTTAGCTAAAATTGACCTCTGTCCTCATTGGGGTTGTGCCAACCTTTCCATGCACCGTCTAGAGGTGCTTATTTTGATTTCTTAAAAATGAAACAAGAAGACGTTTAATGGGATACTTCAACTTATATCAAAGTATAGACGCCACCTTATACGTTAAACCCATTCGTAACTCCAAGTGCACTACAAAATCCGTTGCCCTAAACTCTCAAAGATCTCCATTCAGCATAAATTTACAAAAATTTCTCTGCCACGCACATTTTAAATTTATTTCCAAACAACCGCTTATTCACTGGACTTGTGAAAATTTACCCAATCTACCTGAATACTCTTCTCTAATTCATTCATTGATTCACTGCTCCAATTCCCTTACTTAGCAATGCGGCGAAAAATCCCCCTTCATAATCCCGCCAAGTTTAAAATCCCATAAATCACTCGACCTTGACTCGTCACAATACAAGTAGGTACCATCTCTTCCACTCACTAGATACAATCTGAAAAAAATGTTGACCAAAGTAGAAAAACAAAACCGAGGTTAGTGTCCAATTAATGGGAGGGGACCCCAAAAAATCCAAACGTTAAAACCAACACAATCCACAGAATAATAAACATACGGAAAAAAAACAACAACAACAAGAGAATTTCAAAGTCAAACGAAAGATGTGTCAACATCAATATTGCTCAAGCTTTGACTGACAATCTGAACCATGGTGGTTTCATAATAGCCGGGACTCGAACCCGCAGCGATCTGTCAATAATCGCTCTCTGTATCTGACCCAGTAACAGGTGTTTGTGGAGTTGTCGACCTCCATTTGTGATACAGATACAAACTCACACACTCAAAGAGCATCTGCGAATAAATAAGTGAGCAAACGAGTGAAGGATGACAGCAGAGTAGCTGGTATTTTGTTGGTGAAAGACTTTTTGATTGTTCGATGGAATGGCGCGTAAATCGAATTCAGTCGATGAGAGGAGTATCTTTTAGATGCAAATGCATCTTATGCAAGACATAAACAAAGACTTCGTAACCAAATTTAATCTTAGATTTAACCGACTTCGTATGGGTCGCGGGGATTGCACTGCCGTTGCACCAATGGCGACTTTTGCAAGTTAAAAATGTGTTAACGTCAACAAAAAACCCACCAAACCACATTTGAGCCTGGCGATTTTTTGTGACTCAAAACGACTTGCACCATCATCTCTTGGAAATGCGATACCCGATTGCATATTGCTTGAGCTTTGTGTGCTAATACCATCATGGCAGTGTTACTGTTGGTTTAATGCAATATTTGTCAGTAAATATTGAACTGCAGATCAAATATTCTGCTGCAGCATGTCGTATGTGTGTTCGTTTATTTATGTATCTCGATTGTGTTTTTGTGAATCGTGCTAATTACTCTTTTTACATACAGCGTCAGAAAAAGCCAACAGCCTTCGAGGCAAACCGAACACGTTTGCAGCTATCGAAGGCAATCAAGCTCGAACCTTTCTAAATGGGTTAATGGAGCCGTATCTTTTCTTGTCTTGCCTGCAAAATAGCTACACCAATGTAAATTAATGCTGAAGATTTACTTCAAAGTAAAATCGAATAAAACGTCTTGCCAAGGCCACGCATATGTATAGCAATCCGAACGAAATAAAAACTTTTCAAATGTAAACGCGAATACTCGTATGTCGATACGAGTACTCGTATTTGCGTACAAATATGTACGTGGTGCGCAATGGATTGCGTGTTTTTATGAAATTTTTATTCCGGGTCATAAGCTCAAACATACGAAAACTTGACTTAAAACCACTTTGGAAGGGCTTGTGCAAACGAGTACTCGTATTTTCTGTTTCGTTTTAGTAAACATGCGCACCTTAAATGACATCTACATATTGTAAACATAAACACAAATCTAAAAATATGTGGGTACGTCATATGTCATAAGTTGACAAATCGTTAAACATAAAAAAGATGCGACTACACAAAATGAGGTGTCAAAGATCAGACGTCTCGATTGGAATGATAATTTGACCCAATCTGGGTATCACTAAAGAAGTCATAATTTGTTATGACATCAAAGACCTGCGGAACCGCGTGTTTTTTTTTTTTTTTTATGACAAACGATGCCTTAGGGTTTTATTACTTTAGTTCGGATTAAAAAAGGTATCTTGCATAAATTGGCAATAAAAATGCGTCCAAAAATGAAAAACACTAAATTGATTGGATTGGAGTCGTGCTGATTGCAACAGATGAGAAATTTAACAGAAACTTTTACAACATTTATCCATCAAATTCGATAATTTATGAGTTTCTGCACGATTCTTCCAAATCAGATCGATTTCGAAGATCATTTGTCATATTTTGACAACTGACATTTACGCCAGGTCTCCACTTCCAACACACACTTTTGAACAGACCAGGCTACAACTATACAAAATCTCTGCTATGGGCATGATATTTCCTTACTGATGTCATTGAATTTATATTTTTAAAATAATGTAGCTCATCAAATTTTGAAAATTAAGCTTTGGCATGTAAAAATAGTGGCTTTAGTACATGGAACTTGTAGACATTTGTGGCGTTTATGACATTCGAAAGATATTGGTTAAGTCAAACCAGCTTCTTCTGGGTAATACTTGATTTTTGAAATGAAAGTAACCAACTATCGAAGCTACTGAGATTAAAAGATAAAATACTGAGAGTCCGTCGAACATAATTCTAACAAATGTGAGCCCGTACTCCATCTACTTCGCTTCAGCATACAGTAAAGAGAATTTATAGCTTGAAAGAGTGGACTGAACCATAATGACGTTCATGTTTCTGGCGTCTTAATGAGGAGATACTCTGTTAAGGCTGTTCGAGCAAAAATATCCCCGATAGAAAATGTTTGTGCTTCAGGAGCTAGAATTATCAGTTCAACGAGGTTCGAAGCAATTCAGCATTTTATACGGCTCCTTGGGTTTCATTTTGTATCTGAACTTTCATTCATACAAACTACAGTTCAGGATATATTTGGATGTGTTACTAAAGCACGAGTCTTTTCTTACCGATTTTTCGAAGGACTATTACCATTAGCGATGAGACACATTTTCAGCTTTCCAAGTATGTGTTAATAAACAGCATTGCTGTAGACGTTATGAGTGATGAGGTAAGAATCCTCATACTTATCATCCAGGGTGCATTTCCAGCGCAGATGAAGGAAACTGAGGGAAAAAGAAAGAACGGTACCGATGTAGGTTGGTTTTGAATGTTTGCAGGTTACAACGGCTGGGAATTAAGGCATTCCATAAGCAAGTTGTTCGGCATAGAAAAGAATAACGATGTTTCAGAGATTGTCCTTTGTGCGTGCCGATGAGCATTCATAGCGAGACGGATGTTACGGTTGCAGCACTGGTAGTAAAAATAGCGATATTGTATAATATTGGAATCACATATAAGTTCTATCATGATTTGCACGAAATTTCACTGTTAATTGTGTTTTACGGTCAGAAACCCGCCTTACTTACTTACTTACTTGGGTGGGTCTACAGTTCGGCGTAAATCTAAGTCCCAACTAATAAGCTTCTCTAGTTAGCAGTCCTTAACTAACTAGGTCTGGCTACCCACTGAAAAAATTCTATGCGATGGCAAGGTTCTCCCATGCCAAATGGATACGACAATAACAAATTTGATGTCTAAGAAGTGCATTTTGGAAGAAAATTCTGGCAGAGAGAATAGCAGAGAAGTGAACTAACCCAGTAATAAAACTAACCTCAATGAACAAGATAAGCATACTTAATGGATAAAAAATTTCATTGTTTTCACATGTTATCAGCATTATTTGTTTGAAACACCAGTTACAAAAGTAACAATACTGAACACTGGTGATAGTCAGCAGGGCTTCCGGCAATCAACTAAAAGGAGAACCTGGAAAATGGTGTAAATAGTTCTTTGGATATTAAATACTGGCCCTTGTGAACCAAGACACCTGATGTGGTTATTGTTAGACAGCAAATAGTGGAATAGTGGATAGTAGAACGAATGGTTCCAAAACCGATTAAGGATGCAGCGCCTGTATCTTTCTGAAGGACGACAATGTTAAATATCATTCCTCGACGCAACAAACTATGTTGTGAAAAATCATGTGCATTCATGGTAACAGCCAAGCTACGCTTAAAGCCGTACTGAATCCTCTATCGACTTTCAAACTAGTTCGAGAAATCAAAGCGGCATCCGACAACTCCTTGCACCACTTCTGTAATGACCCTCGCATCAGCCAGTAGGTACTAGGTGCTGATGTGGTGTATGGTATTGTTAACACTTTACCACCAAAGCGCTTACTCATCCTTCTTGGAAATCCTGGGAAATTTTAATAATAGTTAAGTAACAGCATACGATTTTCATAAAAAGTTTGGTGGGCCATGTGCTAGTTTTTTTTCCAATCATATGCTATTCGGAAACTGACCTCTTAAACGCTCAAAAGGTTGGCGAAAGTTCAGTACATGAGAATATTTCCGGAATACAAAATATGTAGATCAATTTGCTTCTGAACAGCGTTGGAAAATATCGCAACGTCACTTCCAAAGTAGAAACTGCAGCTGGTGTTTGTGAGACTAGTTTGCTGATTTATAACCGAAGACTTACGGAGAATTTTGCAGCTATTGTCGAAAGTGTGCGTCTAAGCTTGAAAACCTCTACGATAAACTGAACATCAGTCGGACCGGCCTGAGGAGAATTTTGCATAAAGATCTCAAATTATTCGCTTACAATGTCCAATTGACTCAGTAGTATGAAATATAGTATGTTGCAATAGGGAATCGACAACTACATAGTAAATTTGAGGTCCAATAAGTTGTAAATTTGGAGTCGTAGCAAGTGAAGTCGACACTTTGCCACCCACGCCGTAGCCAAGTACTTCAGTCAAGGAGATAACTCCAAAAATCTCGAATGACTCATTTCTTATTCTACCCATTGGTAGTAAGGCATTTAAAGATTAGGATTCCCCGAACCATCATCAATCTAGCTAAGACTTTGCCAGTCAAAAAATAATCGCTGACGTGAGATATATCTTTGTATAGCAAACACAGCATGCCCCAATTATAGCACGAAACTGGATAAGATTTATCTCCTATGTGTAAGAGGCATTTCATTGACGAACAAAACATTAGTTGGAGGAATTAAGTGTATTTCAACTCCGACTGCAAGCCCAATTAATCTATTTATCAAAATGTAGAAAACCCTTATCAGACCGCAACGGAGTGTTTTCCGCCCTTAAACCTCGACATATTGCCGTAAAAGACTACTGTTCTATCTGCGTTACACTCTGAATACTAACGATAAATGGTCAATAGCATCAACACAAAGTGTTTCTTGTACATTTAAGGCACTCAAGCAGTGATGAACATGTCTAAAATATTTGCATTGAGTGGAACACTAACGTCCGTTGGTTTTGAATGTTTGCAGGTTATAATGACTAGTAAATAAAGTGGTCGGCAAAGCGATTAATAAGGGTAAGGCATTCCTATTTCTATTCCTACATTCTTTTATTACGATATTTCCGAATATCTCCCAAAGTGAGCTTGAATGTCAATTTAATTTGAGCACTGGCGGTGAAAATAATGTTTGAACTTGATAGGAGAAGTGACAATGTGTTGGAGTTGAAGGGTGTTAATTGATGTAGCAATATTAGCTTATTTAGATGGGGTGAAGCCTCTCTTACATAGCCTGTGAAAAACCTTGACAATCGCAGCATTTTTCGCGACATTGAAATGTGATCATTGCAAAATACTCGTAGGTTGTCATTGACCCACTGTTGGGTGTTTAACTATTCTTTTGAAGACAGCCGATAGCATTATGTTTTGGAAGTGTTCAATTTCACTCGTTTGATGGTTTATTTGTTATTGAAGAAGAGTTTCATCGATACGCAGTGACTTTGTAAGCCTAGGCATCTTCTAAACGTAGGCCATATGAACTTAAAATAAAAACGAGGAAGGAGATGTGTTGGTTTTCCTATTTTAACTCGACTTGACTTTGATCTAATGGAAATGATCATTTAATAGAAGTTTAACATTAAACGGTATAGGGTAAGCCTTCGAAACCTCACAAAAATATCGAGCCTGACTAGTTAGGAGTATTACGTCCCAGGTCGTCACAAACTGGACTTCAATTCATACTTTTGACGGACTATGCTACGTACAAAGGTAGTTTTCACAGTCAGCCCTTCCATACATAACATAGTACAGAGTTAACGTCTGATCATATCACTTCAATAAGGACTCTCGAGTGAATAGTGACAAAATGAAAAGCTTACAATAGGGTATCAATCGGGCTAGAACGTCATCAAATGGAATCTCTGGCATTGTCGCCATCATTGAGGCCCTATCTCTGATACAGAGCAGCTATACGTTGCAAGATAGAATTATCATTACGATTATGATTTTTTTCTGTAAAATGATAACAAACAAGGAAATGCTGGTATTCCAAATTACTGGCCGGATACCACTAGGCTCGATACTATGCCGAAATTCCTACCAATATCAAAAAACCACTTAATTTATCGGCTTTATACAAGATGACCTTTTTGTTAAGTCAAAAACCCATCAGAAGATGTAACAATTGGCTTTTAAGTTCTTGACAAGCTAAATCAGAGATCATAAAACCGAACCAGTACTTCCTACGAGAAGGAAGGTGCCATAGTGCGTGGTTAAGACCGTCGTCTACTACCCAGGATTGTCAGAGTTAAAATCTCGGTCGCAGAAATGGCAAAATAATGACAGTAGAAGAGACTTAGATTGTTTCGCCAACAATATATGGTGCTGACAGATTTATAAAATGTTTTTTTTCAAATATTTACTTAATATTTTAACTGGTAGAAGCGGTTTCCAAAAGGTGAGCCAACAGCTACTGTGGAAGTTTTTAATAAATTTAAAAACACATTAATTGTAAAATTAATATAGAATTTTATTGATTCATAAAGTCTGGTCTACGGCAATTATAAATAGAGTACAACGTTGTTCATCTGATCACCATGGCATTTGTTGGGAGCGACCATCCGAAGGTCAAAATTATCGATGACTTTTTGAAAAATAAGTCGGTCAATTGCCGCAAGTTCAGTTTAGATGTTATGTTTCAGATTCTATCTCTGGGTTATTGGCATAAACCTCACTCTTCAAATAACCCCACAGAAGTCTATAGGCGTCAAATCGTATAACCTTGGAGGCCAATCAACTTCTCTTTATCCGAAATAATGCAATCTTAAAATTTTGTATGCAATAAATTGATTGAATGATGGCTTGTGTGGGCACAAGGATGGAGCACCATCCTGTTGAAACTAGAGATCGTCCAGACCCAATTCATGCATGTCGACATGTTGCAGGAACGTTCTCCATTCACTGTAACTCTCTCTAAAGCCTCATCTTTGAAAAAGTACGAACCAATAATCCCGCCGAGCCATAAGATACACTAAGCAATGCCTTTTTGGGATGCACTTGGTTGGGTATAGGTTTTCTAGTCTTCAGAATCCAAAGATGTTCTTCAATTGTTGTGTAATTTGGATTTTGTGGGAGCGCAAATTAAGATCAACTTTTAAAATTCACCGTACAATGCCATAAATGAGACCCAATTGTTGGCTTTGGCGACGTATTGCGGTGGTTTCTCACATTTGTGATGTTTTGGCGTATAGCACGTACCACATCAGGTCAAACTCCATATCAGCATGCTCGGCGTGAATTGAATAGTTTCTTCAAAACGCTTCACTATTGCACGAATTCCTGACTCACTAGGGCCATTACGTTCACCGAAAAATTCACGAATTTCACGAAATGTTAACTTTACAGATCGCCCATTTTCGAAAAAAGAATGAATTGTTGCGTGGTAAACGATTTCATGACTAAAATTCCAAAAGATTGTATGAGATCTGTCTAAAAGGTCAACTACATTGAATTCATTAAATGATAGAGATTGACAGCCAACATCCACACAATCTGTTGACTCACCCTTTGGCTACCCTTTCGAGGTTAATGAAAAATATGAGAGCTTAGAAATAACAAATACTACGGCACACAATTGTTTTACAAAGACTACGATATACTCGGTGCATTGATTGAATAATAGAGGAAGAATTAATGACCCTTTGTGAGGTGATGCTTTACGGTAATTTATGGAGGGTAGTGTTTAGAAAGTGATGTGATTTTCTTCACCATTAATGATGTGCCTTTGGTATCATAGAAAGATTTCTAACCTTATGCGCAAGACCAACGTTTAAATTCACTAGATGAGGACGACACTTACAAGTTCAGGCTAAAAAAGGCGACCTTGTCAAGCTCTTAGGCAATCAAAATGAGAAAGCTGTTTAAACAAACCCCAATTGTATGCTTGCAAGGGTATCCAGCAAGTACCCGTACAATTCCATTGAAACAGTTCCAATTAGAAATACTGAGGCAACTAGTTTTAAGAGTTGAAAATTGCAATGAGCTAATAATCACTTAACAAGCTTTCATGTAGCACTTTACATGTGCAATACAAAAAAAAAAAAAAAAAAAAACACTGTGGCGCTGGCAGCCCGGTATGGGCCGTGGCCTAGCTTCTTGACACTCATTTGTGTTGCTCATGTTGTCATTTTTATCACATGTGAGCGGGGCCTACGGTTTATCGCCGAGTCCGAACGGCATCCTTAGAAGCTTTTTCATAGGCAATTTTACTTTCGGGAATTTGCCATTGCCCGCCGAAAGGGTGACTCAGCCAGGAATCGAACCCAGGCTCTCTGCGTGATAGTCCAATGAGCTAACTATCGTGCCATCGCCATCGCCATCGCCACTTTACATGCAATACCAATATAAAAAATTCTGAGGAGTTGATACATTTGAGGAGCATGAACTTGTTCTTTAAATTTCAAGAATCAAGGACAATCAAAAACCCTATAGCAACATTGTAATGATGATGAAGAATTCCAATTCCAAGGTATTATGTGACAACACTTTCCAAAAAGCAAGTGGTAGGAGATTAAGGTCATCGAGATGGGAGGAATCAGAATGGTAAGTGGTCTTGTGGACGTCTGCATTACCAACTGCCTAATCTTGGATATAACTTGTCCAAGCGTTAAACCTACTGCTAAATCAACTGACGCTCTCAGCAAATCAACATCACACCAGATCGATCGCATTGCCATTAGCCGCTCCTAAAGAAGCATGTTATCTCCACGTCATGTTAGCTTTTAAACGCTGCATTACCAGGGTCAATACTGACTGTCTGACAGGTGTCCCAAACAGGGCCAAAAATCGTAGGATCATCTTACCTCAGCAGCAAAAACAATCAGCTGCACAATGCAAGTGGATGACCACTGCAATGCTGTGCAGCTGGGATTCACCCTTACGTCCGTAAAAGACAGAAAAACTTTGCTCATTGCTATCAGCAGGCAAATGAAACCGATTGACAAGCGAGTAGATCAGATCGAACAGCCTAAACAATAAAAGAAACGAATTTTTAGTTCAATATCGTTTTAAAACCTGGAGTTGGTCCATATGTAGTATGCAACTTATGAAAACCCCAACATATATCGACTTACTTTCCTCAACAGCCTTACTTTACTGGTCGTGCTTAAAATATTAGCTGGGAGCATATAAGACAAGATTAATGCTTATTTAGATTCGCACCCCGACAGGATTTACACTGGGTCGTACACCGATGGAGTACTGTACTCTCTGTTTATCGAGAGTTTTTGAAAGGTTGAATCTTGATTGTTCTGAATGCTACGCATGTGTATATGATACACCAGCATTTGACGTACAGCCACTACTTGACGAAACGTAAATACTGCAATTCGGTAGACTATGACATCTTATCTTAAATACCTCGATGGATGGTTTCTTCATACTTTCTAACAAAGTCCCTACATATCAAGACCGATAAGCTAGATTTTGAGGAAAGGAAATATAACCTAAGTAAGCAGAGTCAAAAGTAAAACACTAAGAACTTCTAATATCCACAGTCAACCTTACATGAATAAGAAGTCAAGAATAAGGACAACTGTCTTTGGCTTGGTATGGACTCGATTGGGTACGTGAAATTGTATCGGGAAGGTTGCATTCGAAGTATTTTTCGAAGAGCCAATCTGCTGCGATTGTGTTTTGGTATAAAGATATTGTAAATTAGACAAAGATACGATTGGTAGATACGACTAATACACCTCAGTTGCAGACCTTAATGAAAAAAACTCGTCAAAATATCTTAAGGATTATCTGGCCCAATCGTATCGTCATCAACTTTATCATAGAATGGGCCAAGAACATAGATTCAGTACTATTCAAAGAAAAAGACGGAAATGAGCTGGCATGCCATGCAGTGGCATCTACGGACTTGAACAGTGTGGCACATATGGACAATGACCAAAGGCTCTGATGACATAGATGCCAAATTACAGGCCTTCATTCCACGACAATAAGGAAAATAATTAATAGGAATCACTTGGTCTGAAGATGTCCACAACATACTGTAGTTTGAGTATAGGTCTTCGTAAAAATACGCAGTGCAATCACATTTATAGTAAACACACCTTTAAGCACATGTCATGTCAGACTTTATGACATTCGCTTGCCGCCACGTAACTGAAGTCAAAAACCTACTTTAGTACGTTTTCCATAATCATGCCAATAAATTTGCAACGAAAACGTAAATACGAATGCCTATTGGCCCCCAAATGGGTGCTATTTCCTTTACAGCACGTGGTCACCGTACTTTTTGCTCATTCATACAACTACGAGTACTAACGTTTAGTGCAGTGAAATTTGAAAACTTTTACTTTCATTTGAATAAAGAAAAAAAACTCTACAATTGTAAACACTTGCCACTGCGGATATTTAATCAATCAATTGTCCAATTGCGAAACATTGTTCAATTCAGCTTCACACGTTTTCCATAAGTCCAAGCGAAGACAATAATAACAGCGACAATTTCGACTAAAATGGTAAAGACTCTGAGGCCGCGTTAATGTTTTAGGGCCAATTTGAATTTTCGAGGGCAATTGCGTTGAATACAAATTGCACTTAATACGGCTACAAAACGACGAATTTTTTTTCCTTCCGGATAAAATACACTTAAAACGTACTAAACGACCATCGACGACCCAAAATAAGAGGACGCAACCCTCGACTTGCTTACCTTACTCAAAGTAGTAGGAGTATCCAAAAAAATGATAGTGTATCCACGTAAAATCCAATTGGCACCGATCACTGATCACTGATCTCGAAAATCGTTACACTTCACCTGTCACAGTACACTCCTTAACACTAGAACACAGCGCGAGCATAGGAGTAACTCGTAATCTCCAATCACTAATCACTAATTGCAATCGATATCGAAGTATTCGTAATCCAAATCCAAGTGATCGTGGAGTAAATTGTTTCCGATCGCGCACGCCGAATCGAAATTGGATCGAAAAAAAATCAAAAAAAATAAATATTTCAACCGAAATGAGTACGAACTATCAGAGCACGTCTAGTGAAGGCGATAGCCCATGTACGAGTCATAAGCTCTATTCTGCAGATCTATGAATCGAGTCCCGCACACATTCATAAGCTCATTCTCCAACAGAGGTTAAACATCGCCAGCAGTGGCAAGAGATATTCGTATCGTACTACTAGCCCAGCGACAGACACCACCTGGTGGTGTGGTGGGGTATTGCATAATTTTTACCACCAACTTTGGATTAATGTTTTTTTTTTTTTTTCGGTCGTCGGTTTTGCCCAACTTTTTTCTGTTTCGGATTGCAGACGACATACAACGGAGAGCGAGAGTGAGACCAAAGTTACCGAGGAGCGATGTGAGCGACTCACTTGGAAAGCCCAATAGTGATGATGAACACCATCGCGGAGTTGGTTTGAGTAGCTTCTACTGGTTTGAAGAATTCACTGAAATTTTCTAGTGCTACTAGTACGTTATGCTCCAGTGTGAAGTTTAATTGTCTGGCATATGGATTGCTGGTGCAACTTCATAGGTACATACTCGTACATACTCTCGTCGAGTGAGTGTGGTTTTCAAGCGAAATTTTCGTGAATACCCATGGTAGTCGTGGTGGTAAAACTTTTGCACGTACCATAGTGAGATATGTAGCAGTGCAGCCGATTCACGTAATTGGAACACGACGCGGTAACCTTTAATTAAGACGCACCAGAGTTCGAGTGCATTGCAGTTTGGATGATGGAACTGATGATGAGCGTCATCGTTCGGGGAACGAAGAAGACATAGAATTTTGCAATATAGAGCAATGGAGCTAGAGGCAGTGACAGTAGGCCTACTGACTACGTTTTGACTGGAATAGTAGCCTAATGATCCGCATAACCTTAAGTAATAGTTGTATGAAACTATTTCTTTGTTTTTTTTTTTCGTAAATAACTTGATTGACTGGCAACCATCCACATGTGCCACGGTTTTTGGGTAAATTTTAGCAAGTCATGTGTAAATTTTATAATTGTAATGCAGTACGTAGTACGAGTTTGTCACAAAGGCAACATACCCAAAAAAAACAAAACCAACGTAAGCTGTGACGCAAATTAAGAGGTTTAAGTCTGTTTGATTGTCAATCTAAGTGAGGACAACTAGTATAGGTGTCTTGAGAAATTGGGCAGCTTTTTTTTTATATCATCCAGTTGTTGTAAGCAAGCAAGTTGGATGGCAACGATTAGTATAAGGCCTCGTAGAAGTAGCATCTTCCGACAGGTGCTGGTTCCTTAAATGACGAGAATGAGCCTCTGCAGCCGAACATCTTGTAGCTCTGCTAATAAGTCCTACTTCACGCCTCCCCGTGGCCCAATCTGGGAATCTCACTAGAGGTTGCTAAATGAAGGGAGCAAATGGCGAGTTTCCTGCGCCATTAACCAGGATTAGTGTTGGAAAACAAAACAAGACCTTATCCGGGCTACTCCGACATATTTGGAGCTCAGGCCGGAAAGGATTTCCAGGACTTAGTCAGGGTCTTGGAAAAGAGATGGTGGCGGACGAGCCCTATAAGGGCCAACGGCAGCGCTCACATCCCGGAACGGGTTACTGGCTTCGGTGTAACCGACTTCTCGTCCTAGGGGCACCCAAAATGGAACTGGTCCTCCAGGTTGGGGGCAATTGCTATCGACGGCAAAAGCAGCGCTTATTTGGATGAGGATTTGTTGTCGGAGGCAGACTAAGACAAGAAGTCCTCAGCTTCCGGCATGTGAGCGAGCGCCTCGTAGCAATCCGCATCAAGGCTAAAATCGCCAACATTAGCATCATATGCGCGCATGCCCCCACAGAGGAGAAAGATAGCGACACCAAGGATGCCTTCTACGAGCTCCTTAACAAGACCTACGAGCAATGCCCTAGCTATGACATTAAAATTGTCCTCGGTGATTTTAATGCAAAGCTAGGAAGAGAGGGTATCTTTGGTGGAAAAATCGGAAAATATAGCCTGCACAACACCACCTCCGATAACGGATTCAGGCTAATCGACTTTGCGGTGAAACATTGTTGTGGCTAGCATGCGGTTCCCACATCTCGACATACACAAGGGGACTTGGAGAACTCCTGATCAATCAACAGTCAACCAGATTGATCACATTGCGATCGACGCAAGACATTCCTCCAGCATTATGGATGTCCGTACGTTCCGAGGAGCCAACATCGACTCGGACCATTACCTTGTTGTAGCCAAGGTACGGTTGCGGATATCCCAAACTACGCCAAGACAAACTAATGCTGTGAGAAAATTCGACGTCAGACGGCTACAATCGTAAGAGATCGCCAAGTCCTTTTCCGATCGAGTGTCTCTTAATCTCTTAAGAGGTCCAATGCTGCCAGCATCAAGCATCGAAGACCATTGGAAACACTGCCAAAACGCTATCAGAGATGCCGCTTCTGATGTGCTGGGTTTCACTCGTCCACCACAACGAAACCCCTGGTTCGATGATGAATGCCGGCAAGTACACACAGCAGAGCAAGATGCATATAACGCGGCGCTGCTTAGAAAGACCAGAGCTACTCATGAGCTCTATGAGCGGAAGAGGAGAGACGAGCACCGGCTTCTCAGGAGGAAGAAGAAAGAGCATGAGAAGCGCGCGATCGAGGAAATTGAGAGATGCTACTCCAGGAATAAGGTTCGGAAGTTTTACCAAAAGGTAAAAATAACATGCCGCGGAAACAAACCCCGAACCGAAGCCTGTAGAGATGAACAAGGGAACATCGTAGTAGAATCGCAGTCGATGCTGAGGATTTGGAAAGACCATTTCTGCAGACTGTATAACGGCGATGACGGACCAAATACCGCTGTCAGGCAAAATCAACCTTTCAACTTGGACGATGATGACCAACAATTCCGTCCACCCGACCTGGATAAAGTGAAGATAGCTATATCGAGGCTTAAGTTCAACAAAGCTGCTGGAGCGGATGGCCTGACCGCAGAGCTCTTCAAAGCTGCAGGCTTTGATGATGATGCAACTCATCTCTAAAATATGGTCCGACGAAAGTATGCCCAATGAATGGAATCTCAGCATTGTTTGTCCAATTCTAAAGAAAGGAGACCCTCTGAACTGCGCCAACTACAGAGGCATCAGTCTCCTTAACATCGCATATAAGATCCTATCCGCCGTATTGTGTGAACGCCTGAAGCCGTTTGTCAACAACCTGATAGGTCCATATCAGTGTGGCTTCAGGCCAGGAAAGTCCACCATCGACCAGATATTCACACTACGGCAGATCTTGGAGAAGACCCATGAGCTTCAGATCGATACCCACCACCTATTCATCGATTTTAAGGCCGCGTATGACAGTATCTATAGAGACGAGCTATATAGAGCAATGTCTAGTTTTGGCATCCTTGCCAAACTCGTCCGTCTGTGCAGGATGACGATGGAGAATGCACGCTGCTCCATCAAGGTCGGTAAAGATCTCACCGAGACCTTTGATGTCCGGAAAGGATTTAGACAAGGCGATGCGCTGTCATGCGATTTTTTCAACTTCGTACTTGAAAGAATAGTGCAAAACTCACGAGCAAACACAAGAGGCACTATCTTTCAAAAGTCCGTCCAACTACTCGCATTCGCCGACGATATTGACATAATCGGGAGAAAACAGCGTGATGTCAGTGGCGCTTTCGCGAGTATTGAGACGAAAGCGGCGAAAATGGGTTTAGCCGACGTCTCGGACAGAACGTCACCCTCGACAGATATAACTTTGAAGTAGTTAAGGACTTTGTTTACCTAGGCTGTGCTATAAATACAGACAACGACACCAGCGCTGAGATCAAGCGAAGAATAACTCTTGCCAACCGCTGTTTCTTTGCGTTTAGAAGGCAACTGAGTAGCAAAGCCCTCTCTCGGACAACAAAAGTCACCCTTTATAAGACCTTAATAATCCCGGTCCTGCTCTATGGCGCAGAGGCATGGACATTATCAAAAATGGATGAGGGTGTTCTTGGTTGCTTCGAGAGAAAAGTTCTTCGGGCGATCTTCGGTTCCGTCTGCATTGACGGTGAGTGGAGGAGAAGATACAACTACAAACTGTATGGACTGTACAGCAACATGGACCTAGCCAGAAGAGTGAAGATCCAAAGGCTGAGATGGCTGGGTCATTTAGAGCGCATGGACACCAATGCTCCGGTCCGAAAAGTCTTCGAATCCGCCCCCGAGGGACAGCGCAGTAGAGGAAGGCCAAGACTCAGGTAGCGCAGGCAAGTGGAAGAGGACCTCAGCCAACTTAGCGTGCGAAACTGGAGGCAGCCAGCCAGGCATCGAGCTAGCTGGAAAAGCTTGTTGGCTGAGGCCCAGGTCCACCCCGGATTGTAGCGCCACCTAAAGTAAGTAAAGTAAGTAAGTTGTTGTATGCACAATTTACTGCACTGTGACCCTAATGAGAATCAAGTCGACAATAATATCCCTTGCATCCCTCTCCATATATACATCAACAAAGTAACTGTAGCATTAAGAAACGTAAGATTTTTGAGCCCATGTAGCCCAAGCGTGTAACTATTTAAAGTTATAGCGACCCTTTGTGGCAATTGCGAGGTCTGTCTAAGCTGTGATATAGACCTTTCATTACATTAATGAGCAGATGTGTTCATACTTACACATCAACTTCTTGCTGCCTTACATAGATGGCGGTACATTCCTGTGTAGATGTCACTTTTGTATTGCGTGCTTGCCGTAAAGGCTCAAGCCTACGGTGCTACCACAACCACCAGATTCAAAGTCGTGTGTAAGGCACGAAATTCCCATTTCGCAAAGGGTCGAGGCCCATCTAATACTTCAACCATTTTGAGGATCATGGCACCCGGTTGCAGTGCAAATCCTCATCGACCAAACCAATCAATTTCATAGCAATCTTATTGTTGAGCCCAGGTCGTAGTGCGCTACAACATATGCTCAGCCATGAGATGTCGAAACACCATACGGTCGACTCTCCGCGTGACTTTGGGTATAAACCGCAGCTACCACCTACAACGCACAACATGCATTTGTTCATTTGAACAAGATGAGGCATGAATTTCATACGCTCACCCAACGTTATGCCCAAATATTTGACCTCGGTTACATATCTAATGCTAACGCCGCTCATATGAATCAAAGGAGGCCGACTTCTTGTATTCAATTCGTACTACAGTAACATTGAAACCGTCTCCTCCTGTGACATCTTACGCCAACAACTTCTATCCATTCAATAACGACTAAAAGAGGTCTTTCTCCTAATTGTTCCGCAAGAAGCCTGGACTGGCCCTCGAAAATAAGGAGCAGATCTTCTACATTAGCGCAACACTCACGAAGCTCAATTAATAGCCGCAGAAGCTGATCCATCATCAGGCAAACGCTTTCATGTGCATTAAGCAAACTCGCTCTTCTATCAGAAAAATAGCTTCCCCAAAGCCCAATTACCTGGCAGCCCAATTCTCGCAACCTGCTAAGTATTTTCTGGCAGTTCAAGTTATCGAAGGCACCTATTATCACACTGGCGCTGCTTCTCTAGACTCTGGCTTTGAAGCAATACCATGCGACCTCAACACACTTTCCTTTCGTACAACTAAATTCGAAGGGAGATAATGGTTCCGTCATATTCTCAGATATCCTTTCCACAATAAAGTCCTAGGTAGAGCTGCATCTTAACTAATAAACCTCTTTATTAGTGCGGTCTTGCACAACTGGTTTCAGTAGAACACCTCATACTGGAGTTTAGGTCGCTTTTCTCTAATGTGCGCCATTTAAAGCAAGGTCATCCTCTACTTCTTCTGTTTTTATGGGTTAGAATCGAGGACTCTCCGCCGAAGCTGATATTTATTAGCTCAACATGTTTCAGCACTCTTTGGAAACTTTTTCTGCCAGTTCGATGCTGATGTGTTAATGGTGGAATTCATTGTTACGAGTATGCTCCGAGTTCCGTCAAAGAAACAGAACCGAAAACCAAACTTGCGTTTAAAACGTGGCATGTCGTTCTGCGCTTTTTACTGGCCTATCATACTACGCTAGACGGCAGTGATACCGGTTGTATAGCAGTCTAGAGCCCATGGTCATTTGTTGCTTTTCGTTTTGCAGAGGTACCAATGAAAAATCAGTCCTTTCATCAGAAGCTTCTGTTTGCTGACAACACCAGGGTTCCCAGATCATATAGTAGTTAATCCCACATACAGCCTCAAATGGAGGACCAAAGGGGCTACATAATTCAGAGGTAGTAACCTTGTTCGGGGATATAAGAGCTTTTTTTTCTATCGATACAGAGCATTTAGACAAAAAACTAGTCCATTGCAATAGTTGTAAATTCATGAAGCATTGGTCTGGGTTGCCAGCAACCTGGAGAATCATGCCATCTACATGACGTAAATTCGTATCCTGATAAATTCAACTCTGAGCCTTGCCTGGCAAGTTCATCGACGATTTTACGTTTCCTGATCTCATTGTTACCTAGGACCAGATAAGACTCAGTGAATTCAGTCTTCCTACAGCGTTCTGTGATGTCTTGCATTCTCGAGCTAGCTTGGAAGTCATAAAAAGGTCCAACTAAATTCTAAAATACAGCTTAACTGTCGCTCCAGATACAAATGCTTCGCCTCCTCAACCTGTTCTCCATAATATAGATCGTTGCCATCAGGATTTCGTATTTCTCCGCTTGGAAAACAGATGCAAGTTTTCCTTAGCAATAAAATCTCAAGTTGTCGTCCTCCAGAGAGACATCCTACATTGACATTGGAGCCATATGTGAAGACTTGACTTCATTGCTTTCCTGGCTTAGATGCTGGAAAGTCCATTCTGTATTTTTTGTGCATCCAGAGTTCTGGTGCCATCGCATCAAATGCATTTCCATAAGACCAGAGTCAAAAGACAGACAGGTCATCAAAATCTCCAGTCCATGTTGTACCAAAGACCACTTCTTTTTAAACAGAAGATGGCTTTGGAAGTGCAGCCCATGATATGTGTACCAAATTGTTTGAGATTCATCAATGCGTCTAGAACGCAGCCAGGCGTGCTAGTGAAAGCTCAGATGCCTCCGAAACAGACCGCTCTTTGGAGCAACAGGGACATATATTCGCCAGAGTTTATTCTACAAGACAACCAGCGCATGAGATATAATAGTCCTTACCACATCCGTGTAGATCCAGAGGACCATTCTCGGTAAAAAGCACCCATGTCTTGCCGACACCATCTATCCTCTGCCAGAAGGCCGACAACCCCTTAGAGGCGTAGATTCAAAATGCTTAGTCTATAGAAGTTTGTCATCCAGAATGATACCCAAATACTTGGCTTTTTTGGAGAATCAGATTGTGATGCCAGTTAGCACTATAGAATCAGACCAGTCTTTTGGTCTTCCTTCTTCTCGTTAACAGAAAAAACTCGGTCTTGGGAGGATTGACTGAAAGCCCATTTCTAGGGTGCCAATCGTCGATCACATCTAGGGCTGTCTGCGCTTTAGAGCATACAATCGCTAGACACGACTCAACGGACAGTAAAGCTACATCCACCTCAATTTCCTATTCAATAGCATTGCTTTCATCCATAAACTAATGACACATACCTTTAGAACAAGCTTTGTCGAAGCAACTTGGAGCACACTCAATGTCCTTATACCTTTGCATTACATAATTGAGTAAAGGTCACCGGTACCAGGCGACTTGAAGTCAACAAAGGAAGCAAAAACATCTTTAATGGCCTCATCCGTCACCATAACCGATGAACACACCAGCTAAGTCATGTTGTCTTATTCAGCTCACTAACAGCTTAGTTATTACGCGGTAGTTGTGGGCGACGTTACCCGTGAAGTGAGCCTCAGGAATAAGATGGAGAGTCTCTACCTCCGACAAGTATAAGGCATTTATAAGCATAAAGTTGAAGTTCGATGTGGGCTTTCAAACCATGCGATAGAACTCAAAGGTGAAACTAAAATTACGCAGTCGATTGACACCCTTTAACATTGACCTAACGCCTGCTGCCATTTCTCGCTTAGTAGTTATTTTTACCATGAATGCCTCACCAAAATGTCAGTAACATTCGACCCATTCAAATCTTTAATCGTTACACCCGCCTTGCTATGAATGCTTGTATCCTTAAGCGCATCTTCGAACGTAATGACTGGAATTTCTTCTCAAGCCATACGATTTGCCTTTGGAATGCACAATGGAGTGCATTATGTCCAAGTCATTATAACCTGCAAACATTAAAGACCAACGTAAATCGGTATCTCTCTTCCACGCTACTTCATGGAGTCCGCCAGCGGTGTGCGAAAGCATTTTAAGGGTCTACAATCATGTCATCCGCACTTCATTTTAATCGCACTTCAACAATCCTTATGAGCTCTTTTGTTAGACTGTATCGTTCTCTACTCGTGCAAACTTTTGATTAGCAACCTGGGAACTTAATTGTGATGGCAGGAACTCCAGTCAAAAAAGTAAAATAATTTTCAACTTCTGCCAATCTTCAAACCCAATGAATCTCTAACTCTAACACTACCCCACAGCAAAGCGTATCTGCAATAGTTGCATTCATCTGACATTTTAAAACGTATCTACCGCACGTGCATCAATTTTTGTTCACATTACACGTCCTGTCAGCGGAAACGTGATGAAACTTACTTTTGCCACAATATCGCGGGTTGATAAGCACGTTTGACACGTGATACTTAACCACTTTCTGTCCAGTTGTCAGGAGGCATGTACTGGGTTTCCATTCCTAGTCAGCGAATAGAAACAACATAGACCGGGACATGGACTTGTTCATGTGGATGTTTGTATCTAAGTTACGCGTATAACCCGAAAGTAGCATCTACAACAATGAGGACATAATGACAGTTCAAAAGTGCGTGTGCATATCAAAGCGATTATGCATTTGAATATGATGATATGAGACCGCAGCAATCCCCTCGTACCCTTCCGTAGTAGTTAACAGATTAAATTGCAATTTTCTCCAGCGTAGTTGTTTGTGTTGCTGTTATTTTAGGATCTACTCATGTAAGGATATTACCATGCACAAACTTTTTAATGAAAACAGATGATGGGGGCGGTAAATCTGCTTAATTATTTGACTGAAATTAGAGCTATGTTTGAGCATTGTGTTAATTCATTTGCAGTTCATGATTATTTAATTTATGTGTACAGCTCGGTGAATTTATCCAACAGTGGTAGACGCGAGAAGCTTTTAGCTTTAAGTTTTAAATCAGCCTAAGAGTATGTTAAGTTTTGATGAAATTTAGAAAGAGAGTGCGATACCGGGAGCTCAAAGATCGAAAAAGTGCTGGCAACATTAAGAAACGATTCAAGCTCTTTAACTCCAGATCGACTCCCACCTGAACAAAGTTGGATAACATCGCACTGTCACTTCCAAAGTGTTGCCAAGACAGTGGGAATTTTGAAAATAAATTTCTCGTCGAAATAATGCACCAACTGCAGCTGGTGTAAGCATATTTGTAAGGATAGTTCGTGAGACTGTATTGTCAATTGATAACGGAGCTACATATAGGCATGATAACGAATTTTTTATGGCCAGAAATTCAGAATTTAGACACACTCATTTATAATGACATTCCAGCTCTTTCAACAAGCCCAATCTACTTGCTGAACACTTTGCGGTCATCTCAACACTTTCATATTGTACCTTGTCCCCACCTACACTTGAGTACGTCGATTCTTTAAAAGGACGAATCTACTTTCGCACTTATAGTATAGAAAGAATGTTTAGAGTCTGAAAATATACAAATCCGCTGGTTCAGATGGTATAAGGTGTCGCATTTATGCCCTTTTTATCGCACTTTCCATGACTTTCCGCAAAATTTCCAGTGATAAATGTTCGGATTCCTGTAGAATATTCGCCTTAAGGGTTGCGATTGTCTGAGGCTTGTTGGCATAAGCCCGCGACTTCAAGTAGCCCCACAGAAAGAAGTCTCGGATGGTTGAATCGGGCGATCTTGCTGGCCATGCCGAAACGGGAGATTACGCTTTTTTCACAATATCGATTGTGGCCGTTCCACCGTCTTGTTGAAACCACATGTTCACCAACCACCGCTCATCCAATTCCGGCAGTAAGAAGTCGTTTATCATGGCCCTCTAGCGTTCGCCAGTAATAGTGTCCGTGTTGCCGATGGCGTCCTAAAAAAAATACGGCCCAATCACTAATCCCGCGTGAACGCCGCACCACACAGTGGCTTTGAGTGGATATAATGGCTGTTCGTGCATCACACGCGGACGTAACAGCTTAAGTGGAAATGCGTCTCGTCACTCATGATGATTTTCGACAAAAAACCGTCCTCTTCATTGTTGAGATTGAGGATGGCTTGACAGTAATTCACACGCGACTGACAGTCAGGAGACA
This sequence comes from Volucella inflata, assembly GCA_928272305.1. Lineage (NCBI taxonomy): Eukaryota > Metazoa > Arthropoda > Insecta > Diptera > Syrphidae > Volucella > Volucella inflata. Next base: position 105,453,237 of record OV743719.1, read on the forward strand.
TTAACTGATGCGCTGTTTGCACTTTGTACGAGAACATGTGTAAGTTTTCACTAAAATGTGGCGTGACCCGTCGTCTGGTTGATGCGAATCTTCTTCTCTCTCTTCCTATAGAACCAATCAAATTACGTTCCTTCTTTCCAAGGTTATGGAAACGCTAGTCAGCTCATGCAATATCTCGAAACATGAAAACTTCTCTACTGAACCAGCAGAGGCAGTAAGTTTTCCGTATCAATTGGTCCGCTGTGGACTTGATGGTATGTCTCATAGAAAAAAGGATCCAAAATCTACACCAATCTAGTGAAAGCAAGATAATCACACTTGATATTTCTAAGGCATTTCACAGAGTTTGGCATCAGCCTCTTTTAACGAAAATGGGTGTAATCGGGACCGATTAATCGCTCTCTTATCTGGGTGTTAAAAATTACTCTCCGGAACGTTCAATTAAAATTTTTTTGAATCGTCTCAGTGTCTAGGTTTTCCTAAACGATTTTCCGCCAAAGATCTTATTAAAATTAGCATGTTTTCTCAGAGGTTTCCAAGACTTCTTTGGACTTGTTAGAAAAGATTTAAAACTGTGCGATGAAACTTATAGGTGATGCCTATATTACACAGTCAAATGACACCTTCGAACATCGACGTAATGCCTCCCGTACTATCGCTAATTTCCCAACCAATGTTCCATCGTAATAGCCAGTAGCACACTCGTATCGGCTTGAATGCTTATCAGTATACACTGAAGCCCAGTTTGAAATATCGTTATTATTTCCGAAGCCGTTCAACTTGTTAAGGAATGCCCTGCCGAGCTCTTCATTTCGTAGTCATTGTAACTTATAAACATTTAAGACCAACGTACATTATTTCGTTCTCCCAAAGGTTTCTTCGCCCGCGCTGTATGCAAACATTTTAAGCGTGCTAACAACACCTTGAGCGAACGATAAAAAGAAAAAAGACGATTCAGTCCAAAAGAGGCTGTTGGCTGTGACGTTGTGACTACTGAGGGTTATTTTGCGATAGGTGCTGTGGTACCTATTTTCCCAACTTTATGACCTTTCCCAGGTTTCGATAAATGGCTAAAGGGCATACGTTTAGTTCCCTTGCAAATTCCCTAACCGCAATAGCGGCTTTTCTTTCGAAAATCAACTTCTGGAACTCGTCGTTGATCTTATCTGACCTACTCGAACTAGGTTCATCCTATAAAATAGCCATTCCCAAACTTTTCAAACCAATTTATACATTTTGACTCGCTGGAAGCACCTTTTCCATAGAAATTTTAGATTTCTTTGGTGGCTTCACTTCCATTCTGGTTTTGACAAGGCAAAAATAACGCCGAATATGCTCTTCCGATACACAAATTTCAAAATAAAGTTAAATATGCTTGCAATGCTGTCAGCACAATGAAAATTGCAGACTGAATGAGCAATATATCTCAAATAATAATTTCAAAATAGGTGTTAGCATTAAATTAGCTTGTTCACATGGAAAACAAGTTTGAAAAAGTGAGCAATACTTACGTTGCAACCTGCTAAATCGCGAAGGCTTGCTGCGAAAGTAAGAGAGGGCATGAGGACTGTAGTAGGAAGGAGAGGATGGAGATTGAAATAATAGTAATACTCGTATATAGGGTGTAGTGCACTGCGACATCGTGGTCTATTGTGCCCCCTGCTTATACCTTGGAGAGGTTTGCTCCCTCTTCCAGAGCATTCTCACAGCCTAATTCACCAGGAATTATGTTGGAGCGTTTATGCTCTGGCTTTGGCCTTAGCAAGGCAAACCTACTCAGAGCACGTCATCCAGATCAGTTTCTTTTATGAATCTGAGAATGAGCAGTGGATCCGTTGTTGGTAAATCCTTTCTTTGAATTTTGTGTTTTATTTTTGTATTTCAACCTTTTTTGGGTACTGATACATGCTTTGAGATTGTAATCTCCTAAGATTTTTTGGCTTGTCTTAGACCTTGGAAAGGTTCTAGCCCTTTTCTCCTTTTCCGATTTCCTGAATTCTTTGCGTAGGGTGTGTTCCCCTATCCCGCAGAATGGTTCAGGTCCTATGAAGGGTTCTGCTGCCCCTTTTCTCGCTAGGGAGTCCGCCGCTTCTTTACCAGTGATGCCCACATGGCCTGGTATCCAGCAGACAGGTACTCTGTTTTCCTTGCCCAATTTGTTGAGACTTTCCCATACAAGTTTGGATTTAATAACTAAGGAGTCCAGTGCTTTGATAGCTGCTTGACTATCTGACATTATTGCTTGTTACAGTTTCGAGATTGATTCGAACACATCTTTCTATGGCGCATACTTCTGCTTGAAAGATGCTGGTACTCTTGCCCATGGATTCATGGTGTTTCGTTCTTGGCCCAAACACTCCTGCACCAGTTCCCTCGTCAGTTCTCGAGCCGTCTGTATCCCACTTTATCGTGTATACCACTTTGGTTCAGTCCATAGATAGTGGATTCATCGCTCCATTCTTTCTTGTTGCTGAACTTCGTTAAGAAATTCTTTTCAAAGCTGTGTTTCGTTTCTTAATGCTGTCATCTCTTGGAATAGCCAAAAGTGGAAGTTTTCCGAGTAGTGCATCATATTCATTCGAACTAATGCATTAACCCTTTCCAGTTCCTTCTTTTGCTATTCTTAGAATAGTTTTATCCACCGCCTCTGCGACAATGAAGTTAATTCCAATAGCACCTCCATTGCAGCAGTTGGGAATGTACGCATTGCGCCGGTGATGCATAGGCACGCCAGTCTTTGCACCTTGTTTAGAGATTCTCTCGTTTTGACAAGACTGGTTCGTTTTTCCCATGCTACTACACCATATGTGATCATTGGTCTCACAATCGCTATGTTCATCGACACACACACACACAATGTGGCGCTGACAGCCCGGTATGGGCCATGACCTAGCTTCTTGACACTCGTTTGTGTTGCTCATGTTGTCATTTTTGGCACATCTGAGCGGGGCCTACCGATTTTGCGCCGAGTCCGAACGGCACTCCTTAGAAACTTTTTCGTAGGCAATTTTACTGTCGGGAGTTTGCCATTGCCCGCCGAAAGGGGATGGCGATTTGAAAAAGTGTTGGTGACCCAGCCAGGAATCGAACCCAGACTGTCTGCGTGATAGCCCAATGAGCTAACTATCTCGCCATCGCCATCCATCCATCCATCCATCCATCCAACGCAGGATATTAGGGGTACAGACCCACGATTTCCCGCTAGGCTCTTACATATCATAAGATCACGAGTTGCTTTTCTAGCAGTTTCCTCAGTGTGGTTCTTCTAGAGCAGTTTGCTGTCTAGATGTAGTCCCAGATACTTCACCTCATTGACCGGTATCAGTGTCGTGCCTGACAATCGGATTTCTTTGAGTCTTTGAAGTTTCCTTTTCTTTGTGAATGGCACTATCGTGGTCTTAGCCGGATTGATGTTCAGCCCGGCCGTGAGGCACCATTACTGGGTTACTTTCAGACCTCGTTGCATAATGTCGCAGAGAGTTTTTTCGAACTTTCCTCTGGCAAATAATACTAAGTCATCAGCGTACGTCTGACAGCTGATGCCAAGGGTGGTTAATTTTTCCAGTCGTTCGTCTACAACAAGGTACCACATTAAGGGTGATTATACCCCTCCTTGTGGACATGGAGATTGAAAACTGGAATGGGAAGGGCATTGTCAATCTTATGTAATTATAAAAGCAATTCAGTAGTGTGGCCCCATCTCGAAAAATCCTTCAAAAAATATTTAGTTCATATTTGCGTTGACATGCTTTTGAGAATAAGATTACGAGCTGTACAGCGATATCGACGTAGTCAGAAACCTGCGCATTAGTCGTCTTAAATTTCTAGGACATTGACAGCGAATGGACACTAATGCTTCGACGCGCAGAGTCTTCGAATCTAGCCTGGGGTGAAAACCACGTGGTAGAAGAAGACCTCACGTTATGTGGTATGTACACACAAGTAGATTAGGACGTAAACGAAATTGGAGTGCGCAACTTAGGCACTTAGGCACTTAGCTACAGACCGGCTAGCTGGATAGGCTTGTTAGTTGGGCCTAAGTTTACTTTGTTATAATCTTTAGTACTTGCACAGTTTTTTAAAAGATTGAGCCTTCGGTTTCGCATGTGAGTTCCACACAATTCTCTCAGGTATAATGTAAAAGAAATCACATGACAGGGCGTCATCTTGTCTAAAACCTTTTTTAATCTCAATTGTATTTTTTTTTCCGGGATTTGCCGGAGTGTGAAAATTTGATCTCATTGCGGACTTTCCTTTTATCTGAAACCACACTGATAGAGGCCAATATCAGGAAGCTAATAAAATATATCAAACGTTCACACAATATGGTAGATAAGATTTTGTATGGACTTACACTTTTGTAGTTGGCGTAGTTGAAGGTCTTGTTTCTGTGGACCGGACAAACAATCTAGGGATTTGGTTTTTCAGTTGTGACTCTACCACAGGGTTTCCTTCTTCCTCTCAACAAGCTTCACACGTTCTTTTTTCCTGTAGGTTAATTTTCCGTATGTTATTTCTGGAGTACGACCGCTCAATATCCCCGATCGCGAGCTTCTCATGCTCGTTTTCCCTTTTCTGAAGAAGTCGATGTTCTCCGCTTTTATCCTTCTCATTTGCCCACATGTGCTTGCATCCATTCTTCATTTAAACACGGTGATCAGATGAAAGCTAGCACAGCAGTTGCGGCATCTCTGATGACACGTAAGAAACGATAGCACTGGTCTTTAGCACTTGATACTGGTGGCATGGATTTATTAAAAGATTTCGGAATACGCATTCGGCGGGGTTTACGTCATTCACAATAGAATCAATTTGAGTTAGCGTTTATGATCCATAGAGCGATGTACCCTTGTGTTTATTGAAATGAGGAAACTCTGTACTTGCTATAGTTATATTTCGCCCCATCGCAACTTCAATCAGTCTAAGTCCGTTGTCAGACGTGGTGTCGTATAGGCTCTGCTTACCAACTATCCTTCCAAAGGTGTTTTTCTTTCCTAACTTGGCGTTAAAACCGCTTAGTACATATGTCTTGTCGAGCTCGTAGAATGGCATCGTCCTTGTCATCCTTAAGGGCATGCAAGATGGCAAATCCGCACGTTTCTTTTCTTTATAGCAATCACCGTAGTATATATCACAGTTTTCCATCCTCCTTATGTCCATCTTATCCAGTGAAGAGCTTCCCTTATTGCTCGGCTGTACAAGGCCTTTTAAGGGTTCGAATATTCAGCGTGCATATCCGAAGGTCGTTGTTTGCAAAGGTTGTCAACAATGAATCTGCTCTGTATGTGTTTGTGAGCCCTATGATGGTGTAGGGCAGTATAATGCAATCTGTTGCCATTTTAGCCTGTACGAGTAAGGTTACCGGAGGCTACTACTGGGAGGTAGGTGAAGCACTTCGCTAAGAACTTGGTTGTTGCGCTGATGGCCTTAACCCAGTAATAAGAGATCAATCGCTACGTCTAGTTTCGTCAAACATTAAATAAATAGGAACTGCCGAACGCTGAGAGGAGATGAGAAATGTACTCTTTCATGCAGCATTATGATTTTTAAGTTACACATCCCGCAGCATCCAAAGTGCTTCATGTTGATCACCAGTTATCTGTGTAGTTAAAGAAGACCTCAAAACCTGGTTTCATCTATGAAACAAGTTCTCAAGGAAACGCTCTACGCTGATTTTCAGATGAAAGCTGAGCTATTGTTGAAATAAGTCCAGCTTTTTGCGCCACTCTTTAATTATAACTTTGTAGTCCCATTTCATAAATTAAATTTACCCATTATCATCCTACATTCATACCTTGTTGTCTTAGTCCTACCTGTTGCCTTGTGGCGTTTTGGAGCTCAAAGATGGCCTCTTTTCTCATCAGTTGTAGCAGTTTGTCCGTTTACCAAACTTCAAGACAGAGTGGCTTATTTAAGTTATTGAAAGTACTAAATGGATCTGTAGAACTTGTGCCAGTAGAAATTGTGCTTCGTTGAGTGGAATATGGATAAACAATTTAGGAAAGCACGATCTGAAGAAGAAGTTTTCACTACACCCTGTAAACAAATGTCTTGAAACCAAAATCCATCCTTTCTCTGTCGCAATTACATAGGTATCCTACGTATGTATCTACAACTTTTCAAATAAATTTTTATTATACTCGTATTCCAACAATAAATTTACAATTTGGACTTATCGCAAAGAAATCACACAATAAATAGGCAATTTTATTAAACACCCTATACAGAAAATAAACAAAAAAGAAACAAAATAGAATATTTTACATATTACATAAAATTAAATTGTTTAAGCTAATTAAATTGTTACAACAATTGATAAAGTCTTGTCTTCCGAACTCTGTGGCTTATGACTTCTCAGTTGTAGTTGGCGGATTGTAGCCCTCAACAGTCAAGGAATTTCCAAACAGTGGCTTGAAGAACAGCACAAAACGTGCATATCGTCTTGCTGAATTCTGAAAAAATTAGAAAATCAATAGTTTAGTTGGGTTTCCCTTCAAATTTCACTAAAAATTGCGTTTTTCAGAGATTTTTCCAAGTTGAATGCTGTAAAAAATTATTTTTTTTAAATAAAGCTCTAAAAGCTCGCTCTTACTATCGCGGACAACAACCACTTATGGACTTTTATTTAATTTTAGTGCCTCCACAACTGTTGATAATGTACACTGTTCAACAAAAGTGACACTCCCCTAAGCGAACAATTCAGCCGAATGCAATGTGAAATGTATTATTCCACGACAGGCCGATCCATCGATTTTGGTGGCGAAATTAAGCCGTCAGACTTACCTTATTTGATTTTATACAAGAATGTTTAGGAAAGGTACTTGTTGGGCCGCTTTGCTACTACGACTCGTGAATCTGGTTGTCGGCGAGTGTAAGTACGAGTAATAGATTCTTTTTCGTCTTCATCTATGCAGCTACGGCCTAACTTGGTATACCTGGCTTGGCTTCATCATCCCCTGAATCTTCTCTTGATTTGCTTAATAGTTCTGTTGTTCACTACACTGTCATAACTGAGTCTCGTTTTTCGTGATATGGTGCAGTTAAGAAGGCTACGCTGAGGGGAGGAAGTGTTAGTATTTGTTGGCCTTGACTACTCCTAGCGAAATGATGACTGTTTCTGTTATTAACTGGTCAAAAGCGGCTCTGTGCCTTGCCAGTCTATCTGACGTTTAGCTAACTTCAATGTCACTGTGTCCTGGAACCGAGACAATGGTAACAATGGGGTCATCCTTTGGGGTTGGGAGGCAAGGAGATTGAATAATGATTGACACTGTCTGACTAGCTTTGAGGAAGTAGTGGTTGAATTGCAGCTGTTTTCTCAACAAATGTAAGCCTCCCTAATCGCGAATAGCTTTGCCTGAAAGGAAAACCATGGACACTTGCAATTTTTCGAGAAAATACCATCGCGCCGATACTAAAATTCGATTTTGAGCCATCGGTGAACATTTTTGACTGGTTATCCTTGATCATTTCACCATTTTACTATTCTTATCCAGTTGAGGATCTTAATGAGATTTTTCGAAGCTTAGAATGGGTTTGGTGTAGTAAGTAGGAAAAGCCACCAATTCGTTTGGTAGTATCTTCAAGATCTTGCTGTATCACTATGGTCGGCTAGTGCCGATTGCACTTCCCACTGCTATTTATTTTATAAATAGTTCGATCAACAGTACATATAAGCATCCGGCAGATATGTTGGCCCGATGATAGCTACTTTGAACCATTCTATGGAGAAAGCAAAAGCTAAGGAATACGATATAGTTTTGGATCTAAAAATGGAAGGAATAAAAGCCACTGCATACTCGGATAATGTGGTCCTTTTGACCACCGTTAAGTTCCTCTTCACAATCTGTGATATTCTAAACTATGCCTCGTTAAATCCTTGGAGACTGGGCCAAACTCTTTGGGGTGGAAATCAACCTGCAAAAACTGAGCTTGTTCTATTCACACATAAAAGGATAATCCCACAACTGGACCTTCCTTCCATGGACAGGTTAGCCCTGTGACTATCTAATAGTGCTGAATACTTTGGTATCGTACTACATAGTAAGCTGAGTTGGAAGGTCAATGTCGAGAAACGAGCATTTAGAAGGAAGTGAAGACCTAATGACAAGGCTATCCAATGGGTTACCACTGCTATCGTCAGGCCCATCTTATCCTACGGCTGCTTAGTACGGTGGAAATTCACAAATAAAACTAACAACCTTAGATTAATGACAGAAGTACAGGGGTCACGACTCATGCCATGAGAACAACGTCAACACGGGATTGGAAAATAAACTTGGCCAGCTGCTCTTAGATCTATATATGCAAGCATATGCAGCTAAAAGCGCTTTAAGATTGAATCAGCTCAAGGGGTGAAAACTAGACCCGAAAGGCCCCCTAAATCCTTACAAATGAACTGGGCCTATGCTCCAATATGGACTACATAAAACCCCATCATGACTTCAAAACACCATCAGCCTGTACAGAGAAGAATGGGACAGAAATCAAATGGTATGGCATCTTCACGGATAAATCACAGACAGAGACTGGAACAAGCGCCAGGATCTTTTGCGAACAATTAAACTTATGATGCTCACGATGTCTGCCGGGCTACAGATGAGTCTTCTGAGATGTTGGCTGCAGCAGAAGCAGCCAAACTTGCTGCAATAAAGGCAATATACCACTAGGATGTTACTATATTTATTGTCCCAGGCTACCATCAAGGCGACAGTTGAAATTAAGTCGAGGTTTTAAGAGCTTAAGGCTGTTTGCGTTTAGGTTAAGTTGACGCTATGCTGAGTCCCTGGTCAAAAAGGACTGGGGGTAGTAAGCATTCAGACGAGCTAGCTCGAGAGGAAAAAAATAGAAAGGGAACTGGCAGATCAACGTATCGAAACTCCACTCTGCACCTTGGGAATACAAATAAACTAAATGAAAGGTGGAAAAACCTTCCAACTTGCGAGACGTCAAGACAACTATGGTCGGAAATCAGCAAATTCAAAATCAGAAAGATTCTCTTGATAAGCAGAGCTGAACTATGTTCGCTTGTTGAAATAATCAAATGCCATAATCTTCCGGGGGCGCACGCAGTAAAGCTACGCCTTACCAACGACTACCTCTGCAAAGGCTGACAGACACATTGGCTCACGGCAGAATAGCCTGAACTTTTTGTGCCACTGTCCCAGCCTCAGTAATTTGAGGCAAGGAACTTTGGGAAAATTATTACTTCCATGAATGTTCACATGGATTTCACTGTGTATGAAAATTCTTAGAAAAGTATTAAATATTGGCTCATACCAGGGAAGAAGTGCATGGATATCGAAAACCACGAAACGTAAATGGAATGTTGGAACAAAATAGCTGCTGCTGCTTTACACCAACAAACCTTTAATTATTAAACTGCTGAAATCTTAGGCTCAACACTACCACAAATTATTCAAAGCACGTCACCTAAACAGGGTTTTTCTTTAAACGAGTCACTGCTATTACGCTTTTACTTCAGTGGATCATCTGTAATGAGGGTTGAATAGGCGATACCGAGATCCATTCGTTGGGCATACTTCCACCCGATCTTATTTTTCAGATAAGTTAGGGAACTATATGATATCGATTAAATTTAATTAGAGCTGCTTGAAGTAGAATGAGAAAATAACCACTTTTCCCACAGTTCTTCCTTAGCTAAGTGAACAAAATTGCTTCCGACCGTGTGGCGCTGCGTTGAATAGTTAATTAACATTTCTCAAAAGTCCCGGCTTCTTTTTCTTAAGCCTTTCATTTTCGTAGTCATATGGAATCCACTGCAATTCTACCAATCTCCGTACTTTTCTTCTCCATTTAATTTCGGACAATAGAACTTTTGGAGTTTTTGGGAGCTGATGTCTTTCCTCTTGCTAACTAGTTCGCCATAAATTTGGGAATCGAAGAATGCCTACAAGCGAAAGCCACCTCGGATTGACAAAACGCCTAACTTCTCGAGGGCTGCATCTGTCAATAGTGGCATTCTGATAGGTTCACCGATGCTGTGTGATTTTCACTGGTTTTGAAACGACTTTTTTTGAAAACTTCGCCTCTGGCTTGCCTCACGAGTTTCTTATGCAATTTTCCAAGCATGATTTTCACAACATCATGACAGGGTATCATCTGATCCTTGCACTTTTTGACATTAGTGATACTGCCTTCGACCACAACGAAGCAGTGAGCCGTGTTCATTATCATTCTGCTCAATCTTCTTTATAGCTGGCTTCATAAACAGGGCTAGAGTATCAATTTGAATCACAAGTCTAGGTTCATAATGTAGATAGAAGACAAATTGTATACTCATATGCCGAAAACTGCGGACCTGTAACAGGTCCGACCCTGTAGTTGACACACTTTAAAAGAATTCGTATTTGTGGTTCGAGCAAAGTTATACTTCTTTCCAACGAAATCCTCTGCTTTAAATAGCTCTACAGGTACATCGTCATTGAGTTAAGATGTTCCCATCTTTGCTTCATGTTCATGACCTGAGCTATCCTTTGGCTTTGGGCTACCTGCTGCTGTTTAACAGTCTTTGGAAGTGTTTTTTCCATGTCCTCGTACCGAATGTTTTTTTTTTTTTTTTTTAAATCATGCCTCAGGCATTATTTGTATAGTTTTTCTTTGTTGTTGTGTGGTAGCCTGGTCCTGTGAATCTCTGAGAACATTGGCGCACATCAACCTGACATAAACAAAGTGTTGCAATTTTTCAGTCAGTGTTAAGGAAATGTGTAAATACTTCGATGACTAATGAAAGAAATCAAATCATCATTTGTTCGATCCACAATAGAACAGAGCTCTTCAAATGAGTTGTCGTCAGAGGACCGGCGCAAAGGCATCGCAATGAATGAATTTCTACAGAGCAGCGATTCAAAATATAGAGGCATTCGAAGTGGCATTCCTTGTGGTTACAGGTTTTCTTTTAGACGAAGATACTCGTCGCTGTTGAAATGAAAGATTTCAGCGAACTTTCCATTTTGAAGTAGTATGCAGAAATGCATGTGTTTTCGCAGCAGTTACGTCTGGTGAAAGTGACTTGAATGTCTTCAAATGACTTCATCAACTTGAATTTATGACTTTTGCTAAGTTCCGCTCATGATCCAATAGAAATATCATAACCATAAGGCAATGTATTCAGCTTAGATACTATATATCCAGACGTGTATTAATCTGATTTTGTCAGTTCAATTAACAGTCACCTAAGTCTCATTTATGAGGCCTTAGTCAGAGACGTCTTATTTGTTACATCACCATCAAGCAACACACTGATGATACCTGTGTTTCAACAATTTACTTTGTGTCTACAGACTTATTGTTGGATTTCCATCCGGAATAAAAAGAAATTAGAAAACAATACAAATTACCATGATAAACCTCGATGCAATCTTCGATACATTTGTCAATGTCGAAAACGACTGACTAAACAATCGATCTGGAATGTCCAATGAAACATTTGTTCTACTAAATTCCGGAACATCATCATCTTTCCCATTGCCACTGACTGTTTTTGTAGCTCTTCCATCTCTTACATCTGTAGGTGTTTTCTGAAAATATTTCGAAAGACAAATTTGGTCAGAAAATTTCAAATCAATTAGCATAAATTTGTGAATGAATTGAAAAGGTACTGAAAAGCTAGGTTTGCATAAGTGAAAATGTCAAAATTGGTTGGGCATTCTAAGCTCCTAATTCTTCTTCAATGAAAAGCCTAAAATAAAAAGCCGAGTTTTGGTCAGAAAATCGGAATTTTGAAAACGAAAGACCGGTATTTCTAGTGCCATAACCAAGGCCTCTCTGATGAAGAATTTTTTGCCAGATTTCCCTAAATGTATTTTACGAACAAAATTTTGTTCAAAATTTCTCCAAAATTGGTCAGAAAGTTCAAATATTTGACCAAACATCACCGCATCAAAGCAACTATTCAATTTAATGCCCCACAACTTCATCATCACTGAAATCCTCTTCGAAAGCCACTCAAAGTCCTGTCAAAATTTTTCTAAAAAGTCAGAAAAACTCCAGAGAATAATAAGTAAAACAAACATTTGTTTAATATTTCGAAACCTCTCGTTTATTATCAACAAATAAACAGCCAACAACAAAAATGATATGTTTCATTGCAATGAGTATGGAATACAAAATTTTCTGTTTTTGTTTTTTTTTTTTTTTCAAAAATAGTCTGTCCCTAATTTCGATTTCTTTTTTTTCTTAATACAAACAATTCACATGGATTAAAATGGTGTACTTAAATCTAAGTAAACAAAAAAGATAAGTAGTAGGAATTTTCTTTTTAACTTTTGTCTCGTTTTTCGTTTTTTTATATTTTTTTTTTTTTTACAAATTTACAAAGTATCTTTTGTTATTATATGCGTTTTTTGTTTTTTTTAAATTAAATTATACAAATTAATTCAATAAATTTATACAATCATATACAAGCCATAGATACAGATACTAGCATCTATTAGAATATAAATTTAGGTACAAAATCGAAATTCTACATTAACCCCTGGTGAGACCGTTTTTAGCCTTTTTAGTAGTTATCTTCTTCGGAATCGGGTACAGCTTCCGTCGTTGAGCCAGATGAACCTTGTAAAATTGGTCCGGAGAGTCTTAAGAATTTTGTCACAATATTACCAAGTCCAGCTTGTGCGTTATTGGTGCCACCTGACGATGGGCCACCACTGAAGGCTGTGAAAGTGGTCAAAACACCGGTGGTTATGTCATTAGCAATTGTTCCAACAGCTCGGATTTTTGGTGAAACTACGGCTGAGATTAGAGTTTGGATATCACGAATTGGTACTGGAGCTTGAATGTTGGCTTCCTTGTTCTTTTCAATGTTACCCTTGTCGAGTTGGTCGATGATTCTGGTCTTGGTGTCTAGAAGGCTGTCGATTTTCTACAGTAAACAACAAAAGTAAACAGAATGGTATGTTTAAATGGTTTGAAAAGACCGGTAAGACTTTGAAGGTACTTACACCGAAAACAAATCCAAGAACAGCATTTTTAGCCTCGAAGGCGGCATCTGGAACTTTTCTTTTATTTCTATCACCATCACTAAGTAGTCCTTCCTGGAATTTTGATTTTTTTTTTTTTGTTTTTTTTTTTTTTTAAATAAAATGAGGAGACAATTAATTTAGATTGAACTTTCGGGAATGAAGACAAGATAGGGGAATTTAAAAGGAAGTGCAGTGGATATTTAATGTTAAGTGTAAACTAGATTTGTTCAAAGTAAAATTCTGAACATATAGTACATACTTTGTATAATACCAAATAGACAACCAAATGTCGCGGAATTGATCATGTTAATCATGTGAATGTAAAATCGTTGAGCAACAAATTGAACCCTGAACGATAATCAAACAGATCGACAAATCAAATAGATTATGCAAAAGCCTCTTAAAGGTTCAAGCACCTAAAGTACCGAATTTTCCAAAGACAGAAAATGTCGGAAACCTATCTTACAAGACATAACCATCGTAACTATCGAATAACGAAGTCCCTCAGTGTCTGCTTTTCAAAAAGCCATCGTTCATGAGAAGTGTAAAGAAGCATTCGATAGGTCTGTTCGCGAGCTGTCCAAAACTGCGAAAAACTAAAAGCGCACGGGTTTAAGACAGTTTTAGACGGACAGTGGGCGAATAGACTTAAATTTCTTTGTTGTCATCTGGACTTCGAAGCCTCAAGTTCTAGGTTAGAAGATTTTTACAAATTTCCGATTCTTTGAATATAAATTTTCTAAGTAATTTTAAGGCCTACTGGTACTATGTATTGTGACAAGTGACAACCATTTGACAGTTCATGTAGGCTTGTTTAAAGAGTCTAAACGAAAACGCAAATAAGTTTGAATTAAAAATAACAGCTAATACATCTTTTATATGCCAAAATGTCCTATTATTTCGAATTGAAATTTATTGTTACACCAACAGTTGACACTGACAGCTGTCAAATATATATTCCATCCAACGACAAAGCTCAAAAATAAAAACTCCTTCGTTGAATTTCCTGATTAAGAGACTTATAGAAGAGTTAAGACATTTTTAGTGAAAGGAAAATAAATCAGATAATCAGAAGGAAGCAGAAACAACAATTTTATGAACAACTTTACGATTTGGGAAATTCGGTTGCCCTAAATGTTTCCTTCTGGCTCCCCAAAAAGCAGTTATTTCTACAAAAGAGTCGGATCAATAGGGTTTATATGCCTAAAATCTGGAGAAATTACCTCTGTAAGGATTCGGATGTTTAAGGCAATTTTGAAAAAGATTCAAGCTAGAGATTTCATAAATATTTTATGTTGCATGTTCCTCAAGAAAATATGTCGAAAATACCTTTTTTGCAAAGCAGTTCGTTCCAGTGACACATATCAAGTTTTGTTAAGTAAATCAGTTTAAACTAACCAAAAGACGTTCGTCTATTTCTCACAGATTCCTGAGAAGCCTCACGACAGTGAGTTTTTTGTTATATATTCTAGAAATCGTCGTGCTTCGGATATCGGCCGAGAACAGACAGAAATGTTCGCTTTAAAAGAAAAAAATGATTTAAAAATCCTTTGAGATTCAATTTCTTGTTCATTTAGCTATTTTGTTAATAGTTGTTCTTATAATTCATTTTCTGATATTTTCTAAAAAGAGTAAGTCTGTCATTAATGACCGATTTGGTACGTGTTTTGTGACTTTTATGTGCGACCTGGGATGAAAAAAAATTCAAGAAGGATTAATGTTGTTGGCTTACAAGTGATAGATGGATAGATAGATGAATATTTGGCTCCTTAACCAACACTTTAAAGCAATACATTGCAGCAAGTAATGACAAGGTCTTAAAGGTGGAAGTTCTGACCTTCAAGAAGGTCACAAACCTTTTCACCGATTGGAGTCGGAAACACCTTAGACCCCAACTTACTGCGAACAAAATCACAAGTCAAATACCACAGTGAGTAGGAGAGACTAGGCTTTGGTCCACCTTGAACTGTGCCGCCAACAATTTACTTAAAGGCAATGATAACACTCGTCAAAGGAGTCTTTTTCGAGAAATATTGAGGAACTAATGTTTTTGAGATGCTTGGTCCGATTTTCACTTGGAAAAAACTGACCATACGTAGCGTTTTCTTAAAAGGTCAGGCAATAATGGGCTTCCTTGTCAAGTTGAAGATTTTTCGAAATATTTTTCGTGGTTGAAATCGAACACAGACTCTTTGCAGTCATATATTTATCCTGAATCAATAACAGTCTTTCAGTCAGTGACCAGTACTCCTTAAATCAAAATTAGGACCTTTTTAGAACTGGAATGGATACCGAGACCTCACGCAAACTTATCAAAGTTTCAAAATATATGTCAGCTTAATTTTGTATAGAGAAAAACTATTGGTGTTCAGCTCTGGTTAAGAATTGTTAAATCTTTTTGAATTCTTGAGATTCACGAACTGAACATAGAATCTTAGAAAAATTCCGCCGAAAGGGACTTCTTAACCTGACTCAATTTGATCCCTTTAAGTTCTCTAAATGTCGTGACAGAATTCAATTTTTAGGGGCACTCCAATGGATTTTAAAGTATGCACTCTATCTACATCTACAAGATCGACCTAGAAACACTTTGAATGGCATTCTTTTAGATTCACAAATAAAACAAGATATAAACCTTACCCTAATCTTGACCTTCCGAAATAAATAAAAAAATTGATTTCCTAATTGTAGTCAAAAGATAAAAACTTAGAGTTTATACTTCCGCGCCATATATTAGTTTAATTATCGCAGATTGATCTTAAGGTCAATCGAATCCAGATTTGTGCTTAAAAATTGTGTCAAAACGATCATGTAAAGTAGATCGCCTTCAACATTCTACCGCAAATGTGATTGTGTTCATAAAATTGAGTGTAGACCTTTTCGCGACAGATCAGAAGTTAATGGCGGTCAACTTTCATACGAGTATTTCGCCTTAAAGAAAAATATGAGACAAAAATTGCTGAAAGATGTACCTATAGAGAGTGAAAGAAGTAGTTAAAACTCAATTGTTTTTGAGAGTCAACCAAAGTGGCTTTTCTAGGTCACTATCGAAGGGTAATTTGAACCGAAAAATCAAGCGCAACCGGCCTTCTGAAATCCAAACAGTTATCCGTCCTAAAAACGGCTAACAACTGACTTATTTGTCTACCAAGTAATATGACTACCACGGTTACTAATATTTTACTACACTTACTACCAACGTCCAAAGTCAAATGTTTTTTTCTGACCAAGGCAATAACTATTAGCAGCACCTTTTTAGGTCTAAGTAGTGAGTGTTCTTGAAAATTTCAAAAAGAAAAAAAAAACAAGTTAAATCAAAATAACATTGAAACACGGTGCGCGTGAAGAGACACCGCTTTGCATATTTATCACTTTATCAAAACCGAAATTGAAGCCTCCACTCCCCCACTGGCCATAGAGAGTCACCATCCTTAACAATTTCAATGGAATACCTAGACCAATCGAACCAACGACCGACCGATCGCCCGATCGCCCGATCGGCCGTCTAAGCGACCGAAATTGTGTAATCGCAATTTTTATCGATTAACCAGCGTTGTCGATCTACTCCGTTGACATAATAAATTTATTCCAAAACCATAAAAAGAAAAACATCGGTTATATCACTATGTAAGCGTACCGCTCGGCTTCAAGGTCGCTAAATACTCGTCAACTTGTCGACACCACTTGGTCATTGGCTTGTCCAGATTTGAGATTTGTTTTTGGACAAATCACAAAACCATGATTACCTCGCGTGCTCGTTGATTTTTTCGGTTGACCCACAAATTGCCAAAAACTATCCGAAGACAACAAAAAAAAAAACAGATGTTAACTTACAATCCCCGTTCTCTTGAAATTTTTCTCTTTTTCTTCTTATTTTTCGGTTTTTCACAACTTGGAAGGTGTTATCCAATGTGTGTTGTGGCGCTTTTTTGGATGTTTGTTGTATACGAGTATCTCTCTTGGAGCGCATTGCAACATTCAAGACAACAGACCGAACAAAATGAAATGAGAAATTCACTTAACAGAAGAAAAAAATAAATGGAGAAACATAAGAGAAGAAAAAATGACAACAAACTGCGCAAAACTACTTTCGCCTGACCAGGCTAAAATGCAAGACAAGACAACAAGACTACCACCATCATCTGGTTACATCAATGAAACCAATATTCCCCTGGATTGTCGGATCTAACTCTGATTAAGTGCATACGAATGCACTCCTCCTCCTCCTTCTCCCTAGATATTGTATGTACAAGTAGTTTTCCCCCAATTTTTCATTTTCACAACTTATGCAATGGAAAAGCGAAACCAACCAACGAAATAGAGTCTTTTCAAAAAAAACACAAAAAATCAAACTTTACCTGTGATTCAATCGGATTGAGATCGTTTGAACTGGTCTCCTCCACAGCTTTTGGTTCATCTTGTCGCTTAACCCTTACACTGGGAAAGGCTTCTGTTAGATCGCAGATAACAACGGCTAGGATAACCAGGACACAAAGACTCCACCTTAAACTCATTTTTGTTATGTCAGTCTCTATCGATCTCGATGGAAAAACTGCAAAGATACGAAAAATCAAAAACAAAAAAAAAAACAATCAATTTACTTCAATTTATATGAAACTCATAATAACAATCAAACTAACCGTTGAAAAGAATAAGCCACCAGGTAGTAACTCAGACAAGAAAAAAGATAAATAAATAAATTCGCTACTTGGACGAGTGAAACAAGGAGCTCAGCGATACTAGCGCGTTCACAACCTCCAACGAAATGATTATAAACGAAAGTGTTGGGCACGATTAAGGGGTTACACTACACCGTTGCCGTCGTTGTCGTCGTGATCGTAGTTGTGCCATTCGATCTCATAAGTCTGACTCCAACACAACAACACAAAAATAAACTGAAAGATTTAACAAACCAAAACCCCACAATCAAAGTTGCTTGCAGCCAAAAGTTGTAAGTTGTATGGTGCGCAACACTCAATACAATCACTAATGGTAGAGGAAGGTCGTTTGTTGAACGCATCGTATCTTGTACTTATATCCATTACTTTCTGTCTGTGTAGTGGTGTTGGTGCTTAAGATTGAGTTTGAGGTTGAAATTGAGATTGAGTTTTAGATGGGAATACAGGCCTAAAGATACTCGTACTGAGCTTATGTTGCCAAAAAAAAGCTCAAATTGCACTTTTTGCATCTACGAGTAACAATAATAATAGTTCTCCATCAATTGTTTGTACATACGTTTCTCTCTCTGTCTCTCTCTGGGAGTATGTTTGTAGAAGTATCTTTCGGGGAGAAAGAGAATCAGTGGTGGAGACCAACCAGACTATTAGAGTTTGGATTCGGGTTCAACCATCTGAACTGCAATTTAAGTTTAATGCGCATGCTAGATACCACGCCAAGGTGGTTTTGATGTGTACGTTTAGATACGAGTACAATGGAGTTAGCCATTTGGTTTAATCTGTTTTTTTTTTTTTTTCTTTTCTTCTTTTTGGTTTGTTGCTCATTTGCGTTTTATTTTAGTTCACCAAATGGCTGCAATTAAGAGACCAAGACTGGAATTGATACAGATATCCATCGGTGTCTATAGAAAATTGTACTTCTTACACTTTATATTGTACTCGTATTACGAGTATACTTTGGCTATTAAGTAAATGAGCGCGACATGCATAATTACTGTTGAATTTTGAATTGTACTCGTAATTGTGCTCGTACTTAGATTTTGCTAATTTTTTTTTGGAGTCAACTTAAATTGATTTGAATTGTTTGTGGCAGAGGTTTTTCTAGTTCACATCTTAGTTACTCTCTTCAACTGGGTAATTGTTGGTTGGGTAATCAAATACAGAAAATCCTTGAACCACAAAAATTGAGGTACCCAAAGTCTTTTTACAAAAAAACAAAAATTTTTTAAATTTATTAGTCAGTATCTATTAAATCGCACGGTTGCAAGTTTTTATAATTTTTTTTTTTTTTTTTTAAATTGAAGATCATTTGTTAGAGAAGACACTGACTACTTCGGCGTACTTGTAAATGTTTCAAGTCGAATGGGTATGAAATTATTTATGAATCTTGTGCCTGATAAACGAAATGTCTTCATAGGCCGTTTTGAGTTGGCAATTTTGAGGACAAAGTTTTGATTTTTTTTTTTGTTTTTAGTCGGACAGTAATTATGCTGTATGAATGCGTGATAGGTAGATTAATGTAACCTTTGCGTGGTATACAATGTATTTGTGAAAACAGGAATTATAATATAAATTGTGAGTAAATACTTCAAGCCACACAAGTTTGTTTTTTTTTGGCAAAGTTAATGGTTAGATTTAAAGCAGAGAACAATTTGCTGGTGGAAATGTTTCGCTTAATTAACTTTAGCAGAAATTAAGCACGAAACTATTGAGAAGATTTGGCCGATTGACATTTGAGCTTAAGCTAGAGCGTACATATCTGTACTTTGGTCTTCTTAATTTCTAATTATTTTGAGCAATAAGATTACGCAAGCGATTTTCTGAAAGTATATCGTACCAACATCCAGGTTGGGGGTTGTGCCGCCGGGGTAACTGCCAGGCCATTTAAAAAAACAAGTTACGAAGCATCAACAAGCCTCGTATATGGACGGATCTACTGCTGACAACCCACGCAAACGATTTAAGGACAATGAGCTTCGGATATGCACGTGGAATGTTAGACAAGACACTCCTCCAGTATTATGGATGTCCGCACGTTCCGAGGAGCGAACTTCGACTCGGACCATTACCTTGTTGTAGCCAAGGTACGGTTGCGGATATCCCAAACTACGCCAAGACAAACTAATGCTGTGAGAAAATTCGACGTCAGACGGCTACAATCGTAAGAGATCGCCAAGTCCTTTTCTGATCGAGTGTCTCCTAATCTCTTAAGAGGTCCAATACCGCCAGCATCAAGCATCGAAGACCATTGGAAACACTGCCAAAATGCCATCAGAGATGTAGCTTCTGATGTGCTGGGTTTCACTTGTCCACCACAACGAAGCCCCTGGTTCGATGATGAATACCGGCAAGCACATGCAGCTAAGCAAGATGCATATAACGCGGCGCTGCTTGGAAAGACCAGAGCTGTTCATGAGCTCTATGAGCGGAAGAGGAGAGACGAGCACCGGCTTCTCAGGAGAAAGAAGAAAGAGCATGAGAAGCGCGTGGTCGAGAAAATTGAGAGATGCTACTCCAGGAATGAGGTTCGGAAGTTTAACCAAAAGGTAAAAATAACATGCCGCGGAAGCAAACCCCAAACCGAAGCCTGTAGAGATGAACAAGGGAACATCGTAGTAGAATCGCAGTCGATGCTGAGGATTTGGAAAGATCATTTCTGCAGACTGTATAACGTCGATGACGGACCAAATACCGCTGTCAGGCAGAATCAACCGAATCAACCTTTCAACCTGGACGATGATGACCAACAATTCCGTCACCCGACCTGGATAAGTGAAGATAGCTATATCGAAGCTTAAGTCCAACAAAGCTTCTGGACGGCCTGACCGCCGAGCTCTCCAAAGCGGCAGGCGATGACTTGGTAAGAAACATACACCAACTCATCTGTAAAATATGGTCGGACGAAAGTATGCCCGGTGAATGGAACGTCGGCATTGTTTGTCCGATTCTCATGAAAGGAGACCCTCTGAACTGCGCCAACTACAGAGACAACAGTCTCCTTAACATCGCATACAAGATCTTATCTGCCGTATTGTGTGAACGCCTGAAGCCGTTCGTCAACAACCTGATAGGTCCATATCAGTGTGGCTCCAGGCCAGGAAAGTCCACCATCGACCAGATATTCCCACTACGGCAGATCTTGGAGAAGACCCATGAGCTTCAGATCGATACACACCACCTATTCGTCGATTTTAAGGTCACGTATGACAGCATCTATAGAGACGAGCTATACAGAGCAATGTCTAGTTTCGGCATCCCTGCCAAATACCTTTGATGTCCAGGAAGGATTTAGACAAGGCGATGCGCTGTCATGCAATTTTTTCAACATCATGCTTGAAAGAATAGTGCAAAACTCACGAGCAAACACAAGTGGCACTATCTTTCAAAAGTCCGTCCAACTACTCGCATACGCCGACGATATTGACATAATCGGGAGAAAGCAGCGTGATGTCAGTGGTACTTTCGCGAGTATTGAGACGGAAGCAGTGAAAATGGGTTTAGCGGTCAATAAGGGCAAGACCAAGTATATGCTGTCAAGCAAAAAGGACAACCAACACCGCCGTCTCGGGCAGAACATCACCCTCGACAGATATAACTTTGAGGTAGTTAAGGACTTTGTCTACCTAGGCTCTGCTATAAATACAGACAACGACACCAGGGCTGAGAACAAGCGAAGAATAACTCTTGCCAACCGCTGTTTCCTTGGACTAAGAGGGAACTTGAGTAGCAAAGTCCTCTCTCGGACAACAATAGTCACCCTTTATAAGACCTTAATAATCCCAGTCCTGCTCTATGACGCAGAGGCATGGACATTATCAAAAATGGATGAGGGTGCTCTTGGCTGCTTTGAGAGGAAAATTTTTCGGGCGATCTTCGGTCCCGTCTGCATTGACGGTGAGTGGAGGAGGAGATACAACGACAAACTGTATGGACTGTACAGCAACATGGACCTAGCCAGAAGAGTCCAGCGCAGTAGAGGAAGGCAAAGACTCAGGTGGCGCACTCAAGTGGAAGAGGACCTCAGCCAATTTAACATGCGATACTGGAGGCAACTAGCCAGGGATCGAGCTGGCTGGAGAAGCTTGTTGACTGAGGCCCAGGTCCACCCCGGACTGTAGCGCCACTTAAAGTAAGTAAGTAAGTATATCGTTTTATAGATTTTGTTCTATTCGCCGTTTTTAGTCGAAACCAATCCGACGTGAGGACCTTACAATTGTCGTATAAGGCTGCTAAGTGGGGTAAAATTTTTTATTTCCTATTATCACTCCACTAGGGAGCATAGAACTTCCACTTGGCATCTCCATCTCACTCCCTTGGCTACAGTTATCTTTACACTGTTCCAAAAGAGGTTGAGTTTTCCTAGTTCCAGGAGTATCGATCGTCTCCAGGTGTTCTTGGGACGGCCTCTGGATCTTTTGCTTTGAGGGTTCCACTCTACCGCCATTCTGGTAATGCTGTCGGCTCTTTTCCTGATGGTATGTCCGATCCATTTCCATTTGCATCTCTTGATCTACCTCGCAATTGGTTCCTTTCTAATCATTTCCAACAGATCCACGTTCTTGTTGATGTTTGGCCACAATATTCAACATATGGTACGCAGACATTTGTTGATGAAAACCTGAAGTCTCTGTATGATGTTATTGGAAATCAACTAGGTTTCGCTGCCATATATCAGTACTGACTTGACACATGAGTTCAATATTCTGAGCTTCGTGTTTTTGGAAATCTAGGAACTCACCCATATAGGTCGTAATTAGCCGAATGGTGCTCTTGCTTTTCGAAGTCTGTTATCAACGTCTGCTTCTGCCGCTGTCTGTTGTTATTATACTACGTAGATAGCAGAAGCGCATCTACATATTCGACGGGGTTTCCTCCCATGGTAATGTCCTCTGTTGCAGGTGTTGATCCTCATGGACTTAGTCTTCTGGATATTTATCTCCAATACGGCGCATTGTGTTAATCTTGCGAGCTGGTCTAATTTAGATTGGATTTCACTGAGCGTATGTGATAGAAGACAAATATCGTCCGTATAGTCTAAGTCCTCGAGTTGTCGTGTGAGACTCCAAGTTATCCCAAGTCTCTGCGTGCAGACTTCTCTCATAATTTCGTCCAAGACAATTGTGAACAGTGGAGGTGAGAGTGGGCATCCTTGCTTTACTCCTGTATTTGTAGTGAAAGAGTCACTGATGATTCCATTATGTAGTACCGCGAGATCCGAATCATCGTACATTGCTCTGATGATGTTAATTATTTTTGGGGTACTCCTATCTCACTCAGTGCTCTCCATATTGCACCTTCTGGAAAACGATAAGGTGTACGCCATTCTATAGACTGCTTAACTATTATGCTTGGTCTACGCAGCTTCCAACCTGTTCATCTCGTAGATTTCCTTCGATTTTTTTCTTGAAGTCTCCATTGAATGATTGTTGCAAGTATCTTGTATATGGAGTTAAGTAGAGTTATTCCTCTACAGTTGCTGCATTCTTTCAGGTCGCCTTTCTTTGGTAACTTCACGATTATGCCTTTCTTCCGAGATGAGGGTAGTCTTTCTTTTTCCCATGTCTTTCTGATGTGAGGGTGTAGAAGTTCTGCTGATGTTCTACTGTCAATGCGTAGCAATTCGGTTGTGATACCATCCTCGCCCGCTACTTTGATACACTTCATTTTCATTTTAGCCACCTTTATCTCATTGACACTGGGTGCTTCACACGATATTCTTAAGTTGTTGTTTGTGTGGCTGTTTGTTTCATCTTTATACCTTAATTTGTCGTTCTGGCTGTGCTATCCAAGTGTTTCTTCTCCGACTTGATTGAATATTGCCACAATGTCTTCCCATGAATGATTTTCCGCTAATGTTGATGTCTTCTCTAGTAGGTCGTTCACTAGTTCGTTTCTTGTAGGTACACTTTGGAGTTGTTGGAGGTTAACACGTCTTCTTCCTCTATGTCTGGTTGTTCTTTTTGCCTTCAACTTGATCTTAAAGTCACCAGTGATGAGTTCGTGGTCGCTACCGATATCTGCCCCTCGTCTGTTTCTAACATTAGTTAACATGCTACACCATCTTCTGCTTACGCATATGTGGTCGATCCGATTGCGTGTGCGGCCTCCTGGTGACATCCAGGTGTACTTGTGTATAGCTTTGTGGGGAAAGATGATGCCGCCGATTACTAGTTGAAATGTTAAATGTAAAAATGGGGTAAAATCCTATTTAGACACTTTAATGACTAAGATGAGCTTCTCAATGTCTAAACTTTTGGTTCCCATTTAAACTGCGTAAAGTGCGAATGGAAATTTTATAAGATATGACTCATGCATCAGATTCGGTATTTTTGTTCAATATTATTTGACATTTCAATATGGAAAGACCTAGGACGGCACAACGTCTACAAATTATTCAGCTCTTTTACGAAAATCAGCGTCCTACGAGGAAGGTGTCTTGTGCGCTAAGAGCAAGTTATGGTCCACACAATCAGAGTATCGAACGCACAATTTACTATATCATCGAAAAGTTTAAAGCCCAGTTCTCATTATTGGATAATATCCGACCAAAAAGGCTACATCTACCATGCAGTAAAGAAAACATAACTTAAAATGGACGCGATGGCCGTGATAAAACAATTCGACGCTACTCGCAATAGCTTGGCGTGTTTTACGTAAAGATCTTGGCGTGAAAGCAAACAAAATTCAACTCGTACTAGAACCGAAGCCGGTCGACCATGATTTCTTGCATCTAGTCTTGCTTTCAGTCGTTGGTCTCTTGAAAGGCTTCAAGAAGGTTCACTGTTTTCGACCATCACTTTATTCAGCAATGAGGCCAATTTCTGGCTTTATAGATAACTCAACAAGCAGAATAGCCATATTTGATGCCAGAGCAGTGCGAGGATTTTGGAATCATAGGTACCTACTTCTTTGAAACCTATGCCAGCCGAAACGTAACTTCAAACGGCGCCATGACAGCGGACTATTTGTAGCCTGAAATTAAAGCCCATGGTCCCGCAGCCCTTTAAACCAAGGCTTTATTCGGTGAACAGCTAATTTCACACTTTGGAAGTATGAATTTGCCCTGTGAATGCTCTTGACTTTTTCATCTGGGACTACGTAAAGACCAATATCTATATGGATAAACCGTCTACGATTGGGGAATTGAAGGCCAGCATTGCTCTAGTCGTTAAGCAAACACAAAGAACTGTATTATGGACCATGTTGATTCTACCTACGCTCATGTATTTGCCGATGATATTGCTGGTAGCCCAGTATGGGCCATGGCCTAGCTTCTTGACACTCATTTGTGTTGCTCATGTTGTCATTTTTTGTCACATCCGAGCGGGGCTTACGGTTTATCGCCGAGTTCGAATGGAACTCTTTAGAAGCCTTTTCGTAAGCAATTTTGCTTTCAGGAGTTTGCCATTGCCCGCCAAAAGGGTGATGGCGATTTGAAAATCTGTTGGTGACCCAGCCAGGAATCGAACCCAAACTCTCTGCGTGATAGCCCAATGAGCTAACTATCGCGCCATCGCCTGGTTTTCAGTCAAACCTCTAAAAACTGGGGCTGCTCTCTTATCAGAAGAAGGATGCCGACCGATCTCATTATCTAGAGCTTAGTAGAATCACCATCTGTTTCCCTAGAACAGATAACTATTCAGGTGTCATCCTGGATAAGAAACGTCTTCAATGTAAACATGCCACGTAGGAAATCTCCAAAAGACTTTCCGGCAGTGTAAAGCAGCTTCTGAAAAGATGTGTGGTCTGTCTCAAAGGAGGATCGCACAAGCTTTCAAGACACTTTTAAAAACTGCTGCTTTTTCTAGGCCTAAAAAAGCGATCTGAATCTCCCTCTTTCGACTTTCCCTACATCGAAAAATGTGATCATCCAAAATTCGAGTCAGGAAAGTAATATAATCCGGCTTTCGCATAAGATTCTAAGGCTGCTTCAGGATACGGCGATAATGTCTTTCAATATGGCGCCAAAATTGAAACCGGGAGACTGTATTCAGTCTGGTTCGCGTCGCAATGGAATTGCGAAAAATCGTTAAAAATCTTAAAAGGGAAGTCTCAGAGAAGAGTTTCTGGAAACTCCATTAGAACTAACATTCATTGTTGCATATCCTAAGTACATGGCTGCAGGTGACATTACTCCCTAGGGTGCCGACAAATTTAACAAATCCTACCCGACGTCGCCTAGGGGTCAGCGACTTCCCAGTACCCCTTACTTTCAAGGACTCTACCCAACTTACTGGAATGTTAACCGTGACTACCCTCCAAATATAACGCTTTTTTATTATTGGCAATCATTGAAGCGCTCAGTCATTCTTCTACGAAAGGCGAAAAAATTTCAGTGAAACCAGGAACCTGACGGTTAGGTGTTTGGCACAGCGGAAGCGCGATACTGAAGCGAATACAAATACAATTTTGTTTTCAAAACCGGCAGTCTCAGGGGCAAGCAATGTGATGCATTTCAAAAGTAAACTAAAACATTGGCGCAACGACAAGCGATTGGAAATAATTTCGGCCAAAATACGAGTACCAGCAAGTCTACTGACTTTTGCTGCCAATGTTTTTCGTGAAGAAACCAAAGGAAACTCAGGCCATTCGAAAAAATAAACTGCCACAATCTAAGCAAGGAAAGAGATCAGTTCTGGGCACTTAATTTGGAAAAAAAGCAGTCAAATGACTTCAACCAAGGAAAAGGACAAACCAAAAATGTATAGTGGTTCACAAACTTTGCCAGGTTCACATTAATAAAGAAACGTGCCAATGGATCCATGACAAAGAGTAACGAATGGCAAGGGTTTTGAACAAAAACTTAGTTGACAGGAAATCTATAAAAAAAATCCATCTTAAGTTAGATTATGATATAAAGGAGGCGAAAACGGCGATAATTAGAGCATGTAGGATAGCTGTTGAAGCAGTAATTGGGTAATGGAAAAAATAAACAACCCATAAGCAGGCAACAAGCAGTGGAAGGAGTAGAAGAATTTTTGTTTTACAATATACAACTGAAGGCAACACGAGAAATGGCAAAGGCTGACAGTTCGTAGAACTACTAGAAGGAGTTCAAGACAGTCGACAACTCAATATAGTAAAACACGATGGTAGTCTATGCAGCCTTATGGGAGACAGGGCGACGCCAAACTAAGCTAACAAATAATGATGGATAGTTTCAAGAAGATTTGAAGCCCGAACTAATTTCCCTTCTTTCAACTGATAAAAGCCCTCTTCAGTCATAAAAACGGGTCAATTCGATAGAAGATTACAGGCAACGAATCCGTCGTTCTAAGACCGAATATCTTCATTGTCGTTTTGGCGCACGAGCAAACCCAAGTGCTAACATCTATTTAGAAGAAGCCGAAGTGCCTAAGTGGGAAAAATTTAAATTAAATGCCTTTGTCGTAAACCATAGGGAAGTTTTGATAACAATGTCCCACATAGAGTCAGTGCGGGTGAATCTAAACCATCAACTCAACACTATTTTGTGACAGAAAAATAACATGCATCGAAATGATAAACCATAGACGAAAAATGTAGAAGACGCTAGAAATGAAAATATTACGAATACATGTAAGCGGGCTTAAAAAAAGAGATCTAATCTCAACTTCACTCATTTCCGAAGTCACCGCAATTAAGAAGCCGTAGTGTTCAAACTTTAGGCAGAGCTGCTTTTGATCGACGGAAGTTGTTAGAAAATTCGGTCTTAGAAGCTCAAGTTCTGGTCATTATCAAAGAAGATATCAAGAAACTCTTGGCCACAATAGCAAGATATTCCCAAATAGAATAATCTATATTGGTTTTCGATTAACCATTAGATACTCCATTATATCTTAAAATCACTCTAACTCGTCTGGTATTTTGTTGGCAAATAATATTTCAACCATTTTTATAGCATAAGACTGCGCCCCCAAGTTAGGCTAGAAATGTTAATGCACAAGCAACAGAAATAAGAAATAGGTCTAGTGGTATCAGTCTTGTTTTTAAGCCTGCAACTATCCAGGGCCGGAGAAGCTCTTGCTTTGCAAGATCTGAATCAAGATTTCTGGCTAATCAACAACCACGCCAACTTTTTGTTGATGAACTAATTCTAGTTGTAGTTAATGGTTGTCTCGATAGCCAAGTTTACTTTAATGACTGTCCCGCCTACATGGGTATTTATGACCTATGCACGGTAAAAGGCATTGCCATATTATCAGTGTCTTCAACTCAGGTAGACCAATTTAAAGAAAGTCCAGTCTCCTGAGATGTTTTAGAAAGGTTCTGCAGCTTCCTCTGGTTGCAGCACTGGTTTCATTTCTCCACTGAGGGCTGAAAAGCTATCGACAGGAGAAGTACCGGGGGGTTTCTTCCCATAGACTCTATTTGAAACGAAAAGAAGTGATGCTGTTGCAGTTCCAAGATCTTGTTCAGTTTCAATATTCAATAGCAAGCAAAATTGAAAGCAGATAATAGCTATTGAATTACGAATTGTCTGAGCAGGTCCATTCCAGCACTGTAATTAATTTGAAATTGATTCGAGTTCGCTCATTTAACAGAGCATTTAACAGATTTCGTGAGTTAGCTTTATGTGTTTGGAAGTTCGGCGATCTTGTAAGACTATTCAGTAAATCATAATCTTCAATTGCCATGGTCAACTTTCGTCGTTGCTTATGATACTGTGAAAATCGCCAAAAAGAAAACAAGTTGTTCGAAATTCGTCGGTGTATTTACTAATTTATTAAAGTTAGGCCAGAAAAGGCCTAGGTCTTAACCAGTAAACATCGACCCGAATTTGCTTTATGACTACTTTGCTACATCTGTACCAGATACGACCCTTCCTCTTGACGAATCTGAGGGTAGTTTTAGTTTTCCAGCATATTTAGGTCCAAAATTTATTTTTAAGATGATAACTAGTGCTGAAGTTATTTTCGCAATTAAATCAGTAAAATCTGTTGCCATTGGCTTAGACGAAATATCTTTGAAAGTCGTCAGATTAATACTGCCATATGTAATTGGCACGCTTACCCACATTTAGATCTTACTAAGATCTTGTTAGATCTTGCTTTCCCACTTCTTGGAATCTTGCAAAAGTGACACTGATGGCAAAGAAGTCAAACCCTTCACACTGCCCCGACTTTCACCCAATTAGCATTCTTTCTGGCTTGTCAAGGGATTAAGAAATCATAATTAAAAATCAGCTTCAAGTGCATCTCCACTCCAAAACTCCCAAACTGCACTTATAAAGATAGTCGACGACATCCGTCTAAGCTTTGGTGATACCAAAACAACTCTGCTCTGCCTTTTGGACTTTTCAAAAGCTTTCGATTCGGTAAATCACAGCATACTTTGCCAAAAACTTTATTCTAAGTTCGAATTAGACAGGAGAGCCGTTGAACTGATTTGGAACTACCTCAGTGAAAGGTTTCAACAGGTTTCTTTAAACGAAGATGTCTCTACAATGTTGGGACTGTGCGAAGGTGTTCCACAAGACTCAATCCTTGGACCTCTACTCTTCGTTTTATACATCAATGACCTTCCCCAAGTGTGTAAACATAGTACGATACACCTATATGCAGACGATGTTCAATTATACTTGCCGGCTTCGCGGTCGGAACTCGGAAATTGTGTTATTAATTTGTATGAGGATTTAAGTGCGATAAATCGTTGGGCACTTTCGAATGGTCTTCAACTTAATCAACAAAAGTCTCTTTGGATACTTATTGGCAAGAACATTGGCATTGTTAACGAATACCCAGATGTCTACCTATTAAGAGAGAATATTCGTTCCTACGAAACCGTAAAAAGTCTTGGAATCATTTATAACAATCGTCTTACAGCCTGTGATCACATCAACCTACTTGTTAAAAATATTTATTTGACGCTGCGTATGCTCTGGACTTCTGCCCGTTATACCCCAATAAACATTAGGCTGAAACTTGTAAAAGGTCTACTAGTACCGCATATAAGCTACGAACTGTAGACTAAGTTCTCTTGACTCATTTTCTTTTCGTAAATTAAAACTTACTTTTTACGCCATTTATGGAAGTTTGATCACATCTCCATGTTTAGAAGATCAAACTTAGGGTGCGCGCTTCAACAATTATTTTTTGCAAACTTAATTAACCATAAGAAACCGAATTACCTATACACTAAGCTGCAGTTTCCTAGATCTTTCAGGACAAGTTGTTTAATTCTTCCTTGCCATAAATATTTGGAAAGCAGCCGTCTGTTCTTTGTTCACGCTGCTAGGCTGTGGAACTTGTAGCCATAAGATGTCAGGCATATGGTGGGGGCAAGCAAGTTTAGGTATTCTCTTTTTAACCATTTTAAGAATCTATAGGGCAATTTGGGGCACAAGCAATCAACAAAATCTGATAGCAAGTTATTTATATTATAACTTAATTTTATGCTTCCAATTTATCCAGGTAAAAGAGCCTAGATCTTATTTGTACAATCCGGTTACTTGAAATAAATAAATAAATAAAAACCCTTCCAGTAAGCACTGTCTTCAGCTTTCTACGTCCAGTTTCGCACCTTAGGCATTAATTCTTATTCGTTCTACCTATCCTTGCCGTCTCAGGAGATTGTTGCGCACATTTAAGAACATTTAAACCTCCGCGCCAAGTACGAGTATATCTACATATTCCTGCTCCTGCGTAAAAAAATAAAATTAGGATGATAAGGATTATACAACTTTCTTGAGCAGGCCAAACTTTTCAAATGCCCCCTTAAGTAAGATAAATAGCGATTGTCAAGAGTATCTTCTCGTTTGATTTTGATGAGGTGTCGTTATCAGAGCTAATATCTTCACTTCTGCTACTTTTCTTTCAATACTTGCTATACTTTCGGGTCCCGAACCTAGACATGACTCTGGATAGCCCATCTTTATATGATGGATTTACCCTAGAATTTGCTTGCGTCTCATATGAATATTTCGTCGGTTATGGACTTAACTACGAACGCACTTATAGTCTCCTATCAGATTGCTGACAAATAGTTTCAGACACTCTCACAAATAGAAGCTAGTACACGATGTTGCGAAGATTGATGTACCTATGAGGCAGGTAAGAAAGTCGATTCCATTTTGGTTGGAACTCGGTAGGCAGGCGGTCCAGATCGGTAGTTTGTTTAAGCCTTAGTTTAGATATTGCCACCCTTACTTCATATTGGTCTGGTGAATGGAAATATTGACTTTCATTGCCATTTGTTCTTCGTTTTCTTCTGCATGGCAATGAAGTTTGGGTCCTTTCTGCCGTTTACAAGCCTGCAGAAGTTATTATTTCTCATCTCAAAAGGTCTCTACTTGGGCTTACACGTTCATCTTCCCTTTTGGCGAACCTCACAATTTAAGGAACTTGAAGAAGCATTCTTTCTCTTGTCCGAACGTAAGCACATTTCAGGTTGATGTTGAAGAATCTACCATTGATTCAGTTAGTTGCAAAGGATTCGCTCTCGATCCGCAAGTTCACCTTGCCCCATAGTGCTATTTCTAAAAAAGCCATACCCAAATAGATACTGCCATGGTTCTCTATACCAGTCAACTATTTTCGATATACAGGTCTGAAAGTATTTTTCCTTTTTACGAATCGAAAATATCTAAAGCTATTGCTTTCTTGGCAAGATTGTAGTGTTGTAGATTGATGTTAACCAAAGTTCCAACCCGAAGAACCAAACCCTTTCTAAGACTCCACAAGCAAAAGGGCCCGGATATTCTATAACCTGAAGCCCACAAAGGCAGTATGATACCGGCATTAACGCGTTAAGAGTTTATTCGACATTATCTCACTCTGACTAGTCATTAACTTCTTTAGTATTTTCAGTTTCAAATACGTATATTAGAGAGACTTGCATTACATGAATGGCTTCACCTTGTTTTGCGCTTTTGATCTATAAAATTCCTTTTGAATCCCACAAATTAGTGAACATGATTTCGACCCATCGACTTTGAATTTCACTGTCAAATATGCATCCGTTTCAAGCCACTATATGAAGTTCTAAGTGGTAAGTTTTATTTCAGAAACCACTTGTCACTTCTGCTGTTTGCTACTTCTTCTGCTCTTGGGAGGATTATGTTATTCGTGTTGTAGTCCCTACAACTCTAACTCCTGAAATGCCTTTAACATCATCTCCAGCAGAGGCTGGAGTAGACCTTATGCCAAACATGTTACCTCAAACAACAACATTTAACCCCTTGCTTGTCGATTTGGTCACATCCGGGAGGCTTTTCGAATCAGAGAAGTTCAGTTCAGTTCCAATTCGGAATCCGTGTTGGAGGCACAAGTTCCACCCTTGGTATGATCGAAGCCTACCCAAAATCTCTAACTGATCTAAGGTTCTCAGAGTACTCATTGCAACTTACATCGGGTGAGACCAGCAAGTGCACCCTTCCTGCGATTTGTGTTTAAACCACGTCCATCGTGACGTTCTCACATGGGGGCCTGACTACCACGGTACCATGTTTTAAGTCCTAGCATGGACTACCGGTGTTCTCGCCACTCAACAAAACCTGTGACCAAAAGCTTGTAACTTGACAAATCATGGTAACATTTAGTGGCATCAAAGTCTTAAGATGTTCCTGATAAGTCCACACTTGCCTTGAAAGGATGCAACGAAAGCCGTAAGCACTTGAAATGTGGTGGGAATGACTTCAATATGCATTAAAATCATATGAACGTCGATGATAGCACTTGATTTTGTAGGAGAATTTTGCTAATCGCATTATGATATCCGCTTTGAGGACTAGGATGTGGGGAAAGAGCTTACCCGACCCTTTCTTGAATCCCATTTTCATTAACACTTAGAACGTTCTCAGATTTTAACTGCAGCAAGGAGGACATATCTCTTCATGGGCCGCATGGAAATCACCTAGCAATAAGCAAATAAGGCCAATCTATGGCAAAAGAAGACCTCTTTTCCATGATGAGATACTCAAATTGCCGCTGGCATCATGATAGGAATTGACATTGAAATGATCGTACCCTTCAGTGACTTCTGCTGAAATTCCAAAGAGTCATCTGTGACAAAAAGGCCTTCTATTGTTGCTCACAATATTTTTGAGATAAAGGCCATATACGAGTACCGTCATACCGAAAGGCCTACTTGCATCAATTAGTCCGACGATTCATTTTGCAATATATTTTGAAATAAATGTAACATTCATGTTGGGTGGTTTTAGGTCATTTAAAGAAACACACCATGGTATCTGATGACTGCAACATCGAAAGGACCATTAAAACCAAAATAGAAACCAAAAACTAAATCAAAATCGAAATCTACCTTGAAGACGTTTCAAACTAACTAATTCGCATATGCATTCCATTAAAATGTTAAATAGTCTCAATCACCAATGGATTCGTAACAGTCCTTCACCTAATGCCTGACCTCTAATGCTCTTGAGCTCTATGTATGGTATATCCATCAAATCAATTTAAGTCACTTGCATTTTAATAGGACAGATTTGCGTGAGCTTTAAATTTTTAATAAATTTCGCCACCATGACAAAGTATCTTGTCTGTAGTTTCCGAAATTATTCATAATTCATTCGAATGTGCGGCTTAATGTGAAAATTATTAATTCGTCTTTCATTGTTGCTCTGGTGGCTGTTATACAACCCTGCTTCGCACAAGCACACGCAAAACAAGTTACCCCCATTTGAACTACAAACTGATGGATTTGCATAATTCTCAGGCTCACCTATGAACGTACGGGTGTCGGGTATGATGCCATAAACCGAATTATCGAATTACATTTCGATTTTTTTTCGTTTTTTTTTTCTGAAATAAAATGGCATTGCCAACGAGACACGAATGCGTAGAGTATTCGTATATTCGTATCTGCAAAAGTGCAATGCGTTTCTTTCACATATGCACTCATGCAGCTCCGGAGTCGATTGTACGAGTACATATGATTGTGCTACGGCTAGAACGAGTTTATCTGAGCTATCAAGTGGTACTCAAGAGTCGACCTACTTTTGTGTGTTAATAGAATCAGAATCTAATGAAATTGTGCATTGTATCGCATGTTCAAGAAACCAATGTCCAGAGTTTAAAAGCCAGCCTTGCTTCTGACTTGGCTTTACTTGACTTCAATCCAATCCAGCTCAATTCAATCTGAGTTAAATCAGAGAGCAATAAAGTAACTAGCAGTCATGAGATTGTGTTGAGGTGACATATTAATAAAAAGTCGAAGGTTCGCCACCTGGATACATGGATCCATACATCCACCCATGTATCCGAGGAATTAGAAGCAAAACCAAACGTTGATTAGCAAATTGGAGGGTATTGTGTTCAAGTATCTGCAGCTGCCCCAGCTTATTGCATATGATTAACACTTTGACATGGCTTTCATCGGGTTTGACGTATGACGCCTCTTAAGCCTTTACAAATGTGCTGAAGTGGACTTGAATTTGACCAATCTGACTGCCCAACTTGACTGACCAATCTCGCTGACCCTCAAGGGTCAATGTGGCTGGATGCTACTACTGTAGCACAGTCCGACAAAACCACAATATTGATATTATCTCAACGGCTAGCTGCGCGGTTATGGAGTAATTAAAATGGAAATGAGTTGCACATGTAAATCCTTGGCCGCGATCGACAATTGAATGCTACCCAGTCTTCGGTGCGGCAGGTGAATTTATTTATTTTCTTTTTTTTTTCAAGAAACTACGATGGAAGGCCTTTTTTTACTTTTTAGCCCACTTACAATTGTCTCGGTGTGAATTGAAAAATAAAAATACAAAACGAGAATTGGATGAAATTATTCGAAAGGTGTTACCGGTTCTATTGCAATGTGAAGTTGCCACTACCTCAGCCATCAGCCACTAGTCACTAGTCACTAGCCACTAGCCACTGGCCACTTTTGCGAAATGGGTTCAAAGGTGTGCTGGTAAAGAAAAGAAACACTCTTGCACTCTCTGCAAGACAAAGATACAAACCCATTCGTGAAGTTGGTTTTCAAAGAAAAAAAAAAAACAATTTTGGAATACAAATGAAAGCTTTTAGCACATGTTACGCAACATACGGGAACGTGACGAATTACAAAAGTGTTAAGTAAAGCCGCGGAAGTGTTTTATTAACGATATTTCCTATTGTCGATGACTTTAACGTTTTCTTAGTTTGAGACGTGCAGGGCGTCTAAAAAATGACTTTGCGTTTTAGCCTGCTTGTGAGAAGTTCAAATTCGGCTGCATTAAGACATCTAACAGATGTGATGCATGTGGATAAAAGTACATCCCTCTGTTCCAATACACATCGAATCTCTGTGTTCCTTATACTCCACAACACACAAACCACTATCATTCTAGATACTAACCATCCTCATCCCCGCAGTCTTGAAAGCAATCAGTTTGATCTGTGATGATGAGAATGAAGGATGCACACAAATAAGTCGTGACTTATAACTAACAACTAATTCAGTTAAATTTTTTTAATTGCAACTGCAACTAAATAGTCAATTGTTAGTTATCGAAACGTAAATAAGCTTTTTTCCTAAATTGTGGTTGCAAATACAATCCATTATAGATGATTTAGTTTGATGCTAGGTCTCGATCTTCTTGCAAAGGTTGAATCCGCTGAAAATCAACTGGACAGGGATAAAACAAAAGTAAGAGGAAGCTGTTCAGAACCTGAATGCTAACCTCAGCAAATATTTTGAAATAACATGATTAGCGCCAGATAGCAGTCCTGCGGAGCGCCTTCTCCTTGTAAGAGGGTAGATCTGTAGCGTCTATGATTCAACGAGGCTAAAACCACTCAGAAAATCTGATGGAAGTTACACTAAGTCGAAAGCAGGCTGTTTGATGATTTATACTCACTTTTAAGGTAACCTAAGAACCAGCACACAGCGAGTTCCTATAAACGAAGCTTCTAGTAAGCCGAACACAACAACACGACATAGCACGTATATCTCGTCGGTTTTGATCAAAGATGAGGCCATTAAACAGGCTTTAATGGCACCCATGGCATATACCTAGTTATGTTACAAAAAGGTATAGCTCAGTTCCTGGTTACTCAGAAGCTTGGCAAACAATGACAGTAGCCTCTATACAGAAATCTGAAAAAAGGACTACACGTTCGCCAAGAGCTTCAGACCTCTAAGTCTTCTTTCATGTCGTCTTCTACATTCTATCAAACGATCCGAAACTGAGGTTTTTATCTTTGCGAGAAGAAGGAAGCTGGCAATTCTGACTCGTCTAGTGCTTGCCAACATCACCATCCAATTTTCCCAAGAAGCTAAGGCTGCCTTTTGACAATCGTTTCATGGACATAACGTCTAATGCAATAACGAAAGAAGACCTGGCCCCAACTTCGCCTGAACTCAAGAGTGCTGTCGACCAGAATCTAACCCGAAAGAGGAATGTCGTAGGATTTTCATGGATTACTCCAAAACCGATCGAAGATTAGGTGTTGGCGTCTTCTTGGAGGACGACAACGTTAGTTTCCGCTCCTCGTTAAGAAAACTTGCGTGGGCCTTCCCAGAAGCAAACTGCCATATATTGAAGAGAATCGGTGAAGAAGGCGAAGCATTTGAATCTGTCGGACAAGTTGCTCTTAGACCCTTGCTGGACCTTCGTACGAATTCCTAGCTAGTTCTTAGGTCTTAATGGGATCGCGGGAAGTAAAATCGCCTATTAATTTGCCATGCAAGGCTACGAGGAGAGTTTTACAGGACTTAGGCCTGCATTTGGTCTATCTGCATCTTCGGGTAAGGCTTTCATTATAATTTGGGTTCATATGAGGACAATTGTAGGTGGTATAACTACCCAGGTTGCAGGCAGATCACACGACTAGTTTCCGATATCGCTTCCTCAGCAGGAAAGACTACAAATTACTTACTGGCAGCGTGGTGAGACGCTAGACTTTTGCTTAGCATTTGAATGTTCTGGGCATTCGTGATACAACGTCTTTCAACAGTTTATTTCAAGATGATGATGGCACTGGGGAGCCTATGCTCGCATCAGGCTGCAGGTACTCGGCATTAACGTGGTGAATACTGACAGTACAGGCACTATGCCACTGAAGCGCTAATTCATCTTTCTTCGAAAGACTGAAAGATTCCATTATACTATATGGAGGACTTATAATATTAAGCAGAATGAAGCCGAATGTATCATTCAACATGAAAACCAAGGAATTCGTTTACTAGACCAAGTTCAAGTCAAGATGGATATATCTCAATTTAAGCATTAAAAAGCTGATGAAACGGAAGGAATTCCGCCCCTTATTAACGGCTTGGTAGAGAGCATCCACCAGCTAATTTTAAAGAATTGATCGGAGGAAAGTATGTCTGATTAATAAAACCTCGGCACAGTTTATCTTGTCTACATAGATGATGACTCTCTAAATTGTGTAATCTATAGAGGCAGCAACCTCGTACAAGGTCTTATCTGCCGTATTGTATGAACACCTAAAACTCTCTGTCATCAATTTGATTAACCTTCATATGTGTAGTTGTAGGGTGGGGTATTTCACAACTTACTAAATATTCACACTACCGCAGATGAAAGACAATATCCAAAGGGTCCAGATCGATACCACCTTGATCGATTTCAAGGCTGCATATGACAGCATGGATAAAGACGAGTTTAACACAGTCATATTTAGTTTTCACATTCTACCATACTCCTAGGATAGTGAACATAGAGAACACTCGCTGCGATATTGAAGCTGAAAGCAAACCCATCGAGAACTTTCAGGCCATAAATGTGCTAGAGCAAGGTAATGTACTGACATAAGTCTTCCCTGACATCAAACTTGAGAAAATCGAACGAATTTTGCAAATAAACCCCAGAAGCACAATTTTTCAAAAGTCCGTGTAACTACGTTGATGATGCGTATTTCATTGGCAGAATGCAAAAATCTGTCAATATTACTTCTTCTTCTTCTTATCCTTTTATTAACCCTTTCCTCGTTATACGAACTTATGCGTAACGAGTTTCCCATTTTTACTGCATCGCTGCTCCTCCGCTTATGGGGTTGACTAATGTCGCAGACCGCAGAACACGTCTACATACTGCTCGATTCTGGATCGCTTCAGTGGTTAGCCCCAGGCATTGTTGCGCATTTGCCATCTGAGAAATCCAGGAATTCTTTTTCCGACCTCGTTTTCTTACAGTTGGAGTGACCGTAGTTGAAAGTGCCTTTTTGACGGGATTTTCCGCAGATCTTCTTTGAACGTGGCAATACCAACTTATTCTATTCGCCTCAAGCTGTTCGGTTACCGAATTCTTTATATGTAGACTTCCTCTTATACGCGTAGATCTAATGCAATCGCGTATAGTGACTCCACTAGACATCCCTAACGATTTCATTTCCGCTGCCGTCATTTTGTTTTTAAACTCTTCGTACATTGTCCAGCACTGTGAACCCTATATAAGAGCTGGTCTAACAACCGTGGTGTAGACTTTCTCCTTCAATTTAAGTGGAAATTTTCGGTCGCAAAAGATCCCCGAATTTTCCCGCCATTTCATCCACCCAACACTCACTATGTGGTTTACTACGTCGTCACATTTCGCTTCCATGTTAACGATTGATCCTAAGTACTTAAAGATAGTGCTTTTCGGAAGAACTATTCCGTCTAACATTATATCCGGAACAGGTCGCAACGGATGTTCAAATGGGCACGCCAAATGCTCCGTCTTTTAACGACTTATTTTAAACCCGCTTCTCTCTAGCGCATTTTTCCATGAATCTAAGGCGTTCTGCAAATCTTCGACGTTATCGCTTAGTATAACTGCGTAGTCAGCGAAGGGAATTGGCGTTGCATTTGCTTCGCACATGCAGTCTTTTAAAAGATAGTCGAATACTACGTTAAAGAGGAAAGGGCTAAGTACGCTTCCTTGATGCACTCCGACTTCTTCTTCTTATCCTTTTATTAACCCTTTCCTCGTTATACGAACTTATGCGTAACGAGTTTCCCATTTTTACTGCATCGCTGCTGCTCCGCTTATGGGGTTGACAAATGTCGCAGACCGCAGAACGCGTCTACATAATGCTCGGTCCTGGATCGCTTCAGTGGTTAACCCCAGACGTTGTTGCGCATCTTGATGCACTCCGACATTAACTGGAAATTCTCTCGTCAGTCCAGCAGAGCTTTTAACCGCAGTTTTCACGTTTCCGTACATGTCTTGTATTATTCCTATGAACGTTTGCGGTACCTTTTGAGACCTCAGCGGCCCCCATATGAGATACCTAGGCACTCGATCGAATGCTTTCTCGAGGTCGATAAATACCATGTGTAAATCCTTAGACGAATCTCGGTGCTTTTCCATTATTATCCGTAGGCTTTGGATAGGGTCCACCGTCGATCTTCCTTCAACAAATCCACATTGGCTATTATCGAGCTTTATTAGTTGCCGAAGACGTTCGTTTAAGACTCTTTCGACGATTTTCATCGTGTGTGACATCAGATTGATTGAACGGTAGTTGTTGCATTCTCGAGTGTCGCCTTTTCCTTTGTATAATGGAACCAAGAAGCTACTTCTCCATTGATTCGGCAAAGGTTGTCCACATTTTAATTTATTTAAAAGTTTCGATAGCCAAACGCCGCCGATCCCCTCCATCTTCGACCAAAACTCTGATGGAATGGTGGCCGGGCCCACTCGCTTTCCCGCTCTTCATTCTTCCGATCGCTATACTTAATTCTTCGATTGAAAAGCCCGAAACTTCCTCCTCGAATAGACCAGCTGTCGGCACGATATCACGTAGAATCTGTTTGTTAAGCAACTCCTTGCAGTATTCAAGCCACCGGTCACAAATTTCCTTTTCATTTGTTAGTAAGCGACCGTCTGCGTTTTTGATGTACGAGTATTTCGGCGAGGTTATTTCCATCGAGTTTTTTCACCTTTGTCCGGCGAGCTTAAAAATAAATTCTGTAATGAGCAGACGGTGTTGGCTTACTAGCGATTCTCCAAGTATTACTTTACAGTCCTTAACACGGTTTCTCATCGACATTTTGCAGAGGTGATAATCTATTTGCGATTCGTGGCCTCCGCTGCTATAGGTGATAAGATGTCGTTGATGTTTAATAAACATTGTATTTAAGATGGTTAAGCCGTAAGCCCTACACGCTACAAGGATGTCTTCGCCAGCTGAATTTCTGGTTCTAAAGCCTTTACCGCCGTGGCAGTCCTCATAATCAACATTTGTTTCTCCGACGTGACCATTTAAATCTCCGCCTACGAAGAGCATCTCATCGATAGGTATATTTCTAAGCAAATTACCGAACTCTGACCAAAATGTATCTTTTTCCGATTGGTCGCATCCATTTTGTGGGGCGTACGCGCTAACAATGTTCCACGTTTCATTGTGTATGACGAGTTAAACACTCATCAAGCGGTCGCTTATTTTCAAGATACCAACGATGTTGTTTAGAAGATCCGCTGCAACAACGATTCCAACACCGTTTCGTCAATATTACATTCGCAGTTATTAAAAAAGAAGCCTTAAGAATGAGTTTAGCACAACAAAGTCAAATCGAACAAAACGTCACAGTAGACAAAGTATTTACTATCTTTCGTTAAGAGCTGTTGTAAAAACTCAAGTTCACAGAATTCCCATGCATCCATAGGAATATAACTAGCACTGGCAAGAAGTGATGAATCACACAGCCTGCTACTAGAACCAACTTTCTAGGCAACTCCCCTTTCACGGCCAGTAACAACCTTAAGAGGACTACGGCAGCCGTGATCAAAATTGACGGTCTGATTACAAAATAGAGGCTGCTTTGGACGCCGCAAAGCTTCAAACCATACTAGTCTATTGGATGGTGTAATAGCTGACGAGCTCTTCGATATTATCCTAACAGCGATTGAGAATATCATAAGCAGCTGCATAGAAATGACCAACATCCGCCTGCTGTGGAGGGAAGTTAATTTAGTCTTCATCCCCGAAGCCGGAAAAGCTGTCGTGTCGTCACAAAAGACCTGAGAAAACTCTAGAACGCATGATTGATATCCATATATGATCTAGTATCGATCCAGGATTTTGTCCATGGCTGAGAATGCCTACTGTAGAAGAAACAGCTCAACATTCACTGAATAGCCAGATCGATCGATCCCTGTAATTTAGTGAGTACACAATGGTGGCCATACTCGTATGTTAGAAGGCGCCTTTAATAACGTCAACACATCCGCAATCACGACGGCGCTGTCCACTCTGAAGGTAGATGACTCACTTGGGGAGTTGGTCAGTCTTATGCTAAAAAGCAGGATAATCAATTCCAAACTTGGTGGGGCTTCGGTCAAAAGATGTTTCAGCAGAAAAAGTACGCTGAATGGCTGTGTCCTTTCACCCCTTTTTTATAACTGACCTGTCAACGGGCTGCTGATGTATTATACCTGAAAGAGGTTGGATGACGTTGCTATAGGCATTCGAGAATGGCATCTTAGATGGCCCAGATTTAGCCTCTGGGCAGATCGCTGGTGGTTGTAAGCCCACATAAAACCGATCTTGTCCTCTTCTCTAGAAAATATTAAATTCGCAATCATAGACCCACTTTAGTCAACAATAGCAGCTTGGTCTTCTCTGACACAGCAAATTTGAGTCTAATTTTCGACAGAAAAGCTGGAAACCTAACATTCAAGAAAGAAAATGGAAAACTACTAAACGGAAGATTGGTTCTCTTGCAAAAAAGCCATTGGTAACAAATGGAGCATCCAACCTCGAGTCACCCATTCCCCATACGTCTCGGTTATAAGACCGATATTAACCTACCGGGTGGTTGTATGGCTTAGGGCTCTAGACACAGCAGTCAACTGCATGAAACTTAACAAAGTCCAAAGTCTGGGTATATACGGAGCTTCGCCGCACTGGATGTTCTGCTTCACTTGACACAATACCAAGTTTTAGGTCCTGGTATTAACTCTGATAATGACTCCTCATCAAAAAAAATCTCGCTGCACAAGTAGAAGAGGAGCCCCAACAAGCCTCGAATTCCAATAATCAAAGTCCGCGTTTACTTTTAAGGCTCAAGTTCATCCTGTGGAACTATGAAAGTACGTATTGCATACAAAAATGCACTTTTCACTTATGCTTGATCGATTCGATATAATATCTCAAACTGTCCCACTATTGCTGATAATTGAGTGCAGTAGAAATAGGGTAGGCTCTAAGAGATGTCAACTGTTTACAAAACATGTGTACAACACATCAATTATACTTATATAACCTCAACGTGGTAGCCGTCGGGTACTGGTCAGTGTCCATCCGGACTGAACTCGCGAGTGCAGCAGACAAAACTAGCAGCACTACACAGCGAATGATTTCCCCAGACGGATTCAACACAAAATGGAATAAATGAGACCTCATCCAGGCAACACCGACATATTTGGAGCTCAGGCCGGTAAGAATTTCCGAGAGGAAAATAAATGGTATCGGATGAGCCCATGGAAAAAAGATAAAAGCTTCCAAACAACAACAACCCTCGGATACAGACGGATCTACTGTTAATAACCTAGGCAAACGAACTTCGGATATAGACGTTGAATGTTAGGTCCACGATCGACTAGTGGAGGCCCTAGATTGCTGCAAAGCAGACATTATCGCCATCCAAGAATTGCGATAGGATGCCAAAAAGAGGATGAAAAACTGCGACAGCTTTTACGGCGATTGTTATCGACTACAAAAGCAGCGTGTATTTGGATGTGGATTTGTTATTGGAAGCTGACTAATGCAAGAAGTTTTGAGTTTCCGGCATGTTAACGAGCGCCTCCGTATCCGTATCAAATCTAAATTTAATAACATTAGCCTTATATCCGCGCACACCCCCATAGAAGTGAAACATGACGACCCCAAAGAAAGCTTCTATGAGCTCTTAATCTACGAGGAATGCCCTAGCTACGACATTAAAATTGTCCTCAACACTATGAAAAACGCGCTATAGATGATTTTGAGAGAGAGTGCTGCAGGAATAAAATTCGGAAGTTTTACCAAAAGATAAAAAAACACGCCACGGACACAGGTCTTGAACCGAAGGAACATCGTAGTAGAGTCGCAGTCGATGCTAAGAATCCAAAAAGATCATTGCTGTAGATTGTATAACGCCGATGAAGATTCCATCTAAGCGACCTGGAGAAGTCAAGATAACAATATCTAACCTAAAGTCCAACAAAGCTGTTGGAGCGGACAGCCTGACTGCCGAGCACTTCAAGGCAGCAGGCGATGACTTGGTAAGGAGCATACACCAACTCATCTCTAAAATATGGTCGGACGAAGCTATGACCGATGAATGGAACTTCAGCATTGTTTGTCTGATCCTCAAGAAAGGGGAGTATTTGAACAGCGCCAACTACAGAGGCATTAGTCTTCCTAACATCGCCTATAAGATCTTATCTGCCGTTTTGTGTGAACGCCTAAAGCCCCTCATTAACAACCTGATAGGTCAGTATCAGTGTCAAATATTCAAACTACGACAAATCTTTTAGAAAACCCATGAGCTTCAGATCGATACACATTGTCTAGTTTTGGCATCCCTGCCAAACTCGTCCGCCTGTGTAGGATGACAATGGAGAATGCGGGCTGCTCCATGAATGTCGGTTAAGATCTGACCGAGACCCTTGATGTCCAGAAAGGATTTCAACATCGTACTTGAAAAAATAATGCAAAACTCACGCGCAAGCACAAGAGGCACAGCATTCAAAAGTCCGTCCAATTACTCGTATACGCCGAAAACATTGACATAATCGGAAGAATGCAGCGTGATGTCAGTGGCGTTTGTGATGGAAAACGCGAAAATGGGTTTATCGGTAAACCAAAGTTATTCTTTCAAGCAAAGAGGACTCTCAACACCGATGTCTGCGACAAAACGTCACCTTCGACAGGTATAACTTTGAGGCAGTTAAGGACTCCGTCTACCTAGGTTCCGCTATCAATTCAGACACCAACCCCGAGATCGAACAAAAAAATAGTCTTCTCTCTTATACAACAAAATTGACCCTATATGTGACATTAATAATCCCAGTCATGCTCTATGGTATAAAGGCATGAACTTTATCAAAGATGGATGAAGCTGCTTTCAGAGGAAAGTTCTCAGGTGCATTTTCAGTCCCGTTTGCATAATCGGTGACTGTAGGCAGAAGAGTGAAGGTCTAACGAATGTGATGGCTGAATCAAATTGAACGAAATGTTCTCGAGCCCGCCCCCGGGGGCACAGTAAAGGAAGACCGAGACTCAGGTGGCGCATACAGGGGTAGGGGATCATAACCAACTTAGCGTGCGCAACTGAAGGCAGGCAACAACAGATCAAGCTGGCTGGAGACGCTTTTGACTGAGGCCCAGTTCCACCCTGGACTGTTGCTGTAACTGTATCCAAGTCGGATTTCTTAGACTCACACTGATACTACTCGTATTTGATCAGATTGATTGTTTCAGCTTTCATTTCAATAGAGATATACATACATTTGATTAAAGCATCTGCTCATCTACTATACAAGTTTTCCTTAAGATTTGTTAAATAATGTTGCAGATACATAAGCCTATTCTTTCCGAACGATGCTTTCAATCAAACTTAAGACAAATGGCTGCTTTGAATAGCCTCAGATATTTGCTTTCAATGACTGTACGTCGTACAAAACAAAAACTAACTAATTTATCATTTTGAGAACAATTAAACTCAATATCTCTCAATCTGTTCACTGCTTCATTGATTCGATTGCACTACATTTTATTAAACATGATCCAATTGGGTTAATCACTTAACTCGACCTTTGTTTGAATTTTAGTTTGTCGAATTGGGAAATGAATTCATGTCAAATCTGCATTTAACAAATCCCCAAAGACAAATTTATGGATTGCTTCCAATAATTCAAATCATTACTCCAACTTTTGCTTAAACACTTCCGTTGCATAATTGACCAATCTATTAAGACAATGACAACA
This sequence comes from Volucella inflata, assembly GCA_928272305.1. Classification (NCBI taxonomy): domain Eukaryota; kingdom Metazoa; phylum Arthropoda; class Insecta; order Diptera; family Syrphidae; genus Volucella; species Volucella inflata. The sequence continues at coordinate 105,497,742 of OV743719.1, forward strand.
CCAACAATTCTCAATCAAAAAACTGCCCCAAAATGTTGGCTCTTTTGATCAGTGAAAGTGAGCACTGGCAACCACTTGATTACACCAACTAACCAATAACACCCACCCAACAAGCAAATAAACAAACGAGTAAACGTTTCTTACTAAGAAAAACTGGATTTTTGCAATTTTACGGTCATTCGCGACCCAATAACCTCTCAACGATTTCTGCACAACCTTGAGAAAATTACAATTTTTTTTTTATTTATGTATCTATCCCACACACATAAGATATCTAACACTTAACAGCTCCCCCAAAACATCAAGCTATCTGTGTTAACTGCCTTTGTCAATATTAACCGCAAACTACGAGTATAACAAACGACATAACACTTTCGCTTTTAACCGAAAAGATATAAAAACTACAAATCCTCAGTCAGAGCTTTGGTAAAACAATTTTTTTTATTTTTTAATTAAATTAATGGAACGAGAGCAAAGAGTAAAGTTCCAAAAATTGCCTGAATAATCGAGAAACTCGTATTTCATCTTCACGCAGATACAAAGTCGTTTTCAGTTTTATTGTGATTTTGTAATAAATGCTAATGGGTGGTCTTTCTTGCTGATTTCTTGTGGCTGATCCACCGGCATTACCATCATCATTGATTGGATTTAATGGGTCAACGATGACGTAGTCTCTTTCGAACATACCCCCCTCACTCTCTCTCCCTCTCTCTCTCAGTGGTTCGTCATTTTCTGATGATTTCCCAATTTTAGATAACCGGTCTGACACTACACAGATGCGCGAGATACTAAATCGTATACTGCTCACTTGAAGATACGGAAGGAAAATCGTGTTTGTTGTTGGAAGCCCTCTAATGATCGGATAATGGTATTCATGAGAGATTTCGTAGTAGTGTCTGGAAAATCGTCATTCCAATGCTCAAGGCTATTTCCAACGCGGAAGCGTTTTTCTTTTTTTTCTTTTTTTTCATGGCAAATCCCAAACAAGTTCACGGAAAAGGTGGGTTGACATTTGAAGTGTAAACTTTAAACACAACCAAAAGGGTCGGCCTTATAGCATTTCGTGAGATACGATTTAAGATACTCACAGTCATGCATGCCTTAAACGTGATTATGAAGTGCAGTGACTTCACACAGAGGGTGTCCAAAATACGAGTGTATGCATGCAGTTCATGACGTAAGTGCTTACGTTCCATACGTTCCCATCTTTAAGGTTTTCTTGCTGAAATATCATAGCCATTCCAATGATGATGGCCAATAAAAGTGTCACCGTAGATGGAAAGAGCATCATGACCTGAGACAACATGGAATACGGTTTCGTTACACAAGTTTTCGGTGGTGAAATAAGAAATATTCAAAGTCTGCTATTTTGCATAACCTTGGCATCCAATTAAGACAGAAGTTACTATACATTAAGTCAGAGAGCATTAAAATGTTGGTGTGATGCTAATTAAATGTGACGTTATGCCTGGGTGTTGTTACGCCTTTGGGAAGCCTGTTTCCCTTGTTGCAGGACGTAAACTCTTTAGTAACAGGTGGTGAAAGTAAGTGTTAACTTAAATTTAATTAGTTTTATTTTTCTCAGTCTGTTGGGAGCTTTGCTTGCAGGGTGAATCAAATGAGCGATTTGTTAAAACAAAAGAGTTGAGGTGCGAACTTGGTTGCTGCATTGGTCCCATAACAAATATCCATTGGCAAAGTGTGGTAAGGATATGAACTCAATTGTTTAATTTTAAGAAAAATACGTTTTTTTTTTTTTTCAATTAGAAAAAATGTAACCTAAGCGTACGACTTACACACCTGGAACTATAGCTCGATGGTAAGCCTCCCTTTACAAAAAAAATACAGCAAATCGAATGAGTCGTGATTCATATAATAATATAGATAATGTAGTATGCATCAGTTCATACCTACGAAAGGCCAATGACTGTACCAACAACTCCTTACTTGTGCACGTAATGGCGCTTTTAAGGACGAGAAGCCAGATGTTGAAGTGAAAGTACTTACGTCAGTTTGGGTCATTGTCATAGCAATCGAATGTGAAGTGTAGGGCTTGTCGTAGTCTTCGGTGGCAGCCTGGGCAAATCCTGTCTAAAATGCGTGCATCTTTAGGGGGCATCTTGGGAAATGCATTGCCAAAATACAGGCTCTATGCCATTACCTACGGAAACGGACACAAACTTACTTATTTTGCAGCGGGACGTAATAAAACTATAGCCAACACAAGGTTTCCTCACCTTACCATCCATAGAGTTAACAGACTGACTCCTGTTGAACAAACTGTCAATTTGATTTATCAAGGCTTCTTCCATCAATGACGATGTCTAATAAAAAGCGGGGGTAGAGCAAAACTGGACTTATGTATCTATGTAATCATCAGACCTTAACGCCAATTATGGTTGCTATGATTTGTCCAGTTATAAGCTGCCGGTCGTAAATCTGGTGAGTCGCAAGAATACCAGTAGTCCATACCAGGACTTAAAACAAGGCACAGTGGGAGTTAGGAGCCCCCCGAACTTTGCTCCAGGCCTAATTTGTTGAGGTAGGCCCCCTCGTATGAGCGTCACGGTGCCTGTGGTTTAACATAAAACGCAGGGAGGGTACATCTGCTGGTTACAACCGATGAAGAGTTGCAACAAGTACTGGGTGCTGTGACCCTTAGAACTGAGAACTGTAAGAGATTTTGCGTAGGTCTCGACTCACACCAACCAACCGTGCCCTCAACACAGTTCCGAATTGGAATCAAAGAAATTGACGGAGAGCGATTGCAAGACGTATCCTTGCTCCCATGGATATATGGGTATCCCGTGAACTTAAGTCATGTCAAACATGAGACGCTATGTCAATTTGGTGAACATTTTGCGATTGAAAGTAACATGGACTGGGACCATTATCCGAAATACGGATGCGTTTGTCCGTAGCATCGAACTATCACAATCGAAGAGATTGGGCCCATTCCATTCGAGTTTCCATAAACCTATTGAGAAGTCTGATGTCGCCACAATCAAACATGAAAGATTACTGGCATCATTGCCAAATATGAACCCCTGATGTTTTGGTTTTCATCAAAACAAAGAAGCCCCTGATTCGATGACAAATGCAAGCAGGTCAATCTAGAAAACAACGAATGTACAGAACAGCCCTCCAGAGAAAGAAACACCCGATCGACACCATCAGAGAGTTTCTATCAGAAGAATAAAGTTTGGAAGTTCAACCAAAAAATAAAACTGATATGCCCAGTTTGTAAAGCCCGAACAGAAAGCTGACAGGATAAGATTACTCTTGCAGACAGTTAAACGGTAAGAGGAGCAACATCGCACTGACTGGCAGAATAAACCATTTAACCTTAACTAAGGCAGATAACATTTCCGTCTACCCAACCAAAGTGAAGCCCGGATTGCCATTGTTAAGCTTAAGTCCAAAAAAGTTGCTTAACCCAAGAAGATGATTGGATACGTAGTATAAGCCAACTCATCTTCAAAATTTACGTTGGCGTAAATATGCCCCACAAAGGAAACCTCAGTACTGCTTGTCCGATTTAATAAATGGACTGTTCCCTGAACTGCACAAATTTCGGTGGAATACGTCACCTCAACTTCTAAACGACTTAGACCCTTCGCTAACAGCCTGGTCGCCTCCTTTTGAAGTGGTTTTAAGGTAGAAAAGTACACCTTAGATCAAATTTTCACATTACAGTTGATCTTGGAACAAACCCAAGAGTTCCACATCGATACACACCATCTCTTTACCGATTGCAAGGCTGCACCTAAAGGTTATCCAAAGCTACGAACTATGCAGAAGTTTTCCAACATCAATTTTACAAGTAATCTTTGGAGGCACAATCTTGCAAACGTCTGTTCAGTTACTCGCATGTGCAGGTAATATTAACAAAATGGAAGGGACACAAAAAGCTATCCTGTGAGCGTTTGCGCCTAGAGGAGCAAGATCTGCAAGGTTTGGTTAAGCGGTCAACAAAGAAAACACAAAATACATGCTGTCAATAAAGAGGGACCCACAATATCGATGTCCATGACAAATCGTATTGATAACGAGCCTCATAGTTGTCAGAGAAAAAGTTTAACTTTCCCAGCTTCGCTTTCAATTCCGACGACACTAAAATGCTTTTTCGTGGTAAGAACGCAATTGTCTAGTCAAGCCCCCCTTTGGACGGATGAAAACACTCTCAAGCGCATCGAGAACTGTACGAGCTATATGCCGAACTCATTAGAAAAGCACAGATAACCCAGATTAGATGGCTTGGTCATCTTGAGTACATACACACTTGCCTGCTGGGCCAAAAAGTTTTCACTTTCAATCTAGTAGAGGACGACCTCGTCTTAGGTGGCGCACACAGGTTAAAGGAAACATCGCCTACTTCATAAAGTAGCTGAAAATAGCCCTCGCTAGCTAACGGGGCATATTGGCTGAGGCCATCAAATACTACGCTTAGACACTTGATAAGGAAAAACTAGCTTTGGCATCTGTGGTAGCCCTTTAATAATTACCTGAAACGTAATCCTTCATTCATCGGCACGAATATGTAGGTATCACCATCACTGGTATAAAGGTGACTTTCAAAAGTCCTCAGTTTCCTAACCCAGCCAAGTTTGTTGAAGGATATGCTGATCTGAGCTACCAGACGACGATTATGGCCAGATTTGTAGTCACACTAGAGCCATTGATTTGCATATGGCAACATCGTCGTGAAGTCTAAAAGGTGATATAAAACTCAGGAACTGTGTCAAACATACTTGAATGCCTTGCTTGGCGATGAGATGAGGGGTAGAAAGTACCCTTTGGAGGTATAATCGTCCTCGACTATGGTCACGATTCAATGAGTCAATCCAGTAAAACTTTTCCCTGGCGGGTTTGATGGAGACCCTATATCTTACATTACTTAATCTTATCTTATCTTATATTCAACAACATGGCCTTGTCCCCAAACACAGCGTCTGTAGTGAACAAAAGGAGCTAACGTCAAATTTTGCTAGGATCCAATAAATATCTTTTTCTTCCTACAACTCAATGCTGGAAACGTAGAGAAGGAAATTGACATCTTAACCATCAGACGGCAATATTTACAAGAAGACACGTATCCTTGGCTACGTGCGCGATATGAATCAGTGAAACTCTTTTAAAAGAATGATCATAGCTCCGACACATCTGGAGTGCGGCTCCAATCTACCTCCAACACTCATCTATGCCATCGTAGTGGACAGTTCCGAGTGATTAATGTTGTCATTTTAAATTTTAAGGTCGATTAGCCGTGATACAAGTGATTCAGTTATATGTCGCCGTAGTGCAAATCCAAGAAAGATACTCTTAAAAAAAGTTGCTTATGTAAAACTTAGCAGATATCAACTTACCTGAGGATTTGTTCAAAAGTAATCAATCCAATTTGTATTCCCAGAGAATACTAATCAATTGCAGTCGAATTATGAACAAATATTTTCTCTAGCAGCACGCATACTGGACCTGGGCATAACTTTGTAAATACCAAAAGTATCTGTCTGTCAGAAAGGCAAATTGTTGAGGCACTAATGGGAGCTGAGTTGGATGTTACCAACAAATAGCCCCAGGCTTCGAGTCTCGTTAGTTAGATCATTAATATCTTACTTAATCACACAACTCATAGAGCTAGTTGAGCATTATGATATTCGCATACAGCTCATTACACTTTCGGCAAATGAATTATGCAACACTTAGGTTGAGAGATAGTAAATCACGTTCATGCGAATAAGACAACCTGTTGACATTTAGAACTCCCTTTCCTTCAACATTTTATTGTTTAATTTTTGACCATGAAATGTTATGAAAAACTACTCCAGTGGCAGATACTCTCCGTCCATCTGAGAGACGTTTTAACAACCTTTTAAGTGGTCGCTGCTAAGAGGTAAAGTTGACATTCTGATGGTCGAAATTGCGCCAATTGTGTGGGTAGTTTACTGGCATGCGTATGCCAGCTGGACAAGTGGTGTAATTTGATTGCAATAAAGTGAATGAATGTAAATTGTGAAGACCACTTCAGGTTTTGCTGCGCTTAACTTGTTTTTAATCACGTCCTACAAGTTAAATTCCAAGAATCACTTACCATGACCGATAGCTTTGCAATAGCACGGAGGGATTGTTTATTTTCTTAACACTTGCACTGGGGAAGTGATTTGTGTTGCTGGTTAGTAATTAGATGTAATTCATAAATTCTTCAATCAGTTTTACCACCTTCTAAGCCATCGAGTCTCTTTTGCGGTTGCAGCTCCCAATTTTTTCCATCAGCAGTGGCAATAGTTTCCACTTCAAAGAGCCATAGTCTGATCTGAGTTAACATTTTAAACTTGTTGCATTATCCACAAGACTGCCGACCGACTGCGTCAGATGTTTTAAGGATCTCACACTAAAATATGACGAACGTCCGGACGCACGGTAGACTTCTCTTTTTATCCCAATTTCACTCTCGTCAGCTTAACTTGAGCAAATGAAATAGAGAATAATGCAGTTTGGTCAGACTGTTTGGATCTAGGTTCGGTATTTTTATGGAAGGCAGGAGCTGTGACAGTACTGGGACTCCCAAAAGATGGGACTTATCTATGCTGTTCAGAGTACTTCCTAGAGCAGAAGTAAATGCAAGGAATTAACTGTATGGCGGGATGAAGTATAACTGTAGCAAGCACTCAGCTTAAGCCTCTCAATTTACACACGGATCAATAATTAGATTGCGATCGACGTAAGAAACGCCTCCAGACCTTATAGCATGATGATGATGTTGTCAGACTCCCAGAGCCCCCAGACGTGAAGATAATAGGCTTTGCGGATGATATCGGCATCGAAGCAATAAACGAAGTTATCTCCCTAGTCAAAGGATAGCTAGAGACTGCAACCCTGTATTTTGCCGAACATAAAACAGAAGCATTTCTAATCAGCAGCCCCAAGACCATTGATAACATACATGTACGCGTTGAAGAACAGGTAATAAGATCAAAGGCGGCATTAAAATACCTAGGCGTTATGATTAATAACAGGCTTAGCTTTAAGGCTCACCTAGACTAGAAAAGGGCATCGCTTACTTAATCCTCTCTGACGAGTTTATGCCAAACATCGAAGGACCCAGGTACAGCCGCTGATTATTACTGTCGAAAGTAGTTTGCTCAGTCATACTGAATGCGTCTCCAGTATGAGAAGTCTCAATGATAATCTAACAATCTAGCAGAACGATTTCGGGACTTCATATTATGTCAACTAATCACTTTAAGAACATTTTGCGCTTTTCAAACCGACTAAGAGGAAGCAGTGGGCGTTTTAACTGGTATGATGGCCATTGATATAATGGCCGAGGACATGAGATGCATATATGCAATGATACGATCTAGACCACCCAACGGGTCAATTGATGAGATCCATAAAGAAGAAATAAATATATCAGTGCTAAAATGGTAGAATCGATGGATTAATTCTACCAAAGGATGATTTGCTTACCAACTTATCCTCAGTATAGAATTGTGGTTGAAAAAAAGTCCGGGCTGGACTGGGGCCTCAGTCAACAGCAACCGTCTCAGCTAGCTCGATCTTTTGCTAGTTGCCTCGAGTTTCGCACGCTTGATTGACTGAGGTCCCCTTTCACTTGCGTGTGCCACCTGAGTCGCGGTCTGCCTTGAAGACTTTTCAAACCGGAGCGTTAGTGTCCCTCCGCTCTATTAGACCCAAAAAAACGAAGATGAAAAACTACGACATCTACTACGGCAATTGCTATCCGTGGAAAAATCAGCGCTTATTTGGATGCGGATTTGTTGTCGGAGGCAGACTAGGACAAGAAGTACTCAGCCTCCGGCATGTGAGCGAGCGCCTCGTAGCAATCCGCATCAAGGCTAAATTCGCTAACATTAGCCTTATATGCACGCATGCCCCCACAAAGGAGAAAGATGGCGACAACAAGGATGCCTTTTATGAGCTCTTTCACAAGACCTACGAGCAATGCCCTAGATATTCTCCTCGGTGATTTTAATGCAAAGCTAGGAAGAGAGGGTATCTTTGGTGGAACGATCGAAATATAGCCTGCATGACACCACCTCCGATAACGAATTCAGGCGGCGCGGCTCTTTCACAAGACCTACGAGCAATGCCCTAGATATTCTCCTCGGTGATCTTAATGCAAAGCTAGGAAGAGAGGGTATCTTTGGTGGAACGATCGAAATATAGCCTGCATGACACCACCTCCGATAACGAATTCAGGCGGCGCGACGGGGCGAAACATTGTCGTAGCTAGCACGCGATTTCCACGATGCATATCGATACACATCGTAGTAGAGTCGCAGTCGGTGCAGAGAAAATGGAAAGATTACTTCTGTAGACGGTATAACGGCAATGACGAAACAAATACCGCTGTCAGGCAGAACCAACCTTTCAACCTGGACGATGAAGACCAACAATTCCGTCCACCCGACCTGGATGAAGTGAAGATAGCTATATCGAAGCTTAAGTCCAACAAAGCAGCTGGAGTGGATGGCCTGACTGCCGAGCAGGTGATGACTTGGTAAGTAGCATACACCAACTCCTCTCTAAAATATGGTCGGACGAAAGTATGCCCGATGAATGGAACCTCAGCATTGTTTGTCCAATTCTCAAGAAAGGAGACCCTCTGAACTGCGCCAACTACAGAGGCATCAGTCTCCTTAACATCGCAAATAAGATCTTATCCGACGTATTGTGTGAACGCCTGACGCCGTTCGTCAACAACCTGATAGGTCCATATCAGTGTGGTTTCAGGCCAGGAAAGTCCACCATCGACCAGATATTCACACTATGGCAGGTCTTGGAGAAGACCCATGAGCTTCAGATCGATACACACCACCTATTCATCGATTTTAAGGCCGCGTATGACAGCATCTATAGAGACGAGCTATATAGAGCAATGTCTAGTTTTGGCATCCCTGCCAAACTCGTCCGTCTGTGCAGGATGACGATGGAGAATGCACGCTGCTCCATCAAGGTCGGTAAAGATCTCACCGAGACCTTTGATGTCCAGAAAGGATTTAGACAAGGCGATGCGCTGTCATGCGATTTTTTCAACATCGTACTTGAAAGAATAGTGCAAAACTCACGAGCAAACACAAGAGGCACTATCTTTCAAAAGTCCGTCCAACTACTTGCATACGCCGACGATATTGACATAATTGGGAGAAAGCAGCGTGATGTCAATGGCGCTTTCGCGAGTATTGAGACGGAAGCGGCGAAAATGGGTTTAGCGGTCAATGAGGGCAAGACCAAGTATATACTGTCAAGCAAAAAGGACAACCAACACCGACGTCTCGGACAGAACGTCACCCTCGACAGATATAACTTTGAGGTAGTTAAGGACTTTGTCTACCTAGGCTCCGCTATAAGTACAGACAACGGCGCTGAGATTAAACGAAGAATAACTCTTGCCAACCGCTGTTTCTTTGGGTTAAGAAGGCAATTGACAAGCAAAGCCCTCTCTCGGACAACAAAAGTCACCCTTTATAAGACCTTAATAATCCCGGTCCTGCTCAATGGTGCAGAGGCATGGACGTTATCAACAATGGATGAGGGTGTTCTTGGTTTCTTCGAGGGAAAAATTCTTCGGTCCCGTCCCAGAAGAGTGAAGATCCAAAGACTGGGTCATGTAGAGCGCATGGACACCGATGCTCCGGTCCGAAAAGTCTTCGAATCCGCTCCCGAGGGACAGCGCAGTAGAAGAAGGTCAAGACTCAGGTTGCGCACGCAAGTGGAAGGGGACCTCAGCCAACTTAGCGTGCGAAACTGGAGGCAGCTAGCCAGGGATCGAGCTGACTGGAGAAGCTTGTTGACTGAGTTCCAGGTTCACCCCGGACTGTAGCGCCACCTAAAGCTAAGAAGACTGATGCCACTGTAGTTGGCGCAATTCAGAGGGTCTTTCTTGAGGATCGGACAAACAATGCTGAAGTTCGATTCATAAAATTCAGGCATAAACCCTTCCTAATTTGTCCATCCAGTCCAAACCGGCTTAGAGCTTTAAAATCTTTATTTATTCTTCTAAATCTATTCCATCGCCTTCAAAGTACTCCCCTCAACCGTTTTTCCAATTTACGAATCAACCGTTAAAGTCGATTACCAGAGTGACCTTTAAAGTTCAGAGCGATTCAGTTTTCATTTGCTCAGTTGTGGCAAAACAGTGTTCCCAGAACAGTCTTTTAAGCTTAAGGAATAGCCATAGGTCACACGGTTCTACACCAGGCGAATGCTTTGGTCGGGAACGATATGAGTTGAATCTTTTACGAAGTAGTGCACCATCGTGGTGCAAAAATAAAGAGTTTGCTGACCTCTTGTTCTAGATTAATTCAAATGAATTGTTTGCAGTATCAGCGAGGTCTCTTATTATCATTCGTTGATTTCCTTGACATGTTGTTTATCAGTTGTTTAATGCCCTTCCAGGGTGATCTTTGTCTTCAACGCTGTCTCTGCCTTCTTTAAACTATTTGTACTCCTTGTTAACATCCTTTTGTAACCTATACTACTCACCGAAGCCCTTGTGTTACATTCTCACCATTTCTACAGCAGGAATTTTATGTCACAAGCAAAATTGAATGCAAACTTCTTTGCTCAACAAAAAAAATCGCTGAATTAACTTTTTGTTGTTCACAAAACACGTGCGTAACTATTGAACAAATGCAGATTTTGGCATGAAATTTGACACAGATGTTAGTGACGGTGCTGCCAACATAAAAAGAAATATTTGCAAGAATCGAAGAGCTCGCGTATTTTAAAATTGAAATTTCAAGCTTAAGCAGGCTTATCAACACCGAAGATTCCGCGATACTACAGATAGAATACTTTTTGGGCATTTTCATCGAACCTGAAGATGCCTCCCACAATACAACCAATAACGACATGAGTACCACTCTGCTTAGAAATTTCTTTCTGGCTGGGTCAAGCAGCCTTCGACAATAAATGTGATATCCCCTCGCCTTGATATTCATATAATCGGCTGTACTAAGGGCAATTTCTTTTCGACACACCACGTGTTTGAGTTTTATTTTGTCTTTTGACTCTGTACTTATGTACACAGACAGAATTTCTGTTGCTGTGAAACTATGTTGTCGACTCTCCACGTGATCAGCATGAGAAGTAGGACAGAATGCAGACCTTCATGGATGGATTCAAACGAACTCAGAATGCAGCTCTAGTCTAGTCTTTTTGGAGGACAATAATTTAGAATTCAGCCTTTCGTTAAGATAGCCTGCACCTGTCTTCCAAGAGGATATATGTAATCCTGTTGACAATTAACTAACTAAATTGGGTAGAGAGTATAGCTCTGTACCAAAAAACAAGCTGACGTTAGAGATTTGCTAGAACTTTTCATGACTTGTCAGTTACTTTGATAGTGCAAGGCTTACCTGAATGCGTTTGGAAGCCTGAATCCACTGATTCTTATTTAGATTTCATATCGCAATAGAAACATAGCTTCATGACGCTTGGTTGCTCAGTAGGTAAGACTGCAGATTGATTATTGTCATTCTAATGAAGCGCTACCCTTTGCCAGATACCTTGGTGTGACACATCATCCTGTGATGCTTTTCTCTGTAAATGTCAAGACAACAAGCTCATTGGACTATAAGTACTTGGCGCTGATTCTGTAGAAAATTCTTCAAAGAAGGAATTTACTCATCTCTCTGGCAAGGTAGGAGGAAGACGAGTCAAAAGTATGTAATAGTCTGGTTGTGAGTTTGAGAGTTTAGCTCTAATAATAAAACTGAGTCTTACAAAATGTAGTTAATCCAGCTGATGACTGATTAGCCGAGGTTGTTGAAAGCCTTTTGAATATTCCGATATGAGAAAAGGGTACAAGCAACGGGAGCTCTTTATCGAATCAACCAGGACAATTTGAAATTTATACCTGTAGCACTGCTCATACGTTTCGTCCCTGAGCTTAAAGAAGCTGTCTTTCACCCTTTTTTCACCCTAGACAAATTTACGCCTATAACGCTTATGTTGGGCTGTGTATCCTTGGCACTTGATCACAGGTTGAATCCTTAAGGCTTCATGAGAGTAAGTCCACCTCAGATGACAGTACAAATCTAAAGCTTCATCGCAAAAACTAATGAAAAGAAGACTATCTGCCCTGATACTGGGTGACTAGATCTGGCGTTGCCATGGATTTGATTTCATTTTCAAGCAGACATGCGAAGGTTCTTCCTGCACCAAGCCACTAATTCTCATCTCAAAATACAAAACGAAATGCTTGGAGACTTTGATTTCACTATGGAGTGAACATTTTGGACATCTTCACATAAAAGTAAAAAAAACAAACTGTGGCGCTGGCAGGCCCGGTATGGGCCATGGCCTAGCTTCTTGACAATCATTTGTGTTGCTCATGTTATCAATTTTGTCACATCTGAGCGGGGCCTACGGTTTATCGCCGAGTCTGAACGGCACTCCATAGAAGCTTTTTCGTAGGCAATTTTACTTTCGGGAGTTTGCCATTGCCCGCCAAAAAGGTGATGGCGATTTGAAAAATTGTTGGTGACCCAGCCAGGAATCGAACTCAGACTCTCTGCGTGATAGTCCAATGAGTTAACTATTGTGCCATCACCATCGCCTATATAAAAGTAATAATTAAAATAAATGTGTAGATTTAGAAATTACCGATTTATATTGTTTCTTTTGATCTGGAAGTCCCACAGTCTATCGAACAGAGAAACAAAGGCAAATAGAAAAGACATGAAAGCCAGAAACAATAAAAATAAACTGAAAATGTCTAACCAGCCGTAACAAGAACATGTACAAAAGATCAAAAATAGAATTGGATTTGGTTTCTCTGTACGCTATTGTCTATGCAGGTCGTAATTGCAATTCCATATGTATTCGTCCAAGTAAGTATATATAGCCCATACTTCCTTTCACTTTTAATTACAATTTAATCTCTTGGTTAAATCATTTAGTTCCTTTCGATACAACCAAAAGAGCTTTGTTAACCATAACCAGTCTCATAATTGAAAAATACCTGCAGACAATTACAGTCAAGTGATCTTACTTCTAAGATGGGAATATGCAAACACCTCGATAATTATGCACATTATCCCATTGTTCTTCCTATCCCAAAACCGACAATCGGAGAAAAAAAAAACAATTGCCACAACCTGTCACCACTCCTTACATCAATCAACCAACATTCATTACCCCCCCGTGACTAGTAAGTATTAAATTGCTTTCCGACATAATCATTTCCTACATTGTATGCAAATTGAAGGATTGGTACAGCAGTTGGTCACCGAATGGCATGAAGTTGACGAGAGATGTAATCGATGGCAGATGACAAGAATTGTCGGATGTACAATATTCAACCGCAAGACCAATTTATTCCCAAAAATTGCAACCGCCAATGCGAGGTGTCTAATCCCAGTTCGTAACTCAACTCTTTTGTTTTTTCCTAGGAAAATCATACAACCGACTGATTGTGACGGAACAAACATGGAACACTCATCCAACTTACACCTTTACAAGACAACAACTTTCGCTCTCACACACACACATTGAGATATTGCATTCCAATGGAAGCAAAAACTCCAACAAAAACACCTACTTCCGCATTTCAAAGCCGAAAAATACGAGTAATTGCGCAATAAAAGACAATCATAACAAATTCATAAAAAAAAAACATTGACTTACCTTTAGAAGATGATGAAAAACAACAACAAAATATCGATCTCTTTCTAATTATTCACTATTTCTCGTTCACTTGAATTTTTGTTTCTTTTAATTCCTTTTGCCAATCTAAAGACACTCAGACAAGTAGCACTAAAAGTTAATTGCACAAAAACAAACAAACGAATTTCAACAAACACCCACAGAACAAATAGCAACTAATACAATTCAACTGTATCTATAGGTACACTCTTTTGCAGTATTGGACGACTTTATGGATCACCAACGATCTCAGCATGAGAAATTTAACCGATCGAGCTAATTAATGTCTGCCAAATAATATTGGTTATCTATTTTTGTTTTTTTTTTTTTTTTAAACAATTTCGAGATGCAACCGACTCTTGAGAAAGACCGTCTTGAAACTGACACACAACAAAAAAATATATTGTAAACCTCAAAAATTTTGCCGTGTGTTGCCACAGAGACCCTGGTCATTGCCAATGATCGGCACGTCATCACCTTCATCGTCATCGTTATTTCGCGTCGTCGTTGTCGTGTTTTCGTTGTTGTTGGTGTTGTCGTCGAAATCGAAAGTTCCACATAACTTACATGAAAAGCTAGCTATAGGTACGAGTAATTCATAAGAAAAGAAGAAGCCCTAGTCATACGACTACAAATATGGCCTACCTGGCTGCCTAGCTGAGAATGTATTTGTGTCGCGGACTGAGATACAAAATACTTTTTTTTTTCCCAATTGCGATGAAATTATTGTACTTCGAATCGTGCTCTGTTTCGAAATGGTCAGCCTACTCCGATGGATTTCTCTTTTCTTTCGCTTTCTTTGCTTTCCACTTTCGCTGCATGAAGCTACCACTTTTTTCGGTGCAACAGGCACATCAATGAAACACAAACAATTATTAAAAAAATTAAAAAAAATATATATATAACATATATATGTATGTACACTTTATGCACTAACTTAAATATGGATGAAAAGTTAAGTTAAAACTACCATGTCGGCTTATGAGGCGGTTGCGGATGTGAGGAACTTGTCAGAGCAGCTGTTGATGCTTGAGAAGATCCACCAGATGCACCCAGTGATGCGTTAAGTATCAGACTTGTTACACCACCAACTACGGCCGACACAATTTGCTTGATGAAGCCAATCGAATCAGATCCAGCCGGTGGTGGATGTGTTGGTTTGGCATCGCCATCATCATCAGGAGGTCCATCTCGATTTTTTGCCGAACGAAAACTTTGCAGGAAAGTTTGTACGAAAACAAGTGGCTTTGGTGGTTGATCATCATCCTCCGGATCCTTAGAAAAAAACAAACAACAACAAATGATTTCCCTTATTAGTACAACTTTTCTGTATTGTAAGCCCTACTTATGTCTCTATCAGTGCAACCATATTCCCAAACTCGAATGTCTTGCACCCAAAATAAATTAGTAAATGTTAGCAGGACTAAATAAAAAATATTCTAAAAATATACAAATGACAAATACAGCACTCAATGATGCTACTATGGTGCCTAGTAGATTTCCTAGAAATTTCCCATTGTTAACCTGAAACGAAAGCAATTATTTCTACTCTGAACGTCGAAGCATCATATTTGAAACACTTACTGCTCCACCTCCTCCAGAAAGGCCATCAAATGCTGTTCCCACGTACTCTCCCAAAACAGTGCCAAAATTTCGATCACCCTAAAATCAAACACACAAACCTGATGGGAGATGAATTTTCAATAGAAATTCACAAGACTTACAGCAAGCAGCCCGGCAATCAGTGATGTTCCAGTGCTGATTAGAGTCTCTATGTCTAATCCACCAGGCTGTGAATGAAAAAATACAAAATTTATCCGAAAATCTTCAAACTCCAAGTCTCATTTACCCCGAAAATCTGCGATATAACGCCGGTAAGAGCACCCACTAACGCTCCAATATCTGATCCTCCTTCACCCTAAAATATATAATGTCTTTTCACTAACAAGGTATTAGACAAACTCCTTGGTGACTCACACCACTCAAACCGGCAATGATTCCAAGAAGACCAGGAGGTATTGCACCAGCATCTTCGCCGCCTTCATCTGAATCTTCTAACTGGTTGCCAGTTTTATTTTCACTGATTTCGCCGACTCCTATGACCTTGGTTAGGGAAAGGATTGGAAGTGATCAATTGAGGTCTACGCTAGAAAATTCTTAAGAAACTTTCTTAAAATTAAATCGAATGTAAGGGTCAGCAAAGGTTCAGTATGGCAGTCTTTGCGGCTGTCATCCTAGTAGATACTTTAAAAAAAATTAAAAACTGGTTTCCAATTAGGTGTTGTATAAGTTGTTTCATAGACGTTTCTTTCAATTTTGAGGTCCTCCGATGCTAACAGGATGGATAGGCTACTCTTGATCACATTTAACCTTGCCTGTGAGTGGCTTCGAAATATAAACAGCATGTCCATGTCATGGATAAAACTTCAAAGCAGACGTCTCTACAAGAAATAGGAAGCTGCGGTTTGAAAGTGTACTCACCACAACTCTGTCAGCTATTTGCGTAGAATTGACTGAAATGTTGACGGATACTTGGTTCTAAGAACACCAATTACGGTTCACTCTAAAACAAGAAAAAGGACCAGATAATTCCCCGACTGCCTTCTAAGGCAATAAAAGCTAGCCCTCAATGCCCACAATAAACCACTGAAAAATAGTGAGTTGCAAGTTAGAGGCACTTATCGGACAAAAGTGTGAGGCTTTGCAAGTCTAAACAGACTGGTATTGAGTATTGCACAAGGTGCATTGTTCAATTCATCGTAAATGATTACACCGATTGTTTTACGTAGCCCGCAACGCCTATCGGCTTCTCGGAAATTCCAAAACTTTGACAAAGTTGCCACTATCACCCGCACGAAATTCAGGACTTGGTTTTGATTGCCTGCAGAGCAACAAATCAGCCCAAAGATGGATTACCCTGGATCCTGCCACTAAGTAGTAAGCCTTCTTCCTTGCAGTCTGGAAAACTGTGCGAAATTCCCTTGGCAACACAACAGATGCAGTTTGTGTGGCTTCAAAAGGAGCTTGGTTCGAGCTGTCTATGGACAATCCCTCTGAACTCTATTGCAACATCGGCTCTGTCAGGAGCCACCACAATCTAACACCCCAACTGCTCGAAGAGGCTTTGAAGCCATCCAAGAGCTACTGATTCAAAAGGAATTATTCACTCCGTGAAGGCGCAAGTTTCAAAGTGTGAATCCTCGAAGCCAATACTACTTCAAATCAAACAGATGACACTGTGAGAGATGTACCCCCAACGATTGTGTTCTTGAGCTGCCTTAACAGATTACATCTTGCAAAATCGGGAGCTTCAGTGTTGTTGCAGTGGAACGAACAATGTTTTTCTGTTTCTTTTTGTGAATTATTCCCAACAAGCAGGAATTCATCCCGAAAATCCCATTCTCTAGATGGAACTCACCACATATGACTTGACGATATGATTCTGGAAAACATTCTACTCGTAAATTATCCTGGTCGCCACTCTCAAGTGGTTCCTCCTTCTTCAATAAACTACAAATCTCAAACTCAACACTTGTTAGCATAGTTAGTGTAACGAAATAAAAATTTTTGTTCATTCACTCACTTCAATGGAACCCACGGGATTGTTCATGATCCTTCCACCTTCAGTCGCAGGTTGGTTTTCCACTAAATTATTTTCCACTTTGTCCTACAAAAGATTGTGGTCCTTTAGTAGGGTTTTTTGTGACACACACTACCAACTCTATTTTACCTCTTCGAGTAAATTGTCCAATTCACTCTGCCGTTTGGTACTCCTTTTTCGGTCTAAAGCCATCATATCCAACTCCTTGTGTTGCTTAAGATAGTCCAAAGTACTGTCGATCTTGCCCAACATCTTGCTATGTATACCGTGTAAGTGATTTAGGATTTCCGCTTTCAGTCTTGTCATGTCAATGTCCTTGCCATGACCGGATTCTCGTTTCTTATTCTTGTGATCCTCCAAAGTTTTCTGTAACTGATCTTTGAATTCTTTTACAGTCAGCGATTTGGTGGCCAAATCCATTGCGCTAGCCAGTATCTGAATGGCATTTTTGTCACGTTCTATGGTTTCTTCGATTTTTGTGATTTTCTTCATAGCAGCTGCTTGGTCTGACATGTTTGTGTTTAAAATCAAATCCGTGACCAACTCTGTTAAATGTTTTTCCATGTCCTTTTCAGCCTTCCAAGCTCCATTTAGTATCCCAACAGTGGTAATTGTTTTCAGCTCCTGACGAGTCATTTTTGTCTCCAATTTTCTGTATGCAGCCATTGCCTTGATGTAATTAGGATCTATCCGATACTTTCCAGACTGACGGGGTGCCGCACTTAATACACTCCATAAACCGAACAATAAAGCAAACCTCCAGACCGTTCGAGACATATTCAAAACACGATTTGTACGAGTATATCCTCTTTTAAAGACCGACGACCACTAAGCTGGCCATCTTGATTGTCAAGCAATTTATTCCAGACTTCAGGCTCGGCTACGCATATGACACACACGATTGATTGGGAACAATCGGAGCACAAATAGCTGGGCGTTCTTGTCGTCAAACAATTATATCTACTCGTATGTGAGTGACTATTGTGACATTTGGGCAATTGACGTATCTGGACTTGCTAAATGGAAATATCCGTTCTGGCTAGCGGTGATGATCGGTCCCGTCGAACTATAAGTGTTTCTGCGACTTTAGATGCAAATCAGCTTAAAGTGGGATGTGGAATTAGGCAATTCGGTTTTATGTGTGCAGTGGTTCACTGAATCTTGGAGGTCTCAATGCCTGGGAACTGGGAAGACACATTTTGTAAGGTCACTTGAGCGGAAAAAACTCTGTAAAACGTAATGAAACTGCTACTACTGCCAGGGATCCGCTCGAATGAGTTTTCAGTTTCACTCAAATCATTCACTTGCTATACTATTGCAAGTCGGCTTTTAGTTTCTTAGTTTTCTTTGGTTCGGATATGGTTTACGTTGGAAAGGAAAAGTGGCAGTAGAAGTTCATTCGTGATGCAGGTGGTTTTGAACCGCGTGTCCAACATGACAATGCACATAAGTATATAGCGCACATTTTGAAACATGTGTGCAACATTGATTTATGGTATATACAAGTATCTTTGGGGATATGTGCAAAATTTGACTTCAGTAAGAAACAGCCTTAAACAACTTTACCCGAATTAGGTATCGCACTCAAACGATTCCAACTTATCTAGGTCTTCGGACAGATTAATTTTTTTGGTGGAGTGCAGAAAGCTTTTCAAGAAGAAGTGGTCAATTGTGCCTCTTGTAACGGATGGTCCAAATACAAGTTTACTCGTATTTTTGAATGACACTGAGAGCTCTTTCCCGCTCGAAATCTTGATTTTTTTTCTTGTGGCGTACCTTCTAAGATCGATGTTCATCTGAAAATCAAAACTGAATTCAAGGCCTTAAAATGAATATAGTCCGATCCATTCGTGAGGTTAAGCCAAAACAGTTGCTGAGTACGATTTGTAGCAGCAATACTTACTTACATGGCAGGGCTACAAAGTCACGAACGCAAGCCTGCAAACAAAAAACGCAAACCTAGTAGTCGGTGTAGTAGTTCTGTAGATTGTACAACCGCGACGATGACCATAATTCTGCTGTGAGTCAGAAAGTAAATACCATTAAAACTGGACGATGATAGGAGTCGGGACTAAAGTCGAACAAAGTTGCTGGCCCAGACGGGCTCCCTATTTAAAGCAGCTGGAGATGACCCGTTTAGGAACATGCACCAGCTCATCTGTAAAATATCAGTATCGCTTGTTCAATCCACAAAAAACGAGATCACTTCAACTGCGCTAACTATTGCGTTTTCAGTCTTCTAAACATCGCCTGCAAAATTTTTTCTGCCGTTTCGTGCAATCGCTTGAAACCGATCATGAGCAGTCTTATAGGTCCATCTCAAGCTGGTTTCAGTTCAGGAAAATCTACCATATCGGTCAAAAATTCAAACTACGTGAAAAAGACACTGGAATTCCAGATCGACACCCACAACTTATTTGTCGACTTTAAAGCTGCATAAAACAGTGTGCTCAAGGACGAGCTGCATAATGCCATGTTTAGTTCTGGCATTCTTGCCAAACTCGGCAAGTTGTGTAGAATGACAATGGAGAATACTCGCCGCTCCTTTAAGGCCGCTAACGAATTAACCGAGACCTTCAATATCAAAAAGGTTTACAACAAGGCGATACGCTGTCATGTGGCCTTTTCAACACCGCTTTGAAAGGAATCGTGCAAAATTCACTGGCCAGTAAAAGGGGAACGATACTCTACAAGTCCTTCCAATTGCTTTGCATCAACGTTATTGATCGAAGACAGCGAGAGTTCAATGAGGCATTCGTAGCTTTCAAGACGGAAGCGGCTTGGCACGGAAAATGAACCAAAGAGCAGATATATGCTGTCATCAAACAAAGTCTCCTAACGTGGACAATTGCCAGCTATTGCTTAGAGGTAGTTAAAGACATCGTTTATCTTGGCTCCGCAGTTACAAGAAGCAACCATACCAGCACGGAAGTAGGACGTGGAGTAACTATTACCAACAGCTGTTTCTTCGGCCTTATAAGGAGTAGAAGTAGCAAAGCCCTTTCCTGCAAAACCAAACCGGCTTGTTATAAGACCTTGATCATGCCCATCTTGCTCTATGGTGCAGAGGCATAGACATTATTGACAAAGAATGAATAAGCCCTTGGCCGTTTCAAAAGAAAACTTCTACGTATTATTTTTGGTCCCATCTGTTTTAGCGGGCCTGAATTCGAAGCCTTTTTGATTTGGCCCACTCACTGTCTACGAAGACTGGACCGAAAGTCAACCCAAAAATGTTCATCTTAGAGTGCTAAGAGCACCCTTATTCATCTTTGATACAGTCCATGACGCTGAGATATAGAGCAAGACAAGGATTATTGAAGTCTTATAAAGGGCTTTGCTTGTCAATTGCCTTTTTAGCCCTAAAAAGTAGCGATTGGCTAGAGTTACTCGTAGTTTCCGTTTGATCTCGGCGTTAGTGTCGTTATCTGAATTGCCTAGACAAATTCCTTAACTGGCTCAAAGTTATATCTTTTGACGGAGACATCAGTCAAAGCATATACTTAGTCTTGCCCTCGTTGAGCGCTAAAACCATTTTCGCCGTGGTTCCATCTCAATACTCGCGAAAACGCCACAGACATCACGCTACATTCTTCCGATTATGTCAATGTCATCGGCGTATGCGTGAAATTGGATGAACTTTTGAAAGATGTGGCTCTTTTGTTTGCGCGTGAGTAAATCGCATGACAGCGCATCGCCAGCGTCCTGCACAGACGGACGAGTTTTGGCAGCAGGGATGTCAAAACTAGACATTACTCTTTATAGCTTGTCTTTATAAATGCTGTCATACGTGGCCTTAAAATCTTCGAATAGATGGTGTGTATTAGGGATGTTGCGGATGCAGATTTTTTGACATCCGCGGATGCTGATGCGGAAAAGAAACTGTTAATACTTAAACATAAACATAGGTGCGTTATATTTAATGAACAGTAACTTGGCTGCCTTTTTTGGGTCTAGGCGATTTCGCAAAGAGTCGTAAATTAGCCCCGCACTACTAAACAATTGTTCACAAGGAACACTGGCTGAAGAAGGTGACAAATTTCTTCGAGCTATGGCAGATAACATCTTAAACTTTTTATTATCTTTCCACCAGATAAGAGCACTTTCCGATAAATTTGTCCTACTTTTACTGCGATGTTCCGAGACTGTCTGATCTTTGGACAAGGTCGTCGTCTTCACTTGAGGAATCTACCATCGCTTCCAGATCACTTTTTAAACAGGGTTTTCTAGAGGTACCGGACGCGCTAGGTTGTTCTGATGAATGGTCTATTAGATTGGTTGTAGTTTGGAGAACATGTGCTATCGCGATCATGAAGATGATTTTTGTGAGCTCTCAGTATTTCTTCTTTCATCTTTTCTTCTGTCAACGGTTTGAAAAAGTTGTGCTTGTAGCGTGGGTCTAAATAAGTGGACATAGAAAATAAATGATTTTCGTCCAATGCCGAGGATTTAGAAAACATTTCTGTTTTTAAAGTGATGAGTCCAGTGATCTAGTTGAATGATCATCCAGTTTTTTTCATAAGCATTTGAGTTATTGGAATTGCAGATGATATGAACGTCTCTGAGCTACTTAATTCTCGTGTCGCTTCTTCAAAAGGTTTCAGCAAATGGACACAGCATTCGATTACTTTCCAGTCTTCTGGCATAATTGGGTCCATTTCGCTGTCATTCATGTAGAGACTTAATGCGTCTTTAACTTTGAAAAACCGCTCGAACATATAAACAGTACTGGTCCATCTGGTTACGCACAGTACTGGTCCATCTTGGAATACTTTGAGACGCGCTAAGTCGTTCCTGTAACGACTTGTTCAACAGCCACATCCGCTGTGATCATTAAGGCTAAACCAAGCACTTTTTAGAAAACGTGGAGTCCAGTAGAAAGACATACAGTAGCTAGCACGAGATAGTAGTGGCATCTATTAGATACGTTTATTTTAAACTAAAACTAAGAAAAAAAATTTCATTAAATAAAAAACTTTTTAAATGGACTGCCGTGTGCGACGTCTCTGTCGTAGTTAAGTCGCCTATCCGCAGCTGTTCGAGCAACGTGAAAGATTAACGGCACCATCTATCCTGGATCAGAACTCTCTTTGTAAGGGTAAAAGCACCTTTAGCTCTGGCCAGAGCAACATCTATATGTTTGTTAAAATACAGATATTGATCTAGCCAGATCCCAAGGTATCTGACTACATTTCGACAAGCAAGTGGCTGCCCGTGTTGTCCCACGATCTGAAACTTTCGCCAATTCTTACTGGTATACGCAGGGCCCCAGACAAAGGCTTCCTAAACGGAATGACTTCCGATTTCTGAAAGTTGTTGTTCAACTTCGCAATATTATTTAATGTTATCGAAGTCACATTGCAACAGAATGAATAACATCATGCCCCGCCTTGAAACCGAATTTATTATCCGGAACTATATTTCTGTTCTCAACCCATTTTGTCAGGACCCTATTGATGACTTTTTCGAAAACCTTACTGATGTTTGGAAGGAGACTGATCGACTGGAGATTCGCCGGATTGAAGGTGTCTTTATCCCTTTTGGGGATGGGATATACCACCGCAGTTTTCCAATGCGCTGGATAATGTGCATTATTCAATGCATTGTTAAACAGGGTGGTATAAATGTCCACCGCTTCTAGTGGGAGATGTCGAAGCACAATGTTCGGTATTCCATCGGTTCCCACTGATTTCTTACTTTTAATTCTGTTGAAGATCGTTTGAAGCTCTTCCTTCGAAATGAACGGGGATTGTTCCCTTTCATTGGCGATGACATTATTTGCTATATTCTCGTCACTGAACTGGATCAAACCCGAGTTCGCGATTCGCCAGTTCGATTTTCCAGGTCGTTGTTCGGACCAATGATGTCATTTGTCTTGTACACTTCCTGGAAAGTTGCTCCTATAGCCTCTACATATTTTGTATATTAATGATGCAGTGCAACCTGATTACATGTAGCTCACTCCAAATCTAGCTCCAAATATGTTACAACAACTGCTTCCTGTGTCAGTCCTAAAAATGATTCACTTGTCCCCTGGTTAGTTTTCTAGAGTGGAGCAAGGCAGCTTTATTAGTCTAGTCTGGTATGATGTGCATCCTCTTCCTAGCTAGGCGAATCTGGAGCCTTCAGAATCCTCAACCTTTCAATTGCAAAATTTGGAATTCCATTCCAAAATCTGCTTTCATGGTCTGGCTTCGAAAAACTTTACATATCCACCCGCGTTAAGACAAGATCAAGAGCAGTAGTCGGCTTGTTGCCAAAAGCATTGCATTCTTCCATGAAATGGTAAATGTCGTTCCACCTAGTACGCAGCAAATTACCTTACAGCAAGCGGGAATTAAGAAAATTAATTTACCCACCTGAATTGTTCAAACACCTTTATTACAACAAGTACCACGAAGTGGCATATCAGCCTGACCTGGTCAACTTTAAAGACCATTTTTACTTCGACTACGTGCAATCTGTATCTACTATTCAACGGCTGATTGCTTTTAATTATGGTTAAAAGCAATTTGTGTATGCCTCCTCGAATATTAGTTGGCGCCGCTTTTTTTTTTGTGCCGCCATTCATCTTTTTTTTTTAACTTGCCACGATAAAAACTTGTAAATTTTTCATCTCTAATTAACCAGACCGGCTTAAAAGGTTCAGCAAATTTTGAAATTTCCCAATGACAACTGTCAGCAAGGTTGGCCTAGGGTTATTTTGTCGGTTCCGTTTCTTAATGAAATTCGACGAAATACAAATACAGACTTTGGACTTGTTATTGATTAATGGTATAACGAGTAGATGTGCTTTTCCTGCTCCATTCGACCTTTACATAAGTCAGATGGAGTGTTCAGGGTGCTATAGAAGAATGTCCATTTGGATAGGGACATCTTAGTTAGTAGATTCCTTTGTGTAGTTCAGCATGCTTTCCGATAGAGCCATTATGAGTACATTCAATTTGGCGCGAAAAGAGAAAGGTAATCGAGATTTGGATTTTTGAAAATCTAACGTTAACATGGCACATTACGTAATACATTGAGTTGGAATCAACTTTCTGGGTTTCTGTTTACCCATGGAGCCAGGTAGCCATTATCACTTGCAGCAGCATGACATTCTCTAATAGATTAATAGATGAACAGATGGATTGACGAAAACTCTTTGCCGCGGCTCATCTGATAATGAGTGTGGTTTCTTAGCTTAAACCGTGGATCGACCATGGAATTTAATTAGCTTGGCTTAAGGCATGGATTATCCACAGTAATGCCAATGATGGCAATTACTGTTAACTAATCGGACTAGTGTCAGAGAGAATGAAAGGTAAACATAAATACAAATACCAGCGGCACGTTCCAATCAATCATGATCGACGAAGGGCAACAAACAAAATGGTTTGATCTGCACTTGGACGGATAAAGGGCTTGAGGGAACTAGGCTAGACGATGGGGTTTGAATTGATTTCCTGCACCTGATGATGTTTTTTTTTTTCCTGCGAAATCTTCCACTAAACACTATGAGCATCGCGAGTGCGTGCTCATAGTAGTGTGAAATTCTAACTCCATTCGATAATAAGTAACTCCAAGGTCACGTTGCAGGTAATTATTTTGAATAAGCCACGGTGCATGTACAATTTCTAGTAGGACTTCATTTTCAAAAGTTTGTAAAATGCTAATATTTGCTTTCTTGGTACAACCCCAGGGTTGTAAGTCATGAGTCCACACCGTTTTTAGCACCTGCTTATATAAAAGCAGCTTGCTTTCTACACTAAGCCAGTACATTTCTCTGTATTTAGTTTCTAGTTCTTTATGTTTCTTTTTCACGTGCGTCTTCCTTTTGAGCTTTGCATCGAGTGTCATGCCCAAGTATTTAGCCTCATTAGCAAACGGAATACAGACCGAGTCTATGTGGATGGGCAGGTGACATATTTTGGATTTGTTCTCGTTGAGAGCGATTCGCCAAATCCTTGTCCAGGCATATACCTTATTTAGAGCGCTTTGCAGTTTCGCCATTGATTCTTCTATGGTTTTTCCGACAGTTTAAATGGCAGTGTCGTCGGCAAAGGTGGCAAGAACAGTCCCCTCGACTTGTGGTATACCTCTTGTAATGGATTTTCCAATAAGGACTTGACAACTTTTTTTTTAATTAAAACGCAAACCATTTGAGATATTTCAAAAACTTGACTTCGTTCATATGGCCACCGCGGGTACGTTTGCAGCGGTCGATTCGTTGGATCCAATTTTCAACGACTCGGCCACACATTTCGGCCGAAACGGCCGCTATTTCATGTTCACTGAAGCGGCTCTGAGCTCTTCCAATGTCGGCGGCTTGTTGACATAAACCAATGAGTTAACGTAGCACAACAGAAAATAGTCAAGCGGCGTTAAATCGCATGAACGAGGCTGCCAATCGACTGGCCAATTTCTTGAGATAACACGCTCACCATACTTACTCTTCAATAAATCGATTGTAGCGTGTGCTGTGTGGCTTGTGGCATCATCCTGTTGAAACCACATGCTGTCCAAGTCCATATCTTCCAATTTGAGCCAAAAATAATCGGTGATCATGGCGCGATAACGCTGATCATTCACAGTAACGTGACGATCGTTATGGTCGACGAAAAAATATGGCCCAATAGCGCCGCCGGCATGCAAACCCCACCAAACAGTTATTTTTTGTGGATAAAGTGGTGATTCATGAAGCACATGTGGATTTTCACCCGACCAATAACGCATATTTTGCTTATTGACGAACCCATTGAGCCAAAAATGAGCTTCGTCACTGAAGATGATTTTGCAATGAAATTCACCATCTTGGCGCATCTTCTCCAGAACCCAGTCGGAGAACGTACGTCACTTCATATGGCCCATTGGTTTTAATTCTAGAGTCAGCTTGATCTTGTATGGGTGTAAACTAAGATCCTTACGCAAAATACGCCATAATGTGGTCTGAGCGATGTCCAATTCTTGAAAACGCCGTGGAATTGACTGATTTGGATCGTTTTCTACGGACGCCTGAACGGCAGCGATATTTTCGACACTTCGACCAACCCGTTATCTCACTGACACGGCAACATCACACAACGAATATGTAGACTCAAATTTTTGCACTAAACTTGTTATTGCCTGTCTACTAGGACGAGAATTAACGCTCTTAAAGTTGCAGTCACCGACGCCGAATTTCGGTAGAAAATTTTTATAATTTGCAGACGTTGCTCGTTTGTGTACTTTACCATGATAAAAATGTTGAGTTTATTGAATAAATTGACAGTGACAGTTTCATGATTAGTGAAGGAGTGCATTCACAAATTAAATTCAAAGTTTTCAAGTCCCTTTTGGAAAACCCGATATATGAGTGATACAGGAGTGGACCGAGCACATTTCCCTGCGGTACACCAAAATATCTTTAAACTGCGATACGTCATTTCCGTATCTAATACGAAAAATTCTATTTTCAAGATACTTTATCATATGTTGCAAAGTTTCGATGGCGAAATTTGCCGTAATTTTAACTTCAAACCTTCGTGCCAAACCTTGTCAAAGGCTTGTGAGACGTCAAGAAATACGCTTGAGCAAATCTTTTTTTCGTCCAGAGCTGGTCAATAGTTGAATACTTAACCCGCAATCCAAACAGACGGTTAGGGATAAAATTTTTGTCTTCAATAATTGCCATTAAACGTTTCAGCAGGATCCTCTCAAAAATTTTTGACAGAATCGGAAAAGAGAAATCGGTTTATTCGATTTTTTATCAATCGGAGGTTTACCTGGTTTTAGCACCATAATTACTTCTGCAACTTTCCATTGGTATGGAACGTATTCTAGCCTAAAAGCCGCGTTCATATAATAATATGTAAAAGCTTAGCGAGTGCTTTTAAGGGCAGCATTTTAAGGACTTATCCGGTTATCAGGTCGTATCCGGGAACATTTTTCAGTATTAAGTTCATTATAATATTCCTTAACTCAGCAAGAGGTGCGTTTGTTATTGAAAAGTTATCAGACACTCTTTCTGATATACTAGTATAGTGTCCTAGTGTTTGCCCATCAAAGGACTTAAAAGTTTCTTCTATATAATCCGCGAAGAGGTCCGCTTTCTCCGTATCCTCCTTCGTCCATTCGTTGTTATCCATTTTAATTGGTGGCGCTGGAGTTTTGGGCCTTTTGAAACCCTTAAATGCTTTCCAAAGCGAGGAATCGGCTTCTTTTCCTGCCGTCAAGTTTTCGACATACGTTTTTACTACGCAATTTTTGTGGTTTTTTTTAGAGTCTCCTCTTAGACGTCTTTTATCTTGCGGAGCTCGAGTAAGTTGCCATTTCTTACGTACTTTCCTCTTTTCCTCGCCATTTCTCTTATCCCTGGCTGGTAATTTGTGCCGTATTTTGTCGTTGATGCAGCACAATAAACGATTCCCACGAAAGAGTCAACTTCGAATTCAAGTTCAAGTGGTGATCTTAATGAGACGCTTAATTCCACGTTATCTTTGAATTTTTTCCTGAATCCTTCCCAATTGGTATTCTTCCAGTTAATCGAAGCGGTTCTTGTCTTTTCATGAGCGTGTCACTTATTGTCAGTATGACCGGAGAATGGTAGGAGGAAAGATCGAAGCATTCATCAACTGAAATGAAAAAATCGACAAGATCCGGTATTTTCATTGTATCTGTCGGCGAATAAGTCGGCTTACCCGTCGAATGGAAGTCACTGTTGTGTTCCATACCAGCTTCATAGACCAATTTTCCCTTTTGGGAAACACATCTGGGGCCCCAAAAAGTGTATTTATAAAAGCGGATCCAAGCGAAATTAATATATTCTTGATAATATATTTTGTGACCTTGGATCACGGAGGGAAGTAAATGGCTGAAATGCGCTTTCTTGGTGCACTCCGACATTAACTGGAAATTCTCTCGTTATTCCAGCAGAGCTTTTAACCGTGTCTTATATTATTCTAACATACGTTTCCGGTACGTTCTGAGACCTCAGCGCGGCCCATATGAGATCCCTAGGCACTCGATGGAATGCTTTCTCGAGGTCGATAAATACCATGTGTAAATCCTTAGACGAATCTCGGTGCTTTTCCATTATTATTCGTAGGCTTTGGATAGCGTATTGCGTCGATCTTCCTTCAACAAATCCACACTGGCTATTATCGAGCTTTATCATTGCCGAAGACGTTCGTTTAAGACTCTTTCGACGATTTTCATCGTGTGTGACATCAGCTTGATTGAACGGTAGTTGTTGCATTCTCGAGTGTCGCCTTTTCCTTTGTATAATGGAACCAAGAAGCTACTTCTCCATTGATTCGGCAAAGGTTGTCCACATTTTAATTTATTTAAAAGTTTCGATAGCCAAACGCCGCCGATCCCCTCCATCTTCGACCAAAACTCTGATGGAATGGTGGCCGGGCCCACTCGCTTTCCCGCTCTTCATTCTTTCGATCGCTATACTTAATTCTTCGATTGAAAAGCCCAAAACTTCCTCCTCGAATAGACCAGCTGTCGGCACGATATCACGTAGAATCTGTTTGTTAAGAACTCCTTGCAGTATTCAAGCCACCGGTCACAAATTTCCTTTTCATTTGTTAGTAAGCGACCGTCTGCGTTTTTGATGTACGAGTATTTCGGCGAGGTTATTTCCATCGAGTTTTTTCACCTTTGTCCGGCGAGCTTAAAAATATTTGGCATTTTAGTGTTGTACGACGTTTGAACTTCTTGGATAGCTTGTCTTTTATCCGCCGATCGTGAGGATATTTGTTCCAACTCCTGGTAGAGGTTTTCCGCTTCTGCCGCTCGAGTTCGAGCCAGGACTTTCTTTGCGATCTTTTTAAGACGCTCGTATTCAAGAGCCAGTCGAGCTTTTTCGATATCGTCGCTCCGATCGCATTTTGTCCACGCTTGGAATGCACTCTTCTTGTCGGCCACAGCTCGTTTGGTTTCGTCATTCCACCACCATGTTTCTTTGCCGACGTGATGGTATTTCGATTTAGTCCCCAGATGGGACTTTGCGAGTGTTATGCATTCCCCGTGCATGCTGTTCCACATTTCTTGCGGGCTAAGTGAGTCTGCGATACCGTTTATATTGTGAAGTACTTCTTTAGCCAGTGCGATAAATCTTGCGCTTCGTTCCTTCGAGGTGTTGGCTTACTAGCGATTCTCCAAGTATTACTTTACAGTCCTTAACACGGTTTCTCATCGACATTTTGCAGTGGTGATAATCTATTGCGTTTCGTGGCCTCCGCTGCTATAGGTGATAAGATGTCGTTGATGTGGCAGTCCTCATAATCAACATTTGTTTCTCTGACGTGGCCATTTAAATCTTCACCTACGAAGAGCATCTCATCGATTGGTATATTTCTAAGCAAATTACCGAACTCTGACCAAAATGTATCTTTTTCCGATTGGTCGCATCCATTTTGTGGGGCGTACGCGCTAACAATGTTCCACGTTTCATTGTGTATGACGAGTTTAACACTCATGAAGCGGTCGCTTATTTTCAAGATACCAACGATGTTGTTTAGAAGATCCGCTGCAACAACGATTCCAACACCGTTTCGTCCATTGACCCTTCCATGGTAGAACATCTTAAATGCCTTAGTTTTTAAATCTAGAAAACGCGCTTTATTTCCTGTATTACACCACTTCGTTTCCTGTACGCACAGCATTTGTAGAGTTCTGCGACGCATAATCGCTTCCAGTTCTAAACTTTTTGAGGTCATCGATCCGACGTTCCAACTTGCAAACCGAAGTTTAGGAAAATATTTTGGAAACTTCATTTTGCCCGCCCCCGGAATCCGTCGGGCTCTGACACAAGCACTTCTGCTTGCTCTGGGATCACCCGAGTGCGTTGCAATCGTGGTGCCCAGCGGGGTAGTGCTATTAATTGCGATCATTTCCATGAAGTGGTTGCTATCCAATATAGTTTTGAATAATTCTTTCTAGTGCGATGCCTTAAAGGTAATATGAAAGAGCGTTGCCTTCTTTGATAACTTTCCTAACATTAAAAATCTGAGTAAATTCGTAACCGCCCTTGATGGAGCAGCAATTCTTCTACAGAGCTTTCCTATACGATCTGACAACTTTCGCAGGGATGTGAAAACTAAACGTAACCTCATAGAGCTTGTCCCAATATTATTTTCTAGTCTACAAATGGATGGCGAGTGTCAAACCAAAATTGACGGGTCTTTCCCAAAATCGGCCGAGTGTGAATATTTGTCAATTGTGGACATTTTTAGCCTGAAACAATACTGATTGGCCCACCTGATTGTTCATGGATGTTCACATAATATGGCAAAAAGATCTCCTCTATGTCTGGGACAATCAAAATGGTGTTCTTTCTCTTAGGTCGGACCAACAAAGCTGCATGCTCTCGTCTGACCATATCTTACAGAAAAGCCTGTGCATGTTTCCAACCAGATAACCTCCAGCTGTTTTAAACAGCTCAGCTAAGCTGCTTTATTAGACTCTAGTTTCGATGTTGCTACCTTAACTTCGTTTTGGCCAAGAAACGAATTCCTCTGGAGTCTTCGCCTAAGGTAAATAGCTCATTCACAGGGGCTAGAATCTTCAGAGGCTTGGAGGAAATGCGATCGGCAAAATTTCCTTTTCAAAGTCGAACTTTGGTGGTTTTCTCGGCTTTATAATGTGCATTCGTATCTTGGCTGCAACAAGGTAGTGATCTGAGTCAAATTTAACTCCTTGGACATAGTACTTAAAAACTAACAAAATGACTTAAGTGCTGGGAACTAAGGGAGTGATGGAGCTAATGTAGTTTTAGGCGAGGTGTGCTCAGGTTTGAGTTGAGTTTTCGGAGTATCTGGGAGGTTGGTTCTTTGGAAGTGTGGCGGTAGTGGAGTGACAGGTGTAGAGAGAGACGAGGACAAGTTTAATAACTTGGATTAGTATTGAAGGAAATAGAGTTGAAAAGCAATGTACAGTCGACGGAACCTGAGAGTTGTCGATAAATGAAAGGAATGTCAGCTATATATCTACGTTCTTCAACAGAATTCATATTGAGAGGTCTGAGATAGGCAAGAGTAAAGGGCTCAAGACAGAGGAATTGAAATTGAATACCTTCGACTGGCATAATTAAGCAAGGAGCAAACAAGTGTAACGTGATAGATCTGGTTACATACGGTTTGGAAAATTTCTTACACCATAGTTAAATAAATCCAAGTAATAATAGGCTTAAGGATCATCTTAGCGATATGCAAACGGAATTTAAGCTCACTGTCAACCATTTTGGCAGGGTCCTGCAAAGATTGAATAGCTTGACCGTAAAGAAAGTAAAGTCAAGGAGGAAACAAGTTGCAACTACGTGAGAAAGTTAAAGATTGGTGTTTGGCGATATTGAGTTCAAGGCAGTTTTCGAAGCACCAAATTGAAAACCTATCGAGACCTTTTCAAAGAAAGGTGGAGTCACGGGGAGAAAAAATTGTTTTCATAAATTTTGTGTCAAGATTTTGCGTTGACTTTTTCAAGATCGTTTACAAAAAGAATGAAAAGAAAGGGTGTAGGATGACTACCATGTGGAACCCCAAAAAGGGCAGGAAAAGTACTGAATGAGTGGGTCTAACCTGTACATTGTATATTATAATAATGGCTTACTAGGCAAGAACATATCCATTTTGATAAAAGAGGTTGAAAGCCAAGAGCACTCAGTTTGAAGAGGAAAAATTGATGAGAAATCTTATCAAAAGCGAGCGATGTTATCATCACTTTCCTTGCTATTTTCTAAGACTGTGAGGGCAAAAGACATCCATTTAACTAGACTTAGAGTAGTGCCTCAAAGATGCACACAAAAATGCTTTCGAAGAGTTTGGGTATATGAGAGAGTTCAGCAATGGAACCATAATTGACAACTTTATTCTATGATCCTTCTTTGTGTATCGGAATTTTAAGAGAGGTCTTCCAAATAAGGCGCAATCTGCCCTGTGTAAGTGCATATAGTCCCTGTTAACTGGATAAATCGTCAAAGACCACGACTGCCTTGATTAAGTCTTTAACATTATATCCATTTGTTTCAACCGTTCTCAAGTCTGTATGCCCCACACGCCAGCCATTAGCTTATTCAGTCTTCGTGCCCTACGATCTTTGCTGACCTGGGCTCTGAGTACATCGACGGAACTTTTATGCGAATAAGTGCTGATGGCCACAATATTAAGTGCAGACGCTCGTGTCTACATAAAACGTTCGTATCAGGAATAAATTAACGAATGGCTACTATGGAAAGTAAAGCAATTGTAGCAAGCTGCCACTACAACAACGCTGCATTATGATGGAAATTTTTGTGCACCGACCGTAGAAAAGGCCGTTTGATTTAACAAATTTAAGAGTATCTGCCGGCCAATATAAAGGCTCACTTATTAAGTGAGAACTCCGTGGATTAAAGTTATTTAGTAACGTACTGGGACAAAGCTTAAGTTTGAGGCGGACTTGGGCCTAACCGAATAAAGTCGGGCTTTTTGACCAGCTGCTTTTAGTTCTACAAAGTCATTCTCTTTTGCATTGTCCTTCGTTGTTCGAATCAAAAACTTCCAGAGCTGAAATCTAGTATCTATTTGCTCTATTTTTCCATCTCAATCTATTTAAGCTAAACCAGCTTGTAGAGCTTTCATATCTTTACACCGTCCTGGGAAATGAGACCAACAATCACTCGATAATCATGCGTTCAAAGTTGCCAAGGTCTATCTATGTTTGTCCGCCATGGTTCAAAACTGATCCAGCCTATACATTGAGTGTCCTTAGTATGTCTTGACAGGATATAACCACTCTGTTGTCTTCTTGGGGCAAAAAGACAATGATTGGCAAGGGTAACTTTCCGTTTGATCTTTAACGAGATGTCGGTATAAGAGTTGGCTTATAGCGGAGCCTACCTATGGCCTATATATGGCTGAATATTGTTGCGTTCCGTTCAATTCGTCGCTGTTATACGTTCTTAACAGCACATTCTAGCCTTAACCTCATTAAGCCTAGCCGGGCTTGGCACTCCCTCCTAATCCTATATCACTAGACTCCTTATAACGGGGCCCACGTTGGGCGCCCCCGTCTGGCAAGCTAGAGCTGAGCAACCGCGACCGTGCCACTACCGCCGACTCATACATCACAGATACCTTCGTAGCTAACTAGACTCCTTTCATGTCCTTATGGAAGTTATAAGCAGTTAGGAAGACGAAATATAGTACAGAAATATAGCAGAAATTCCGGTGCATACCATCTCTCTTATCTGCTTATCTCTAGAGTATTACTGCGAACTAGTCTGCGGAAAAATCATAGCTCAATATGAAGGGCCATATGCTCACACCTTTCGATGAGGTATTTAGTTGGTTAGACTCGAGGCGGTTTTATATAACTAAGGGAGGTACAGATAGCCTTGTTATGCTGTTGTAGGTCTTAGACTGCTTCGGTACTATTTGGAAAAGTAGGTAGCCAGACGGAGTGTGTTTCAATAGGTGGTATCTCTCCTTGTTGAAGAGCCCAAATTTTTAACACCAACGTTAATGGTAAAAAGCGTTGCTTATATCAAATGACTAATGACTGCCTGTCGGACGTCTTGCCGTAGTTTATAGCGCTAAGTGTTGGAAGAAGCTCTAGTAGTTGACCGGGACCTAAGAATCTCTTACCCTAAAACTTTTAGCATCATCTTATGATCAGAAGTAAAAATAGGGCTGTTCATCTAAATCTCACCAAGACCGCAGATAGCAGTAAGCAATAAGCAATCTCACTAGGCTCTGACCTCCTGACAGACCTTGCTTTAAAAATCTCTCGTATCAATTAGTGCCTGAAAGAGTCTTATTAGCCATGAAGGCATCTGTGATGCAAGAGTAAGAGGCAAAGGCACGCTTGCGGATGCTCGGCTCTACTGACTGAGCTGGCGGGGTGTGCCACTGCCTCCTACTCCTGCATCACGCATGACTTCGTAGCTAACTGGACTCCTTAGATGCCTTCATACGAGTAGATGTTATGAGCACGTTATAGCACTTTAGCAAACATTGCTGGCGAAAACTACAACTAGAAGACTGTCGTTTACCATCTATAAAAGAAAGTTTGTAAATTCGTCGATTGAGTTATGACTTTTTGTTACGTCAGTCAGCTACGACCACTGATATTATCCATCCCATGTTCATAAGGACGGTACTTAAGATTTATGGATTTCACTCATTATTATTGGCCGGTATTTCGTAGGCAAACTTTGAGTTTTCTTAATCTGACCGTCTCTAAATATTCTGCATTTTTCCTTCTCGCTTTGCCGAAGTACATACCAAGACAGTCCAGGATGGGAAGGCAAAACAAATTCGTTCTTCGAAAAGAGCGATAATGTCGAATTATTGTCAGCTAATGAACGTGATTCGAGGCTATTGAGTCACAGTGCTCATCTACCAGCATTGAGCTATTGATTGCGTAGATAATGCTGAGATTAAGCATATTCTCTTTAAGCCTATGACAGAGGAGCCTGCAGTATAATTTGACTAATTTCACAAGTAGCTAGCGAAAGAATGGTAATTACCCCTCACTACGAAGATAAGCCTAAGTCCTAGTCCAGGACTGCCTCGGTGCTTAAGATGTCATCAAAAGCAAAGTAAGTCAACTTTCTGGTCACTTTATATTCTGACAAAATTCTGATTAAATTTATAAAAATGTTGCAACCTTTCAATGACATTTGACATTGCCAAACAACAGGTGCATATTCAAATCGACTTCTTCCACTTTATTCAACTTTTATCTCGAACCTCCAATTAAACCATAAACAGTCATCGTTTATTACCGCATAAACGATATGTATCCACGTAATTTAAAGTCATAAATCCATGCATATTTATATGACAAGGAATAAAACGATAATTAATCGCACAAATCGCCGGCCCCAGTATTCGAATTTTACCCAATTAGTGTCAATAAATGCCCCTTGCGCAAAACTGCACTAAAATGCGTCCAAAATCAAACTAGGCTTCCCATAGGTTTCCCCTATTTGCAAAAAAAAAAAAAAAAAAACAACAAATCAAATGCAAAACCTATGCCACAGACCTTACAGCATAACCTCATCAAAATCTGCATAACCTAAATTTTGAAATTTTAATTTATCGATACAGATATCGACCGATTATGCCGCACCGATTTAAGATTATGTGACCGCGCGCGCGAATCTAAATTTTTAAATTATGTCATTCCGATGCGAGATCAATGATAACATTGTTTTGAAGATACCATTCACCTTATGAATCGATTAAGATTCAAAAAAAAGAGTAATAACCGCACGAATTCGAATTTTAGCATCAGAAATTAGCATCACTTTGGATTGTGGCTTCAGGGTGTACGTGAAAGTCTGACAATCACCTGCAGTTGTCATGAAGGTGCGGCTGCCTCGAAAATTGTTGCCAAAGATGCAAACAAATCGAACGACACACTAACAATGTGATTATGATCGATGAGATTGATTCACTTGTATGGATTTGCAGATACCGGGATAATTTCGACAGTTTGACTGGACTGAACGGCGTGGCGCTTGTAGCAATCTGACCTGAATTATAATTATCACAAAACGCATGCTCATACCTTGTCATGGTGACCTTATAAACTGATCTTTGCGGTCATTATTCAAAAAGATAGAGGAGGTATAAGTATGAGTACTTTGATTTAATCTAAATGACTTTTGAAGCTGGGTAATTGTTTGTCAGTCTTTGGAACATTTCCTCAAGAAATAATTTAAGCCGACTGACAACAACTTTAATCGGATGTCGCCTTGAATGTGAAGGATAACCACTTGCCCATAATCTGAGTATATAGGTAGGAAAATATTTTTGACGGTTATGGGCCAACAAATGCATCACCTTTCTTCCCATTAATCACTATGTTGACAGCAAATAGCTCATCAATGAACTTCGTAAGTAATTACCTAGAGTGATGATAAATTGAGCTTAACCCTGACCCGGTGACGATGTATCTAAGCATCTTTACGGCAGATTAAATGATTTGTCTTCAACTAAAAATATTAGACAACATCCGTAATAATTCATTCGAATCGAGTTTTAATGTTTGCGGAAGTAGGCAGTTCAAAAAAAAATTGACAGAGTCAGAGTTATAGGTTAAGGGCTGCAATTTACGAGTATTTTCATTTGTGATACTTTCGTTGAGATGAGATATTAACTGAGTGCACTGGGGGGTTCCTACTAACATCTCATAATAAGATAGAATGTCAGAGATATAAATGTATAATCGAATTTACCCGATGGTACATGGGTAAATCTAATGGCTTGCCTTGGATGTTATGCAAAGTAGAACGATGATTTATTTGTTTTTTTATTAGAAGCATGCTGCCATTAGATTAAGCTAATTGTTCTGCAAGTGAGCATATTAAACGGTCAAAGGGTAATTATCACTCATAAAGTAGCACTGAGAAGTAGATCAAACAAATGACTCCAAAGTTATGACTAAATTAATGCGTTTCAATTACGAGTATCTTTAGAACGATTTTAGGTTTTTTTTTTTTACTTTTTTGTGGCCAATAAAACTGGTTGTAATAGAATCAATTTGTATGAGTCATTTCTTTATCTTTACGGCCACAATGTGGGTCAATACATTCAAGAGTTTGTTATTGTGGGGTGCAAAAGTCAATCTGGTCAAAATCGTTGGCAACAGATTTTAATTAATTAATTTTCTAACAACAAGAAATCTCGGAATATTTTTGTTGGTACTCTTAGGGTGTAAACATCAACTCTGACACAGTCAGGGGCTATCGCACAACGCTCAAAGCATTATGCGTTCAGAACAGGGTGAGACTGTGCTGGTTGCCAGGACACTGCGGTATGGAAGAAAATAAACAAGCAGACGAGCTTGCAAGAAGAGGAGGGCTACTCGACATTAGTGAGGTTGCTGATGTCAAACCACCCCTCTGCACGGTAAGGGGCTCTATTGGACATTGGGTATCAAAGGCTCTATGGCCCCTTCTCGACGGTAACAGATCTAGGAAGCTTATTAAGCTGAATAGGGATAAGCTTAGGACGCTAATAGGAATACTAACAGGACACTGTCTACCGCTGAAACACGCAAAGAGACTAAAACTGACAAATACAGACACTTGTAGATTCTGCGGGGATCTACAAGCGGTTGAGGACAAAACACACATACTGTGTGAATGTGAGGCAATATCGCGTAGCCGAAGGAAATTCTTGGAAAATACTTCTTTGAAAACTTAGAGAAAATAGACAGCACCGATTTCAAAGGCCTTCTTGGCTTTTGTAGAGAAATTAGGTGCTTTAATAGGGAAACTGTTTAGGTTTTCTACAAATTGGAGTTGGTCTTAACTGAACCCACAGGGGATCGCGATGAGCCTGCATTGGTGCCTACTGTCTGTGTCTTATGGCGCACCCTATTTTTCCTAACCTAACCTAGGGTGTTAACTAGAATGCACTTCATTCCTTTTGCACTGTTTCTTGTAGCACTAACTTATAACATACATATATGCTGCAGATATTATCTTATGCTTCACCGAGAGCATGATGATCACGCATCCCTGTGCATATTCTAAGACCAAGCACCATTCTTTCATGGGCGAAATCTTATGTTTACTGAAATTGTACTTATTTTTCGTTCATAACCAGTCCTTTGTACTCCGTTCATGCTACTTTCAATTAAATCTCCTAGTCTCTCGAAGAAAGCCGAGTAATCAATTCGGTGTGAAGTACCTTCAGAACTAGCACCCAACCAACTGCGAGTGTGACCCGGTTTTAACGGAATCGTCTGTATTCTTACAATACGTCTACAAGCCTCGAAGGAGGTGATGTGACTTATTTAAGGCTCCACTTAAACGGTAGTTATCACTCCATGATTTTTCTTTTTAGAAGAGTTCCAAGGCTTTCATTTAATCTGCCCACATCCCGAATAATCATGTCATCTAAGGTTGCGTTCATATGAGACCCCAATCTCAATGGACATTCGTCTCGAAAACACAAGCAGTTTCTATGCTGATTAAGGTTTTAAGAAATCCTCCTCTGAGTAAGCAAGCTGATCATGAATGTCATTTTCCATGATCGCATTGTGACGAGCAACCCAGATAAGACTTATTGAATTCAGTCTTACATTACCGACCAAGCTTAGAGGTATTGAGATGATTGGGTAAGGCCTTAAGGAATTCTTGGCTTTCGGTAAAGAGATTTTTCGATATCTGCCTAAGTATATCTCGCCTTGAAATAAAACCCCATAACTCTCAAGTCTAATGAAAACAGAGCGGAGACGTATCTGCACAAATGGATAGTGATATCTTCTAATAGTTTGATTACGTCTAGGGCTGCCTACCTTAGAACAAATAGTCACTAAGAACGGGAACAATATATTTTTCTCAGGTTCGTCAGTGTATGGTGAACCTTCCTAGACACCAGTAGCTCAAACTGCCAGCAAACACTTTTTCCGAGTAATAATAGTCCTTGACCTCGAGCCTTCCCTACTAGCAGTCACCAGCCTATCTCTCCGTGAGGAAGGGGTGCGGTATTTGTTGGTATTTTATGTCGTATTCTTCGAGCCCATCCCTTGGGCTCTTCTCAAAGTTTCAAGCACATCTCGATCTAGTCTTCTTACTCCGGTACTCCGGACTTGGCAGTTTCGATTTGTCCTCTGCGAAGCGTCGGCATTCTCCGAATCTTCATCTGTAACTGTAGTTTCCCTCGGTCTTCTTGGTTTAGTGACGAGATAAACTTGTAAGTCCTTCTGCCCTTTTGGGGGCTTGCCATATTACTGCGGTTGCTGTGGAAAACCTATGCCGAATCAATGGAGAAGTAGCTTCTTGGTTCCATTATACAAAGGAAAAAGCGACACTCGAGAATGCAACAACTACCGTTCAATCAAGCTGATGTCACATACGATTAAAATCGTCGAAAGAGTCTTAAACGAACGTCTTCGGCAATGATAAAGCTCGATAATAGCCAGTGTGGATTTGTTGAAGGAAGATCGACGGTGGACGCTATCCAAAGCCGACAAATAATAATGGAAAAGCAGTGAGATTCATCTAAGGATTTACACATAGTATTTATCGACCTAGGAAAACATTCAATCGAGTGCCTAGGGATCTCATATGGGCCGCGCTGAGGTCTCAAAACGTACCGGAAACGTATTTAAGAATAATACAAGACATGTACGGAAACGTGAAAACTGCGGTTAAAATCTCTGCTGGACTGATGAGAGAATTTCCAGTTAATGTCGGAGTGCATCAAGGAAGCGTACTTAGCCCTTTCCTCTTTCACGTAGTATTCGACTATCTTTTAAAAGACTGCATGTGCGAAGCAAATGCAACGCCAATTCGCTGACTACGCAGTTATACTAAGCGATAACGTCGAAGATTTGCAGAACGTCTTAGATTCATGGAAAAATGCGCTAGAGAGAAGCGGGTTTAAAATAAGTCGTTCAAAGACGGAGCATTTGGCGTGCCCATTTGCACATCCGTTGCGACCTGTTCCGGAGATAATGTTAGACGGAATAGTTCTTCCGAAAAGCACTATCTTTAAGTACTTAGGATCAATCGTTAACATCAAAAATTTCCACTTAAATTGGAGGGGAAACTCTACACCACGGTTGTTAGACCAGTGGAAGCGTTTAAGAACAAAATGATGACAACGGAAATAAAAACGTTAAGGATGTCTAGTGGAGTCACTAAACGCGATTGCATTAGAACGCGTAGATCAGAGGAAGTCTACATATAAAGAATTCGGTAACCGAACAGCCTGAGGCGAATAGAATAAGCTGGTATTGCCACGTTCAAAGAAGATCTGCGGAAAATCCGGTCAAAAAAGCACTATCAACTACGGTCACTCCAACTGTAAGAAAACGAGGTCGAAAAAAGAATTCCTGGATTTCTCAGATGGCAAATGCGCAACAACGCCTGGGGCTAACCACTGAAGCGATCTAGGACCGAGCATTATGTAGACGCATTCTGCGGTCTGCGACATTAGAGAACCCCATAAGGGGAGCAGCAGCGATGCAGTAAAAATGGAAAACTCGCTACGCATAAGTTCGTATAACGAGGAAAGGGTAAATCAAAGGATAAGAAGAAGAAGAAGCTGATTTTGTTCCCTCTTTTACCGTTTTGGCCACTTTCCGGTTCGACGATGGTCTAGGTTATAGTAGTAGGCCCTCCAAATGTAATCTATTATCGAGCACAACTCCGAAATATTTTAGTGAGTACTTAAACTTGATTGTTTCCAAGTAGAAAGGTTTTGCGGTTGGTTATTAGGACAGACTTGAGTTTAACAGTCCACAGCTTATTCCATAGTGGACTATTTCCGATACCTCTAATATACACAAGGAGAGGCACGGGAATCTATCCTTGCGAGCTTCGAGCGATGGCCCTTGGTCTTTAGGCTCGTTGGCAATGTAATATTTTTGCTTTCTTTCTTTCTTAGAAATTTAAAATGATCTTCTGTGGGTAGTATGGTAAGCTTTAGAAGGACTGTTGAGTTAACATGTCTACCTAGCAAACTAATAGGTGATGCTAATATCACACAGTCGATTGACACCCTCGACCACCGACGTAATGTCTCCTGTCTCACCCTGTTCTATCGCTATTTTCACCACCAGTGCTCCTCAGAAATTGCCAGTAGCCTCCTCTTCAAACCTCCAACCGTAACACCCGTTTCGCTATGCATGCTCATGCTCATCAGTACACCCTCAAGCCCACTTTCGGACGTACCCTAAAATATCGTGATTCTTTCCTAAGCCGAACAACTCGCTTATGGAATGCCCTGTCGAGTTCCTCATTTCCTAGTCATTATAACCTCCAAACATTCAAGACCAAAGTACATCGGTTCCCCTCTTTCTCTCCTCACTAACTTTCCATCGCCCGCACTGTGTGCCATCATTTTAAGGGAACTTACAACCCCTTGAGCGCGCTAATAATAAATAAAAAAAACTAGTCTAGCCAAAACTAGATCAGAATCGCTCTAGGAGTTGGAACTTCGTAAATCCGTCATTACTCGAAACTGTCAAGACAGTTCAAACACTTCACTTCAGTCACTTCACATCAGAAGCTCAAAATGATTGCAAGAAAAAAACGATAACAGATCCACATGGCATCACAACGGGCCGATTGCGCCAAGCTTATAAGAAAAAATAATTCTATCTTCTTACACATTACACCGCATCGCATTGTCTAAAACCTTGTTTGTCTCAAAGATCTCGGTGAATTCTCTACCGACGTTAATGGAGCAGCGCGCATTTTCCATCGTCATCCTGGCGAAAAAATTTGGTGGAGATGCTTCAAGCTAGACAAAGCTGTATAGCTCGTGTTTGTAACTGCTGTCATACGCTGCCTTAAAATCGATAAATAGGAACATTCTAGAGAAATACTCATTCCAAATCCTCAGCATCCACTGTTCCGCTGATCGTCTCTACAGGCTTCAGTTCGGGATTTGCATCCATTGTATGCCTTTCTACAATTTTGGTAGATCTTCCGAATCTTACCACGCACTTCTCATAATCTTACCTTTTCTTCCTGAGAAGCCGATGTTCGTTTCTCCTCTTTTACTCGTAGAGCTCGTGAAAGACAATTTCGACGTCATGGCTATGACATTGCTCGTAGGTCTTGTTCAGAGCTCGAAGAAGCTATCATTGGTGTCCTCGTCTTTGTCCTACGTAAGGCGTGCGGGCAGTAAATGTCGCAGTTCTTTATCGTCTTTGGCTGTTCAATTCTTCACATTTCTTGGATGGCTGTAATATCTGCATGGCAACAGTCAAGGACCCCCTCTTGTTGTTCGGCTCCTCGTTGCCTATTTAGGGACCTAACGTGCATATCCAAAGTTCGATTCCTTTTCTTCGTTCGCAGGACTTGTCAACAGTAGATCCGTCTGTATCCAAAACTTGTTGCTGTTTCGTTATACTATATTCGTATTTTTTTCAAGGCCGGACAGAGACCTCGGCGGTACAACTCCTAACCTGAAGTGCCAGTTCCATTTTAGATACGACTCCGACGAGGTTAGACCCCTGGTCAGCAAATCAAATCCGGATAGACATCGGGCAGTCGACCCGATAGTTACCACGTGGAGGTACAGTTAGTACATTTGATGTGTAGAAACAGTTGCATCGCTGGTTATCGCCATGTTGACACTTTTCAGCGCCTGCCTGATTACTGCAACACCTTTTTCCAGATTTTCGCAGCTTCTAGTCATATTAAAGTACTCACCACTGTAGTTCCACATCAAAACATAATCATGAGTAGTACCAAAGCTCATTCTAAAATGACTCATACTATAAGGTGGGACACTTTTTTTTATAGCCTATTTGATCTCTAAGTCAGATCAGGTCTAAATCCATTCCATAAGACCCAAACTCGATTCCTTCCATCTCCTTTACTTCAACCAGTTTCTGTGAAAATTGTTTCATTTTTATACTCAGGACTAGGTTAGTTAACAATTTCTTTGAATTCAACTCTTTTCGGTGGTTTTTCCAGTTACACGAGTTGCTTACTGGTGGTTTGTAACAGGAAAACCACATCTACCAAGTCATGAACTACCACAAAACTCGTTGCAGTTCACAATGTCATTTAATTTTGCATCGCCCCCGTATGGTTTGCTTATTCCTGCGGTTCAAATTGCATAACTGTCAAAAGCTTACATAAAAGGGATACGCAGCGTTTATTTAATTTTTATCGTCAACATTAACCCTAATGAACCCCTTTTAACCACATTTGTTACTTTCCATCGGACGAAGAGTTATGATTTTTATTTTTTATTTTTTTTTATTCTTTTTTTTACCGTTATCGTATCTCGTAACAATTATAATTTGAGCCGCCGAAACCAGTTTCCACAATTTGCAATCACCATACAGATTCAGCACACGGAAAATACCCACATTCATAGGCAGCTCTCATAGTACAAAGGCTTTTGCCTTACTTTTGCAACATTCGAATTGGAGTTGGTATCCTCTTGTGATCATGTACAATGATCCTACCACGATGCAATCCAACCCTCTCCTCGAGTCACAATACTTGTAGTCCGAGAGCTCACAAACACAATCAAGTCGACAGAAGCTTTTAGTCTGATCTCAGTCTCAAACTCTGTCTGAGTTGACTTGGTCTCAGTCGTACTCTCAATGCAACTTCACTTTCGATTTCATTGGAGCCAGATCTGGGCCAGGTTAGTGAAAAAGCTTTCGATTTCCTTCAACCAAAATTGTATCACCTCCGATTACGCTTACGATCATAACTACCACTACAAGGTAATTGTGGCTTCCGCACGATTCTCTCACGTAACATAACTCGCAGATACACACAGTCATAGGTTGTTTGTATCTCTCTCTTTGAAGAGATTGCACCACCAGTAGCCAGCAGTTGTATCATACCACCCTAGACGGGTGTGGAAAAGAGGATGGTATGGGTAAAGTTTATGATAAACCTGTAGCACGCGGTGTGTACATTCCCCATCCAAGTGTCGAACAAACCAGACAAACGCTAAAAACTACCAAAAACACACACACATACTACCCGACGAAAGCCAACAACAGACGTGCACACAGTCACAAAAGCGACAGTACATCGACGTCTTGACTTAACGCCCCAAGTAAAGCGCTAAAGTTGGAACCTACACGAACCAATTTTTGTTTTGTCTATTTTTGTGAACGTTGTGTGATAAAAATTCACTAGTAATCAGTAGTTAGCCGAACCGTACGGATATAGCTGTTTTTCCCTCATCGATCCCAGTGACACTTTCCAGAGCTGACTCCGATCAATCGACGAAATACGTGAGTTTCCTTCCATCACTGTCAACCAGTGTCACCTATCTCCGATTGTAATTCGAACAAGTTCTCTTACCAAATTTTCAATTTGTTTATTCATCCAATTTTCGATTTTGATTTTGATTTTTATTTTTCATATTTTCAACAAAAAAATTCGGTGTACGCAAGTGATTTAGTGATGATTTGTGTGATCAATTCCGCGAGGTACTCGTAAAACTAGATTTGGGTAAACGTCATATTGACAGTTCGAGTAAGCAGGGTTTGTTTGCGGGGAAAAACCCTCAATTCGATCGATCCAATCCGAATCGAAAGTGTGTGCCAATGTTTGCATAATTCAAGACCTCATTCGATTGCTAATCACTCGGCAATAATTGGCTAAGACCGTCTCGATTTTTTCAAACCCGAGGCCATTATGACGGTGTGCCATTTAATATATTTTTTTTCTATTTTTTTTCAATTTTTTTTTTTTTTTTATTCGTCGCCTTCAGCTATTGTTCTATTCGAGGTGAAAGAGATTCTTCATTTTATTTTTTGTTTTTATGGCCAAGGCTGTCTGTTGTCTTTAAGGTCACAAAAGATCTATTCCGTCTAAGCCGGTAGTCAGGGGATAAGGAGATTCGAGAGGTCTTTTGTGTCGAATGTTTTAATAGAATATCACTTGCTTGGATCGAAATGTCGAGATTTCTATTTTTGTGGTACCGGATTACAATCGGAGACTTAATTATTGTTGTCTAAATGAAAATTGAGGGTGAGACGAGTACGAATATATAATGATAAACTTTTGTTAAATTTCTTTGCAGTGTTGAATTGATTTTTGGAAAAGAAGAATTGAATCTAAGAACGAGTGTCTCACAATAATACAACTAACGAAAACAAAAATTGTTAAACTGAAAGCAAAAACAAAAACAGTAAACAAAATGAGACAACAAACAGTTTTACTTGCCTGCCTATGCAGCGCTATCGCACTGGTATCAGCTGTACCTCTACCTGCCAGCAATC
Source organism: Volucella inflata (assembly GCA_928272305.1). Taxonomy (NCBI): domain Eukaryota; kingdom Metazoa; phylum Arthropoda; class Insecta; order Diptera; family Syrphidae; genus Volucella; species Volucella inflata. Next base: position 105,542,695 of record OV743719.1, read on the forward strand.
AAGAATTGGATGTTCTACAAATCCCACTTAGCAATGACAAGGTAAGTTATAATCTTAAGATCGTCTCAAAACTGGCATATGCATATCTTGGTCCTTGTCATATCTTAATTTGGTTTCTACAATCCAAGAGATTCTGATTACTCGTATTTCTTTCTAACTCTCATTATTTACTGCTGAAATCTTCTTAACTGACATAGGCTCTGTAGATCCCTAATTGTACATCCATTCCTATAAGAATGACTATTCATTTACGGAAATGACTTATGTTGAAAACTAAAAAAAAGTCAAAATTCTGTCAAAGTGATTGTCAGACTTACAAACATCAAAGACAGATGGCTATTGACACATGCATTTTTGACAGTTTCGGCCTGTTAATTTTGTAAATTTTCACAGTCTTGTTCAGTGTCAACAACAACAATTAAATTATCTACCACCATTCATTGGGAAAATTAACATTCAATATTTAATGATCGTCAATTAACAAAATGTCAGTTAAATGTCAAACTATTGACGCACAACATGCATATCTGCGAGGTCAAAAAAAAATTACAATGACTGTTGACACACATGATGACTTCGATTTTAAGTTCGGAACAAGAAATCCGTATCTGTGGTCAAGCGAATAATGCATTCAAACTCATTAATCATCAACTGTTATGATTTTATATATATATTTGAATGAAATTTTAATTAGTCTGACAGGCGTTATATAATTTTTAATGCTAATACAATTAAGTAACCTTGAGTCAGATAAAATTTTCATTCCTACTACAAAGATTATGAAGTTGTTCATCAATTATCTTAAAAGACAAGCCATAAAGCTGGTTTTAACAATTACGAGCTTTTAACTAAAGTAACTTGATCTTTTATCATGTCAATAATACTTACAAATTTGCTCTTTGAATATCAATTAACTTAACCCACTAGTCGAATAATTTTTTAAACCTTTTAGCAACGAGTATTTTATGTTTTTCCTCAAATGAATCTAAGGTTCCGCAGGGCAGTGTAATTGGACCGGTTATCTTCAAAAGTGTTTTTTTTTTATGACTTAGACTGATTTGTGTTTCATTAACATTATCTTAGAGTGTAGTGGGACTCTCAAACCCCTATTTCTGTCCACGAGTTGTCCTTCGAACTTTTAGACTCAATATTTCTGGTAGGTGGGTCATCATCCACATTTCCACCAAGGTACGGGAATTTTCTAGAGCGTCATTCATGCACTCAATGATGCTTGTTAGCAAAGATCTAGTCTTGATACAAGGTTCAAGGTTGTGCGCAGACACTTTGTCCTCTCAGGATAAGCTGATTATTTGGAGAAGCTTCTTATTAAAGTTTTCTTTCCAGTATCAATGGTTTATCCTACAGCAAAGTCATAGCTCCAACAGCACTTAAGTTCTGAGTATTTCAGAAAAAGATTTCAAATCAATTAATTTCTATTCAACTTTTCTCACTGATTGATCTTCCAATGAAGATAACCTTCAAACGATGGCATTTTTTTGACAGTTCTTCGGCAAATCGTCATGAATACACTAACCCCTAAAGAGCGCTTCGGCTTTATGCGTACTTATTTTGAAAATTGAAATAAGAGTCAAAAAACCTAACCGACTGAGACGTATCTTTGCGTTGAATCGCCCGCTTTTGAAAAGTGTTTCCCATTTCTATTATAAGTCCAAAAAACGTTTACCCCGAAACGCCCGAAAATGTCTTCATCCGCTTTCGTCAGAGTCCACTCTTCTACACCATAAAGCCGGGCCACGATTATCAGTGCTTTGTATAATATCTCTGTTTGTCTTCTAGACAAATAGTATTTAGAACAATAAGAAGCCGTGACTATCAGGAGTGCTTTTTCGAATTATTTCCGCGCTGATATTGCTGAGGAGTCGTATGAGTTGGTAGCAAAGTAGAAGTAGATAAGGTACTTTACTGCTCGTACCTCAAATATGCCCTATGCGTCGTTGCTGTGTGTCCCTCATTGTTGACAGTGTATACATTGTATTTCCTTCGTTGGCCGCTAAGCCCATCTTTGCCGCTTCTGCTTCAAGATTCGCTGTGTTCTTCCAATAGTGTCAAAGTCATCTGCCAATGCAAACTTACTGAGGACTTGATACAACGTCAACATTTTATAGCGAAATGAACAAATGTGTTGGCCATCAAGGTCCTATTTGATGGAACTGGGTTATTGCTATCTTGAAGGTATTAAAAAAAAAAAAACCGAACAAAGATGGGAAGTCATATTCAGATTCTTATTGTTCAGATAGAGGCCGAAGTGCTTCAAAATTCTCCAAAATGACCGAGAGTGACACCCGGTCACTCACTTGGGCCTCAATCAAAAGGATTGATCCTTTAATCGGCATAAAGTATATCTGTATGACCTGTATTTGGGTCTTCAATTGTTCATGGGACTCTGGTTTGAGGCCATAAACCCAGCCTTTTAAATATCCCGACAAGAAACAGTCGGCCAAATCGGGTGACCGCGATTGACAGCCGAAATTATTATATTTGTTTAAATCAATCGATAGAGGAACATCTTCTTTTATAAATCGAATATTTCGCAAACAAAATGACATGTTGGAATCAGTTTAATGGAGAATTTCGCCCAAAAAACACTGCTCTATACGATACTCCATTTACTGTAGCCATATCGCCATTATCATTTTCGAAAAAGTAAGAGTCAATGGCGCTAAGAGCATACACCGAACCAGACTTACTTTTGAAGATCGTACTCGTAAAGGGTTTTGATTTGGTCACTTAACATTTAATTGTGTTGGCTATTGGCACTTTTGGCACTGCTGCTAATGAGGAAGGATATTCCGAGACCACTTAACCATTTATATAGATTTTACAGAAGGTTTGGTACACTGTTGTACTATGGCTAGAGTGTGACACTTTTTTTTTCTCAAGATGTCACCGATACCATGAAATAAGTTTACGTGAATCATAGTTTTGTCCAAATGGCCTTATGTAAGAAAATTTATTTTTTCTATGTTGGTAGAACTCTCATTTCTCTCTCATTTTGAGCTCTATTTACAATGACCGGTCCCCATTTACCATCTCTATATACCTACGAATCGGGTCTTTGCTAGCCCCGTTACTTATTCCGCTTTTTGCGGACAAAGTGAAACATTTGATATGAGGACTTGTAGGCGTCTTGGCCTTTTGCCCTGTGGTTCTCTTTTAAAGAATTTTTTCTACATTAGTAATTATAAAACCTTCGGTTTGTATCACCTAAAGTATCCGTTTCACTTTTTCGTTGCACAAAGATAACCTATAAGTTGAATGTAAACACTTTGTTACGAATTGCTATTTTCACTTTTCAGACACAAAAAATCGATCTAACTCAAAATTAACTCCTCCAACTCCTCCTTTCACCTATCCGTTTCACTTTTTCGTTGCACTTTGATTTTAAACAAATATTTTCCTTCATACCTAAGGAATAATTCATTTCCAAGATTAAAATACCTCAGCCATATTTATAAGACATCATCATCACTCAATTTAAAAAAAAAAAAAAACAATCCATTTCTGTTTCACATTTTCGTTGCACATTAAACAATTGACCTCCGGATCCCTGATTCAGCACAAAATTGTACGTCATTGTTTCGCTAGCAAGAATTTAAATATAAACCACAATTGGGTGTAAAGAAGTTAAGTTACAATCTGTAATTACTTAATGAGTTACGTCTTACTTTTTTTTTCTTGCGCTTAGTTATTCTCCATGTGACACAGTTTTCTTTAATTGAGGTACAAGTGTTAATTATTATTGTTTTACGATTGAAAAGACATCACATTCATAATACGTTATAGCAGAACTATAGGTAGTAGTGAATATTCGTCATAGTTTGTTTTATTCGTAAAATACATTAATTATGATTTAGAGGTATGTAAGGTCTTCAAATGATAAGGTCTTTAGTTATTGTGCTCACATTTTTCATACAAAAATAAAACAACGTTTGAATTGCAAATCTAACGATAATAGATACTTGTAAGTCCTCATCAAGTTAGTGTCAGTGAATTGTCAAAAACAAAACAATTCATGCACTGTCTTTGAGAAGCGACCTAAGTAACACAGCTCTAAAAAGTGACCATTTCAAGAGAACAAAATGTTCAAATTGTTGTGGTTTGAACATAACTACTATCTCACTATCTTCTACAAAATTATGTACATAGTCTAATCCCGATTAAAACTGTCAGAGTGTGTATCTCTAATTATCTTGTCACACAGGAAATGCTTCTACGGGTAATTATGTTCAGTTGAATCAATCTTAAGGAACCAATTAGGCACCACATTATATTACAAGAGATCAATTTTACCACTTAATTGCCAGTCTGTCATGTGCATTTCTGCAAACACATTGAAATAAAAAATATTTTAAATATTTCTCATTAAGTGCAATTTTCACATTGATGGAAAACCAGTCTAATTATTGAAATTGCTTAATTAAATTAAAGATATTAATTCGGTTGGATTTAATTGTGCTCACCGAAATGTTTAAAATTTTAAAATAGCTGCATACTGTGAGCTACTTTCACCACCACGAGTTGCCATGGAAATTTTTGTTTATTTCCGAATGAATATCTTATCCAACTTCGATTTCGTTAAAGTCAAGCTAAGCTGATAGCATATCTGTTTATTATAGAAACTTAGTAAATTTTATTGTTGCTGCAGGTCTTAAAAAGATTTACTGGTATCCAGCAAGTTCTAGTGATGTAACTTAATACAATGTCTAAGATCTGTTACTTAAGATTATCCGACTATCAGGATCGGATACTCAAACATCTCAATGTGTTAATTATTTTAATAAACAGAACGCAGTGTTAAGTCTTGGTAATAAATAAATTTGCAGAATTTAAAGTGAGTAACAAGACGTGGTAATAGGATAAATATTTGTTGAACATTTCGCGTAATTTTTCTTTTGCAAAGTTCCGCTGTCTGTTGTTTATTTGAGTGGACAAAATTAAGCCTTGAAGCCCGTATTTTTTTGTATCCATTTAGTAGCATTGCCCTGTGGATCCAACTTAATGGCATGAAGTCACATAGATGCCGTCGTCTAGTTCTTTTAATCCTTAGAAACTAGTCGATTTAGCGACCAAGGGATAAACGTCAATTTTATCCTTTTCCTTTGTTTGTTTAAAACACCTTTAAATCTCGGTGACTGAGGGAGTTTTCAATAAACCATTGTCTATGTGTGAACGTATTAAATTATTTTGATCATCACCGTCGTGATCATCCTTCTTTTAAATTAAAGGACTCTTAAACTATCGCGGTAGGCAGCACAAGTCACCCAGAGCAGAGGATCTCTTTTACTTCAAGTCAACTTAGAAGACCAATAGACCTTCAATCTTCTTAATGAAAAATAAATTCTCCCTAGAAGTGATGGAGATGGAAGAAAACATCCTTATAGTGTATAAAGCCATATAATCACAAGTTAAAAGAGTATGCTCAGTGTTATTGAATTATTTCGAGTTTACGAAACAGGTTTCCCTTCTAAGGTTCAAAGATGACTAAAATTTATAAAAAGGATTTAATTACTCATTCTCCTGGCAAAGACCCTTGGCATTCTCCCAGTTGATAGGCAAACTGTTCTTCAAATATTAAATGGTTCTCATGACTGCTGAGTTTAGAGTGCTACCAAAGATCTCTGAGCCATTGAACGAATTAATGGAACCTTTTCTTGCTAGTTCTCTGACATTTTAATTAATTCTTCATGAATATTCTCATGCTCTGGTGTGCCCAATAGGTTGATTTAATTTTAAAATTATTAAGGTAGCAAAGTATTACTTAGAGTTAAACAGGATTGCACTCATAGCTTTCAATTCCAGCTGACTGTCCATGCATATCAATACCATAAGCACGACCTTAACAATGCCTTCAAAGTCCCACTGATTTTTTGATGGGATCACTATATCGAGTCTTCCGGCAAATATTAAAATTCTAATCCAAAATTCACAGCCTAAATGACATCAGGTTGAGGAGTTTCTGAGACGAAGTTTGCGTAGTCATTTTGAACTCTCCTGTTGGATTGATTGATCTGATCGTGCTGCGAATCACCACTAGCTTGAGACTAATGAGCTTTAATTGTATCTATGTATGTGATTTGTACCTTTAGCACCAGGGATTCCTGGGCTGCAAGCCTCAGGTTCAGATGTTGGATTTAAGAGTAAGAAATGAAAGGTTTTAATATCATTATGTACCTAAATCCAATGTGTGACCTTTCGCATTGCTAAACATGCGTTAAGTAGCACCAACAGTTCTATTATTTTTTCGTGAGTACCAACTTTTTTTTTTTGTTCAGCAAGCATATCAGGTTCGTACATCTATAGAATGCATACGCTCGGATGAGTTGATGTTCTACACCAAATCTTCCATGACTTTTGCATAAGATTTGACTGATATTCCAGCCTTTTTAACAAAAGTTCGCCTCCAAATTATGTTTAATTTCTAGCTTGTTGGCATAGGCCAGGCCCGACTAGCTCAGTCGGTAGAGCATGAGACTCTCTATCTCAGCCCAGAGACTTGGGTCCATGCCAACAAGCTGGAAATGTTGCCTTTTAAAACAGAGCCTAAATGTGTTAAATAGCGTTGTAAGAGCTTCTCCAAAAAATCTTTTTATTCAACGAGTCAACTTTGGTAGAAGCCAAAACACAACTATAGTTGAACATACACGAACAGATCTAGCTTTTGGGCTAAGAGGATCTTAGCAGTCATATAGCCATGCCTTTTCGCAAAAAGAGATACCCAGTGAGGATGTCACTGAATTGATTGATTGCGGTCGTGTCTTACCAACTCGCGAAAGCTGCCGTATTCTCTTCACTTCTGACGTTTCATTGCCTCACTAGCCGGAAAACATTATGGCATACATTCCATATGACTACAGTCGATTCGATTTTCTCCACGAAACGCTCAATTGTTCGCCTATCGGGACGATTATAATGTCGTTGTTGAATTAATGGTATGCAATCCAGAATAGAAACATGACGTCTGGTAAGAGGTGGAATGCTTGAGTTCAGAGAATCCCTTATTATTAGAAAAATGGAACAGAACTAATGAAAAATCCTTAAATGTTAAAATGCTTTTTTCATTCTACTCTCTTTATCCCTTTCCGCTGTCGATGTTTCTTCTTCTCTTTCTGTTTCACTCTCTCTCTCTCTCTCTTTCTGTATCTTACTCTATCGCTCTCTCTTCTCTCTACGCCTCGACTGTGTCACTTTTAAACTATTCCTTCACCAGTCCTTTTGTCATGCTGTACGAGTATAGAATATCCCATTCCAGGACGTGTCGCTCCCTCTTTCTTCTAGGAAAAGTTTTACAGAGATTATCACCTCCAATACGACACCGGATTCCTGTCTTATTTCTGCAATTCTGGAACTAAGGTTTCTATGTTCCCGTCGTTCGTCATTCGCTGTTCCTTTACAGTCGCTTGCACTAATGTGGCAATTGATTCCACTTCTGAGGCTACTAACGCACCAAAGAAACAAGCAGGCTAAGCGAGCATTAGATATGTAAGCGATAACGATAACACGCTATATCTAAGGTTGGGATGGATTTATTTTGGATCTCTAAAAACCAAAAGATCAATCTGGATTTTCAATCTCAGCCATCTGAAAACCGAATGAGCTTGTGGTAGCTACACTCTACAATTATCTTGCTACTGATAAGAAGGTGAAGTTGATGAACACGATCTTTAAAGATCGCCAAGTAATGGAAGCAGAGCCTTCTTTTGTGAAAATTCAACTGAAACCACTATTTCAAAGTCAGAGATCCGCAGCCAGTTATCAGTCCATATCCGAGCTGTAGTTTTCGATTTCGGAAGAATCTATCTGCGTCATTTCTTCTTAACATTGCACTTATCAAACAAACTTCTAGATAGCAAAGCGTATGGACATACGTTTCAATCCAGTAGCAAATCTATCTTCCTCAGCAGATGCAATCAAATGTAAGCATTTAACAAAGCTGAAAATACTTCTCGTACAAAACCATCCTGATTAGATTCAATCTTTTGAACGCTCAAAGTAGTCATTTGCACGATTTCCTAATGAATTCTGAACGATTCAATGTGGCGAAAAACCCAGTCATCATTAGTTTTTGCTAAAAGCTGTCATGGCTTTGTGTGACAGCTGTCAATTATGTAAAAGTGCGAATACAATTATTGGCTATGTTCAATGATGCTAGCTATTCGATTATCAACGGGCTGTCAAGTCTGAAAGGCAAGCCAGACGTCAGTAACTAATTAACGCTTGACTTTATTTAATACGTTTATTTTCTGCTGCCTCTAAAGTGTTCAGGAATAAGCAGAATAGGTACGGATACTATTTTCTACTACCCCTTTGTATCACAGGATGTAATTTTCCTTATACGAATATGTAAAAGCTTTGAAAAGTCGTGAATTTTCAGAATTTTATTTTAGACACGTGCGCAGTACTCATCGCAATTCGACTTCTCATTTACATTGTCAACGACACACTTACAAGGAGGTGCGCTGGGTACGTACTTATGTACACTTATAAGGGCAAGTCAATTGCTGAGTGAAACAACTTTCAATAGGACGTACTTTCCAACACTAACACATGAGTTTTCCCCTAAAACTGATCACGAAATCTGTCTAAAACCCCGAATCCGAGGAGAATTCCTACCATAACCAAAGTTGGTCACGGCAGTTATGTAAAAAATCTTTTCGGATTTACCATCTCCTGTACTCATTTCTTCGCTCACATTCACCTTCATCTTTATGTTGCATAAAATTCCCTCATAACACCATCTTCGTGATTATTGACACTTGATATTTTCAACAGAAAAATATGAAAAATAACCAAATAACAAACAACAGCGTCACCTCCTTTCACATCTTTTCTATTCATTAAGTAACCTCTTCCATCTATTCCTTGCCATTATCAGATTCATTCGTTTGTTTGTACTTCTTTTTCGCGTAACTCAAATCACAAAACAGGTCTGATCGGCCATTAAACCCTTCACAGTGACATGATGTTTTACTTAGAGTCATTCGCAATCACCTTGTAGGTCACCTGCGGCATCGTAATACTTTTACCAAAAATCCCCAACTCTCAGTTTCGATTCCGATTCCCAAAGCAAAACCAAATACCATAATCAAATGAAAGCGAAAGAAGCCGAAGAGAAGAAATAAACCTGATCTGCACCGCATCTGTGTGATTCACTGTGACCGCCTGCCTTGGCTTGATTACATAATGGTCAGCTGCAATCGGTCGCACACTGGGTCGGACGGAAGAAGTGGAAGGTGATTGGCACATTTGGGCCGATATCCGATTTGATTCGATAACTAGTTTCCGATAACCACTTTTAGTCGAACAGTCCAATCGTGTTTGTTTGCATACTGTGACTCACTGTAGCAGAAGCAAGCCGGATATACATGTTCTCTGCACACTTTTTAAGCATACCCCTGAAAAATTAACTTCCATTCGCAACGTTGAATGCAACGTTTTGTTTTTTTTTTCAGCCCTCTCTTAAGGCCTTCCCTACCCGTCTACGTCTATCCACTAGACATGTGCGATCACTGGTATTACGAAATCGTGCAACCAGTAACAGCTACGCGACTACAACAGCCACAATTTCAAGTGAAAGTCTGACTTAAAATATTGAAAAAACACACGAAACAACGATGAATAAAACGACCTGACAAATTAATGTGGCAGTGCCCCCTTGCGCGCCAGATTGAAGACAACGACGTCGCCGACAGTGAAGTGTAACGTGTGCTTTATGTGAGCGGCGAACAACACTCTGCCTTTTCAGATTGCGATACAACAAAACTACGGACTCCAGTGTGTGCAAGTCTGATTTACACGAATTTCCCAAACGTGTTAGCTGGAAGTTAGTATGCATATCCAGTTTACGAACAGAAGTGTCTGTATAAATGTATCTCTGTGCCAAACGCACAATTGGCAGCGCGCCACATACCAAGTTAGGACCATGTTGGAGAGACACAACATAAACTTACCCCAAGCAAACATAGTCTCTTTGTTGTTTTACCGATGAAGAAAGTCCCTAGGATCAATTCACATTTCGCTTTCGATTACTGTTATCGATTTTAATTTCGATTGACCCAGTTGTTCTTGATTGATCGTATGAGCGAGTGTAGGCATTGTTGCTGTTGCAAAATAGGGTTAAGGTTGAAGTGGGTACCGGTTTTGAGAAGTAGTTCTCCCTCAAGTTGCACGAATAGCTAGGACGGATTGACAGACACACCATCGGAGAGTATGGTGGGTAAGGACGTGTTAAAATATTTACTAAAGTGTCTGCTTGTGAAGGTATCCGAATCGATGATAATTAAAGATATTAGCAGGTGAAGGTTTTTTATGGTTTTGCGCAACCCCAATTTGAGTATCTAATTAAAAATCGAAACCAATTCGTTGGTAGTCAGTACGAATAGTTGCTGATGGCGTTACTGAAGAGTATGATGGAGCACCTGTGTGCTGCCGTGGTAAATCGATTGAGGGAATACGACTGCTCATGTCTAATGATTACTGGATGATGAGCTTTAAAGCACGCGCAAATTATGATGATTAGATTTTGTGGTACACGAAAGTACGAGGTTTCACAATAATGCAGTTGAACTTTTAAAGAGTGGAGATTGCATGGTTTCTTGGAACTTGTGGGGTTGAAAATACATTGTAGCTGATAAAGTCGCCAACAGCGGTTGAGCAGTCCAATATCCAAAGTTGTTGAATCTCTCGTAAAAAATCCTATTTCGTGAATTATGACCTTCATCTCGTGATCTTCTTCTCAGCAACTCTTTCAGAAATTAATGTTGACAGTCTTTATTTACGGGCGATTCTGGAAAACCATATTTGGTTTTTGATGGGCCACACTTTGTAGTAAACAGCCTTACAAAGATGTATGTATCTAATCCAGCTAAAAGAGTTGTCAAATTATTTGTGACAATCTTGCAACATGAACGATACAATTCAAACGAATACCTCATCTATCACAAGCCAATAGGAATGTCGTCGATATTGACCCAGTTGTCACAACACTTGTATACTACATGGCTGTTCCGATGGTCAAACAAGTGCGGGCGGCTACTTTGTATATGAAACGTTTCTGGTGCTGCGTCATCGAAATATAGCCATTTGTGTCAATTTTTATCACTGATGTGTCTTCTTTCATTGCTTTCCTCCCACTACTACAATCACTTAATATATCTACCTATAGACTATGTGTACGACTTCAAATTCCACACCTTTATGAGGCTGAATGCTCCAGCAATCGGTATGAGTCTGAATTATTAAATTGAAAATTGGATTGAAGATGGATTTTACTGTAAAGGCTAAGGCCAGACTAGCGAGTCTAGAGTTTCCGATACATAAACGAAGCAATAAAGCTAGTGTAACTCACGTTAAACTCCAACATTCCTTCTCAGCAAGAAAGAAGAATGGTGACTTCTCCAATACTTCGGATTAATCTGCAATTTCGATGCACCGAATCGTTACACGCTACTCAATATTTACAGAAGAAATTGTGAATCAGTCAGGTAGATCATCTTACCAACATCGATCAAAACAATATTATATCCTAGACTCGCTGCAAACCTATGAATAAAGGCAGCAGAAAGGCTGGACCAACCGACCAGCAGAAATGCTTCCTCTGATTTGTCCTTATTTGACAACGCATGCGGGTAAACAAATAAAATTACAAAATGCGCCTACATGGTAGCTCTACTTAAAATCTCGTAAGAAACTTGAAAGATCGTGCAGAATCTATGGCTAGAAAACACCGTCTAATTGACATGAAATGACGAAGCGCTAGAAATGTGAAAGGTTATACAAATAGCAGAAATGAGGTTCCGAACTTTTATCAAACATTTGATCTATAGGTACATATATGCTAGTAATCCAAACCCCAACTAGAAGCCTTCCGACAGAGGCAAAGAAGCCCAATGATATCCACTGCCAATAAGTTCTTCTGCCAGGAAGAATGGTCCGCTGCACAAAGGCAATGGTGTCAGCTCAAAATCGATCAACCATAAGTTGGGGATATCCAATAACTCAATACAACATAGGCTTCTGACTTTCCCATCGAGTTATTAAAAGCAGTGAGTGATAATTCGGCATAGCATGCTCGATTACTTGAGTCTTTGTACTTGGATTGTCTGTCTTAACTATGTCAATTATGAGAAAAAAGACTCCCAATCATTCCGACTAAGATTCCCTCCGCTTTTTGTAAATTATGTGAACGACAGACGCCCCTGTAAACCAAATGTCAGTATGTTTTCATAACTGACGACCATTACTCAACGAGTGCACTTGTAAAAAAAGAGCAGAAGAGTTCCGGATCAATAGCTATATAGCTATTGCAACTAAATCAACCAGACAACCAGATATTTTGCACATCGGAACTGCATTGTTAGGTACTCGCAAGCCACTACTAACTGCGCTATCTTCTCCAAATTTACTTACATGGACTTAAGGGCGTGATTCTTAATTTTAAATTTGGTCCTTCGAGCTGATGTACGGGCAGTTAATTCTTGAAGTTTAGGCTTATTTAAGTCGAAGCTATTCAATGGCCTTCCTTATACAAGAAATGTCTCAAAACTCTCACTGATATATGGTCGAATCGACACACAGAAAGCGTATGCCACGTTAATAGTGCAGAGTATAAGTCAGAGACTATAGGAACCTTTTTTAGTTAGATGCCCTCTGAGACTTAAGTGATTACAAACGTTTGCCTTAAATCAACACTCTCTTACATTCACCATTCTTCATAACCATTATCAACTACTCTTCTAGAATAATCTCCTGTTAAGTTCCTCTGGTCCTGATAAGCAAAATTATTTCAAAAACAAAACTGGTCCAAGTATGCAACCCTGTGGGACCCCAAATTTTTACCAGAAATTAAATCAAATAAACAAATGACAGCTAATCATGACAGCCCGCTCGATGAGTACAGTCCACTTTTTGTCACAACTGAGATGTTATACATACTTTCATAATTGTCAAACAAAACCGTGCCCACATTTAAGGAGTACTTAACCATTAACATCATTTCTCTTTCTACGTTCATTTGTTTTCGTTTTTTTTTTTTTCGAAGGTAACAAGACCAAAAATTTATCTGACCGTTTCCATTGTCGTTACGCAACTCAGTCACGTTTGTTATTTTCATTTTCATCCGCAATCAAATTTGAAAAGTGAAATTTGCCAGACCAAGTTCAATGATTACTCGCACATTACTCGCCTGCTCACTGGCCAGTGTCGACAATTGTCTAGACTTGTCTAAATGATCAAATAATAATAACAAATGACCTCTAAGGTGTATGTTTTGACAAGTTGTAATCTCCATGAGCACACATGTCAGTTTGCACTTTAAGGGGACCGACCAATGTTGCCTCTGTAAAGAGTGTGGTTATTCATTGAACTTGTCATTGTTGGAGACTTTTTCCCGTGACATTTAGTAACGATGATTGATGTCTATTTAAAATTGTAGGGCCTTAAACTGAATCTTTGGGCAGTGATAATTGTTTTTGATGATGACTTCTGTTCCCAAGCCCTCTTAAGGTCGTTTACATCGTTTTCATTTTCGTAATTTGAACTCCGTTCCAGGCAATCAGTTTTACCCAAGCCATAAACTTTCAAACCTTCACTTCTAATGATATCTATAATTCGTTCTTTGATGCTATCTTCAAATTGACTGGATAGACCTTTAAATTTGCCATGATCTCACTTGTCGGGTCAGTTACAAGAGATAAATTACCAAGTCCTGCCCAACTGCAATCACTTAACAACGTAATCCACTCCGACTTCACAATCTAAATTCAACTTTGTTGCACATTTGCAATTTAGTCGAAGAATAAACACCATCTCTATGCACACACCATCTATCGCTACAGTTGTGCTAAAGATTTTCTTAAGATCGAGAGTTGCGTTGGTGAAGTTTACGTATGTCTTCCCCCCTTACGTTAATGTTAACGTTTCGCTTCTTCAAAGTTGCGTAATTAAAGGTGAATTAGGCGTGAAGTCTGAAAAAACCAAACTCAATAACACTAACAGATAGACGCTTACCATTCACCCTGTTACTAACTTACAACAACAACAGTTAATAAACACTACCTCCCTACCCCAATGCTATCTACTAGTAATCAGTTAATATACATTCAGCTCAACGAGCTCACCCAAAAGGCCTCAGCCGCTTAGAAGGTGACTCTCTTGTTGCGGATACTTTTCGCTTTGGACGTGTTTGTGTATCTAAACAAACCAAGACCATTAACATCATCATCGCCATCATATATCATACTGTTCATGTGGTGAATTAAATTTGAAATTTCTTTGAAACATATAACTCTGTTGGAATTTTCAATTGTGTAACAAGTAACAAGACCGGCACGGTGCGTCGACAACGCGACGATGACAAGTAATGATGGAGTAGTGATCAATTAATTTTAGAGTTGAGCGTACAGGTTGTCAATCTGATTTCCATGGAACTAAATTGTGAACTGAAGCGTAAAATTAATGACAAGCTGAGGTATTTGAAAGTTGGTTCAGATCGCTTACAGTCCAACGAATCGAGTATCTTTACAGCTAGCAAAACAATATCTAAATATTTCCTATGTTCAAAAATTGAGCCTTAAAAATGCCTCCGAAGAGGGCTGCCGAATTGAAGATGTTACAGTTGTATCCGAGGCTACTAGTATACAAAGATCAAATTCTTTGATTTTCCAAACAAGCCAGCTCGAATTGACATCATTCAAAGAATTTAGCTTCCATGAGAGGAGATGATATCACCAGGATCAAGTCGGAGGACCCGCGACCAAGAGACCAAAAGAAATGCACTCGTTAATGCCTTAGGTTTCCATAGTCGGCGAGCATTGCAACCAAGCGGAAGAGTGCCATGAAATGATGAGGGCTGACATGTCAACTGTTTTTGTCACAAGGCGGGGGAAAAAAATGCGGAACTCAGTTGAGAAATGACGTCCAGGAATTTTATAACAAAGTAAGACGAACCATTCAGAGCAAGAAACTCTAAACTGATGCCTGCAACGACGACAATGGGACCATCGTAATGGAGACGCTAAAAATTCAAACACCAAATCTGTCAAACAAGAAACAATGTTCATGCCGCCGTAAGACAGGACGCACATTTCAATCCAGGCAACGGCAACAAAAATAACCATCAATCCGACTTAAATGAAAGAACATGGCAACACTGTTACTTAAATCTAACAAACCACAGAAGATGATGACTTAATTTTCGAGATCTTCAAAGCCAGAATGTATGCTCGATGAATAGAATAGAAGACTCCTGAACTTCAAGAGTGCACTCTAACAAGCCTGCTAAGCATGTGAGTGTCCAAATACGGTATTAACTCTGCGAAGAGCAGTGACAAGTTCTGAAGATATCAAGTCGATACTCACTTCCTTTTCTTCGATTTTAAGGTTGCTTAACAGCAGGTGTTTCTATGGTCTCAGGAAGCAGATGCCTTAGCTCGACCACCCTGTTACCCTTACCTGGTCACACATACCAGAGGCGTGAACAATTTTGGCTATTTCTGCGTGACCTTTGGTCTTACCTGCGTTGAAGTAGTATAGAAATGGGGATTCAAAAACCTATACCGGCTATACAGCTACATGAATTCGATGAGAAGACTACGCCTAGATCATGAAGAACAAATGGACGCCAATGATTCAGCCTGCGCGATCTTTAAATATGTCCTGGTAAAATAATGCAGTAAAGACGAACCTCTATCGAAGGTGATACACTCTGATGGAAGGGGATCTCAATATTTTTGATATTCGTAACTATATTTAGCCAGCAAAGGTTCAAGTTTGCTTAAAAGACATGCTATTTGACCTCTAAGACTGTTCTAAGCTTTAAGGATTGAAAAATAGTTTCCGTTCGAGCTACATTTTAAAATTGCGAAAACATTAATCGCAGCACTCTGAGACTTAACACAAGGGAACTTATGTGGAATTATATGGTCAAAGCTTTTAGATCTTTGAAAGTACCTATTCATTCAACAACGTATTCAACAACGTTTTTGATATGATGTCTGGTAAACCTACCAGAAAGTATTTAAATTCTGTCAGTTGAAAATATTTATATAAAATGTAACTCTATGTTCTTCCATGGTAAGTCCATTTGCTTCCCAAATACTGTAAATTTCAATGAAACGTGTGACAATCTTCCATCACCAAACAATGATATTCAGACTTCCCTTTCTCTGATAATCAAGTTAAGCCAAGATAAGTAGAGTTAGTCTAAGCTAATTCATATTTACACACTTTTATATCATCCTTATCCAACTCAATTAATACAACCTTTGGTGTTCCACAAGGAAGTCATATAGGACCCCTCATTTTTATTTTGAGAATTAGCGTTGAAATCTTATTCTGGAGGTATGAAATCTTGAAATCTACATGAATGGTATGCGATGTACAGATTTAACTCGTGCAATGCTGATTACTAAGTGCTAAGAGATGATTAAAACATTTTATGGCGATAACATTTAATAGAACAAATCATCAACAAGCTCCTTCTCTGAATCGCAAGCACATATGTCATTATGAATTCCTGAAACAAGTAATTGCAGTTTGCGGTCCTTGTTTACCTACATATACTTATTGACGACACTGTGATTCGTGAAGGATATGGAGTTACTTCTAGCTGATAAGGCCCCACAATTCAAATCAGGAAACCAAATGGCCCTATCAAGCGACAACTTGTTTCTTGTCGCACTGTCTACTGACTACTGTCGTACTTGTTTCGTGCATTTAGCATTTCTATCCATTTTGGATACGAAAGATACAAACAGGTTCACAGAGCCAGCTAGGGTTATCATGCGAATATGTCTATCTTTATACATAAGTTGAATGGTACAATAAGAAACTTACAAAATACAATTTACTCTTTGTCTGATAATTAACTTTAAGCGCAGACAGATGTGTGTATATTGAAAGATATTTTTAGATATTAATGACATCAAATACTCCCATAAGCAAACGACAATTATAAGATTCATTTTGCTGATACAGGTAAAAAATTAATTATTCCGATGTATCCCGAAATCGATGTCAAATAATATACATAAATAATGGCCCGTGAACGACAAGATGGGTTAGTAATTGTTCTCGTCGCCACTTCACCACAAAAAGAGTGATGAATGAAGCAAATGATTAATGATAAAACACAATAACCTAGCGCTCATTCGTCACACAATTAGAATCTTAAAATTTCACTCTCGTTAGTCGTCTACACAGTGTGGTAAATAATATCCCGGACTGGATATTTCTGTTTATTTTTCAGCGTTTTAATTCGAAATATTTTCCTTCCCGATTCAATACACTTGTTGCAGCTATTCAATAGTGATTCAAATGCCTGCTCTAGCTCATTTTGCACTGCTCATATCAGAACTTATTTAATGGTCGGAATGTGGTCAAAAAGGCATCCTTTCAATTTGAATATAAATTTTGACAACAAAGAGAATATGACGGATGATTTAAGACACACACTTAATATCGAGCCAAAAATTGACAAACTCGAATCGTTCAACAGGGAACAACATTTTAAATCACGATATTCGAGTCGAATCAATAGATTCTGCCCATCAAACGCTTCAAAACTTCAAGATAATATACGCCAGTGACTGTTTCATTGATTAGAAAGAATTCTCCAACAAAATCAAAAGTAGATCATTTCAGGCGTCCGAAATAAAATTGCCTTTCCTCTGTTTTTATCATCATCCAGTGTTTCTCTGCCGCCTAAAAAATGTTATTGCCACTCGAAAAGAACTGCTCTAATCAAACAACTATCGCGATGCACTTGTTGCAGCAATAGAAATGTTTCTGATGCATTTTACCAAGTTTTGCTTGGAATCTAATGATCATGAAGTTTTGACAGATAGTAGAGAAGGATTCAAAACTTAAAGACAAATAGGTGACGCTCTTGGTTGCTGATATATGACTCGTGTCCGGGATATTATTTGCGACACTGTGTATTTTAAATTTCTTAAAATATGCGCCAATTTTCAGTTCTCCTTTTTGACGATTTCAAGTCTTGGTCGACTTGTTCTTCATCCATCCTGTAGAATAGATTCGTATTGGAAGGCATAACAATAACATGGCAAGTTCAGTCTTTTTAAGCTTCATGCCAATCCACTGAGACCATTCCTTTCGAATTATGATGCGTGTAGAACTCTATACCATTCTTTCATGAGGCCTACGTCCCTACATTCGCAATATGTTCCGAAGATACTGGATGAAGCACGTGCCAAAACCTGACGAGTTTAGCAGGGATGCCGAAACAATATAGGTACACCACGTTGTATAGCTCGTCCCTATGCAGGTTATCTTATATGGCTTTGAAGTCAGCATATGTATAGTGGCGTTTAAGATACTAATTCTTCAAAACGGTACCCTTCTTGTCGATACGCTTATTTTACCCTGATTTACGAGTATGTACCCAGCCAAATCCAGTTGATTAAAATACGTCAGCAGATAGTTTTACTAGACTTCAGCTTCCACATTGTTACCGTAGTTGGAATTTTTTGTCGACTTCGTGCAACGAAAATTGGCCATTATACCTGAGATCATTATACTATCATTGCTGTTAAGCAATCTGCAGAAGTCATCATTCCAAACCCCGACTAGGTTTCCATACAAGGAAGTTCCCATTTTTATCTCTACATACTTGTTTCTGGTATTTGTGTCACGGAGTTCTTCTCACTTTCTGGTAGAACTTCCTAATATCCTTATCCTTCCTAACTTTCTGGTAGCTGCAAATACACTTTACTCGAGCTGTTTAGTAGCGCGATGGCAGCTAGCCAGGCTGACAGTTCAAGCTCCGAAGTGAACTCAGCTCAGCTATAGATGCATTTCCAGAGGGGTATGATGTAAGATATACTTTCTTTCTATGACTTCAAAAATATACCCATTTCCCAGCTAACGTATTAGCTCTAATGGAGAATGTGCATACAAATAGGCATTTGCAGTTTCCCATTCTCACTTTGCTTATTTTACTTCTTAAATGGCAGTTTGTGTCCTTGTTGAGTGTTAAAAGTGCAAGCATGCCACGTGCATAGCTAAAAGTCTCAACGTGTTTAGGATCTTCCATCGGTTTTCGAGACTTTGCATTCGAATCAAGTGGCATACATTGCTCTACTTTTCTCTATAATATTCAGTATTGTAGACTGGTCCATCTTTCTCACCATGCTGCTAAGATTATTGCGAGACTACTTATGTTCTTTAAGCATTTCGCTTCTCTATCAGCTCAAGAATGCTTTGAGCTCTACCTTTTTTGCCATTCCATCGATCTGTTCGTACTAAGTTATCAACAGTCACAATTGCACTCTGCCAGCTTAGAAGATATAGCCTTCTAACTTAGACTAACAGTGATCTTTACAAAAACCGTAAAACTTCTCCTCCCATTTTTTTTTCGGCGATTCGTGAGACAGGTAAACTAGACAACTCTCTTCAAATAACCGACCTAGTTTTGAGATGGATCTTGAGTTCAAACAATGACCAAATGGCTTGGTGATTTGTTTTTTTAGAAAACAAAAAATCAGTTGCCATTGTCATTCTTCGTCCTGTGGCTCTTTTTATCATCACATTTTCTATGCACTTGGTTTTCCGTGTCTTGAATCATATAGAAGTCTACTATCATGATGTCCATATTCTTATAATCCTTCCGTCCATAATCCTCAAAGATTCTTAGAAATTAACAAATTAACCCTGCACTTTCACCAGCCAATCTTCTCTAGTCTAGGATCTGGCGAAGGCATACCAGCACCATGGTGTTGTCAAGGCATAACGTACTAAAGGGACAGTTTTAACCAGCATTAAGCCAAACTGCCTTGATTGAAATAACAAACTCTAGTCCTGCAAATCCCATTTTTTGCTTGGGAAAGCAGAAGAAGAACAGACTTTTTTGATAGGAATGCCAAAGTGGATGTTGCTTTCTAATCTTATACAAATATGAAGATACACTTGTTCTCTATAAATGATCTCGATGTGTCGCCTTAAAATCGATGAGCCAGTGATCGTCTTTTCTTGTGAAACTAATTTTTCAGCGCCTTAAGATATTTGTTAGATTTTACATATAGACTCTGGGTGGTCTTTGACTACTCCAGGATTGCTATACCTCCACCTTCTTCTTCATCTTTGAAGTTTTCGAAATACTTCAAGATTTAACATTTGTGTTAACATCTTGACAATCTTGCAATTTAAGATTGCAATTGAAGATCTATCTATAAGCTGCAAAAATCCGATCAAAAATATATTGTAACCTTTCATGGATGATAGACAAGACAAAACTCTGATCTGTTCAGAAAGGTCTTCTCTAATGCAATTCTCATAAGCCTAGCTTATAGATCTTTAGGAAAATATTGACCAAACGCTATTTCAATCATTTCAATGGCGCTTACCTCGTGTCTTCATATGAAAAAATTACAAAAAATCACGTACTAACCCTCAGTCTATAAAAAACTATTCAATTAACGTGCATTGCCCTCGAATGAACTTGCCCAATTCATAGCTCTAATAGCACCAATCCCCATGCTCAATATAAATAATTCCCTGACTAATTGCAATTAAAAAAAAAAAAAAAAAATTAAATAAATCAAAATACCTGTCATACATATTTTTGAATATAAGATACGATTGGACCATGGCATAGTCACGCTAAAAACTACAAAGTCATGCCTCTCACAATTTGGCACGATCCAAGGATAAACGCATTTGTCATCAGATCGATTGTTGGACCTAACAACTCTCAATAGATACACAAGTATCTCAGTGTATTTACTCTTCGAAAACCAAACTTTGTGTTGCACAAAAGCCAATCGAAACTGACAGCGAAAAACGAAAACGAAAACGAAAATGAAAATGAAAACGAAGACGAAGCGATAAAATACAAATTTGTCTGCTGACACAAATCGTTGGCAATAAAAATTAACGTCGTGCGCTGGAATTTCTAAATTATTACTGCTAGCCCCCCTTTTCCTAAAAGCCGTCAGAAAGATTGAGATTGTGTATCTTTGAAATACTCACTGTGCGATTTGTATCGTCATCGTATAACTAAATTTTGGAGACCTTCATCTTGCGACACATGCTTCGAGACACCGATTGAGCTCCGGATAAGTCGAAGGGTTACAAATTCGATTGCTACAAGTTGTCATTCGGTAAAGCCGGACATACTCGAACCTTCGATAGATACCTACTTCGGGTCATGCAATCAAATTAAAATTGTGCACGACTTTAATTGCGGACGATGAAAGAAGGCTCATTATGGTGCCAAAGCACTCAATTGATGATCCACAAGCCATTGGCACCTATCGAAATTTCAATAGAAGATCCGCGATCTGCACTCGAAAAATCAAAGCGTAGGCTTTTAAGACGATACGTCAACACGAAAACAAATTCAAAAACAGTGGCAACAGTGGTGATAGTGGTGATAGTGGTGATGAACCCCCTTGCAAAGACGAGTTCATTAAAATGTTCGACCTTAACCGACTTATAACTTATGGAAGCAACAAATTTGAGCCTTTCATTGCGATATTAGCATAAACAATATTCGTATTCGTTATCGAACGGGCCTGGAGTGGATTGAGTGGTTTGTCGATGGTTATGGCTCAAGCGATACTACACGATCACCAAGGCAGATGGTAATAAGATCGATAAACCTGTTACCACGCATTATCGGTGTGTTAGTGCGAGTGGTGTGCAGATAATGGGTAATACGTGGTGGTAGGTTGAAATAAAACGAAGAGAAATTTTATGTTAACCATTATTGCTACATCGACAGGGATAAACAAATGGAAGACACGCTACAAGTATATGGTTCGTTCTTCCGGGGTATGAATTGCAAACATTGACGCGGGAACACCGTGATCACTGATCACAACCATCCACCGACGACGACAGTGTTAATAGAGAAGGAAACGAAGACGAAGATGGAAACGACTTTGACGGTGACAACGACTTGGAAGACGATCATGTTGATCGCGACAACGACCATGAATGTGGAAGTAGGGAGTTACTTGTACATTGGAATGGGGAAATAACCTCGAAGATGGTACAAGATCAGTGGCAGATACCATGTTAGTAAAACTTCAGGCCCTGAGAATTGTTATCAAGTTAAACGAGAGTTTTGTTGATTTTGCGGAAATCTCTTCGGTCATTTGTTATTCGATTCGTATATGTCTGGTGAGAAATTGATAAATTGTAGGGACCGGAAGATCAGTCGATTTTCTCTGGGATACATCAAATTGATTTGAAATTTCGGAAACTCAAACAAAACATTATGTATAACAGATCCAAGTATCGATCACAGAATAAATTAAGATCAGATCGAGTAAAACGTGATTTTGTAGATATTTTCGATCAGTTCTTCACACTGAAGACAGTCCCTTCTTTTGGCACTTTTAACTATATGACTTCATGCAAAATGAATCCGATTTTATGCAAATCATTCGGACAAAGATCTTCTATGAAACGAGTATAATGACACTCAACGTGAAGACAGAATTTTGTTGTTACAAACTGAAATAATCATGCTCATAGTATCTAATAAAATTTGTCAATAGATGACCAGCAAAAAAAAAATATGCTTGTCTAGAAATTCAAGACTTTATCTGTGAACTGAATGCAATTGGATGTGAAGTTAACAAGTTTGTGGAGACCGATGATATCATCAATTTCGAAATAGAATTTAATGTGTTAATACCTCTCTCAACAGTTAAGCTAATTGGAAAGAGTATCTTTCAAGTCCAATTGAGTTTTTGAAGCCATAAAGCAGAACGGATTTAACATGATATGAATTAAATGTTTCGTTGTTCTGTAACCATACTCGTACTATTACGACTTAGATTGTTGCTTCTGGTAAGAATCTGAAGAAGAAATCATCCAGTCATGCTGCAGTCAGAAAACTAATGTCATGAAAGCTTGTTAGCCCCTTCAATGCTACTTATCGAAGCTGTCCTTATCAAAGTGGTCCACTTGAGCTTAACTACTCAATATGAATTCGGTAGCAAATACTTACCGTCGGAATCATAAATAGTTTTCTTGGCTTCACAATACACTGACAAATTATTATTTGTGTGTGCTGAAGCA
Organism: Volucella inflata; assembly: GCA_928272305.1. Lineage (NCBI taxonomy): Eukaryota > Metazoa > Arthropoda > Insecta > Diptera > Syrphidae > Volucella > Volucella inflata. Next base: position 105,565,759 of record OV743719.1, read on the forward strand.
AAACACCTTAATATTTTGTTAAAGTTTGGTAGAAGCTTTTTCCTCAAGTGATCATGATTGATCACTTCTGCTATACAATGCAGTGTCTGTTGAATGTTGAATGATAAAATGCGTACTTCAGCTCAAGTATGCTTTTGAATTTTTCTCATTAGTCATCCAAACTATATGACCAACTAGATTAACACATAATGTGAAGGGCTGCTCGAAAACGACGACCTATTGTTTCGGTCATGGTGTGCTGTTGATAGTCTGGGATAAATCGGAAGATTTATTTCATCCAATGGTGGCATTGACTATCAAGTTTGGTGCATCGTCAAGGTTGAAAGCCCTTATCGTATGTTCACACTTGCAAGGTAATTCAACTTCAAGTTGTTTTAACTCTTTTTTGCCTGAACATAGCATTCAGACAAACAACTCCTTGTATGCTCCTTTTACTGGAGTTTATTTATCCCTCGCTTTAAAGAAAAAATCTTACAATACCAGCATCCACATGGAGGATATTGTGGCATTTATCCGTTGCAGATTAGTGTCAGTCTACAATTTTTCCTACTGACATCCTAAGCATCAGGGAAGAATTCATTTGGTCTGCTGATATTTTGGAGAGTAAAGCGATCTGCAGTTATCCATCCAAGTTTCATTGAAAAACCTAGGACACAGGTAGTCTTAGCAATCTCATCTCCCGAGATACCATTCGAACATAAGACTATAATAAGACCCAGTTAATCAAGCTTTCTAACAGCATTCAGAAGAGCCTTATATTCTCGAACCAGCTTGTAAGCGGTGATAGAGTACAACAAGGCTTCAGCTTGGCCATCACAACTTCACAATATAGCTCATCGCAATCAGGACTACGTATACCTCTACTTGAAAGAGAGAGACGCATTCCACCTTGCCGAGGCAAGCGACCGACGAGTAAAGTCTTAACTTAACATCCGTCAAAAACCACAAGTGTGGAATAATACAATACACCGATGTTGGACAGGTACATTCCTTTCGTAGGTATGTTTCAAAGTAGGGCAGAGTTGAATTTGCTGTCATTGTCATGTACATAGGACCAGAGTCATCAAATCTCCTGTGTGCGATGTACCAAAAACCATTCTTTTTCTAATGAAAGACGACAGACCACAATGTGTCTACCAAGGGAATGGAGATTCGGCAGGGCTCTTATAGCATAGAAACATTATACTTGCAGCAGAGCTTGTTCTACCAGACAACGAGCCATGTCAATCCAATGACCTAACTCGGTGATGGGCCGCATGTCTGACACTGCAAAACAGGCGATAGCATCTTGAGGGTTTTCAACAAGACATGTACAGAACATTTGACACATAAAAACTTAGTTTTAGTCAGAGACGCGGAAGGTGATGCTTTTACACAGTATGTAGATGCGCCAGGCTAGTCTGCTTTTTCCTTCACATAAAGAAAATAACCTCAGTACTGAGGGGATTAACTGAAAGCCTATTTCTAGTGTACCGATAACGTTTACGCTCGCCTGTGCTTTAGAGAAGAACTATTGCAGACTTTAAGCAACAATTTAATCAACATGCACAATGACAGTAGAAACTCGACAGCTTAATCGTCAGCAATATATAATACAACGTTATATCGACACAAATATAAATATCTTTATGTTGTGGCCAAAAGACGTTTTGCTTTGACAAAAAGACTGTTTCTCAGTAGAGAACTTAGCTGTAGACTGAATTTCAAGTGCTAAATGGCCTTTATCAGGCTGATTATCCCGGACGGTGGTCCCACGTGGTTCAATATAGCGCCGCCGTAGTATGTTTGGTATTGCCTACTTTCCAGCCATCTTCGTTTCCAACTAACAAGTATAGTCTAGAATTTTCGCACCTAGAACATCCTGAATTTTGAATCCAGTTCTCATAAGAACAGTAATATTGGCAGCGTATAAAGGTCGTTCTTTTTGGAAGTCAACTCTTTTCCTTCTTCGCTTCGTCTTTAGATATTGAGTTTAGATAGCACTCAATTACTTTCAACTCATTGAACTACTCTGCTAGAACGCACTAGTGAATGGTGTAATATTTTTCAATGACAAACGCTCATACTTTAAGTTATTTGATAAATTGTTTTAACTAAAGTTTCTTGAGCCAAATCTTTTGAGAATGATGTGACGACTTCAGCCGAAAATAACTGTTTGTGCAATAGATACAACATTTTCAAATGACGTGTTTTATGTACGTACGTATGTACAACCGTGAAGATTAATTTATGCAAAGGCATGTTCAAACCAAAATGACGTACAAATGTTCTTGGCTAAGACACTGATGACAGAATATGAATGGCACATAGTAAACAGCAAATGTCAGATGCTGGGTATTCATCTGTCAAACAAGTTTGTCGTTTTTAAACATCGATGCCTCTTTTTTATAAACAGTTTATTTAATGATAGATACAGTGATTCAAAATGAATAAATGTATGTCAATCATTGAAAATAAATGATACCGCAACAATCTAGCGAAAGTCAAGGACCAGTTTCTTCACTCGACATTTTCTCCACAGAAAGAAACACGTACAACTTACAACCACAGAAAGAGACACGTACAACTTACAACCACAGAAAGAGACACATACAACATGTATCCAACTTTGAACAGCAAGATAATGAGATCCTTTCCTTAAAGACAATATTTTTACATCGAAAGATGCAATAAAATATTTTATAACTTTTTCTGCTTTTCAATATATGTCCCGGGATTCGAACCCAATGTGTCTCTTAGAAACATAAAAGAAATTAATTGATAAAAATGTGATGAACTCACGACATCTGTCATTCTATTCAACCATTCAACCTTCTGAAGCTTCTGTAAATTCTTTGTCAAGATGTCTTGTTCACAAACAATATTAGTCCTTATGAGACAAACAATATATGAGTGGCAGAATATGAAGGCTTTGTAGCGACTCAAAAAAGGAGCGACAAGTATACTCTAATTGTAATGAGGTTTTAAGCAGATTCAACGAGGGATACGACTTGTCATGAATTTCTTGAAGGAATATTTGCAGATTTGTACCACCAACAAGCATCTCTTTAGAGAAACTGTTGGCTAGGACGTTATCGTCGGCCTCAATTATTATGAGAGACGATGGCTGCTAGGCAGATGGATTCGATAATACCTTAGCATTCTTATGCAATCTCTAACAAACGTGATAGATTATTTAATACAAGATAGCAATGGGCAATAGAATCGTGTTTTTATTGAATGCAATAGAAATAAATGTCACTCGACCAGTGATAGTGCAAAAGGCGGCGGAAAGCCAGCAGTTATTAAGCGCATCTATCATGTCATTTGAATTTGAAGTTCAAGTTATCTCCAAGTAGACTTTTGCTGCTCGATAGGAAGGTTTGTAGGCGAGTAAGATTTTCTATTGTACATAGATGTCTATTGGTGTTATCGCAAATATCTTCCATATCAATAAATCAGTTTAACACTCTCTTTAACTCTGAGTCGTTTTTCGATTCTAGAGGTTCAACTGGGTAATGCAAAGATGATTCATTCCAATACCAGTACCATCTATGATGTGCATTTTCTGGACCTTTCCTAGAGAAATATAAAGATACTTAATTTATGTATCCATCATACGATAATTTTTCTCCCACAATTCAAGATAAAAACTCATGAATACCCCATTCAAAGGATGTCGATTGCCGCCCCAAACCTTCTTAGAAAATCTTATGGTCATATTCCGAAAAGAATTTTCTAAAAAAAATCGGAATGACGCAGAGAATGTCGACTAATAAGTTTGGGATTTATTCTTTCGAAAGCTATTTTCTACAGAAGTGGCATCTTTAGATTTTCAAGATTTTCAAAATGTTCAATACTTCCCTCTGTTGAGGTTATTCATAAGCAAGTTCAAGGCTATCAATATCTCTTACTCCTTTGTTACACATATTTATATTTTTCATGGGATTCCCTGGTATCATCCTATTGCCATCATCCTTAACAATTGGATATACACCACTTCGTCTTTTGCAGCTACTAAAGAGACGATAAAATGGTTGATTTTGTTTGTCAATAACCGAATAGCTATGTGTGGGAAGCGGGTAGTTACTTCTTTAAAAAAACAGAAGATTTTTCGAAGCATTTATAGTAACATAAATTTTTAGAAGAAATCCTTCCGTAATGTGGGCTTATATAAAATTCTGCTTCTGTTGAGCAGTGACTATTCGTCACAAGTCGATCTACCTCCATCCATGACCCCCATTTTTGTTCGAAGTCATTTGCGGAAAGTGCAGGATTCCTTCCTTTCTCCAAGTCGGAGAAGCTATGGTCCTACAGTTCGCAGTTCACCTTGCTATTTCGAGGGAAACCGTTTATTTTAAATTTCCCTTCTTTGGCATATACATTTCAAAACACAATTTAATTTTATTGGACCTTGGCTTAGGCCTAGATATTTCCTCAACATTTCCATAAAATGTTAAAACTGTGAATATATTGCATATAGAGCGGCAGTTTTGTGATAATAATCAATCAAATTGTGACCTTCTTTCCTATCTTAATCGATCTCGAAAGCCAAGCCCAAGCACCGAAATTTCTTTTGTTTACCATTTTATGCAGTCCGAGATACAAAAATATTTATTTTTAACAATGAGCCTTGTGCTCATAAAACCAACTAAAAAAAACCATTTTGTCCGATTCCAATTCGAGTTTAAAATATCTGAAAACTTGTTTTATTTTTATTTTTATTTTTATTTTTATAAACCTCTGTCGACGGTTTAACCCAATTAAAATCGGTCGCACTTTGATCTAGTTACTGTCTGTGCAAGCTACTGTCAACATGTACCGAAAACATAATAAAAAAAAGACTTTAACTTAAAACAAGTTAAACAGCATTCACATACATACTCATAAGCACGCGAACACTCTTGTAGTGAATGCAATTTCAATTCACAAGTACAAATGTCCAAAAATTCAAAGGAAAACAATCTTAACACCCTAAGACCTTCAACTGAAAGATAAAATCTTCAAATTATTGATGTAGCGGGTAAAGCAATTTAAAATTTGCAACACTTTGCAATCACTTCCTATACCAAGTAGGTGCGGTACCCCATGAAGTACATGCAAGTAATTTGGTCAGTGAAAGTCTTCGATTGTAGTCTTCCACTCTAAACCACATGGCACGCGTTTAATTTACATTTTCCTTCTGCTTTCTTTGAGTAGACGTGTATCTACTTCTTCATCTTCAGGCCCATCATGGCCATCATGATCATCATTCAGCCAAATTGTGTAACCACAGTTAAGCAGAAAACCCTCAAAAGTGGTGGTGCTTGCGATTTAACGGTCTACCGAAGATCGCGCAAAGATTGAAAGATCTCAACTCGACCTATCTTCGCCTACTCGTAAATGAGCACTCGTATTTCTCTTCCATTTACGGATACCTATGCATGACTGTGAATATATGTATGTACGTACGCAAACCTTTATGAATGCACAATCACTGATCACTGATCACTGATCACTGATCAGTCATCTGTCCAATAGCGACAACAACAACAACACCGGCATTCAAATGGAATTGAAAGAAATAAACTACGAGTAAGTTGACGGAACGAGTTGTATTGCCTCATTTTGTTTTGGGCTCCGTTACACTTTTGCTTTCTTTTCCACTCTTCTTAAACATTAAGTAATGGTAACACATATTTCAGACATCACATCGTAGGTACTGACTATCAATCTACTGTTCTGTTGCATCTTTGCCGGTAGATAGGCATACCTAAGTACTGATGTTACATCAGGTTTTCGCTCGCAACAAAACCTATTATGTCAGCCACGGTGTAATAAAATATATTTCAGAAGACTTGATGGAATCTTAAAGAGAAAGGTTACCTGGGCAAATCCAAAGAAGGCTCACTGACCTTTCTATAATGACTTGCTTACAAAAGGGTTACAAATTTAAATTCAAAAAGCACTCATTTGACTACGTTTCAATTAGCAAACAATGAATAGTTTTGGGAACAAAATTATGCTCATGAGTCTATTGTTCGAAAAACATTTGCTGGGTGGTCGATACCAGTATTTGTATCTGTGGCTGGAGTTTGTATAAGATTGGTGTTGACAGACGCAATATGAATTTTAAACAATTGAGACAATTCAATGGAAAATGCATGCATGGATATTTGCTGAATTGTTTATCACATCCATCTTTACTATTGAAATTTCCCTGAATAGCTGAATTGTGGTACACATTTCATTTGATTTGTAATACAAAAAAAATCTGATTTCGAACATAATCAATATTAATTCTGGCATCATGGGGTTTTTCCTAGAACTTTACAATCATCCCAATAGCAAACAAATCAACGTGACTTTTGACTACAACAAAGCAACTACAAGCAGTTATTGAACTTAGTACTCAATGACAAGGCACATACCATTGTTTACTTAATTTAAAAATTATTATAGCTCATATAAACGTTGTAAATATTTACCTTCACCGTTGTTTCATTATCGATTTACTTGTGAACGATCGATGAGTATGCAAATGAGCGAAGCAATCGACAATATAGGTAATTAGAATGACCTCTACAACAGATGAACTGAAGTAACAAACAGTATCTTAAGGGTGTAAGGAGATATTTAAATATTTTTCCATGTGATTCACTAAATCTTGCCGGAATACCGAGGGGAAACATTCTTGACCGTGTCGAAGTCAACATATAGAAGGAGCTTATATCAAAAGATAACAACGCAATTTTTCAATCGTTTTTACTGACTTGTGGTTAAAGTCCCTGAAAAAGATAAAAATGTAAAACATTGCTGCACTATAGTGCAACGAATCTTGAGTTGGGCGAGCCCACTTTCATACTCGTATAGTAACAGGAGTACTTAAAAACATAAATCTACACAAATCTGCTAGTCCAAGTGGCATATCTCCTCTTCTTCTGAATCTTTTTCACCAATCCTCCTCTTAAGGAGACTTTCCCAGCAGGAGGAAATCTGCATTTGGCTAGCCCTTCTCTAAAACTGGTGAAGCTTCTTCTATCTCATCCCTCAGACCCATTACACTCGACTTTTTAAGGTCACGGAAACTCTGCCAAACCCTCAGCTCATAAAATATCTCAAAAAACGAATATTTCTCATAGCTGGCAGAACCGCTTTCGTAGCAACAAGTCCACCTGTGATTTGGTGGCATGTCTCACAGGAAAGTGGAACCAAAGTCTACACCCACCCAAGTGGGAGCAAGATATAGTAGTTGCGCTTGATCATTCTAAGGCATTTTACAGAGTTAAAAAAATTGTGTCCATTTTAATTACCTTTCGAAACGTTCAATTCAAGTTATCTTGCTGGTGTGCCTCAGGGCTGTTTTCTGTCTCTGATTCTCTTTTTATTTTTCAACAATGATCTCTTATTTTCTACTTCCAATTCAATATATTTCTTTCCTAACGACAGTACGCTATGCCTTTCTTATTCGTTTCCGGACCAACATCCCCGTCCTTTGGCTTCCGATTCAATTTATTGCTGCAGTCGCTAAAGTTCAATTTATCCATGAATGACAGTAGAATCAAAACTGAAAATTAATAATTCTCGGTATGTGTATCAATGACAACTAACTTTGCAATGAGAACATATTCGAAGTCGCCAAAAATGCTGCGAAATGTCTAGGTTTCCTCAAGCGATGTAAAAAATAGTGGCCCCCTCTGTTCTAGCCAAAAATTTGAGTACAACGCTCACATCTGGTCAAACCTTTTTGCACTTGTTAAATATCTTTTAAAACCATTCAATAAAACTCATAGGACAATACTGCACAGTCATTTGTCACGTAACGTCTACTTCCTCATCTTGTTGCATCGCTATTTTCACCAACATTAAGTCACCTAAATTGCCATAGTAATCCGCCCCCTCAAAATTTTAACCGTAGCACCTATGAATCTTCATCTGTATACCCTCAAGCCCACTTTTTGCTTTTGGAATACCCTGCTGAGCTCTTTATTGCCTAGTCATTATAACTTGCAAACATTTAAGACCAACGCACATATGCAACTCCCTAAATTCATTCGTCAGTTGGCGAGGTTGGTTGGAGTATATGATAGTTGTTTTCCAAGAGCAGTTTGATTCAAATTGAAATGGTACACACATAAGTTGAAAAAATGGGCCAAGAGTTTGTTTCTTTGATAATTTTGTTCCCTTAATAACGAGTATTGATATCGGGAGAATCTTTATTTCAGTGCTCCAATTTTAAATCACCTTTACGAGTACGAATGGTGCGTTCGATGTCGGCAGAAAATATTAGAGTTCAGCGGTGACATCTTGGGTTCCAGGGCACATTTTCTGGAGGTAATATTGTCAACGAACACTTCCTTGCAGTTTTGCTGGCTGTGTGGCATATACCATCATCCTGTAGCAACCACATATCCTGCATATTATGTCCACTCACTTTAGGAAACATAGTTAATCATAGTTTCTTACCGGTTGTTATTGACGGAAACAATTCGATTTTCTTTATTTTTAAAGATGTAAGGATCGATGATCCTGCCATCGTATAAATTCCACAAAACAGTACATTTTTCGAAGTGTATCCATAGCTGATGGATCAGTTTCAGATGTTTCTTACTCCAAATTCGAAAGTTTTGTCTATTTACACAGTCACTGAGACAGAAGTGATTCCCATGAATGAACAAAATTTGGCGATAAGAAGTGGATAGAATTCCAACTGTTCAAGCACCCAGCGAACTCCAAGTCACAAGACAAGCGATGATCAATTGCTATAGAAATTGAATCTTGCTAACGTATAAGCCAAGATCCTTGCGTAAAATCTTCCACAGAGTCGATGGACAGAGACCAATATCTTGCACATGTTGATGAACTAGAATTCACCTCATTGATTGCCTTAATGGTGCCGATGTTTTTGATTCCAAATCAGTCTCTAAATTCTCATCTCTATATTGCAATCGTCAAACTAGATTCCTTCTCTCGGTCTGTTTTATGAAACTTTTTGGATAGCATTACAGTAAACTAGAAGTCTCTCTCTGGTATTTAGTCGTACAAAGTATGTACAGGGCTTAACAATACGTGGGCAGTTTACGTTACTAACCCGAGGGGTATTAAAATTACCTCTGGTTCTTATGGCCAACTCACCTTAGTTACTAAGTTACATAGGTGGCGCTAAAGTTCGGACTGAAGCTGCGTCTTCGACTAACAGGTCAAAAGGTCCGATTGCGCACTTCAGCAAAACTTTGGTACTCATGCGCTTTACATACATTTCACAGCCTTTTCGGCCGCCGTTTTCTGACTAAATCGACATTGTCGAACAGCTCGTATAGTCTGTCTTTGAACCTTTTCTTTCAAATCCCGTCAACGCAGACGAGATCAAATATTTTTTTCTTAAGTCCACCCCTTAGCATCATAAAGTTAGATTGGAATTATCAAGGTGTTATGTAGATTTTTCTTAGTTACTCGGAATAGGGCATTACTACTGAATAGTCTTCTTAGCTCAGAGAAACAGCGATTGGTAAGGGAATTGGTAGCAGACCTAATGTAAGAGAGAAGTCAGTTACTAACTAAAAGTTATAGCTTTCGATTGTAATGTCCCGTCCAATTCATCGATTTGCGTGTCCTTTCCGTTTTGAAATAAGAAAGTCATTAAACCCCTGTCAAAAGTGTCTCTAAAATTTCTCTATCGATATCTAATCTACACGAACCTTTCAATCTCTTTGAAATTTTAAATAACCTATAGAACTGGTCTGTAGTTAATTTGCCACTAAAATTGGAGTACACAATACCCAAGCTATTTTGGCAACCAATATTCGATTGACTAGTACTGGCCTTATAATTGAACCCTATGGGACTCCATCACCAATTTTAATTTTATCATTTTAAATCTGTCTTGGTCTGTTATGAAGTGAAAAAACAAATTAAATCATTGCAATGGAATTCGGTAATAAATTTATAAAAAAAAAATGCCTGCTCAATTTTTATTGCCGTATTTCTAAAAATATATTTTTATTTATTTTACTTTCAGGAATTAGACGTGCTCACAGTGGGTACAGCCGAACAATTGGCCGACAGAAATAAGAGAACGATTGGCCTTTTACGAGATCTTTTCCCAGACATCACAAAGGTAACGAATTCTCCCCAATAGCCACTTTATTGTTCGTTTTCTAGCTTACGTATTCAAGTAGCAACGACTTTTGAAAGAAAACGTGCCCAGAACACCAGTCTGGAATTCCTAATGACTTCTTTCAAAATCGCATTAAACGGTGTTAAGCGCATCTTTGTCAATTCCATTCATGTACATACTCGTAGGTATTTAAAAAAAAACGCCAGCACGAAAGACGTTACAATTATATATTGAAATATGGATACTCGCACAAAGTAAATGAGTAATCAACTTGATTCCAAACTTTGTTTTCATTCATCTCAGCTACTTTTAATCGTCATTTTAATTGATAGTTTCAACAGTGATATACTTAAACAAAATCGCATTAGGAATGTTAATTACAACACCATTCGATTGTCAACCCCTTTTGAGATTACCCCCAAAGTCTTGAAACTTATGCTCTACATAACCCAACAAACGATTAGCAATTGAGATCACTTACAGTAGAGGTCTCAAGTTCCGATTGAAAGTAAGAGGCAGATCGCCTTGCTAACGCATTACAGTGGCAATATTTACGACAAGTAACATGCAACATCTTAAATTACTTACCTTCAAGTTTGTTTGCACTTTTATTATCCCCCTACTTAAAATATTATAATACTCGTAGGTTGCATGATATGCGTTGATTTCAACAGACAACAACGCTTGTCATGGTCCAATGCTGCCAGCATTCTTCAACAAATGCAACTTAACAACAATTACCGTCAGATGTCAACCAAAGTATGTCGACCCGTTGGACTAATTAATCCAAGACTGCGACTGAAACTATGACTAAAACTGAGACTGAGACTGAGACTTATGACACTTTAGGAAATTGGCACAGGTCTACAGTACAGAAATCATATTTTGACAGATGATACATGACATTTGACACATTCCGGATGCTGGCGTTCAGGAAAACACACTTCAATGATGCAATTTTTGGCAAAGATTTACTACCCAGACAAGCAATTAATTATTAAAACTGTGCGTTTTTATGTTGACAGAAAATAAAACAAAATTCAACTTAAGGTCACAATAATCTAAACATCGCCCGAGATCGGAAGAGATACATATCATTGAACTGTCTTTTAATGACACAAGTGACAATTTATTTTTGCATGTTTTCATTTAACTGAATAAAATTGTTGGATTTTAAAAATATCACAATAAAATTGATGTAAAAATGAAGGTCATTACAATTAGAGTCTAAAATATATGAATTATCGCGTCTTTGTGTGCATTTATGTATTTACTTAATTTTACAAGTTGACACATTTTGATGACGAAATAATTCTTTAGCACATGTTCTTACGTTTAATTCAGTTGTTAATGATATTATAACGATGACAACTATAACAAGTATTTTTTACAAACAACAAATACGAGTATCAACAAAAAATCTTAATGAAACGATGAAAACCGGGTTTTAGTCGTATTATTAAGATTTGTGTCACATTTACATTTTGTTTTAACTTTTTCTTTCTGTCATGAATTATACTCGTAGATTGCGGGTTTTATTCGAATGTTGAATTTGTGCTCGTCACTTTTGAAATATTCATGAAAGTTATGAAAATTTATTCAGCCAGTTACAGCGAATCTTTTTAGGATATTATGTCAAATTGTGGTATTTACCCTTGACACTTTAGTAGAGATAAAACTAGCTTGAATTAATTGGTGGACATTTCGCGGTTTAAATTAAGAAAACATTTTTTCGCTAACTTTCAAACTCAACTGTGGTAGAAGATCATAGATGATGAATGAATGAAGAGACTGTGATATGATTTGAAAATCCTGAACAGCATTTTGCTCTCATGTGACGGGTGTTACATGGCATAACTACTTACTGGACTTGATTTTCTTTCTCCGACAAAAAGCCAAAATCCAAAGTTTCTTCAAAGGCCAGTGGATTTCATAATATATTCAGCCAACCTGAATTCATTAAATACGTAGCGAATTGCGCACATCTGGCCATTCACGATTTTATCACAAAAATAACTGAGAACGTTATATGCAAGCATAATTTCTTGCTCGATTTATTACAAATTTGTTGTACACCGTCCTTTAGGATCATCAGATTACTGCATTGTATTAGATAAGTTCTCGTACACATTCCTAACATGATCGTATATCAATATGAGAAAACCATTTTGTACAGAATTGGCGAAATTTCTGAAATCAACATATTTCTTTCCAAGACCATGAAGGGGCTAATAAATCGTCAACTCATGCAATTTTTCGATATAAGAAAACAGGTCCGTTGGTGATTTGATGAGATGACCCACCGAAAACTGAAATCATAGTGACAGAGGGATAGTTGCACTTTGTATTTCAAGGGAATTAATTAAGTGCGTTCTTAGGCTGTCTTGCAATCTTTCTAGGCCTTAACCCATAAACGAAGTTAAGGGGACTGATGGCGCTATATTTGGTCCAATTTAAGGGATCAGCTTGATTTAACTTAATTTTATATATTCATTTAAGTCTTCACTTCATTTTGATCGGAATGCCTATTTTGAACGTTCCGGCATCAGAATTAGTAATTCAACAGCACCGGGTGTCACTCGACTTCGGATATTATAGGGTTGACATCTACATTTATCTACTGGTTCTGGAAAAACAGCTCTCCACTTCCGCGATCAGTGGCCTCTTTTTTCCCTTCGGAGCACCCGATGTTCTTTTCTTCGTATTTTGCTCGTATGGTATACGTATTGCTCTTCTATACCGATTCGTAGGGGCCATCATTGTCACTGATATTTAGCACTTCATGCATAAAGATAAATAGATTGATGACAGCATGATGCATATGCAATCGAAAACGGTTCTGGATTTTTTTTTTCAGATTTCAGCTGTTCAACGTCAAATCTGTCTTCTCTGGCAATCACTTGAAATTTCAGTCCTTTGTTTTTGAATTTCAATTCGTTTGAAGTTAAGTAAATGCATATTTGGTGATGCTAGAGGTTGAATAAATTCCTCTTTTGGTAACATCGTTTTTGACCATTTTGTCATTAAAAAACACCACAATACAACTCGCAGTTCTTTTGAAACAGGAAATTGCCTTTTCTAAACGCCTTGTTCAATTATGCGTCTTGTGTGCACGCCTTAACTTAGCAAAACTTTGTGACTTTAATGCGCCTCTAATATTTCTTTCAACCCCTTGTTACCCGAGTGATTGTAATTCATTTTCGTATAGTTTTTACTTATTATTCAGATCCAAATGAGTTATTTTCATATCTTACAGTCCACGTGTATTTCTGAATATATTTGCTAAAGTAGTTAAAATTTCTTTCAGCCTTACCCGATGGTTTCTGTCAACTCGAAAGTTATTAGTATGGCGCAAGAAGCAGTCTTTGTGATTCCATTTCAGTACTATTGTTCACCCTTATGGGAGCTCACTTCCCATCATCTCTTTCTCAGGAGCCAAACCGCTGAACCCGGCAGTATCGAACCTTTGTTTACATTTTCTATCCATTAGATGAATTATTTTGTTAGCCCGATGGATTTATTTTGACTAATATGTCCTCTATCTCCTTTCCAATTGTTTGTCGATAGAATTGACAGATCTATACTAGACCTATTGCCAGATACTCATATTTTTTCTTTGTCTTAAATAACCTGAAGTAGATTGCGCAGTTCTTACAAACTGTAAACATGTCTTTGAGTTGCAACGAAACCACAAAATTTCATTCAGTGAATTGACGCACTATCTATTCAACGACACCTAATTGGTCAAGTTCGTTTGACAAGTGCCTTAATTAACTGAACGCTATCTCATACTATTCGGCACAACACACGTGTTTTGAGTGGCTTATGCATCGGACAGGAAATCTGGGTGTGATATTAATAAAACAGAGGGCCCTACTTACCTACTGACTTGTCTTACTAAATTTTTACGAGCACTCAACTTTCAGCATGTTACACTCACTCGTTTATTGCTCTTCACTATAAACATACTCGTAAATTATAATTTGAATTTCGCATGAAAAAGCATGCAACTAACTAAAACTAAACTAACTTATTCAACCGAACAGCTCTCCTTTAAATCATGGCACGATTCACTCATAAACTCACAAAAACAAATTCTTCATAACCACCACTCACGTAAATAAAAAACTTATGATTGATTGAGGTGCCAACTTTTTCATAGCAAATCGACGATCAAGCAAATCGTATCATTGCCAAACTCCTCCGTGTCCTCGGGCCAACAGTCCTTCGTACAGCAATTCAGGGTAATAACGCCAATCGTGCTCGTACCAATTTCGATGCCGATTTCGATGATGACGATGATGATAGCTCAAGCTCCAGCGGTAGTAGCAGCTCTTCTGGTACCAAAGTCTCTATAGAATTGCCCACCTTTAGTCCCGAGGACAGCGATGAAGATAATGAAACTGACAGTAACAAATCAACAACCACAACAACAGAGTCGTCGATTTCTAATGACAATGTGAGTTCACAAACAACATTGCCGTGGAATAATGCCACATTGTCTGCGATTGATTCATCAACACTGTCAAGTGTTAATGACACGCAGATCATCGATATAATTGACAATATAAATCGTATACTAAATAGCACAAATTATTTTATTACAAGTAGAAATAACACCGAAACAACAACACCAATCACCAACAACAACTACAACTCCAACAACAACAGCTTCGCTCCATAATACTCGTATTCGTACTCGTACTCGTATCTTTTCAACACAACCAAAAAATTATTAACAGTAGAGTCCAAAATAAATAAAACAACACACGAACAATAATCGATCGCCATCGCAAATCAACGAAAAAGGATCAGTCATTATTAAATTAAATCTACTCAACCAATAGTCATCCATTGTCCTAAGTCAAAATAGTCACTTGTCATGCCTTCCTTTTGACACTCTTTAATAAATTTTTTTTTTTTTTTTTTTTGTGATTGGCATTTCACGCTTTTGACACTTGGTCTTCTGTCATTTTTGTACTAAAATGGTTTCATTTGGGTCGAAAATTTTGTTTTTGTTTTTGATTTCCATCATCTGACAGATGTTGCATGTTACATTCTAGCCTGTCTTATTTTTAATATTTTTTTTCTCTTCATCAATTTTCGTGTTTTCTAACTTTTGACGTTTGTATTCGTAACTTTTTTTTTGGGCCATGTTGTTTCCTTCCGTTCTGGGTTCTAGCCTAGTGTGCATAACTTTTCATTCATTCTGCATAATCTATTGCTGTCTCTTTTTCATTTATGTTTTTTTTTTTTGTGATTTCTTTTCAAAATTTTGACACTTCAAAATTTATATCTGTATTCGATGTATGTTTGGGTTTGTATGTATGTATGTACCTTTTTGGAATCTGGCGTTTCTAACTGACATTCTACGCAGGACAGTAGTAGTATACATTTGGGTTCAGAAATACATTCTTTGTAAATTGGTAAATTAAATCGAATCAAAATGGGAAACCCTAGATAATCGAATTTAAACGCAAGTGTCAAACGCTACGATTCATCGCATGATACGTCATAAAAGTCATCTTGGCATTTCCGTTAAATGTCATCTTGACATTGCCGATAAATGCCATCCTGACATTGCGTAGTGACTGCGATGATCTGTCACGTTTAACATACATCTAAGTAGTGTTTAATAATTTTTTTATTTCTAATAAAGGTTTACACCTCGATTAGAACAATTAGTGTAATCAAATAATTTGACACAATTGGCAAAGTTCATTAATCTCATGCTTTTTTTTATTTTTTCTCTCTTTCTTTCTATTTACACTGTTCGCCAAAATCGAAAAATAATAACGCTAACGAAATCTAAATTTAAAAAACAAAACAAAAAAAACCAAACCAAAATTCGTAAAAATCATTATGCACAAATTAAATCCCGTTCTTTTCGACACTATTTTTGCTACCACATACAAATTTTTTTTTTTTTATTGCATATCCCATCCGAACACCTGTCACCCATTCCCTACACTTACCACTTTAACTCGTCCATAACCTTAAAAAAATAAACACCCGTAACCTATAAAAAAAAAAACAACGAAAATCGATATTGCCGTGCACTTTGCTCCCTCTGCCGCAAATATTTGCAAACAAACAATAACTACCGTGTAAACCATCAGAATGGCGATGTGTCATCAATTGATTTAGAAGCATTAAACAAGCAACTGGAGGAGACAATTCGCGTTGCTCGGCAAGCTACCGAAGCTGAAGGCGTCGAAGCTGAACAAAAACTAACACAAACCAATGAAGTTCAAGCCAGCAGCAGCAGTAGCAGTGGTACCAAGAATCTTGATCAACAAACCGCTGAATCAAAGTCACCAGCTATTGACGAGCTAAATTTAGATTCAAATGAGGACGCTGCCGATATTGATGACCGTAATAAGAGGTAAGATAAGAGATTGTTGTTTTACACATTCACAATTTTGTAAAAATATTATTTTTCGAAATATTTCAGATTCTTGACTCTTGGAGCAACCAATGGGGCCGATGGAAATACCAAGGGAAACTCTGGAAACTTCTTGTTCGACATCATTAGGGTATGTACAATACAAATCTTTAACAAACATACTTACAATCTAGCTATGTTTATGAAAACAACCTCAAGTGTTCCAAAATATGTCAAATATAAATGGCTTTCTACTTGACACTGCACTACTCGTATTGATCTGTCAAAGAGATTAGAACAAACTAAATAGATACTTCACCTGAATGGAGTCAAAATTCAAGTTCGGCTACCTCCCTTCTTTGCCAAATGAAGTCGTTTCTCTGTCAATTCATTTTCAAATCGGTCCAATATTAAAACGCCCTATAAGCGTGCGTAAAAAGTATAAGAAGATTATACCCTTTGAAACCCCAACCGATGAGATCTGCTTTGCAGATTCCACTATAAACTCCATTATTTTGTTCAACGCTTGGTCTCTGGTGCACAGTAATGAATCCAGCTGTCATCTACGGTAACGACTAGACCGAATAACTCCTGCTCCAAACACTGATTGAATACGCCTACGGCCTTTGCTATTTTGCGCACTTGCATTCGACGATCAGCAAGAATCATGCTACGGATCTAGTGCGGACTAAGTGCTCTTCATCAAAAACAGATGTACGTACACATTTTAATTCACTAATATAATATCACATGGCTATCATTGTTCATGAGTGATGTCCGCAAACAGCACTTATCATCATCAACCTTACCAGGGATGTTCAAAGTATTCTCGTAAATCGAAATGATAAAAAAGTCATACGAGTTTTAGTTTATTGAGGCTGACGGATTGGATTTGTTTGACATTCATCAGCGAGGGGAGAAGTGAAGAGATGACATGTTACATCAATTTGTATTTTTAGATTTTTTGAACCTTCGGGTTTTTTTGACATATCTAAATGTCAATCGGTTGTCACTCGAGAACGGTGACAGTCTTACAGTCAGGTGGACTAGGTCTAATGAATGTCATCCGAAAAACAAAGTTTTCGGCCACTTTTTCAAGAATTTATGGCCGTTTGTCTTCAATAAAACGAATAACGTTGACATCTAATACGTCGATTGTTGTTGATTTCAAAGTGTAAGCTAGCGTCAAGTTACAATAACTTGGAGGTCACTTTACAGTTCGATTACAGGAAATTATGCGTCCATTGAATGTTTCCTTAAATAAGATAATTGCTTCGTTTGCTGTATGGCACGTAGCGCCATCCTTTTGGAACCACATCGCTTTCACATGCCATGCAAGCAGGGAACGAAAAAGTCATTAATCCTTGCTCAATAGCAAATACTCTTGACCGTAGCAAGCTGATAGCTTCATGTTTGGAAAAGTATGGTCCGATGACTCCACTGGCCCACAGATTGCACCAAACTGTGCATTTTGAAGATGTTAATGCGTTTCGATAATCTAATGCGTATTATGTTCGCTCCTGAAGTGATAATTTTTCTTTTTGACCCCCTAAGCCAAAAATGAGCCTCATTGCTGAACACAATTTGTCGATAAAACAGCGTATTCAATCCCAGATGATTTTGGACCCACTCACCGAAATTTCGAAGTAAATGATGGTGATTTGGCTTCAGTTCTTGCACGAGTTGGATCTTGTAAGCCTTCAAACCAAGATCTTTGTGTACAATTTTCCATAAAGTGCGCGGACGAAGACCAAGCTGTTGTGAACGACTTCGAATTGATACTCGTAAATCTTGATCTTCTTCAATAGTCTCCTGAAGGGATATAATATTTTTTTCAGTACCTACTCTTCTTAAGCGTCCCGAAGCCACTGCATCTACCAAAAGAAATGTTGTGTGAAAACGGTCAACAATACGGCAAATATCGGTCTCAAATAGTCGATTACGTCTGGTGCAATATTGTGCAAGTGCTCTATAAATTTGGCACAGGAAACAATAGTTTTGGAGTCAAATTTGGTAATTTCATTGAAGCGTGTTTGTCACCGCGAACAAATTAACATTGATTTGCAATCTGAAAACTGCTCTGACAGACATAAAAATCTGAATTCAGTACTAGGTTAAAAGAAGATACTTTACAAACGTAGAAACGTCCCTCTGCATCATTTTCCAATATTTTGCTGTCGGCTGTCTAGAACTGTCTTATATATCTTCATAGAATGCAACATTTGTGCCACTAATCATTAATAGTTTCAACTTTTCGTGTCGCTTCTGCCTTTATAGGCAAATATAAATATAACGGTCTCTCTCTCTTTGAATCTTCACTTTCTTCAATAAAAAGGGACATCCTACACGATTTTTGATGTATTTTGCGGTATTATCCCTGTGCGGCATGATGAATATCCAAGATTCTGACTTGAAGACACTACAAAACTCTGCCAGACTGAAGAAACTCGAGTGCTCAGGCCTTTAAGCAAAATCTCTGAGCCTACATGAGTGCTTGCGATCGTCGATATGTCATTTGTTGCAAACGGTTTACCAGTATTACCAACATTATCTGTCAGAAAGAATGCGTTTGTCATTTCTGTTACGTAGACATGACTTATTTCATGATCCCTATTTAGATGATGCTCTTTTGCCTTAACGCCGCGTTATAAGTCAGGTCTTTTTCCGAAAACGAAAGCTATTACATTTATGTTGCTATAGAGCTGCATACATTGGTTTGAAGTGTCACGAACCACCAAATAAAAACACAAAACATGAACCTCAATCTAGTAACTGAAGTGCACAGTCAGTACGCATTACTTGACAGAACACCTGATCTAGAGCCTATGAATCTTTTGCAGCAAAACGGGTCACTGAATGTGGTATCTTTCGAAAAAGGGCGCTGGTGATGGATTCGGTTTCAACATTGTTGATGTTTTTATTTCCATCCAGAAAGGTCCAGTATAAACTCGTAAAAAAATGAAATATGTCCATCTAGTTCTCATATCCCTAAAACAAATTTTTTCAAAAGATCTTTTATTAAGTTAAAAGGTTGCTCTCAAGTTTGAAGCTCTTATCGACCACTCTTTACGACTGTAGTTTTATGACATCCCAACGAAATCGGCCTGAAACATAAAAAAATGTTCTCTATGAAAGCAGTAGAGTGCGAGTTGAGCTATATAGTAAATCTCTAAAATATCTGGAAAACTAAGGAAAGTGTGTATCTTTTAGGGCTGTTCGAGAGTACGGAGCACGAATGAAGCTGTATGGATACAAAATTGTTGCCGGAGCCACGCTGTACTTCTTAACCCTCTTAGGACTTGCAGGCTGCTTTATTAGCCTACTAGTCCTTGCATACAAATCTTTATCACAGGACTTGATTCAATTGAAACCTTCTCTAAAATCATGGTGTAGGTTGATAAACTCGTTGTCAAAAGTGCCCTTCATCCATTTTTCATGAGAGCTCGCTTGAAACCGAAAAGCTCTTCTTCGTCTGACTCTATTTTTCGCCTTTGTATAAAAAAGGGACATGACTGTCTTGATCTTACAAATGAAGCTCTTTTCCTTAAAGTTGGCTCTAGTGTAGAGGAGGCAGATACCTGGTTCAAAACTTTTTTGACAGCACTATCCATTCATAGATTCTCTATTTATCTTTATGTAAAACAAAACCCTTTTCTTATTTCAGTTATTCTCAGGAAGCACCCAAACTCAATCTGGTGATGAAGCAGCGAACACACCCAGCAGCAGCAGCAGTACCGCCGAAGGAGATGCTTCAGGAGACAGTGAGGGCCAAAGAACCGCTGATGGCTACACTGAAGGTATTCCCGGACCTGTCACCAGGCTGGTTGTTCTCGCCAATCGTGGTCTAGCTAATCTCATCCAAGATTTGATTCTTGTAAGTAAAACTTACACTTCACTTAAGAAACTAAATTCATCTAATGATTGCAATTTTTTATTTTTTTTAATTTTTAGCGCATCGCTGCAACAAGCGAACGCCTGGTCAACTTCAAAGCACGACTCATCACAGCACTCATCTAAGTCGTTTTCCACTACTGCCTAACGCAAAATACCAAACTAACCCATCGCACAAACTCTGTGCAACACTGTAGAAACGTTTCTCTAAAACATACTAAAAACTTGTCGGTTACAATCGCAAGAATTGGCATACATGAAAACAACAACACTTTTACCAACTTGAAAACAAAAACAACAACTAATTTATTTATAACTAATACGTTGTATAGCTATATAATCCTTCTAGTACTCCTTGTTCTTCACGTAAAGAATCTCTATTCTTGTTCGCTAAGCGTGAGAAACTTCCTTCCAAAGTGGCAGATGAAGTTTTTCCTTTTTGTTTTGTTGTTTGTTTGTTTTGTTGTTTTGTGTTTTGGAAAAAATAGTTGCTGAAATACTCAAGCTTCAAGCTGTACCCAGTGTTAGTTTAAATATCCCTAACCACTACCTGTCTCATCAGTATCTACAAACGATTGTAAATATTTGTTTTTTTTTTTTTTGTTAAATGACTGTGGTGTACTTCTTTATATATTTTTTGTTTAATACTTATCCTTATTGAGGCTGGAATGATTAAATGATTAAACTCCCCACACAATACGCACTCAATAATCGCTGATGGTAGTCAAAGTCACTAAATAAAAAAAAATTGTTTTTTTTTTTATAATTATTAATTGAAGAAGGAAAAAAGAAAAAAAAACAAAAGAGAGAGAGCTGATCCTTGCTTGTTCGGAGGACTGTTACCTATATGTAAATGTATATTTTTTATTTTTTTTTTTTTATTTTTTTATTTTGTATGGAGCCTTAAGTTAAAAACAAAAAAAAATAAAATACGATAAAAAAAATGGAAAATGTGAAAATGTTTTTAAACTTGTAATTTTTTTTTTTTCAAATTATATTTAAGTTTTAGTTGTAAATGAAAGGATAAAAATACAAAATTGTATATTCGATATTTTATTTGTTTGTTTGATTGTTCTTTTTTTTATTATTTAATTCAAATCTGTGTTGAATTCCTGGGCTTTATTTTTTATTAACCTTTGTATGGTTGTTTGTTTACACAAAAAAAAAAAAAAAAAAAAAAAAACAAAAGTTTTTGGTTTGGTCACACTCGTCAGACACGCTATAATTCGACTAATCGATAACACAGATCCACACACAATCGCACTTTTAAACTTTATTGGCTTTAGTGATACGAAATGAAGTACGAAAGTACGAATGAAGATAGATTTTTGTTTAAATAATTTTTTTTTATTTCAATTGTTTTAAGATTTAAGGATATTGTAAATAAAAAAAAATAGAAAATACTCTTGTGGAAGGTTTTTTACTTACTCTCTCCTACGAAGCATGTGTTGATAATTTTAAGATATCACTGTCTTAACTATAAAGCAGATTTAAACCATTTTTTTTTTTTGTAACTTCTGACCGACCAATTGCGACATACGGCACTTCGATCTGAGGAGAGATCTTTTGTACTAGTTTGTAAGAACAGTGGTTAGGCCAATAGGTTTTCTACCTTCCCAATTTGGTTAGTGGGTACCTCTATCAGCAGGGGAATCGCGTAGTCCAGTGGTGTCAAGTTGTTCCCTGATACCGTTAAGGGCTAGACAGTCGCATAAAATGTGTTCATCTGTTTCGTCTTCTTCAAGACAAAGTCGGCACTTCAGATCGATATACATCACCTATTCATCGATTTTAAGGCCGCATATGACAGCATCTATAGAGACGAGCAATGTCTAGTTTCGACATCCCTGCCAAACTCGTCCGTCTGTGCAGAATGACGATGGAGAATGCACGCTGCTCCGTCAAGGTCAGTAAAGATCTCATCGAGACCTTTGATGTCCAGTAAGGATTTAGACAAGGCGATGCGCTGTCATGCGATTTTTTCAACAAACTCACGAGCAAATAAAAGAAGCACTATCTTTTAAAAGTCCGTCCAACTACTCGCATACGCCGACGATATTGACATAATCGGGAGAAAGCAGCGTTATGTCAGTGGCGCTTTCGCGAGTATTGAGACGGAAGCGGCGAAAATGGACTTAGGGGTCAATGAGGGTAAGACCAAGTATATGCTGTCAAGCAAAAAGGACAACCAACACCGACGTCTAAGGCAGAACGTCACCGTCGACAGGTATAACTTTGAGGTAGTTAAAGACTTTGTTTACGTAGGCTCCGCTATAAATAGAGACAACGACACCAGCGCTGTGATCAAACGAAGAATAACTCCTGCTTCTTTGGGCTAAGAAGGCAATTGAATAGCAAAGCCCTCTCTCGGACAACAAAAGTCACTCTTTATAAGACTTTAATAATCCCGATCCTGCTCTATGGCGCAGAGGCATTAACGTAATCAAAATTGGATGGGTGCGCTCTTGGTTGCTTTGAGAGAAAAATTCTTCTGGCGATCTTCGGTCCCGTCTGCATTGACGGTGAATGGAGGAGGAGATACAACTATGAACTCTACGGACTGTACAGCGACATCGACCTAGCCAGAAGAGTAACACCAATGCTCCGGTCCGAAAAGTCTTCGAATCCGCTACCGAGGGACAGCGCAGTAGAGGAAGGCCATGAGTGAGGTGGCGCACGCAAGTGGAAGGGAACTGAAGGCAGCTACCCAGGGATCGAGCAGGCTGGAGACGCTTATTGACTGAGGCCCAGGTCCACCCCGGACTGAAGCGCCCCCTTAAAGAAGAAAGAAAAAGAAGATATCTTAAACCTTAATGTCTTCTAAGGTACCCTTTAAGGTATCGTGCCGACTTATATTAAGACATCTATTGGGATTTTTATTGAAGAGCAGAACGACTTGTTTGGCCTGACTTAGATCCGGAGTATCCTACCAATATGAGATGCATATCTAGTGCTCCCAGCTGGCCAGTTTCATTACCATCAATTCGCTCATGCCCTAGAACCCACCATAGTTTGATCTTGTTTCTTGAGCTGAGTTTTTTGAGGGTTTTGAAGCCGTACATGACTGATTTGGCGTTAAAGATTTGCGAGCTAACGAGATTTATAGCTGCTTGACTATCCGTGAATATATGGACGTTTGCGCCTTTGATACCAGAGTTGTAAGTAAGGTTCGCGCATTCTGGCATGTAATTCAGCTTGAAATACACTTAGACTCTTTCCCATAGCAATTAATATGTTTGTGTTTGGTCCGTTTATACCCGCTTCAACTCCCGTTTACAATTTAGAAACATAAGTGGTATACTTAATGCCTTTTTGGCTGTTTGGTGGGCTGTTGCTGACCCATGCTTCCCATCTCAGTGGAGAATCTTTTTCGAAGCATAATGTTTTTTGAAGGCGGTCTGTTATCATCTGGCCGCAAAGATTTAGCTCTTTGTTTTATACCATATTTCCTGAGCTGCGTAAAGCCACTTTATTGATAAATAAGTATAGGGGCGGCCGCCCTAAGTAATGCCCATGTCAGAACTTCCGGCGAAAGGTGCTCGCATTCCTGACGGATATTCTCTTTAAGGGCTTCAAAGAGTCTGAGGCTTGTTGACATAGACTCTGGACTTCAAAAAACCCCGCAGATGTCTGAAATGGTTTGATCAGGCGATCTTCCCGGCCAGTGTTAATAGCCAAAACGAGAGATGAAGCGACCCGAAAATGCAGCCCTCGGAATTTTTGCTGTAGCTCGTACAGTATACGCCGTTGTCCATACTGTTTGAACCATATGCTCTCCGGTCCCAATTCGTCCAATGGAGGAAGGAGAAAGTCGTTGAGTATGGGTCTGTAGGGCTCGCCGTCCACAGTAGTCGTTTTCGAAAAAATAAGGCCCGATAACGCCTCCACCGTAAACAGCATACCATGCAGTAAATTTGAACAGACGTAGTGGTTCCTCTTAGATTATACGCGATTTTTCAGTGCCCCAGAACCAATAATTTTGCTCCTTCACATATCCACAGAAAAGGAAATGGGACTCGTCGCTCTCGATGATTTTCGTCAAAAGTTGTCTCCCTCGTAGTCGAGATCCATGATGGCCTGAGCGTAGGTTATACTCGCTTGCCGGTCAACAGCTAACATCTGATGGACTGTCTGCACTTTGTAAGGAAATATCTGACAGTCTTTCCCCAAAATTCCCTGTTAAGACCGCCGGTTGATGCCCAATTGCATGGCACGGCGTAGTGTTTGTCCAGTCGGTGTCAGACGACCTGGGCCGAAATTCAAGCTACGCCAACATCACCGACGAATTATTCCGCAAAAAATCATTCCCTGCTTCGTTGTCTTGGTGGGTTGGAGTAGAATACTTTCCAGGCTGGGACGATGATGTCCTAGTCACCTAAGTCGTATTTCCCAAAACCTTTTCGACAAAGACGACATCATGGTACAGCATGTACAGATCGCTGTTGACGCAATAGAGACCGACAAATACAACTAGGATTTTTCCCTTGGACGCAAAAGTATTTCCATCTCCTTTTTCAGTGTCTATGCTTCTGAACCTTAAAAACTCGAGAAAAGGCTCCCTCGCTACCCAAAAGTTGAAGCTCTCTATCTTGACGATTTGTGCTAGGCCTTGACTCTCTGTGCATCGCTAAGCCCATCTTTGAGGTTTCTGCTTTAATAACCGCAAACGCTCTATTGACAGTTCGATGAGTTCTCCCAATTTTATCAATGTCGTCTGTATATGCGAGTAACTGAGCAGGACTTTGAAAGATGATGCCTGTGGAGTTACCTTGTTTGTTTTGGACAATTTCCTCAAGGAGGGTCGCATCACATTCTTTAACCTTTTTGGTCCGAGAAGCCACGTAAGTAAAGATTATTTCAAAATTAAATCGCCGATGAACTTTCTAGGCAACGCTCAGAGGATATTTATTGAAAAACAGAGCCCATGTTATGTCGGTAAGGACTTCCATCCTGCACATAGCATGCTCCTCCACGTTGCCAGCAGACCAAACGAATACTTTCTGATGTCTTTAAGAGGTCATCGGCCCATCTGGTGCCCCTCAGTAGAAAATACTACATGCTCGTAACTGGCTCCGTGATGTGAGGTATTACACTTTTGATAAGCACCTAAATATCATTGACATACATAAGTGATACATTTATCATCCCGTGATATATTGATATTAAAATGATAATGGCACCGCAAAGACCTACTTCTGTAGTTCTGTTTGCACTATATGCAACAGTATATCCTACACATTTGCTATTAGTGCTCGAAAGACCCCGCTAACTGTCTTAAAGGCCCTAATTACAACACTTCACCCCTGACGAAGCTGGAGTCAGACTTGGCATATGTTCAAATGCTGTCTAAGCTATGTTGTTTCACAAGATTTACGGAAACTTCATTCATTCCGAAAACTGGGAAAACTTATGACAACTCCTGCAAAGCCATAAGTCATCCTTTGTGCTGAATGCTTGTTTGAAAAATAGGATTCCGATTGACTGGGACTTCCTGTCCACGTCACAATATCTAACGAAAGTATTATTCAAAATATTATAATCCCAGAGTATTTACTTCGAGAATACTCCGTGATATCGGAGAAGTAAGTTCTGACGAAACTCTAAGCAGTTGAGTGCTTAGATTAAAACATCAAGTTTGAAGATGTAGCTGGCATTCGTAGGACCACCTCAGGCTGGTATCCCCACTACTAACTTGACAATTTGATAATAGTTGAGTTCTTACATATTTCGTTCAACACCCTGATTACCACATATCGTTCAAGATAGTTCAAAATCAGGAGGCCCCTTGGAGTTTAAATCAAGAATGTCTTACAAGTCACAGGGTAGCCATCTACCTACCTTCCTATTACTCGTCCCACTACTACAGTTACGTACGAAAAGTGCACGTTGTTGCTGTCTGTTCGCATTAACTAAGTTATCAATTACATTTAAAAAAAACCTCTAGATCTAAGTATTTAGTACTTTTATTACAAAATTAAACAAAATAAAAGTATATTCTTATGTTGTATCCACTTTTATATATATAGGTAGTACATGTATAAAATATCAAGTCCATTGGCTTTACAAAAGTTACAAGTTATAGTTTTTCTTAAATATCGTCCAATCCACTATTAATAGTCAAACTAGGAGTATTACACCTCAATATAAACTGAATCCCCAACTGAAATGTTACCACCTTTCCGTAGTCCTAAATGAATACCCAATACAGGGTTTTCGCCTGTCTTGGCGAACTTTCTATAGCCCTTAAGCGTGTTTAAAGGATTTCCATCTGGGCTTCGAGTTCCAGTCTCTGGGCTAACATTTGTAAAAATACACCTTTAAAAAAAATAACTTAAATTAGAAAACTTGATCTTCAAATGATAGATGATTGCTTTCTAACCTTGTGCATGGTTTGACACTCCTAAATATTACTTCTTCTCCGATCTTCAACCACTTCCAATGATCTTCTTCATACGCACCTGGTCCTTTTACTAGGAAATTTGGCCTGAAATTCAATAGTGACACCGGATTCTCCAGACGGGTGTTCAAATCAGCAAGTGAGCTCTCATTGAAGAGCATGAAGCTAGTGGCGTCATGAAGGGCTCCCTGAAATTAAAATCTTAGAACGAAAGATAGAACGCATATTTTTTTAAATTTCTTCTTACCGAATCCTCTCTCAACATGGTGCTGAATATTTTATTATTTGGTCGTACATCTCGTGTGGAATAGTCAAATGGATAATACATCAGCCTTAGTCCAAAGTCCTCACAGAGAATATACCGTGAGAACCATCGGGCGACTTCTTCACCACAGTCCATGGTTTTGACACTCTGACCCCAAACTGACGTCTTAATTGGAGTTATCTTATAGAGTCTTTCAACATCCACTTCGACATCAATCATCCCAGGCGCTGACAGCTTCATTATATTGCCTTCAAAACTAGGTTGTATAAGAACCATTTTAGGATATTGCCTTCCAGTGATAAAATTTCCATCTCTATCCACTACCATGAAAACTCTATCCCGTATCATCAAGCTTTCTAAACCGAGTTTGGAACATTTCATCGTGCTGACGCGAACAGGTCCACATGACTTTATAGGATAGCAAATGAGGTCTGTTAGTTCGCCAATTCTCTTCCATTCTTTTGGTGGAACAAAATTATCACGATATCGGCGATAAATGTATATCGCGCCTGCTGCGGTAATTAAGCCCACTCCAGCGGCAATATAAAAGGAAAGACGAGATTGATCCACACTCTGGAAGTAAGCTGCAAGAAAAAGATGCATTTGAAATAAGAATAAGAAAGTTTTGTGAGGATTTATGTAGTTTAATTCCCCAATACCCTGATTGACTTTGACCATGTTTAGGAAAGAGATAAGGCACTTCAATGAAAATTAAAGCTATACTATTTCGAAATTTGTTTCTCCAGAATTGACAGAATGGTGGATCGAATTGGTATACCAAAAAATAAGAAACGAAAGACTTTTTTCAACAAGGAGTTTACTTTTCCACCTTGCCAAAGCAAAGTTGTTGCTTGTAATCCTAGTAAAAATAGTATATTCAGAAGCCAGGCCAGATCCACCCAGTCCATCAGGTTTTGAGCTGTACATAGGGGTAACGTTCTTACCTTGGCATTTGCCATAGACTTCTACAAAGCAGATATTTTATTATAGTGTGAAGGAACTGCCTTTAGTCAGGCTCACACATCTCAGAGAGTGCAACATATCACAAAAAAACTGGGAGCAGTTGACTAAAGACAAACCTAATGCGAACGTAAGCTAAACATTTCCAAAGAAAGAGGTCATTAGTGTAGTCATCACCCTTCTTTCTTCTTCTTTAGGTGGCGCTACAGTCCGGGGTGGACCTGGGCCTCAGTCAACAAGCTTCTCCAGCCAGCTCGATCCCTGGCTAGCTGTCTCCAGTTTCGCACGCTAAGTTGGCTGAGGTCCTCTACCACTTGCGTGCGCCACCTGAGTCTTGGCCTTCCTCTACTGCGCTGTCCCTCGGGGGCGGATTCGAAGACTTTTCGGACCGGAGCATTGGTGTCCATGCGCTCTATATGACCCAGCCATCTCAGTCTTTGGATCTTCACTCTTCTGGCTAGGTCCATGACCCTGTACAGTCCATATAGTTCGTAGTTGTATCTCCTCCTCCACTCACCCACAATGCAGACGGCACCGAAGATCATTTTTTGATAGTGTCCATGCCTCTGTGCCATAGAGTAGGACCGGGATTATTAAGGTCTTATAAAGGGTGACTTTTGTTGTCCGAGAGAGGGCTTTGCTACTCAATTGCCTTCTTAACCCAACAAAACAGCGGTTGGCAAGAGTTATTCTTCGCTTGATCACAGCGCTGGTGTCGTTGTCTGTATTTATAGCAGAGCCTAGGTAGACAAAGTCCTTAACTACCTCAAAGTTATATCTATCAAGGGTGACGTTCTGCCCGAGATGTCAGTGTTAGTTGTCCTTTTAGCTTGACATATACTTGGTCTTGCCCTCATTGACCGCTAAACCCATTTTCGCCGCTTCCGTCTCAATACTCGCGAAAGCGCCACTGACATCACGCTGTTTTCTCCCGATTATGTCAATATCGTCGGCGTATGCGAGTAGTTGGACGGACTTTTGAAAGATAGTGCCTCTTGTGTTTGCTCGTGAGTTTTGCACTATTCTTTCAAGTACGATGTTGAAAAAATCGCATGACAGCGCATCGCCTTGTCTAAATCCTTTCTGGACATCAAAGGTCTCGGTGAGATCTTTACCGACCTTGATGGAGCAGCGTGCATTCTCCATCGTCATCCTGCACAGACGGACGAGTTTGGCAGGGATGCCAAAACTAGACATTGCTCTATATAGCTCGTCTCTATAGATGCTGTCATACGCGGCCTTAAAATCGATGAATAGGTGGTGGGTATCAATCTGAAGCTCATGGGTCTTCTCCAAGATCTGCCGTAGTGTGAATATCTGCTCGATGGTGGACTTTCCTGGCCTGAAGCCACACTGATATGGACCTATCAGGTTGTTAACAAACGGCTTCAGGCGTTCACACAATACGGCGGATAAGATCTTATATGCGATGTTAAGGAGACTGATGCCTCTGTAGTTGGCGCAATTCAGAGGGTCTCCTTTCTTGAGAATTGGACAAACAATGCTGAGGTTCCATTCATCGGGCATACTTTCGTTCGACCATATTTTACAGATGAGTTGGTGTATGTTCCTTACCAAGTCATCGCCTGCCGCTTTGAAGAGCTCGGCAGTCAGGCCATCCGCTCCAGCAGCTTTGTTGGACTTAAGCTTCGATATGGCTATCTTCACTTCATCCAGGTCGGGTGGACGGAATTGTTGGTCATCATCGTCCAGGTTGAAAGGTTGATTCTGCCTGACGGCGGTATTTGGTCCGTCATCGCCGTTATACAGTCTGCAGAAATGATCTTTCCAAATCCTCAGCATCGACTGCGATTCTACTACGATGTTCCCTTGTTTATCTCTACAGGCTTCGGTTCGGGGTTTGTTTCCGCGGCATGTTATTTTTACCTTTTGGTAAAACTTCCGAACCTCATTCCTGGAGTAGCATCTCTCAATTTCCTCGATCGCGCGCTTCTCATGCTCTTTCTTCTTCCTCCTGAGAAGCCGGTGTTCGTCTCTCCTCTTCCGCTCATAGAGCTCATGAGCAGCTCTGGTCTTTCTAAGCAGCGCCGCGTTATATGCATCTTGCTTAGCTGCATGTGCTTGCCGGCATTCATCATCGAACCAGGGGTTTCGTTGTGGTGGAGGAATGAAACCCAGCACATCAGAAGCGGCATCTCTGATGGCGTTTTGGCAGTGTTTCCAATATTCTTCGATGCTTGATGCTGGCGGCATTGGACCTCTTAAGAGATAAAGAGACACTCGATCGGAGAAGGACTTGGCGATCTCTTGCGATTGTAGCTGTCTGACGTCGAATTTTCTCACAGCATTAGTTTGTCTTGGCGTAGTTTGGGATATCCGCAACCGTACCTTGGCTACAACAAGATAATGGTCCGAGTCGATGTTGGCTCCTCGGAACGTACGGACATCCATAATACTGGAGGAGTGTCTTGCGTCGATCGCAATGTGATCAATCTGGTTGACTGTTGATTGATCAGGAGTTCTCCAAGTCCCTTTGTGTATGTCGAGATGTGGGAACCGCGTGCTAGCCACGACAATGTTTCGCCCCGCCGCAAAGTCGAATAGCCTGAATCCGTTATCGGAGGTGGTGTTGTGCAGGCTATTTTTTCCGATTGTTCCACCAAAGATACTTTCTCTTCCTAGCTTTGCATTAAAATCACCGAGGACAATTTTAATGTCATAGCTAGGGCATTGCTCGTAGGTGTTGTTGAGGATCTCGTAGAAGGCATCCTTGGTGTTGTCATCTTTCTCCTCTGTGGGGGCATGCGCGCATGTGAGGCTTATGTTGGCGAAATTAGCCTTGATGCGGATTGCTACGAGGCGCTCGCTCACATGCCGGAAGCTGAGGACTTCTCGTCTTAGTCTGCCTCCGACAACAAATCCGCATCCAAATAAGCGCTGCTTTTGCCGTCGATAGCAATTGCCGTAGTAGATGTCGCAGTTTTTCATCTTCTTTTTGTCCGGCCCATCCCATCGCATTTCTTGGATGGCGGTTATGTCTGCTTTGCAGCAGTCTAGGGCCTCCGTTAGTTGCTCGGCTGCACGTGGTCTATTAAGGGATCTAACATTCCACGTGCATATCCGAAGCTCTTTGTCCTTAAATCGTTTGCGTGGGTTGTCAACAGTAGATCCGTCCATATCCGAGGCTTGTTGATGCTTCGTAACTTAATCTTTTTTGAATGGCCGGGCAGTTACCCCGGCGGCACAACCCCCAACCTGGAGGACCAGTTCCACTTTGAGTGCCCCTAGGACGAGGGGTCGTCTACACCGAAGCCAGTAACCCGTTCCGGGATGTGAGCACTGCCGTTCGCCCTTATAGGGCTCGTCCGCCACCATCTCTTTTCCAAGACCCTGACTAAGACCTGGAAATCCTTTCCGGCCTGAGCTCCAAATATGTCGGAGTAGCCCGGATAAGGTTTTGTTTTGTTTTTCCGACACTAATCCTGGTTAATGGGGCAGGAAACTCGCCATTTGCCCCCTTCACTTCGCAACCTCTAGTGAGATTCCCAGATGGCGCCACGGGGAGGCGTGAAGTAGGACTTATTAGCAGAGCTGCAAGATGTTCGGCTGCAGAGGCTCATTCTCGTCATTTAAGGAACCAGCACCTGTCGGAAGATGCTACTTCTACGAGGCCTTATACTAATCGTTGTCATCACCCTTAGCGCAAGCTTTTTATAGTTTTATAGAAGGACCTGCAATGTGGACAGTCATGATACCCACGGTTATGTTCATGATAAACCCACCAAAAAACCAAACCAAAATTGCAGACAGTCCTAAGAAAAGTTAAGGTGCTAAGAAATCCTCCACTCAACCTTGCCAACAATCTTTACTGACAATCCCTTTTGCCGTAATTGCACAAACAAACCTGACTTCATCCTTCCACCTGCTTTGAAAGATGAGGAAGTTCAGCAAACCCTTAAGCGCATCAGGATTTCGTACGAATAAACTGTTGTCTCCACAAAGACGTCAGCAACACCATTAAATTTAAGGCAGTCAATGGGCATTATACATTACTTTGCCGGCTCTAATTCTTCCCAACTCAGTAGTGAGTACTAGAGGCCCAACTTCGAATTCCAGCAAAAACTAGATGTCCATAAGACCAGTGTTGAATGACAGATCAGTTTAAGACTGCACAGCGCAAGCTTAAGGAAGACCCTGTGCAAGACTTAACAAAAATTTATTGATCTTTGTCTTTGACAAAGTAGCACAGTTCATCAGACACTTTCTAGTTCGGTCTGATATCTATCGCAATTATCGAAAAACGATTGTTGAATGAGTGGGGACAACTTTGACCGCCGCAAACTTTCTAGGTCAAAACATGACTCGGATGCCTGCAAAACATACTTTGAATTATATTAGCAAGAATTAAGGAAAATTCAAGAAGGTCCTGTTTTTGTGTTACACTTCTCACTTCAGTAACCCAACTTCATCTACAGATCGAACCGCACATTTAGCTGTGCCTTTTGTGTAAATCATAAATGAAAAAAAAAGAACACCATCCTGAGATTCTCGATGGATTCTCGACATCTCGTTCCCAGGTCTGATCGCAGAAAGCAAACTGAAGTTAGTGGAATATGAGGGCTGGTCGTAGATAAAAGGTCTCCTTATCAATCCAGAGTCAGCACTGAGTCTACACTTCGATCTTAACATTTCTCACTTCTGGCCGTTTTGTGGCCTGAACTGCAAAAAGCAAATAACATTAATCTTTTAGAATAAACGCAGCGGAGACTTTCAAAAACGCTGCTCCATTTGCTATCCTAAGACTTTATCGAAAAGCAGAGTACAATTGATTCTGCTCCCAGACTGAGAGGCGCCCCGCAATTTAAAAGCTAAATGTAGAACATGCCAATCTAAAATGGATTTCTGACTCATGATTCCAGAAAAAAACGAATGAAGACGACGCCAGTAATCATACTATATTTCCTAAGATAGCCGAAGGCATTAGGGCAACACATCACTCCTTAAATCTGAAATCTCAACTATTCACTAAGCTATTTTTTTTTGACTCACCCTGAACACATTACCCCCGTTAGAAGTTAACATACAATCAGAATCAAACAGCGATCCTATCCTTAACATCGAACATCATGCATGAACTATCGAGGCATATCCCTGCTTAATGTCGCATATAAAGTCCTATTCAAAGTACTATGTGAACGTTTGAAACCGTTCTGTAACACACTAATCGCCACATACCAGTGTGGCAGATCGACAATTGATCACTTTTTACAACAATCGCCTCATCCTTTAAAAGACCAACAAATTTCAAATCAATACTCACCACCTTTTCATGGACTTAAAAGCCGAATATGATAGCATTCATCGGCAGGAGCTCTACATGGGGATGGCTGTCAAGTAATTTCTTTCATTGATTCAAAACTCCTTTCTCTTAGTGCAAGCTCTATAAAAAATTGCGGCCCCTCGTCCTGAACGATAAACAGAAAAGGATAGCAGATACTGAACTCTTTCGAGAAATAGTTCGGCGAATATTTGGTTCCCGTGGGCGAAGGGAAGAGAAGATTCAACCATGGACTCTAAGAGCTGTACCAAGATGTGCATGTAGTCCGAAAAGCTAAAACTCGTCGACTACATTGGCTCTTCCCCACTAAGGGAATGGACAAAAATGCTTCAGCCATGAAAATATTCGATTTCCAGCCCCCACAGGGTTCGAGACGAGAAAGAAAGCCAAATCTCCGTGTTTTAAAGATCGCGGGTGCTTGTTCTGGATAACTCGAAACAGCTTGCCCAAGTTCACAGAGGATGGAAGGCTGCATTGTCTCAGGCAGAGAGTCTTGCCGTGTGGGGAACCCGTTATGTAAGCAAAGTAAGCACGGCGATTTTTATCGACGGCATAAGCCTATTTGGATGCGGATTTGTTGTTAGAAGCAGGAAAACACGAAAGATCGCTTCTACCTAGCTATGACTTTAAAATTGTCCTCGGCGATTTTAATGCAAAGCTAAGAAGAGAGGTCCTCTTTGGTACTATTGTCGGAAGGTATAGCCTGCGCGACACAAGACTGATCACATTACGATCGACGCAAAACACTCCTTCATTATCATGGATATCCGAATGCTTGAGATGCTCTTGTTGCGAATACCCCAAACATCGGAAAGGCAAACGAATACTGAAAGGACTTCAATGGCAATAATAAATATCTTTGGCATTGGTATGAATGTTTTATCTTAGGCAGATGGAGTGATGCTTATCAGCAAAAGGTTGATCTGAAACTCTTAGCGAGTATGTTGTTATCTAGGCCTATACCTGGTATAAAAGCTACTCTCACTGTTGGATGTGCAAGCTAGTACAAGATAGACCACGTCCGATAAAGGTTTTGGTGAGAGACTGTGTGAGATTTGTGACTGACATTCAAAGGAAAATTCTAATACCATGATAATGATCTCAGTGATAGTTACAATACAGACCTGAATTTACAGTCTTTTAGAGCTATGCTACAGGGTCATTCATTTCGTAGTTTTAAGTAGGTAGCGCTGGTATTTGACACCTGCCAAACTCAGCTGTCATTGAAAGTGTCATAATATTTGCCATTTATGGTACATAATGGATAATGAATTATAAAGTTCAACTTACGCAACAATTGAGGCCTGCTGTCCATTCACAATGCCGTAGATACGCTTCCTGGGTGTTGGAATAACAGACAATAAACACCGATTTTTTAAACAACATTTTCTTCAGTGATGAGGCACATTTCTCACTCGGTGGGACTGTAAACAAACAAAATTGCCGCATATGGGGCTCAGAAAACCCACAAGTGATCGAAGAGGTGCCGTTGGATCCAGACAAAGTGACTGTTTGGTGTGCTGCGACGGTTACGGCGATTGAAGATTATGACTTGAACGATATGTGGTTCCAACAAGACGGGGCAACAAGCAACACAAAACGACCAATTATGGCT
The DNA here is from genome assembly GCA_928272305.1 of Volucella inflata. Taxonomy (NCBI): domain Eukaryota; kingdom Metazoa; phylum Arthropoda; class Insecta; order Diptera; family Syrphidae; genus Volucella; species Volucella inflata. The sequence continues at coordinate 105,600,646 of OV743719.1, forward strand.
TTATTGTGTAAGATATTTCCTGGTCGTGTAATTTCACGTTTTGACGACGTCAATTGGCCACCAAGATCATACGATTTAACACCGTTAGGTTTTTTTTGCTGTGGAGCTACGTAAAAGACCGTGTTTACGCAAATAATCTCCGAACTCTAGATGCATTACAAACCAACATTACTCAAGTTATTGCAGAGATACCGCCCGAAATGTGCGAAAAAGTGGTTTAAAATTACCTCAAAAGAATCGCATGCTGCGAATCTTCCCGAGGCGGCCATTTGAATGATATTGTTCTTCACATTAAATGGCAAAGTCCAAACTTTATAATGAATGAAAATTTTTTATCAAAAATGTATCGCTGTGTGTGTTTTATTTAGCCTTACTTTCGAAATCGAAAAATGAATGACCCTTTATAACTCAAGCATAAGACAGAAAATCTCTGCTTTCGAAACAGTATAAGTGCTAATCTTCGGCCAGTCTGGTTTGACGTGTTTCATCGATTGAATGATTGATTGAGTTGATTCGGACTCCTATTTTCCTTAAGCATTGTTCTGTAAAGAAGTTTTCTAAATTTCTTACTCTTCATGGAAAGACAGGCCTCGTCAGAAAAGGGTTTTGCGAGAAACTATCACTGGCAGTCAAAAGAAAGTTATAATATCATAATAAGGGTCTCAGTGATAGTTACGAGTACAATACAGACCTGAATTTACAGTCTTTTAGAGCTATTATACTGCATCGTGTAGTGAGCAGAACAACAGTCAAGGGGAGGGTTGAATTCGGTCCCGTGTAGTATGTACATATAAACATGAAATTACTTCTGTGGTCACCTGTCATCTGGTTGAGATGTAAGAATTTTACAGGATAGGAATCTCGGGTCCCATTCACAGATTTGGAACAACCATTTCCCACGAGAATTTTAAAAACAAAATCACCGGCCGGAACTTACGAGTTTATTTTCAAATCATATCAGGTGATGTCGTTAAAAACTGATATAGATATCTGATTTGTATCTTTATACTCTTACACATTCATAAATGTACGTTAGAAAGTCACTTATAGTTGAAGAGATAATCAAAATTTGATGGCGCATTCGTGCCTGACAAAAATAAACTTTTATGGCCGCAACTGTAGGTACGAGTAACTCCATCAATGTAGATACATATGTACGTATGAAAGCAAAGTTGTCACGCATCTAGTTTGGAAAGTATTTTAACTTTTTATTTATTCCTATCGAAAAACCGGTAGATACATACTCGTATGCATGTAAATAACATCCAACAATGCACATACTCATGTTTCAATGAATACTTATTGTTGATAGTCTATTTGGAGTTCTACTAATTGATTCACCAAAACAAACGAATTAATTGTTGAATGACCTTGACGAATGTGATATTAGTAACTGAAAACTGTCAAATGTATCACAAAACCTAGAAAAAATTTTCTCCAGAATTGCGATAAGCTTTTGGATAGACGTTGACGCCTGACAAGCCTCATAGTCTTCATTGTTTGTCTAATTTATCTAACACAGACAAAAGATTGTTCTTATCTTGGTTGGTTTATGCAAAAACTAAAGAAAAAAAAAATACAAAAACTAGCAAACATATGGGACTTTCAAACCTCGTGCAATATTCGCATTGGGCAGTGTTCCATTAATGTTTTCAAAAAAGGTTCACTGCGCAAGTTCCTATCATTCACCTCTGAAACCACAAGTTCACCGTTCCTCACATGTCTACTTGAGAACTAAACCCCCTCTCGAAATGGTTACTCGTACTCCATACACCACTTATGCAACAAAGATTATAGAGTTCAATACTCCTCAAGACACTTACACGCCATTAGAACGATTGAAAGGCACAAATTTTTGACACAACAAACAACAATCGATTCACTGGTTTCAATTTGAAAACAAATTCTTCAATGGCACACTGCTCGAAAATGAAACATTAGATATACGACACCCCACCAAAATCCACCGGCACCGGCACCACAACCCTCAATACTACAGAACTAAACCGAAACGAACTAAACTCCAACACTCGTCTGCACAAACTGGAGGATTGTTGTTGAAGTTTCTCTCTAGATTCGGTCTGTAGGTAGTGCATTGTGAGTAATCAAACCTCATAAGAGGTGGGGTTCTGAGGAGATACAATATTTGTTAGGAAATACTCGTACATGACATTATGTACATCAGTGTTGCCAGCTCGAGGGCGGTTTACCGCAACTCATACGCATTTTACACTACGCACCACCCGAATGGAGTTTTAGCATCTTTATTTCTATGAAGGTATTGAAGAAGAATTTTCCCTAGATTTGGATATCCAGTTATTTTAGTTATAGTTCTTCTAGGTGCAATCAATATTTGGCCTTTATTGGAAAGTTCAATTGCATTGCTTCTTCAATTGTTGAGTATCCGATCTCGGCTAGTAAACTTTGTGGTCTGGTAGAATAAGATTTAAGCTCAATTCGTCACTGACGCTTCTACCAGACTTCAAAGAACGGTCTGTCCCGGTTGCATTGGGGCGTCCGTTTTGCAAACATCTCGCGTTTAATGATCTTGTGTGCCAGTTAACATGCGTTTTTTTTTAATCGAACTCATGTATGTTGTTAAGCAACGAATCGACAAGAAAGAAAATGTAATCAGGTATTCGCGGACAGCTCCTCAAACAATCTATAAAACGACGCTTGTGTATTTTGAAAGGACGAAAGTGCTAGATTTTACTAACGCATAGTTAAAGTTGAGGATGTCTTCCAAACGCAAATATAGTGCTAATGATCTATATTGTGAGAAATCACAAATCGCCTGACGCCTGAAGCTACCCAAGCTGCCCTTAAGGCTTTATAGAACTCTTTCACCTTCTAAAGCAGTTCGAAGTTTTAATTCCTTTGATCTTGTCTGCGTGTTTGACCACAATAGGATGACAAGATATGAGATCGGCGATTAACTTACTAGCAAAAGGTGATACAAGAGATATTTATGGTTTTGGACTACTTACGTCTTCGATAACGACTTCCGCTGATAGTTGGACTTCTTATGAGCATAACTGCAGATGAATGTGATTCCAGTAAGCCTTTTCCTGTTGTATCTAAAGGGTAGCCGATTTGTCTGCTCTCCCTCAGCAGGAAAGCCTCGAAGACCTTGGCATTGTATCATGTTATCCAAATTCAATGTACGATTATACAAAAGGTGCCGAATATCATTCCAAGGACATTTATCCTGAAGCAACTAAAGACGCTTTAAAGATAAATCTTTCTATTTTCTTTCTGTGGACAATGCATTTGTAAGTGAAAGTTTGTTTCCAAATAATATTGAATTCGTTTTTTCCTTTTTGATCTTCTTATCAAGATAACTCTCCTTGTGAGTTAGAGTCTTCTCCTTCATCTACTTGAATTCTTTAACAACTTCTATACATGAGCTTTCACTTGCTTAAAATAATAATCAAGTTCTAGTGTTCTCAGCATAAGCTGTAAAAATTCAGGCGAGTACTCGATATCACTTAGTTAAAAGTGCTTTTATCACCTTGATACCCTTAAGACAGAATATCTGTTATACTCGTACTTATACTCTCGACGTATAATACATAAAAAATAATCCCTACCCAGCTCTCGATAATGACTGAAACCATTTTCACAACTCTGCGCCACTCTACATTGCTGTTGTAAAGGGTTAGGCCATATGTTGGTATTGAATAATGTGTTATTTTGACACTGACAGCCCTTATTCACTCCAAGAATCGACAGAAAGTGATTTCAGCTTGAACAACTTTGGGGTATCTGTAAAGCTACTGTGTACTCGAGTTTATGAAGAAATTTTGTGAGACTGATTTGCGGATTGTTAACAATACATATCCCGTATTCGTCCTGTGTGCTCAACAGAGATATCACAGGTGTTGCTGAAAATGTGCGCTTGGGCCCGAGAACCTCAACGCGCCAAAGCTTTAGCAATCGAACATCAGGCACTAGCCTGAGGAGAATTTTGCAGAACAGCGAGTTTTAATAAAAGACTTACACATAGTCCCGTACAAAGTGCAAACGGTGCATCTGTTAATGCCTCCTGATCGTCAGTCGCGTGTGAATTACTGTCAAGCCATCCTCAATCTCAGCAATGAAGAGGACGATTTTTTGTCGATAATCATCATGAGCGGTTACGACTTCTTACTGCCGGAATCGGATGAGCGGGGCTTGGTGAACATGTGGTTTCAACAAGACGGTGCAACGGCACATACAGCCCGAGCCACAACAGATATTGTAAGGGTAGCGTTTCCTGGTGCCGTAATCTCCCGTTTTGGCGATTTGGCATGGCAAGCGATTTAAACATCCCCGACTTCTTTCTTTGGGACTACTTGAAGTCGCGGGATTATGTCAACTAGCCTCAGAGAATCGCAGCACTTAAGGAGAATATTCGACAGAAATGCGAACAGTTATCCCGGAAATCTTGCTGAAAGCCATGGAAAATGCGATAAATCGGGTACAAACGTGTATCAATACTGGCGGCAGCCACTTGTCGGATATTATCTTTTCCACTTAACAGAAAGAATTGTAAAGGTCCAAATAGAGATTTCCATCACTCAAAAAATTTTTTTTTTATTTAGTAAAAAAGTAATTCAAAATCAAAATTGGATGATTAATTTTGCGCCACATTGTGGCTACGTTTACAAGCAAATTTGCTATACTTAGAGCCCGAAATTATAAAAAAAGCCATTGCATCCTCAACGTGTGACAGCGGATTTTAGGGTGGCGGAAATTCAAGATTTAGATTTGGGCTAGCTATGGTTTAAGTAAGGTGGGGCTACGAGCCACGTAACCCGTCCAACAAACGATTTTTTGCACACTGAGTCAATAATCGTATAATCACTCGTTTTAGTGATGTTATTTAGCCGCCATGGTTGGTCTTTTTTTTTGTGAGCTGACATTAAAGATCGATGCTATGCAAACAATACAGCCACTCAAGAACAATGTTGGTCAAGCTATACGTGAAATAGGGTCCGAAACCTTCAAAAATCTATAGTAATTCATCAGTTGAGAACGGCTGGGCCGATTTGGCTCAAATTTTTTTTCAGTTGTTCGTAATTGCCAGGAGAAAACACTCCGGAAAAGTCGGGATATTTCATAAATCGAAAAAATTGATTTTTTGTATGAAATTTTGTGTGCAATTGGTCCGGAATGGCTTTTTGAATGGAAAAATAGAAAATTCTTAGTGAAAAACTCGGAAAATTCCGGAAAAACGAGAAAAATTTGAATTTTTTTTTCGACGAAATTTTGCATTTTATCGCATGATTTGATGATTTTGGACGGAAAATTCGTTGTGAAGCTTGGAAAATTTCGGATAATTGTGAAATTCATTGTGATAAAAGACGTTTTGCGTTATACGTTGACTTAGGCTGTGCGCAATTTGACAGGTTCCCTTTTCGCATTGTCATTTTCTATTGAGCAAATGTGCTATTTTTCTTTGGTAGGGCTATGCATGCTCTCCGGAGATTTTCGTCAAACGCTTACCGTCTTCCCGAAATCTACTGCTGCCGATGAACTTAATGCATGACTGAAATCGTCGTTTTTGTGGCGGCATGTTAAGAAGTTGAAATTGACCACGAACATGAGAGTCGCGTTGAATCCGTGAGAAAACGCTGGCGCTGGGCAATCGCCAAATTCTTGTTGATGTTTCGACTGGATTGATATCGTTCCCGGCAAATTTTTGCGAGTTCACATCGTCGAAGGAGAAACTCATCACCAAAGTGCTCCACGGTATTGCACAAAATTTTAAAAATCTAGCTGGAGTTTCATTATTTAAAAACAAATCGCTGGAGAACTGCATTCGTACAAATCCGTTGACAGCATGACCGACGAGGATGAAGCGACCAACTATCCGACGGAATTTTTGAACTCGCTTGATGTGCCAGGAACTCCGCCGCATAATTTACAGCTGAAGGTGGGAACGATCACAATCATATTGCGGAATCTGAATCATCCGAAATTGTGCAACGGTACGCGGTTGTCCGTTAAGAAACTGATGAACAATGTGATTTAAGCGATGATCATCAAGGGCGCATTCAAAAGAGAGGAAGTCCTTATCCCACGATTTCCGAATATTCCAACCGATCTTCCATTCCAATTCGAGCGGATTCAGTTCCCTGTTCAATTAGCAATAATAAATCAATAAATCGCAAGGCCAATCGTTGAAAGTCTGTGGGATTAATCTCGAATTTCCCTGTTTTTCGTACCGTCAGCTGTACGTAGGCTGTTTGCGTGTTGGCAAACCGTCTTTGTTGTTTGTTTCTGCGCTGGAAAACAAATAAAAAAACATTGCTTATCTCATTCTCACATATCTCTACTGATTTCGATTCCATTCAATAAATCACATTGAAATTTGAACTATCTGTGTTTTATTATCACTCTGGAATTTATCTGAAGGCGTTGAATTGGGGCGAGACGAAGTTTGTCGGGTCCGCTAGTATATTATAAAATTTGATTGCCAGGACCTGCTACTAAATCAAATACGGCTTCAACAAGATAATGATTTGAGGCAATGTTGACTCTTGGTACCATGGCTTATCAGACGACACGCAACGACTTAAATGTGGCTTGAACAACGTAGTGATTCGAGGCAGTGCTGGTTCCTCAAAATGTTTGGAATTTAGAATACTGGAGCTTTTTACATCAATCCAAAAATTATTAAGCAGATTTTTCGTCGAGATACTGATAAGTACTAGATTTCTAGATGTTGAGATATGGGAATCGCGTTAAGCTAGCTCTGTTGCGGAACATAGTTTTCTTACTTTCTAACTTTGGGATTTTTGCGCATATTAGTTGTAGGTAGGTGGCTTGAACTTTAAAATTTGATTTTGTATTGCCTGCGCTCTACAGTTCTCTACTAATTCTATTAGAAATTACCAGTTCGTTTGATTCTGATTGATCGGAATGATGTCTTCCTCCCTCCAGTCATTGAAGCTTTTCTTAAAAGCCTGCCACTATCCATGAACAATGCATGTTTACGCTGATGACACCGAAAAATTTACATAAATGTCAAATTGTGTTATAACAACCAAATACTAGCGCGTTAGAACTTAGCAAATGTACATGTCGCGTTAAAGAACCGATGTATCGATGCACCACTCTTCTTCTTATTCTATCGTTTAAGACTTAAACAAAAATTGAACTGCAATGTTGCACAATGGCAACACTTAACCCCAAAAGAACTTTACAGATTTCTCTCTTCTCCACACAAGTACTTAGCTGAAATAAAAATAAAAACAGAGAGAGATACGAGTACATATACGATGGGTATGTACTTGTGTCACATCTAGAGAGAGAGTCAATTGTACGAGTAAATAGAGCTCATGAATGTGGTTCTGGAAATGACAACTTTATTTAACGCACTTTTACGTGATAACAAATACGGGATCGCCACGCTTCACAACACCTTCCTGATATAAATCAAAATAAATTCCCATCTCTGGCTCTACCTGACCTGCTTTCATTCGGTATCTAGATATAAAGACGCATGAGAAAAAAAATTATAAAAATTATGCTAATTAATTATCTCGCAATGTTCTCTGTACCTTTTTAGAGTTCTGAGGGGCTCGAATTCATGACTGCGTTCGCAGGTGAATGGGTCGATGTTGGGAAGAATACACCGATAGCAGGGAGCTTTGTAGCGGAATATGGCGTCGTGTCCAATTCTCATCCATTTCCAGTTATCTTCATTAAATGCTGGCAGATGAGTGCTGATTAGAAAGTTTCCACGAAATTGCCAGTGATGGACTTTTTTAGAGAGGCGCGCATTTAGATTTGCAACCGATTCATCGGTAACAACCATGAATGGATTGTAGTCCTAGAATAGAATTAAGTCTATATTAGGGATTGGGAGAAATTAATTTATAAACAGTATATCTTTTGTATATGGAATGATCATTGTGCTGCCGCTGGTAACCCAACTCTAGATTTGACTTGTAATAACATCCACTAACTTCGATCCTGGACACAATTGCTAAGACCAAGTGCACTGTCTTCGTCTCCAACTAGAGGGCTGTATTTCAAAGATACTCTTTGCAGAATACTGTCCATTGGCTGGATATGGCCACTGTAGTGTAATTACTCGCATACGGCGAATATAATGACATAATTGGAAGAAAATAGCGTAATATCAGTTGCACATTCGAGAGTATTGAGACAGAACTAAATGAGGGCAAGACCAAGCATGTGCTGTCAACAAGAACACCCAACACCGTCTCGGACAGAAAGTCACCCACAATAGATACAATATGGAGGTATTTAAGGATTTTGTGTAGCTAGGCTCCGGTATCAATTCAGACAACGAAGACGAGGTCAAACGATAAATAATTATTGCCAATCGCTACTTCTTTTGGCTAAGAAGGCAATTGTCTGTTTTGAGACGGATTTTTTTCGGATGATTTTCGATACCGTTTGCACGGAGGTGAATGTAGACAGAAAAGTAAAGGCACACCGACTGAGATCATGTAGAGTCATGTTGAGCGGTGTTCCAGGCAAAGCCTTTGAACCCGGCCCTGAAAGAAAGCGCAGTAGAAGAAGACCGAGACTCAGGTCGGCTACTCCAACCATTTTAGAGTGCGAAACTGGAGTCAAAAAGCTAAAGATCGAGCTGTTCCACAACAGGAATAGCATCAGGCATCAATATAGATTTGTCCCTAAGCTCGAATTTTGTCACCAACTCCGGGAAACCGTAATTGTATTGAAATAAAATTTTAGCCAGCAGATAGATGCGCATGAGTTAGAGCGACTGACAGGGTACGAAGTTAACCAGGATTCGATCAACAGAGAACGATCCAACGCTTTTCAACATGACTGCGATGCAAATTTGAGATCATCTAAATCATATCATATCAAATTATGCGGTGTGAAGGCCGGTTTATGTTCTTAATCTTTTACTAAGATCAGATTAGGCGACAACTGACCCAAACAAAACGTTGCTTCCCTATTAAAATAGGTTCGAACTCGAAAAACTAAGAAGATGTCCAACAAAACTTTTATCTTTCGAATTCTACACTACAGTGCCGTATCAACATATTAGACAATTTGAAGAAACTTGAAGTTCATGTTGAGATCCTTGAGAAAAAGCTCTGAATTGGTAAGTAAGAGAGGAATATTCTTCCAACTCGAATGAGTCGATGATGAGGTTATAGAATAATCAATTCTGCAAACACGGCTGAAACACTTGAAAGATTCAACATGAACAATAGAATCCTAGGTTTACGGCCAACCTATCAAAATCCAACAAGGATAGCAATATCTAAAGACAAGTGTAAGAATGCTCGCGAATCGGTCGGATTACCTGCCAAACTATTTAAGACAGAGTGAAAGAAGAGACCATACACTAACTCATTTGGATATTTTGCAGAAAGAAAGCACTCGTAAAATGACGATAAAGACACTCGCTGCTACGTAAAGTTTGAAAGTAATCTTTATGAAACCTATTATCTAGAAAAGGGTTTAGACAAGGTGATCCGCTATCGCACTGAGTAATATGGACTTCTCTAAATAGGACACTCGACATTCCAACCATGGTCTGTAGGGCAGAAGCATGATCATTTACGAAGGTGAATAAAGTTACCCGTGAACGTTATGAAGGAAAGATATTTCGCGCAATGTTTGGTCTCAAGAAAGCAAATATAACAGCGACAATGAATGATTATTAAAAACACATTCGTGACCTTAGATGAAGACCAAAGCTCGAGCCTGAAATACGAAATGAAAACACAGTGTATGGAGACTTTGCTTTAGTTGGCAAAGAACTTGAAAGGCGTCTCAAATATTTTGGACTATATAAATAGAAGTAGTCAGCCGGTGGGTAAGTTTATTAGTTAGGGCTCAAATCCAACCCGGAATAAATAAATTAGAGAAGGCATCTGATAAAGAAATCCAAATTCGCTGCAACAGAATGAGTATTAACAGGGAAAAAACTATTTAAATTGAGAAAGCAAAGCATAACAACTCTTATAAGTTAACCATTCCTAATTTATTGAAATACATAACCCGAATGGGATTCACAAATAAAACAAATGCAATAAACAATGGATGTCCATAGGAGTCTTCCACCCCTTAACTGATACAGCACCTGAAGCCCGAAATTATATAGAGGTCCCACTGAGTTTTTGTTAAATTGAGTAAGCAAACTGGTGGTTTTTGAAATGCCCGGCTAATCAATGTAATATGCAGATAAGTAATCAAAAATTCTCAGTTGATTCTGAGCAAAGATAAGAAGTGATTCGCGCTTGCTCCTTATCTTTATCGACTCTATAAAATATGGTTCAAGTGCGCAACTCTTTAACATTAGAGTACAACAATCTAATAAACTCTTCGTGTTGCTTATAGCTTGCGTAACTTTACCCTTTGCGCCAGCTTCGCCTATGATATTTTGGACTCTTAAACTCATTAATATACACATGTTTATGATTTCTTAAATTAACAACAAATTTTGAAGTTTTTATATGTATCTGACATACTCGTACATATTTATAGACTTACCACATTTTTCCGAAACAGGCGCTTCTTTGGTTGTGGTGTTAGACACACAAATAGCCGCATGCCAGTATCTTTTCCTTTCAGAAACTTCGAAAACCATCTGCTGAGGTCCTGATCACATTCGACAAGTGGTACTTGATATTTTTCAACACTTATGATAGCTTCCTTTCGACCCTTCACAATGTCAGTTACATTGATATGTAATGGTTCCATATCTGGTGCAGTAACTCTCAACTCATTAGCTCCGATAATTTCCGGTTTGATACGCCACATTTGAGGATTCCTTCCACCAAAGCCAACCAAACCGTCATCATCAACCAAAAGCAATATCTTGTTTGTCAGACCGTTGCTCTGGATTCCGTTTTTGGTGCATATTGCCTCGGTTAATTCAATTCCCATGCAGGATTTAATGGGATACATGATGATTTCTTCCACAGTTCCAGCATATTGCCACTTATCTTCGGAGAACTGATTTCTAGTGCGGCGTCTATGGAGATAGTAAAGCAAAAGTGTAGTTCCAGCAGCTGTGAGACCAACGGCCAATGCGAACTGAAGCTTCTTCATTGAATTCACTAAACTGAGAAAAGTTAGAAAATCTAAAATTAAATCATATCAGTCTTTTGCTTGTTTCAATTTGTTCACACTATCTATACACACTCGTAGATAAGAATTTTTAAGCAGGTCAGACTACTTGATAAGGAAAGCTATCACAAATGTATTGTTTAGATGTGAAAATGCTTAATTCGACAGTCATTGAAGGAGGCCGGTAAATGTTAGCAAGACAACTTTGCACGTGCCTCCTATCGCAAATATCGTAAGCAGTTTTCAATCTATAACAGATACTCGTACGGATACGTATGACTTTTTAAGTAAGTACACACTCATAAACCAAGGAAAGCGCATTTTACCAGAGTAGATGCCTATACTTTGATTCTTGATTCATTTCATTTTAACTCTTTCAAGTTTTTTGAAGGAAATCCAAATCGCTTTGTATAGCAGAATGACCTTAAATGATAACTTGGCCATTGGTTTTCAATTATTGGTAAAAGTATGTTAACTGGCTAAGCAAAAGATCTGTAATAATCAAAAACCTCGGATTAGGATGGTAGGTAATTGTATAGGCGGCCCCCAACAAGCATTCACCAATTGAGTCTTATCGATCTGTAGTTCACGTAAGGGATTTTTGACTGATGCTGCACAACTCGAAAGGTGTGTCAGCTATCTCGGTTCTACCCTCGCTATCCTAATTAACTTGTCTGTTTCAACAGGTATTTTTTTCTTTTCTATCACGCCTATCGTAGAATACGCCGCCGAGGGGAACGTTTCACTCAAATTCACAGCTTTTGATCGTTGAATACCTTCGAAGTGAATGTTTCACTTGTCGGTAAGGTGAATGCGTTTTCAGGCCATCGTAGAAAACGTTCGAATTAAGACTCCCCATACAAATTTTGACATTTCTCAAACGCAGCTATTTCATTGCGTATTTGGGTGTCTGTTGTAAGGTTGTGCTAGATTTAACCGATTTTTTTAAAAATGTTGTGAGTATACGCATATTTTTTTTTTATTTTTAATATGTATTTTTTGTAAATGTATCGTATTGCAGCAAAAAAAAACAACAAACCGCCATCAATTTAGAGAATTGATAAATGTAATGAAGATGTAGCAAGGAACGATTGCAAACGACCACCAGAGGTACTAAGACAATTCTGGAATGACCTTAGATAAATTAAATAAGAACAAATTAAATGAAAAATTAATTAAATCTTTCATTAGAATTAATAAAACTTTGAGTTTTAGAATATTTACGCTAAATCTGGAAGTTCCATAATATCTTCTGCAGTGCCTCTTAAAGATGCACATATTTTTCTACTGTAGGGTATTTCGTCCTCATTATTAGATGTATTTAAGTAAAATAGCTATCCACCTTCCCTTTCACTATGATTCACTTGCTTAACTTGAATATGAAATTGTTTTCCTACATTAATTCCCGGCACTTTTCACAAAATAGCTGCTTCGCCGTGCCAACTTCGAATTTGAAATACGTGAAGGTAATGTAGTTCGCCCGGCATATTCTACGATGCATATGGAAAGTGAAAGTGAATCGAGGAAGTGAAGTGAATGTCAGATACGGCGTATTCTACGATAGGGGTGTATGGAACCTCATGGCTTATATCATCTGTATTTAAAAAAAACAGGAAGTATGACCGAAGTCGATAATTATGGACTCATAGCAAAACTCTTTTGCATACCAAAACTTTTCGAAAGCGTGGTCTATCAACAATTACTTCCGTACTGTATACCAATTATTTGCACAAATCAGCAGAGATTCATGAAAGCTAGATCAGCCGCCACTTACCTAATCGAGTTCGTCTCAAGGACGCTTTATGCTTTAAAATATGGTGATAAAGGCGATACAATTTTTGCAAATCTCGACAAGGCATTCGATAGAATTTCACTCCAACTTATCATTTTCAAGCTAAAAACAGTTGATTTTCCCCACCAATTTGTGGCATGGATGAAACACTATTCATCTTCAGATTCTCAATATTCAACCACATTAAAGCAACATCTGGTGTCCCTCAGGGCAGTCATCTTGGACCAATCATCCTTATCCTTACGATGAACCATATAAATTTCGTCTTAACGGATTCTAATCTTTCTATTTCCTCCTCCCATTGCTTTTAAGGTGACTCAAATACGTTTTCGGTATGGTGCACGCAACACTTTTTGTAGCTTAATGTCAACAAATGCCAAGCGATAACGTATTCCCTAAACGTCTACCGCCCTTTCCAAGAAACTACTTTATCTGCAATCCTTCTACTACCGAAGTACGGGATCAAGGAGTAATTTGTGACAGAGAATTAAATTTCGACTCACTTATTGACAGCATTATTAATAAGGCTAACTCTGCTTAATCAAACCCCGGTCACAAGAACTTTCGAACCCTTACGTCCTATAAAAAAATCTGCATTCAAAAAATTGAAGCAGTTTCGCACTTCGTGGTCTACCATTGGCCAATGCAAGGTTTACCTCCCTTTGATAATAAACTAAAACTAATTTGCATATCCTAAAAAACGTCGCTAGGTCGCTGATGTACACCAGTTATTGACTTGAAACAAACGCAAAATATTTCACTCACTTCCAATCCCCGTAATATGATATCCGTCCCCATTCCCCTGGCCCGAACACACCGCACCAATTACGGTCACTTTGAACCAATATCAAGAATGTTGCGCATAATAAGACAAACTTTGTCTGGTAACTAGCGAGCGCACCGGTGCACTTGTGATAGCTTTCACTAACTCGCTGTATTCTTTAATTTATATCAAAATCACCGGCGTACATACTCCTAAGTAGATGCACAGACTTTTTAAAGATTGTGCCTCCGGTGTTTGCTTGTGAGTTCCACACAATTCTTTCAAGTATGAGAAATGAGTTGGTGTATGCTCTCAACAAAGTCATATCCAGCAACTTTGATTACCTCGGCCGGTAAGCAATCAGATCCAGGAAATTTGTTGGATTTAAACTTATGAGTATATCATATATCCCTTACCTCGCTTTGGTCAGATAGATGGAAGTGTCGGATGTCTTCGTCTAAGCTGTTACGCTTCATCGCCAATATACACCTTTTCCATAGGTTTTTTTACAATCTTATTGCCTCGACAATTTCCATTAACCTGTTCCCAAAATACGACTATGAATATGTTATCTTTGAACGCGCCCTTCTCGTGTTGTTCTCACTTCTTCTGGGGAAGCCATTTTATTCCCGTCTTTTCTGCTAGTAGCCCTCACGGTCGGCTCCCGTTGATACAGTGCCATTGGACACGCTTCCTGTTAAGCTGCGTGTACTTGTCAGCGTTTTTCTTCAAACGCGTTAGAAGCTTTAGGGAAATAAAGTGTGAGCACGCAAAGCAAACAAAATCAATTGCCTGTCCTCAAATTTCAAGCGTTCAGTTTGCGCTTTTTTGTTGTCGAAACAGACCACCCATACAAAGAAGTAGTCCATTGTACACTTTGCAAGTTCCTTGAATGGACTCTTTGAGAAAGATGAGAAACCGCTTTAGTAATAAAATGCTTACAGTTCCAGCATCCACCATTAAGTGCCCCGTCACGACGCCACTAAGCGAAGGACAGCCGTTTTTGCTGTTGGGACTTTCAGAAGGCCGCTGAATTCTTAGTAACGTCGGAAAGCATTCGTTTTTTCTGCATACAACTTGGGGAATTATGGCATTGTCAGCTGTGCTCATCTATGGAGTTATTATGTCATTGTTTCAAATGGGATGTCAGTAAAACCAGAGCCATAGCAAGATCATCAAAGCTCGAGTGCGTGTTGTACCAAGGACCACTTGTTTTTAAACCGAGTTTTAAATAGACAGTCGATAATGGTGTTGTCAGACCACAAAACAAGTTTCATCATCGCTGTTGGTATGGCCCAACTTTCGAAGCACTTGACCCTATAAAACGTGCGTTTGAAACACGTGAGGCGGATTTGGCTCGTCTTGGAAAACCTATTCGATCGACTGGGGTTTAGTTTCGGACTCATATGCTATGATACGTCGCCTGTCACGACCTATAGACATTTTTCAATGCACCGCAATCAAATTTTTTTACAATTTTTCTCTTTTTGGGCTATTGTCAAAAAATGCGCTACCCAACGAGAAGAAATCTTTCAACGCCCAAATTTTCATGCAGTATTAAATGTGTACGAGTGGAACTAATGCCCCAATATGCCTCAGTTTAAGGATAAGTCACATGACGAACCTACTGTATCAATTTAAGAAGTGAAAACTAAAAGCAAAATTTTGCATCGGAAATAGTTTGAAGAGTGCAAAACGGAGGCTCCTGTCGGCCAGTGGAAAACGCCTTAAGAATCAGAAGATAAAGCAGACAAGCAGCGACAACAATTTGCTTACACTAGCCAGAAGCAGCGATGCAAGAAAAGCTTATTCTGATAACACCTGATTTTGACATTAAGTATTAAACTCCAGAAGCGGCATCGATAGTCGTACAATCGCATATGCTTCATGACAACAAACGTTTGTTTATGAGTGCTACCCACGCGTCATCGATGCTTTAATGCAAGTTCATATGTATTTGTCCAACTGATTATGAAATCTCTCTGCTCAATATCGAGGCCTTCCCACTTCCACAAACTTGTCTTGATAAGGCGAGTTCTTTTCGGCTTTAAATTGTAAACACAACAAATATTCTAACCGGTATAAATATCTTTTTGAAAACATGAGCAAAATAAAATGTAGAAACAACCACCAGCCATAACTGTTTCTGTATAAAAGCTCTCACAGAAAGCTTTCACATAAAATCACTGTTGACATCAGCGTTGCCACTGAAACTCATTCAAACAGTTTTAACCAATTTTTAACTAAAACCACCGCAGCTGTTAAGTGTATAATCATTGCAACAGTATGACTTTAAAATGCGCGTAAAATCAGGCAAAAAAAAGTAGAACAATGCACTCAGGCCAAAAATAAAACCACTGTAGTCCTTGCATGAAATTAATAAATCTTTGTTAGAAGGATAAGTAAACACCTATCAGCACACACCAAACCAGCGCAGACTTTTTGGCCGGATAGTCACAAACAAATAAGCAGTCTGCAGCTTACTAATGTTAAGCAGGAAAGTCGATACCGTTTTAGAAACGTCGGGAAGTATTCGCTTGCTCTGCTGTCTGCAGTTACATAAATAAGATACCTAACTGTCAATTAAAGCCCTAACTGTGGACAAAGACGGGCAACATGTGCATAGATTGGGTCCTTAACACGTTCATTTGAGACCTTCTTTTCTGCTATCTGTTTGTAACCAAGCGTTCAGATAAGCTTGAAAGTGGCAGGAAGGCCTTCAACGTGGCTTCGCTATAGATACAGACCACTTCTTTGTAAAAGAAAGATAACTTTGAACCTGCTTGCCTTGATACAAATACCAATAGGAAGGAGATTAATGAGTACGTCTAGGGTAGAGCTAGATTTGCAATTTAGAAGCCTCGTGAAGCCGAGTTAGGCTATCCGGTAAAAACATCAGCGACGTACTTACTCACCAGACATGCAACTTTAATAAAGGCTTGCCATCACGAAACTATTTCATATTTTTGATACAAGGATACCTTTGTTATTGGTGAGAGTTTAAGAAGGTATGCCAGTGGTAGGTTGCCATAGACATACATACATATGCCAGTGGAAAACAGTGTACTCAATGGTTTTGGCAAATACACACTCGTACATTCTGCAAGGTGCTTTGTAATACAACTCAAATTTACCGAGTGTTACCTGTCTGCCTGATTTGCCCCTTTAAATGGCTTGGACCAGCCTTCTGGCTACCGAACGAGCGATCTGACATTTTTTCCTGCAAGACAAGTCAATTGCAAACATTTTGAGAACGCAATGTTTAGCAATTAAACAACTTCCTCTAGCTTCTTCTCGTTCCGAGCTTGGTGGATTTGCCCATTAGAAACATAACGCGTTGACCAAGCGACCCCAAGCAGTTTCCGACACAAACATCAAGTAAAATGTTTCTAAAAGCCCCTTCTCAGGGCTACTTTTTAAATTTCCCAACGACAACACTGTACGCCGCGCTGTGATGCGTCTCTACAAAAGCTTACTATAGCACCAATATGTGTTCATCCGCGTCACTCCAGCAATACGAGTATATACAAAAGCTCAGAGTTCTCGATCAACTAAATTGCAGTGCAAAGTATGTTTATTTTTGTTCTATCCCCCTCTATGCGATAGTTATCACTTAATATTCAATCACAGTGTTAATTGTAAGGTCACCAGCAAAGCAAATAAAGTGCTCAAAGGAAATTAAAATGGCAAGTAAGTCTACACGATCAACGTTTACAACAAAATCTTTAATTTCTTTAAATTTCCTTAAGACTCATCACAATCCAAGCTGTTGATAGGTGTAGGAGTTGGCTTGGGAGTGTCAGTAGTCTCTGGTCTTTCCTACTTGTACTCCAAGTATGCAAAGAAAGAAGTCATACCAAGCACATGGAAAAAAGTCGGAGTACTTGAAGAGTTCTTCTTTTTCCCAATAAAGTCATGCGCGGCAGTTGAACTGAATGGAGCTCTGTGTGAAAATCTTGGGGTTCGCGAGAGTGACATAAAGGACAGGTCTTTAATGTTGATCGACACCAGTGGACAATTGGTCACAGCTCGTGCATATCCAAATATGGTTAATATAAAACCAAAAATCGTTGGACGATCAAGAATGGTTATTTCTGCACCTGGAATGGAGGATTTAGACTTTGATTTCTCCGTTATTGGCGAGGAGTCCAAGGGAGATATTCAAGCCCTTATCTTTGGTGCCAACGTTACAGTAATGGATTGTGGAGATGAGTATCACAAGTGGTTCTCCCAGTACATTTTGAAAAAACCCGAAGGTTTGCGTTTGGTTTACTATCCCTACCCAATTCCAACAAGGCCAGTTCATAATAACCTTAAGAATGGCGTCTGCACCAAGCAGGATACTGTAAGTAATATTCACGTCTGGAGATATTGAAATGTTTTTTTTCTTTGTTTCAATATCAGGGTGCGCTTCAGGATGTATCCAGCTACATGCTAATCAACAATGACTCAGTAAAGCATTTAAATACAAAATTGAAGAACAAAGTTATTCCTCTACAGTTCCGTGGAAATTTCTATATAAAGACGACAGGAACTCCATATGTTGAGGATCACTGGCAATGGATCAAGATCGGTGAAGAGGCAATCTTCCGAAACGTAGGACCTTGCTTCAGATGCATTCTGCCAAATATAAATCCATATTCGG
Organism: Volucella inflata; assembly: GCA_928272305.1. Taxonomy (NCBI): domain Eukaryota; kingdom Metazoa; phylum Arthropoda; class Insecta; order Diptera; family Syrphidae; genus Volucella; species Volucella inflata. Next base: position 105,618,916 of record OV743719.1, read on the forward strand.
CAGAACGTGATCCTGAGGGTGAACCCCTCAATACCTTGAAAACGTAAGAAAAACTTATCAACTATCTGCAAATACACATATTTCCTCTTTTTTAAGATACCGAGTTCTTCATGGTGCTCCAACTAAGTCTCCAGTGATGGGCATTCAATTGGGCTTGAGAAATAGCGGCAATGTTAAGATAGGCGATGTTGTTTATGCTGAGGATCTTTCAAAGCAATAGAAAGTTTTTGTTTATGAGTTGAATGATGATTGTAATTATAGATTTGTGAAATTTGTATTTGAAAATTAGATAGCTTAATTGAAATAAATTTTGCTCATAAATAAAAAGTGACCTCTGTTTTAAAAAGCGAACAAAATACGCGATTATTTCGTCATATAAACTTAATTTTCTTATCAGCCGGCTTTAGACAAATTGGTCTGAAGCAAATTCGAAAATCCGTCTGACTTCGAAGTGTTAACAGATAAACATAGGGTGGAATTTCTAATGCAAAGTATAAACTAAAAAATAGAACGAAAATAAATTTATAATTTTGTCTCAACTATCAGGACGCAAGTCCTGAATTTCTAAATCAAATTTCTTATAGCTTACATTACTAAAGCATAATTAAAGAGATACAACATCATTCTAAGATTCGATTCGAATCGAAAACTATTCGAAATCGAGTAATAGGTATTCTTTTTACTTTTAATTCTCCTCACCTGATTCCGACTTCCGGACGAAACGAAACAAATGTCACTTTTGGCTGTTTTCGAAAACGTCACTCGATTGTCATTTTGATTGTCTTTACAGCACTTAAGAGTTACTACGAGTATCATCAAACTGCAAACGATTTTTGCTATCGTTGATTTTTGTCATCCGCATGATTCTCTTCTTGCAGACTCATTTTCAAATGAATCAAAATGGAGCTCTCCATTTCGGTAATCAGCTGAGCTTTCATTTTATTCGTGAGCAGTGATCAAACGTTGCAAGACATATGTACATACGTGATGGACGAAGAAAGTTTAATTGCAGTAACTATAGTTTTGTCGCTAAAGAAACCTAAAAAAGATAGAGTAAATGAAGAAAAGATTGGTATTTAAAATGACGCTAACTCTCGCACGTAAATTTAATGCGAGGATTGCGATTCAAATACTGATTTTTGAAATTATTTGCGTATGAGTGAAAGTATATACTTGGAGCTACTGGAATTAGTGACGCCAATTATGAAAAAAAACAAGATACCAATATGAGAGAAGCTATACCACCTCATGAAAGACTTTGTGCAACTCTCAGATTCTCGGCAATTGGAAATGCTTACCAAAGCCTTAAATTTCGTACTACAATATCGGCACCGTCTTTGTTGGTCAATAAAAAAAAAAAAAAAATTCAAATCCATTGTTTGACAATCCACCACCGACTGTAATCGGAAATGAGAACTGATCGTCGAAAAGCGGTTTTGCATATCCGAAATGCGCTGGAACGCCACAAAAGGAAGTCATTTTTGCATCGGATTGTTACTGGTGATTAAAAATGGATCCATTACGACAACCCCATGCGCCAAAAATCATATGTGAAACCCGGCCAACCAGCCAAATCAACGGCAAAGCCGAATATCCATGGCGCGAAGGTAGTGCTCTGTATTTGCTGGGATCAGATGGGTGTGCTGTATTATTGTATTATGAGCTGCTAAAACCGGGTGAAAAAATCAATGGAAAACGCTACCGAACACAATTAATCCGTTTGAAGAGAGCAGTAGCCGAAAAACGCCCGGAATATGCGACCAGACACGAGGCAATAATTTTTTATCATGACAACGCTCGGCCCCACGTTGCTATTCCGTTTAAGAACTATTTGGAAAACAGTGGATGGGAAGACTTAACAGACCCGCCTTATAGCCCAGACCTTGCCCCTTCTGACTACCATTTGTTCCGGTCGATGCAGAACACCCTCACTGAAATACGGTTCACATTAGAGCAGAATATCAAAAATTCGCTTGATTCATTCTTGGCTGCCAAGCCGGCGCAGTTCTTTTGGGATGGAAAAAGCCATAGCTTCAGATGGGCAATACTTTGAATAATACTATTGTACATGTTTTTCTTAAATAAACGTTCAAATTTTGAAAAAAAAACCGTTATATACCAAATAATTACAATTTAAAATCACAGCTGATTTTGACGCTTTTCACAATTGTGTTCTACCTTGAGAGTAGGTGAAAGATTTTCTGTTCCAAACAGATTGGAACAATCTCACTGAACACAAAGTAGAACAGAGTCGGACAGAAATTTTTCTCACTGAACAGAAAACTTGTACTTTTCCGAACAGTTTGGAACAACCTCACTGAACAAAGCTATTTTGGTCGAAGTCAAGAAGCCAAAGTTTAACTTTTTTCAAAAATGAGGAAAGAGTTACTATGGTTCGTATGTCAACAGGAAGTTTGTTAAGCAATTTGCATGAGACAATGGAATAAGAGTTTCTAAAGCGAAAAGGAGGATCTGGGACATTATATTGGGAATTGCTACGTAAAGCATAACCGTCAGATATTGGACTTTGCAAGTACGCACCTCTCATAAAAAAAATTCTAAGTACCTTAAAATAAAATAGATATCTCAATGGGAGAACTTTCGTGAGCCTAAATAGCTCCATAGAATGAGCTAGCCGGGGAGAATTACAAACTTTCCTTATTGCACATTTTTGCAGGACAGATAGTCGTTGAAGTTTGTTGTGGTATGCGCAATTGACGCTACAATCGGCCGTCACATCAAAGGAGTCCTTAGCAATAAGAACAGAACACTCATTACTAGAGAGGTTATATCTTGGACAGTTTGATGCATGAAACGTAATATATATCCGGGGCCACTTCCGTATTAAGGTTAAAGAACATGACTTTAATTTTTTTACTAACTGATAGCTTATGTGCAGCAAATCAAATGCACAGCAGGTGAACGTCATGATTTATATCAGATACTAGGTCCAAGGGGCTAACTGATCTATAGGCTATACCCAAATCATCTGCAAAGGCCTGAGCTTTTCCAGCAAACTGTAATTCAAAAATGGAATTAATATAAATTAAAAATAGAACAGGGCCAAGAACAGATCCTTGGGGAACGCCAATATCAATCGTTTTAGATTCAAAGACTGATTCCTATTTTGACTTTTGTTTTCTGTTGTTCAGAAAAGAAACGAACCAATCATAGATACAGCCATGGAAGCCTGCATTATACATTTTGTTTAAACGCATTCTGTGATCAACCATGTCAAAGGCTTTGGTTTTATCTACAAAAAGCCCACTGCAGAATCTTTTGTCATATAAAGTTACGAAATTCCAAAAGAGCATCCTCAGTGGAAAGGCCTGATCTAAGTCCAAATTGCCTCGAACTACAAAACAATAAAAACTTTTTATATTTAAGATATTTCAAAATCCTACATTTGACTATTTTTTCAAATACTTTTGAAATAGAAGGCAACAACGAGATCGGTCTGTAGTTACTTTTTTCCTTTCTACTTCCCTTTTTAAAAAGAGGTATAACATACGAGTACATAGGCACATTTCAATTCCTCAGGAAAAATTCCAGCTATAACACTCAAATTAAAAAGATGTATACAAATACCAAATATGTTATGGGCAATTTTTTTCAAGACAAGGTAAGAAATATCATCACCACCACATGAATTCGAATTGTGGAGGGAATTTATAGTTTTCAATAACTCGAGACCTGAAATATGCTCAAAATAGAAGCTATTTCCGTATAGAACACTATCTGTAGTACTATTTCTAGGCTCAAGATAGTAAAAGTTTGATGAATCGCTCGGAAATAACGTTTGCTCTACTGAAGCAAAGAACTCATCGAATTCGTTTACTACTTTTGTAGGATCTGAGATATTTACACTATCGTTGATTAGTGTTATAAAAGTATCAATTTTCCTAACATTTCGATGGATAATACTATTAACCACCTTCCATTCTTTTTTAAGGTCACCTTGAGAAATTCTTAACTTGTTATGGTAGTAACGATCCCCACACGTATGATAATATCACGGCACATGCGATTATAGCGATTTTTTAAACACTCATTACGTGGGTGTTTGCTACATTTTATCCCTAGCTTATGTTTCAGCTGAATTTGTTTTAAGAAGAGAGGAGTTCATCCAGGGTTTAAGCCTTATCTCTGATCTTCCCCGTACAGAAATGCTATTGGAAGCAGCTATGGAGTTTTCTAAGATTTTTGCAAACAAATCATAAGCCTTAGATGCAACCTCATCCCAATTATTAAAGCGCAATAATCTATTCAGGTGTTCAAAATTAATTCTTATCAGACTAGACGGAGAATGTTTTTTTGTTTCCTTTCTTGCCGTGATTGGGAGCAGAGATCTTAAGGTCAAGATTCATGTATAGCAGCACATTGATAAGGCTGAATTTTAGAGAAAAGACCAAATACGTGATCAACACAGGTACCAGCTTTGGGCCTTGTGATCTCATTAACAAGGGAGGTTAACCCATGCTCGGCAGTAATTGCAAGGTACGGGGTACGCAAGGTAATCTTGTACATTCAGTGTCTGCACGTGCGGTATAGAACAAGAGCAGATTATGCTACAAGCCAATCGGCATTGATGGAATTGAAATAGTAGCCTGTCCTTGGGCCACTTTTTAAATTTTCCAGCGACAACACTGTACGCCGTGGTGCGTCTTTACAAAAGCTTACATTAGCACCCAAATGTGTTTATCCGCGTCAATCCAGCAATATACCTATATACAAAAGCTCTGCGTTCTCGATCAACTAAATTGCAGTGCAAAGTACGTATGTTTATTTTTACGATTCGAGAGTTATCATTTAATATTCAATCACAGTGTTAATTGTAAGTTCATCAGCAAACGAAAGAAGATCAGGGCAATTGGCGTTCAAAGGAAATTAAAATGGAAAGTAAGTCTACATGATCAACGTTTACAACAAAATCTTTAAATCCAGTTTCCTCGATTTGTACTTTCAATTTCTTTAAGACTCATCACAATCCAGGCTGTTGATAGGTTTTGGAGTTGGCTTGGGAGTATCAGTAGTCTCTGGTCTTTCCTACTTGTACTCCAAGTATGCAAAGAAAGAAGTCATACCAAGCACATGGAAAAAAGTCGGAGTACTTGAAGAGTTCTCCTTTTTCCCAATAAAGTCATGCGCGGCAGTTGAGCTGAATGGAGCTCTGTGTGAAAATCTTGGAGTTCGCGAGGGTGACATAAAGGACAGGTCTTTAATGTTGATCGACACCAGTGGAAAATTGGTCTCAGCTCGTACCCATCCAAATACGGTTGATGTAAAACCAAAAATCGTCGGACGATCAAGAATGATTATCTCTGCACCTGGAATGGAGGATATAGACTTTGATTTCTCCAATATTGGCGAGAAGTCCAAGGGAGATATTGAAGCCCTTATCTTTGATTCCCACGTTACAGTAATAGATTGTGGAGATGAATATCACAAGTGGTTCTCCCAGTACATTTTGAAAAAACCCGAAGGTTTACGTTTGGTTTACTATCCCTACCCAATTCCAACAAGGCCAATTCATAATAATTTTAAGAATGGCGTCTGCACCAAGCAGGATACTGTTAGTAATATTCAATAGTCTGGAGATATTGAAGTGTATATTTTTTTTTTGTTTCAATATCAGGGTGCGCTTCAGGATGTGTCCAGCTACATGCTAATGAACAATGACTCAATAAAACATTTAAATACAAAATTGAAGAAGAAAGTTGTTCCTCTACAGTTTCGAGGAAATTTCTATATAAAGACGACAGGAACTCCATATGTTGAGGATCACTGGCAATGGATCAAGATCGGTGAAGAGGCAATCTTTCGAAACGTAGGACTTTGCTTCAGATGCATTCTGCCAAATATAAATACATATTCGGCAGAACGTGATCCTGAGGGTGAACCCCTCAATACCTTGAAAACGTAAGAGAAAACTTATCCCATATCTGCAAATACACTTATTTCCCTTTTTTTAAGATACCGAGTTTTTCCTGGTGCTCCAACTAAGGCTCCAGTGATGGGCATTCACTTAGGCTTGAGAATTAGTGGCAATGTTAAGATAGGCGATGTTGTTTATGCTGAGGATCTTTCAAAGCAATAGAAAGTTTTTGTTTATGAGTTGAATGATGATTGTAATTATAGATTTGTGAAATTTATATTTGAAAATTTGATAACTTAGTTGAAATTAATTTTACTCAGAAATAAAAAAATGACTTTGACTGATAAGATGTTGATTGCTTTGTTTTGCAAGACAAACAAAATACGCGATTATTTCGTCATTTTGAGGTGATTAAACTTAATGTTCTTATCAGCCGGCATTGGACATATTGGTCGTTGAAGCAATTTCAAAAATTGGAATTTCTTAAGCAAAGTAGGTATACCTATACTGTAAAATAGAACGAAAATGAATTTAAAATGTTCTCTTAAATATCTGGACTCAAGTCCTTTTCAGCTTACATTACTAAAGCTTAATTAAAGAGATACACCCTCGTTCTGAAATTCGATTCGAATCGAAAATTATTCGAAATCGAGCAATCGGTATTCTGACTTTCGATTTGCTTCAAAACCTTTCGAAAGTGAACCTTATTTCGACTTACGGACGAAACGAAAAAAATGTCACGTTTTGCTGTTTTCGAAAACGTAACTCGATTGTCAATTTGATCGTCATAACAGCACTTAAGAGTTGCTATCGTCAAACTGCAAACGATTTTTGCCATCGTTGATCTTTGCATCCTCTTGCAAACGCATTTTCAAATAAATCAAAATGGAGCTCGTAAAATAAGTTATTGAGAGTTTTTATAAAATTTGTGGTTGTTTTTTTTTTCGGGCGCAGGTGACGTTGATGAACATCTGGCCTGCAAATATTGCACAATCGAACATGCTGCAAACGCCCAAAACACATGTGCAGAAAATCTACTTGCAGTACTGCTGGCAGCTCTGCCCGTGAAACAGATGTGCAGATATTTTTTGAAGTCAATCCAATCGGTTGCTGTCATTTTACTCCTACTGTCACTTATGTGTGATGGTGCCGATTGCAGCGAATTTAGAAATAGAGATGTGTTGCAGGACAGCGCTGCGTGGAGCATTTATATGTAGCTTTGCGAATAAAAACATGCGTATTCTAATTTCACTGCACAAACAATTCTGCTCAGGTGTTTTGGGCATAATAATGTCGATTTCGAACAAATGACTTTCGCAGCTCGCGTTCAAGAACATTTTGCAAGAGCCTACTTTACTCGAACGAAAAATTCTGTCGAAAGAGAAGCAACATGTGGGTTTGAAAAATTGTTTTTTTCATAAATAAAATGATTTGTTTAATTCTAAACTGGGCTTTATACATCTGCGACAATTCGTCTGAAAAGTGTTTGTTTAAAGACAATTTTGCAAAGACGAAAATTGCAAACAAATTTCTATAAAAAATAATGGTTAATTTTAATTATATAATAGAAAAAAATAATAGATCATAACATACTTGTTTAATGGGTAAGATCTATCGTAAATCCTCCTTCTATTAGTAGTATTGCCAGATATTAGACCAAAGTGAAGCAGTGATTGTTTTTTATTTTGATATTTTGACGTTTACCTTCTTCTTCCATTTTTACTGCATCGCTGCTGCTCCGCTTATGGGGTTGGCTAATGTCGCAGACCGCAATACGCGTCTACATAATGCTCGGTCCTGGATCGCTTCAGTGGTAAGCCCCAGGCGTTGTTGCGCATTTGCCATCTGAGAAATCCAGGAATTCTTTTTCCGACCTCGTTTTCTTACAGTTGGAGTGACCGTAGTTGATAGTGCCTTTTTAACCGGATTTTCCGCAGATCTTCTTTGAACGTGGCAATACCAACTTATTCTATTCGCCTCAAGCTGTTCGGTTACCGAATTCTTTATACGAGTATGTAGACTTCCTCTTATACGCGTAGATCTAATACAATCGCGTTTAGTGACTCCACTAGACATTCTTAACATTTTCATTTCCGCTGCCGTAATTTTGTTTTTAAACGCTTCGTACATTGTCCAGCACTGTGAACCGTATATAAGAGCTGGTCTAACAACCGTGGTGTAGAGTTTCCCCTTTAATTTAAGTGGAAATTTTCGGTCGCAAAAGATTCCCGAATTTTCCCGCCATTTCATCCATCCGACACTCACTCTGTGGTTTACGTCGTCGTCACATTTCGCTTCCATGTTAACGATGGTTTTTTTTTTTTGACGTTTACCACATGATGGAACTAGTTTCAGAAAGTAAACTCAATCCATGAATTCACTCGGTAGTGAACATTTTTCAATCGAATCTCAGAATACGAAAAGTTCATTCGAGTGCATCTTTTGATTCCGACGAATCGTTAATTCGAACGAAACTCAGAATAAGGGTTATATTCTCGATAAAAATTCTTTCTTCGTAAAGAGTTCCTGCTCTATATATAATATTTTTTATTCAAAGCGATTACTTAACTTTAGCGATGCAAATCCTTATTTAGGATCGAGAAAGATTCTTCGTTTTTACTTTACTTTGTTTAAGATAACGCTGCAGTCGCAGATGAACCCGTACCTCACCTGTCCCAATTTACAGCAGTTTTGAACTAACTCCTCAACTGACGCACACAAAGCTGGATAAGGTCCTTTTTCACTAGACTCGTCACTTAGAGTAAGGTTTTCCTTTACCACTTTGAAGAGGTAACATTCATTCGCACAACAATCATTCGATGAACTTTGGCTCTTTTGTCAGGGTCAAGGACGCCTTATAGCCCATACAATTGATCTCTACGGCCATCCGCAGGCTAAAATTACAGCAAACAGACCAACCTCAAAGTTTTTACAGCCGTAAACCAAATATCTGGTCGATAGTGGACTTACCAGGGCCTAAACCACAATCATAAAGACATATCAGACATAGAGTTTTCAGCGTTCGCAGTCGGAGTACAGTGGATAAAATCTTGTACACGATATTATGGCAACTGTTTTCTCCTCTACAGTATGTGCAGTTTCCATTACCAGACAACTTGGCTTAGACCATGTTTTACCCATTAATGTATGCTCCCCTCCAACCCCATCTCCTCTGCTTGAAGTAAATCGGCTTATAGCCCATCAGATGCTGCACACCTACATATATCAAGATATTTAATCTGTTGGATACACGAAATTGTTGTCAAAAACCATCGCTGTCGTGTGGTTCATTCTGACTTAAAGTGGAATATTGGTCGCTTTCACCTCTAAACAGTCCAGATAAATAATTCTTGTGTGGTAGAACTTTCAAACATCGCTTTTGCAGAAGTACAGATGTGACGAGTACTCACGTCTGACTTGATTTAAGGATCTTATGAGCATTCTACCCCACGAAGAATTATTTTGATAACAAGGATCAATAAAGCATTAGCGTCCGATTTCCATCCCATGCTGAAAAACGACCAGATTGTTTAAATGAACGGACGCTGCATTCACAGAGTGCTCAAGTAAAGGCAGAGGCACACAGATTTACCTGAAACGCCGTAAAAACAAAAAGCTCACTTTTAGTTAGCAGGAAACAAAAGCCTACCTCTATATCGAACAACCTATTCGGTTACATGCAAACCGCGGTCAAATTTCTTCAAAAGTCCGAAATAAATAAATAAATCGTTAAACAGCATCGTAAAACTTAATCTTTAAAATACAGTTCGAGTGATTCCTCGGTGGCCCTTTAATTGTAAGTCCTCAAAACGTTCAATAAAAATTTGTAGGATCCCGACCGTTTGACAGTTTGAACAACGCATGTTAAGCTGTAGCGACACACCTTACTAAGCTGATTAGTTGTAGCACCACAAGAACCACATGGAAAATGCAATATTGAAAGCTTTTAGCAATCGGTGAGTTGACAATGTTTCACGGTGACCAAAGTAACATACAGTTTTGCGATCGAACAGCTTGAGCTTTCGGGAAAACTGTCGTTCATTCGACAAGGCAATACTAAACTGGAGGGGATGCATTAGCAATTCGAAGATTGAAAAAATTGGCGTTAATGTGACAGATAAAGTATTGTTTCCTCAGATTTCTTATACATGAATTCGTTGCACGAGTTAAAGTAGAAATGTATTCTTCTTATTTATATTAAAATTTAATTAGGAGATATAAATTCACAAGGAATGTATTTTAATAAATAAATTAAAGAAAAAACAACAAATACATAGTTCACATTGCACATTTTGCGCAAGAAAACCATAATAAAATAATCGCAAAAGTATTCTACGCATTCGAAGTAAGAACATTACACTATAACCTATCTTGTACCTAAAAATCGAACAAATCAACGCATCGTGTAATGTCAAACGCGCGACAGAGTATAAAGTAGCTCTACTTGGGCTTTGATGTCGAGCTTACGATATTCACGATAAAAAATATCAGAAACGCTTGAGGTTACATTTCAGATTGCTCCATAAGAGCCTATTGTTTCTACTCAATATGTCAAAGCTTTAAGGCTTACAAGAGAATGTTAAGACTTTTTGTAGGTGATAGCCTGTAAGCCTATAGCCACAAACTATTAAAAGTTAGCTTAGACCAGGGTAGCAGAAAAGATACTCCGCATCATTTTAGAGAATCACTAAATTAGAAAAAAAAAAAAACAATAGAATTTGCTTATTTCAATAAACAACGTTCTCCTAAAGAAACAGTGATGTGGACAAGAAGAAAATATCAACGATTATAGCTTATTGATAATTTTGTAAATAAATTTATTAAATATTTTGAAGATATTAATTCTATCAACAAGCACTTGAGTGCTAGAATAATGTTGTTAAAAATAAACTGTCCTCACAGGATATATATTTTTTTTTTATTTAATTTTTTATGCCTAACCGTTATTGTTTTTCTTTTTCTTTCATCTCAGAGATGAACATCAAAACATTACATTTATTACCTGTGAATTACAATAAGTAACATATTTATCTTTTTGTCTTCTATTCTACGTGTTTGATTTGATTACTGTTTTCTTTTATTTTTTTAAAACTGTAAAAATAACCACACTCCATTTACCATTTTGGGATTAGAATACGGGAAGGATTCACAATGAGTTCCACTAAACTTAAAGAATTTATTTTTTTGTTTTGTTGTTTTTTTTTTGTAGTTTGTTTGGATACTAATGTTTATATTGTTTTTGTTTTCGTAAATTGGCAGGACCTATATATTAATAAACTTTACTGCCAGTGCAAGTAATTTAAAACTAAACTTTTCGTACAATCACTTATCAACGGAGAATTGATTGGAGTAAATCGGTTTTCAGTTGTAGCAACCCTGCCAAGCAAGGCCACCACATGCCATGCTTATGATGACATAAATCACAAATAATATTATGAGGCCCACCACCACGTAGAGACGAATATTTTTCCAGAACATTTGTCGAGCCAGATTACGTGATGCTTTACGGAATGCCACCGACTGAAACACAAAATAGAAAAAAAAAAATTAAAACTGCTAAAAGGAGGTGAAAGAGTAAACTTACGTTATTGCTAAGGGTTTCAGTTTTGTTCACCAGCAATTCCAGTTTCTCTCCTCGATCTTTAAGGCTGTCTGTAAAAATGAACATTATTTAAATGATTACAGATCAGTATGATGAGTCGTATCGTATCGTTTTTCATGAAACTGTCAGGAAGCGTTTTGAAAACTTTTACTTAAAGTTATGCTAATACCCGTCAAGGCAAATTTATTAACATCTGAATGGGCCATACTACTTTTGTAGACCGAAACGAAGTTGCAACAAATCGCTTGGGTAAAGAACAAAGTTCTAACAAGGTTAAGAAGCTAACCGTGTAATAGAGAAGTATTGGGGATTTTTAAGAGAGTCAACCAGATGAGTTTAGTCTAGTAAATGACAGACAAATACCAGTTTAAAAGTGTTTCCTTTTTAATGCTACAGCACCTCCGGATTTCATAATAACAACGTCGGGTTATATGTAATCTTTTCCATATAGAAGACTGTAAGTTGAGCAAGGGCAGATCTGTAGACAAACTGCTGGTTTGCCCATTTTATCGACCGGCATTAGATTCGTCGATCCCATAAATTTCAAGTGAATTTAATATTGAGCTCATCCACTTATATCAGAATAAATTAGGGTAGACACCGAGAGGTGTCAATCTGACGATAACATATCAAGTCTGAGTATTTTACTACACAGTCGTAGCCACCGACTTCTGGTCTCAGAAGAAAGAAAACCGTGGATGAAATTAGCGTGACTCGACAACGGCAACATCAACAATCACCTTCAGGACTAGTTAGTGGGTTGTTAAAAGCGGCAGACTAATACCAAAAGTATTGTAACACCTATGGGTAAATTCGCCATTATTATCCTAATCAGCGCAACAGAAAAATTAGAGGAAGCTGCCAAAGAACACGCCTACGGATTCATCGACAAAACCTTCAAACAACCCTCAAAATATTATGTTGAAATCATTCTATATTATTTCAACGCCAAATTAGAAAAAGAGGTTATCTTCCTACACGCGACCACGTCTCCAAATAGACACATTCACTAATTGACTTTGCTGTGGGACCTAATATAACTATAGTTTCCACATAGTTTGGTCATCCTTATATTCAAAAACGAACATGCCCCACCATATCATAAGACATTCAATCAAATTGATATTGTTTCGATCGATGTCCGAATATTCCGAGACACCAATGAAAACTCCGATTAGTTTCTAATTACATCCAAAATACGTTTTTGGATATTTCAGATTCCAAAAGTGAAAAATGTGTCAAGCTACCAAGATCCACACAGGAATATTTGGTAGTAGCTCCCCACGTTTTTAAACGGGGAGAAGACGGGTAAGTAAACAATTGATCACTATGGTAGATCTTGTCCAATCACCTCAACTAACCAGTGAGCGCGGTATTTTGTTAATTGTGAACTACCAAGTTAGTTTGACTTATTCTTGAGTGGAAACAAATCATTCGCTTCATGTGACCTTAAGATCTTACGAGACTGGTGAGACCCTTTTCTGACAACATCGATTTCATTGTACAGATGAAAGACAGATGAAAATCGTACGTTCAAAAGGATCAACAATATCTTCTTTTTTTTTTTTATAATTTACGCACGCCTCAAGGGGTTTATGACACCCTTATACTGTTGCCAGGGCGCGGGCGGAAAGACAGAAGCAGGAGAAAGGAAAGCATTGTTGTAATGTAGTGGTTTGAAACTCAGATATATTTGGTTTCGATATTGACTCTCCAGGGGTGGGAGTCCGAATAGGACGGAGTTTTTCTTCATTCGTAATGATTCAGGTTATCAATTTTAACGGTTGTTTTGTGCTTGAAACTCTACAACAGCTAAATCTACATGCCAGTCTTATGCCTTCACACGCAGAATTTTCTGACTGAGTTCCAATTACACAAACGAAAAACTTGTCATGAATAGGATTGGAACCTTGACCATCCGAGTCAGAAGCGATGGCTAGTACCACTACACCACGGCCACTCCAATTTTTATTCGACTTTGCTAACATCCATGCATGTGTGCTATAATTCAGTCCCTTTTAAAGAGTCTTAGATAAGAACAGTCTTTTTGTGGAATTTCCTACCTCAAATATATATGTAGCTCTTCCCTTTTGTTAATAGCACATAGCCTCAATCACAGCTAAACTCATTTTTGAGCTCTTGTTTTAATATAAGCGTATTAGTGACTGTTCGCCCTGATCTGCAAATAATATCAATATCATCAGCATACTCGTATGCAAGTAGATTAGGTGCACATACTTTTAGAAGATCGTGTTTCTTGTGTTGATCTGAAATTTTCGCAAAATTTGCTCAAGTACGATGCCAAAAATGCCACTTGACAGCGATTTATTTTACCTGAACACTTGGCAAATTGTAAGAATAAAGCAAGTACAATGTGCGAATTATTCGAAGAAATTACCAATTAGCAACTACGTTGAAAAAATCAAGCCTGAAATTCATTACTTGGTGACTTACGCAGCACGATCCGTGGCTAGTTCATTCGATTATTATAGAGCTAGTTCTTCAGCACTACATATCATATATAGAATAAAACTCATCACACGATAAGTGAATTTCATCAACGTTGAGTGAGCTTTCTCGCTGACAGTATGAACTTCGTTCACTGCGAAAGGCGTTTTGGCCCGAGGCTGTTTTAGCTCACTATAACACTCGTATACCGCTTGTGTTGATCATATGCAGCTTTCAAATTCAAAAAGGGATATTAAATAACGATTTGGGATTTTTATTTTTTTAAATTTAAAAAGGGATTATGGCTGAAATAACGGAATTTTTTATGTGTAGAATATTGCATATAGGATCTTGTATACTAAGTTTAACTGCTTTAAATACTAAAAACATCCAGAGATTGAAATATAAACTGAATGATGATAAGATTTCGACGCCAAAAGAGCTAACTATATTTTACAACCAACTAGACACACAAAAATTATTTGCATAATGGATAATAGATTCAGAGTTAGTTATCACAAAACAAATTTTAGATAACCGCATTGGCAACAGTATGAGATTTGAAGTATTCGAATCTTCAACTCGCCACAATTTTCAATGGATATCAACAGTTAAAAATGAAAAAAAAGGGTAAACAACCATTTGAAGATTATCACCATCTGTGTACAGATAAATTACAAGTTACAGTTACGTCAATAGTAACAATAATTCTAAACAATAACCTTTGAACAAATTTGGAATGGAAAAAAAAGTTCGAGTTCGAGCGAGATGAAAAAAAAAAAATAGTATTGGCCTCGTAGAATTAACATTCACCGGCGTGTGTTAATTCGGTAAAAACACGACAAAAACAGGACATGTGCTGGTTGACCTGTGGCGCAGGAAGCTGCAATCATAAAAAATAAACAAATTGCCTCGAATACGGACGGATACTTTGTTGATGACCTTTGGCTATGGATTCATTGATTTTTGCAACGCCAACCATCTAGTCATCGGTAGCACTTTGCTAAAGCATGTGCATCCATGATTAGCAACATTGCCAACATGTTTAATAAACACAGGTTCAATAACGACAAACTCCAGGATTCTGCAGGGCGCCAACAATTTCGGGGCGGTAGCAACAAATCAAAGCAAACAACTGTGGATGAACACTGGCGTTCTGTGAAGAATGTTTTCTCATCCGCAGCGCAAAGCTTTATCGACAAAAGGCAGAGAAACCACAATACATGGTTATCAACTGACTGTTGGTTTCAGATCGAGATGGGTTTTTCATCTAAATATTAGAATTTATTCGGCCTAGCAGTAGAGAATTCTAAACTTGAATCCCAGTACAGCTCGAAAAGAAAGAAAGTACAGTATACAGTAAGTCGCGATAAGCGCTGCACAGGCCGAAAAGGCAGCAAGCCTGTTTAAATTGTTACCATGGAGCCGAACAGGAGAAGCAGCACCAAACACCATCCTATAAAAAATGTGAGCGGTACCCTACTTATAGCAGATGAGAGTGAAAGAGCTAGGAAGAGCTGAAGTAAGAAACCGAACAAGCTGGCGTACAAGTGTTGTTAACGCCCTATGCCTCGCCGATGGGCCAACTTATTAACAATCAAAAACGAAGTATTCCGATTTGATGGTATTCTTCCAAAGCTGATTTTATATTAAAGCAAACCCAAAAAATAGTGGTAAAGGAAAAATATTTGAACGAACAAAATCAAATCTGCTGCAAAATTTGTTTTTGTTTTTGGGGTTAAGATAAAGGCCTGAACTTTCGCCACATACCATACGTAAGAAAGTTCTCACACGTGTCACACCTTTTTATTGATTTTTGAAGT
The DNA here is from genome assembly GCA_928272305.1 of Volucella inflata. NCBI lineage: Eukaryota > Metazoa > Arthropoda > Insecta > Diptera > Syrphidae > Volucella > Volucella inflata. The sequence goes on from OV743719.1 coordinate 105,634,664, forward strand.
CGCATATTTCAGTCTTCATCGCTTTCAGCCATTATTTTATTAACAGTTACAATCTGTTAGAATTAATCTCCCGTGAGGTATGATACAGACGATAGGCTAAAGCTGCTCCTGCTCCAAAAGAGGATAGGGGAGGATGGAACGGAAAAGACGTTGACAAACGCTCTTCTTATTCATTAAACAAAACAGGGACGGAAAAGCTCTTTTATAGATTCTACTTAGTTCTACTTGAGAAGCCTCTGCTTTTCATCGGTGAAGTTTATAACTGCAAGAAAAATATTTTGGAACGAAAAATTCAGTGCCAGATTATATAACTAACTTATGGATATATTACCCTGCCTTACTCTACCAAATATAATATGCTTATAAGTAAGTACTTATCCTGAAGCGGCGAACTCAAAACTCGCGAACCGGCCAGTTAAAGATTTGAAAGTAATCTTGAGTGAATCATTAGCAAGTTAACAACGGTGTTCAGTAAGATTATAATTCAAAATGAAACCGATGAAAACCAACGAAAATCGATATCAGTAAGGTCAGCTCTAGGCGGCCAATTTGCAATAATGCCTCCAAAAGCAAAAGCAAGAAATAACAGCGCAAGACATATGGAACAAAACAGGAAGCCAGTAACGGGCCGTCATGTTTGAATAAAAATTCCCGAATTAGTATGACAATTACAATAGCTATCAACTGCTTAAACTAATGCTGCACACAATTAAGATTAAGACATACGAAAGAGTTCCACACGGTCGACACCGTAAGGGTAACCAACTACCTTACGGCTTACGACTTTAAAAAAAAAAACAACATCTGCACATTTATTGAAAAACAAACCGTTCGATAGAGTTTTCAGGCATCTAATATGAACTAGAATGGAATGCGCTATATATGATGACGTAAAAACGAGGATAGAAGCACAGCGGGAGTTAACGGAGATTTAAAAGTGAAGGTTGGTGTACACTAAGTCAATGTTCAATGGGGTCTATTGGACCCCAACGAATTCTAAACGAGTTTTCTTCTTTTTTCACCATTATAGCGCTTTCATAACGACAACAATGCCAAACAATTCTTCATAATTGTATCAATGTCAGATAACTATTGAGATTTTTCTGAGTCCTGTTTTCTAACAATATAACTATTAAATGTAGAGAAAACTCCTCGTTATCTGTTGTCAACAAATCTGACTTAAACCCAAGGGTATGCACCGCAATGTTGAACAATGAACGAAATAAAAACGACAGCGGCGGAAATGAAAATGTTACAATTTAGGTGTATAAAACTTGATCTATTCAGAAGTACTCGCATTCGCAGAGGGATTAGTTGGACAAACAAATGATGTCTACAGACAAGATGCCTATGCCATATTTGACGTAGATGCAAAAAAGCCTCTTACTTCGAGTATATGGCTGCGTATCAACGCGGATGAAGGGCAATATACCGTCGTCAGACAGAGTAGACAATTCAAAGATGACGATAGCCGAAACTTCCGTGCACCTGACCAAACGAAGTATAAATCTCCATATCTAACCTTAAAGCCAACAAAGCCGCTGACGGCTTACCGGCCAAAGTATTCAAAACTGTTGGAAATCACTTTGTGGACAGCACACACCAACTAATTTCTCGGATCTGGTAAGAAGAGTATGTGCCGGATGAATGCAACCTCAGCGTCGTCTGCCCGTTCTATAAAAAAGGAGACCCATTCAACTGCACCAAATTAACTGGCTAAGAGATATATAGAACCATGTCTAGTTTTGGCATCGCTGCTAAACTCGTTTGTCTTAGCACAATGACAATTGAGAACGCAGCTCCGTCAAAACCGGTAATGACTTAACTGAGACTCTGATGTCAACATAACACGATGCTATGTGACTTCTTTAACATCATATTTTAAAGAGTTGTGCAGAACTCACAAGCGAACACCCGAGGCACAATCTTTCAAGTCAGTGCGACTACTAAGCTGATGAATTTGACTTAATTGACAGAATTCAGCTGACTCTTACTGGTGAAGGACGTCACGGTCGACATATATAGTTCCGAGATAGTGAAAGACTTTGTCTACCTTGGCTGTGCTACCAATTCTGACAACAATACCTAAGCAATAGCTGTTCCTTTGGGCTAGAAGGCAATTAAGTTGAGAGGCTTTACTCCAAATAACTAAGGAGACTCTATATAAGACCTCGATCATCCTAGTCACTCTGAATGACATTAAAAGAATCTGTACATCGACATCGACTTGGGCAACAGTCGCGTGATTTGGCTAGGACATGACATGAACGAATGGATACCAATACTCCAACCAGCAGAGTCTTCGAATCTTACCCAGAGAAAACACGCCGCAGGTGAAACAATAGATATAATTGGCAGTTAGCTAAGGACCAAGCTAATTAAAAAGGCTCCTAAGTTATGGTCCAGCTTCACCGCTACCGAGGTAAATTAGACTATAAAATAGTTTTATTTTTCAGAAGAGTTTTTTCTACGACTGGAATAATGTATTGGAACTACGAGGGCGGGTCAATAAGTCCGTGACTTTTGGATTAAAACACAGATTTTTTGATAAAAAAATAATTTTATTTTTCAACGTAGTCTCCCTTGAGCTCTATACAATTTGTCCAACGCTTCTCCAATTTTTTTATCCCTTCCAAAAAAAATGATTTGTCGAGGTCCTCAAAATAGGCCTTTGTTTGCGAGATGACTTCATCATTGGAGTCAAATCTTTTTCCACCAAGCCATTTCTTCAGGTTTGGGAACAAGAAGTTGTCGGTCGGAGCCAAATCTGGAGAATAGGGTGGATGAGGGAGCAATTCATAGCCCAATTCATGGATTTTTGCCATGGCAACTGCACATGTGTGCACCCTTGCATTGTCTTGGTGGAAAAGAACTTTTTTCTTGGCCAAATGAGGTCGTTTTTTTTTCAAATCGTCATTGAATCGGTCCAATAAGTTGGCATAATATTCCCCATTGATTGTTCTTCCCTTTTGAAGGTAGTCAATGTGGATTATCCTGCGTGCATCCCAAAAAAACAGTCGCCATAACTTTATTGGCTGACAAACCCACCTTGGCCTTCTTTGGCGCCGATTCACCCTTAGAAACCCACTGTTTTGACTGTTGTTTGTTCTCTGGTGTGTTGTGATGGATCCATGTTTCGTCCACGGTTACAAAACGGCGCAAAAACTCCTCCATATTGCGATTAAACAACGCCAAACCTTCCTGTGAAGTTGTTACACGATTGCGTTTGTGGTCGACTGTGAGCAAACGCGGCACCCATCTTGCGGAAAGCTTTCTCATGCCCAAGTGATCATTCAAAATTGAAACCACTGAGCCATGCGAGATCCCTACGGCTTCCACAATCTCTCGCACTTTCAATCTTCGGTCGGCCAACACCATATCGTGAATTTTTTCGATTGTTTCGGGTGTAGAGACCTCAGCTGGGTGTCCAGGACGTTCGGCATCTTCAGTGCTTGTACGGCCACAACGAAATTCAGTAAACCACTTTTTTACCATTGAAATCGATGGTGCAGAGTCCACATAGTATTTATCAAGCTTAGCCTTGGTCTCGGTAATGGTTTTTTTCGCAAGAAATAATGCTTAATAAGCACACGAAATTCACTTTTTTCCATTTTCTCCTCAAATTAGTGAGTAGTCTGATAAAAATAGCTGTCAAACACAAACTAACTGACGCAGCAAGTTTAAATTTTGACAGGAGTCAACTGACAGATGCCTGTTGACAGGAGCAGTGTTGCTGTTTCAGTAAAGAGGTCAGAAATTCAAAAAGTCCCGGACTTATTGGCCCGCCCTCGTATAACTTAATTCGTGCGGTTTGCTAAGAGATGGCGAAACTTGTATTATTCCATTGTTATTATTCCATTGGAACATGCGTTGGAAAGCTACTGTCATTGTACATCATTCATTTGAAGCGTAAACAACAATAATTTTTTATCTCTCAAATAGGTCGAACTTTGTGCCTGAAAAAGTGTTTTTGCGGGGAGTTCTTCTTCATTACTTTAATATGAAGAAAACTGCTGCCGAAAGTCATCGTATTTTGGTGAAAGTTTATGGTGAATATGCGCTAGCTGAGCGAACGTGCCAAAAGTGGTTTGCACGATTTAAAAGTGGTGATTTTGGCTTGGAAGACGATAAACGTCCTGGGCAGCCAAAAAAGTTTCAAGATGAAAAACTGGCAGCATTACTCTATCAAGATTGTTGCCAAACACAAGAAGAGCTCGCAGAATTTTTGGGTTTCACTTAAGCAGCCATTTCAAAACGTTTAAAAGCAGCTGGATTTATTCAAAAGCAAAGAAATTGGGTTCCACATGAACTCAAGCTGAGAGACGTGGAAAGGCGGTTTTGCTGGAACGCCACAAAAGGAAGTCATTTTTGCATCGGATTGTTACTGGTGATTAAAAATGGATCCATTACAACAACCCCAAGCGCCAAAAATCATATGTGAAACCCGGCCAACCAGCCAAATCAACGGCAAAGCCGAATATCCATGGCGCGAAGAGAGTGCTCTGTATTTGGTGGGATCAGATGGGTGTGCTGTATTATGAGCTGCTAAAACCGGGTGAAAAAATCAATGGAAAACGCTACCGAACACAATTAATCCGTTTGAAGAGAGCAGTAGCCGGAAAACGCCCGGAATATGCGACCAGGCACGAGGCAATAATTTTTCATCATGACAACGCTCGGCCCCACGTTGCTATTCCGGTTAAGAACTATTTGGAAAACAGTGGATGGGAAGTCTTACCCCACCCGCCTTATAGCCCAGACCTTGCCCCTTCTGGCTACCATTTGTTCCGGTCGATGCAGAACGCCCTCACTGAAATACGGTTCACATCAGAGCAGAATATCAAAAATTCGCTTGATTCATTCTTGGCTGCCAAGCCGGCGCAGTTCTTTTGGGATGGAATCCACAAATTGCCAGAAAGATGGGAAAAAGCCATAGCTTCAGATGGGCAATACTTTGAATAATACTATTGTACATGTTTTTCTTAAATAAACGTTCAAATTTTGAAAAAAAAAAAAAAAAAAAACCGCACGAATTAAGTTATATACCCAATAGTTAGAACGAAACAACTGCTGCTGCATGTAGAACGCTTTTAGCTGATTAAGATCAAATCATAGAACCTAGAGATATTGGGGAGGAAACATATTTCCTGTTATTTCAGACACAATGGTGTAATATAATGGCATATTGAATGCATCAGTGTTATGCAAGACTTCATCTTAATTTTCAAAAACTTTTCGTCTGCATAGTTCCTTCAGCTGTGTTGCTGTTTGTATAATTTCTAAGCGTTTGCACTAATATTAGATATAGACATCACTTTTCTTTTTCTGTCTCATTTTTGTTCTTGGTATGAATTGCTTACTCGACAACAACCAATACAGCGACCAATGGCAAATATGTCAGTTGCTTCTAACATATCAAATTAATCTTTTATCATCCTCAACGTTTGGAAAACTGAAACCCTCACTATATGATGAGATAAATGAAAAGAAAAACAAGAAAAAAAAAGTAAACATGTAGCAAACAACCATACAGCAAAGCATAGCACTAATAAAATTGCAGCAATTTAATCCAAACCTAATTCTATACACTCTGTGAAGCAGAACATTATTTATACCCCAACAACAATAGAGCCCTCAATCAGGTGTCCATTTCAAAAGAGTCCCATTTAAATTATGTGCCAGAATTCGCCTGTGGATTGATGGGAAATTGTAGAAACTTTTTTTATGTGAACCACAATATCGACAACTGATCTTCTAATAGGATTAACATACTTCTTGATATAGCTAAAAGCAACGAATGTCAACCACAAAAGCGCTTCCTAGAAACCCAATACCACACTGAAGTGAATTAGTAGAGCGAAAATATGTCGGCACATACATACATATGCGTACAACAAACACCAAACACGGGACACGAGTATAATTTGCACTCAGTACCACTTACCAATATTTTTTACCATAATATGTTTGAGTTCATCAATTTGTCCGTGCACTCTTGAAATGGCATCTACCTCGCGCGACTGACTAAAGAAGACCATTTGCTGTGATAAGATTTTCGAGAATTCCGTATTCATGGCATAAGCAATAGCTGTGGCCACTGTCAAGCCATAGGTCTGAATAAATTTTTGTTTGATGTCCGCCAGAAATAGGAATGCTCTCGTCCTTTCGAATTCCTACAAAACAAATAAATCAAAATATTTACTCGGCAAAAGGACATGGACATCGACATCTCTTTCCACTGTAACTTACATCGTCCGTGATGCACATGTAGATGATTTTATTCTCACAAATATAATGAATCAAGTAGTTTCCATGAGAGTATGTTAGCTTATGATTTTCCAAAGATATTTTCGACATTATTTGTTCCGTGACCTCGGCAAAGTTTCCTACACATTCGGCGAATTTCGCCAGAACGGTAGTTCCCCGTGCGACAACACTATATAGTATCGGCATTCTTGAAATCAAAATGTTACTGCACCCACCAGTCTATTGGTGATGGAAGAAATCAAAAAAAAAAAAAAAAAGAATTTCAATTCCATTGCGTTGTTATCGTGAACTTGTTTGCACTGATTAACGAAACGACTGACGATCGTTTGTGGGTATTACTCACCGAACAGACAAAATAAAAGCATCGAAAAGTAGAGGAACAGTCGACTTTTCAATTGGAGTCCTTTGTTTGTAACTTTTTTTTTTTTTTTTTTTTTTTCTTTGATCAGAAACTTTTTAGGGTCAATTCTCAGACATAGAGGTCTGGTTTGATAGGATTCGCAATCTTCTAGAAATAAAAATATTTACATATTCTTTTTTTATTGGAAAACGTGTAACACACAGAACGCAGTTTAAACAAAATACAAAAAGTGACTAAGTAATTTGATAACTAAATTTTCGTTTTTCTCTTTCCACGCAGGAGAAGACGAATATGTCAACATCGAAGACGACAGCAACGACAGTTGAATTCACTTTTATGTTTTCTGTCAACGACTTGTTTATCGTTTGCATCAGAAAATGCAATAAATGCAGTACAGTTATGTTGAAAATTTATAGATTGACCGTTGTATGACTGTTTTCTTTATCTAGAACTTTCGAATGATTCTTACTATCAGCTGAGTTGAAAATTGGCACAGACACTGAAGATTGTTGTCGCTCGTGTATCCAACCAGCGGCACGAATTTTTTAAACTTGCACATTTTAATCTTTTGCTAAAATTCGACATTATGTGGTTCTTGAGAAGCTTAACTCAGGAATAGTTGTGTGCTTAAAAAATTTCAAGACCTTGTGCAAGCAGATAACTATCTATGACTAAATATCCATGATCCCAGCGAACAGAAAACGACGGTCTTCAAGACATTTTCAATATCAACTTTTGGATTACGAACAATTTGTGGTACAGTCGTCCGTGGATCCTACAGGGGAGAGAACGTCTTCAGCATACTTATGAAGGTGAGAAGGTATAGACAAGTACAGAGTTTTGTCGGGATGACAATCATCGTCAATTTATCGTGTAGACCCATTAGTAGAAGGGTTGAATTGTTTTCTTCATCGCATATCCCAACACACTGATGGTCTATTCAAAATGTCGAAACCATTATAGGTGCTCAAAGTTAAATATCGGATTTAAACGGAGAGTTTGGTAAACTACATCACTACAAATCTAAATGGCGATATCTTGATTAAAAAATAATGAACCAAGTACTTACTTACAAGTCAGACAGTTTCAGATTTAAGTGTCTCGAGAGGTGTACGCGGGAATCTACATGTGTTTCGTCAAGTGCCGAAACAGCAGCTTTTTATACATAGACACGAACATACGCAGAGAAGAAATTTTTTCTAAGCCCGCGTGTTTTTGTTATATAGACTCTGAATTTACGTGTCATATAGCTGGCTTGTGGATTCAATTTTTTGGACGGATAAACAAGTATAATAAAGAAAACCCGTGTACCAGCTAAGTCCACTATCCGCCGGCTATAGGAAACACTCACACGTTGTTTTTGACATACGACGATATCATACAGCAGTGGTATTATTGACTTATTGACATTCGTATAACGTATCTCGTACGTAGCACGAAATACAATAGTCTGCTTTTAACAGTTTGTGTAATAAAATCGAACGGATTAGATTCTCAACGATTTTGATGATTAAATCTTTTTAATTTAAATTAAAATAATAATATTTTTATAAATAACAGGTCAACTGAAATTTCATGATAAGTTAATAGTAGAATCCTAAAATAATATAGATAATATACATAATTACTTTCATTACAACTGTACAATTCAATTTTGTGGCTGGCAATGCCTCATAAGTCAATTTGCAAAATGTCATCCAAATGGTGGTAGAGAAGAAAAATTTTGTTTTCATCAAGCACAGTAAAAACAGTCGCGATCCCGCCGTGTCAGCTTATTGTAGATTTGTATCCATTTCTGTTTAAAAAAAATTTTCAAATAATTCAATACAAACTGTTTCCCCTTTAAAACCCAAAGGTAACCAGTGTGCAGTAGGCAAAGCCAAACGGGCATCATGAGTCTCCCTCAGGATAAGCGCGAGCTAATCGCCATCCTCAAACTCATCAAGAAGTATAATCTTAAGCAAACCGAGGAACTGCTTCGACAGGAAGCCAATCTAAAGGATGAAATCGAAGCCGAAGTTAATGAAACCGAATTGAATCACTTGCTGACGTCCACTTTCGATGGCGAACAAACTCCTACCGGTGCAAGCGGTGGCGACCCAGAACTATACGAGACCGCATTTAGCGAGCTACGAACCTTTGTCGATGAATCCCTTGACATATACAAACATGAACTATCGCTGGTGCTCTACCCGATACTAGTGCAAGTCTATTTTAAACTTGTCTACAGTGGCTACGAAGTGAGAGCGCGAAAATTTGTCGAGAAGTTTGGCCCCGGGTTAGACGAGTACTATCATGAAGACTTACAAAATATCTTACTCCTAACGAAGCGATCTCAAATGGAAAACAATGACTTGGTCACATCTATGGAGGCTGATAAGTTTGTTATACGAATGTCAAGGGACTCGCATTCCCTCTTCAAAAGGCAGATTCAGGATAGAAAAATGGAAGTTCTCTCGCAAATCGTAAGTAAGTTTCTTCATTTCGATACATATGAGGGGACAGCACGTAGCAAAGCACAGTGTGATGCAGCTGCAGGCGCCCTCATAGGTGAAGCTCGCCGACAAGACAATAAAGTTCGAGTTTATTATGGTCTTCTGAAAGAGGTAGACTTTCAAAGCCTCAATACGACAACAACGAATCCGCCCGCCGAAGAGGAGGATGAAAACGATCCAGATGCTCCTGACAGACCGAAGAAGAAGAAACCAAAAAAAGATCCCCTCTTCTCAAAAAAATCCAAATCAGATCCGAATGCCCCGGCTCATGAACGTATTCCACTGCCCGAGCTGAAAGATGCCGATAAATTGGAGAAACTAAAAGCCCTTCGCGAGTCATCGAAACGGGTCCAACTAAGTAAAGACTCCCTTCCTTCGGTGTGCTTCTATACAATACTTAACAGTGCAAACACTGTGACGTGCGCTGAAATCTCTGAAGACTCCTCAATGCTAGCAGTCGGGTTCACAGACTCCAGCATCAGGGTGTGGTCCCTGACCCCACAAAAACTGCGCGAGATGAAAACTGCCGAACAGCTTAAAGACATCGATAAGGACGCCGAAGACGTCTTGGTGCGTATGATGGACGATCGTACAGCTGAAACATCTCGGACATTCTTCGGCCACAGTGGACCCGTCTATCGGTGCGCTTTTGCGCCAGAAAAAAATCTTCTACTGTCCTGCTCAGAAGACACCACTATTCGTCTTTGGTCGCTGCACACTTGGACTTGTGTCGTTGTCTACAAGGGTCATCTATTTCCCGTGTGGGACGTTCGCTTCTCTCCACATGGCTACTACTTTGCAACGTGTTCGTACGACAAAACTGCTCGACTCTGGGCCACAGATTCCAACCAGCCTCTTCGTATGTTCTGCGGTCATTTGGCTGATGTGGACTCAGTTCAGTTTCATCCAAATTCAAATTACATAGCGACTGGATCGAGCGATAGGACAGTTCGTTTGTGGGATGTCCTCAATGGCCAGTTGGTGCGGTTGATGACTGGTCACAAAGGTCCCATCTACAGTTTGGCCTTTTCGGTTTGTGGTCGATATTTGGCTTCTGGTTCTGCCGATCATCAGGTGCTCATTTGGGATCTCTCCCACGGACAGTTGATTGCTTCCTTATCCAAACACACTGGATCCATTCACACCATGTCATTCAGTCGAGACGGAAACATACTTGCTGTTGGCGGTTTGGATTGCTACCTTACTCTCTGGGACTTTTCTAAACTCACCGAAGACTACTTGACCAGTCAAAGTGGACACAATGCGTCACACAATCCCGAAATAAACGACGGAACGGAGTATTTGCTAAGAGCCTTTCCAACGAAATCATCGCCGTTTTTAACGTTGCACTTTACCCGACGGAACTTGTTGCTGGCTGTCGGTGTGTTCAAGTCATCGTAACAGTAGTTTTAGTTGTTTTCTTAACCCACAACCATTGTAACCACGAAGAAGCAATAGTATTGTAATTAAATTCCATTTCAACGAGATTTCTTGTTTTATTGTAGAATCTATCGGTGGTTTCTTACGGAGGAGGTATGATATCGACTTTCGGAAGAAATGATGCATACAATTCTACAAGCATAGCTTGTAAACAACTGAATTTTGATGTAGCTATCATTAAGATGTGATGTGAATATGAATTCGAATGTTCAGGTTATGGCGTTCGAATCTTTTGCCGCAGCTGTCATACGCATATTAAAGAATGCAACCCGTTGATCACAATGCAAAAGATTGACTTACTGAACAGAAGCATTCTTTGCTGTTTTGGCTGAAAATAGGGTACCTAGTCCCTGTGAGATGTCATTGGCGGCTGCAGACAAAGAGGGGGGAGGGTATTCGCCTTAGGGGACTTCTCCATCAGAACGACGCAGAACGGATCAACTTTGGCGTCTAAGGCTCCAGTTAGTTAAAATTGCTTTGAGTTACCCACTTCAATGGTTTGATTAGGTCCAAAGCGACGTTACTAAGTGCACAGGTTAATTTGGTGTCAAATTATATGCAAGATTTTCTTTTCAAGCACATTAACGGGTATGGAATGTCTTTTCTCCCTTTCGCCGATGATAGGGCTATTACGAGTATAAGCAACGATATGACAGACCCTTAGGCAATTCTTAATAATTAGATAAAGGCGCTGGAAGACAGCGTGTTACGAACCAGTCGCAATAAGGCGAAATGTCTGAAAGTAAAATTGCATACGAAAAAGCTTCTAAGGAGTGCCGTTCGGACTCGGCGATAAACCGTAGGCCCCGCTCAGATGTGACTAAAATGACAAGATGAGCAACACAAATGAGTGTCAAGAAGCTAGGCCATGGCCTATGGTCTGTAGACCATAGACTGGCTACCAGCATCGTGACGAAACACTGTATTTTGTGGGGTATCTAAGTGAGTTGGGCATAAATGACATCCTGCGACGCTCTACGAAAAACCGAGTACAATGGACTAGTACTTCAACTTAGTGCTCTCAGAAAGAAGTAGCTTTCTCCAATTTGAGTTTTCCAATAACTGCTACCTTTAATGTACAGTTTCAAAGTCTATCTTACAGACTGAGATGGCAAGAATTTCTTGACAGGTGAACCTGATCACTGCAGTCAGCGCACTTTGCAATAGTGTCGCCGTGTTACTGGAAACAGCCAGCGTTAAACAATATAAACAAAGTAGAATCTCATCACAATATTAGGATGACCTGGGTGTTCAGAAGCACAGTTAAATTGCTTGTCTGCATACAGTTAGTTAATAATGCATTATACGCTAATAGCCTAAAGTTGTTTTTATTGTGTTGGCACGTAAAGAGTAAAGTTTTCCGTTGCCCCAAAGTTGTCTGTCGCTTCACAACATTTAATAGATTCGTTTGTGCTTGGAGAAATGTGTGGATGATGTACAAGTACAAACTTTTCGTATTTTATAAAAAAGTGTTAGGCTAAGACTTCCACGTTCAGAGTTATATGAGTATATGCATTGCTTCATGGGTTTGACGTTTTTTGTCTCCCCCCTTAAAACGAAGAGACAGTTTTAACACTCCACGATATAATGCACGAAGTTGCTCCTTCCTGCTTGTGCAAAAATACATTATGTGCTCCAACTTTTACTTCAAATCCAATAACCAAAATTCAAAGGCAACATGCTTTTTACGATTATGATATTTCATTCTAGCCGATTCGGCCAAATATATATTTACTTAATCTATTTACAACCGCACTTATAATAAAATGTTCTCCGAGCTAATTGTTGTACTCAAAGTTCACACATTCCTCCCCAATGTTACTGGATGAAGTCTCAATCATTTGGTTTACTGCAAAGCAAAAACGAATATCCGCTAAGAAATCTTACTTTTATAACATAACTTGCCTCTTCTTACCTATCCAACGATAGTTCATTACTAAACAGGTGGAGCTCTTTCCTGCTCCTTGTCTCGATTGCTAGAGTTGTTGTGTGATAGAACTATTTTTGGTTGTTTTGGTTTTAGCTTTTGGTAAAACTTTCTTCTTTCGGCCACGTCCTGCACCGGTCCCAGCGGCTGCTGGCTCCAGCTTTCCCCTAAAAAATAAAGAAAATCTCAGTAGTTCCACATTCGCCAAAACACATTTGCGTTCTTTTACTTTTTAGCTTCTTTTGCTTCTTCATCTGAGGATTCAGTTTCCTTGCTCTCCAACTTGATTTCTGGTTTTTCATTCTGAAGATCAGCTTTTAAAATTCGCCGTAAAGTGCCATAAGTGAGGCCCAATTGTTGACATCGGCGACGAATTGAAATGCCTGGCTGGTTCTGAACACTTTCGCGCACAGTGGTGATGTTTTGGCTTGTACGTGCTGGCCGAGCATGATGATATGCAGTTTGACCCGATATAGAACCAGTTCCTTCAAAACGTTTTACCATTGCACGAATTCCGGACTCACTAGGGCGTTTATGTTGACCGAAAAATTGACGAATTTTACGAAATGTTACTTTTACAGATTGCCCATTTTCGTAATAAGATCGAATAACAAAAATTCGTTGTTCCGTGGTAAACCACTCCATGATTAAAGCTTTGTTCAGTGAGGTTGTTCCAAACTGCTTTTCAGTGAGAACAATTTCTGTCCGAATCTGTTCTATTTTGTGTTCTGTTCTGTTCTGAACAGAAAATCTTGCACCTACTCTCAAAGTACAACACAATTGTGAAGTGTCAAAATCAGCTGTGATTTTAAATTGTATTATTTGTTGGCAATTATTTGCTAAATCAAGGGAAATTTTAAATTACAAATGGATTAAATATTGACAGCTCTCATATGGGCTGTATTTTTCTGTTCTCATTTGATTTGACAAATTTGTGCGCTTCTGTTCTAGTTTTTTCTCACTGAACAAAGCTTAAAATTGCCAAAGATTGTATGACATCTGTCAAAAAGATCAACCACAAATATTCAAGTGATTTACTGAGTCTTCAATCAAATATAAATATGGGGCTACAAAGTCTGTTACATTCTAATATGAAGCGGCTGTAAGAGTGTAAGTATGACCTACTTATGCCCCATACATTATACTTGTAAGTGCCACATGGCTGGTTAACATAAAATGAACTGCTCTTGCTCTCGGACCACTATATTGCCGTTACATTTGACTGTTGTCACTTAATGTAAATAAAAGATCTTATCTGCCGTGTTGTGTGAACGCCTGAAGCTGCTCGTCAACAACCTGAAAGGTCCATATCAGTGTGGCTTCTGGCCAGGAAAGTCCACCATCGCCTAAATATTCACACTACGGCAGATCTTGGAGAAGACCCATGAGCTTCAGATCGATACACACCACCCATTCATCGATTTTAAAGCCGCGTATGACAGCATTTATAGAGACGAGCTGTACGGAGCAATGTCTAGTTTCGGCATCCCTGCCAAACTCGTCCGTCTGTTCAGGATGACGATGGAGAATGCACGCTGCTCCATCAAGGTCGGTAAAGATCTCACCGAGACCTTTGATGTCCAGAAATGATTTAGACAGGCCGATGCGTTGTCATGGGATTTTTTCAACATCATACTTGAAAGAATAGTGCAAAACTCACGATCAAACACAAGAGGCACTATCTTTCAAAAGTCCGTCCAATAACTTGCATACGCCGACGATATTGTCAGCGGCGCTTTCACGAGTTTTGAGACGGAAGCGACGAAAATGGGTTTAGCGGTCAACGAGGGCAAGAACAAGTCCTCTCACGGACAAAAAAAAGTCACCCTTTATAAGACCTTAATAATCCCGGTCCTGCTCTATAGCGCAGAAGCATGGACATTATCAAAAATGGATAAGCGTGTTCTTGGTTGCTTCGAGAGAAAAATTCTTCGGTATACAATACAATGAACTCTACGGACTGTACAGCGACATTGACCTAACCAGAAGAGTGAAGATCCAAAGACTGAGATGGCTGGGTCATATAGAGCGTATGGATACCAATGCTCCGGTCCGAAAAGTCCGAGGGACAGCGCAGTAGAGGATGGCCAAGTTTCAGGTGGCGCACGCAATTGGAAGGGGACCTCAGCCAACTTAGCGTGCGAAACTGGAGGCAGCTAGCCAGGGATCGGACATAGTTTGCCGGACATGAAGGATCCAGTTTTTGACATTTAGCAGATCGATTTAACCTTTCAGTCTCATTTGTAAACCGCATTATTGGCAGAGTAACTAGATTTTTAAGTAATCTAAGTCCGGAATCAATAAAATGGCCAAGTTTATCTATAATCCATATATCCATTGCATCGATTAATCATAACAAATTTTATTTGATATCTGTTGTTCACCTACATGTTGTATCGACAGTACCCATGTAGACATCGATCCTCTAGCTATAAGCAAGGATGATTACATCTGGGATGGGGAAGTTCACTATTTGTCAACAAAAAAAAGTTTACAAATATTTTTGTGGGATAGGTACTTCCACGGTCTCTTCTTTTCTATTCCTGTCGATGCAGGTCTCGAACCTATGATATTTGATATGATATAATGGCATTTTAGATATTGAGATACATGCGTTCTTATTTTAAAAATTTTTTCTCGCGGTAACAGGATTTTGTACAAATTTATAGTCCTTGAACAGAGCTTATTGGTAAGTTTTGGTTTTTGGTGCGCTATTGCACATAAGTCAGTTTGCCTCGAATTTAGTCAGGTATGGTCTTAAAATAAAAGGAAGTAGGTGTAACACCTGAGATCGTATCGAGTTCAAAAAAGGTGACGCATACTGGAGAAGGATAAATTTCGCTTGACCAATTATTATGAGCTTTGAGAGCGTGGGATTTCGGGTTAAAATTTATGGAAAACTTTATCAGTAGTTGAATAACGTAATAATTAAATGGGATGACATTAGTTTCATTTAAAATGAATGAATTGGACGGCCTTTTATTTATTGCAGCAAATTACCAGAACAAAGCCGAAGAACATTTCTTTCAAGAATTTCAAAGTTCCTGGCTATGGAGGGCGTAATATTGACCCGCGTCGGGAACGCGTAGGTCATTTCCGGCCGGGTGAGTGTTTTGTATAGTTGGTGTTTAGTTCTTTTATGAAGTAATTCTTTAGTTAGCGCATGAGTAGGTTGGATATTGTCTGTGCCTTTCCAAGAGTGGCTCTGGCATGTTTATTACATTTTAAAACTGAACACCCAGGTATTTAATTTTATTTTTATTCTGTTTTATATTGCCGACTAAATTTATTGATAGGACTAGACTGTTTTCTAGGAAACCGCAAGTGGTGATGGGGTAGAGCCACTGGCGTAGAAGATTGTGTCGTCGGCATAAGGAAGACAAACTGTTATTATTGTTGAGAGAGTGTGGAAAGTCAAAAAGCCATATATGGTACAGCGAGGGCCCAAGGATAGAACCCTGTGGGACACCAGTGTCACAGGCACTGATTTGGGACCTACTCTAAAAAAATAACACAGAAAGATTTGTTGGAAAGAAAGGTATCCAGAGGTCAGATAATATGTTGAGTAAAATTTTGCTGAGATATTTTGAAAAGGAGATCTTCTCCCCAGACACTATCAGAAGTCTTTTCGACGTCTAGTGCAAGCAACGGTGCATTTTTTCCTTTCTGAAGTTGACGGTGATGTGATTCTGGAATCAAACGAGAGCATGCACAGTGGAGTGCTCCTTTCGGAACCCAAATCGGTGGTGCCCAGGGTCTCCCCCAATCCGGGCTTCTGGCATTCAGGTCTCGCCCAAGGATAGCACCATAAAAAGAGCTGACTAAATCGTCTAATTTTTTAATCTATTAAATAGATGGACGATTGTTAAGTATGTATATGGAGCCATTGAGGAGATGTTTTTGAATATTGATATTTTTGATTTTGATGTTGAAAAAGATGGAAGAAAAGAGATTGGAGCTCCAGTCAACGTAATCGCAGCGAATGTTTTTTTTTTGATAACTATAGCGACACCTTGCTGGGGATGAGGTAATATGTGACCAAATTGACATGCATTCTGGATTTCACATGAGTCACTTGGATGAATGCAATTCGATTCTTCTGTTGTGCTCTTTGAATGACAAAATATTGAAAGGAAGGAATTTTAAAATCATAATTCATTCTGACTTAACATGATTTGATTAACTGTCGGGGCATGCTTATCTCTTTTGAAAATCATAGGGCATTTATTTCCATCCCGAAAAGATTATTGAATAAATCGAAAAATTGCTAGTTATTGGTCAAATTGTGTCTGGGGTTAACATCGCCGGGGGGATTCTTAGGTTGGTGGAAGAGACTGACGTAAGAGATCTTTAATGAAATAACGGAGGTAGCATGGATACGATTTGCCAAGTCGTTATTCTTTTCTTTTTTATCTCTAGCCATTTGGAAGGTTGTCCTCTTCTGGTATTCATAGTCGTTGAAGGCCGAATAGGCCCTATAATTAGCAGCGTGGTCTCCATCGCAGTTGACACAGGTTGGTCTTGAACCTTCCCCCTTGATGTTTGAGCATAGCCCGGGCTCATGAGTTATGTTACTAAACACACTTGTAATTATAGCCAAGGGTCAACAATTTTGACAACGCCTACACTGTAAAGCCCCATTGTAACCTTTCGGTTTCTCTTGAATTACCTTAGTATTTAATCTTTATAACATCATCAGGAGAGATGCTCGGAAGGAGCTGGTTGGTTGTCTCTGAATATTCCCTTTTTTGTTGCACGGTGGGGAAGCTATGCTATGTCAATAAGGCCATGTGGGGAACCTAAGTGAGTAGAGCATAAATTAAATCCTGCGAAGCTCCATGAAAAACCTAGTTATTCGATTAAAAGGAATATACAAGGAGTACAATGGACTAGTACTTTAACTGAGTGCTCTCATCCGACAAAAAAAGGAGTGGCTTTCTCCAGCTAGAGTTTTCCAATAGGTGCTAACTTTGATGTACAGTTTCAAAGGTTGTTATCTCATAGACTGAGATGGTTAGATTTTCTTGTAGCAAAAATATAGGTGAACCTGATCACTGCAAAGTAAAGAATAAACAAAGTAGAATCCCATCATAATATTGGGATGACCTCAAGTTAATTGCTTGTCTGCATACAGTTTGTTAATAATGCATTGTACGCTTATAGCCTAAAGTTGTTTTTTTTTGTGTTGGTGCGTAAGGAGTAAAGTTTTCCGTTCCCCCGAAGTTGTCCGTCGCTTTACAGTTTTGGGTGGTAGACGACTTCATCGTTTGTACTTGGGGAAATGTGTGGATGATACCAAGTATTTAATCTTCGTACTTTATAAAAAAGCGTTAGCCCAAGACTTTCACGTCCAGAGGTATATGGCTATATGCATTGCTTCATAGGTTTGACGTTTTTTGTATCCCCCCTTAAAACGAAGAGAAAGTTCTAACACAATACAACGCACGAAGTTGCTCCTGCCTGCTTGTGCAATACATTATGTGCTCCAACTTTTACTTCAAATCCAATAACCAAAATTCAAAGGCAACATTTTTTTACGATTTTTTAAATTATTCTAGCCGATTCGGCTAAATATATATTTACTAAATCTATTACCAATTACACTTATAATAAAATGTTTTTCGAGCTAATTGTTGTACTCAACACTCACACATTCCTCCCCAATGTTACTGGGAGAGGTCTCAATCATTTGGTCATTTGATTCACTGCAAAGCAAAAACGAATATCCGTTAAGAAATCTTACTTTTATAAGATATTTTTCCTCTGCTTACCTATCCAACGATGGTTCATTACTAAACATTTCAGTTGGAACCGTCGGGGGAGCTCTTTCCGGCACTAATTCCATGATTGATTGCCTCGATTGCAGGTGCCGCTCAACTTCTTCAGCTGTCATGTGACCTTCTGGTTGTGTGCTAGAACTATTTTTGGGCGTTTCGGTTTTGGCTTTCGGCACAACTTTCTTCTTTCGGCCACGTCCTGAACCAGTTCCAGTGGCTGCTGCTTCCAGTTTTCTCCTAAAAGAAACAAAATCTCAATATTTCCATGTTTCAACAAGTCACATTTTCGTTCTTCTACTTTTTAGCTTCTTTCGCTTCTTCGTCTGACGATTCAGTTTCCTCGCTCTCCGAAGAAGTGATTTCTGGTTTTTCATACTGAAGTAAACGATCTAAAAGGAACGACCTATCTCGAGAAACTTTCAGCAAACGCCGTTGACTTGAGCGCAGTGCGTCTTGAAAGAATTCATTTTCCTAAAAACAGAATTATATTTAAACAATTCTTAATATTCAATTTGATAACTTACATATATTAAAAACTTTAGCTTGCGTTTCAGGTAACGATATTGAGTTTTGTAGTCGACAGGTTTATTAAAATTTTCCGGTCCTCCGTCTTGGGAATCTTCAGAAGCTGATTCTCCGTCATTGACATCATTGTCGTCGTCTTGATTTTGTGAGGAAGCAGCTTGTTCATTTGCCATGCTACGACAATACCAACCGTCTAACATATTTGGCTTCGGCAGGTCGAATTTTTCAATAGAAACAAATGTTTCCTACGTCGTAAACATAAAACAAGAGAAAAACAAACGCTCTATATGAGATGACAACTGACATAACAGAGAATTAAAACTACATTGCCGATACAGAAGTAACTTTCTCCTGTTGGGCGATACTAGGTAGAGCACCTATTTGTTTCTGGCCACTAACTAAATAGTTGAAATAAATGTGTGTCAACAAATATTTCAACCGCTACAACAACGGATAGTTACTTTTACTCTGAGGAAATTAAAGACTGGAGGGCTGAAACCTAAACAGACGTCCAGAACTTTTATCGGTCTTCAGAAAGTCTGGGAAGGCTTATACTTATACTTGGACATAGAAGGTAATTGAGTCAGGAAACACTAAGGCGTCTTAATGGCGCAGAAACGTAGACGTTATTGAAGGGGAGAAATACTTGAAGTACAAATTGTATTGGAGAAATATTGTAGTACAAACATCTGTCAACTACGCTAGTTTCAAAATTTTATGATTCTTAGTCAATTCGATCTGGGTCATGGGGATGAGCACACCAGTTTGGAGAAGATTTTTTGCTAACTTATTATGGGTTTAATTTTGATGTCACCAGAGCTATCAAAACATGCAGCAAATTTCTTTGTTATTTTCGCTAGTTTAACTTCTCTGCTACTGTCATATCTCGGCATAAACGGCTTTACTCTGGACTGAACGGTGAAGTAAACATATCTAATTCAGTTTTTCAAAACTTTGTTGCGTCCTTAATCATAATTCTTCATTGATCATTCTCGTCGACTAGGCGTCAAATCAGGCTTAAAGATAAAAAGTATTCTTCATGACTATTACAACTTGCTAACGAAGTGCCACCTTTTCCACCCAAATATTCCGAACAGACCTACTTTTTCCACCGAATAAAGTCCCACAGACACCACCTAGCCCACGCCGATAACACAGTTTGATTTGACAACCCTCACGGAAAGTCACATGGCTGCTTGCTGAAAACCGCTGAAGAAAACTCATTCAGCTATATGAACTCATGCTAAAAAAGAAAAATCTACTCACAGCAACGATTTCTTGTTGGACTCTAGAAGATCATCACTTTGTATTTGCCGTTCCTTCAGATATTCAGTCTGTCATTTAATTCGAAGCTAATTTCCACTAAAAAACAAAAATTCCATTCTCAATAGAATCAAAGTAAATAGTTCTTCCTTTAATTTTCGTGTAAATTTCCGTAAAATTAAATAAAAAGAAATGTGATTCCAAATCACACAATGAAGTATTTGCTCTCTCACAGTCCGCAGTAAAAATGTCAAAAAAAATCCTCTCAGTGACTTTGACACGGATTTTGTTACTCTTCACATCGACAACGACGACGACGGCGACGACGGATTGATTTTGTGCTATTCACGCTGATTTTTTTGTGTTTTTTCTCTAAAATTTATTAAAGCTCGTGTCAGGACAAACGAGTGGCGAGCTGTTTTCAATTAATTAAAAGTTTAAAATAAATAAAATGCATTCGCTTAGTTGGACAACACGATTGATATCTCGGGCGTTACGTAGTGGCTTTTCCACATTATTAGAACCTACCGCGGCCACCAAACCTCGACCACACTTTATTTCTGTTGTCTGTGGATTCCCAAAGGATTTCCTTACATCTAAATACAAGCCGGGAAAGTATGGCGAAGATTCATGGTTCAAGACATCCACAACGAATGCAGACGTTTTGGGTAAGTGCGACTAAAGTTAGCAACTTTTTCCATCACCACATAGTGAGCGAAAAAATCCATTTCGTAATCGCCACGGGAGTGTGTCTGTTTTTTTTTTTTTTATTTATTTTCATTTTTAATATAGAGTTCTGCGCATTAGATGTGAGCTGCGTACTAGCCAAAGGCACACAGATTCTAGTTAATTTTGGAAATTGTCTTAGTTTTTGATTGGAGATTTGAATATAAATTGGAGTTGGATTGAAATTGGAAGAAAATATGCAGCAAATAGTCGTGCAATGTCGCTGCACTGAGAACCAGTTTGGCACGCGAATCATATTATTAAGTTGCCATTTGTATGGCTGTAGTTGCCTAGCAATTGCTGTTAACGTAAATTTTATCTGGGCTATGTAAATTTCCATAGCTGCTGTGATACGCTTTGATCCATAGCAATAGCAATAGCAATAGAGTTTCGTGGAATCAAATCATCGCGACATCGCCAATCATCATAGGTGCAAAGTACGCACAGGCGTTTGCATTTTATTGTGGTTGACGCGGTGGTGTGCATTAAATCGTATTTTCTTTCTATTTCTTGTTAGAGTTTTGGGATTGGGAGGGTGGGTTTTTCGCAACGACAGACAGGGTTTTGTTTTGTTTTTTTTTTTTTATGGAAGCAGATAGCGTTGCATTTCATTAAGGTTTCGCTTGCCTTTACGTCACTATCTGAGATATATGTACTTTTTATTCAAATGAGTTTATGACTAACAAATTAATTAAAAGCAGACAGCAAGTGCTGTATACAACACTCTTCAAAGAGGCTAGACAACGATTTCTTCGACCTTCACAATGTAGCCATCATTCGGCACAGTAGAAGGCAAATATGAAATTGGTTGAGCAAATGCAATTCAAAACTACACTATTGGGCAACTAGCAATCATCTGATGTAGAACCTGCAAATCCACAATCAAATTGCTTGCGAATATTCAAGCTCTATTGCAAATAGCAGTGCTGGCATATTTTGTTTAACATTGAAAGTTTGCGCGTAATTTAAAATTTTTATTTCGATTCTAGTTCGTTTGGTTTTGGTTTTTATTTTTTTTTTTTTTTTTTTTTTTTTTTTTTTGTAAGATCTTGATTAAGGTCATGACGTATGGACTGCAGATAAGCGCTTAAGTATTCGTATTTAACTATTGGAATATGTATGGGTTGGTGTGCGATAGAGTACTATGGTAGAGTGTATGGTAGAGTACTTTTTGTCAGCCCAGTTCCAGAAAACGATGGTTTGAATGTTTTGATTAATTTGATGAAGTTATTCGAGTATCAGACCTTATCAAAGATCTTCGCATGACGATTTTATTATATTTCGAGACGGAAGGTGTATTATACTTCTGTTGGAACATAGCACTCATAGAAACTAACTTTTCTAGATAGATGAGTAAACATGATAAAGCGATGACTACATGTAGCCTGATGTGAACGCTGACATTCGTCCTCAGACTGGCCGAGATAGCACTTAAGGCGTTGGGAAGTTGAGTTTTCATATGAACCGCACTCATTCTGGAGAGTCACCAATTGCGATTATGTTTACAGAAAACCAACTGTCAACCGAAAATGTAAGCAGTTCCAATGCAATTTCAGGCCCCGAAAAATTTTTCTGAGCCTCGCGAGGCAAGTTTGTCGGCGATCTGGTTTTCAAACAAGACCCATTGATTTTAAGTTCCCGACTTCGTTGAAGAAATTCTTGCATTGGCAAGCTAGCTTGGCTGCAGTAAGGGGGTAAAAGGTATCGCGGAATGCGTATATACATCTACATCAGTGCTTTCTGCCTCCGAAGGGAAAATGTATATCTTTTTTCTGCATGCAGCCGACAACCAGGCAGCGGTTATTTTAAAACATCGTCATGGAAGCAAAGAGGATTGTTGTGGATATTGTTATAAAAGAAAAAAATGTAATCATTGATGTATTGAAGCAAAGGAAAGGGAAAAACGGTTTGATAAAAAGAAAAACACAAAAATAAAGCAATACTGAGCACAGAATTGATGTAGATACATCGATAGATAGTATGTAAAAATGTATTATTCGCAATAACGATTTTCACTTTTTCTAGATCGACCATTTGTTCCTTTTACTTTTTACTCTCCACAGCCAAAGCTACTAGACTTTCTATTACTATTATTTCTTTTTCTCTTTGGGGTCGCAGAGGTTAATAAACATCATCACAATCTAAAGAAGCTCGGACTTATTCGTGTGGCAACGATATACTGTGTCATTCGACATGAATTTTGTCAAGCGTCTCAAAAATTTCCTACGTTATGGCGTAGGTATCTTCCTGAATTGCTGATTCCCCTCTCAAAAGGAAGATGTGGGTTTGATGTTAGCATTTCATGGATTACATTTCTCCACAAGATTTGTTTTTTGTTTTTTGTTTTTTTTGATTTCATTTATTTTTTATTGAATCTGCTTGCTTACCTTCAGCTATTTCATTTTAGCTGCGCAATTTGCCCGGCGCCGCCTCATTTACTGTAATTTTTGTGAGGTTAATGTGGAAATCAGGTGATTTTACATTTGGTGATGTTTGTGCCTAAGGACGCACTATTCCATCTTCGGAAGATTTAATTTTTTGGTAAAGCAAACAAAAGTCATCAGCGTAGTAAAGGATTGCATTTCCTATTAACATAATACATGGTAGGTAAGGGACAAATTGATTCTTTCCTCTACCTCTGAAATACTTCTTATATTACATTGTGGAGTGAGATGGGAGTAGGGAAACAAGTCACATTACTCCTTCTTTACTATAATTGTTTCCTGTTTGTTGATTCTATTGTTTGAAAGCTGGACCTCAACAAGTCAATCGTCTATAAATTACACACGTTCATTCGGTTATGTTTGTTTACTGTCTGACATAATGTCACCTTTTTTACGTTATCGCTCCGAGTGTGATTTAAATTTTTTTTTTTAATTCAATCACTTAAATTTTAACTGATTATAGCTAAGCAACCCAAACTACGAATCTTTTTGTTTGGATCCATGACGGTTGTTTGTTAAATTCATAGGTGAACTGATACTTACGAGTAAATAAATAATCTTTTCTTCTACTATAAGACTGTGGGCATTTTCTTAAAGTTTTTTGATTCCTTGTTGGGGCTTTTATTCTTCCATACGTTGCCTACTTTGCTTTTTTAACAATGATTAGTGTAAGTGATCTTTACTACGTTTTGTCTTGGTTTTCCAAGATTTTGTTGATAATTTTTATGTTTACTTTAAAGTTGAAGCTAATCGTTATGGCGTTTTTATCAAGACGCCGATGTAATATTTCATCACTCTTTTCCAAGATGAAGGAACTTTATTTTTTTCGTGTTTGTAATAAGAATCATACGAGTACAAACAGCTTTTACTTCTATGTTTGCGAAGACAACTGTGAGTCTTTGTTTTTCTTTGTCGATGATGTCAATATCATAAAATCATTCCATTCAGCGTAAAGATGAACTGTTTCGTCCAATTTCTTGTCTTTTGATAACAAAGATCGTAGCGGTGATTTTATTAACTTTTATTTGAGTGTTTTCACTTCTCGTGTTTTAAAAAGCGACAACTATACTGTCTTTTCGTTAAAGAGTAATCATAAAAATTCAAATATTTTTTTTTTTTGTTTTTATTGGGTTATTCAATGGCTACAAATCTGAGAACAACTTATTCGAAATGACTTTCATTTGCCTTCCAGCACGACGTAAGACGATGTGGCCACTCATCGATTGCGAGACGCACTTCATGCATAGGGAAATTGTCCACTGCACGGACGAGGGTTCGCTTCAACGACTCAATATTTGAGTGTCGAGTAGAGCAAGCCATGCCCTCTAATACGGACCAAAACTTGTAATCCAACGTGTTGAGGTCTACCAGCTGGCCAATCATCCGTTGATATGAGATCCGGAACGTTGTTTTTGAGTCACAGTTGAGTCGTTTTTGCTTTGTGAGCTGGAGCAGAGTCTTGCTGGAAAGTCCATGGTTTGTTGTTGAATAGTGATTGGTTGAGACACTTCACAATGGGTTCCAATACGGTCGATTTTTATACTTTGGCCGATGTTTTCACTCTTTTCTCGCAAAAATGGAGCTTGGTAACGCCATCGTAGCACACTCCCCACGATACCATTACAGGCACGGAATGGTGGTCTCTTTGAACCCATGGGATGAGTTGGGATGCTTCTCTGGAAGACCAAGCATACACACGATCGTTCTGCTCATTGAACGATTCTTCTACGGTGAAGATTTTTTCGTCAATAAACAGAATTTTTCTGTGAGGATTCTTCCCGTACCGGCTGAGTAACACTTTCGATCTTCGTTTGCGTTTTTCCTTCAATGCGGCAGTGAGCAGGTATCCAGTGTGTCGCTTGTACGCGCTGAGTCCTAAATCTTCTTTGATAATGCGAGACATGAATTTTTGCGAAATTTGCATTTCCCGCGACAAGATTTTCTGTTTTCGCAGCGGTTTTCGGTCGATTCGTTTCTTCACGGCTTTGATCGCTTTCGGAGTTCTTACAGTGCGCGGACGGCCGGACCTTTGACGGTCGCGTGCTCCCCCAGTATCCTCAAACAACTTCACAGCACGATACACAAATTTGCGAGTGATTCCAAGCCTTTTTCCATGTTGCATTTAAGTAGGCCAACTACAACAATGGGATTTTCGATGTCGCCCCATTCCATGATTGTAAGCAATAAATGTCAAAAACTTTTTACGTCACAATGAAGCATAAATATCAACTGTCAAATCGCAATCAATACGAAATGGATGCGCCCAGTGTTGCATTCGTAATGAGTGAGTTCAGTTGTGTACCAGTATTTATGACTTGACTAGGTATAAGAACAAAGTGCTCGCCAAACAGAGAGCAATGAGGAATGCAACTCATATTTATCACATCTAAGATGGACAGAAGGTTCAACATGTTTATCAACAGAAAAGAGTTGGTCTCTCAATTGGGGAAATATCAGCGATACAAGAGTGTTTCTCTGAACACAGACACTCATATAACAAGGCTAAGCCGTTTATGCAAACAACTGCTGTAAAAGCTGCATGAGCGAGGAGAATAAAGAGGCTATTGTTTATCTTATCTATAGACGTCTATTTTCTTTCCAGAAGTGTATTATACTTCGCCCGAAGCTGGAACTGGTTCAACGTGTGTTTTCCGAGTTGAGGGGCTTTTTTACACTCAAGATACCTGCCTTGGTCCAGATACAATATCAAATTACATGTCATATGTGGAAGACGCATAATAAATTTATCTAGACGAGTGATCTATTGCATAACATAACCAATGTTTGACAAGTTTTTTTTTAGACTTTTTGTAACCTTTCTTTTACATATATTCATAACTTTACATTACGATGTCATTTTCGTTTGACGGGAGATTTTCATGTGTGAGTGTTTCCACAATAAAATCAGATCCAATGTATGTATATAACGATAACGAATTTCCTTTTGTTTCTTTCTTGTTGTGTAAATATTAGACAGATTATGAACCTTACCTTTTATGTTGCTCCAACGTTGCTTGCCATACAAAAGATTGTGTGTGCGATATCCAGAGCAAATGATGTGTAGCCTGGAAAACTTCCTCCTGGATTGGAAATCTTGAATTTCATTATTTTGAAAACGATGGGTTGGTCGGAATGGAATTATAATTGATATATCTATTTGACATTTTAAATATATTTGGGAAGGATACAGCTGTATGTGAATAGCTATCATGAAACACTCGTATGTGCGATTAAATTCAATTGGAAACACAAATTAATATACATACGAGGGCGGGTCAATAAGTCCGTGACTTTTTGAATTTCTGACCTCTTTACTGAAACAGCAACACTGCTCCTGTCAACAGGCATCTGTCAGTTGACTCCTGTCAAAATTTAAACTTGCTGCGTCAGTTAGTTTGTGTTTGACAGCTATTTTTATCAGACTACTCACTAATTTGAGGAGAAAATGGAAAAAAGTGAATTTCGTGTGATTATTAAGCATTATTTCTTGCGAAAAAAAACCATTACCGAGACCAAGGCTAAGCTTGATAAATACTATGGGGACTCTGCACCATCGATTTCAATGGTAAAAAAGTGGTTTACTGAATTTCCTTGTGGCCGTACAAGCACTGAAGATGCCGAACGTCCTGGACGCCCAGTTGAGGTCTCTACACCCGAAACAATTGAAAAAATTCACGATATGGTGTTGGCCGACCGAAGATTGAAAGTGCGAGAGATTGTGGAAGCCGTAGGGATCTCGCATGGCTCAGTGGTTTCAATTTTGAATGATCACTTGGGCATGAGAAAGCTTTCCGCAAGATGGGTGCCGCGTTTGCTCACAGTCGACCACAAACGCATGTGCAGTTGCCATGGCAAAAATCCATGAATTGGGCTATGAATTGCTCCCTCATCCACCCTATTCTCCAGATTTGGCTCCGAGCGACTACTTCTTGTTCCCAAACCTGAAGAAATGGCTTGGTGGAAAAAGATTTGACTCCAATGATGAAGTCATCTCGCAAACAAAGGCCTATTTTGAGGACCTTGACAAATCATTTTTTTTGGAAGGGACAAAAAAATTGGAGAAGCGTTGGACAAAGTGTATAGAGCTCAAGGGAGACTACGTTGAAAAATAAAATTATTTTTTTATCAAAAAATCTGTGTTTTAATCCAAAAGTCACGGACTTATTGACCCGCCCTCGTATTAACCAGATTGTTCCCTGTCATTTTAATTAACTTTGGCGAATTAGTTTAACGGTATTTGTTTGATTTTTCTTCACATTTGCGTGTCATCAAAAATGACATACCGTGCGCAATATTTATAGAGTTGGATTGGGTTAATTGAAGGAACTTTTAAAACTTTTCCGTGCACCAAACAGAAACATACACAAATAGGTACATAAATCGCAACTTTAACTTTCTGTTTAAATAGGTCGATGCCAACAGATGGGTTTTGTTTAAAAGCCTGGGTATTGTGCTTTTTATTCATCAAGTAATCCTTGTACTTTCATTTTAAAACGGAAAAAAATCACAGCCAATCGTCAACATCATTATCTTGGCAGTTGTCGCATGTCATAGAATTTGTATTATGGATTGAGTGGGTCTGGCTCTTTCTCCATTAAAAATTACCATTTGCAGACAACAATGGAATTTTAATTTAGCATACTTGAGGGTAGTTCCAAGAGAATTGCGTGCAAATGGAAAGTTACCTGAGGGAGCACCAGTTTACAACTTGTAAAACAAACTGTCAAGGGAGACAGAGTAGTTTGATAGTAGTTGCCAGTCATTTGCTTACTTTGTTGTTTTGCTTGATTACGAAAAGTAATTCCTAGAAAGTCATTTATATGATAGAACTCGATATTCACGTGGATATTTTGAAGCTTTGGAAAGCTCACCTGGTGAAACATCTTACATGTGCCGATCAAAATCAAGTATTGCCAATGGACTCAGAAACAACCTTAAGTACGCGTTACACAAAAAGATTGTATCTCTTAAGTTGATGATCTTATGCAGATGTCAGGGTGTGTACTTCCCAAAAACCCTAAGAACAACGAAGATATCTGGTAATTCAAAACTTTAAGACGATGAATGTCTTGCTTAATTCATTGTCGAATTTTGTAGAGCAGTGTTCATAAACTTCTTGGACCAACTGACGAGTTTAGCTGGAATATCAAAACTAATTGTACTCCTCGAACTGTTATATTTAATCGATAGTGGACTTTTCTAGCTTGAAACCGCACTGATATGGACCAACCAGATAGTTCATGAATGGTCAAGCTCACATAATAGGGCATATAGTTGACAGAGTCAAAATAGTATCGTTTCTTGTGGATCAGACAAACGACCCTGAGGATTTTTGCATCGGACATGCGTTCCTATGAATATGTAGTATATATTTTTAACAGATGAGCTGATGCATATTTCTATCCAGATCATTTCCCAGCTGCACAGTAAGAAGTCCGTCTGCGGCTTTCCGATATTGCTACATTAACTTTAACTAGATCAAGGAGATGGAATTCAATTCTATGTCGTCTGTGTTCAGGGTGTATGGTCCATTTTGCCTGATAGCAAGATTTTAGTCATCATCGCCTGGAGAAGTAGTCTTTAATAGTCTTTCCTTTAATACAGACTGGGCTCTACTTCTGCTTGTCTAAATGTTCTTCATAATAGTCTTCCATTTTGTCGTTGTAACGCTGTGGCATGTCCATTTTAATTTCTGATAAAACGTCATTCCTGCAGTAGCATCTTCGATATCACCGATCGAACGCTTCTCGTGCTCTTTCTAATTTTTTTCCAAGAAGTATGTCCTCCTTTCTGCTCTTCGAGCTCATGAGCCACTCTCCTGCTTCAATGCAGTGCAGCTTTATATGCTTGTTGTTTGGTTACATGTATCTGCTCACTCTTAAAAACCTTTCACATCTGGGACAGCTTCTCGAAGACTTTTTGACATTATTCCTTTTGTTGGTCTACGGTTTTTTGCTTGAAAGCTAGGATTTTGATTTTCCTTCACTAGATTTGAGGCGATCAAAATTTTCAACGTCAAAATTTAGTGGTATTATTTAACTCTGTGACTGTGATGTCCATATTCCTACCCTGGGTGCAAAAGTGTAATAGTCCGATTCGATGTTGGCTCTTCAGAAAGTTCAGACATCCAAAATGCTGAAGAAGTGTTTGGCGTCAATCGGAATGAAATCAATTTGCTTGGCGATTGGTTTATCAGAGGATAGCCAAATCTCTTTGTGAATGTTGGAATGTGAGAAAACCATACATGCTATTAAGTTTTTATGCTTCGTTAAAAACTTTAAAAATCGGAATCCATTGTTGGAAATAATAAGGCGGGCTGCGTTTTCCGACGACCCGTTTAAAGCACTTCTTCAGCTTTATGGCAAGATCTCTAAATTGTTGTTAACATTGTTTGGACACTGAGTATATGTATCTCCCGTTTAGGAGGTTATATGCAGTCGTCCTTATCCATTCAACCACGGCACGGAACTTAAGCCTCTATTGGTTTTATGACCAGATTCTCCTACGATCGCAGCGCTATAAATGTGTATCTTCTAAACCGACAACTGTTTTGCGGGTATTACACAGAAATAAGCCCAATATCTAATATCTTTTCGTTTCAGGGAGATTTTTTTTACTACATATATACATACATATGTACACTTGTGACCGTAATTAGTTTAAAAAAAATATATATATCTTTATTAGTTTGGTCTTATATTTACCGATCTGTTCTACTTATCCCAATTTTATCCAGCGATAACTGGTCAACCGGTCGGCGGCGGGTATTTTCTTTGTTTACTCACTTCGTTATCATTGCAGTGTTTTCTGTTATGTTCCATATTCCCCCCTCCCCCGGCTTACTACTTCAGTTCACAAACAAGTGTGAATGTGACTTCTACGTTTCGTAAAAAAAAACAAAAATCAAAATTGTTTTGCCCTCTAAGCGGCGAAAGGCCTTGGAAGTAATTTACGAGTTTGATACGAAGTACGTTCGGACGTATCTTAGTAATTTCAGGCAAATGCTTCCTGATTCGTATGTGTCCAGAATCCAGTTATGTAATCAATTAACTTGTAATGCAAAGCAATAGATAATAAAACTTGCCAACTGTGTTAGGATGTAGGTAATCTGAGCTAGAGAAGGAAGAGTGATAGTAAGTTTGCGTGTTGCGAAAAAATAAATATTATTAAGTTGTAGATATAAACCGGATGGTACAAGATTCACTTTCCAAATGCGCATATTCCGACCGCCTAGTGCCGCCAAGCTTTTCTAAACTAAACGAAATGATCTGGCGAGAAGCGAGATGGAGTCGGAGAGACGTACATATGTGCGATGAAAACCTATAGAATCGTTGTCCGGTGTTAAACAAAAAAAAAAACCCTGAAGTGCATTGACTATAGATGAGAAAGCCTAGTAAAGATCCGCACTGCTGTATTATTTGATAATCTAAAGCCGGTGGTGAACAACCTTATAAATCCATATCAGTCTGCTTTCCAAACTGCTAAGCCCATCATCAACCAAATAATCACTCTGTGGGAGATCTTGGAGAAGACCCAATCAATGCTAAATCTATACTCAGCGTTTTATTATTTCATAACACTTCTGCTAAACTCGAACTGTCCTGCGACTTTTTTAAAATTGTCCTCAAAATTATTTTATTTTTTTTTTTTAATAGCATGGACATTGTCGGGAGAGACCAGCTATTAGTGGTATTAGTGGTATTTCAGTGAATATTGAAGCATAAGCAGCGAAAACGTTGACAATAAAATCAAGACGAAAACCGACTCCTTCTGCATTACGTAATGATGGACAAATTCCAATTTGAGATGATACAAGAACATGTCTATCTAGTAACTTCCAACAAAAGATAGCTCTTACTATAATAAGGAGGCAATTCAAAAGCATAGTTGTAATCTCAATCAGAAGACACTATATAAGACCCTCGACATCTCTGTTCTATTACGAGACACACAGGCATGGGTACTCCCATGAGTGTATGAAAACTCGTTGCACTTTGGAACGAACAATTCCCCGGGTGATCTTTAGTCCCGTCTGCTTGGACAGAGTCATCAAAATTATAGAAAAGTAAATACAAGTAGGTACTAACACACAACGATTTCGTTTCGATTATTGTTTGTTCTACAAAAGTACTGCGCCATAGTTCCGGCTCACATTAAACCAATCAAATGATGCCAAAAAAAAACATACCAAAGTGCTACCACAAGCCACTCAAAATTATTAATTACCAAAAATTAAAAAATAAACCTTGTCATCTGCTGACCATTAAGAGTGGTCACAAATTTCTACAACATTCAGATGGCACAAGACAGATTTGTTCGTCGATTCCTCAAGTCACGTGAAATTGTGGTTGTATGTTTGTTTTTCTGATTTTCATCATGCATGCGATCTGGGCAATAATGACAAAAATAAAATCAAAAAGAAATTGAAATAACTCTGCCGAAATTCACACATGAGGTAACTACCTACGCCGTACAATTAAGCAATAAGAGTCGTTAATATTATTTTAATTCTCATTAAAGTAATGTTTCGCCTTGAAATTGAAAGATCGGCTAAGAGCACTTTTGGATGCCTATTTTCCGCTCTAACGATCCCACTTTGTTGCTACCCCCTCTATCATATCTAAGCTTGTTTAAAGATTAAGTTTTAATAAAATAGTTTATTTTTCTTCTCTCATTTGCAATTTTTGTTTTTTTATTTTTTTCGGAAACATTGTCTGAGAGTGAAATTTTTCTTGGCAAGCAATCACACTCGTGATCTCATCAATTTTTTATTTTTATATTCGTCATCTATATAGCCTCAAAAATGCACCGTGTGCGAAGTTATTTTTGTAAACATAAAATCTCTTCCATGTGACTATTTTATTATTTTCATTTGGATGAACGCATACCAATGAGGTAAGGGAATAAAAGAAAAAAAAAAAAAAAATATATCACAACTTGCTACGCGATATTTGTTGTTGACAAACATCCAAGTGGTGATTAGAAAATAACGAAATGTAATCCCATGTGTGGCATTTTCGATGAAAGAGTGATTGGGTGGCTTTTTTTTTTTTTGGAAATCGACAATGCTTAACGATGTACTCGTATTTATACACAAGTGCCCATTATCAGCGGTAGTCTATCAAATTAGGTGATAGATAATGGAATTACTGGTAAAAATCACAGGAAGAAATCCATTTTGATGATTACCAGAGTGAGACATGTAAACTGGGGTGGACAAGATTTGAATTTGTTGTTTTGAGTTTGAATGCTCAGTGAAGAGGATTCACTACACGAACACACATTTTACTTCGGAAGAGGCTGCAGAGAGTTTTTGGGTTCCTGGAAAACTAAATGACCCTGCTTGTGTGACAATATTTATAGGCAAACTGAAATACACCCGGGTTGGGCTAGACTTCATTCTTAATATTGTACAATGGATATGTATGTATTATCGCTTCTTAGAATTATCTTTTAGTGTTAACTACATACTCGTATACGGTATACCTATTAGTGACCCTCTTACTTTGACTTTGTCTAAAATATCTAAAAATAGAAAACACCAGATGCGTTAAAATTTCACAAGGAATGAACATTTGGTTTCGAAAGAAAGGTGCCCTATTTGCTCGACTCTTATGGAGTATTTGCTGCTTTCTTTTTCAAGGTTCGTTTTAAGTTAGAACTTGTCTTCTCCAAATTGAAAACTTGGATTGAAAGTCCTCTTGTGCTGTTAAAGTTTAAGCCTCTTTTGAGTATCTCCTTTTGTTATAACGGACTACATCTTCGGGTCAGGGCTCTATTCTGATAGAACGATATACAACTTCTCCCAAAAAAGACACTCCTTTTAAATGTATAAGTTGGGTGTGAGATATCTAATCATATTTTTTTTATATGAAAAATGGTATGGAACAAAACGTCGTTTAAATGTCCCCCACGGCGTTGCTTGGTGGCGCGTTTTCTATGACTTTGCCGCATAAATCTGCCTGAATTTATTGATGGCTTTCATAAGGTTTTTTTTTGAATGCATCAATTGTTTGCAGTTTATTCGGATATACCTCTGATTTAAGATGGCTCCAAAGAAGAGTAATCGTACGATCTCGGTGGCCAATTCACGTGAACGCCGCGTAAGGAAACCATGCCCTAAAATCGTGCAGAATATCCGTTGTGGTGTGCATAGAGCCGTCCAGTTGGTAGAACCATATGTAGTCGGTATCCATATCATTCAGTTTAGGCCACAAGCAATTGTTTTGTTTTGGAAGAAGTACAGACCGATGATTTTGCTTGATTAAAATCCGCACCAAACCATGATTTTCTCGGAATATATTTTGTGCTGGTGTGAATTGATATCATCCCAAATCGCAAAATTTTGCTTGTTCACACATTCATTCATCCAAAATTTGGCCTCGGCCCTAAGGATGATTTTTGTGGGGAAATTGTAAATTGCTCCAGAGAGCACAATCAACCAACACACCGCTGGGTCAGTTGAATTTTATAGGGGTCTCGACGTAAAATTCGCAGAAATGACAAAATCTTGGGAACGACGAGAAATTTATTGACTCGGGTTTTCTGGTACACACACACGCATAGTAGCGATTCTTTCAGCAGACCTCACATTTGGTGACGTACGAGAGGTGATTATTTATCGAACCGGTTTGCTCGAATTTGGCTACGAGATGTCAAAAAGTCGACTCGGCCGGACGTTTGTGGCGTGGATAAAAATCACGTAATGCGCGGAACGTTGCACACATTGTTTAACGCTATAGCCTTCCATGGTAATTTGCCATACACTACCGAAAAAATCAAAAAAGAGTACAGATAGTGCTTGAAAAACATGGCCTCTATGACCTAAAATATTGAAAGACCACCCTGTACAACCCTTCAGCACTCAGAAGTACTGACAGGATCAGTATTTTGTCAATGGAATATTGATATTATTTTTCAAATGTCAGAAGCTTTGAAATCATTTTCTTTGCCAAACGAATTACCAATGGTTTGCTTGGGATAGGGTTTGTCGTTTCGTGAAGTTTGTGTTTACTCCGAGATAGGTTTACCTCAACAACGAGCAATGACATCTTTTCCTAGGCATTGGGACGATAGTTTCCTATTTGCCCTCATTTATTCTTTGATCAACTTAATTTGGATACAACTGTATGTACTTAAATTTATGTTTCTTGCACAAACGTGGACAAGTCCTGAAGCAAACCCTATCAAACTCCAAAATCTTAACATGTTGAACCACACGTGTTACCTAATAACGCGTACATGCGTACATGTTAAACAAATGCATGTAGCATATTGCTTTCATCTTCCCAAAAATGTGGATGCCATAATAATGCAGATATTTTTTTTTATTCAAATTACATGAATTGATTACATTTCAGCGAACGTATTCCCCCACAGTCGAAAACTTTCGCTGATTCTTTCTGATATCCGTAGAAAACCCAGCCAAGAGCATCCTTGCAAGATCACTTGATTTTTTTTTTTATATAGGTAGTACCTTTTTGAATAGCATTTTTAAATTGAAGTTTCACCTCGTTCAAAAGTTTCTGGGATTTTTTGTCCCCTTTTAATTAATCCCCATTCACATTCCTGGTACTCGCTATTCCATGTAGATATCAGTTCGCACGATATTGT
Source organism: Volucella inflata (assembly GCA_928272305.1). NCBI lineage: Eukaryota > Metazoa > Arthropoda > Insecta > Diptera > Syrphidae > Volucella > Volucella inflata. The sequence goes on from OV743719.1 coordinate 105,669,502, forward strand.
TCCATAATCTTCTTGGGTAAATTTGCTGGCGTTTTCTTTGTATTAATTTTGAAAATCCCCAAGAAGAAAAGCATCAATGCAAACACAATGGGTACCTTTCACAAACGTCATGCCTTGGAGTTGAAATTTAATAATAATTTGTAAGTTGTACTAACATAACAAAAAATAAAATGAATTCGAATCCATAAACCCAGAGTGCTGTATTTGGCTATTCCAGGAACTCTTAGAAGAAGATTGTATTTCAGATTAATTTGTTCAGCCTGTTCAGTTTGTAGATTATTCCATTGAGTATCACATGCCGTTTAAGATGCGACTAAATTTTCGGATAAAACTTGATGAAGCCTGAGTTCTCGAATCGCCAGTTCTCTGTTCTATTTCGAAAGTGAAAATTGTCTAAAAGATCTTGAGTTTCTAGTTCGTGGCTCAGAACAAGGATATCATTCGCCTTTGACTCTTCCTTGTTGATCCTGTGCCCTGCGTCACCGAAATAGACAACTTAACTGTACGTTAAGGAAGTTCAGTTGACAAATATTTTCTAGGACATTTTGTTTTGCGTATACCTATATAATAAAGAAAACATTTAAGCGTTCGCTTAAATTAAAAAAACTATTTTAAATGATTCGATCCGGAAATTTGAGCAGAAATTTTTAAAATGCCATTCAAAAATTATAATGAGAAGAACGGTACATCGGTGAGTTTAAGAAGAAAAACCATGTTTTTTTCTCCTAACTTAAAGCAAAACGTGAAAACGATGACCAAACAATTTATGCAAAATTTTGAAGGCCGGTATCAAGCATTTCAAAATGAGTGTTCAAGTGACAAACAAAACAACATTCAAATTTACATATTTCCTCTAGTAATCAATCATAACCATACCAAAACCAGTTAAAAGTGCCGAAAATATTTGCCTAGAGTCTCAAGAACCCAAGAATAACAATGGTGTGTACTACGCAGTTGAATCCTTTTACAAGCTTTATAGCGTTACCAGATTTGGTGACTCACTTTTAGGATGGCAACAAACCAAAACTTTCCTAATTTATTAATTTTTTGGAGAATTATTTAAAAACACTTTAAATTGTCACTTTTTAATTTAAAATTGAGCTCACTGACCAATCGTTCCATATTTCCCAAACCTGTTTGACGAGTTAGCACTCATGTAAGACCAAACATTTTGCACGATTTATTTAGCTCCAAAACTTGATTACGGCCGCAATAAATTATACCCTTGAAGCATGCTAATTGAACTATAATTAAGCATATTCTTAGTTCGTGAACCCTTAATTAGCACTTAACCATGAACTAAAGTCATTTTTCGTGTGTGGGCTGATTGTATCTAAAGGAGAGCGGCACCCGATTTGTCATTTGATTATCATGAATGTTGAGTACTGATGTCATTTTCTATGGCATATCGTGTAATCATTTGCATCACATCGTATGTAATTGTTTACAGTTGTCATCGCGTCTATTAATTTATCGTTAGGTTTTCCAAATGTATTCGTAAGTTTTCCCACAGAAGATTACAAGAAAAACATTGCAACTAAGTTGCATGTTGCTGTACGTGAGAGTACTATATATTGCAGTGTTGTGAACTTTTTCGTACAATAATTAATAGTAGCAATTTATTTTTACTATTTAACTTTAATCGGCGCTTTTTATTTAAAGATGCCAGTTATAGCCTGATTTACAGCTATATGCATTCTACATTGTTGACATTCAAATTTGCTGATTTACAATAATTTATTTCTAACAGCTTTGTTCGTTGCTTTGCATTTTTAAAATTCACAAAGGCTGAAGTTCGCGGGTGTGTACTCCACATCCCTAAATAATGTACACTCGTCTTAAGACACTCTTGAAATCGGGCGGCAAAGCATTGGTTTAATGGCAGCAACTTCATGGTGTTGTTTTTTTTGTAGGGCATGAGTTGTTAGGAGATTTTTGCTGTAAACCCTCGACTTAAAGTATGCCTATAAAAGAAAATATCGCACGGTGTAAGGTCTGGTAACCGAGGTGCTCAGGTTATGTCTCCGTACTTGCTGATTAATTTATTCGAATATAAATTGGGTTTTCATTGAAACTCTTAGTATCTGGTGTGTCGTCGTCTTTGTGTTCTGTTGTTGAACCCCGGAAACAGCTACAGTTGCGTTACCAAAAACTCGTCGATCATTCGGCAATACATATTAACAGTGATTGTCTCTCGCTGGTTAAGAAAATTAGGGGGAATAACCCCTGAGGGCAGAAATTGTATACTGTCCTGTCGTTTTTGGACAAAGCAACGTCTTCTGGGCACCATATTCTCACGTTTTGTTTATTAACGCACCATCGACATGAAAATGTGGTTTATTAGTGTTGTTCGAAAACGTTCCAGCATCGTTGTCGCCAAGGTTTCTTATGGAGAGTAGTCATTTTCGTTGAGAAACTGCATGAATTGCAGTTTGCATGGGTGAAACTTTTGTTTGTTTTTCAAAGTAACGTGCTGGGTTGATTTTTTATTTCAGTGGGGAATCTTACTTATCGATTTATACGGATTGCACATAATTTCACATGAAATGTCAGCCACATGTTCTGGCTTCGCTGCTTATGTTGGTGGTCCCCCGTACGATTTTTGTTAACCGTTCTCCCGTCTTGTCTATACTTTTGAACGAGCAAAAAAATAATGTTCCGATGTACACCGTTTATTATCTTTGTTTTCGACCGCAGCGCTGGATCACTCTCTTAAAATAAAAATCACTCAATCATGTAATGATGATAAGCTTAGTGTATCGAATGTAAACAAAAAATGTAGCCTTTTGATTTGTTGACAATTTATACATATTTTTATTCGACCAAAAGAAGAAAAATCTCGAAAGTTAATCAATATTTGCGAATCAATTGAAATTTGTTTGTTATATCCGCATCATGCTTCACGAATCTGGTTGGCTGGTATTTTATCCCATTTTCGACAAAAGATTCTTGAGATGTGCGCGCTGACATAACAGATAGCAAAGTGCAACGAATTTGAATCCGGTGAATTGGAAATTAAGTTTGCAGTCATTCTTGCTATACGACCACTTTATAACATGCCGGGTCTATTTGAAATGTTTAGTGTCTGCACCCGATGTTTGTAAGTGACCGAGACTTTAATACACTTCTATACACTTTCACCGTCAAAATAGTCTAAGTACACACTTATATGAGGAACAATTCAATTGAAACGTGAATGTTTTGATATTTTTCAGTCCCCAAAAAGTATATCTTAGAAACGGCAATTTTCGCAAGTCAAATTGCAGGACTGTCAGCAAATGCTTCCACCAAAAAGTTGTCAATCAAAACGCGATATCATTTCATTCGAGTATATCGGGAACATCGTCTTCAAACCAAACACTTTTTCGTTTATTAATCAAACTAACTAATTACACCGACCCAAAATTGAACATTTCGAAATGAAATTACGGAATTTCGTTTCACCGTTTACATTGAACGAAAAACATTTATATGACAGCTACTGTCTTCCGACTTCCGACTTCCTCCTTTTCTTATTTATTTTTTTTTTTGGTTGAGGCACATAGTCCTTAAGGGCTGACCAGAATGTGAATCTGAATCTCTTATCTTGAATCGCTGTCAAACGCAGACACACGGCTTGCAAATATATCGAACAGAAACGTGACGCTCATCGAATCTGTATCTGTCAGTCAATTGTGTGTTTACTTGTGAGAAGTACTTGTGAAAAGTAAAAGTCGTGAATAAATTTAATGAATGGCTGTACTAAGAAAAAAAAATGAACAGAAAGCAACAAATCGCATTCATAATGAATGTACGAGGGCGGGTCAATAAGTCCGTGACTTTTGGATTAAAACACAGATTTTTTGATAAAAAAATAATTTTATTTTTCAACGTAGTCTCCCTTGAGCTCTATACACTTTGTCCAACGCTTCTCCAATTTTTTTGTCCCTTCCAAAAAAAATGATTTGTCGAGGTCCTCAAAATAGGCCTTTGTTTGCGAGATGACTTCATCATTGGAGTCAAATCTTTTTCCACCAAGCCATTTATTCAGGTTTGGGAACAAGAAGTAGTCCCTCGGAGCCAAATCTGAAGAATATGGTGGATGAGGGAGCCCAATTCATGGATTTTTGCCATGGCAACTGCACATGTGTTTGTGGTCGACTGTGAGCAAACGCGGCACCCATCTTGCGGAAAGCTTTCTCATGCCCAAGTGATCATTCAAAATTGAAACCACTGAGCCATGCGAGATCCCTACGGCTTCCACAATCTCTCGCACTTTCAATCTTCGGTCGGAGAACACCATATCGTGAATTTTTTCGATTGTTTCGGGTGTAGAGACCTCAACTGGGCGTCCAGGACGTTCGGCATCTTCAGTGCTTGTACGGCCACAACGAAATTCAGTAAACCACTTTTTTACCATTGAAATCGATGGTGCAGAGTCCCCATAGTATTTATCAAGCTTAGCCTTGGTCTCGGTAATGGTTTTTTTTCGCAAGAAATAATGCTTAATAAGCACACGGAATTCACTTTTTTCCATTTTCTCCTCAAATTAGTGAGTAGTCTGATAAAAATAGCTGTCAAACACAAACTAACTGACGCAGCAAGTTTAAATTTTGACAGGAGTCAACTGACAGATGCCTGTTGACAGGAGCAGTGTTGCTGTTTCAGTAAAGAGGTCAGAAATTCAAAAAGTCACGGACTTATTGACCCGCCCTCGTACTATATTTCTCCTATTTGTCGATAAAATTTATTAAAAGGAGGAAACGTAGGTGAGTTGTCAAATTCCAGAAACATTCTTCATTCCACACCGCTTCAGTAAAATTTTCCATGTCCATTCTGTTAAATTCTCAAACCAAAGTGAGGAAAGTCCAAACAATGAATACAAACAAAGAAACGTCAATCCAGAATCTGTACCTCGAAGTTGGGTGCTATTCATCTTCGAGATACAGATTCACACAGATACGTATTGTGTTGGCGCTTACGCCTATATACATATGTCTTCAACTTTTGACAGTTCGATATCAGATACAGATTCAAGCTTCAGATTCACATTCTGGTCGGCCCTTAAGTGATTGCAAATATTGGAACAGCTGACTTTCTTCAAAGTTGTTTTCGTAAGCGCTATTATGTGCGCTGAATGACGTACGGAATAATTAAAAAGGTTTGTTCGATGTGACAACCTTCTTAATGCAGAGACAAAATGCAGCATTTCTCTGAAATTAAACATTTCCAAATGCTGGAAATTGTATGGAGCATTTCAGCTGAAATGTTGAATTTGTCCGAAATGCTGAATTTCGGGTCGATGTAAACGTACTATAAGATTCTCTCGTATTCGCTATTTTTGTTGATTTACCAAATGACTCTCATCATGATGATGAATACAATTATTTGTTTGTCTTGTCATTTCCAAGCTACACGTTCTTGAGGATCTCCTAGGTTTAACTCTCATCTAAATTTATTTTTGTATGGAAATATCCGTAGTTCGGTTTCTAACGAACATAAATAAGTAAATTAAACTGATAAATTTAAATGAGCGGGGACTTGGCATTGTGTACCGTAGTATACAAATATGCGAGTTTTCAGCTTTTTTCAAAATCTTCGAGTACGTCTATTCTCAAGAAGTTCCTCTATAACATATAAAAAACAAAGAAAAAAACAGATTCGTTTCGACTAAATTATTTTCAGTTCCTCAAAAAGTTATGCCAATTTGAGTGCAATCACATTATTCACGATGAATGTGTTTCCCCGAGTTGCGCACATCCTTTGACCTGTCTCGAACTTTAATCGGCCTTTTGAATTTTTTTACTTTTATCACTAGTTCTTCGTCATGCTTTAGCAAATGTAGTCTAACGGGTTAATGGAAAACACAACCTGACACCACTACAATATAGATATCAGCTAATTGAGTGTATATATTATAAATACCTGTATACAAGTATGACGTTTATATGTACATACTCGTATGTTAAAGCTAATAAATTTGTTTCAACAAATTTTCTGAGAAACATATGATGCAATCGAGCACAGTTGATGTATTTTATCACCTTGATGCGATTATCTTTACCCGAGCTTTCCAATAAAAACTGTTGCAGTGATAGTTTTTGCTTCACGGTTAATTTTTTCGAATGTAATCGAGATATTTCAGCATAATTTAGGACGAATTGTTATTGATAAGATTAAACAGTTAAACAGTGTTTTTAATGCCCGGCACGATGCGTTTCTATGAGCTAGGGTTTACACAAGTGAGTTAAACTAGTGGGGTGGTATCAAAATGTATGTGTTTCTTGTGAATCGAGTATTGAGCATTAAGTCAACTACGAGTATCATGACAGTTTAATCTGTAAATGACATCATCAGCAAAGAAGGGAAACCGGAAAAAAGTCATAACAAAATAAAAAGTCATAATCAGGTGATAATAAAAAGGCAACAAAATAGAAGCAAGATAAGAAGAACTATGTGAGCTATTGGTTGATGGGAATCTTCAGCTATCGCTAGTTGAAAATTTTCATCCAGCCTTTTTAAATTAGGGAACAGTTGTCGAATGGTGCCAAATCAGGTGAGTAAGGTGGGTAGTACAGTACTCCAAGCTCCGGAGTTCATTGAGCCTAGCCATGACAAAAACTGACTTGTGCCGGCGCATTATCCTGGTGAAAAAGAATTTTTTTTTTGTCCAAACCCGTTCTTTTTCGCGATTTTTTTCTAGTCTATTTATCTAACAGATTAGTATAGTATTGACCTGTAGCAGTTTGCCCTTTGGGGAGGAAATTCCCTTTTAATCCCAGAACACTGGAGCCATCACTTTTCCGGCCGATACGTATGTCACCGATAGGAATATAGTTGTGAATCCAGGTTTCATCAGTGGTTATATATCTTTTTAAGAAATCGATAGTATTCCTTTGAAGTAACGCCAGATTCTCTTTAGAGATTGAATTTTGTTCTTCGGTTAACCCAGCTGGCTGAATTTTTTTTCTATCCTAAAAATATGAAACACCCGCTCAGTGGAGATCCCTATAGTATCACTGATTCGGTTTTCTATAACCCTTTTATGGATTCATTTTAAAGTGGTGGATGTTGGCAGCCTACCGATTCTTGGACCATTTTCGAAGCTGATTCCACTATTACGGCTCTAATTTCAGTTTTCTCCATTTTTTTTAGACAAGCAGATTCTTTCAAACAAAAAATTGTAGAAAAATAATAACGTCACCAACTGTAACGAAACTGACCACAACTAGCTTATATATTAGGTAATTGAACGAATATAAATTTATTAACATATTATCACCTTTCCAAACAGCCCGCGTACTTTAAAACTTATCATATGAATATATTCGATCATACTCGTATTTCTATTAAAAATCTTTTATGTAAGTACAGTTTATTTTTTCACGTGATCATCACGATATTCCATGGATTCATTAAAAAAATATTGCTACTCATGTATGAATTATATAGACGTTAACATAATGAATCTAAGAGCACAGAGTAGAACTGGAAATTCAAGTTTTTTTGGAGTGAACTTTGCAAATATTTCGTAAACAAGTTTTGAATAAATCAATGACAATCATAATTATAATTGATTACATTAATGGCCAATTTAATTGCATACAATTGCCGGTCGGTATCCCATTATGATGCCATCTTAATCTGGGGATTGGAGTGTTATTCATTCTGTAGCTCCATAATTTTAAATTGAAAATATCTTCTTCTTCTTTTATACATTTATATATACTCGTAGTTTGCATACATATGTATATAATATCTTTTTTATATAAAAATAAAATTATTTCGTTCTTTTGTTTATTTTAAAGACAGTCTGAGATAAAAAAAAAAGATTTTCTGACCTTTTTCCCCTTTAAAACACATAAAAACAGTACAACATTTTTAAATCTTATTTTTTGATATATACGAGTACTTACAAATTTCCGAAGTTGGACTGTTTAAAACCATTTTCTCCAAATTCAAAATAAACTCATAAATAATCGAAATTTATCGTTACCTTGCATTGAACATCGTCGCAACTCATGATCTCGTGCCTTAAGTTTCTCTGCACCATCTTAAGCGGCATATACATTGGTCAAATTCTCATCAAGCATGTGAGAGTGCATATACACACATGAAGCATGAGTCTTCAATCATTCATTTTTACTTCAATTTTGGGGTGAAAGCACGTGCGGTTTCTTTTGCGATTTCAACTTAAGTCGGTTTTTTTTTTAAAGAAAGTATGAGTGACACGGATGATTGCTGCATCGCTTTAGGACTAGCGCTAGCTTTGAAGTAAGAAAAGTAAAAATATTCGGAAGAAACGGGTGTTGGGTGAATGAATGGCTGAGAAAACGAAACGATTTTTCATACAAAATCTCCTGTATGAAATCATCCTGTTCCCTCTAAATCTTAGCATCATAGCTTATCATTTGCAAAAGTAACGTACATTTATCTCTGTGTGTGTTGGCGATTTTTTACAATTTAAGAATGAATTTAAATTTGCAACAACGAACTTGTATTAAATTTTGTGTAAAAAACGGATTTAATGGTGCGCGAACGTTAAAAATTTTGAAAAAAGTTTTTCGGCAACGATTCGTTAAAGAAAACGGTCGTTTACCAGTGGCACGAGCGGTTCAAAAGTGGTCGTAAGTCAATCGAAGATGATGAACGCAGTGGTAGACCATCGATATGGATTACAACGGTGTAGGGCATCATGAATTTTTGCCAGAAGGCCAGACAGTAAACAAAGAGTATTATTTGGACGTTATGAGATGTTTGCGTGAAGGAATTTGCCGAAAGAGACCAGAATTGTGGGCAGAAAACTCGTGGATTTTGCGCCATGATAACGCACCGTCACACAGTGCCATCATTATTCGTAATTTTTTGACGAAAAATACAACAAATACCATCCAACAGCCACCGAATTCACCTGATTTGGCTCCCTGTGACATCTTTCTGTTCAATCGAGTTAAAAAACCACACGCAGGAAGCACTGTCCATCAGTCCATATTCGAAAACCGAATATAAAAAATGTTTTGAGGATTGAAACAGGCGGTGGCATAAGTGTGTTGCAGTCGATGGGGATTACTTTGAATGGGACATTATAGATTTAGATGAATAAACTTTTGATCAAGATGGTACACTAGCCTTTCAGCTCTATACACTTTTCCCAGCTGTGTTCAAAAAGTTCGATACCCTTTTTATAATAAGAACTGTCTTGCTCCTCAAAATAGCCATTAACTGCCGACATCATTTCTTCATCGTTGGAAAATTTTTCACCACTAAGCCATTTTTTCAAGTTTGGGAAAAGAAATCAATCCAAGGGGGCTAAATCTGGCGAATAGGATGCATGAGGTAGGAATTCAAACCTTAATCATTAATTTTGGCCATTGCAATAACGGATTTGTGAACTGGTGCGTTGTCTTAATTAAACAACACTTTCTTCTTAGCCAAATACGGCCGTCAAACGTTGCAATAAGTTCGCATAATATTGGCCGTTGATAGTTTTTCCTTTTTCAAGATAGTCAATGAAAATTATACCACGCGCATCCCAAAAAAATCGACGCCATGACCCAGCCTGCAGATGAAATGGTCTTCGCCTTCTTTGGAGCCGGTTCTCCCGGTTTTGATTGTTCTTTTGTCTGGGGTGTAAAGTGATGGACCCATGCTTCATCCATTGTTATGAAAAGGTGCAAAAATTCTGCTTTGTTGCTGTGAAACTTCGCTAAACACTCAATTGAAACATCTTCACGACACTGATTTTGCTCGAGTGTGAGCAAACGCAGCACCCATCTTGCACACAGCTTTCTCATGCCCAAATTTTTATATAATGTGCGATGTACCTCATTTTTTGAAATGCCTACAATGTCTTCTAGCTTGCGCACTTTCAGTCGATGATCTTGCCGTACCGCTTTGTTGATTTTCTTCACCATTTCTGGAGTCGTCACCTCATTTGGTCGACCACTGCGATGCTCCTTTTGCCAGCTCGTTTGGCCTCGTTTAAACTCAGCAACCCAAAATTTTACTGTTGTAAATGAAGGAGCAGACTCACCCAGAGTAGAATCCAGTTCAGCTTTTATAATGGTTGGGCTGAGGCCTTTCAAATAAAGGTATTGTATTACATAACGATGACCAATTTTCTCCATTTTCACAAATTCACTGACAACGTTCACTATTGATTGCTGCCAAACAAATACTTAACAACGTGGCGCTTTCAAACCTGAAACATATGCTTTATAGACTGCGTACTTTCCAAAAAAAAGTAATATTTTCATACAACTACCGCCATGTCTTGGTCAGGCCGGGTACTTCTGGGACTGCCCTTGTATATCAAGCATGTCTACCTGATTGACGAAAAATCCAAACATTTTGATTTTGCTTCAAGCAAGCATACAACGTATATGCGTCTCATTTACACTAATACACTCTTACATTCTTGAAGAGAATTTGACCAATGTATATTTCGCTTTAGATGAGATTTTTTTTTTAGCCAAATTTTCCACCAAATGGATGGACAGGGCAAAGTGTTGCAATCGACGCCGAATTGATAATTCCGAATCTTCCGCCGCACTTTCACCCACAACGGCTACAGTTTGTTTTGTACACACAAAATCTTTAACTTGTTTTTGGCTTTGCGTCATATAAAGTACATACAATACGAAATTTATTCAATTCAATTCAACACAACAATTAGCGAATGAATAAAAGATAGATTTTCAAAATAATTTTGAATGGTATGGAACTGTTATTTTGGTGTCTTTTCATAATGACATGCTTCGATGCACACAAACTTACTCACGCAATATTTATATTGGATAAGGAAAAGTTCGTGGAATTTTATACACGGCAATTCACTTAAACTCATACCGCCATAGGTTGAAAACTTCTGTGATTTTTGGTTAAAAAACGTAATCATGTGATTTTTGGGGGCTTGTTTTAAAGCCAGCTTAAACCTATTGAGACAGTCTTGCGAAAGCCAGAACATTTGCTATGCCTGGACTTTTAAGTGGGTAGATTAAAACTTCCCAACCAAACAACACCTTACGTGGGCAATTTAGGCATCTTTCATTCAATTGCATGATGGAATCTCTCGAGCCGTTCACAGATGAGTTGAGAATTGGCCGTTTCAACATTTACAAGTAAATAATCTGATAAATGTCATCCACTTTTTGGCAATGTGTCGATTGTTGTTGGTTTGTCAGCGTAGTTAAGCGGCCTTACGTATCCGCAGAGAAAAAAAATCAAGAGGAGTCAAATCACTAGATCTTGGAGGCAAATTTATAGATCCATTACGTGAAATTATGCGTTCATCGCATAATTTCGTTTGCTGTACATCACTTCCATATTCACGTCATTCAATTGAGGAACGAAAAAGTTAATTGTCATGGTTCTATAGTGAATATCCTTGTTAACTAACTCCATTTTTGGTCCGATGACTCCATCAGTCCACAGACCCCACCAAACTGCATTGTTTGTGATGAAACTGAATTTCTTTAAACTCATGTGGATTATCTTCGCTCCCAGTGTAACAATTTTTCTTATTGACAAACCAATTTAGCCGAAAATGAGCTTCATCACTGAAAACCATGATTCGATAAAACAGAAGAAGATCCAAAGTCAGTTGGTTTTGGTCTCATTCAATTCAATTTCAATTCTTCCATGAGCTGGATCTTGTAAGCCTTCAAACCCAGATCTTGGCGTACAATTTTTCCATAAAGTAAACAGACAACTTTCCAGTTGTTGTGAACGACGTCGAATCAATAAATTTGGATCTCCTTCATCACTCCACTGAACGGATGCAATATTCTCTTTATTGCGCACTCATCATATGCGGCTTGGTGTCACTGCATCTTCCACAGACAATCTTGTGCGAAAGGGGTTACTAATGCGGCAAGTAGCAGTCTCAGAAAGTCGATTATATCGGGTGTACTATGGTGCATGTGCTCTAGAAGTTCGGCGCGCAAAATTACAATTTTGGAACCAAATTTTTAAAGCATGTACTACATGTCGTCACGATAAAATTGCAAAGACTACTGAAAACAACATTTATGTTACATCCAAGTATTTGAAATTACGTTGCAAATTTCCACTTACTTTCACTATGCAATCTTCAACTGGCCTCCATGCTGAATGTTAGCAATTCGAGAATCCTGAGAATTTTTTTTTTTGTGTATTTTTGTTCACTTCGTCTCACCTCTACACCGACTGTCTATCAACTGAGTAAAGATGGCTATCAAACCAACAGCACATCGTCATTAAATGATTCATTCAACAAATAGCAAAAAAAGGAAGTAGGTACAATGATGTTGTAAATGCTTAACTCGCTACGCGAAATTCAGGTAAATAGATCCGATGAGGTGGGCAAAAGACTTTACTGAAATTTGTTGACAAACACGGATTTCGTTTTAACAAGACAACTTGACATTGACTGATCCTCTTCATTAATCAAACAATGTCTGTTTTTTTTTTTTTTTTTTTTTTTTTTTAATAAAACAACAATCTTGATAAATGTTTACAAATGTAATACATACGGTCACTGTTTGTTTGCTAAAATGAAAACATTTACAAACATTTACAAACCAGCAAAACATTGTCCCAGCAATGTCCAAACGACGGAGATTGAGAGAAAGCAGCCACGGCTTCCCTCACACACCCGACACACTTCCATAAATCTTTAAAACGAGCACACGTTGCATATCAGTACACACTTTCAATTTCAATGCTATTTCGCACGTCATTTCTGAAAATCAGGTCAATTAATTAAAAAACATATTTTCTCTACTTATCTCTGAAATATAGTCCAACAGTTTTCAATTATCAATTTTTGATGTTGGTGGTTTTTGACTTCGCGGTGACGATATTCAAAGAATTGTGTAGGGGTAATCCATTGATTGCTCAATCCATTTGCAAGGAATGGTGCTAATTTTCCTTGCCATCGTGCCCACTTTGTTATAATTTATATTAACATTTGCTTGTATCTCTATAATTAATTCAATTAAATAAAACGTCGCACTATTAAATAAATTATTTATTTGATTTTCGTTTCTCACTTCTTCAGTAGAGGCTCGTGGATTTCTACTATCAGTAATTATTTTATTTTGTTTTCATTCCAAAGTTATTGAAATTAGCAAACTATGATAAGACGCAAACAAAGAGGAATTTACAAAATTGAATATCTTAAGTGGAAAATTTGAAATCGGGGGCCATTAACTGTTCATTTGTTTGGTTTTTGATTCGCTTCCGTATGATTTGTCGTTCATCAATCAATTCGATTAGAATTACTTTTCTGACGCCACAGATAATTTATTTAATTGTTATGCTTTTGCTGCTGTGGAAAGGTCAATTTCTCTGTAAAAAAAAAACAAAGAGGGTGTGTCTGTTAGTCTATCGGTTCCATGTGTATCTTTGGTATATATTGTCGGCTTTCTACATGAATGCACACATGGTAGTTACCCCTCAAACTGTTCTTCAACAATCGCATGGAAACGAAGTATAGGGATTGTATAATTCATGAGTAAATAAAAAAAGAAAAAATTTACAGATTTTTGTCGCCATATAAAAATCAATATTGAGCTAGAAATATGTCTTATGGATACCCGTGCCAGCAGCGGGTGTCTTATGCGGCATAGGTACTGTAGAAGTCGTTACCCGTTGTTTAACCTTTTTGACAGAAAAGTTTATTTTATCCGTTCGATACGAGACACGCTGGCAAAAAAATCAATCACATACAATTTGTCTATGAGTTGGCTTGCAATTTTTATTTTTATTTTTATTTTAAAGCAGCCCTTTGTATCTGGAATGCATGGCATTGCTTGTGTCAGTATCGACGGGTTACATATAGGCACAGTATGTACGCAACGTGAGAGTGTCATAACAAATTATTTGTTCAGGTTATATAGAGGCTTTGCAGAGGTTCATTCACATGGCGCTTAAAGGGTCGATATTTTATGTTTTTTATTGTCACTAGCAGTGCTCTATATAGCCAGGTCGGCGCAATTGTCTTTAAAACGCAAAAAAAAAAAACAGTTTTCTATACCTGCTGGTGTCAGTCCCCCGAAACAAATATATCATTCTAGAACCACATTTCTGGAATATACTCGTAACTATTGTACCAACATGGTGAATGTTTAGACTTCCTAAGGAAAGCTAATCTAGAAGGAGTGTAACAAATCTAGAGGAAGTCTAGGGAAGCTTAGTTTTGCTTTTACCAGTAATAATAAAACCTAGCTGACGACTGAGATTGACGACTTGATAATTCATATACTTTTGTTTAAGGCACTTCAATCATACATATATCAGCACACTTTGACACAATACCTTAACATGACTAATAAATACCAATAAGAGGTCCTAAAAAATAAAAATAAATTTATTTTTAAAAGAGAACTATGGCTGCATTGAACAATCTTGTCGAGGGAGGATAGGTAAAACATCGTGCGATGCCACAAAAGATCGCCATGTTCTTTGCATTCTTTTATCAGCATAGCAATCCCTATTCAGTCTTTAATGCTCGAGAGGAATCTGAAGTTAAAGTTGTCAAAAATGAAGAGAAGTACGATGCGGTCACTATTATGACCACACATTCAGATAAATACAAATGGAGGCTTCCGCTTCTAGGAGTAAAGAATGGAGTAGTGTACTTAATTTTGTATATGCAGGGCTATCGTTGCCCTTTGAAGATTTGAGTAAAATCGATTTGTTTGCTTAATTTATTTCCAGAGATAGAAAATGGGTATATAAAAGGGATTCCGTATTTTTTAGTGAGAAGGTCTTGAAACTGATTTCACTGTATATGACAACCAAGCCTACTGAGTTCAGTTAAAGAGCCTGTAATGCAACGTCCTTTACACTATGGCTCTTCAAGTATTCGGATGTTTGCTAATGATTCCAGTTTCTATGTCATCTTCATTAGAAAAAACAAGAGCAAAAGCAGTGCCTACTTGAATGTGAATTTTTCATCCAAAGCAGACTTGGGAAACAAATCTTGACTTTTCGGGGTCCAAGCAGACCCCAGGTTACTTTCCGCATCAAAGCTTTATTTGCCAACATGAGCCCGGTATGCGGTCGGGCATACACAGAAAAAAACTACCTTCTACTACCGTGAGAAAAGGAGAACATTTAAACGTTTTCGCGTCTGGTAGCCACCTGACCAATTGATCATATTGATCATATTGCTCTAGCATTTTTACTCTCCGGATATTTGGGGATTCAAATCCATCCGGGAAGGATAATGCGATACAGAAAGAGTTTCGTATATGTATATGGCACGCCCAAATAAAAATGCTTCTCAATCTCCTTAATGTGCGGAATCGGAGATAATCAGCACAGGATCGCGCTAAATGCCGAGAAAACATAAATTGTTGAGGTCCAGATATACTGCGATCTATGGCGCCATCTAATGTATGTAAGAAGTCTGTGTGAGTAGTATGCTAACTACGAAGTTCCATGGAAGGGAAAACGTTGCCCACCTTGTGACTCATTTTAGACCCCGAACTTACGAGTATAATTAACCTTTTTTTTTTTAGAAAATTCGGCTGTCTTTATTTAAAGGGAAGAGCTGGTCAATCAAAAGTACTTTTTCATTTATTAAGGAACTGTCTTCTGCAAGACACTTTTTACCAATGTTGAAGGACCGCAATTGAAAGGGTGTTTGTTCAAAGCTTACCCGCAAACTGTCTGTATTTAAGCCCTTCGAAAAAAAAAAAACTGAAAACCTTACTATGATTCGCATTCCTTTCGTTATCGCTGAATTATAATGCAACGTTGGTACAAGGAGGTCGTCAAGTATAGACATTTGCTTAAATCCGATGACTCCATTTACTGTAAATATTCTGATGTTAATTTTTCTCTCTCGCTTGATTCCAAGAAATAAAAACAAATTTGAATATAGTCGTACACCATTACATTAAGTCGCACTCGTAATGCTAATGATTCATATAAGTGCGCTTGTAACCGGCCAAATCTGGATCTGGATAAACATTTCAACATTAACAAGTTGTGAGTGAAAACCACGTCCCATCAGTGTGACTGCAAGTTAATTGAAAGCAGAACTGACTAGTTTTTTTTTGTCACAAATATATCAACAAACAACCTAGAAACCAGTAGAGAGTTTTATTATTATTGTTTTGTTATTCGATTAAATTAAAGAACCTCCCCCGGCAGTGGTGCTTCCCAATAAACCATTAAAAAAACATTTATGGAAATTACTCTTACCCTCTATTTGACACTAAATATAAATTTAATTAATTTAATTTTTATTTATTTTATTTCAGGCGTTGCCGATGGTGTAGGCGGTTGGCGAAGTTATGGAATCGATCCTGGTGAATTTTCCTCGTTTCTAATGAAAACCTGCGAACGTCTAGTCCATTGTGTTAATTTTAATCCCCAACGACCAGTTAATCTATTAGCTTATAGTTACTGTGAATTACTGGAGCAAAAGAAACCTATTTTAGGTGAGTAATTCTTAAAGAAAATCACCCGTAAGGTGTAAGTCATAAGCTTGTCTACAGAAGGTTTGTATCGTAAGATTAGAACACAAAAAATATAAAAATAATGTAGCAACTTAGCAAAAAAGAGGGGTACCGCCCCCGAGTCATATACGAGTATATTATTCCTTGACATTTCGGAACTTTAAATTGAAACCTCTGACTCAGATAAGCGAAATCACATAATATCACGTTTTGTGCGATTTATAAAAGAAAAGAAAAATTTTTAAAAATGGAAAAAAAAAAACAAACAAACTGCGCATGGAACATGAAATATTATAATATAACGTCTAATTGTTTATTTTCGTTTTTCTTTTAAGGATTCAACAGCCGGTAGTAGATAGAGGCCTTTTCGAAAATACGAAAATGACGGATATGTATGCCTCTTATGTCTTGCCCTCAGTTTGGTTCAGTGAGATACGTATATTACATAAAGGAAGTCATTGTCGTATGATAATCTGTTGTTCTTATCATCAAAAAGCTAATGTTTATGTTTACACGTTCTGTACTTCTAAACGAATGTGTGGAATCTAAATTTAGTCGAGATAGTCGCGTTAGAATGAGAGAGGTGGACACTACTGCTGGCGTCAATGGTTGCGATGTGACCTTTCTGATGTTGATCGACTATCGCGATATGAATTTTGTTTATTATGTGAAGAGTAACAAAACAACTGCATAACAAAGTACACAGAGACAGATATTCAGGCAGGCAAACACTACAATGGCAAGCTTAATTTTGTTAGCCTGATTCAACTCTTTCAGAGTAGCACTATTTTCTGAGTTGCTATTTCAATTAGAGGTATTCGTGAATGCATTTTGATTTGAGAGATACAAAGTCCACAATACGAGTGCTGTTAGTTGTCTTAGTAACTTTATTAATTACAATCAACTTTGATTGAATACATAAATCTGAGTGTGGCCTATGGACTTTTAGATTGCAAGACAAAGTAAAAAGTGAAAAACAAAACAAACTTTTGTTTTGGCTTTGAATCTAGCTAAAAACTATCCTCTGACGTTGTCACTCGTATTGAATTTTTCATAAGAGCAGATTTAAATAGTCATTGGACAATGATTTGTCTTCTACGAGAGCTTTGAGATATGGCCACACCAGTGTGATAAGGTCAAATCTGACATTGTCATCGTAAAGTTTGACATTTTTAATGGTAATCGTACTCATATTTGTGTTGTGTACAGGTACTTGAATCTTTCATCTAAGTTAAAAATTGGAATTAAATCGTGAACATTTTCGTGCGATGATTTTTTATGCCTTTCGACATGGATTAATCCAACAACAATGTGACGATCAACACTCACTTGGACTTTTGGTAATGGGGCACTATCTCACGCCACCGTTTTTCGCTCATGGTCGCACTTTGCCACGGAAAGAATTTCGTGAAGGTCGTCTAAAGTCGGTTGCTGTCGACTTGTTGCTGTGCGTTAACTGATGTTGCAAGATCATCATGTGACATACCGTGAGTTTGAGGCATGCTTAGGCATTAGTTACACTCGCATACATTCAATATTACATGAACATTTAGCCGTCAGAAAGATTTCTTCGTGTTAGATACCGCATAATCGCTCAGAAAAGGCTCGTGTCGTGTAGTAGTGTCGAACAAAATCAATCGCGGTGCTTCAAGAGACGTCTATAAAATTGTGACGGGCGACGAATCAAGGATTACTTTACAACTGTATGGGTCCTTCAAGACGAGCCAAACCCAACAAAAGTTGTTCGTGTACGAAGCACTTCGAAGCAAATAGTCGCCTGTTTTTTCGGAATAATTTGACATGTCGCCACCGTCATCTGAGCAACGTAGTACGGTCGATTCTGAATGGTACACCTGCATTTGTTTGCCAAAAGTGTTCGGAAAAATAAGGGAAACCAGTGGCAGAAGACTAATCATTCTATACCACGACAATGCAAGATCTCACACATTTACATGTGAGCATTCAGAACATCGAATTGATGGATCATCCGGCGTATAGTCCTGATTTGGCACCCAATGATTTCTACTTATTCCCGCAGATCAAAAAAAAAAAGGGCGAGGTCAACGTTTTTCGACGCCTGAAGAAGCGGTTGTCGATGCCTTTAAAAATTGAAAATTGGTTCAAACGCATGCAGAAGTGTATTGACCTGCATGGAAAATATTTTTAAAAAAAGCAATATAAACCGTTATAAATATTTATTTTTATTTTTCTATCACAAAACTTAAGTAGCCTTAGTATACATAGTACTGCGTGTACATATTCTCACAAACTTGATGATCACATCAAACCAATTGTTTTTGTATATGCGGATACATCGGCAGGCAGCTTGCTAGTCCTCGGAAATCAATACTTATCTTTGTGAATAAATCTTAAAAAACTCAAATGCTAAACCATAAAGACAATTTTGGTAAAAGCCCCCTGCCCATTTCCAGTCATTAAAATAAAAAAAACCAACTGCCCTCATTTACAGCTAAACCGATGTTTTTCGTTTCTAGTTTAAAATTAACATTCGTATCAATGTTATCTGTATCAGTGGGGTTAAAGATGTCACATGATAAAGCATCACGTCGTCTCAACACTTTGATATCATGATATCAGTAGTCCCGGTGGGATTGCTTACGACTTGATGGTAGCAGCGATTGTTCTCTCTCCTCGGCTGCCACTCATGAAGATAAAATGACAAAATTTTTCAGAAAGCCGAATTCTCAGCAATTAAATAAATAAGTACATAAACATACATGAACATGAACTAAAGAACATACTCTTGGAAACAAGGCCGAAAATTTGGCATTTTGAGTTCTTATGGCGATGTGGCAATGACGTGACAGCTCTTCACTTCAAGCAACTCTTAAAAACGATTTACGAATCAGTTCTCCTGACTCCAGATATCTATTGAGAAATAGTCATAGGCCAAACCACCAACCAAATTCTCCTGTATTTTGTTTGAGAATAAAATCAGCGAGGGTACGAAAACATGATCTTATTATCACATTAAGATATCGATAGAAGAGAAACGTCAGCAAAATTGAAAAACATCAGTAAACTTTAACGAGATGATCCAAAACAGAATGACCTGTATGACCTGAATGGTTCAAAGGTCACATCTAGCCAACCCCACGAGTGACGCAAGACCAATACAAATATGTGAAACAAATATACGAGGTGGGTAATAATTAAGTCTAGGCCATCAAATCGCGTGATTTTGCTCACCAGTCGGTGCAAATCGATAAAATGCAATACCAGACGACGGAAAGGCTGTTTTAGAATGCCACTAGAAGCTCGTGCGGTATGTGCCGTTGCTCCATCTCCAGTCCCCATTAATGAAAAATTCATTGATCATGGCTATGTAAGGCTCACTATCTACAGCGTAGACAGTATACTCGTACCATGCAGTAGCATTGAGTGGATACAATGGCTCTTTGTGCATTATTCGGGTTTTCTGTGCCCCAGAATCACAAATATTGTTTGTTTACGTATCGATATAAGTGAAAATAGGCCTCGTCAGTCATGATTATTTCTGATGAAATACCGTCCACTTTATTGTTGAGATTAAGGAGGGCGTGATCATATATTAGATGCGATTTACGGTCAACACCCATCAGCTGATGAACTTTTTGCTCTTTGTAAGAAAACATTTTCAAGTTTTTCACCAAAATGTGCCATAGAGACGTCCGTGGAATGGTCAATTGTGTGGCACGTTGTCTGGTCGATGTTGACGAAAACTCGACGACATTTTTAGCCGACTGAGACTTCCAGGGCTTGCTCGGTATCGCATTGTTCTAGTATCTTAAGTCGTACGGCTTTACGTCGCGTAAAAAGATTAGTGGGGGCCGGACGGGGAAGGAAAACGTGCCCGAAATGCATGTTGCGCCGAAATCACTGATAAATAGTTTATCAATAACATCGTTACGATTAAATATCTGAAGTATTTCAAATTTCTGCACGTTCATTGATATATCTTTAGACTAAAGGTTTTATTATAGTCCTTCAGTTCAAGGCACGTGGATATTTCAGCTGTTCATAGATAATCTTATCTGTAGAATATACCTGCTGATATGACCTTTTTTTTTTAGTTTCGCTGCAAAGTCATTTGATTGATTGACTTAATTTAGTCATCCAGTGTGTGTAAAATCATAAACATTTTTCGAACACCACCTATAACGAAAGTTTTATCAAGATTGCCAATTTTGTTCTACTTTTCATGTGTAATGTGTTTTGCTTCGCTCTGCCAAGCAACTGACATTTTGGGTCAAGAAAATGAATCATTTTTCCACAACCGACATTAGAACACATTCCTTCGAATTTTTATTAAATGTCAAACATCTAAGGGCACTTTGCCAACACTAGTTTTATTTTGAGTTTTTCATATTGGCTTGGTCTTTAAAGAAATGCCAATCATAGAATTTTGTATAAAAATTCACTCAAATACGCAACAAAGTATTTATAAGACAAACAATTTCCTGAATTTATATTCCCTGTAAAATGTAAAATAGTATTTTAAAACTTTTCTTAACAACAAAGTGTTGGGATTCCTATTCCCACCAACAAAATAAAAATGATTAATCTTTTTTATTTGTCTGATAATTTAAAAATAAAAAAATAAAAATGGAGACAGATAACTTCTAGTTAGTGCGTTGTTTTGTTAATTTAAAAACAAAAATTTCGAAAACGCCTTCACCTATAGTTGATATTATTGATAAAAAAAAATTGTTCCACTATTTTGGAAAAGGCGATTTCAGGCTCTTTAAATAGAAACATGTGTAGTAAAAGTATTTTTTTCGTAATGCTGTTGTTATTTTAAACTGAAAAAAAAACCTAAAAGCATGCGCACCCGGCTTGTGGCAGTTTACCAAAGATCCGTCTTCTTAAGGTGATACTCGCTCGGGTGAAGAGTCACAGTTTGGGGTGGATCAGGACTTTAGCTTAGATGCTTCTCTAACGTGGTCTTTTGCTGGTTCCTTCCTGTTGCGTACACGAGTTGGTTGCGGGCACTTCAAGTTATTTACGATGACATTGCTCTCTACCGCGATGTCCGTTTGGAGTGAAATCGAAAACTTTCCGGGCTGAGAGAAGACCAAGATGATTAAACCATCTAAGCAGGGTTATACGATTTTTTCTGAAGATATCAACATCGATGTACAGACGGTACAGTTTTCTATTGAAACGTCTCCATTGAGGGAAACGAACCCGAAAAACATTTTTCTCAAAGCTCCCGACACCATCTTTATCCGCATTCATCAGTGTCAAAGCTTTTGCTTTGTAAAGCGGTTTTCAACGTAGAGCTCGTTGTCGGAGTTAATACCTCAGACGAGATAGATAAAGTCCCTTACCACCTTCAAGTTGTCTTGACAATTAGTAGTAGTGGTCGATGTTGTGTGTCCCTCTTTTTAAATGTTTTAATCTTCTGCTTCAATAGTCATAAATGCTCCTTTGAAACCTCACGTCAATCTCGCCTACATGTTCAAAAACATCACATGAGAACAGATCACCTTGGTTAAGTCATTTTCGGAAGTTGAAGGTATCGGACTTTGACGGACCATCACCGTCATACTGAGCTTCACAAAGATGCTACCATGCCTAGACATGGCTCTGTATAGTTCATCTATGAAGACGCTGCCATCATATCCAGCTTTGAAATCAAAGCTGATTAAGCTTTACAAATTTGGTGTGCTCTTATATTTTCTTGTTAAATTTCTCAACATCATTCTTCGGATGGCACTTCTCTAAGAGCTCGATCGAGTGTTTCTTGTGGACTTTCTTTTTCTTCTGAGAAAGCCTATATTCTTATGTTTTCTTCCGCTGAAAGAGCTTACGAACCATCTTAAATGTCTGCTCAGATTGAATTGTATTGTAGTTGTAAAAGATTTTAGTAAATCTAAGCGTTTAGGTGTGAATATCTAATACCACCTCCGTCGTGTAAATTTAAACTTATAGATTTTCCAAGAAAAATATTTTTTACACAATTTAATTAACATATCATCGTGAGTTGACGATGAGTTGAAGAACTCTTGTGTGTCATCTTAATCTATTTTAAAAGCCAACAACGCTTCAATGTAATAATGTGTACGAAAAGTATTTGCTATAAGTTGAAAGTGAAGACTCATCTATAAATGTAAATTCGACGTCGATTGGTACAGTTTGGCGTTTGTGGCTCGATTATGTGAACAATTTTCTCGACCTATATTTATAAAAGATTCATCTAACAACAAGATCATGATTTCCAACGACAGTTTGCGAATTCTTGGTCCTTGGACAAGCTAACATCGATTCTTACTTTTATCAAAAATTAGTAGTTCACCTTTGGCTTAATAGGTTTGTGAAACAGTAGAACACATGCCATGATCCCCGGCACCTGTTCGAAAGCAATCATTAATTACGTAAAATAAGCTGACCTCATCGAGAGACTACACCTTAATCCACATACATATGCGTAATAATTGGTTGCTATTAAAAAAAATTTCAAGTTCCACCGAATTATTTGTTAAACATCAACACTAAACATTTCAGGGTAGCACTTACTGCTCCAACAATGTATAACAATCAACTAACACGAACGATAAGATTGTTTATTCGTTTCAAAGTCCACATTACAAAGTTTTAATTAAACTCAACTCAAAAGCCATAAATATTAATATTCGTACACAAAATCTTACGATAGGTATATACCTCTTTGCTGACAAAGGTAATCAAAACCCTTTCGATATGATTAAGTATTAAGTATATTACTCTATTGATTTTTTTAAAAATTTTTAGGGAAAAGTGTGACAAACTTAAGCTTGTAAGCCTCTGAACAAACAATAGACTCCAAGCACGATAACTGGCCCCATCTTCCATAACATTGTCAATACAGCTTATATATGAAACTCCATTACTGTGAGGGGGTAATTCCACTAACTCAGACCCAGCAACATGTGTGCGCGCGCATGAATTACGAATTTCCTTTCGGATGATTAGACATACTGTATGTGCAGTAACTAAAGTGGTTATCGGCTTACAACAATAGAGGAAAAATATCTTTGTTTACCTCCCGCAGATCAAATCAAATATCTCTTGATTTGTACTCTTATGTTCATATAAGTGTGCATATGATGCAAACATGTGTAAATACTTAACGGCTATTCAATACTTATGGCAGTTGTGCGACATGATTTAGGCAAATCAAATTGTTTTCCTTTTTTCAATAGAAAATTGTCTGTGTTTCTTCACGTGTGCTGCACATGTTACGAGTAATATTTATGTACTAAAAAATAACAGAGAGGAAAAAAACCCGAATGCGACGGTTGTTATTGTTATGTCAGAGATTTTCACAATTTTTCTATTTTTCCACTGGTCTTTTTGGTTCGATTTTTTTTTAGATGTTATCCTTCAATGACAGAGCTATTTTTTAAAGTTCATCCACACTTCTACAGGAACACTTTGTAAATTTATATTCACACATTTTTGAATACCTTTGGGCAGACTTACAATATTTTAGATTAATTCATCGTTTATTTTTTGATTTGGCAGTAATTTTATCGATGCTGTGGGCGTATGTAAGAAACGGCAATCATATAGCTTTTTAAGCTAAATCGGCGGAAGTTCTTGCGGCCGATCGTGATGTTTGATAAAACCTGTATCCATCACACGGCAGAGACCAAACGACAAGCAAAACAATTGATATCTCCAAACAGATTCGCTTACTCCGAAAGATCCAAAGCGAAAAATCCTCATGAAGTTTTCGAAGAGAAGAAGCACGATAAGAAATCAAATTGAATTTAACGTGGCGCCTATTTACAATGATAACATGCAAGCTAGTTCACCCCGGACCGCAGTGGCCAAATTGCATGAGTTACAGTATGAATTGCTGTCACAACCAACATACTCCCCGACCTGATACTCTGCTACTTCATTGTGTTCTCTAACACGAAAACGTGGCTCAAAGAAAGCAATTATAAAAAGATTATAAAAAAAAAATATTGTAAAAAAATTGCGTTTTCAATTGTGGAACGGGTACTTATTGATCCTCCTTTTTAAGTCTGATACGCCAGTTAGATGCATCTAATGTATAATCCCTTGTGGTTCTATGACAAAGTTCCCACATAAACGACAAAGAGTTTGTGATATAGGCTTAAGGCCGGCTACGATTTACTCGTACAAATTGTTGCTGTTGTTCCCATCTCGGGTTTTATTTTTTAATTTTTTCGATGTCTGCCTTTTTCTTTATCTCATTTCCGAAGATATTGAATAGTTCATGTTTTTCTCGACTTGTTTCATGATGATTATCAAACCTGGATCCAGTTTTTATGAATCTTGGAATTGCCAAAATATCTCGAATCTTAGCATTTATCTTAGTTTCTACTTACTCGTATGTGTATTCCAAGTAGAGATAATAAATTTCTATGTTTATTCCACAGTGCCTTTTCTTCGAAAACAGTCGATTTAAGTCGACTGTTCTAAGATCCTGGCGAAGTGTTGGAAATTATGATAGACCTTAGGTCCGCATATACGAATACCCAGTCAATAAATACTGGTACACAGAAAAATCAGCGCCAAATGAAAACGAATTAATATTTAAACAATTTTTTTTTTTGTTTTTATTGGGTAATGCAATGGCTACAAATCTTAGAACAACTTATTCGAAATGACTTCCATTTGCCTTCCAGCACGACGTAAGACGATGTGGCCACTCATCGGTTGCGAGACGCACTTCATGCATATGGAAATTGTCCACTTCACGGACAAGGGCTCGCTTCAACGACTTAATATTTGAGTGTCGAGTAGAGCAAGCGATGCCCTCTAATACGGACCAAAACTTGTAATCCAATGGGTTGAGGTCTGAACTACCAGCTGGTCAATCATCCGTTGATATGAAGTCCGGAATGTTGTTTTTGAGCCACAGTTGAGTCGTTTTTACTTTGTGAGCTGGAGCAGAGTTTTGCTGGAAAGTCCATGGCTTGTTGTTGAATATCGATTGGTTTAGAGACTTCACAATGAGTTCCAAGACGGTCGATTGTAGCCCAAAGTAGGCCAATGTTTTCACTCCTTTCTTGCAAAAATGGAACTTGGTAACACCATCGTAGGCACACTCCTCACCATAGCATTACAGACGCGGGATGGTGGCCTCTTTAAACCCTTGGGATGAGTTGGGATGCTTCTCTGGATGACCGAGCATACACACGATCGTTCTGCTTATTGAACGATTCTTCTACGGTTAAGATATTCTCGTCAGTAAACAAAATTTGTCTGTGAGCGTTCTTCGCGTACCGGCTGAGTAACGCTTTCGATCTTCGCTTGCGTTTTTCCTTCAATGCGGCCGTGAGCAGTTGTCGCTTGTACGCGCTGAGTCCTAAACCGTCTTTAATAATGCGAGACATGGATTTTTGCGAAATTTGCATTTCCCGCGACAAGATTTTCTGTTTTCGCAGCGGTTTTTGGTCGATCCATTTCTTCATGGCTTTGATCGCTTTCGAAGTTCTCACAGTGCGCGGACGGCCGGACCTTTGACGGTCTCGTGTTCCCCCAATATCCTCAAACAACTTCACAGCACGATACACAAATTTGCGAGTGATTCCAAGCCTTTTTCCATGTTGCATTTAAGTTGGCCAACTACAACAATGGGATTTTCGATGTCGCCCCATTCCATGATTGTAAGCAATAAATGTAAAAAAAACTTTTTACGTCACAATGAAGCATAAATATCAACTTTCAAATCGCAATCAACACGAAATGGATGCGCCGAGTGTTGCATTCGTAATGAGTGAGTTCAGTTGTGTACCAATATTTATGACTTGACTAGGTATATACACTGCGGTTAACTTGAGGTATTTCAGTAGTTAAAATAATAGCTTTCATGAAGATTATTAAGAGAAGTACAGGTGCAAGGGCATCATTTTAATTGCTTCCGAAAAAAATGAGACCTTTGTGACATCAAAGCTGTTTTTATCGCCACATCGCAAAAAAATTGGTCAAAGCGCAAACTCTGTTGACAATTATTTCATAGATAGGATAGCAGTCTGTCTATGAAAAAGAAATGATAAAGGAGGAAGTAATATCACCAGCTAAAAGCGCAAAATCATCCGTTGTGGTTCCTATCTGTCGTATTTCTTGTCTTAGAATCAAAGTTGGTTACAAAAAAACTGATTATCTGTTGAAAGAAAGAAGTAATTCCTTTTCATCCGCTTTCACTGGTTGAGCTGTTCATAAACACGCAGATTCATCATTTAGCATATGCTTAACTTCGCTATATTTTAAAATACTAGATGCAACCCAGCCGACAGTGCGAAGAGGAGATTCGAGTTTACTCATTAATGTTCTCACTAGCTACTGCAACAAAGTTCTTGCAGTATAATAAAGAAAGACTTTTTGCACTGATAGGCGCGAAGAAAATCTAAATGAAGTATGCATAAGCACGGATAACTTTGATTAAGACCTGCTGGATTATTGATTTTATAAGCTTGGCGATTGAGAAATATTTTCGAAATTTTCCATTTCAATATCAGATATCAACTCTTAGGTCTCCCCCAGGGAAGAACCTCTTAAAAAAATAAAATACAGAAAAATCTCCGTATCAAGCAAGAAGATAATAAATCGAGACAATATAAAAAAGTGATCTCAACTTTTAATCCAAAAATTAAGTCCAAAATAAATGATGATGTGATCGTTTAAAGCTGTAATTTACTTTGCTTGTGTCTTTTTTGGCGATTCGTTAATGGCCACCTGCTCTCTGTCTACCATTTTTGGATTTTTTGTTTAATTCAGAAATAAGTTACATACGGCCTTGCACTCGAAAATTATTTCCTATGTCCCTACGTCTACGTCTGGACCATCATTTTATTTTTGACTCATTCAAAGAGTATTTCTCAGAATTTCAGTCGAAATTATTGAGAAATATGAGAAATACCTGAATGAATAGCTCTTGAAGTGTACTGAATTGAAAGCATTTCATTTGAAATCGTTCGATCCAGCTAACGATAGCATTGCATGTGTACTTAATTAAGTTTTAATTGAATGATACGTTGTCTCTAAAAACGAATATACGAGTGTTCTTTCCCCCAACCAACACAACTTATTCGTAAACTCATACGCACTGGCATGAAGCCAAGCAATTAAAATTAAAAATCTACGTTTCTATTTTCACTTTTTAATGTGAATGATTTAATGATTTTTATATTTATTTTTATTTACATTTACAGGTAGTAGTACAGCGTGTGTGTTAGTACTAAATCGAGAGAACAGCACCGTATATACGGCAAATATTGGGGATAGTGGTTTCATGGTCGTTCGCAAAGGTGAAATCGTACATAAATCTGAGGAACAACAACATTATTTTAATACACCTTTTCAATTGTCACTTCCACCACCCGGTCATGGACATAATGTGCTGAGTGATAGTCCCGAATCAGCAGATACCCTTAGCTTCCCAGTGAAGGAGGGTGACGTAATTCTAGTGGCTACCGATGGGGTTTTCGATAATGTCCCCGAAAAACTTCTACTTGATGTTCTCAAAGATGTAAGTAGTTTGTTTATACATGTTGTATGCAGGAAAATTTATGATGGTTTTTCTTTGTTTGTAGGTTGAAGGAGTAACAGATCCTGTGAAACTTCAAATGACTGCAAATTCACTAGCGTTAATGGCACGCTCCTTGTCTTTTGACAGTGAATTTATGTCGCCTTTTGCGATAAACGCAAGGCGCAACAATATCAATGCAACTGGTAAGATATTTTAATACTTTTTCTTGTCTTCATTTTACATTTATAAAATCATTTGTGCTTTGTTGTTTTAGGTGGCAAACCAGACGATATCACGGTGGTACTTGCAACTGTATCAATGTGAAATTAATTTCTGACCTACATATTAGTTTGTATTTGTGAACAATTACTAAATTATTGTGCTGCAAATCGATTTGTCTTTATACACCGAGAACGAGCACCAGCGGTTTGCTTTGTTCGAATTGTAAAAGAATTTAACTCTTATTTTTTCGTTTTAATTTTGATTTTTTATTTTTATTTTTATTTTTTGTAATTCTTATTTTCTAGCGCCGTAGACTGGAATCAGCATTGTGATTATTACCTAATTATCCATTTCCTTTTTTTTGTTGTCCCCTTTTCCTTCCCCTCTGTATCTTCCCAAGCCAGCTGATGCTCCATTTTCTGCATTGTGCGCGCTATTGTATATTTTGTTTCCTTTTATTTTTACTAAATAGCATGTAAGCAAAAGTAATTATAAAATTTAAAAAAAAGAAAGAAAAAACAGACATTAAAAAAAAATAAAAATAGAAAAGCAAAAAAAAAATCTATTGAAGAAAGAACCACATCTAAAAGGACTGAACGCAAACCCCGAACATAAAATATATTTAAAAAGAAATAAAAAAATAAAGAATAAAGCGCGCGATAGAATGGCAAAACGAATTACTCGATGTAAGATAGAATAGGAAATTGCAAAAAAAGAAAAGAAAACCAAACAAATAACTTATAAGTGAGATATTAAAGTGGTGGCAGTGGTAAGTTGCTCTGTCTGTCTGTTAATCCACTCATTCATTGATGGAGTTCTATCTTGAACGGCATTAGAACAATTTTTATTTTTCCATATACATAATCATATAAGTGTTTAACGGGACATTTATTTTCAATTGTATATTTTTCGTTTGATTATCTTAATTTTTCTTTTCATCTTAAAAGCTTCCTATTCTTGAAAACATGTCCTTGTGTGCTTAGATTTAAAAAATAAAAAAAATTGCAGTAAAATCATTTTCATTTCATTTCGTTTTTTTTCTTCATCTTTTGTTTGTTTGTTTTTTTTTTTTTTTTTGTCAGTGTCAGTTAAAGCCTTTGTCTGCCTAATATTTAGGTTTTCACAATAAGAACCGTTTTTATTTTATTTCTTTAAAAAATAACAAAATAACTTACTCCCACATATAGTATGGATAGAGATATGAAATAAAAGCGCTTTCTTTAACCAGTAGTTGTTATGCGAAAATAAAATTGAATGATACAAGTAATAACTTGAAAAGAGAAAAGTTAAATAACCGTTAGTAGAATTTTGAAATTTTGAAATTTTGAAATTTTTCAATATTAAAACAAAATATTCATAAACGATATACGAGACATATTGTACAATGAAAAAAAGAGAAAAACAAAAAACGATGAAAAATAAAAACGACGACACTATTGATTTATGAAATAAAAAGTTGAAGAATAAAAATAAAATTGTAATCGTAATGGTACTGTTATTAAGTTAGCTAAATCAATTAGATATTTCAGATAGAAAATGAAATACCAATAATAAAGAAATCAATTGAAAACTTATTGTTGCTTTTTATTATTCACATTTGAAAGAATCGCGCTTCCTTATACAGAAAAACTGATCGATTTCACTGGCCTGAAATCGAACTAATGGGCACCAATCAGTTGATTACGAAAAAGTTTACGGCGATCATCCTTTTTGAGAGATGATACAGTCTTTTTGATAAGATCGTATACGGCAAAACTCGTTTATGAAAACCGGATTGGAAGTGGCATTTGCATTAGCAGATAAAAAAATACTTCTGCTAAGATGCTTTGAAAAAAAAAATTTAAAGAGTGTTCAATTTTTGTCAGAGACGGATTTTAAAATGAGTGTCGCGTTTGCATCACGTTATGAAGCATCCAAAACGACCGAAAATGTCATATGGAGCAGCTGCTAAATACATGAAAAAGTCAAAAACATTTGTTAGCAAGTGGGTGCACCGTTATTCCCAAGTTAAAAATGTGGATGATTTGCCGGATCGTGGGTCTACGCCAAAAACAACAAAAAAGCAGGACAAAATGATTCTACGCGTGTATGAAAAAAATCCTCTTCTATCGTTGCGTGGAGGACAAGGGATTTTACGTAAAAGGGGTCTAAATGTGTGTTGTGATACGATAAGAAGACGTTTACTAGCCAATAATGTAAAAATTCGAAGCACAATGAAGAAACCACTACTGTCAAAAAAAACACGTAGAAAAACGACTCAGTTGGGCCAAGGAGAAAACAACGTTATTTTTTCGGATGAAGCTTCTTTTTGGGCATGGCCTCCTATCACTCATACCTGGTGTACACAATCCAATAAATTAATCCAGCGGACCGTCAAACACCCGGCAAAGGTGCACGTTTGGAGATGCTTCTCAAAACAAGGATTTGGCAATTTGTTCATGTTTACAAATAACTTAAACGCACCCAATATGGTCAAAATTTATAAGAAGGCTTTATTACCATCTGCCCAAAGGTGATTTCAAAGAAGGAATGAGAATTGGTTACTGCAAGAAGATAATGACCCGAAACATCGCAGTCGTTTGTGCAGTGCGTGGAAACAAGAAAATGACGTCGATGTTTTAGATTGGCCATCACAGTCACCGGATGCAAATCCAATTGAAAATGTTTGGGCATTCATGAAGCTAACAAACAATTATCCCGAAAAATTCGAGTTTTATGGAGATCTTTGTCTCAAGATTATGATATAAGATTAGTAGAAAGCATGCCTCGAAGACTTCAAGCAATTATTGATAATGGAGGAGAGTGGACAATATATTAATTGAAAAGCATTCAAGTAAATAAACAAAATAAACCAGTACAATTGATTTTTTTTTATTATTAAAAGTTCTTTAATTTTTGCCGTATACGATCTTATCAAACGGACTGTAAGTAAAAACTACATGAATATAAATTAGACGATTAGACACATTAAGGGTATTCACGCTTCGCTGTATCTGGTCTTGAATCATTGTAAAAGTATATAATTTTCTGACAATACAACAACAAAATACACTGGCTGTCATTTTGTTACACTTTTACACTTTAGCAATGTCCGGTATTACACGATGCCTTGTGAGTCGTCGGGCGAAATTTCAATGACTTTCAACTTTTCTTCTCTCCTTGTTCGTTATTTTTCTATATCGCTTTATTTCTATTCGTTCTTCATGAAGGGTGGTTCGCAAAAAAAAAAACGGAAGAAATTTTTTGGTCAAAGGAATCAAGTAAAAATTCAAAACTTTGTTAAGAGAGCGAATAGTTTGTGATTAAAGCGAAAGAAGAAATAAAAGAGAGCTTTCAAAAAGAGTCGTGTACTCAAAAGTCACCGTACAATAGCACGCGCCTCATAGAATATAAAAGTACAAGAGTTATGACCCAAAAGTCACCATGTAATACCGGACAATGCTCCAACCCTATTGTTACAGAGAGTGTAAAAGTGTAAAGGCCCAAGGCCATAGAATCCGTTGCCTACGTTGCGTCGTGTCGAAAAATTGACAACTTATAAGCCCCAATGAGAGGAAGAGAGACAGCAAATGCGGCCCACAAGTAGAATGCATCAATTCGGATGAAATAGGTCAACTTTTAACTTTTTGTGCATCTGACAGATGTTTCCATGGAAATTCATTCGGGTGCCCTTTTGTGTTCCATATGTTTCAGATGGATTTCGAACGCAACGTACATATTCATTGGGCACCTCTTTGCAATACGTCAAATACGATTTTTGTGGACAGCTGGTTGTTGTCGTAAATGAAAAGAATTGGCGCAAAATATGAACGAGGAAGATATGGTCGTAAATAAAAAGCGCCGAAGGAAAAGCCTGTTAAAAAATGGAATGATAAAGAAATTTGTCTCATCTTCGACTATATTCAAGAAACAGGAAATATCGAAGTAAAGATGTTTTTTTATTTCATATCTCAGTCACAATTATTCCTTAAGTTACTTTAAATGGACAAGTTACTAGAACTTTGAAAACGTATCAATCTGTCAGGTCATGTTGTCATTTGTTTTGTTTTTGTGTTTCGCATTTGTGAAAAATTTTAATTCGGCGCGGATGAAAATTGGGGAATTTCTTAAGGTAATTGTTGTTTCTAATATTTTTTGAAGTAAAATGTCGAAAACAAATATGTAAGTTGTGAATTTTCGTGCTTTAAAAACAAAACTTTCTATTAGTTTCCTTCTAATTTCAATGTTTTTGAAAGAAATTACACCTTTTTCGCAAAAAGCAAAAAGCTTTTTGAATTACTAAATTCAACAGATGCTTAGCTGTCAAATTTTCGTACGGAATGAGATCCTGAATAGAAATAGAATAGAAAATTAAAAGAGAACTGCCAAAAAGAGTCATGACTCAAAAGTCATCGTGTAACACCGGACTTACGTACGAAAGCAAAAGTGAACGAAAAATTGACGAAATCGAGCGATCTGCTATTATGGGTGCGAGATACAAATCACTTGTAATCGCACATTTACGCACGTAGACTTACGAATCATTTCGCCTATTATGGGTCTGCGTTCGTACCTGAGTGCGTTCACTCTTTGTTGTACAAAAATACACTTTTACAAGACCAAATACAACAAAGCGTGAATACCCCTATTAAAATTGTTAAAATGCAACACAAAAAATTGTGTAAACATTTCGTAAAAACGTTTTATAAGAAACTAACGATGGATGCGAGGTCTTAAATTTACTTTTTTTTTTAAATTAAGTGACACGCTCGTCATACATAGTTATCTTTTGGCTTTGATAAGAGTTGTCATCAATTTCATATCATGTTATTCATTGAACAAAATTGAGTGTTTCATTTTAAATATTAAGTGTTACAAAACTTTATTTAAGAAAGAGTTAATTCATTTAATAAACCGATTCAGGGTGAAACAATTGAGTAGTAATGAAGATTTTAAAAATTTCTCAAAACAAAAATATATATTTTTCATTTATATATATATGTTTTTAACTCCTTTAAACGTCTTTTCAAACGTTCTTGCTATTTTTTAAACCAACTTAAAAGTGTGGATTGTCAAGTTCTTCAAATAACTTCTCTGACTCGCCGACAATAACTCCTCCTCGTTTGAGCTGAATTTTTTTTCTTCAAGCCACGACTCCATGTGTGGTAACTAAGAAAACTATGTTACGGCAGCAATTTGTACTGTAATTCATGCAATTTGGCTACCATGATTCCGGATAACTAAGCGAATACGTTGTCGTGGGCCAGACGTGTTCCTGGCAAATTCTTATCAAATATTATCAATTCATTGGATTGTTTCAAAAAATTCATGAGGTTTACTTTCTTCGAATCTCAAGAAATCTTATTGCCGCATTGATGACCGTTTTCGTACAAAATTTTCTTTGAAAGATTCAACTGCACTGAAAGCATAAGTATAGTGCGTAAAGAGAATATTCCATCCGTTCAAGAGAGTGTTGAATAAATTCCAAATTTGTCGATTCGACGTCGTTCACAAAAGCTTGGTTTTTGTCCGTCCACTTTATGGGAAATTGTACGCAAATATCTTCTTTGAAGGCTTACAAGATGCAGCTGATTCAAGAACTAAGGTCG
Source organism: Volucella inflata (assembly GCA_928272305.1). Lineage (NCBI taxonomy): Eukaryota > Metazoa > Arthropoda > Insecta > Diptera > Syrphidae > Volucella > Volucella inflata. The sequence goes on from OV743719.1 coordinate 105,703,230, forward strand.
AATGACCATCGTTTGCGTCAAAATTTCGTTGAATGGGGCCAAAATCAACTGGAATTGGAGCGCTATTTTGTCAAAAAAATTGTGTTCAGTAATAACGCTCATTTTTGGCTCAATGGATATGCGAATAAAAAAAATGCTCGCATTTGGAGGGAAGATAATCCACATGAGATTATAGAAACACCAATACATACAATGCAAAGTTTGGTGAAGTCTGGTCTGGTGGAGTTATCGGACTATATTTTTCAAAAATGGAGCATGTTACGGTAGAGGGTATATGACTTTAGCAGGAATGTGGATGAGGTATAGTTCCACCAAATGTCCCTACGTGCCATTCCGTGCTATAGCAAAGGAAACAATTGGTTTGTTTAAACTTTTTCTTCGCTTTGAAGTCAGGTTACGAATGTAAAACGTAAGTTCGAAGGTAAATCGAAATCTTTCAACGATTTTTTCCCTAATCAGGTTTTTTGGCCGCCTTTACGCTCTCTATTACACCAATGTCTCATGTTTGTGATAGATTGTCCTCATAGACCTCAGACACCCCTCTTTGGCTTTATTTATTAGCACGTCTTTCCTTCTTCAAATATTTAAATCGAGTTACGAATCGATAATGCTCATTTTTCATTGCATTATCAGCACATAAGCATAAACATATGGTTTAAGTTCTTACCTAGAGGGGTGCTTTTGTGTACATATGTATATCTAGATATCCCCAAGACACATCGCCATCACAAAGAAAAAGTTGCGAAGCTGCATAAAATCAGCAATATCCTACCCAAGTACTGACGTATGGTCAGATCATAAATTAGTTGTGCCGAAAAAAAATATTTAATTGAAAAAAATAAAATCAAAAAAGGCTCAAAGAAAAATGTTAAAATAAACCGTTTAACCTTTTTAAGGCACTATCCATGGTTCTTTTTAGAACATCGGGCAATAACTAGGTTCTCCACTTCTTGACAGATGATTTCCTAGAGGGCTGTCAGGCTTTGTGGCTTGTCCACATAAGCCCGTGACTTCAAATGACTCGATAAAAAGAAGTCTAGGGGGGCCAAATTGGGTCGTCTTGCCAAAATGCGATATCAGACTGCCGGAAACACCTGCTTTAAAATGTCTGCTGAAGTTTTTGCGCCATCCCGCTGAAACGACATCTCCTCCAGTCTCAATTTATCCAATTGAGGAAAGAAAAATTCACTGATCATAGCTATGCAACTCTCACATTTACGGCAACTGTTTGGCTTACGCTATTCTCAATAAAAAATGATCCAATAATTCCTCTAGCTTAACCAACACAACATGCCGTGACTCTTTGAGATTTAATGGCTTGCCGATTCACATTGCACCAGAACCGAAAATTTGATTTGATTACTTATCCACAGAGGTGGAAATTGGCCTCATCAATCATGATTATTTTTGGCCCAAAAGAATTCACTTCGTTGTGAGGACTGTCCAGACAGGAAGCACACATGTAAAAAAACATTTTCACGTCTTTGACGAAGCCTACCAGGGTTTGCTCAGTTTCGTGTTGTTCCAGTCTCTAGGGATTGAGCGCCGCATTTTACGTCCAGCGGTAAATGGGGGCGGACTAGAAAACAGGCACTTAAATTCCGTTACACCAAAATCACCAACAGCGTAACGATTATTCCGTGTTCTTCAGGAGTATCACTACTATTGACCGGCTCTTTAATGCCATCTATATTGGCGTTCTTACCTCATCTACTACAATTGTCATGTGAACCTTGTCACCCCGGAATATGCGAAAATCTGGAATATTAGATGTATCTTCTGTTTAATTTAATTTAATCAATTTGGGTTGTCAGGTCCATCATGTGCCTTTGTGGATCATAAGATACCTAAGATACGGAAAACTCGCACGCTAAAACACTGTACAATTCACTAGCAAAGTTTACCGGCCTGTGCGGTTTTGAATGTGATGTCATGCAGGCTGTCCCTACACATAGAGCCTTCGAAGGTATCCTTCTTTTAAAATTTGGTGGAATTTCACGATTTTCAAGCTAGTTCGAGAGTGCAAGACTTTTAATAACGCAATGGGATAACTAAATAGTTATTTGGGTCCCAATTCACAATGTAATTGGTAACGAGCTTTAAAAGCACTGATAAAATTCATAAACTCGGAGAAGAGTTTCTTAGGACTCGATAACCCTGCGCCCTCGGTTAGAATATCCGTTGACAGTTTTTTTTCGTATCAGCATAGCCGCAGATGGCATGACTCTCCAGGTTTTCGGCAGACGAAACGAATGATTCCCGACATCTCTGGTGCGTAACGCGTCACTAGACACTTACGTGTGCTGGGCTTAAACGATGCACCAATATGCGACTCTTGCTGTGAAAGTGATAACGACACCACAAAGCACTAATCCTTTTTGTGAAATTTACCCCCGCTACAATCAACACAACGACTACGACATTTCTTGTTTGGAACTGGGGAAGCCAAATCACAGCTGCAGCTGGATGAAATTTAAAACTGGCGCAAGTGGTGTTCTTGGAAGCACCTTTCTCTAGCCACCACAAATAGACGAATATGATTCTTGCTTCACTTAAGGTGGTTTTAGGGTCCGGGGTGAACCTGGGCCTCAGCTAACAAGCGTCTCAGAATACCCTTCCGCGAGGTGTGCCCTACCTGAGTCGCGGTCTTCCTTTAATGCGCTGTGCCTCGGGGGCGGATTCAAAGTCTTTTTGGACCGGTGTTCATCCGGTCGTCATGGCCCAGACATATCAGCCGTTTGACCTTCACTCTTCTGACTAAGTCGATGTCAATGCACAGACGTACAATTCGTCGTTAATCACCCAAAGAGTTTTTCTGTTAAAGCAGCCAAAAGCACCCTCATTCATGTTTGATGAGGCTCCGTCTTAACACCCACGAAAGCGCCACTGACATCGCGCTGCTTTTATAGATTTTCTCCAAGATCTGCCGTAGTTTGGATATTTGGTTGACAGTGGGCTTTCCCGTGGAATTTAGCTTAGATATGGCTTAAATCACTTCATTCAGGTCGGGTGGGGGGAATTCTCGAAACCCAAGACTTCTCGTCTAAGTCTACCTCCAACAACAAATCCGCATCCAAATAGGCGTTGCTTTTGTCGCTTCGGCTGCACATGGTCTATTAAGGCACCTAACATTTCACGTGCATATCCGAAGTTCATTGACCTTATTGCAGGGTGTTGTCAACAGTAGATTCGTATGCTTGCGAGGTTCGTAACTCTCGTTGTTTTTTCATAGCCGTCAATTACCCCGGCTAGACAACCACCAACCTGAAATTCCACTTCCATAAAGGATTGCCTTAGTTTTTTTTATCAAATGTCTATCATTTTCTTTATTTCATTTTTCATATGTACAAAGAAACTAGTAACTTACATTAGTTCTATACGCAACTTCATTCAAACCGCAAGAATTTGATATTTCTACATAGAAATACGAGAAAATAAAAAATTGGTTATTGGGAATTATGTAAAAAAAAAAGAAGAAAAATATCGTATTGCAACAAGGATGCAACATAAAAAAAACAAAAAAAAAAGAACACGTCTTCGATTTCGGTTCACAAAACGTTGCTTGTCTTTGATTAGTAAATCCAGTTGGTGTTTCAGTTTTAGTTCTGAGCTGGCCGAGCAGCTGCTGGTTGATTATCATCAGCATCGAGCCGGTTTCCCCCGCCCACTCCTCCCACTTGCTCGCCCCAGTCAAAGCCGCCAGGGCGATCTTCAGGCATTGGTTGGTAATTACGATCTATATGCTCGTTGAACATTTTCTTCCTAAAACAAACCCAAACAAAGTAAACAGTTATGTAAAAGTTATGTGTTATGCATAAGAGAATTTTACAGGAAGTTTGGTGTTTTAAGAAATTTGCATCCGTTCTGTTGCTGTGGGAATACATCTTCAAGAAAATAGTAAATGTGACCGACTCCCATGCCAATGATGTCAACCCAAATCGTATTGCCAAGTATCATAGAGAAGCACAGCAAAACCCACGGTAAGTACGGCGCCTGAAAGTTCAGCAATCCAAAGAAATTCATTCGAACAAATGGATTTCTCCGTGACCACACGTAAACTAGCATCAACGTAAAGGCTTGCCCCAGAAACAGCAAATTTACGAAGAGCCCAAAGAATGTCATAAGCAGGCCGCCGAAAATGAACATCATGACAAAGTCGGAGGTTCGCCCTCGGAAAGAACCTTCCTCAAGCATTCGACAATAACGATACGTAAAGATCATGTTGAAAAGGAATCCAAAGCTCACGGTTCCAAAGAACAAAAATGTCGTTGCGAATCGCCATAATTGCAGCTTTTTTACAATTGCTGTGGGATGAAAGTACAAATTCAGCGGTGATACCAAGTCCAAATGCTAACGAGATTAAGAATAGAAAAAAAAATAAAGTTCAAAAAAATGTGTAAATTAGAACACAAGAGGATGACGTGGGAATTTGATTTTGGCGACGCCGGTTATATTGTACTTACAACTGCTAACGTTGTGATAACACAGGCGCTAATGTAAAAACGCGTCACTGTAGGTATTTCCAGGTAGCTCTGCCTTATGATTTGAAGAGCCATGGTTGTGGTTTAAGCCGCTGCCTATTGGGGAACTGCTTCTTTCTAGGCTTATCAGACTCAGATGAACATAAATCCCATTGGTTTTCTTTTTGGTGTGTGTTTCTTTGCGAGGTCAGCAGGCTGAAGATGCCAACTAAACTATTTGTGGATGTTGGATTTGATTGTTGAATTTATTTATGCACAAGACGACTGTGGTAATTAGTAAAATTACAATCAGAATAAGTTAGTGTTGTTTTTTTTTCGTACTTTTGGTAAATAGGAAACAAGTGACGTCTTGTGCCAGATGTCAATGTCAGTCAAAACATTTATTTGAAACTGTATTACCGATATCGTTAGTCATATGGGGGTATACACAATTAATTTAAGTTGAGAATACTATGTAGTTGGCTAAATGTATATTACTTACCCTATAATAATGAATTACAATATTATATATATTTGGCAGGTCTGTATTGAAAAGCTATTTGTAGCAGAAGTATCACCAGAAGCGCTCCTAATTATAACTTCTCCTGAACCTTTTTACTTCGTCGTTTCGTTATATATGATATATTGTATTATATGGAGAAATAGAATAGAATGATCCTTAATTGTCAACTTCAATATTGATACATTTAAAAAAAAAAATTGGCGTGCCGTCTGCCAAATGTCAATAAAATTAGTAGAATTTTTTTATTTTTCAACAATAACACAAAGTTTTTATAAATAAAAATGATTCACTGTCTATTCCTCGCGATAAAATTAACAAATCATCTAAACGTCTTTGTCTTCCCAAACAATTCTCCTTCAGCTTGCTCTTTTCAGAGATTGGGATGCAGATTTGCAGCTTGTGCTCTCTGAATACTTTAGGTCAGCAATGGCTTATGTGTTAGAAGTTATGTTATAAATTAGCTGCCGGCAACTCTGAAAATAATCTTTAATGCTAGTTTGCCATTGGCATGCTATTCGGGTTCTCAGGTGGAAAAAGAAGGAACACGAGAAGCAAGCAGTCGAGGAAATTGAGAGTTGCTATCCCAGGAATGAGATTCGGAAGTCTTTCAAAAAGGTAAAAAGGTAAACATACCACGTATTCAAGACGAAGAATGAAATATCTTAATAGAGTCAAAGCCGATGCCGAGGATTTGGAAAAAGCATTTCCTAAGACTAAATGACGAACCAAATACCTCTGTCAGATAGAATCAACTTTAATAAGTACGGTAGCAATTCCGTTCACTCGAAGTGGATGAAGTAAAGATAGGCACATGTAAGCTAAAATCCAACAAAGCTGCCAGGCCTTTAAAAGTGGCTAACGTTGGCTTAGTAATGGGTACACATAAGCGCATCTGTAAAACATGGCCGAATGAAAGAATACTCGGTGAATGGAATTGTTTGTCCGCTCCACAACAAGGAGACTGCGCCAGCAACAGAGGTACAAGTTTTCTCAAATTCGGATACAAGATACTCGTATTATCTGCCAAACTGTGTGAACGACTGTAACTCCTTGTCAATAATCTGATTAACTGCACTTAATCTTCACACTCCTGGGAAAAAACTCAAGTAATCCAAATCGATGTTCACAAATTTTTCATGGATTTTAAAACCACAGGTGACTGCATTTACGTCGTTTGTCTATGCAGAATAGCTATTGAAAATGCTGGCTCAGCCTAAGTTGTTAACGACTTTACCAAAACCTTTGATGTAAAAAGAGGTTTTGGAAAATGTGATGCGAACACCGGAAGCACAATCTTTCTTGGACAAAACCAAGATTACGCTGTCAACAAAAGATGACATATAACATCGAAGAATTGGACAAAACATAGTATAATTTCGGGCAATTAAGGGACTTTTTCTGCTTTGACTTAAAAATATTCAGTCCCGTTTTATGTTGACGGGCTTTGGAGAAGAACACTCAACGACGAACTATACAAGCTGTACGAGGATATCGATATATTTGAAAACTGCGCATTAGTCGCTTGACTTAGCTAGGACATATAGCGAATTGACACTAATGCTCCAGCTGGTAGAGTCGTCGAATCAAACCCAGAGGGACCACACAGTAAAGGAAGATCACACTTTAGATGCTGTGTGCAGCTAAATGGAGACCTCAACCTTCTTAATGTGCAACTGGAGCAAGTTAGCTTAAGATAGGGCTTACTAGAGAGCCTTGTAAGTTGAGGCCAAGGTTTACCCAGGATAAAAAGGCCCAGTGGATTTTTGAATGTTAAGATTTTTAGGTACTTTTACTACTATTCCAGTGCGGAAGTGGATTCATCGCGTTGAAAATTCAACGCACTGAAATATAGGCGAAGACAAACAACAGTCTGGAAGTTTTGGGTTAGCCGCAAAGCATGCAGCAAACAAATTGAGGTTGGGATCATGCGAAATTTGTAATACTTTTACCGACCTTATACCGTTTTTTGCTTCAGTTTGGAATTTAATATACAAATTTGAAAAAGCCGCTGTAATAACTTCTAGTTCCTTTCAACATGTTTCGTTTTTTTTTTTTATTAGTGTTGGATCGAAGAAACAGCTATTAATTCTTGACAGCCTTTCAACAGCTCGAATCGTACGTCGGTTTCGATACTCTCCATCTGATGAGGGACAGACGTGACTCTTAACAGAATAGTGCCCATGACCTCGTTAGCAGCAGCATCTATGTCATAATCATGGATGTCTATATATGCATACAATTGAAATTCTAAAAGAAGCTGTTAAGTCCGTTCTAACTGGGTTCCTCGTTTTGCCAAATCCATCTTTAAAGAATTTTTTATGTTACTGTGTAGTCAACGCAAGAGGAATTAACTGATGTGACATAGCGGTTCAAACAATTTAAATGGTGGTCCATCTGTTGGTTTTTTTTTAAATCATATGTTATTTTGACATTGACAGCTCTTATGAGCTCAAAAAGTTAGCAGAAACTCAGCATCTTTGGGTAATATTGCAAAGTTACTTCCAAAGTTGGGGATGTGTTACTGAAACAGGATAAATTTTGAAAAGAAATACCGATACCGAAATAATGCACCAACTGCAGCTGGTGTACGCAAGTTCGTTAAAAATATGTTTGCGAGAATGGTTTGCTGTTGCCGAAAGTGTGCGCCTAAACCCGAGAACCTCAACGTGCCAAAGATCACACTAGTCTTAGAATTTTTATTTGCTAACAGGGTCCAATTGACTCAGGAATTGAAGATAAATGACCACCCGCTTTGTTATGGCTCGAGTTTTAGAGCAGCTTGAAGTTGACGAAGAAGAAAAATGGCTCCGAAAATCCACACGTTATTATATAGAAGCCAATGCATCCTGAACGTGGGACTGTTTGATGTGTTATTTAAGTGGTCCATTTTTCTGACGCTAAAGTCAATTGTGGACTCCACCGAGGCATGATAACCGACTTTTTATGGACAGATATTGAAGATTTGAACTTGGGTGTGCTATGATTCCACCAAATAATCGTTGAAAAATATTAAGGGGCACCAGTGTAAAATGTTGAAAAAACCGATCTATTTTTGCATATTTCTATAAAAATAACATACCAAAATTTCAAGTGCATTTCTCAAGCAGTTTTTGACTTACAGCCATCTGTAGAAAGTCGCACATCGGTTCGAAAAGTGCGTTAGCTTATTGTTCGGGCTCTGTCGCCTAGGAAAGGAATTCTAGTTTCTATTGATGACCTTGAGGTATTGAGAAATATACGAATAGATTTATTGGTGTGGGTATCGTCTACGTGGCTGCCAGTCACATGTGATCAGTAACTTAAATTTTAGACGCGTTTTTCTCAAAACTACATTTTTCACATTTGCTGCAGTTTTAACTCGAAGACAAATCTTTCGATCGATTTGATTCTTGTTGCAGCTTCTCTTGTATATATTTCTTCATACCATGAACCTCCAGTTTTCCGATCGAATAAAAAAATGTAATTTCGGCAGGCCAAAAAAACTCCGTCATTTTGTTAAATTTTAAATTTTTTTTCGATCGAGGGTCATGGTTCGGGCAATACCTTCTAGTTTAATAAACTTTTAGGTTTTTTTTTTCAGGCACTTTTTTTTTAGCCTCGAGAGATTGCGAATAACTCGCTGAATTTTCAATTCTATCATGTATTCCACATATATATCCTTTAAAAATATTAAAACGTTCCAAAAATTCACAAAAATTACATTTTTTCAGGAGGTAACACTAGTAGTGCCCCTAAAGTTTTTTTTTATAGCCTTTTTGAAAAAAAGCCAACAGATGGCCCACTCTCTAGATCTCTAGAAGGGAGAACAGATTAACAAGGTTCCTAACAGTACGAGAAATTAAGCACGGCGAATAAGCACAGTTCTAACGAGATTTGTTGGAGATAGTCAGGTAATCTATGAAAATTCGGGGTAGAGTTGGACCTGTTCTCAACTATAACTTACCATCAAAAAGATGGAAATTCGCAATGTCCATGTTTTAAGTGACTGGCTATCACATCTGTAAAATTCCTATTTCGTTTTGAAAAAAAAAAAAATAATAATAAAAAACAAGTCAAATGTAATTGAAAGATATGATTTATTTTTGTTTTCATTTCATTTTGTGTGTTTTTGTTTTTAGTTTTTTTTTAATTTATAATAATTAAGATAATTTTCTGTTGTTTTCTTCCTCATTTTTATTGACTATGTCATAATTGTTTACAATATTAATTATTTATAAATGTAAAGTTCTTTTTTTTTCAATGAGCTGCATTCACATTCTGCGGAAAAAAAAACATTTAAATGTTTATTTTGATTTTTTTTATTTTTTTTTTTTTTTTATTATTTTTGTGGTTTTTTTTTACACTTTTCATTACAATTGCAAATAATTATTATTTAATATTAAATTACATCATCCTACTTTTTAACTTACATTTTTCACTACAAACAAATGCAGCATTCTTTTATAATTCTTATTCTTTTTCTAATTTTAGAAAAAATACCTTTCCTTAAATCTCGGTTCTATATCTTTACTTTATTTAATTTTTTATTTGTTTTGTTTTTTCAAAAATAATCTTGAAATGTTGGTTAAGTAAAAAGAGTTCTATATGATATTTAAATATTTTATTTACACTCATGGGGGGGGGGGGGGACAAAAATAAACTAAATTTAAAGATAAACAAATAAATCAATTCAATTCGTTTGATTCAATTTTTATGTTAATTTGTTGTGATTTTCTTTTATGTTTAATCAAATTTATGTAAAAGAATGAAATAAAATATCCTGCTGAGGTACAATTGTTGTTCAATTTTATTTAATTATATGATTTTGTTTTTTATTATTAGATATTTATTAAGTTTCATTTTTCGTTTGTACCTGAGTTGAGTTGATTCTCTTTTAATTTTGTCTAAATATAAAAATACAATTTTATTTGGTGTAGAAAAAATAAAACAAAAATGCCGAAAAAATATGCAAATCTATACGAGTATACCGTTAAAATGGCGATATTGTTTTATTTGTTATTTTAAGTTTTGTGTTGTACTGTCAGAAAGGCAGCTGGTTACTTGTTTCTTGTTTAAAAAATCTTATTAAATATGTTAATAAGAAGCTACTCAATTGTGTGCCTTTTTTATTATATAAAAAATTATTATTTTATTTTTTTTCAAGATATTCATTCGTCAGGATGTAGGACGAGGTGTTTATAAATCAATGAAACTACTTAAGTATACATATACCAATTATTTTTAAATAACATCTGTAATTAGATTGTTGAAAGTTTTAAAAAAGCAAAACTTATACCATTTTAAATTTTCATATGCTAAACAGAAAAACAATTAACCACTCATTTCTTCAACAATGAGCAGTGGTAATCCGGAATACAATTCAATGCTGTACATTGATACGAAAAGTTGCTTTCGCGTTTCCCATATAATCCAACAATATACTTAACTTGATTTTGGTCAGGCAAAGCTGACTAGAAAAAACCAAGCCTGTATTTTTTTTTAACTGAATAAAATCTGATCTTCTAATTGTGACTATATTCAGTATCTTCCAAAGAGCTGAGCTATATCATGTATTCTTTTTCTAATATTGGCAGCTTACATTAAAAGCTAGCTTAATTTCGATTCCAGCAGGAATTACCATATTTTAAAAATACACCTAGTAAAATTTTGAGGGCTACTTCAATATTCCCAACCGATCTCTGTTTTACCAAATAGAAAAATTTAGGAAGATCAAATCTTCAAATAATTAATTTCAGCCCCCTATTTCTGATAAGCATTTAAATGGTGCATATCGTCATAGTATGAAAGCATTTCACCTATCCGTCGAAGTCTATTAAAGTATCTTGCAAATTACGGCAAATTTCATCGAAGGCGAATTTCTTGAAAAATTATAAGGGATTGAATTTAAGTTCGTTCGTTTCGTTTTGATTCGCTTTACATATATTCAAATCTAGTGATATACATGAAGAAGATATCAAGTAATCTACATTAGCCATCGAGCTGGCGATCCAGTGATTCAACTGTGATGTTTAATCGCCAAATTTGTTAAACTCGGTGTATACCCAAGTGGTCCTTTTAAAAATGCGGACAGCGAGTTAAAAATTGTAGCAGAGAATGAACTATGTCCTGGATGGTTACATATACACCATTCAGATCCACAATAGCACATATAATACGGCACAAATGACACAAGAACTACGAGCTACACCCAAGAGTCCATGAAAAATGCAAAACCTTGGCAGATTAAATCCTCGATCATTAATTAGTTGATGCATTTGAGACATTTTGAATCACGTTTTTACAAACAAGAAAAATTGTCGCATTTGAAGCAAACAAAAAACCAAATGATTCATAAACTGCCATTACAGACAGCGCTGGTTGATAATTTATTTTTTCTGGGCTTTATGCCCAATTGGAACATTTAAACGGCCGCTCAATTTCATGGCTTCTTCGTCTGGGGTTATGCAAAAGATCGTGTCTATTCAACCATCAACAAATCTTAATACACTTAAGATCAACAGTCGCCAATTTCTGTTTCAATTAAAGCTTGAATACGAGTATTGTGAGAAAATTGGTTCGACATTTTTGTTGCGTAACGTGTTTGCTATCTTGCATTTCACTTAAAGTTTGAATGGAAGTCGTATGAAGAAACAGGTTTGAAAATTATTCAAAGCTTTAATTTAAGGCAAGTACAAAAACAAATGCGAACTTATGCAACCTTAAGTAACAACAAAAAAAAAAACAAGGCATCGATGCCAAGAAAGTGATCAGTGTTATATTTAAAGCAATGATACTCGTATCGATAAGTTTTCACAACCGCTATTATCAAACATGAAATCACTCCTATTTTTTAAATTTCAAAGGGACGTTAACAATATGGTCTTTCTAATGCAGGACGAAAATAATTTACCAACTCCCTGAAATAAAGAGTTATCTTGTAAAGTACTATACATACGAGTAGTAACAAATTCCATTTGTTTTAACGAATCTATTAGTGGCCTTTGAATATTTACATTCAGTGAGGTTTGTAAAAACAAAAAAGGACTTTTCAGTGTATACAAAATCTTATTTACCTTGTTTTTCTTATATACCCCCGTTCATTAATGTGTTTCTTATACACGTTATAAATAAACCACAATGAAAATGCTGAGGAATCTGATAGACTAATTCTTAGTCTGAAAGAGAAGTTCTGAGTCTGATAAACTAATTCTAAGTGTGACAGCAATATCCTTCTTCGAGGAAAAATTCGTTCGTGGCATAAACCACTGCAATGACTGTAGTCTGAAATATATTTGGCGAGGACGTTCATTTCACTATATGAGGTCTCAAAAAAAATTCCACCAGAATTGGGCTGAAGCTAAATCCGGAGATAAGTAACAGTGTAGTTCGAACAAAACAAAAAAAAAAACATCTGCAGTGGCAAAGGAGGAATTATAACAACTGGGAAGGATTAAGAAAGTACGCGGTTATGTCAATATTGTAGTAACAGAGATCTTTGAACTCACACGAAAACATATAACAATATTGTAGACTGCGAAAAAAAGCAAATTCTTATATTTCTTGTATTCTTTGAAGACTTATTCTTTTAGCCTTTCAAATGTAGGGTTCTTTACTTTGTAACAAGCCTGTTGGTACAAGACCCCCCATTCCTACTTTGCTTGACACCTTGTATAAATTCATTAATTTTAAAAACACCTGGTCCGGAGAGTAACAAAAAAAAACAAAAAAACAAAAAGAGTTCTAAGTCAGCTACATTAAGTTATTTATTTTAGTCTTTTCCTTTTAAACAGAGAAAAAGTATATGATTCTTGTAGATACAAATATATGTTTCCATGTTTTTATCTTCTTTTTGTTTTGTTTGTAATTAATAGCAAAATTATATTATTGTTTATTTATTCATTCAAATTGATTATGTTTATGTGTGAAGTTTGTATTTAAAAAAAACAAAAAAACAAAAGCAGAAACAAAAACAAAAAAGTTATTATATTTTTCTTCATTGTTATTTCTATATTACTTTATACATAAAATGCCCTTAACTGGTAATTATTACATTTACACAATAATGATTCAATCAAAAAAAGTTATTTACTTTCTTCTTTTTTTTTCTATTTATGTAATTTTCTTTTATTTTAGTTTTACATCTACGATTATAAATTCGGACTTTGAAGATAAAAAGTTTTAAGAAGTTTATTTTTAAACATTTTATTTTACTTTCATTGTATTTTATTTTTATATATTTTTCTTTTCTTTTTTTTTTTTTTTGTGTAATACTGGTTCTACAAAAGAAAAAACTTTTATAGATTTAATATACATAAAAATTGTTTGGCAGCTGGCATTTCCAGGGAAAGTCCATTTATTTTTTTATTTTTTTCACACTGTTTTGGTTACTTTTGGAGAAAGGGAAATGTATCTTATTGAAGAGGAGAGGAAAAAGGAAAAAAAAGAAATCTTGGCACTTGTTAACCGAAATATCGAAGACGAAGTGAAAATAGTTGTTTTTGTTTTTTTTTGTTTTTGATAAATCCTTAAAAGTTTATATATTCTTTAAATTGTTTAATTAAATGTTTTTGTTTTTTTTTTTTTTGAAAATTTCAAAGATATATATTTTAATTTGTTTTTGTTTTTACTAATAATAGGGTTAATATTTAAATTTTTATTTTATTTTGTTTTTAAATATATATCTCTTGTATTTAAATCACAGATTTTTTGTTTTAAATTCCGAAACAAAGACGACGACGAGTATTTATCCGAAAAAAATGTATTTTATTTTATTTTTCATAATTTTGACTAAGTTTTTTTTTGTTTTTTCTTTTTATCTATACATAAAGTGACTTTTTTTTTATTTTAATTTGATATGCCTTAATTTAATTTGAAAAAAGAAAAAGAAATATAATTTCTTTATGATGAACAGTGCGTGTTCGGGATCAGTGTGATTTTTTACAACAAACTTTTTACCATTCAATGTTCTGTTTTTCTTTCTCTATTGTTTCGAAGTACAAATAGAAGTTTTTCTTGATTTTCTTTTTTGTATACATTTAAGTAGAATTATGTTATTACAATATAAGTAAAATGTTATTTTGTTTTACCATTAACTACGTCGATAAAATAGTTTAATATATTTTTTAAAAAAAAAAGTATAGTCCATAGTAAATATAGATGCATGTACATATGTATTGAATGGATAGATGGACAAAAATTGTTTATCTCTTTGTGATAAGTATTTCCTTTTATTTTATTTAATCTTATTTATTATTATTTTTGTAAATCTTAAAATTACAACCTGAGACTTTTTGTTGTGGTCCATGTTTATTAAAAAATTTCATGTGCATGCTGCTCAAAAACAAGAAACTATTTCGTTTTTAAATATATTTTTATGTCCGTTTGGTGTATATGAATATTTGTTATAGTGTTTATTTTATTTCTTTAAATAAAGATATACAAAAAAAAAAAACAAATAAAATTTGGCACGATAGAGTTAATTAACTCCAGCTTACAAGTGATTATAAATTTAATCCGAAATGAGTTATTACGCTCCAAATTGACGATTAGAAAACTTCAGTGGAATTAACTCATTTTTGTTTAATTTTTATTTTTTGTAGAAAATTTTTTCTGTTTGAATTTTGAAAAGAAAAACAACTGAATTTTGGTGTTTCTTCGAACCACAATTTTGAATTTATTGATATTTTTTTTTGTTTGTTTTTAGTACAAAACTAATAATTTACTTATAAACAAATAAAAAACAAAAATATATTTAAAAATATTTTAAGAAAAATAACAGCCAAACTAGAATTTTGTTGTTTCGAAATGATCACAGTTGGAGAAAACAAATTATTAAAATTATAATTTATTATTTACAAAAAAAAAAAAAAAAACTTAATCCTAAATATTTTATGTATGCAAAGACGTTCCTAAAAAATTTACAAAAGTGAAGCTTTAAACAGATCTGAACTAATGTATGTTTAAACATGTTTTTTTTGTCATCAAACAAATTTTATAAACCAGGTTTAAGAAAGGAATCGCAGTCGTTTAGTTTTTAGTTTTAAATGAAGACCCCTTAAATGGTATACTATATCTTTATTTGCTGCTGCTTACTTTGTTGACTCGTTACACGATTTTATGTCCTATATTTTGCTGTTTTTATCAAAAAGCAGAAAAAAGGTTTGTTTTTAAACTCGACATTGTATTAAAAAAAATAAACAATCGTTGTTTCGCATAAGTTGAAAAATTTCAAAAAACAGCGATCAACAGAGACTAAGACCACTGATCTGAGATAAAAATATTCATTCGATTTCGGATTATATGTTAGGCAAACCAAAAATATAATTTTCAAACCGTTCTGTCCAAGATCTATCCGATCACAAAATAATAGACAAAGAAATCGCAAACTCGGTAGGAACAAAATAGTCAGCTGTTTTTATCTAAAATACAATACAGAATATAAACTGAAGGAGCCTGAGACAATGCTTGAAAATCAAATATACTTCAGAACATTATAAATTACTAAAACAATAATTTTGAATTTATTGAAGAAACATTAGCAAAACAAAACCTTCTCTATAGAGTATCGATCTTGATTGTTAAAAAACAGCCTTAGTCATGAATAGAGAGGCTCTCTACAAATCTGCAGAGGTAAGTAAATATCGTTCATTTCGCAGCTGGGCTTTCTGAATAGAACACGAAACCATCCTCGAGTTAAATTTCATTAAAATTTAAGTTTTGAATTTCGAAGCATTGTAAGGACATTTTGAGAAAAGTTTAACAATTATTCTGAGTGCTTTAACAGGTCTTTGAAATTTTTGTTCGAAATGAGAAGAGAGGAGAGTGTCATACCAATTTCGTTGTTAGCAGAGCCAAATTTTGTGGCGGTAGTAATGTGGTATGGACCAAGATTTCGTGATAACCTCTCTCAAGTTTGGTCGTGGTTGCGTTGGTTTAGTTAGTTCAGATGTGTATTTTGGTAAACTTAGACGTAGAAGAGCTATTTAAGTAAAACCGCGTTTGCCCTTTAAAATATTTTATCGGAAAAATTGTTGAAAATAGCTAATACCAACAAAATATAAATCAGGAAAAGCCCACAGAAAGTTTTATGAGTCGGAAGGTTAATTGTTTGTCCTGAATCCGATTAAATATAAAACATTTAGAAGACAAAATAGAATTCAGCATACTGAGCAGCGCAGTGCAACGCAAAGTGTTTGAATTTATTTAATTGTAGAAGGCTGACAGTGATAAAATCTATAGAGAACCAATTGAATACTAAATTGTAAGGTAAAAAAAATTGATTTGCCGCATAATAATCGACTTTTATGCATTCAATTTGGCATACACTGTTTAAACACCTATGCAGAGTATTTTTCAATTATGGACAAGGGTTTGTTATGTGCCCAATTTAAAAACATGAGCGAGCAAGTCGAACAGAATCCGAAATCTTCCACAGAAATCAATGGATCTTTCAAAAGGCTATACGATTCTTCAAACTCATAGCAAACATTAACAAATTATTGGTGAAGAATTTTAAAACTCGAAGCAGTAAATGTTGTAAGAATAACGATCACAACAGAATTCCACGATGACGCTGACGGGTAGTTGAATAGAAGCAAGCAACCCTTTCTTAGTTTATTAGGCGGCTTGTTTTTTGTTTTTTATGAATTCAATTTGTTAAAACATAACATGAGAGTTGATAATGCGTCCAATTTGAAAATTTAAGTAAATAACTGGGGCAGATGGTGAACTCTTTGATGAAAATCAACGCAGCAACCAACGCGCTCTAAACATCTTTCAATTTTTGACGAATAGAAAGTCCAAAGCAAGTTCTTGGTTTCAAAATGGAATCAGTAAATATTAAATAACATTATCGAAATCAATGATGTCATTTGAAGCTAGCAGATTGTTTTATAAAAGAAAGTAATTCTTTAGTAGACTCTCGGATAGCTACAGTGCCAAAGCACCAAAAATACTTAAGGGTTATTACTATCTATTCAAAGCTAGCTTGATATATTTGTTGATAGAAATGCTTCCTAGGAGACGACACTGGGTTGCGGCTTATAAAGGAGATTTAAATAATTTCTCTTGATATTTTCAAGCGTTTCACGTGGCAAGAAAAACTCCTGAAAAGCCCATAAAACAAAATGAACATCTTCGCATACTCTTTTGATATTTACCCCGACAGTTTGGTCAGTGTTTTCTTCTTTTTCTTTTGTTTAATGTTTAAATGGCACACCGTAATACTTCTTTTTTTTTAAATTTTGTAATTATGTTTAGATTTTTAATTTTAATTTTTTTTTTTTTTTGATATGGTGGAGCTTAAGGGTTTTTCTATGTTTGTTTGTGTCTTATATATTTTTGTAAATATTATTTCATAAACCAAAAAATAAAAATAAAAATAAATAAAATACCTGAGAGCCTGGATATGTGTGAATAGCAATATGTTTTACATGTTTTTTTTTTCTTTGTTTTCTTTTTTACCTTTTCATTTAAGTTAAATATACCACATATGATTTAATTTTTTATGAGACGTAGAAATATGTGTTATTTATGTTCACGTTGCAAAAAAAAAAAAAAAAAAAAGATTTCATCATTTTTCTTCCATTTTGTTTTTGTCATTTGTACTTCACTGGTGAAAAATCACTGAGTTTTTGTGTTTGATTTTTGTTTCTTATCTTTTTTTTCTCTTTAAATTTGTATCTAATGTTTTATTTTCTTCGTTTGTTTTTTTTTTAAACTCAAAGGATCTATTTGATAAATATAAGTTTTGTTATCCCTGAAATATATATGTATGTATATAATGGTTTTGTGTTTTTTTTTTGTTCCTTCACGCAACATTTACAAATAGTTTTTTTTGTTTTTATATATTAAATATATTTATATATTTTTTGTTCTTGATTTTATTTAAAAAAAAAATATATATATATATAAGGTGAAACCTTTTATTGTTTAAATTAATTAATTTTTGTTTTCTTATTATTTTATTTTACCTTTGCCGCTGGAATATTATTTTTTAGAGAAATTTTTCTTTCTTTTAATCAAAAACTAAATTTTTTCTAATCGAAAAATTAAGATCAAGGAAATACATATGTATGTATGTATATTACTTAAGTAAACTTAACTAAAACAATATAATAAACAAAGCGAAAAATATATATATTATATATATTAGCCTAATGATATAAACTTAAGTTTAAACTTAATTTAAAAAACAAAAAAAATTGTTAGTTTAAAACCACAAATCTAATAAAGTTACAATATTAATTATAAAAACGTAAAAAACGCATTTGACAATTGTACAATAAGTCCTTCTTTCTCTTCCACAGAAAATTCTGCTCAAAAGCAGAATTTTGCAAAAAAAAAAAACTAAAAAATATAAGAAGTTAAACATAAAAATATTTTATAATTTAAAACTAAGATTAATAAGTTTGTATAATAATAGATTAATTTTTTTCTGTTTTGTTTAAAAAGCATTTCTAAATCTAGAAGTTAAAGTTAAAAATTAAAAAAATATTATTATACTTACATATATGTAAAATTATGTATTTACAAAATATTAACTTTAAAAAATTAAATAAAAAAAAAAACATATAAACAAAAAAAATATTAAAGAAACTCTTCTCACGAAATATTGCACGTTCGCCAAATTTATAAAAAAAAAATAAAAAAAAAACTCAAGAGAACAGAATATTTTTTTTGTTGTTGTTTTTTTTTTCTTCTTTCAACAAACAAAGAGACTTAGAATTTTATGAAAAATAATTAAAAAAAAAAAAGTTTTACTTTGTATTTCTCTAAAAAATCGCATTCCATCTTAAGTCCTATTGGATGCCTGGCGGCGGCTGTCCCATTTCATTGGCGAAATCAAACAAACTAGTCGCTCTTGGATGTCCTGCCATCGAATGATGATGATGATGATGTGGTACTAGGACATTTTTAATCGCCGACGTTTTTAATAAACGTTTCAACATACCACTTGATCCGCGATGTTGTAGACTCTTGTGCGTGGTTAGGGAGTTCTTTGTACGATAGCGACGATGACAGAACTCACATACGTACAGTGTATCCGATTGTTCGTGTTTGTCCTGAAAATGACGTTTTAAAGAGTAGTAGCAGGAGAATGTACGTCGACAATACGGACATTCTTGTGGCTCATTGATGCCACCACTTGTTGGCGGAGGCATACGTAATGGTAATTGAGGTTTCTGATCAATGCCACCACCCATGCCATGATGCGGAGACTGCGTTGTTGGCGGTGGTGATGAATGATGATGATGGTGATTATGCATAGTGCCAAGAAAACCACCAGACGCTAACGACGAATTTGGCGATGTCAGTGAGATCGGCGAAGGGGATGAGGTAGAATTTGTCGATGATGACGATGTTGACAATGGTGTTGGTGCTTGTTGTGAATTAACAGCCGAGACAACAGCATTTTGGGGGCCTGGTGTTTTAAGTGCGGGGTTTGGATTTGTTTTTTAATTAATTTGTTTTCAATTTTTTGTCAAGTTTATATTTTTTTTTTTTGTGTTTAACAATTTTGTTTTATTTTATTTTATATTTTTTTTTTTGATTCAATTTCGCAATTTTGTTTGTTTTGTGTGCAGGTAGATGGAGTAGTAGATGGTAGTAGGTGGTTGGTGGTAGTAGTAGTAGGTAGGTAGGTAGTAACACATTACAAATTCGTGTACCGAAAAAATATACAAGAAAAAAACAGAAAACGAAAAAAAACAATATTGTAAGTTTTTTGTTTTCCAATTCAATGTTTTGTTTTTTTTTTTTTTTTTTAAATTTAAATTTAAATTTATTTTTGTCAAGTTAAAATTTTTCCTTTCTACTTTGTTTTTTGCAATTTGAAAAAGAAAAATTTTTAAATTTTCGTTTGACCTTTAACTTCGATTTCAAGGTATTACTCGAAAAGAAAATAAAAGCAACTAACTACGATAGAATTTAACTCGTAATACTTCGAAATCGAAGAGGATTTTTATTTAATAAATTTTGTTAAGAATTCTTTTTTGTTGTTGTGATTTTTTATATATATTTTCCAATATTTACATTTTACATTACACAAGACAATTAGCTGCACACAAAACACAAACTATGATATTGACAATTTTTTTTTCTTTTTTATTTGGTTACTCACGTATTGAGGGAGATGCAACTTCAATGGAATAAGCGGTTAGTTAGTGAAGAGCTGTAAAATATTGATTTTTCTTAAAAAATAATGTCATGTCACATGAAACAATTTTTTCAACACAGACACGAATTTGGTGAAACGAACGAAGCATACTATTAGATTCGTTCTCTGAGGACAACAATATTTCCCCTGGGTAAATAATTCAGTTCATGACTCAACAAAGTCCTGGATGCAAAAATATGCGTTTGCTCTAAGATTCTCCAACGATACACAACAGAAGTCCCTATGTTTCCCTATTGAGAACATATACGATGATAGCTTAAGTATTTACTGTAACAATGCTCATTTATTGAGTAAAAAATAAAATACTTGTCCCAGGCAGCAGAAATCAGCGATTTGCACGATCAAAATGCATGTCGAAGAAGTGGCAATCGTTGGCCGCGATATCCTTTAGGATGTCGGTACAAGCCATTGGATGACTTCTTCGCCCATAAAACGCTTTCTTTTAATCGGGGAATTCCTTTTTCGGAAAAGGAGGAGGTCACATACAGTGAGTTTGCGCATTGTTGTGCAACAAACGCTTATTTCCTTCTACGAGATTTTGGCCGAATATGATGCACTATTTGTAGAAAATGCATTTGAAATCATAAAAGCAAATCAATATAGTTTTCACTTTGACTCCTTGCACGCGGCACTTGGTTTCTGGATCATATTGAAAACACAACGTGGTAAGGATGTTTTTGTTTTTCTGGCATCGTTGATGATGTTCAATTCTGAGCAAGTTTGTGCGAAAAACACAATCATACTGTCACTTAACTCCGCTTCTGTTTATCCAAATGTCATGAAATTTTGACCGTAAACCTGTAAAGGACGACGGATGCTCTCACTAATTTTTTAAAGGTCCTATTTACTTGTATTGTACATTTTAACTATACCGCGGAGCCGATTAAAAATCGGTTGACTTATACGTACGTTATTTATTACTGGTAAAACAGATTTATTGGCATAATCAAAGAGTGATTCATGGGTAGAAAACATAAATCGATGACAAGTGTCAAAAACTGACCTGAAACGCATAACTAAAATCTCCAGCGAGATGAGTTTTCGATATCTAAGGGCTATCGCGTCAATGACTCTTTGTTTTGTATGCACTTAGAAGAAATTAAAGAAAAGCTGTCTTTGACATTTTCACCTTATAGTATATGTACGTGTCTCGAATTGGGCATTTCATTACAGAATAAAAATTTACTTGGCAAACGTGATTTCAAAACGATAACCACAATCAGCTCGTCAAAGAGCCGCTCAATTGAGACAAAACTTCAATAAACGCTTTTGTTAAAATCGGACGATGGAATTAAGCTACCAAAAACATAGTATATTTTTGTGTCTATGCCAACTATGCAACGTCAATTTATGATCGAAAAGGAGCCAAAATTTTGTGGAATCGGGTCTTGAGCTGTAAGTACGAATACCCTATTAGTGATTTATTTTTAAAAGAAGATCACATTCAGGAGAAAGTAACTTGTCTATAAATGAATAATGGTGAGACTAATTGATCGATATTTGGCTTATTTATTGTATTCTAGACAAACGCTGGGAAAAATAAATGACCTGCAAGCCTCGGTCGAGATTAAAAAACCAATTTTTCATTTGCAAGTGAGTACACTACGAGTACCATGTGAATCTTGGCCATCATGCAGGAACTAAGTTTCGTAAAGCATAAAGAAATCTTAAAAAAAAAAAAAAAACTCCAAAAATAATTACACAAATTGAGTGTGAATCTTCTATGAAAGATACAGGCATTCAATTTAAAACTGATCCAAAACAGTTTGATTTCGACTTAAAGGAAAGTGAAATTTGCCTTAAGTTTGATTGCATTTGAGATACCGTCAGTACTACCTTGGTTTTGAACGTATCGAGATTAGAAGTATGTATAAACACAATTTAAGAACCGAATTAAGAAATCCGTATGCATTTAAATCTGGCCATGATTTTTAATGGGATCCATTTAACCGTATATACAGAGGTGAAACAACAAATACTTAAATATGAAGACTAAATTAGCAATGATGTTCATATATTTAAAATCTTGTTTTAACGTTCAACTCTTTTCTGATTTATAGTGCAATTCGATGACTAAAGACGAAAATTCTTTGGAAAATTTTTGGTTTAAGGGTAACTTTTCTTTATAAATCAGCATAAAATCTAAACACGCTTCTAGTAATTTGTTGAGATTCATAGTAGTCGTAATCGAAAAAATAATTTAACGATTCTAAAAGAAAAGGAATTCGAATTCAGAAATCATCTATTTGATGCACCATGATGAAAATGGTCACCTTAAATTAAACAATAACCCATTGGGTTACTGATTTGATCATCATCAGAATTTCAAATTGTATGGCTATTTTTGTGTAATGATTTTTTGTTTTCAGCTTAATTTTTTCTTAAATATTTATTTTCTGTTTTTTTGTCTTCGCTGCATTTCCATTGAAGTTAATCCTCCTGCATGAAGAGATAAATAATTTAATTTTTTTTATTTATTTAAATATGAAAACATAACACAAAATGAAAAGTAATATTAAAGTTGATTGTTTTTTCTATAATTTACCAAATTCCAATATGAAAGACGATCTATGAATTTTTATAGCATGCTTCGATTTTTTTTTAAATAAAAAAAAAACTATTCCTAAGCTTAAAAACAGTCTAGATAGCTTCAAAAGCCCGCAATGCAAAATTGAATTAAATGTACATATATAAAATTGATTTGAAAAAAAAAAAAAAAAAAAATGAAAAATAGTAAATTATTCGTGTGTGTTTACAAGACATTAAAACAAGTTTGTTTTTGTTTTTTTTTTTTTTTTTGATTTAAAGAAATTAAAATTACAATACATCGCCAGAAGCAAATAGCAGACATTTACATTTGAAATGTAAAAAATAAAAATTATAAAAATTAAACAATGATGAAGCAGATAAATATGTAATTTGGAAAATGAAAAAAGAGGAAATCTATTTTCGATTAAAAGCACACATTAAAATAACGGCATTCAAAATTAGTTTCGAAAAAAAAAATAGTAAATCAATTTGTTTTTTGCTTTTTTTTTCGGAAATAAAAGTTGTCGATGTACTAAAAATTGAATAAAAGTAAAATTTTTTTTTGTTCTTTTCTCTTAAATATGAAATTAAAATTTAAACAAAAAAAAATGTAATTAAAGAAAAAAAGAATTAAAATAGTTTTTCAGAGAATAATAGTTGTCGGAAGATGCATTTCTTTAGCAAATGTTTTTTTTTTTTTTTTTTTTTTTTTGTATTTAATTTATATATAGTATATATATGGAAAAATTATAGTTGTACTTCAGCGTAAACAATATGTTTATAAGATTTAAAATTATTATTTTTTATTGAACAAAAAAAAAAAAGTAAAATATTTCTAAAGCATTTAGAAATTAAACTACTTGAGTTAAGATTTTGGATAAATTTTTATGTTTCTACTTAAAAGTTAAATTGGGGGAAAAAAATTAGTTTTAGTACTAAATTGTGCAAATTGTGTACTGTATGAAGTGGGCACAGAAGGCTTCAATCAAAATGAGATTTTGATTGCAGCACTTTGCTTGCGTAATGAAAAGCGTTTAGTACATACGATTTTTACAGCATTTTAGTACTAAAAAAAAAAACTCTAATAAATAAATTATTAAAATTCATTTATTTATTTTTTTTTTTTTTTTTTTTTTTTTTAAAAAAAAAGAAGAGATTTCTCTACAACCCAAAATAGATGAAAAAATGAGAGTTTATATATACGAGTAGGCACTTATTTCTTAAAATAGGAAAAAGACCAATCAATAGTGGGATAGTTTTCTATTATATGTTTTTTTTGAAATACTTTTTAAAATGTCAGCAGCAGAGTACGAATAAAGTTGTGAACAATGGAGAAAGGAAATTATACGAAAAGGAGCTTGTAATTGTAATAATTTTGTAATTTTCTTTTTTCTTATAGACAGAGTAAAATGTCCATAAAAAAATAAATTAAACTTTTCTACTAAGGGCATGATTGTATCGAGTATTTATACTGTATTTTTTTGTATATTAGAAGAGATGAATAGATTTTATTCATACATATATGTATGTACGTATTGTTTTTTTTTTTTGATTTGCAGTTTTTTTTTTTTTTTTAATTACAATGCAAAGAGAGAAGGAAGAGATAGGATGCAATATTCTAAACTAACTAAAAAAATTTATATATATATTTATATAATAATTTACAAATCTAATGACAAAGGTAGTCACTTTAGAGAGAGAGAGAGAGTGAGAGACAGGTAGATAGACAGACAGAGTGAGTGAGAGAATATACAAAGAGAGAGAGAGAGAGAGTATTTTTTTTTAATTTACAGCAGATGAGAGTGAGTGAGATTGTGAGAGATAGCTCCCCAAAAATATATAATATAATATATAAAACAGAGAGAGTTTTATAATATATAAAAAAAAAAACAGGATGAAAACTTATTTTGTAAAATTTTTTCGGTTTTACAGAAGGTTCATTATTTTTTTGTATATATTCTAACCTTGGCGAACGTAAAAAGGACTCGTCTCTCTTTTGGTTTTTTTTTTTTCTAGTTTTGTATTCAAGGATGAAGGTAGAGTAGATGGCTAGTAGATGGCACTGGATGTTTATTATTTTATTAAATTTAAAAATTTTTTTTGAAGCTCCTTTGCTGATGGAGTGATGGAGGTAGAAAAGTAGATGTAGACGTAGACGTAGACGCAGCGGCAGCATATATTGTTTAAAATCGTTTTTATATTTTTTCTTCTTAGTTTTTTCATAATTTTTTGTTCACATATAATGCATGTAGGTATACGAGTACGTGGTGTATATAAATTGACTACGATTCGATAGTAGATAGTACTAAAAAAATGTATGTATATTTGTATAGAAGGCGATTGTCCACAGGTAGTGTAGTATATTCACATCAATGTTAACGATAAGATTACTGATTATATCACTACAAGATTGTTTTAGTTAATATTTAGATTAGTTGTCTTTTTGTTTTGTTTTGTTTTGTATTGTTTTCTTAATTGCTATACTATAATATGTGTATATGGCATTGCTTGTCATAATTCGAGAAGAATAATTATTTGTCGTTGTATGCATTATATTTAAATCTCATGTGATATTCACTTCATGTCACTTTTGATCATCATGTTTGTCTTTTGATTATTATCATTTTCATGTGTTTTGTATTTTTATTTTTTATTTTTTAGTAGTAGTATCTGAAGGGTTGCACTTGATTAGTTGCAAGTGCAAGGACCTCCTAAAAGAATTTAATATCTTTCATTTCCAATTCGCCAGGTCGTGACTTATGGTATGTGTATATATGCGTCATCAGAGAATTACGCGAACAGTAGACCCTTTCACAAATGATGCAACGATATTCCTCTTGACGTTCGGCATGCTTGTCGGCAATATGTCGTTTGAGTGAAGCTTTCGAACACAGTACCTTACCGCAAAGTTGACATGAAAACAGTTTCTTGGGTGAACAGCCTGGAAATTTGGTTAACTAGGTTTTAAAACACACACAATACACTAAGTTTTTTTTTTTTTTTTTTTGATTTTTTATAGAATAGATTTTTTTTTTTTTTGTTTAGACCTTTACATCCTTCCTTTTGTTTTTATTTATTTTTATTTTTTAATTTTCATTTGTAAGATAATATGTAGGTAAAGATTGAAATAGACAAAAGAGATAGAAGTGGTTTTGTACTGGTTTTTGGTTTGGTGGTAAGTTGGTGGTAAGTGGTTTGGAGAGATTTGATATACATATATAGGCCCTACCTACTATCATCGATTGGGAATTATATATACTATAACAATAATAAAACAGTGTCCAATTGAATGTTTTTTTTTTTTTTTTTTTTTTGTATAAATGCTTCATTCCGACTACTAAAAAAAAAAAGAAAACTAAAACAACTTTTGTATGTATTCCTTTTTCCTCATCTTTTAATTCCTTTTTTATATTTCTGCCGAGTGTGCACGCAATTATGTAATTAATAGTTTTTTTTTTTTTCGAATATATTAATATATTTGAAATATAATTTATTTTACTATATAAAAATAAAACTTAAATAAATATAAATAAAACATCCTACTACCTGCGAAAAGTTGAATATAACAAAATGGAGATGATTAAATTAATCAACTTCAGGCCCCCAATGCTTTGAAAAAAAAATAACTCTTCTCCTCAACATTGTTCACACAGAAAGGACAACAAAACACAGACAATTATGAGGTTCGTAATTTTTTTTTCTATTTTTTTTTGGTTTTGTTTTCGTAAGTGAAAGGAGAGAAAAAACAAGTGTGCAGTAGAAAATGAGATTGAAACCAAAGAGATACACAAAAATAAAAAATCTCTGAACTAATGTGGATTTGGTGGTGATACACAAGAATAGACACAAGTTTTACGATTTTTTTTTTTTGATTTTTTTTTAATAACTCAATAATTTTTTTTATTTACGAAAATATTTTATGTATATATATATATGCATTCTTTCAAAATTTTTTATGTACTATGTACGAATAGTTGTTGTTTTCTTGTTGATTTTTTTTTTTTTTTTTAAATAAAAGAAGAAAAAATATGTACTAGTAAGGAAATAATTAATAAATAAGTAATTATAAGTATTTCGAATAACAAACAGTTGTATTTTCTATTTCTTTTTTTCTTAGAACTGTAGGTTTTTGCTTTCTTATATTTTTTTTTTATCTTACTTAGTTTATAATGGAGTTTCTTAAAATTGATTCTGCAGTTTAGTTTATTCAGTTTACTATTTATACAGTTTTCTTTTGTTTTTTTTCTTTATTATATAAGCAGTTTTTTTTTGTATTTAATTATTTTCACTTATTAAAATTCAAATTCATTTATTTTAAATTTTTTTTCAATTTTCTATCATAATTTTGTAACAAAAAAAGGTTAATCATTTTTTTTTTTTTGTTTTTACTTTTCTGTTGCTACTGCCAATTACTTTTGACTTTGAAAATAAATTTAATATCGTTGAAAAAGGGTCACGGGGTTTAGTTTCTAACCCAGCTTGAGAAAATGTTTTCTTTTAAAAAAAAAAATGAAATATTGATATTCTGGATAAAAACAAGTGAGTTAACAACTAAGAAGAAATATAATGTGCATTGTTAGTAAACAGGAACAAATAAACAATAAATGTTATTAATTTTTTCTATAAGTGAACGATAATTTTTTAATTGCTAAAAATATGCCAGGTTAAAACAACAGTTAATTATATATAAACAAAATAAAAAAATCTAATAAACATTTCAATAATTTTAATAAAAGGATTATTTTATGAGAACGGTCTTTAGGAACTGCCCTAGTTCATAGTCTAGAAAAACTATTTTGGGAACCGGTGATAGTTATTTCCAATTTGCTACTTGATTCTTAACCGACAAGTTAGTTAGGGAAGTATATGTTAAAACAAATGTTAGCTTAGTTTTGAATTAAATTTTCAAAACTACAAAATCATTTATGACTGAAAAAAGTTTTTTTTAGTAAGAAAGTAATTATCACTTCAAAATAAAACGAATCCAGAATAGTAATCTTCAGTCAGTTTGACGTTTTAAAATTTTAGGTTGAATAAAGTAGTTACAACAATTTGTTCTACAAGAAAAAGGTCGTAAAATATTATTAAATTAAAAATAATAAGATAAATAACTGGCTTAATACCAAGAATTCGATTTGGCCCATTGTTCTCGCACATTCCAACATATTTGTAAGCTCAAAAGTAGGTCACACAAAGTATGTCAGTGCATGACAATAAACAGCTCGAAATAACTCATTTGGATACAAAAAGTAGAAGTATCTGGAATGAAAGAGGCAAGCTCCTTTTCAAAAATACGAAGCTCTTCTATATAAAAGGAAGCTTCCTATTAGAATCTTCTCAGATGATGGAATTTAAAAGTGATTTTTGTTTGATTTGTTGCATAAGGCGAATACCTTTTTTTTTATCTCGCAGTAATATTCCCAAAAGGAATAGAAATTGGCAAAAACATTTTTTTTGTATACACCACGAGTATACAACAAAATACTACATTTTCCGAAAATAAAGTAATCAAATCGAATTGGTTAGAGTTTTGGGTGAATCCATTTTTGTACATTGAGGTCGTACGATTATGGGCTTGCAAAACAGAATAAAACACAATGAGCACTGAATTGGTGGCCTATTTATACCCCAAGGATTAATAACAGTTAAATTTTCAACGAGTTGCATAATTTTTATTGTATTTTAAATTGTAACAGACTACTATTTGTAGAAGGTGTTATGATTAGGTTCATTCAGTTTAGTGCTTTAGAACAAATTCAACGTTTTTTAAATTTTATTTTAAAGTGGATTTAATTTTTTAAACCGCGAAATTTCCTAAAAAGAAATTTATACATAAACTAAAAGAAGGTGCAACGAAAATATACTACGATTTCGTGAACAATTAGGAGGGTAAAAAAAACTTTTTCAGTGTTGCTAAAGAAGATTTTTTTTCTACGAAAGAAGAATCAACTACATTAACGTCATTTTGCATCTGATCAGGCAGAGTTCAAAGGATTATTAAAAGGTAAAGTGCTAACGCAGTTGTTGGAAGACCACTCGTTGAGAAAAACGGGAGGTATACTTTGACTATATTGATCTTTAGTACTTTAAGCACTAAAGTTGCAACGAATATTTTCAAATTCGTGGAAATGTTGGTTTTTCAAATTACTACCTTCAAAGACATCGGTAGGAGGCAGATTAAAAATACCTTACAGATTTTTATATTTAAATTTAAAGGCAAAAATAAATAAATTCCATTAGTGACCATCTAATGAAGAAATTAAATTTTGAAAACTGCTGGCAAGTAGGCAATAATAACCAAATGGCAAAACAAAGAGATGAGTTTGTTGCTAGTAAGATTTTGTTAAAAAATTCAATGCAACGGCAATTTATGATATTGATGAATTAAAGCTCACAAAAAATAAAAACAAAAAAATTACTAAAGTAATAAATACACAACAAGCAACAGACAATAGCAACAAAACAGATTTAGTCTAAATGATGATCAAGTTTTTTCTGCTTCGACAAAAAATAAATAAAAAATTGATTGGTTACAAATTCCTAATATAGTTTGCATTCGATTTTTTTACTCCAGATTGAACAAAAAAAAAAAGGAAAATTAAAAACATTTTTTTTATGCATTGTATTCATAAAAAAATTTAATTAACTAAACAATTATCATATTTATAATATTTAAAAACTCTTTTTCATTTAAATATACATATGTGTACATTGTTTTATTCTTATTTTATATTTAAAAAATAAAAAGAACCGTTTTCATGTTCTTTTTCTGTTTTTTAGTTCAATGATTTTTAAGTAAAGCAAAAAGTATTTCTTTGCTTTACATTTAACATATAGTGCATTTTACAGTTGACATAATTTTTTTTTATTAAATTTAAACAACGATATTTAACATAAACATTCAGTATTTTGTTGTTGTTTAATATGTAATTCTTGTGTTTTTGTTTTTATTTATTTTATGGTTTTTTGTTTTGTTTCTCTTTTTTTATTTATCTTCTTATCATCGGAGTTAGGAAATATTTATTCATACATATATATATTTATAAAAAGAGAACAAAATAATAAAATATAAGCAAGATACAAAAAATGAAAAAATGAATAAACTTAACATTTTAAGAAGTAAATACATTGTATGTATATAAGTAAGAATGTTTACAATTAAAAATACAAATAGAAAAACAAAAATTTAACTTACAACAATCTAGTTTGATTTATCATACATTAAAAGTTAAAAGCAGAATTACATTCTATGCACCGTTTTTGTTTTTAAATATTTGTTTATTTGTTTTTAAATATATATATATCCACACTCGATAAAAAATAAATACATGTATTAAAAAAAAACATCAATATTCTGTTTTATTTTGTAAAATAAAAAAGTTAAAAAAAAAAACAAAAAATTCATAAATTTGGTATCAAATAAAAAGTAAAATTCAGACTTTTTTTTTTCTAAATATATTTTTCTTCTTCCTCCTCTTATCTAAATGTCTCTCAAACATTCTCTTAACAAAAAAAAAAAAAAAAAAAATATATGTATGTATGTACCTATACAATTTTGATGAAGTCCAATGAAATTTTTAATAAATAGGAAAATGTATTTGAAAACAAAAATAAAAATTGTTAAAAAAATAAAAAATAAAAATATTAAATAAAATTTATGTATAAATGTATACATCTACTATTTCTAATTGTATATGTAATACGAACTTTCATCTTCATCATTCTTTCTCTCTCTTTTTTTTTGTATTTCACATTTTTTTTTTTTTTTTTTTTTTTAAAAAACCTCGCCTAATTATTTGTTTCTTCTTTATAATTTTCAAAAAAAAAAAAGAAAAAAGTGAAAATAAATAAAATTTTAATATTAATTTTGATTTTAATTTTTCATTTCAAGTTTTGCCACATGTAATATAGAAAAAAGGGGCAGGGGAAAAATTCAGTCTTAGGACAATCACAAATTGCTTAACAAAACTTGCTATCAAAAAAGAACAAAAAAAAAAAATATTTCAAAAACCAATAGTTCAATTGAAAAACTAAAACAAAATCGAACAAAATACCACGTTTTCTTTTTTTTGTTTTTTTTTTCCTTTTTTGATTCATAGTTTTTCCAAATGCTTTTTGTGTTAAATATAATTTATTTTCTTCTTCTTTTTTTCTTTTTTGTTTTAATATTTGTATATTTTTCTTTTAGTCTTTTTTTGCCTAAATATTTATGCCAATTATAGTCATGATCACAATTCGTTTCTGTTCTTTTTTTTTTTTATATTTTTGTTTTTTTACTTATTCGGGAATTATAGTTTTCTTTTTGGTTTTTTGTTTAGTTTTATTTAAAAAAAAAAAAAAACCATATATCGTTAAATTTTGTTTTGTTAATTAAAAAGAAATTTAATGAAATTTTGCCGCTGGAAATGAAATGAGATATTCTAAACCTATCAGTCCTTTCGATATTACTAACGCGAAAAAAAATAAGAAATTAATGGTTTTCTTTTTCTATATGAAATTTTTTGCGAATGCAAAACAAAATGGAACACATATTAGTGTAAGTAAATATAAACAAAAAAAAAATATATATATATTTATATATGTGTGTGTAAAGAAGAAAATCAAAAATTATGAAAATTTATAAAGTTTATGTATCGAAAGATATTTTTAGTTAGTTGTTTTTTTCTTTCAGAAAACCGATTTGCCTATCAGTAAAATTTTATATTTATCAGTCCAAAAAAGTCTAACTTTTTTTTAAGTAATACAATTTCATTCGTTTTTCTTTTCCTAAAATATATATATATATATCTTCTTTTTTTTTTTTTTTTTTTTTGATGAAAACAAAAGTTTTGTGTTTTTTTTTGTTTGTTTTTGAATTAAAAATAATACATTCGTTTCTCGACTGAACTCTGTACAAACACTTAGCATACGATTATTTATTAATTTTTTAAATTTAAATGTATATATATATATATTAATTATTTATAGGTATATATTACACATTAGAGTACACAATAATTCCGATTAGAGAGTAGTGGGGGGGGGGGGGGTATATAGTTATGTTTCTAGTTTGTTTACACATTTCTATATATATATAATCGTATAAAGGTCCTTCTAACCACTATTTTGATAAAAAGAATCAATATCTAACTGCGATGGATATAATTAAAAACAGACAAAATAAAACGAAGCCTTAGTAATTGTATTGTCAACAAAAATTGCACATAAAAGTTTATACTTACGAATATATTCGATTTTACTTAGTTTATATAAAAATATTATTATTTTTTATTTTTAAGAAATAAATCTCTAACTGAAGGTTGAAAGCTGTTAAATTGTTCTCTTTCGATCTTTTGGAAGAAGAAATGAAAATACACATATAAGAAATTTTCTTTGTAACACATCAATAAGAAATGTAATGAAATGGGACTTCTGTTTCTGGCATAATTTTTTTTATTTTGTGTTTTAAGAATTTATTTATTGGTACTGCAGACAGTAAGATGCATATGTTGCATAGACAGGACTTTGTTTAAAATTTCACGTGAAGAAGATTATAGGTATGTACATATACGTAGTCTGAACTTATTTAAGCCGAAGACCTTATGCCCTGCAGCAGGTCGTCACATTTCTTTGTACATATAGTATATAGGAGAATAGACGGAAGCAAAAAGATCAGGTTTCATCGAATGAATGGTAAAAATTATAAAGTACAAATTGAAACAAAATTTTAATTAAAATGATCTTTTGGATGACGACCGCCAACGACATTAGCGCATATGTCAGAAAGCAATTATTATCACTATATCAATTGTTGTCAGTTCAATGGGCAATCGGTCAAAAAACTGTATATATTCTCCGCACACGTTGTGTTGTTCACTTTGTTCACCCTATCTACAATCCGATAAGTCGGATCTCCGTTTTTGTTTTTAATTATTTAATAAAGCTATATTGTCATTATAAGACAAAGAATATTTCTTTATAAAAAAAGTAATGTTCGCATTAATAAGCACGTCAAGTAAATTATGATCAGACCCAATTCCAGTTTGATCTGCCTTCGAAAAATGTTACAAATCCAGCCATATTCGTTACCAATGCTGTACGAGAGTTTTAGTGCGCTAAAAAGTGTTACAGCGCCCGTCGTTCACCAACGTTTTCCGCAAAATATCGCTGCTGATTATTAAAACTTTTTGTCATGACTTTAGTCATTTGTACTGAATCAAAACAGTCTAATTCGTTATGTCTACTATTCGAATCATCGCTTGGCTATACGTGTTACCATGTTGATGATATCGTGATATTATATTACGAGGACGTTTGCGACAAGTGTGATCGCCTAGAACCAGATTTTTACTGGGAGAAACGTGTCTCAAAAACGTAACAATGATACTGAAATAAGATTAGTTTGACCAAGATTGTCAAGTGGTGAAAGTAGCTCAGTTCAAAAAATCATTAGATTCAGGACTATGCTGAATTAGAGACAAAACGTACAAGCCGAATAATCTTAGTGCATTGTTAAGCTCCTTAAAAAACGGAAGTTGAAGCTATGACATTGACATATTATACCTAAAAAAAAGGTAGTTTAATTTTGTAGGAAAGCAGTGCTGATCTGCATCTGTTGGGTATTCTTCTGAATAATCTTTGGCACAAATTTATAACTTCATTGTTTCTGTAAAAGACTTTTTTTTTGTAAACAACAGCTATTCGAAGATAGGAAGTCAATATTTTCCCCATTTTCACGAGCAAGAGAACAATTAAACACACTTATAATGATCAAATGAAATTCGATCAAAAATCCATGTTAACAAAAATAACTATCACTTAAATAAAAAATAATAATAAAAAATAGGGAAACAAAAATTATTCTTTTCTAAATCAGTCTGCGAATCATGTCGTCGTAATTGAAATCACGTTCACCCTTCTCTAAAATTCGCTGTCAAAATATACAATCATTTGCGCGTATAAAAGGCCTAACAAAATAATAATCACAGAAAATTGCATTTTATCATTTTTTTTTCTCTTTTCTATTTTTTTTTCTTCTTCTCTTAAAAAAAAACTCATTTTCTTCTCCTTCTTTTTCTTATCATCTAACTCATCTAACTCAGATAAAAATTAAATTTATTTCAGAGATCAGAAACTCGTAGCAGCAACAGCAGCATTATAATTTCCATTATAAAGTACAAATTTGAAAAAAAAATGTTCTACCACTTTTACATTTACAAAAAAAAAAATCGTGTGCCTTCATTTTCTTCTTCTTCTCATTCTATTCTGAGGCAAATTTTTGATTTTGTTTCTTTTAATCTAATTAACGATTACAAGCCCGCTCAAAACATACTTCCTTTAAATTCAATTCAAGTTATTTTTTGTTTTTTACTGAGCAAATTTTTGGGCGCACACTGTAAACAGTTGCCTCAGAAAGTGATGTTGCTCTTATAAGAAAGCTATACAGGGTTTAACGACATCACCTGGTGAATGCTGCTGCTGCTGTGCAATTGGTGAGAGTAAAAGTTCAGCAGCACTACTGCCACGATTGCCGACAACACTACCACCCGAACTATTATTACTACTATTGGCCAATGATTGATGCAAGCTACTGCCATGGAAATACGATGAATGATGATTTTTTTGTCGCCGATGATAGATACTTTTGTGATTATTGAGACTGTTTAGGGTACGAAATACCTTGTGACATAAATTACAAACAGCATTATTGAGTGGTTGTAAATGTTGTTGTTCCTTATGACGTTTAAGTGTCAATTTGGTGCTGAGCAATTTACCACAAACATCACAACGATGACAAGCTGTCAATGGTAATGGTAGTAATAAACGATTACTATTCGCTGCTGTTATTGATGTCGATGGTCCAACTAGTCCACCTTGGCCACCTAATCCAGCTGGTGAAAGAGAACGTCTATGATGTTGTAAAGGATGATGATGTGGTGATTCAATTGGTGATGCACTATGATGATGTAAGTGTTGTAGTGCAGCTGATGTCACCGATGCTGAGGACGATGATGCCGATTGTTGGGAACTCGATGCCGGATGTTGTTGTTGCTGTTGTTGTGCTGGTGACGCATGATCATGATGCGTTTGATGATGATGAAGATGATGGGAATGAAGCAAAGACGCAGAATGTTGGTGAAGTTGTTGTTGTGCTTGTGCTTGTTGTTGCTGTTGCTGTTGTTGTGGTTGCTGTTGTTGTTGGTGATGATGGTGGGAGGAATGATGGTGGTGATGGTGATTATTGTTATTATTATTTGAATTACCACCGGGTACTATAACGCCACCGATAAGGCTGGTGCTTCCACCTATATAACATATAGGAAGAGAAGAGAAAAAAAGAGACAATAGTGACTTTCAGTTAGGCTCAGTTGAGGTTTTTTTTTTGTTTGTTTGTTTGTTTGTGTTTGTTGTATTTTTTTTTTTTTTTTTTTTTATTCAGGCAACTTTGATAAAAATGTTAAAAAAATTTTGCTAACTCTGATAATAATAATAAAAAAAAAAATATTCGCGAATTTTCGCCCAGTATCAAATTTTATTTTTTAAGAAATTTCTTTTTTAACCATAAAAAAATACTCGTATTTGTTTTTGTTTTGTTTTTTTTTTTTTTTCGAAAGGAAGCAGGAACAATAATTAAATTTTTCTTTCTTGTAAATGTATAAAGTATTTAATATAAGAAAACATAGGTGTTGTAGGTTCTACAAGTTTTTTTTTTGAATTTTTTTTTTCTTTTTTGTTTTTTTTTTTTGTACAACATACAAAGGAACCATAATAGTTTTTATTTATTTTTTTTTAAATTTTCTTTAAACAACAAATAAACTGATAAAAATCCAACGGGTTCACCAATTGGAACCAATTGGTTGTAAATCACCTAATAAACGTTTTTCTTTAAATTTTTGAATCGGATCAAATTAAAATGAAAAAAAAAAATTAAATAAATATTAAAAACGTTTTGATTGATTTTTAGCAAAATTTTGAAAACATTTTTGGCCTGATTATGATTTTGTTTAGGTAGTTTTTTTTTTTTTTTGTCACTAGTGTCTCTTTTTTTTTTTGGTAGCACCAGACTTAGTCGGAAAGAATTTAGTTTTTGACTAAGTGGCAAAACATTGAGTCTGTTTTTTTTTAGTTTTTTTCTTTTTTTTTAATGCAAGTTTTGCTAGATTTATTTTTATATTTAACACTTAATACTGAAAAAAGGTGTTTTATATCTTCTTTGTATCTTTTCAGGGGAGGGACATAAAAAAAAGTGTTTGATAAAAAAAGGCTATTATCACGCTGTGCCAATTGGTTCCAACGGGAGTAAAAATCGGATTTATTGTGTACTCTAAGTGAAGGGGGGGAAAAGTGTTCACAGAAATATATTGTATATATATATATATATATATGGTTATAGAGAATGCAAATTAAACAAAGTAATGAACTTAAATCAAAAAACATAACATAAACATACAAACTGAATAATAATTAAAAAAAAAAAAAATGTAAAATTTTAGTTTTAGTTTCGTATTTTTTGCTTATTATTATTTATTTCTTTTTTAATTTAAGGCTAACCTACATATTTACATTTATTAAAATGGCTGATGAAAACAAAAAGGGATCTGTATCTCGTCTAACCGGCACCTTAATGTACAGTAAACTCTTTTTTTTTTTTTTTTTTTAAACTCTTTCTTCTCTTGTTTAGCTAACTATTTGTTGTGTTTTTTTTTCTTTCTTATACACTACATTCTGATTTTTTGATCTGAATTTGAATCTTTAAAAATTAAAATTAAAATTTATAAGAAAAAAAATATTAAAGAAAAATATTCAGAATACATATTAAGAAACACGCTTGTGTCATCATGTTATTCATGTATATGAAAACTTTGAAATGTATCTCAGCGTCTTATATATAATTAATATTAGCTAAATAATCGAAATAAGCGAACCCCTATGATGAGCGATGATTTAGTGGTGAAAAATATGGATTATGACCCAGTGACGATGGCGAATGTGTATTATTTGTGCTATTGCTGGTACTCTCCTCTTTGGGTTGCTTTAAATTTCTATGATATATACTCTTGTGATTTCTTAGGCTATTAAGTGAACTGTAAACGCGTTTACATATGTTACAGACAGGCTCTTTGGTCGGTCGCATATGTACGTTTTGAATGTGTCGCTTAAGGCGAGTTAACGATGATAAATTCTTATTGCAGGGATCACAACGAAAATCATCTCCACCACCGATACCAATGCCAGATGCTGAATTTCCACTGCCTGTTAGAACGCTACTGCTACCACTGCTAGATGCGGCTAAATTTGCGGCAGCTGCTGCCATTAGCATGTGTGATGAAGATGCTGTTTGATTTTCATTTCCAGCATTTCCACCGCCACCACCCGAAGATTGTGAGGTGCATACTAAAGATGGTGGCATTAATTGTGAGCCTGGTGTTGATTGGATATTGCATGTACTAAATGTAGATAGATTTAAACCACCTGCGCTGCCGCCACCGCTACCACCGCCGCCCCCACTGTTACCGCCGCCGCACATTGCCGATGCAACTGATGCTGCAACTGATGCTGATATGGTGGATGATGTGGATGTTATCGCTGAAGAAGAGGGAGGTATTTTGAATTGTTGTTGTGAGTTGGAAGTATCATGGCGATGATGGATTTGTATAGCAGCCGCCGTCGTCGTCAGGTAACCTGACGACAAGAGGGGAGAGAGGCAAAAAACGTCGCATTAGCCCAAAAACAAAATTTTTTTTTATTTAACATTTTTTTTTTGTTTGAAATTTTTTTTTTTTTGGTTTAAGGGGTTATTTTGTTTTCAAATTTTGATTTGATTGTCCGTTTTATGTTTTTGCATTCAAATTTGTAAAATAGTGTTCAACACCATCACCATCGTGTCCGAATTTACTTAAATTTTTTGTTTGCCATATATATATAAAATTTCGCTTAATTTTTGATTTAATTTTTTTTATATAGGGGGTTTGGTAAAGGGAAAGGGAATTTCATATACTACGTACTTTATACAATATTAGAGAATAAACAAAAAATTATGTTTTTTTTTTTTTTTTTTTTTTTTTAAGCTAAACCTGCTTACATTCCAACTTTGTCCGTGTTCAAATTTAAGCATACAATTTTGTTTGTTTTTGCCTTATATTGGGGGTGGGAATTTGGGGGTTTATAAGTTTTAGTACAACAAAAAAAAAAAAAAAAAAAAACAAAAAAAAATACGTTAGACTACAATAAAAGAAATAAACCTCATTTAAAGCGATTTGGCGTGTGTGTGTGTGTGTGTGTGTGTGTGTGTGTATATGTGTCTGTGTTTGTGTATTTATGTATGTATATGAAGTGACATTGACAAAACACAACCCAAAAGAATTTATTTAAAGAAAAAAATATATATAATTTTTTTTGTAACCATTTGTCCGGTTTTGTTTGTGTGTTTTTTGTGTTTTCTTGGGGCGGGGCGGGTTAAATTTGCTATAATTAGTAGGAGTGTATTGTCCTGCTACCTTCTGTATAAATATATTTATATCAAAGGCTTAAATAAATACATAAAAAAATTGTGTTTCCTTAACCAAATTACAATATTTTTTTTTTTGTTTGTGTTTCACAAATTTGTTTAAGTTTTGTATTCCTGAAAAGTGATTCTACAACTTGAAAGGGGGAAAGGAAATGTGTGTATTTCTGATGGAGAAAATACCGCCACGTATATCTTTAGCAAAGATAGAATCCAAAATATATTAAGGAACAACATCGAGACAACCGAATTGTGGCATATCATTTACACGAATGAAAAACGAAAGAGTTGAATAGCAAACTGAAAAACAAATTTCATTCTTGCATGACTATTTGCCAAACGTCAACTTCAAAAGAGACAGAAATTCTCTTAAATTGATGAGTCAGTTTTTCTGAGATAGTATGAATTGCTCTCTGTCTCTTTTAACGGACTGAAGTTGACTCTTTTTTTATTTGTTGTGTGTACTATGTACTTGTAGATTTTACAGATTCGGTAAATGGATAAACCAGCATAATAAATGACGAAGTCCATGCACAAGTTGGCACAAGTCATAAGCCCGATTTAAAAAAATGTTAGAAATGACAACGCTTACAATGGCGGAGAGTATATGGCTGGGGGCAGAGTTTTGAACGTATTGAACTCAATGGACGAATTGCAGAAGCGCCAGCAGTGGACAGTGCCATGAACTTGAATTACGAACAGAGAAATAATGCAACATATCCGAAGAGGATATAAGCGTGATAACATTAATGCACTACCCGACATGGATAAATAAGCCACAGTAGAAGCCACAGCAAGTATGCATATATGTAGTATTACTAATGAGTTCTCTGGTTCACATGACGAGAAAATCTTTGAGTAGTGCTTAACTATTATAGATATTAAGAAACGGCTCCATTAACTTTCCCCACGTTGTAATAACGTCAGCAATATCGGCTCTAAAGAAAACCAAGTCAGTTTGCAAACAGTTTGTACAACTTTGGTAGAAATCGTACAGCTTCTTATAAGCAAATCATGGGACAAGGAAACCTTCCCTGATATTTGAAGGGAGGAAATGATTTCTTAGTTCCCTATCAACTGGGAACTCAACTGCGTTGAAAAACTCCGAACATGATGGGGGAAAGGCGTTAGTGATCTCGACTGCTCCAGGAGAAGTCATATGAACGAAAGCAGAAGCGAAAGCAAAAGCACTTGACTCTGGGAAGTGAAAAAAGAATTTAATATAAACAAAAGTTAGCTTCTGGATGAGAAGGTTAAACTCATAGCTGAATAATTTGAAGAATTCTGAGTCATTAACGCCGATGACTGAACTACGGTATTTCAGTTGGATTGAACCATAAGAATGAAATTGCTGTTCCATAAGGGCTATCGAGGTGGTCCGCATTTATCTTCTACATGATATTCAATGGAAAAAATGCTGAATTTGGTGGAAAGAAAATAAACCAAAAACCATTGTTAAGCGGGTCAGAATTCATAGGCATAGGTGACTAAGACATGTTGATTGTGATTAATCAGGACAACAAGAATGTGTTTAACATCTTTATAGTATAAGAAAAATATATAAAATCCACACATCAATTTCGTCTAAATTTGGAAAAGTTTCTAATACTATTTATAGACAAAGTTGTAGAATTTATTTTTAACAGGAAACAAAACCATCCAATCATTCGAATTTGTTTTCTTTTTTTTTCATTATCTTAAAACTAATTTGCTATATTACAAATATATATTTTGTTTTGAATAAATTTGAATTTTCTTAAGCACTAGAGCTACAATATAATAATAACAAATTATCATATCCGCAAATTTGTATTATGTTGCTATATAGATTGTTTGTTTTTTTGTACAATAATTCCAACATAATTATAACATTCATGTGTCATACCCTAGTGCTTTACCAAAGCGTGTATATTCATAGTATATGTATATATAATTAAGTTAAAAAAAAAAAAAATATTTGTTAACGCATAAGAAGCATAATTGAACAATACCATCCACGTATACAATCCACGAATACATTTAAAAAAAAAAAAGTATGTATGTATATATAAATCTCCAATCATGAACCAAAACTTTCAACATAAAAAAAAACTTGGAAAATAGAAACCCTTGTATTTTATTATATAAAAAAAAAAATAAATATTTTGTTTTGTTTATGGTGTAGTACACTAAATTGGTTAATAACAACAAACTAGGATTAATATGGTCTGGGGGGAGTAAATTTCTTTTAAAGCCAATTGAGTGTTAGGTAAAACCAAAATGAGTAAAAAAAAATATAAATAAAAATTATCGCCTAATTTTACATATAATATGTATACAACAAATATATGAACAAAAAAAAAAAAGATGGTGCACACTCTTGTATTCGTAAAATTAAATGGAAGGACCTTCAGAATTTATTAATATTTTTAAATATTCTCCGAAGGTAGAATTTGTTTTTCCTTTTTCTTTTGTTTTTTTTAATAAATTTTTGTTTGTTTGGTTAAAAAACATTAAAAACAAAAAGAATGTTAAAAATATTAATTAAAAAAAAAAATCACATATGAAATTCAATGAAAACGAAACGAATAAGTTAAGTAAAAAAAAATGAAAGTAGCGAAAACAAACCGCATAAAACGAACGAAAAAAAAAATATTAATAATTAAAGAAAAATATAAGTATGATGTAAAAAATGTTGATTTGATATATTTTTTTTTTGTAATTAATACTTAATAATTTGTTTGGTTTTTTTTAATTTTTTTTTTTTGTTTAAAACACACATACACGACGATATAGATATATTATGTGAAATTAAGAAAAAAAAAAAAGAAAATGGCACGATTATTAATGTAAAATAAATATCAATGTACTGGTATATAATATATATAGAATACGAATACAAAATTAGCACACAGAAAAACCAATTCACGGAAAATATATATATTTGTTTATATTTATTGTTTTTTTTTTGTATTTTATTTTCAATACTTATTTGTTAATGTTAAATATTTGTGTTTTCTTTTTTTTTTTTTATTATTATTATTGAGGGAGGACACGTTTTTATTTTTTTATTTATTTTCATTTCTAGCAAAAATTTTGAGTTAACAATTAGTGAAAGATGCCTAGCGTAATTTTTGAAAAATATACCACAGCTACTGCGGTTATAAACTATTTTTAAAATTCCTGTCTTTGGAAAATGCAATATCTATGCCATCTAAAATATTTATCCCTTGACTTATAAACTGTTTTCTATTCCAAACTATCTAATTTTATCTATACTCTCAGCAATAATTGACTTCATAATAAAGGGCCATTTATCAGATGCTCACCATTTTTCCAGTTACGACTCTCTAAACATAAAATTTTTTATCAGATGTCATATGTGTTCAGTATTTTATACCACTACGACAACATTTCGACAGGCGAACTAATTAGTGTTCAGTGTTGAAATTCGAGTTGACTTACTCCCAAATGTAAGTTAGCTAGTGAAACAGCAAAATACTCGTATCTAAAATTATGAAAATATTGCGTCTGTACGCCAGTCGGTAAGGCAACACCGCTATCAATCAAGAGCTGGGCAACTCTCGAACGTCCTTGTGGTCTACGTACGTGAAAGAATTTTGGATAAATGTACAAGATTGTATTGACTCAACAGTTAAAACCCAATGACCATCGTATATTTATATTGAACTTGTTATTTGGGCTCTATTGAAGATAGATTAAGATCCAGATTTTCACCACAAAATCAACATCAGTAACGAGGCATAGCTTTGTTAATAAGCAATATTGCAGCATTTGGTCAAGCGAACACTCGGAGGTGTGTGATTTGATCCCGGGGATGTGTCGGGTAGTACTTCTTTGAGAAAATGCCAGTGAGACAGTAAGGTCGCTATCGCTTTTTGTTTATGTTAACCAATTTTGGACTCCAGGTTATGATGCAATGGAAAGATATCGCGACACTTGGAAAGATCTGCGTATCATTGTCATCGAATTGAAGAAAAAAGTTCTATAGCGTTGCAGAGATCTTATATGGAGAGCTATGCGTACCTGACTCATATAAGAATGAAACGCGATATATAAAATCGCTATCTTACGAATGGAATAACTGGAGAAAGTTGGAGTACATCAATCCAGTGTAAAGAGTCTGCTGCATTTCAATCTCTATGAAGCAGCACATAAACGATATGCAACAAATTTTTTTCTTCCCCACTTAAGCGCTATCATAAGCAATGACCTTTCAAACCAACAAGGAATTCCAAATAATTGGATAAGGGCGCCAGAAATTAACGGGCTACGAAGTTGTCATACCGTGTCCCGAACCCGCAGGCGTAAGTATAATTGTTGCAAAGTGCTTATTTTGTGAAAAAGGGTTAAAAAGCTTTGAACATCAAAAGTAGAAGATAAAGATAAATAAAGCCGTGCATAGAGAAAATGTTCTTGGTAGCACACGGTCAGTGTTGAATTACAAATAAAACAGAGTGATTTCTGTGTTTTTTTTTTTATCAAAATAAATTTTCTAATTCTAGGTGTGAGCCGAATCGAATCCCTTCTGCCAAAATGATGTCCCTTAATCTTACTTAGCCAGCAAAAACAACTCTTAACCAACTAAGGTGCAGATCCTTTTAGATCTATAGATTCTGCAAAACTTACGACTATCAGCTACCAGCGTAAAACAAAGAAAAATCCTTAGAACCACAAATGTATTT
Source organism: Volucella inflata (assembly GCA_928272305.1). Classification (NCBI taxonomy): domain Eukaryota; kingdom Metazoa; phylum Arthropoda; class Insecta; order Diptera; family Syrphidae; genus Volucella; species Volucella inflata. Next base: position 105,746,068 of record OV743719.1, read on the forward strand.
CTATTAAATCTCACACTTGTATTGTATACAAGAGCATAGTACTCCCATAACATCTTCAGTTTACGTAGAAAAAGGTAGGAAAGTTCCCTTTAGCCTTCCATCAAAGTTAAACCACAATACTTGATAACATTAAGACCGCTTCAAAGCAACCACTATTTACACTTCATAATGATTTCAAATACTGCACACTTCTGTATGTATAAGCATTGAAAGCATCTCCTCATTCATATTCTATTTCTAAGGGATGATGCTGCTTCATGCATACTTTCACATAGAGTGAAAATATTCAACAGGTTCTCCTGTCATTCATAGTTTCAATCCATCACCCTTGTACACATGTGAAAACTAAAAAGGCCTTGCGCATCCACACCTCCGCACTATACTAATTGGCTAATTACACCAAGTTGGAAGTTCAAGCTCTAATGTAAAAGATTTAGAAAATGCTCATAATTTAAATTGTTCGTCACCTACATTCTTTAACGTTTCATTCATTAATATTCAAACATAGTTTCAAAAATGTAAAAAAAAAAAAAACCGTCATTATTGTTGTAAGCCACAGGGATCCCCTAAACGCTTGATATATATTGCATGAGGTGATAGGCTGAATGTCAAGTGAGGCGACATTGTATGAGATACTTTCTAGACTAGTGGCTCAACGCCTAAACTCTCGGATGAAAGGCTTTTGAATAGTTTTAGGGGGCGGCTTTTTATCACCATTCTCTTTATCCGCTCTCGGCAGCATCGTTTATCCCATTTGATGAGGGTACACATACTAGTCGTGGCATGTACGAGTATGTACCTTTACCTCTCTCTAGTGCCCTATGGAAAACTTTCCAACATATTTCCTCGAAAACGCCCATCATAAGTGCCATAAAGAGTTTTGTGTGCCTGTCAGATGGGAGTTTAGACTTTGATGATGTCTGATGTGTGTTATGCGGTATGTGGATGGGCATGTGATGTTTTGACTCTATACTCGTATATGCCTGGGAATTGTTGAATCGTTTTACCAGATCGCTAGAGGGAGGACGATGGTTAATGTTTTGATGTTTGCCAGTTTCGAAGTGATAATTAACCCTTTTAACGATGTGTGAAAGTTTACGGCAGCAGCTTAGGGAATTTTGCGGGCAATAGTTTGGTTTAGTCTAATGGGATGACTAATTGAGTTGCAGTCATTTGTAATGTGTTTGTGTAGTTAGGCGCGTTGAATAAATATTTTTAAGTGTTATTCATTGAATTGAATAGGTGATTAAATCAATCTGTAAATGATTTTTAATTGTGAGATAAATAGATTTGTTTAAGTGTTTCTTAGAATAAAATATCTGTATTCAAATGAAATGAAGATAAAAGTATCCTATACTACTTTGAGATAACCTAATTTCAAAGCTGCCTTGGCATATGTATGACAATTGCTTTCACTAGAAAAACGACTAAGGCGCTGAAGCTTTCGATAACAGTGGAGGTGGAAAGTATCCTTATTATGTGTTCTAGAATCGCAAGTTTCTACAAGGAAGGGTGATTTATTTATTATTTATTGAGTTGTCACACTACTTGTGAGCAGAAGTTTGTTGAAATGTTGGTATCGTCGTAAAAATAAGAAGTGAGTTTACTCATTCAAATAACTTATACGGTTTTAAATGGTGGCATCACTCTCTTCTATGTTCAGAATATTCCAGGTGGCTATAGGATACTTGAATCACACAGCAAGGAATCTATTCAGTTTCTTTGCTCTAAATGATTATCTGATTTAAAGCCCAGTTTCTACTAAATGTATTTTCAAGATCAGAGAGAAATTAAATATTTTATATATACAATATACAGAAGCAGTCGAAAATCTTCAAAAGACTTCCAAATTTCTACATGAATGCATTGAAGCTGTTTAAAACAATTATCACAGTAAGCTACTCTCTAACGCTCATATTTTGGCACAGCTTCGAAAACGCAGTCGAAAACACATTTCACTGCAACTTATATTAATCGTTGAATGATATTTATAGACTTCCCAGAGTGAACAAATAATCAGTTGTCATACGTTAATCAGTACACATAAGTCGACCTTCAGACAAATAGAGCTTTTACTCAAATGATTGGTAACGTAACGACCGACTAAAAAACTTTCTCGGACTTATAAACAAAACTCAGTATCTACATATCTGTGACCTATATAACTATGGAGGAAGAGGAGTACGGTATCAGTAAAAGTTAAACTGCAAGGTTGAGCGATACCACAAAATTTGCAAGAATTATGAAGCAACGAAATTGGAACGTCTTATGAATCTTCTGTCCAATTTTATAATAGATGGCCAACTACAAGCGACAAGATGTCAAACTACGTAGCAGAAAAAGGCAGTGGTTGTACGTATACAATTCCAATGTGACGTATGCGATGCAATACCCAACCAGACGTAAAGGTAACCAGATCTATATAAGAAAACCTCCATCTTACATTGATCGACTAAAAGTTTTAGGCTTTCATCCTCTCTTTGTATTGCGAAAATTTGCCGATATATGTTACTCCTTGTAGGAACTCTTATTACTTCATCTTATCTCTCTCAACACCAACCCACTTAATATTGAGTCCTAGGCTTCTATTTCGACCCAATCCTTACCGAACAAATCACGAATTCCTTGAACGAATACCTAGAATGCATCGGAAGGTAAGATGTTAAACCTCTCTTTGACTTTCACCTTAACAAATTAGTTATAAGTGTAGTTATAGTCGACCTTTGTGTTAGTTCTGTTGGTTTAAGGTATAGAATTTATGTGGAGACTACAAATCAAATTATTGAGAAGCCATTAAAGCTTATTTTACGTTACTGTTACCATACGTAGTTAATAAATTAGATTTAAGGCGTCGTGTGAGGAACCCTACATATACTCGTATAACTGCAGAATCTCAACGCATGTTGCAAATATAATTGCATCTGCTTTTTACAACTCCACTGAATTGGTTATTTAGATAAAAGTTTTGATTATTTCTTGTGGTGATGGATGTTAAAAATCTGTGTAGCTCTATAACAGAATTATATTCGCTATCCAATAGAAAAAATAAAGGTACCAGCATTTAGAAATGCTTTTCGGAAAATATTACGTTGTCTAGTTTTTCTACTGTAAGAAGTATTCGACCTTTATCTTACATTTATAATTCTATCTTTGCTTGCGAGTACTAAACTAAATCAAATTGTAACTCAAAATTTTTGCTTTCAATATTTTTATGTTTTTATTTCTTTTTTTTTTTTAAATAAAAGTTTTGAACAATTTTCAAATGTTGTTATTTGTTAGATAATGTAACGCGACGGAAACAATCAAATAAGGAAGAAATAGCAAATGTCCAATTAGAAGTAAAATTGTTTAACCAACCATGTGGACAAGTAATACCAAAAGGATTCACATCCAAACGATGAGCTAATAGTTTATTTAACGAAACTTAAATACAAAACCAAAACGAATTAAAAGAAAATGAGAAAAAAAAAACTATAACATAGCATTCATCACACGCAATCCCAATACAAAACTAATTGTTTCTGGTTCTAAAACAAAAAAATAATAATATTAATAAATTAAAGAAATTAAAAACCGAATCCTTTTATTATTTTCTTGTCCACACATGCTGGTATTGGAACATTTGGAAAAAACAGGAGTATTTTAAAAGTTAAGTACCAAAGGGGAAAAGGGAAACTGTATCTTTATGTAGTTTTTTTTTTTATTAAGAAATTTGTTTTTATTATAAGTTATTCATTTAGGAGGAAAGAATATGCTCACCTTGCGGAGACACTGCCATTTCGGCTGCAGATTGTAGTTGTGAGTTAAAACCTAAAATTTAAAAAAAGATAATATTTAGTAAAACAAAAACTCAATGAGAATTGTAATTTGAAAAATGTTTACCTGCTAAAGCAGCAGGATCGGCTAATGCCGCCATTGAAAAATTAAATGAACCAGGCGTTGAGAAGAGCTTTGAATCAGCAGGCGACATTAGAAATGGCGGTGGTGGATGCGTATGTATGCTGTTTTCTATTTCATCATCATTTCCTGAGCTGAAATTAAAAATTAAAAAATTAATTTTTATAAAGTCTGTCGTGTATAAAAGCATCTAAAATACATATATGTTAAACTTGAATAAGGAAAAGCCAGAAGCGTGGGATTTTTATAGCATTTAAGGATCCCTACTATTGTTCTGAGTATAGAATACATGTCGATGTGAATGTAAATCTATTATCGAATGCAAGAATATAAACGACTCCGTAGTTAATCCGCATCTAATCTATGTTGAATTTGCCAATATAAGCTCAATATCAGGAGAAAGAGGATTAAATCAATTAGAAAGAATTTCGCACGCCTAAAAGCAGACAATACTTTGGGAAGAATGAAAAAGAAAATCTCTAGCAGGCACATTATCCGCAGATCCTATCTTGAATAAGTTCCTACATAGTTGAATCCAGAGCTTACTAAAGATTTACTCGTATGTAAAATGTTTAAGAGTCGAAGAACTTTAGAGAAAACTGCACTTTGGTTTCTGTCAATCCATTTAAAAGGTAACAAAATCTTACAGCAAGACGGAGGAACTACAATAGTGAAAAGATTTTCCAAAGCAAGAAAGAAAACGACAAGAACTAAAGGCAGTTAAAAGAAAAGAACTTGAATTCGGCAAAGGTAAGTCGATAAGATAAATCTTACATGAATGAGATTTACAGCCTACTACAGAGTATAGACCACAAATCGACTAAGAAATTTAAGCATAGTCAAGTCACAGCTGCTGTTTAGCTTTCAGGAAAGAAAAACACCGATGTAAAGGACAATGGAAGCTCCAACGTACTGCTTTCGGGTCGATCGTTCTAGAGAACATCCACACCTTTGACGACCGTAAATCAGCGCTGGCAAAAGAAGCCCGGAGATGAAAAGAGTAATCATTTCTGCGATCGACACTTCAGCAGCAGTATTTTCTCAAAAAAATATCAACCCTTCTGAAGAAGAGACAAGTTCCTATTTACACTAGTGGTCGTTCTTTGTACTGATAAAATATGAGATAGGTAAAAAAGAAAAACTATCAAAAACTCATCAACTTCGATAGCTAGGACCGATAGAATGAATTGAAAAGTATTTCGGAAAATCGTTAAATCTACTCCAGTAGGAGAACACGATGCAAGAAGACCTTACCTAAGACGGCGTGCGCAGTTGGAAGGGGACCTCGACCAACTTGGCGTACGAAACTGCAAGCAGCTGGCTAGGGATTGAGCCGGCTGGGTAGGCATGTTGGTTGAGGCCCTGGTTAAATCCGGACTACTATTGCGCCATCTAAAGAAAGAAAAAAAAAAAAAAGAAAGAAAGAAGAGTTTGGTTCATTTAGAACTTTGGAATTGAAATTTTTCAAAATGGAAAATCAAAACATCGAGCTGCGTTCTTGCTTTTTTCCCTTCTCAAGTATAATTCAAAAGCACATAAAAGGCTGGCTACTTATGACTAAATAATGATGATATAAGTGACATATTCATGGGACATGTTCTACAATAAAAGTGAGCACGGACAGTGTCAATTGCTTTTGTTTTTTTTTTTCTTGTTTTATGTAAACATCGTCTTAATTTCACCTTAAAGATCCTTTGCCACATTCGCCGCTACTTGATCGATTAGCATCATTTTCACCAGTTGAATCATTGCTGTGGTCGTCTGAAACTGGATTATTATTGGAGCAAACCAATTCCATAGGTTCAGATTTAACATCATCAGTTGATCGTGCACGTGGAGACGGAGTAAGACTGTCTTTATCAATTGCCGAGATACCATTGCCAGTAGGTCCATTTCCTAAAATAACAGAAAAACAACATTACTATAGCAATTAGTCGATTGCGTTTATAAATAAATAAACTTACTTTTATCATCTTTTAGCGGTGGTGTATTATTATTATTATGCTTTATTGTTGAAAAATCGGCCGGAGTCAGTTGTGGGGATGTACTATGTATGTCAGGACTATTATTATTGCTCGGTATGCCATTATCGGGTCGGTGTCGTTTCAATGTACAATCGTCCACAGCGGACGGAGTTGAATTATTCCGATCCCGACGTAATGATGCTGCTGCAGCAGCACGTCTAAACAATTGATTACTTATGTGAGTTGGTGGACCAGGTGGCGGTGAACCAGTATTTCGCGGGAAAAGGGAATCTTCATGTACGGATGGATGATGATTGACAGGGGTACGACCGCCGGCGGAGTTAGCAAGATTTTGGATTTGAGCTAATTGCTAATAATTAATAAGAATAATAATAATAATAATTTAAATAAGAAATATAAAATGACAAATTGAAATTTGATAAGAAATTAACTTACACTATGTGTTTCCTCTGCTTGCTGCTGTGTTAAACCGGACACTCGAAGTACTTCGGCCGTTTTTAAGAATGAACTTAGCGATCTCTGGTGTACATTTACTTCACCATGATAAATGAACTCAACCAGAGAGTGTAGATCTAAGAAGTTGACATCTTGTAGCACAATAACTGGATGTTTGCAGGGTGTACTCTGTAAAGAGAGAAAAATAAATATTGAAATTAATATAATTAAAACTTATACGGTATTAAGATGTTTAGAGTACTAAGGAGAATAAGTATTATAAGCAACGATATGCCGAATAATTATTTTCTTGTGGTATGCAGGAGATTTCTATACAGCTGCTTAACATTGACTGGGTTAATTCCTTGTAACTTATAAATAGTAGTACTAAATAGCACTGATCTTCAGATTTGGCGACTTTTTCGACTGTACCTTGAATGAGATTAGAAGTTATATGATTACACTTTGCGTGGTCTGTTCGGTAATCCGGCTACATTTCTTGCATTCTGTTGGTTCCAGGTTAGCCGCATATATATTTTCTTTGCAGGACGATGTTATTCTTGCTTCGATTACATTGCAAGATCAATTTAAGACACAAATTTGCTAGTCCTTTGCCTCTCTTAGCCATATCAAGAGTCACAAAATCAGTTGGCCTTGTTACAATAATGCTGTCATTTATCACTCAGCTCGAGCGAAGATCTTGGTAGAAAAACATCCCATGATACAAGAAAGTGGCGATGTTACGGCATTTGTACACAAAATTTTAAAATAAAAAACTGGGGTATAGAAGCGACCTTTATCAGCAAATCAATAGATCAACAACTCCAAAGGAAATATCATTTTCAAATAAATGTGGCCATCTAAGATCTGAGTAATGAGACATATTGAATTTTAGCATTCCATTAACGATAACGCGTCAATGTTCTCATTTCTCAGACTAAAGATTACTCTCATTGGCAACAGTTTTACACTTCTCTACTTTTATTCTAGAAATTTCTGATTAAACAAAAAAAAAACTCTAGACAATGCATGAGCTAGTCGTAGAACTCAATGGAAAGCAAGAATAAAAAACAGCCGACTTCCAACTCCCAAGGTTAGCTGGAATTATCTGTGAGTCATTAGGAACGAAATGGAAAATTTCACGCATCAAATCGGTTACATTGGGCGAATATCCTCACTTGTCACTGCCAGCCAAATGCATATGTAAAGGATGTAGATCGACTATGAAAGATACATGGATGTAATATCTGACATTGATAGATACTATGTCACGTATCTATGTATGCGACACCAATAATCTTGGGCAAGATCATCAAGTACTAGTGATCGCGTGTAGTGATCATATATTTTAAAATACAATGTAAGTATTTTTTTAAGTATCCGCATAAATTGAGTGAAATCCTCTAGCTCGGTCCGAACGTTGTCTGACGTTCATAGTCAGAGCAATCAATTTTAGAGACACAAATTTTCCATTGTGCGCCCAGCAGCCATATCAAAGTCTCGGAGGTCCCCCTTTTGCCTTGTCGGTTGACCTAATTTTCAGTTTCAATTGGAAGTGGTAAACTCAAAGTGTATCTGGCAATTTGTGATTGTAATGGTATAAATGTAGTAGGCACCCTTCCACACGCCTTCGCTATGCTACGATCAGCTTCAAGTTTGTTTGCTTGACATTGATGTCGATTTGCACATGTATGCAGGCAACAGTGTGGCGTGGTGCTTTGCAATATGTGCAATGCAGTGCAGTGCAGAGCAGTGTAACCAAGCAGGCACACTAATGACAAAGTAAAATAAAATGTTTATTACTTGTGCTAGTGCGCTTTTGGGATGGTTTTTTTTGTTAATTTTTTCATTTTAAACTTTTTAGGTTTTGTAACGATTTTATTTATTTTTTGTTCGAATATTCGAGCTGTTGCTGGCTCTTGTGTTCCCTAAAAATAAATATGATGTACTTATACTTATACGCAAGCAACCTGGCAACACACAGCAACAGCCCTGACAAGTTTCGTAATGAATTTAGCCTGGCTGCCTGTTTGCCCTACCCTGCCCCGCCTGTGCGACGCACAGTGATCGGATTGAAGGCTGTTTTCGATGGTTTCGGCTGCTGTAAGTTGCAGTTGCAGTGAAGTTGTGTATTGTCTTTTTTTTTTTTATTTGTCTTCGCAATTTATAGATACTTTCCGCCTTTGAATTTGAGTTTTTGTTTGTATAACTCGTTTGTTTTTTTTATTAAATGATTTCTTTTCTTGTGTTTCTTTTTTTTTCTGAATTTATACACTCTACACAGTTTTCTTGGAATTTTTCGTTATCCTCTCTCAAGTGAAGTGGTCCGTGTACGACGCCTTGATGTCGATGATGGTGGTAGTGATGGTGCCTACTTTTGGAAGTTGCCTTTCTATTTGCTTTAGGTTGCCACTTAATTTGGGTTAGTGGCAGTTTATTTAATTTTATTTTTTAGTTTTTTTGCTTTTTCTTAAAAACAAAACAAAAGCCCAACCTTTCTGTTACATCTCAGGTGTTTGGAGATAAAAGGCATATAACGACGACAACGCATAGCAGCTGTATCTTACGAATATGTGGCCTTGCAGTTGCATACAAAACAAATTTTATTGCATCTAGACGGAGGTTTTAGAGGCCACAAACTGTTTCTGGATTTTTCTGAGTGCTTTTTTCCTTTATTTTTAATACAATTTATGATACAACGATAACAAGACGCGCATGTGTTTATAAAATAATAAGTTTTTGTCTCAGTTTCTTTAAAGATTTTACTTCTTATTAAAAAAAAATAAAAATACAATTTAGCACATTGAAGTCGTACAGGCAGGCAGGCTGAGCGGTACATATTGTATATTTAATTTTGGGTCGTAAAATTAATTTTTTTTTTTTTTTTAAAATCAACAAACGAAAAATTACAACTTCCATTGCAATTGAGGATGGCTGAATGATTTGTGTGTCCGTTTTATGAGTTAATTTACGTTTTTTTTTGTTTGAAAAAATGTAAATATTTAGCTGACAATTTAGCGAATTTAAATTTGACCTAGAAAATCTGCTATTGTGCAGGCAGTTGGAGAGTAGGTGCCAGTTTGTCGGGGTTAAGCATACAATTTGGAGAATTGATTGCTTTTTCGGTTACTAAGGTTGTCAGTACATACATATGTAGAAATTTAGAGAAAATTTGAGACTTTAAACAACACAAACAAAATATCTGCATACATAGGAACCGTAAAGTTTGACAAAGTCAACCAGAAAAGCTAGAGACTAGTTATTGCGATCGACTTCATTATCAAAGCTATGCATCGATTTATGGAATCTTAATAGTCGATCGGTGTTTTACAAGGGTGGCCATATAATTCTAAAGCGGAACTGAGGGTCTACACATTCACGAATCGTTCCATGATAAGCAGACATATATGAACAACATGCCAACAGATTCACAAAATCAGATCGTACTTACTCAATTGGTACAATTCTGATAGATAGAATCAATACTAGACTTACATACACATGTGCACTGGTAACACTTTTAACAAAATCTACTCTTGTGTGAGTATGGGATTATGGGGGATTTCTTCGGCCTTAGCTTTGCTGATAAAGAACGCAAGATTAGCACTTTGCTGGATCATTAAAAGTAAGATTTCTTGATGATGAAAGGCTGCTGATGAGTTCACTACTAAATTCGTAATTTTATCGCCGCGGAGGATTCAGTCGTTGCGATGACTTTTTGCCCTTGATTTACCACCAGTCAATTTACGAGTATCTTTTCCTGATCTGGTTGCTGAGGGTAATAGTATACAGGCTCAAAATAATAGTTGAGTGGGTTTTAACAGATTAGGCTTTCTAGTTTCTCAGCAGTTTTGTAAATCATTATGGTACAAAAGAGTTACAGTTGAGTAAAAAGCTTCGCCTTAAGAGCATTAATTTAGCAACTTGGCCACCTTTGGATGGTCTAACATTGTGCACAAAAACCTTCACTATTCTTAAACAAACATCAACGAATTCAGTACCGCAGAGTCAACAAGGAAATAGCCGAGCCAATCATACCCTTTATATTGCTCTCAAATAAAATGGGTCAGGAATGGCATACAAAAATGAGCTAAACAAAAAAACTGTTATACTTAGGTAAAAGTGGCGAGCTATGAGGAAAGTCAAATCGCGGTGGTTTATCAGTCGGTTGTATTCATCATTTGTTCCGAAGAGAATAACTACAATATTTTGAATACATCAATACTATCGCTCCAGTGTATTAAGCAGATGTATTAGAAAATACGATTACGATGGCGCCCATTGGACTATCACGTAGAGAGTCTGGGTTCGACTCCTGGCTGGGTCACCAACAATTTTTCAAATCGCCATTACCCTTCCGGCGGGCAATGGCGAACTCCCAAAAGTAAAATTTCCAACGAAAAAGCTTCTAAGGAGTGCCGTTCGGACTCGGCGATAAACCGTAGGCCCCGCTCAGATGTGACAAAAATGACAACATGAGTGTCAAAGAAGCTAGCCCATGGCCCATACCGTGCTGCCAGTGCCACAGTGTTTTTTTTTTATTAGAAAATTTGGCTGCTGAAGTCAAGAAAGTGGCAAAAACAGAAGAATTATTCCACATCATTTGTGATTGGTGAATACCAACGACGACTATTTGAAAAAAACAGTGCAGTCAGCTGTTAGTTAAGTTGCACGAGATGCGGCCGGTGCTCAATGGCGCTTTACCAAGCCAAGATGATGGCTCACTTCTTGATTGTTCAAAAACGGTTCTAGTTATAGCAAATAAAGCAGACAGAGATTGTACGTTTTCAAAACTTCTCCTAGGAGTTTATGGTAGTTAAAGAAAATGAGAAAATTGGAGTCTGTTAGTAAACGGGGACTAGACAAATTGAATTTTGGGAAACTCGAAACTCAACATCGAGTTAGTTAAGAAGTTAATTCATCTCCGAGTAAATGCTAGCCCCAAAAATGGCATCCTAGTTGGGATCCGGTGTAAACCGTCCCTAGATGTATGGATGAGCTGTTGGTACTTTTAATTGACAAAACAACGAAGCAACTGTATTCCTGGAGGAAACAAAAAGAACTCAATAGAAGCAGCATCTATTCTTTTCATAAACGCTGCAGTTCATCTTGAAAGCCCCTCTCAAAGTGTCATAACCTTTTTCCTTTCGTTACTAGACCAACTGCCATCTGCTCACTTAAGAATCGTTTTTAAAAACAGATTTGTAAAACGTTTACAGTGAAACGTCTTCTATTCAAAATTCTTTACAGAAACAACTTTAGAAAGTTGTAAATCTTCTCTCCAATGACATCTGAATTGCTTTGTTTGCTACCACCTCCCTATTTTTAATTCTACAATTTCCTTTAAGTTTTATTTGAAATGAACAACTTTTCTTCTTTCCACTCAATTGCTTTCCAGTAACTTCGACACAATTTCTTTACTCTCTATTCTGCATCAAAAAAGTTTAAAAAAATAAATAAAAATAGTTTAATCCAGACAACAACAACAACAACTAGTACTTATACAAAACGCCAACTTATGTTGTTAATCTGTTTAAAAAGTAAAGTGCAGCAGGAGGCATTATCAAGCAGATAATTGTCCTCTGCAATCCATTGCCATTTGCCCAGTTCTTTCTGTCCCGTTTTTTATTCTCCAACTCAACTTCTCAACAATACGAGTACTACCTACTCGTACCTATGTACAACAACTTCTCAGTTCAGCTAGTTGAACTAAATTTTTACCTCCCGGCTCTCATACTCGTACAAATAAAAGAGAAATTTCTTAGTGCACATCACATAGAAAAATAGAAAAAAAAAAAAATAAATAAATGGTAGAGTCCACCAAATTAACTGACGATTCTCTACCCAAAACTAAATAAAATAAGAAAGGACAACACTACCTTCTCTGGGACTATCCTCAGTTACAATGAGGAAAAACTTGAGAAAGCGCAATCCTATGTAGAACCTACTCAACCCCTATTTTGGCCTCTCACTGAACAAACCAGAGCAAAGAGATAAAGTTTTGCCTCGCGAAAAAGGCCAACGACAACCTAAACTATTTTTGTTTAATGACCCAGAGGGGTGGTTGGAAGGATAACTGCAATTGCACAAGGACAACATAATAGTCCTAGTGCACAATAGGAATGAAAAATAGTATCTACAAGCAGATTTGTAGATTTGCATTGTATTTGCTTTGCAACTGAAGCTTGTTATTCTAGAATACGACCAGTTGGGGTAGTGTTGTAAGTGGTTCGTACTGAAATTTCCCTCAGAAATGACAAAAATATCCCTCGAATCAGGTGAAAACTGAAAAAAGGGAAAAATACATATTAGATTATGGGAGCAAGATGGGAATGTGTACCCCTATTACTAAGGCTTAGAGTACCATAATTTCTTGAACTGGTCTTGCTTTATTAAAGAGCTAAACCTCTCGCCTAGGAAGACTTCTCAGATCGACCAAACCGCCATACGATTTTGTTTGGTAGTCTATAGGTCTGACCATGGTCAAACACAGAAAGATGGCAACATGTGCAGTTGCCCCAAGTTCACATAAATAAAATAATGAAGCTAGAATTTAGGCAAAAAAAAAAAAAAAAAAAAAATGAACCACGTGAAACGAATGGACGTAGGGCTATTCGACAGAACCCTTGATCTTCATCAGGAAACATAGAGTTCAATTATCTAGCAGTTCACAACAGCCAAGCCACCTACGATTTCGCAGTTTTATAGATAGGGTTCTTCTAATTTTAAATCAAGAAACGAGCATTATTTTCGTTTAAGTAAGGCGTCCCAGGCAAGCTTGATCATTACAATATTAACTCTTGCTGATCAAACCAGGTTCAGGGAACTACAGGGTTCGCTGGAATATGTATTGACGACATCAATTTAGTTTTTTATTATTTTGTAACGCGTTTCACGCAGGCTCTACTTGAAGTATTTGAGACGACAAAGGTTTATGGATGCCCCAAAAATTTAATTGTTATTATTAAAAACGAAACGAAAAAAGATTAGTGAACCCTTTTGTCGAAGAAACTTTTGGGGAACGCTTCGAGAACGTCTGAGAAGCACTCTAGGAATGCCAAAGGAATTCACTTGTTTGAAGGGAAAATTTCGATAAATGCTCAGATAATCGGGCTTTCAGGCTCAGTAATCTCAGGAATCTTAGTCTTCCGATACGCTTTTACCCGTAGATGGCAATGTTTTGATAGAACAAGAAGTTAGTTGCAGTTACAATCTGTTTCATGCATTAGCATGGTGAGCATGATGTGGAATCTAAGCTATTGGACTTTTTAAAAAATTGCAGGTAAAAAGACGTTTCTACTTGTGGAAGAAGACTTTGTTTTAAAAATTTAGGGGCGTAGACAACAACATGATCCCTCTGTAGTTTCAAAAGTGGCTTGTATCGTTCGTCTAAATATTGACTAAGTATCCAGAGCTTGTTTCTTGATGTTGGTTGGTTTCAACGACTTCTATATAATGACTACTGAGTTATTTTCCTGTTAAGTCATATTCAAAAAAAAAATACTCCAATTGTCCTTCTCAAGACAAAAGGACATTTACTTGTATCCAATTTCCGAAAAAAATATTTTGGTAAAAAGTACTTTAAAAAGGTAAATTTCCTCCAACCGCTCAATACTAAATAGTGATTCTGTTCAAAGGAGGAATGTTGTCCTTTTGGGGAATGAACATTGGGGTTCCTTTGTGTGTCGTCATAGACTTGGTCGTCGTTGTCATTTGTCGTAGAATAGGAATAGCAGCAGCGCATATTTGAACAGAAATAAAAATTAAATACGAGCACAATATAGTGTATAGGGGGAAGGGGGGATTTATCTGGCCATAGAATGGCGTGGCGAATCTGCCACCATTGTCCGTCACAATCAACTGCAGCCCACCCACCCCTTATTCAGCTCTAAACATGAATAATTAATTGACTGCAGCATTATTTTAATTAGTTTTTAAACTGCAGTCGAAATGCAGTAATTTAGCATAAAACGGAACGTCCACTTCTTTAGGATTTTCGAATTTCTTTTCTTGTTCTTGTTTCCACCGATTTGTTGGATGTTTCGTTGAACCTCCTTGTACTCCCTGCTTTATCTGGTGGGTTATCTAAAGAGATCATCATCTTAGAGATTTTCTGCCTTTCATCTTTTCCAACTGCAATTTGTTTTGTTTTATTTTGTTTTGTAGTTTAGTTCTGTGCTCTGGGTGATAATGCAAAATATCCGAAAGACCGGAAATCTTCCAGAGCATGCAAGTCAGGGTATGAAGTGGTTCTTGCCCTACATTCCCTTGCAGAGAGAAAGATGTACAAGCATGCGAGTATTGAATGTTACTTGCTATTCATTTGGTCGTGTTGAGGTTGTTTTGTGGTGAAGGGTGTTGAAATCCCACTGAGTTACAGTGAATGTTTGTTTGTTTGTATTTTTATTTTTTATTTTTTTTTAAGAAAAATTGGCATCTCCTAAAGCATAGCACATTTGTGGTTTTGTCCCACTTTCTTCGTTCATTTTATACGCAAGGAATTCTGCTGTTGTACATTTGTATGTTCGTGTATGTGTCTTTATTTTTTACTGATATCTTGGGTTTATTTCGCTTGATTCAATACTCCAATGTGCGTTTAATTTTCATGCAACAGGAGAAGGCAACACAACAACAACGAGAGGGGGGGGGGGAAAAAAAACTAGCAGAAACAACAAATGTGAAGCAATTGAAAAATTGAAGAAATTTCTTGATCCCCTGACCCGATTTTTGTCTTTGTCTGTTTATTTGTTGGCCTTACTGAAGCACAGTTGCCTGCAAATCACTGAGAAATTGCATCTAGACAGACAGACAAACAGAGAAGATATAGCGCTACTCGTAGAAAACTCAAAAAAAAAAAGAAAAACAGAGAACGATTTTTACGACTTCACCAGAGTATTCAATTTGAATTTATTTTTTATTTGTTTTGGTTTCTTTTTCGAACGCGAATAATGTGCGAATAAGAGAATGTGCTTCTCTTGGTGTTTCTTTATTTTATTATTATTTGTAGAAGGAAACTTTCTACTCTTGTTACACTCGGCTGCAGATACAAAACGCACACATCTGATTGAAGGTTTAGAGGAGAAACTTCGTTTGGGAATTTTGATGAAATCGAAAACCTGAAATTTGACGGTTTTTTCGAGAAATTTTATTTTGTAATTTGGGTATTTTATAAAATAAATAATTACTAAACAGGGAAGAACTGATTAAGATTACATTAATTAGATTTCTGGTCAAGTTTTCGGGGGAAATCGTTAAATGTTGCCTGTCTGAAGAGCCGCCACGTTATGACAATCATCATCGGAGTCATTGATGATGAACAAAGTCACAAGTTAAGAAGTACATTGTCGATTTAGTTCTTTAAGATTTTTCTTTCCTTTATAGAACGAGACAAGAACGATCTCTTTTCACTAATTACGAGTACGTATATCATATGGTAGATCTCCTCTGGTTATTTTGTTCAAAAACGCCGCAAACGTTTGAAACTAAGATTATCGCGTTTCATACCTGTTTGTTACAATATTTCGTGTTGCTTTTGGCTTTATAGAATGTAACAGGAGTCTAAAACTAGTCCCGTCCAACCGTGCGTGGTCTTGAGTTTCTTATCCCTTTTTTAAGTGAAGAAAAACGCATTGATTGATGGTTTGGAGGTAGAATGCATCTGACTTAATACGAAACCTCACTCAGTGTACTTTTTGACTTCTTGTAGTAGAAAAAATTCTCTTAGAAATACTGTGTTATCTAATGAAAGTCACCAAAACGTATTGAATACCATGTGCCAGTGAAAGGGCTTTGTAACTGGTGCTTCATACGAGCGATTAAATGCTTCACGGTGTCGTCATCACATTCATAGCTGTCTTGGTATATTAAGGCGCTTAACAAAAGCGTGATGCACCATTAAATTAACAGTTAAAATTGTATAGCCTGTTCTGCGGAGAGACAACACAAATTTCGCTTTTTAGAAGCGTACGGAATCACTCATTTGTCCTGACTAGAACCTGGAGATTTATATCACCAACAATTGTGTTCATAAGACACACAATTTCAATGGACGTCCTGTTTTGGAGTTTGGTGAAAGCAGCCTAGACGAAATCATCTAAACTATAACATATAGTAGAATCGGCTTTATCATAGTCATGTAGCTCCAGAGGAAATTCTTTCAGAATGACAATGAGCTCGACTATTCCGTATTGTCTGGCTGAATCATATAATCGTATGTTGTCAAAAGCTGCGTTATCAAAGGCACACTCAATTTTCACTTAGAGCTCAACATGTATGAAGCGCAGTTTTACAAGATTCTTCGCTTGTTGCTTCTTAGCCGGAGTACATGTTCGCAAAGCAGTTTTCCACACAAGAAACAAAATTATTTACAGGTTTGACTGTTTATAAGTTTAACATTCCTGTTGGGTTAGTAGTTATTTTTGCCGATTATTTATATAAAAGATACTCTCATAAAGCAAAATAACTTCTTACATAAGGACTCACTATCTATTATCATCCCAGTAAAGATTTTGTTTTTAAGGACTGTGAAATCACAATGGGCCATTAGGTTGGTTTTATTTTCAAACAGTCACTTTAACCTAAGTACTGCGAAATCTCACAAAGCCAATAAAATTAACGTTATTAGCGCACGCATGTAGTTGCGTAGACTTTTCGAAAGTTGTGCCTCTAGTGATGGTTTATGAGATTCGCACAATTTTCTTTAAAATTAAGTCTTTTCGGCAATAAAAGGGTTTTTTTTTTTTCCTTTTTAGAATCTGATGCTCATCGCAAAATTTGCGCTTGTAGAGCTCTTGAGCCAATTTAGTCTTCCTTTGCATCGCCGCCCTATATATTTTCTGTTTCTCTGCACACCCAAGTGCGGATTCCTTGTGAAACCATAGATTTCGTAGTTGTGGTCGAGGCGAAACCTTCTACACCAAAAGTTGCGTCTTCGATGTCTTGCTGCCAGGTTGTCACTGGGTTTTGGGGGCAAGATGCCGGAGCAGAACGTCGAGCGAGGTTAAGCGACACTTGAGTGGCAAATGCCACATATCACATTAGATATTTCCCCTTATTAACAGCGACCGATACTCTATGGTGCTGAGTACTCTCGTACGTTAGCTAGACCAAGGTAGTGCTCAGAGTCAATGTTGGGTCTCGGAACGTTCGATTCGTACAAAGTACTGAAGCTGCGTTTGGGTTTTTTGCAATGTGATCACTATGATTAGTAAAAGAACAGGTCCCCTTATGAAAGTCAGGATGCGAAAACCGCCTGGTTGTTACGAAACATTTCGTCCGCAACAGAAGTCGATAAGCCAGAATGCGTTGTCTGAGGTGGTTTTGTGCGGGCTATACTCGTATAACCGATAACCGATTGTGCTGCCAACGATTTTACCCTTTATTAGCTCGTCAATTTTCTCTTCGGTTGGGGCGCGGGCGAGTACTAGGCTGATGTTAGCGAGATAAGGATTAATGCGTACTGTTACTTATCCTGCGTTAGTCTGCAGCTAACAACAAATCCGACGCTGTTTCTGATTCCTGTACCAGTCATCGAAGTGTACTCCTGCCCATTCCACCGCTTATTACTATCGGAACGCAAACCCTTTAAATTGCACCCCATTACTAACTCAAAGTCAAATCCTGCAAAATGACAAAACATATGTATGTAACCATATAAACAAACTCAATAATGCAGGATAATAAAATTCTACATCAAATATTTTATCTTTCGCCTACACGCATCCAACTTAATTCATTTACTCGTACTCGCACTCGTAATCTACTCGTACATATGCATTTCTACTGCTTCGCATGCAATGCCAACTTGATATCCTTGCACATTTCCAAAAAGGAGGAAACCGCCGACTTCCTTTTGCAGTCTTCACAAAAAAAAAAAAAGAACACACAGACAAGAAGACAAAAATTCACCACAAAGTAACTTCATTTCTCATAAAAACATTATGTAGGTACGGGTGCTTTCTTCTGTTCTCGTGAACATCCAAATTCACAGTCTGTGTATGCAGTTTGTCCTCTTAGAATTCCCCCCTTTGTCATCCCTCTAAGGGACGCTATAATGAGCGTTTAAATTTTGAACAATTTTAGTTTTTCTATTTTTTATTTATTTTTTGGTTTTTGAATAACTGCCATTTTCACTGTTGGCATATTGCCGCTAAACTTTTTGCACATTCTAACCTGTCCTTTGTAAATTCTCCTCTGTGTGTGTGCATAAAACCACCTCGTCTCGTGCCGACCCTTTTTAGAGAGTGTTTCAAGGCTTATGGTAAAATCAAGTGAAAAGTCCTTGCTTTGCCTTTTAGTTTAAAGTTTTTCTAAATCCCTTTCTAGATTTCATTTGGCCTTCTGCCACCCATTCACCCCTTGAACACTACTTCTGGCAGTTTACTATCCTAAAGAATTCTCTGTTAAATTGTTGTTGTTCTTGTTGTTGTGATAAACTTTTGCTTTATACACTCTTTTCACTTTAATTTTCATTTTAATTTTTTTTTTTTTTTTATTTATTTTCATTTATTTCGCAGTCCCCAAAAATTGTTTACAACTCTCCGCCAGTGTGTTATTTTCATTAGAAGCATGAAGAAGAGGAAGAATGTTTCTTCAATGGAACGAACTTTCGAGGGGAGGGGGGGGGGGGGGGATTTAGGAGGGCTGAAGACTAAGGTAATTGTAGCTCTGAAGGAATGAAACTTGATTTAGATGGAGTTAGCGGCGGGTATGTAAAACTTTCTTTGAAAAAACAAAGTTGATTTCTTTTTTTTTTGTTTTTTTTGTTTTTTTTTTTTGAATGCCTTCTTGTACTTCTACCTCTCTCAGGACTCGCGAACAGCGCGCTCTCGGAATGAAGGAAGGATAATTTTTCGTCGTTTTCTTCATTTTTATTTTATTTTTACTATGCCATTGAAGAATAAAAAGAGAGGAGAAAAAATTAAAAGTTTACTTTATGAAACATGAAGGTAAGCGTAGTATGTACACAACGTACAATGAAATTACGGAAATTTGATTCACTTCATTGTATAGTTGTTGTTGTTGTTGTTTTTGTTGCTGTTGTTGTTGTTGTTTTATTTTTGTTTTCTCCATCTAAAATAGTTTATCGTCATCATGTCCTACATTAGGGTCTCCGGTGGGTGGTGCCAAAGGGAGAGGGAGATAAATTTCAAAAAGTATGAGTTAGTCGATGGTAGGTAGAGGCTTACACAATCGTTGTTTTGTTTCGTTCACAAGGATATCTCTTTTGCTATGTGTAGTCGAGGATCGGAAAGGAGAGCATACCACCCTGCGTTTGCAATTTACATTTCCATTGGCTTTTAGTATTTAAGAAACAGATTGGGCCTTTAGTAGTTAGGCAGAGCGGATGATGGTGGTGGGTAAAATGTTGTTGGCAGTTTGGGTTAGAGGGTCGTTTTCAAAACAGGAAACTTTTATGGCAACCTAATTAATAAAATGAATCTATTTTAAATTTGCAATTTACGTGAAGGCAGGCACTGGCACAGGCACAAGCAAGCAAAACCAAACATACAACACTGTGTACAGCTTTACAGTA
The DNA here is from genome assembly GCA_928272305.1 of Volucella inflata. Lineage (NCBI taxonomy): Eukaryota > Metazoa > Arthropoda > Insecta > Diptera > Syrphidae > Volucella > Volucella inflata. Next base: position 105,765,919 of record OV743719.1, read on the forward strand.
TACGACTACACAATCTACAAAACAAAGATAAAGAAAAAGTTTTGCCTTCTGTTAGCCAAAACTAATTCGTCCTCCATGGTATCGCGTATCCATGGTCTGATGGTTTAGCCGGTTTGCTGTGTATTAATATTTGTTGCCGTTTGCGTCGTCGGTCGTGTCATATCCTTTCAATGTATACCAAATCCTTTGGAAGCGATATTTATTCCTCGAAATGAATTGTTATTCTTTGCTAATGGATTGGTAGTCATTTTACCACACTGGCACAAATCAGTGTTCGCTGATAACAAAGTTGTTAGATACTTGACGAAGTTTCAGTTTAGATAAGTATAAATAACAGGTGACGAATCACTTAATGTATCCACACATATTTTACAAGAACTGTCCGATGTTTAACAGTCATTTTAGGAGACTTTCAATATCTTTACTCTGATTCTCCGGCTGACGACTTCATCTTCGTAGCACGGGTTTAGAAGGTTTAAAATGAATTTGATATACGTTCTTAAACGGAGACAGTCTTTACGTCCTGAGTACGAGTTCTTAAGCTAGGTAACCTCGACAGGCATAGACTTCAATCCACTTAAGGGTGCCACATGACTTTGTATCAAGCGCAGATATAGGAAATCCTAATGGCAGTAGACAAGAGAGCGGTAGTCAGTTCTTTTTAAAACTTGAAACGATAGTAAATGCAATTACGTGTCGGGATTCCCTGATTCTCCTCTGAGAGCCACAATTTAATCGCGTTAAATTGTAGGATAGACTATGAATTTGCATGTGAAGACTGAGAGAACTACTTCCCAAGACTCATAAATGCTTAGGTTCTCGCTCTAGACATCCATTTACAATATATTTGAAGATAATGCAAGCGAAAATGCCAAAGTATTGATTCCCAAGGTCCATTAAAACCAGGAGCTTTCTTCCCCGACATCGGGGTAGGCCTTCGCAAAGCTCTATACAAATTCCACATCCTTTGACGTTTACTTAGAGCATGACGATGTTACTTCCACTGTAATCATCTCTGATTTTATGCAAATATAACCTGGTTGATAAATTTATTTGTTGAAACTGGTCACTTTTCATGTAATGTAATGCATTCAAGAAAGTGATAGTTCAACACAATTGTGCAATTGTGAAACAATTAGTGTGATGTTATGACACTCCGGAAATTTATTTAATAGAATGCAATGGATGCTACTGACCACTAGGCATGTACTATGATCCAATTTCTAAAGATCAGGTTCCCAAGCCGTGTCATGTCTCATTCTGAAGCTAACAATTCAAAGGAGAATGAGTTTAACACTCTGCACTTCTGTACCAATTAATATTGAACATAAATGGCCATTCAATGCCTTAACGGCCACGAACGACAATAGGCAAGATTTCCGTTTACAATATCTTGGCGAAGTTAAGCTGACAATATCTAAGTTTAAATCGGCTTACTGACCAGATAATTTGAAGTCATAAGTTGTTCAGCTGCATGCATCAACTTACTTGCAAGATGAATATATTTGTTGAATGAAACCATTCTTAATGAAATGAACATCGCCACGATTTTAGATCCTCAAGAAAGAAGATCCCCGAATTGCCCCAAATAAGAATGTATAACATTCTACCTTTCATTTTATGTCAAAGCCTAAGACCACACGTCAATACCTTGATAGGTCTAGATTAATGGTGTTTTGGATTAGCAAAATCATGAATCATCCTTAAAGGGTTGTACGAAATTCAGATGACAACACCGTAGGCCCAATCCTTTAAAACTTTCGACTACTAACTTTGAGATATTGGCATTAAATCCACAGATGTTCGAAACCATAGTTCCAAGGTATCGCTAAAAGCACGAGTAATGAAATCAGCGCTCAGTTCAAACGCAGAATACTTCTTGCCGAACACTGTTGGGTTTGCTTAAGAATGGGATTTTTCCCAATGTGTCCTGGTATAGCAACATTATCAGCCCAATCCTACTCTGCAATGTAAAGAGCGGGGCTTTATTAAGTAAACCGTTCACGGTAAAAGGTTTTCCATATAATTATGTGCGTAACTAAGTTCTCGTTTGTCAATAGATGGCTCCAGTAGTTAGTCCTGGTCGATTCTGACATATCTAAAACGTCATAAACTAAGCTTAGACATATGGTAAACAAAATGTTTTGACACATGAGTGATTTTGTTTTGGCGTCATATGCTTTTGGTTGTGTGAAAATGTCTGATTTTGTGCCAAATAATCTTCATTTGTGGGATGTGTTGATTTTTTTCCTTCATTCCAAGAAAACGGCGGCTGAAGCGCATCGAGAGCTCCAAAAACTTTACGGAGATGCTGCTCTAAGTGAAACAACGTGCTGTGATTGGGTTCGTATCTTCAAATACCGCGATTTCAATGTTGACGACCACGTGAAGGGAGGCCAAAATCCTTCGAAGATGCTGAATTGGAGGCATTGCTCGATGAGGATCCGTGCCAAACTCAAGAAGAGCTTGCTTCAGCATTAGGAGTCCATAGCCATTTCCAAGCGATTGCATTAGTTGGGTCAAAAACAAGGAACTTGGGTTCCTTATAATTTGGAGCTAAGTAACATTGAGGTTTTCTTCATCGCATCGTGACGGGTAATGAAAAATTGATTCATTATAGCAACTCAAAGAGAGATAAAAGTCATGGGGACCGCCCGATCGTGCTTTTAAGTCGTTGGATTGGCCGAATATTCACGTCGCGAAGGTTAAACTGTGAATTTGGTGGGAACAGGTCGGTGTTATTTATTATGAACTGTTGAAACATAGCAAAACCATGACTAGGGAACGGCATCGACTTCGATTGATGCGATTGAGCCGAACACTGCGCGAAAAACGGCCAAAATACGAGCACAGGCACGAAAAAGTGATTCTACAGCATGACAACGCTCGGTCTGACTTTTCCAAACCCATTCAAACTTACCTGAAAACGGTCAAATGGAAAGTGCTACCCCACCCGCCATATTCCTCAGATACTGTGCCATTCGATTATTACCTGTTCCGTACGATGGTACATGGTTTGGCTGATCAGCAGTTCCGCTCATATGATATCCTCAAAAGATGAACACTTTTACCGTAACAGTATTCGAAAAGTTCTAGCTAGCGGTGGGCAATACATTGAATGATTCATTTGTTACAATTTTTCCACAATAAAGTTGTACTTTCATCATGCGCACCTAATACTATATATTTAGTTCTGTCTGCGTTGACGGCAGGCGGATATGCAGATTCAGCAATAAACTGTATGGGCTCTTTAGCAACATCGACTTGGCTAGAATAATTCAAATACCACTGGTGCTTGGGACTCGTAGAGCAGATTCTTCGAATCAACACCAGATGAAAAAGTATTTTAGGAAGAAGGAAAGGGACCTCAACCAACTCCGCATGGCAAGTTCTATTGATTATCAAACCGAATCAAAGCGCCAAATTTTAGTAAGAAAAGATTTGCTTATCTAAAATCAACAGTTGCTTTCTATATGTGAGCTAAAGCAATCAAAACAGCCTTATTATTCATCAAGAAGAACTGGCTTCCTGCTAAATATTTCTTTCTGTACCGAAAATCAATCCACTGCCCCTTTTCGACGGCACTGTTTGCGCGTGCATTTAGTTATTAGGAAAAGTAACATGTAATAAATTTTCCTTTCCTTGTCAACAATACAAAATTAAATTAAAAGTAAAAAAAAAAAAAGTTTAAACTCATTTTTTGGCCTCAATTAGTTGTGCAGTACTAAAATATACCAGCTACAAGCCACCACTGCTGTGGGAACAGATGTAACGTTGCGATTTTTTGTACTCGTTCATACTCATTCTTCGTGATATTATTTTTTTGTTTTACCTTTTTTTTTGTTTTTTGTAAACAAACGCATCACAGATGCAATAAAAATAAAGGTAAAAGAAAAAAAACTAAAATCTAGGTCAAGCCATCGCGTCGAAAACGCATACACATACCATATTCGTATGAGCGAAATTCTGAAACACCATTAAGACAACATGAACTCGTATCCGACTTAACTCGTACTGATACCCGTTCAGGGTTAGTGAGTTTCTGTTTTATATGAATACATATGAATGTATCATCTCAGAGTTTGCAAGTTTACTTTTTAGGGACGCCTTCGTTACGCTTTAAGATGGACAAGATTTCCCTTTGTGCGGATACTCGTGGAAACAAGGTGCACATGCGTGTGAATTTGTAATCGTAGTATCCCGCGCCCGGTTTCCCCTAAGGAAGTTGGTAATGGTATGACCAACATACGAAGACGAATATTGAGTATCTGGTTTCCCTTTACCTATACCTGTTCGCCTAATAAAAATGATCTCTTTATTGATGTCCTCGAAAGGGAGCCGGCTGAGCATTTCACACAGTCGTAAAGGTGGGCGCTTTTTATTTTTTATTCTTTTTTATAAGATAATTGTAACCTATTTAGGGATTTGAGACTGCGTATGTTGCAAAAGTATTTTTCCGGTCCGGTCGGCATGGTGTACTCGTAGAAATCGTCACGCAAGGCCTCCCGAAACCGACAAGATAAATGATAGCTGCAGCGTCAAAGTAAGTGATTGTACTTCAAGTTTCTTTGAAGGAAAGTAGGTATGCTACATGCGATGGGGGGATATTATTCGTTGCTATACTTGTGTTATACTTGTATACTCATTTTTTAGAAAGAAAAAGATTTGAATTTGAAAATTTATTTTTGTATTTACCTTTAGCAGTTCACGAAAATAGGGACTGCATGCTGATAGGACCACCCGATGTGCTTTAATGCTGCGTCCATCGCATGCTAGAGTCACATCGACGAAATCCTCATCGTCGCGAAGATTTTCAAATGCCGATGTGATACTACTTTGGTAATTGTTCCATCGCAGACAAAAATGCTGTGTATCGTCCATGATTGTTGTGTTTTGTATGTGAGTCTATTCTGCAAAGAAAATAAAATAAAAATAGCAATTAAAACTACGTATATATGTATATATGTACATACAAGTACGTATGTGATGAGAAGAAAAAGTTTTTTTTTTTTTTTTTTCTTAAATAGATGATTCAAGTAAATTTGGATTTTTAGTATCTACTGGGCGAAGAAATTGATCCGAATCAAATCACTGAGAACATTTTTGAGAAGATGAAAGTTTAGAGGGAAAAAAAAACACCCAGTGTGGTATTTTTTTGGGATTATATCTCGGTCACTTCTGGAACAAGCAAATTACGCAGAACACCTTTTTAAAATGACTCGGGCTCTTCGAAACATGTATAAATAAGATCAGAGCTGGAGGTTTGCAATAAAATGGATTAACTACAAATTTGCACTCTTGGGCGATTTTATTTAAACAAAAGTTTACCCTGACCATCGAATGAGAAACTACAAGGTAATTATGGTCGAAACTAGGCGAATCCAGAAGAAATAAGATTATCTTGAAAGGCAAAGCTAAACTTCCAGGTTTGTTGGATTACCCACAGATCATAATTGTTTGGGGGCACTTTAAACTTCGGCGATGTCAGATAAACTTAGGAGATTACTATGATACTTCCACGACCTATCAGAGGTATTTGCTGTTACATTTTCTTCTCTTTTCATATTCGTGGGTGCAAAACGTTAGCCCCGCTCAAGGACAAAACGCCAACCGACGCGAGATGGAAATGTGATACAAAAATTAGTAACCGCAAACCAATTTCCCCGCCCGATGATCGTAAGAAGTCTACAAAGATCTAAGTGCGATGAGGTACATAGTCCATACCATAGTCTATACCACAGATATCACATGAACTCGTTAACCTTACCTAACCTAACAAATGCAAACGTTCGAGTATGTTTTAATGCATGTTCGTTTAATACGATCTTTGAGATCGTTTACCAAGTAAAAGATATTTAATTAAAACGTCCAGGAGCCTCCTCTAACTTGGTCTATGTCATTAAACCAAACTGGTGGACTGTCAATTTTGATTAAACATTCAGATTCGGTTCCCGAAAACAATTTCAGAGGATTCAGACCACAACCTTATGATGACTTTTATATTTCTTGAGTTCGGGACGAACCTTATCCTTCTAGCATTGGATAGTTCAGTTTTTTACTATCCGAAGAGCCATTCCACTTTTACAACACAATCCTGACTGGCCATGGGTAAATATTTTAACTTGTTGCTAACCAGCGTCACACGTGCCTAAATGATGGTACTAAGTACTAAGCTTTTCGACCCACTTGTCCGGATTATGCACGACTTTTAGCTTATGTAAGTCGAATATCGACGAAGATCGAAAAAAAGACTACTAAGTATGTAAGCTGGCGAATAAATGGTGGAGCTCCTAGATGCAGCAGGTGTCACAGCCATTCAAGAAATGCTTTGGAAAAGAATAAAAAGAAGACGAAAATTGTGACATTCACATATATATATAGTAAACTACGGTGACCACTATAAAGAACAGTAGCAATGTCTATTTGGGCGCGGATTTATTGTTACAGAGTCTGCATCAAGGTTAAATACGCCAACACCAGCTCTTCATTAAAATCTAAGAACCAGTGGCACTGATACCAGAAACTGTCAGAAATGACGCATCTGATGTACTAGGTTTCATCAGACCACCCGATCCCTGATCTGATAGAGTGTAGGAAACGCATGTATCAAAAGAAAAAGTCGTCGTTGAAGCGACGTTGCATAGAAGGACGAGGAAGGAAGAGAAACAAAATTTTCGATTGCTCCAGAGAAAAAAAAAGGAGAGCATGAGAAGCTAACAGTGGAATAAGCGTTTGTTTTACTATGAATTAGAACGGAAACCCGTAGAGGGAAGTATGAAAATTAAGAATTCAAGATACAGTCGGTTCTGGGGTTATGGAAGAATCAAAGTTATGCAAAAGTTAAACAGCGAGAACAACCAAAACTCCGCTGTCAGGCACACATTCTTCTACAGTTGTGGATAAAAGCTAACAAAGTTCGACGAACATTAAATAAAAACAGCAATAACTAAACTTAAGCACAAAATGACTGGCGAATTTCGGGCGACAAGCTGAGCTGTTTAAGGTAGCAGGACATGACTTGGTCGAGAGCACATGATATACCATTTACACAATTTGATACAAAGAAAGTACTCGTATGCCTGGTAAGTGGAACCTCAGCGTCGTTCGTCGAATCCACAAAAATGATAATCTTTGCGCCAACTACTGACCGGCTTAAGTCTTTTGTCAATAATTTAGTTTACACTTTTCAGAGCAGTTTTCAGTTTTACCAAATATTCACACTTATCCAAATCACAGAGAAAGCCCGCATCGATACTTAGTACCTCTTTGTGGATTATGATACGAGTAGCACATATGAATGTGCTATGTTTGCAGAATGTCACAGTAAAGAACACGATGACACCTCATTTGATGTAGAAAAGTACTTCTCACTCACATGATATGGCAAAGAGATGTATTAACACTCCGGCCCAAAGGGTAATCGATTCTTTCGCAGAGACACAGCGCAGTATAAAAAGACTTTGCCTTAAGTGACCCGCACATTCTTCTAAATTTCTAATAATGTTTTTCTGATCTGCTCCAACTGGTCTTTGTGCCATAGGGCCTTTTTTCACATGTTTGGTTGGAATACAATACAGTGGCTCAAAGAGCATTGAAAGGATACATCAACGCATGTCTTATTTACATGAAAACTAAAAGATAATTCCAAGGTGTTGCCGGACCACGTTTTAAAATCTATTAGAGAGGAACATTTAAAAAGTTAGTGCGTGACGCTCAAAGAGGAGTCACAAAATCCGTAATTCAGCAGAATCGATGTGACCAGAGACACGTCCTAAGAAAAATTGGCTCCCATTCCAATTAGAAGTGAGAGATTGTAAAATCATTCAGAAAAGAAATTGCACCAGATTATTGAAAATCATTAAGAGACCAGATTTCTAAGCACCGTACAGATTTGCAACAATTGAAGATAGTTGGTCAAAACAAATTTTTCAAAAATTCCCAAATATAAATTTCACCTACGTAATCCATCACAAAGTTCAACCAACACCTGGCATAGTTTTGATTTATTTCTCATCAATTTTATCCATTAATTATTGTTTGTTATCCTTGTCCAATTACCTTATACCATATCCACATTGAAAAACATGATATTTCACAGTTATGTTATATTTAAAAGCCCTCCACAAACTCGTAGTTCAAAGTTCTAAAATAGAATTTGTATTAGTACATATTACCGAATTGATATGCATCTTTCTACCGTGTTAGGTATATTAAAATTTGTCACGATAACACCATTATTATCTAGTTCATACTAGATTCAAAATATAAGTATAAAAGCGAATAATTTATCAATTACGACCACTTACGGGGTGGTGTTCCTTACGGATAATACTCGTATCTTGTTTAGATAAACACAAGAATATTCGACTAGTGAACTCCTTCGACTGATTTTTCATTTAAACTTATCCGTATCCAGCAGTACACCTTTTTTTTGATACACAACAAAATCTAGATAAAGTTTAACTGCACCTTTCATTGTCAACTTGTTTCGAACTTCAAAATTCTAAATTGACAGAAGAGAAAAACTTTCAGCTCGAAGATAAGTATCGTTGAATGCCAAAAAAATAAAAAATAATAAAACTATCTTATCGCTTATGCGCACATTCGGATACTATTTTTTTTTTTTTTTTTTCTTGCCAAATACTGCTCTCCGTATCTTCAGTGCATATTTGACAGTTTTTGTCTTTTTTTTTTTTTAAAAAAAAACATTCCACACCAACACTCAAAAATTACCCTAACTTACTTCTAATCTATTCTGCAGTGCTTATATATAGGGAACAGAAAAATATAAATAAATAAAAAAAAAAAAAAAAAAACTGCAAGAACTAGCCTTATCTATGGGATTGAAATTGAAACACACCCAGTAGAACGCTTTCACTTTCCGATAACACGATAATAGTTAAATTTGTTGTTTCATTTTTATTTTTTATTTTTTTCTATTTTTTCTATTTTGATATAATTTTTTGCAAACTATCACAGTTCAGGGCAGATAACAAATTATTAATAAGCCACCGCATAATTACTATTGGACGTCAATCCGATCGTTAGTCATAAAAGATACAACCAAACGCAAAACTATGAGTGGAATGATTTTAATTTTTTTATTTTTTTTTATGAAGGAAATCCGTCAGATTGTTTGTAGTCGAATGTTTAGTTCGTAGAACTGAAATGCGTAAATTAAAGTCGAAAATTGCTTAGGCGAATATTTTTTTTTTATTATGATTATTTTTTTTTTTTCTTTTTTTCTTTTAATAGAGAAGGCTCAGCAATAATAAACAAGTTTTCGTGGTACTGCGTCATTGGTTAGTGGTACTCACACTCTCGTCTACCAAACGATCTGCTTTACTTAGTTTGTGACTCTTTCTTTGGGTTTTATCTTAATTGTGGAATTTCCAAAATGCACTACTAGTCAGAGTTCAAGAGAAAATCATAAACAAAAAGTCCGAGATTTAGAAACCTAATTAGTTTCTGACGGGATTACTCTCGGATAGTCTACCTACACTACAACATGAATCGACATTATTGAGATATCTCATCTGGTTTTAGATACAAAATAAATATATTTGTCACTCTTCAAAATATTTTTCGAATTACAAAAAAAAATACGTGAATGAATGTGCATTTTAGATAGCAAAGTTCCCCGGCTTTCTTCCCAGAAAATCGTTCCTAAGCTGCCAAGGAATGAGTTCAAAAAAAAAAAAAAAAAAAAGGAAAAAAAACTTCGAAAGTGTCGTTAAATTGTTTAAATTCTTAATAGCCTTGTCTAAGTATCTTACAGTTTTTTTTTTTTTTTTTTAGTTAAAAAGAAAGATATTTCCTTTGAAGACTATTTAATTCTTATTTGGATTGTGAAATTCTGACGGGGATTGGTCATTATGCAAATGATCTATAGAAAGCTCATTGATATTTTAAAATTCTAATTTAATGAAATAGTTATAGCTGAATCATAGACAGTGACTTGATAGATTTTTATATCTAGTTTCGTTGTTACTATTTTAGATTTAAAGCAACCTTGACTTGAAAAAATTTGCAAAATAGTCGGATTATAGAAGAAGAAATTTACTATGCAGACGTTTACGCGCCTTTATTTCATTCATTTCGTATTTAGTTGAAGGAATGTCAGCCTTCGAGTGAATGCATAGTAAAAAATTAAAATTCATGTTCTCAATAAAACAACTTTTGACGGGCTTTTTTCTCCTTTTCATTAAGATTTTCAGACATTAAAGATCAATGCGAACCGGCATTTCATGAAAACTTATTCTGGTTTTTGAAGTTTATATCAGATTCTCGTTTATTTGAAGACTTTAACCAAGCACGTGTTCGTTGAATTGGCTTGAATTGCTTGAATACAAATAAGATAAGACATGTTATTTGACATTGTCAATTGTCACTGCTTGGACCCCATTTGAAACTCATGTTTTAGTTATATAGAATATTTTAAATCTATTGAGCACTTTATACTACAATATACATCTTTCCACTTACAAAATATTTCTACAGAACAAAATCGCTGAAATTGTGAATAAAAAGTGAAATTTGTATATACCCCTACTATTATTATATTCCCTTCATCCGCACACTCAACCTTAACAAAACATTCCAGTCATACTTTCAGCTACATACACATTTTGAGACATTCTTATACTGAAGAAGTACCATACATAACTTGGATTAAGTATCTTCTCAGACAAACTAATAACGTCTTTCATGCGGAAGTATTTAAAAGCAAAAAAGAAATGGCTTATAGCCCGCTTCAGATGTAACATATTTATACGAATAGACTAGTTCATGAAGGAAATGGTGCGAGGTCGGCGGGCAGGTAACTCATTACCGATGCCCGATATCTAGGCACACCATAACAAATATGATAGTGAGAATGCCAATGAACTTGTATTAGACCCTTACAATAACTCAGTTAACCAATTGCATTTGTCAAGCGTACAATTTGCAAGCAATTCTATTCAAAAATCAATTCAAAATGATTGAAAAAATGCCTCCTCCTGGTGCAACCTTAACATTTAACGAGCCAGCTAAATATTGGAGTCCTGTTTTAGACAGAAACCTGATCCGAAACCCTAACTTACAAGAAAAAGTTTAAAAAGCTGCATCAGTCTACTTCTCTTGCAAGAATTCTTGTTGGGTAAAAATGAGGTTCCTAACCCTATTAGACCGATACTAGGGTGTCTGTTAGACTGTCTTGGAAAAAGCAATAAATCGCGATCAGCTTAACAGCTGCAAATTATAAGTATGTTTGTGTATTTGCAGAGCACTTTGGATTACCCCCTGAAAATGAGTTTACAGCAACACGTGTTTTGTTTCTTCTGACACATCTCGGGTAGGTAAACCATTTAGGTTTACAGATCCGCAAAAACCTCCCAGTTAGCATTTTTCAGAGGTTATTCTGAAAAATGTATCCACTTTTCCACTGTGGCAGTAAAAGAGATGTTTTATTGACTATGTGATATTGGGCAGGCATATTGCAATCAAATCGTTGGTAAGAGTATATACCTAAGCTCTAAAATTGCTCTATATAGCCGTTGTCAGGTATACCACCTTGACCACCTTGTGGCGCTCCCATTGTTCCAATTTGAGTTCTGTTGTTTGATATTCCCTCTAAATCTTAGCGCCATAGCTCGACATTTCCAAACGTTACGTAGCCAAGAGTACATCTATATCTGTGGGTGTTGGTGATTTTTTTACAATTTTAGAAATGAATTTAAATTTGCAACAACGAACCTGTATAAAATTTTGCGTAAAAAACGGATTTAATGGTGCGCGAAATGCTGGAAAAGTGTTTCGGCAACGATTCTCCAAAGAAAACGATCGTTTACCAGTGGCACGAGCAGTTCAAAAGTGGTCATGACTCAATCGAAGATGATGAACGCAGTGGCAGACCATCGACATCGAAAACCGACGAAAACATTGATGAAGTAAGAGAAATTTTGGTCAATAACCAATAGACAGTAAAAAAAAGAGTATTATTTGGGCGTTATGAGACGTTTGCGTTAAGCAATTCGCCGAAAGGGACCAGAATTGTGGGCAGAAAACTCGTGGATTTTGCACCATGTTAACGCACCGTCGCACAGTGCCATCATTATTCGTAATTTTTTTGACGAAAAATGCAACAAATACCATCCAACAGCCATCGAATTCAGCTGATTTGGCTCCCTGTGACATCTCTCTGTTCAATCGAGTAAAAAAAAAACCACTACGGAGAACGCGTTTCAGCAGCCGAGAGGAAGTAATGGAAAAATCGCAGGAAGCACTGATGGACATACCGAAAACCGAATATAAAAAATGTTTCGAGGATTGGATCAAGCGCTGACATAAGTGTGTTGCAGTCGATGAGAATTACTTTGAAGGGGCCAATATACGAGTAGATTTAGATGATAAACTTGTATTTTTAATTTTCTGAATAAATTCAGGGAACTTTTTGATCAAGGTGGTTTACGCCGATTTGTCCAAAACTGGACCAGAAATACTATACGAGTAAATATTTTAGATCATTTATCACACTGTATACTATGTTTGCCCTACAATATGTGTCATCACTGGATACTGTCTCATGTGAAAGCACGCAACCAGGCTTAGACTTAATTCAAATGATTTCTGATCTCTCCCAGCAATGACCTCATCTGGGAATTTTCGACCATGTCACTCTTACTGATTTCAAAAATACAGACATCAGAAATCTACTGAGCTTCACCTGTTCAACGTGTACGAAACACTTCTTATAAATCACGCGATACAACAATGTTGCTTATATGGTATAACCGTTCGGCTTTGAACAGGCATTACCCGATATGACTGAATAATCAAAATATAAGCCCATCTGCCTACAGACCTAGTTAGTTTCAATCAAAATTAAATAAAGCAACACAAACTGGTCGGGAACCATCTGTTTAACTTTTTAGCGGAGAAGTGCAAATGAACAGTATGAGTAAATGTGTTAGGTTCCAAAAATGAATTATATTAGTTTTTGAATTCATAGTCCATCCATCATAGAAAATAGAGTTCTAAATGACATTTGACGCTAAAAAAAGGCTTCCATCAAGGTTGCCATTTATCACTTATACTTTTTCTGATTATTCAGTAGGAAACTCGTAAATGTTTGAAACAAAAAAGTGGGGCGAATTTCCAAGATGCGGCAAATCTGCGTACAGCTTAATAAGGTCAGTTGCAAGTTTCCATCAGCAAAAATTAATTTTAAGAATTGGAACCGACGGTGGACGCTCGGGTCGCACAAAAGACCAAAATGACTGAAAACTATATAACACAGATGACATATAGACGATATGGTCTCAAGGAATCAAATAAAAATCATCCGCAAGAACTTATATGATGAAGCTGTTTCGTAGATACGTTTTGCATCCTTTCAAGAAATCACAACGCTTAACAAGACGTAGACATACTGTACTTAGAACTGTTTAAGATTCAACTTTTCGACAAACAAAAACCTCTCGCAACTCTCACTGCTGCCCTACAATTGGACTAACACGATGCGGTAGAAGTCATCTGTGGTGATCATATCTCCGAACCAAAGCTAACCCAAATTTCTCAATTTTAGTTTGAATTCCATTCAAAAAATCACAATCCAAAACACACATAAAAAAATGTATAGTAACTCACTAAGAGCTATATCTATTCGTATTTTCCAATTCATGAAGCTTTTCAACGTTCTTACCGAGGGTTCTGCTGACAGAGCCTAATGATATCACATTCATAACAAGAAAAAAAAAAATTCAAATTCAGGAAAAACAAAATATTGCAAGTGCAAATATTAGGTAGACGCAAGCATTGTACTTTATTAATTATCAAAAAAAAAAAAAATTCATTCAGTGTTCAAATAAAACTCTGTGTAAATACGAAATGACAACTTATGTTTTCATTTACTCGTATGTTCTGTCAGCAACAACGTAAAATGTGAGAGTGCTGGGTTTTGTGCATTTTTTAACAAGTTGATGTAGTTTTGCCATTGGCTACCATATTGATGTCAGATGATTAATTTTCCGATGATAAGGTGGAGAGCTTGATAGATGCACCAATATCCATGTCACCATAGAGAACACATAGAGTGCAGACGGTAGCCTAACTTCTCTGGAATTCAATCAAAGGACTCATATTTTAGTAAGGCTATGAATAAGAAGAAGTCCCTAATTAGATCCAATTTTATCGGTCAAAAACATCGAACAAGCACTTGACCAGCTCAGCTGATCTAAGTTCCGGAATGCTTCCAAATCAGTACCACGGTCAAAGTGTGTGAAGAGAGTGGCATGAGTAAACCACTTCTAGTTGCAAGCCATAATTATCCAAACAAAAACTCATCACTATTTTACGACGAGTATTATTGCAATTAATTAGCAGGGTAAAAGTTCACGCTGATAGTCGACAAACATTGCTTTATATTCTACAATGAGATAGAAAGATACTCGTACTTCGTTTCCTTATGTTAGTTGTCAAAAAATATGGAGATCCCAAAGTCTAGACAGACAATAAATTTTTTTATGAAATCTAAATATACATACTCGTACTTGTATTGTTGGTAATTTAAATTTTATTGGAGTACTTCAGACAGGTCAACATTTTGTGGGGCCCAATAAAATTTGACTATTTTTACAATTTAACAAAAAACAAAAAGTTGGATAAGGAATTTCAAGGATGTACACTATTAGTCACTTTTGGAATAAAAACGACAAACAATGTCATAATTAAAACTTACAAAAATAATAATAATTAATATGAAAAATTTATAGAAAACGTTATAGAATAAAAATGTATAATTAAAACTAACATAATTAAAAGGGGAGCCTGTGGAGCTAGGTAGACAAGAAAAGCTCAATATAGACCAGGTCTTCGTGGCACTTGTCGGTGCTTTTACAGAATTTATGTTTGCCAACAAGTAAAGAGATTTGGCCAAGGATCGAAGAGAGTAACATTTGGTGCTAGAAATCTACAAGGGCTACTTCTTCAGACTGTTTAACAACCAAAAGATTCCACTATCAGGTAGAATAAAGCAATCAAAATGGACAATAAACGCCATCAACTTTATCTAATCGAACAAACAGAGGCCTGGATGCCGATATCTAAACTAGAAACTATTAATCAGCAACAAGTGGACTCCCTGCCGAATCACTAAGTACTTCTATTAGCTCATCGTTAAGTAGACAATTGCATCTGCGCCAACTACAGACTAATCAGACATCTCAAAATTGAGTGCAAGATAGTATGTGATCGCCTGAAAACCTACACAAACAATCTGAAAAGTCCTTTTGGGTATGGTTTAAGATCTGGTAATTCCGCAATCAACCAGATACTTTTTTTTACGGTAGATCTTATATCGGGGTTTTGAAATAGGGACTTGACAACTTTGAATTTAAATTGTGAACGCATTTTTTCACCAATCATCAAGCTGTCACTGTCAATTTATTCAGTAAACTCAACATTCTCATCATGGTAAAGTACACGAACGAGCAACGCCTGCAAATTATAAAAATGTTCTACCGAAATTCGGAGTCGGTGACTACAACTTTAAGAGCGTTTATTCCAATTTTCGGTCGTAATTATTGCCCTAGTAGACAGACAATAACAAGTTTAGTGCAAAAATTTGAGTCTACATATTCGTTGTGTGATAGTGCCTTGTCAGTGAGACAACGGGTTGGTCGAAGTGTCGAAAATATCGCTGCCGTTCAGGCGTCCGTAACAAACGATCCGTCAATTCCACTTGACTATTTTTGATTGGACTATGTTAAGTCATTGGTCTATGGCAACAAGCCGACCACGTTGGAAGAGCTCAGAGTCAACATTGAACGCGAAATAGCGACCGTTTCGGCCGAAATGTGCGGCCGAGTCGTTGAAAATTGGGTCCAACGACTTATTGGAAAACCCTTTATAAAACCAAAGAGCTTCAAATCGATATCAGCCAACCTCTTATGCAGTTTAAAGCCGCACATGAAGGATTTTATAGAGACGAGCTGTATAGACCTTCTAAGCTCATCCGTCTGTGTAGGATTTAGTTAGAAAGTGCTTAGGGATTTGATGTTAAAAAAAGTATATTCTGTGGCTTTGCTTTCTAGGACGTGTTTTGTAAACGAACCGACTCGGATTGTTTTTTCGCGTTTTGGGTAGCTATTGTGGTTGGAACATGGAGAATTTTAGAGGGCATATTGTCCATATTTTACTTTTAACTTTAAAGAAACTAAAGCAATAGATAATGTTGAATTTTCATCACTCTGGTAGATCTTCCAGGATTGACGAAATCAAAGCATTGGTGCAAGCAAATACGAGTACGCATACAACGCTTCGAGAGCTTGCTGCCGGTCCAAAAGTGGAAGCATTCGTAGTCATTTGAAATCAGTTGAATCCGTAAGCAAGTTTGGTATTTGGATGCCGCATGAGCTGAAAGAAATTCATCTGACGAACGTCTTGAATCATCTCACTTAACGCGGAGAAAAGGATCCAGAATGGAAGCGTATGATCGACAAAAAAGGATTGTCTACAACAATATGAGACGAAGAAAAGTTCGAGTAGGCGAGATAAAATACCAGAAAGGCAAGCAAAGGTGAATGTCCAACAAAAGAAGAGAATGCTGACAATCTGGTGGGATTGGAAGGGAATAATAGTCTATGTGCTGCTTCCAAAGAACAAAGCTATTAGTTCTGTTGTCTACTATGGTCAGCTACATAGACTAAGTGATACCATCGCACATAATCGTTGCGAGCTGATTAGCCGTAAACACTTATTTCGCTCCTTGCAAAAATTATTGAATGGCAGAATGTTTTCTTTTAGAGATCTCATAAAACTGCACATTGACAAGTTTTTGGCAGAGAAAGATAGTAAGTTCTATGAAAGCGATACTATAAAACTTCTTCAATATGCAATAGATCCCTTCAACGCTATGATATAAGCGCTTTTTTTGGATATTCAGAGAAAGTGTGATGACACTAATCGGAGAGGGACTTGGTGCGTCTATAAATTAGAGACCGCTGGGGTTAGGATACAAATATTAAATCTTCTTTACATTTCGCTACAACAAAGATAGCTGTTGAAAGATAGACCAGCTAACACACCTATTCGTTAGGCAGTTTGTATCTGAGAGACTAATTCAGTATTTTTTTTTCATTATTCTCCGCTAAAAGGAAAGTTGAGTGAATATTAATTTAACTATTAGATATTTGGGTCCAGGCTCGTATAGTTCTGGTGGCTAAGTACGAGACTCTTGGAGTCTACTCCACTAAAGACAACAGTATCTTTGGTATTTTAAAACGTATAATCTAGAGGAGCACATCGGTTGGACCACATGACGCTGATAGTATTCAGGCCACCTGTGTTCAAATTTCACTAACTAAATGCTCTACTTAGAAGAAGCTACCACAGCGGGCACTCATTTGCAAGTGCAAGGCCAACCTATTATTGCGACATCCATAGGAGGACTTTTTGGCGCGAAATCCCCATCTTCTATCAAAGGTTTTACTTTAAACATTCCAATTTATTTTGAACTTATATTTCTCGTCGAGTTTATAAGAATAACACTTCCGAAATTTTTTTTTAAATCTTAAAATCGAAGTCGATTACAAATCAATGGCAGTACTGAAGTATGGAAAGTGATCAATAATGTATCTTACTCTTCTTCTACCGAAACTACATAAGAGTATGTTTATCAATTACAAACGTTCACTTTACACTTTAATAAAATTTTAAAAAAATCACTGTTTTTCTATAAATTGTATATATATCCACAGGAAGTCTTACTAATACACCACAGGACTTCAATCATTGAGTTCTAAATATTCAAAATTCTAAGAAATCCCAGATATAAATACGAGAACCTTTACATTAACAAATATAATATAATTTAAAATGTCAATGGTCATAAAAGGTAATGCGCAGAATACCTAGAGCAATAACGAAATTGGGGAATGCGCTTTCGTAGAAAGGTGAATCATACAAATATAGTGCGCATATTATGATAGCTTACAAAGTTTCTAATTCAGACTTAAAAAAAAAACTTTAGTTGCTGTAGATATGACGTGTTAATGGAGTAAAAATTAGATCTGGGAATTTTTTAAAATTTGAAAACAACAACTCGAAACAATTGACGTACGATGGATTTTTATTTATTTTTTGTTTTTTAATTATTTTTTAAGCAATTTACAAATTGTTTTCGAATGGGGTGTGAGGAATTGTTTTTTCCTGAGATTGTCTATATAAATGTTTACGATGGTTGTTACACCGGTTTTTTTTTTTTATACTTGAGCAAATAATAAATTTCCTCTCACTAAATGTGCATCTAATAGTGAAAAACAATCAGCCTTTTTATTCAATGACGGTGTTTTTTCAAGGAGCTGTAGATCTTTTTTATTTTTAAACAATAACGTCAAGAATTGCTTTAAATATATTTAAAAATCGTTATATAGTTCGCTTTGCAACTTTTGACAGAGCCTCTCATTTTTGCGCAGTTTGGACCACCCTTCTAGCAATCAAGGCTCTAAATT
Source organism: Volucella inflata (assembly GCA_928272305.1). NCBI lineage: Eukaryota > Metazoa > Arthropoda > Insecta > Diptera > Syrphidae > Volucella > Volucella inflata. The sequence goes on from OV743719.1 coordinate 105,784,410, forward strand.
ATCAATCACGATCTGAATATCGACTTCGAAGCCCTGAAAAGCTTGCGATTTATCAGCATACACCAACGAGTTTTCAAAGCCTCACTCAAAGAAAACCTATGGTATCAAATTGCACAACATCGGTGGTCAACGAGCTACTTCACTAAAATCGTCTAAAATTTCCTCTTGCACTGATTACTCATCATTTCGATCGCTATTTCGGACGACTTACATTAATCAGCAGACTTGAATGAGGAAGTGAAGCGGCAGTAATATCTTGATGGCTTTCCTTAATATGCATGAATCAAATCTGAATCTAACTTAAAACTAAGAGAAACAAGTAACATAGGAAACGTATCGATTAGCCCTGTACCTATAAACTATCCCACTAACCATTTTACTTAATGTACTTAATCCACTGTCAGAATACTGTCTAACTTCTTTGAACGCGCAAATCATTTCCGTGTAATATGTGGCTACATTTAGAAATTCAGACTAACCATAATTGATAATGGGAGTGATAAGGGCTGTAAAACAGTTTTCTTGTCATAGTCAATGCCTTCTTTATCACAGTAACACAGGGACTATTGCATGACCGAGAGAATAGTGCTCTGGTGTAAATATTTAAAAGCATTGAAGAAATCACCGCACCCTGTTATCAGCAGCTATTTTAATACCCATGAACCGTCCCCACATTTAAAAATAAGCTTTTTCCCACAAGAATGATGTAAGTCGACATACCCAGTCAGTCAGAGGAAAGGCCCTCCAACCATACGATGTCGAAAGCTTTCTCAAAACCAACCAGACAAGGACACGAACATTGGTTCTTGGTTTTTTAAATAATATGTTGGAAATTATTTTTGAATAGTGTGAACCAAACTATAAAATATAATGTTATTGTCTTTAACCCAGCTCAATTGCGTACTTTCTGGAATATTAATAGCAAATTTATCGCCCCGGAAGATTAGCAGGATGAGTCCTAATTTAATCCCTTTTCGGAGAAGTATCGTTCTCCATACCGTTGAATAAAATTCCATTATTCAATACATAGGCTGGTAAAAAATATATTCCCGTCATTCGGGGGCTCGAACACATTGCCAGACAACGTTATTGTGATCTTTTCTCCCAAACAATATACGTATCCGCCGGAACATATTCGGAGTACTGACCAGTACAGACTTAGAAATGTATTTTAATTTCTTTCTATTTAGTTTTTTTTTAGGTTTTGATCACTGGCTTTAGCGCAATGACATCTGCTCAAAAAACCCCTGAATCAAAAGTGAGTCATCTATCTTTAACCATGTATTTCGATAAAAATAAGAGTCGACTTCAAGTTGTTCAAGCCCCAATTCACGGGTTTCTATCACAAGCCATTGGCCCGTGGCATTCGATCTTGAACCAATTTTGCACATAGTGGACGGATAAAAGCCGACCTGTTGCACTCGACACAGAATTAACAATTCCGGCACTTTTGGAACACTTTCATTCGCAGCGGCTACATATTACTCTGTATTCACAAGACGTTGAGATTCGCTATTGTGTTTTGTGTCATTTACGTTGTAAGTTGTCTGAAATTTATTCACATCACCACGGAGAATGACCTGAGTTGATTGATTATGAGAATCAAAAAATCTTTTAAACATTTCACAAACTGAATGATTCAGAAGCATTCGTCTCCTGAAAATCTATTCAATGCTATGTCTCAGACAAAATGGAATATAAGGTGTTTAGAATAATAAGACGGTTTCAGTAAAAAAAAAAAAAAAACACTATTTAGAAGTCACTTCAACCTAACCATGTAATAAAAAATATTTTTATTTAAAGCCTTTGATTTAAACTTAGTAAAATTGTTCACATTATTTTGGAAATGTCACCTCTGAGCACTCTAGTCACGCAGCAAATCCTTTATAACAAAATACGTTTTTTTTTTTTTTTTTTTTTTTTTAAATAAGAAATATTACTATTTATTTTTCCAGTTTTTATTTTCTGTTCAAAAAGCTTCTAGATATTTCTTTCTGATAATAAAAACAATTATTTGTCCGATTAACAATAAAAACAAAAAAAAAAACAAAAATAAAAGGAACCTACCCCCACAAATTATACATACATATGAAATTCAGAAAAATAGTTGATATATCTGCACAACCCCACAAAATAACAATTCACAAAATAAAGCTAATAAACTATTAATAAATAAGAAGAGACACCAAATCAGAAAAAATAACATTAATCTTTAGTTGTATAGTATAGATACAAATTGTAAACAGGATTCAAATTCCAATTATTATAAACAAGTCATCATGTTTACTTAAACGTAACAACAGATATTTCAATAACAAGATACTGATTCTATGAATTAGATGATGACAACTACTACCTTTATATACGAGTACTAGTACTTATTGACTTAATGAAATAAAAATATATATCTCACAAATATTCTCACTTTGTTAAATGCGTCTTGTCTTTTCAATTATAAAAATCAAACTGGGTTAAAAAAAAAGAAGAAAAAAAAAATTCGTGTGTCATAAAAACCTGGCCTTACCCAACATCATATCCGGAACATTTTCTGTTCAAATTTTTATTTGGAAGATTTTTTTTTAGAAAAAAAAAAAACCGATTTTCCACAGAATCCTTTGGAAATTATCTATTATTTTTTTTTTCCATGCACTTTCTCACCAAACTATTTGATTTGAATTATTTTTTTCTTGTACACTTCTTGTATATATATGTATATTTTTATTTATTTAAAATATTTAAAAAAAAAAAAACTTTGAGATCATTCTAAAACATTCTAAAACACTAAAAAAATAGTTTTTGTGTATGAAAAGCACCAAAATCTATTTCATGAGATCAATTCACTTTTTTTATGGTTGGTAGTTGGTATTTTTATTTTTTTTTTATTTTCAAATTAATATTTTGTTGTTGAATTTATTTATTTAAAAAAATATTTTTCCAATTCATTTGCATCGAAAGGAAATATAACAAATTTGTCAATCGAGAGAGAGACTTAGATGGAGAAGAAGAAAAAGAAGAAGGAGGAAATTTTGTAGTTTCAAGTGAATTAGCTTTTTTGCTAGTTGTGATCGCGCGCGTCGTGTTCTAGCTTCTAACGGTAAAAAGCGCATTAACAGCACTGCCAAAAAACTAGCCGAAAGAATTCCTCCATACCGGCAAAGCAATCCAAGCAGTATTTCTATGTATATTCTTTATTATGATTTTTTTTTTCTACAGTTTTTTGGTTGATTCGCAAAGTGTTGTTGTTGCTGTTGTTTTTGTTTTTTTTTTTATTATTATTATATTTCGTAATGCCGGTCGGCGGGTAGCTAGCACCATCAAGAGCAACAGCAACAGCGCACACACTATGCAATTTCCCCCAAATACATCGGAAGCACCAAGACATTCTCACCGAAACCGCGAAAGTATTTCTTCTTTTTTTTTTTCGAGTTTCATTTTTTGGGGGGCCCTCTTTAGTGTTGAACTAATACAGCATGCTGCTGACTAATAGAATCCCCCCAAAAAAAAAAAATCAAAAAAAAGTTAAAAAAAAAAACGTCCACAAACAGTTATCACAAGAGTAATATTTGTAGTCGTACTACGTATTACACGCCGCCATCCCAAAGCAGAATGCTTTCGACGTCGCGACTGACTACGCGACTATGCGACTATGGGACTATACGACAACACGACAACGCGACTACGCGAATATCGCTAGAAACTTGTACAAAACAATTTTTTTATTATTATTAATTAGGTCTAGATATTGGTATAGTTATAAGATTGTTCGCTTGGAGCGATTTTAAAGATTCTATCCACTCTAGACTTTGAGCTTTAAGGGAGAAGTTTACTGCATATGTACATACTCGTACATACTTGGACTATTGGGGGTTGGTATGGATTTGTCTACGGTCAGAGGGGTTTCTATTATTCTTGTTTTCTTCAAATTTGTATAAATGAAATTCCGCAATCATTAAAACCGCTTAAATAGTCGGGCGAGGGGTGGGGAAAAAAAATAAAATAAAAGAACAAAATTAACAACAACAACTACAAAAACAATAACAAGTAGCGCACAAAATAACTCAAACTGTGAGAACAACAAAATTCGCTAATAATAACCTTGAGAGAGTTCACTGCGAATGAGGGAAAGATCACATGGCGGGCGCAGCATGTATAGACTAAGTCCAAAAATAAGTGCTGCGATAAAGTCATAGTTTTTTATGCCTCGTCGTGCAGTCGTTTTTTTTTCAGAATTTTTTTTTTTTTTATTCTTTGCCGTTTTGACTTGAGTTTGTTTTATACGGGTTTGCGGTAGTATTTGTGAAATTTTCTATTTTTTTTTTTTTTTTGAATTTATTTCTGGAAAGTATAGATAAAATTTGAGAACATGGCAATAGTTTTGATAAGAGGGGTGATAGTGGAATGGTATGGTGTCTGTGGTCGGACGAGGTTGTATCAGAACAAGAGAGTCGATGTGTGATATACCACACCCTACCCCCCCCCTCTCCTGACACAACTAAACCGAATTAGAACATTTTCCCGCTGACCTTGCAAAATCGACACTAACAGGCGCTCACGGCAATCGTAATGCAATACACTTTGCCCCAAACGCGAAAAATTTGCGCAATTTCTTGTTGGTTTCCCGTTTTATAACTAAAAAAAAACAGTTTATAAAATTTTTTTATATTTTTATTTCAACTAATTTGCTGAGGTAATAGATTTATTTTTTTCTTTTCTTTTGTTTGAATTTTTTTGCAACTCGTCGAATAGTAACGGGTGCAGCTCTTTTTTTCTAAAGGCCGATGGTTATTTTTTTTTTCTATTTTTTATTTTTTTTCTTCAGGAACTTGAAACGAGCTTGCTTTTAATAGAGAGTAAAGGTCGTAAACTAGTTGCGTATGCAGAAAAATCTAAACCACCCAAGTAAAGATAGAACTGCTTTGGTTCAAAAATAAAAACAAAAAAAACAACTCGTCTACGGTGAAAAAGTGCGTATACGCCAAAGTGAAGGAAGTCAATGGCTTTGTTTCAACACAGCAATCTATAGTATTGAAAATAGCCATACAATTTGATAAAGACAGATTTCTTTTCAAACTTCAAATTTAAAAAAAGCCTTACTATGGCTTCACTGTCGTTTATGTATCTATAATGGGCATGTCTGCGTGTCGGTAAGATCTTTAAGGTAGATTGTATGATTTTATCAGAAGATCGGATTTTGCTCTAAGAAATAAATCTATCGTTAGTGTTTGAGAAGATCTTCTTTTCAAGTTGGATAGATCGGTCAACTCTTTTAAAATTAGCACCTTGAAAGGAATCTGGCTTCAAAGATTTCCCAAGAGGTTAAGACAATGCTCAAGTATCAATGCAATTCCCTTCTTCAATTTCGCACTTTTGCATTTCTACTAATAAGCCTACTTAAGGCGTGAGAACATCATCCCTGAGGCCTGATTAGCCCTTGAGTAAGGGAGCTTTTATGATGATGGTTTTAAAAAAAATAAAAAATCGACCGAGTGTTTCTGTGAACTGGCAGACCCCTTTTAGCTTGATACACTTATTCCAGCGATTTTCCAACTTCTTGATCCCGTCCGAAAAGTAATTTTCCGGAAGGTCTGCAAAATACTCCTCCGTGGCGTCGATGATTTCCTCGCGTGAGCTGAATTTTTTATTGATGAGCCATCTTTTGAGGTTTGGGAAGATATAGTAGTCCGAGGGAGCCAAATCGGGCGAATACGGTGGATGCGTCAGTAATTGGAGCCGTAAGTCATTGATTTTAGCCGTAGTTGCGATGCTATTATGCGCCGGCGCATTATCTTGCAAAAACAAAATTTGTTTCGCTTCATGTGAAGCCGTTTTGCAGCGATTTCGGCCTTCAATTGCTCCAATAATGCACAGTAATACTAGCTGTTGATGGTTTTTCCTTTTTCGAGGTAGTCCACGAAGAGTATGCCATAACAGTCCCAGAAAACCGACGCCATAACCTTTCCGACCCATTGAGCCTCCCTCGGCCGCTTCGGAGCACTCGTCAGTCCATTGCTGGGCACTCATTCTGTTCTCTGGCGTATAATAGCGGATCTAGGTTTCACCAACAGTAACCAATCGACGCCAAAAGTCAGCCCGATTCCGCATCAGTAAGTCCAAACACTCTTTCGAGGTGCTCTCGCGTTAGGGTTTTTGGTCAGGAGTGAGCATGCGCGGCACCCAGCGGCAGGATAACTTTTTCCTATGCAGATTATTGCCCAAAATATGGCGTGTGCGCTCAGTACTAATCTTTGTGGTATCTGCTAGCTCGCGCACCTTCACTTTCCGGTCAGCCAACACCATTCCATGTATTTTTTTGACATGGGCCTGTCGCTGCGGACTTGATCGGTACTAGGAGTTGCGGCCACCACGAATCTCTCGAAACCAATATTTGATGGTGTAATCTGACGGAGCATCAGCCCCATAATATTTATCCAACTTTTCTTTCGTTTCTTCGCCGTTTTGCCTCTCAAAAAATAATGTTTTATGAGAGAACGAACATCGTTTTTGTCCATACTCAATATGATGCCAAATACGTCAACAATAATCAGCTGTCAAAACAAAACTAATGACAGTATCGCACTGAAATTTGGCATGTCTGCCCAAATATGAACGGACTTCAAGGCACCATAATCTTTTTTGCAGTAAAAGCGCATTCTGGCAGTCTAGGAGGTTACTTTTCACCCTACCTAGTATGAGATGTTTTTCGACTCACAGTGTCCCACTATAAATCTGCCTTGAAAATATCTGTAGCTTATATATAAAACGGTTGGCCTCCCTCTTCGTTTCATCGGGTAATGGAGTGCCTAAAACTTCATGACATCTGTTTATTGGGCTTCTTACGAGTATGTAGCTGATAGGCATCCTCATGGCATCTATAGATATTTAGATTGAATTAAAACTTTTGTTGCTGGCTGGTGTTGTAAGCCATTTGAAACAGTCTTAGACAATTTCTAAAGTTATATCAAATGTGTTGTTAGCAAGCAGAGCTTTTCTACTGTCAAAGAGAATAGTTTTAAGCTGTTAAGTTTTTTTGTGATGCAGTCCATAGGCATGTATCTCAGCCTAAAGTACGAAGGCGTTACTGTCCATTCTTAGAAATTTGGACACTCGCTCGTGTCACAAATGCTTTGTTTAAGATCAATTGGTCTACCACTCTAGCGATTTGCTTATTTACTATGATTGCTCATAATATGACACAGAGAACGCCTCTTTAGAAACATCCTTCCGCAGCAATGACTCTGAGTTGGGTCCTGTCTGTATTCATGTTGTACTATCAATTCTAAAATTTTGAATATATCTAGATATCTGCGACTGATTATTGTAATCAAAGGTGATTTAGCTACTCAAAATCCAGCCGTTTGGATCTATACCTATATATCTTACAAAAAAATTACGATATGACCCCGTGCATTGTTCTTAATATGCTGATCTGTGAATAAATTATGGAAGGGGTGTTGTTTTAGAGTAGAAAAGAGTCAAAATGAGTTGTTGGCCCATTTTGTTCATTTGAGCTCGTCCAATCCTTCTAAGTTCTAAAGACCCTGCCCCGAAGACACACAGGCAGATATTTAGAGGAAATCTGAATGACAAAGGGTAGTGGATAGTGCGTTTCTGTTTTAAAAAAGTGCCCAATCGAAAGACATTTATCTCTAGGGTCTCATCTACACTAATTGAGTAGGGTGTGGCTGTGAGAAAGATTCTAATGCTAATTAAAGACATAATTTCGCTTCACAGCATGAAGGCCCGAAGATCGAAATGACCTTGAACTAACGATATGGGCTTAAATATTCGCAGTATTGGAGCACACTTAGGCAGGTGTTGTAGCAGCCTAAAAAGTCAATCCAGATTCTTAAAGTTCTGAAAAACAGCCACATCCGAGTATAGGTTTGTTAGTACGGAAAGCGCAACTTGTTTCTTGTAGCTTAACGCATTTCATCATTCGATGTCTCTTTATCCTTCTTATACAGTGATTTTGTAGTCCTTTACATCTTGAACATGAGTGCCTAGAATTTGTAAAACTTCTAAGCTGTAGGTTTGTCATCTGTTTATCTCTCATTTAATCCATTGGACTTGTTTGCACAGTGCAAACTGAATTGGTTATGTCACAGAAACTACACACAAGTGGAACTTTGTGGCTCTTAGCCACTTTAGCAACAATATCTTCTTCAAAAGGACGTTGACAAATGAGAATACTAAAGCATTGGCTGCGATTTTCCTAGTCGAATGATTTGTCTGACAAAGATTAAGTACGGACAAATTATGGCCAGTCGGTCTTACTTTGGAATGTAAATTCATTGGCAGTGAAGCACACAACAATCAAAAACACATTTCCACTCCATGACATTCTTCAACATCAGAGGGTCTTATCCATAACTTAGATAGATATAGACCCTCTGAATTCTTGCTCTTGTTAAGAGTCAAACGGTGATCAATTCGGAATTGTAAATGTGTTAAATCTCGGGGGGTTCGTCATTGTTCAAATATCTCCGTACTTAACTCTCTGATCATACCGAGAATCATCGTGTCTACTGAAACTCTATTTGGAGTTCACTGAAACTTTTTTAATGTCCTTTTCGAACTGTGGAAAAAACTCTGGTTAACCTTGACAAGTAGCTACTCTTTCTGAACTGAAAGTTTCCTCTTTTTGCTTCGTTGGCATTGCCGGGAAAAATCAAAACCAAAAGAGGAACAAAAAAAATAAAAATAAATTGAATTCACTTTGGAAAACACCCACAACAACTACAACGAAGTGGCTGCAACGAAAAAAATTAAAAAAAAAAATCCCAACAACGTCAACAAGTGTTTTTCGACATCACCACAAAATGCCTAAGCACTTTTGATGAAGAGCGACATTGTGTGTGTTCATCTGTGTTGCTGTAAGTTTTTGCCTAGCCTACGTACGTACCTCGTAACTTTATTCCACCTTCTCCACTACCAAACTCTATTTTCTATTTTCATGGAAAAATTTCACCGAGATTTTCTCCCGCATGTACGAGTAGTAAAGGTTCGATTCAGTGCAGCGCGACCAGAAGTACTTTTTTGTGTCCATCCAGCTACTTCACCCTCTCCGAATGAATGATGGGCTTTTCTCTATTTTTCTATAGGGGATTGGTAGTGTGTCCTGGTGACGGTGACGGTGACATTGTCGGTGCCGGTATAGTTTTTCCTAGAATTGTTTCAAAAATAAGAAAAAAAAGAAAACAACAAGGAGAAACGATTTTTTTTTGACATCCTCGAAAGCGGCTTTTTGCTTCCGGAATTGGTGTGGTGCACTCTGACTGTTGCATGCTGAATAAAACTTATCTCCTCTTATCCTTTTTAGCATTTTTAGTGCACATTCCAACAAAAGGCACCTACATACGAGTGTGAGTGGATATATCCCCATTGAAAGAAGCGACTAGTTGTTCACCGGCATTGTCACGTAAAGTCTAGGGATGAGGGTGAGGATGAGGGCGAGTTCGACTACACGACTTCACCTCCTTATGATGCTGGGCTCCTCATGAAGGACACATGCATTGCACACATGAAGTTGATGCTTCTGATAGTTGCCGGTTGGGATAGAGTAAGGGTGTACTCGTATCTAGGAGTTTGTTCCTAAGCGTTGTTTCTTTTTCTGCACTTGCACTACTACTAGTGCCGGGACTAGAGTACTGTGTGGCGATTATGCCAGTGCCAGTGCCACTGCCACTGCACTATACTTGTACCAGTGAAAGCGATATCGTTCGTTGCGCTTTGTTTGGTTCCTCTTTTCACGTTTCTCGATTCTCGATTCTCATGAACTTTCACTTTCACTTTCACTCACATGCTGTACGAATATACAAAACGAATGAGTTGAATTTATATGAATGTGGCTGTGTTACGGTGTACTCGTATGTGCACTTGTGGGGGCTTGTTGTACGAATAGTACAAGTGCTCGTACACTATGCAGGTCGTCGTCGTCGCGTATGTGCCCTGATAGTTCTCTTGTTTTTGCCCACCCACAATACCCATGACCATATCAAACGTAGTACTCGTATACAACTGCGATACTTATATGTCAGTTGGGGTGATGGCATTGGCCATTTTATTCATGTGTCGGTTCTAAGGCAAGTGTTTTGTATGCCTAACACCCACAATATAACAAATGTCGCCCAGCACCAGCAATAGCACCACCCTTCCACAATACGAAAGAACCGTCTGACAAACAACAGGTTGCAGGGCTTTCCTGACCTTGGTTAATCTTTCTCTCAAACTTTCACTCTTTCTACCCCGCGCTCACTGTCTCTCATTTCTCTCGTCTCCTGATACGAGTGCTCGGGTGGAGGGTTTTCTCATGTGACAAGTGTCCCCTTACATAGAGTGGGGGGGGGAAGTATGTAGTTATGTTACGAATATTCCACCGTGTATGTGTATCTCGTATCTTATATAGTACTGCTGCCACCCATGGAATGTAAGATTTTCGCAAAATATGCTAATGAACAGTTGACCTGTGTGCGAAAGGATTCAACAGGCCACTGTGGGTGTTTTTTTTTTTTCTGTTTTTATTCGTCTTGTTTCTTTCTGCTCTCCTTCTTCGGGGGTTATTTGCTTTAAGACATCCCCTAACTTTAAGAAAAGAAAACAAATTCGGTTCAAGGTCATCACCACCACGCCTTTTATTCGTACTCATACTGCTCGTACTCGTATACCCAAAGACCGAGTAACCAACTAACACCAATTCTTATCTGCGTATCTTTTTTTCGTGTTGGTTTTACTTCGTTTCGTTTGTTTTTGCTTTGACGTTTAATCGTACATTTCTTTTCTTTTCAATCACTTTTTGTTCAAAGCTTCATAGCTCCCGTGACGTATAGGTGTGGTGTGCTTCTTTACCCTACTACCCACCTCTCGAATATGGTGTAAATGTATCCGTTTCGAAATCTATTTACTGTCAGACTTAGTGCTAGTGCTAGTGAGAGAGAGAAATAGCAGAACAAAAAAAAAAAAAAACGATAAGGCATAGAGAATCACCACTAATTAACAAAACAAAAAAAGAAAAATATAATAAAAAAATATTAACACAACTATAAACGTTGCCGGGGTAAGGGAGTGACTTTTGCACCACCGCTATACTATATTTCTTCATGAGTGTGGGTGAAGACGAGAAAAGTCACCGAATGCGCAAATAGTTCGCTTTTTGGTAGATGATTACCTCCTTGGTTCGTTTTTTTTCTTCTTTTCTTCAAATTTTTTATTTTTTCGAAAAAAACAAAAACACTTTTGTGTATCAAAAACGATTCAGGTAGTAGAAGTTGCCCCATATTGTGAAAGATCATTTGACATTTTTTTTCCTATCGGGTGAGTGAGTGGGTGTACATTTTTATTTTTTTTATTTTTTGCTAAATTTATAGTTACCTGCCTGTATCCTGTTGTATCATGGCGTTTGGTGGTATCACGTATAACATTCCACTAGATAGCTTGTTTATCTATTTCATCTAGAATGCAAATTTAGCAAGAAAGCCAAAAATCCGTGGGTTGGATCGAATCATTATAAAACCTGCCTTTCAAAGGAAGATTCAATTTCAAGGTTTGGCTTGGTAAATTTATTCAAAAATCTTCCATTGTGAGGTCTATTTTGAAATGTTGTTTTTAACGCACAAAGCATTACGGTTTTATTATAACCGATACCCCCCCAAAGAATAGTTTTAAATATAAAATAGGAGTGGAATACTCTGATTTACTTTTTACGTAACCAACTAATCGGACCTAGTAGATCTGCTTTCTAAAATATACGAAATTCGCATCCCGGGTTAGTTCCCATAAGTAAAATTGTAGGTTAGTCGTTTCGTGGCAGCTTCTAGGTATTTGCCGTCGCTATAAGCCAATGTTTTTGCTCACAAAATTTCATACAAAAAGATAATTTTTTAGGGCAGGTTAGTCTATAGAGACTGGGTTTGAGAAAATAACATCTGAGAATGTCGCCAATTTGCACCCTTAAAAAATTGCCTATTCAAAAACTGATTTTTAAGCACCAAACGGAGGATATTGGAGCGGACGTTGGATCTGAATTATTTATTGACCACTCAAATCTAAGGTAACCAACGAAACTGCGATTGAAAATGAGATTCTCAAGATTGTCTATTTCTACGTCAATTTTACCCCTAAATTCACTAAGACGATACAGTAGGGTGCTCATTGAAGTGCTCCTCATCACCCCATATCTCAAGAAAAGAGATCCAAAAACAAGATCCAACAGCAGAAAATAAAACTAAAGTTATTGGTGATAACAAGTCCAGGCCGCCAACAACTTAAACTCAATTCCTACTCATTTCCGATGACTCGGATAATTGTTTGATAGTATTTGCAAAGAACTAGCTAACTAGCCATTGGCATCAAGTTCTGAAATGTAGTCGTACGTGACTCTGTAGCACCAAGGAAATTAGAATCAATTAACATTCATAGCATTTACCAAACCAAAACTTTGGACCAAAACTACAATACAAAAATGTATTAAAATTAGCTTCCGCTAGACACCAACTAACAAAGAAATGTATTACCTTGGCATTGCCATAAACAATTTAGATCATAAAAGATAAGATTAAAGTGAAAGTCCTCGCGCATACAAGGCATTTACTTTACTAGCTAAGCTGTCTCCTGTGGGTTAAATATTTGAAACCAGTTTGATTTGTGAAAAGCGCTACTTCACTTCCGCCAGCTCACTCAGATTGTTGCTGAAAAAGTTATCTTGAATTGTTCTCCTCAATAGTTTCCTTACCTTTCACTTCAATGAGACAGTTAAGTGGAATCGAAAGCGGGGTCCCGGTATTGTCTTACAAGATTGGCACAATTTTCTTAAATGTAGTGTTGAAAATTTCAGTAACATAGAGTTGAATGTTTTCCATCGTTTACCATAATCTAAATGTTTCTCTGACTACCTGCACTCAATGAAAGCCGTGATATGTTGGCCATAAAATCAGTAATGGTTCGCCGATGATCTTCTATTTGTTTAATATTTGTTATTTGTGGAAATACTGGGCTATAAGCCGCTCTGATAAGGGATAAAAACATCTTTGACATATAAATAGTCCCATGCGTTCCCGACTTCATGCTTTACTCCTTCGTTTTGGTCAGTTGTTTGGAACTTTTCGTTCTTGTCGTCCAGCCTGCAAAAGTACTTTTTCCAAATCTTTACTATCAACTGTGGATCGACGCAAGTTTACTTGCTCATCAATCGGGGTTTCGGCGCTCTTGTTCTTCTACCATATATGCTGTGCTAGGCTGCACTCTTAATTAATCCGGTGACTTCACGGAAGGTATCAAGTAAAACCAGCAGCACATGATGGAGGCTCTAAAGGAGGGATGTATTTATAATAAACGAGTATATGATTGGCCTTTGGATGCAAATCGAATCAAGTTACCAACAATATAACTCCTTTTCCGATGACAATATTTTCTTTATGTTACAACTACGCACCTTCGTAAGATAAGACAGTCACCTTGCTAAGTTTTTCGAAATTCGATAAACTGTTCATGTAAACTGTTTAGTCGTAGCCTATTTTAGCATTGTTACAAAATTAGTTCAAAAAAATTACATTACAACTAAATTAGTCGAACAGTTAATCGTTAATTGTCAATCATTAAACCCCAACTAGACTGTATGATTAAATTAATTTTTAGAGAATTGGGAGATTCGAGATAAAAGTGGTTTAACTACCCGCTTGAACTAATTAATTTACATAAATGTAGCATGTGATTGATAATTAAAAATAAATGGATTTCTTAGTGAATAGTTGAAGATTCATAACCATAGAGCATTTCCTTAAACAGAAGGGACCAATTAACAGTCAATTTACATCTTCTATATGTATCTTCCAAAAGAATAGTTTAATTTATAATCAAATAAAGCCTAGCTAAGCCAAAAATTTGCCATAAAAAACTCTTTTCACTGTGTTTTTTCTACTCCTGCACTGTTATAGCTTCCTAGAATCCATGTCAAAGTGGCGCCAAGTTTAACCACAAATGAGTTGTTGAAAGATTTTATACAAAAAACTAGTGTTAATCTAGTAAAATTGTTAATAACTCATTAGAAAACCACAAATAGTATCTAATAAATAAATTCAAGATTAGCTACCTTCAAAGGCAGAAAGAAAGATATTTGAATTAATTAATAAATTAACGCATCCAGCATACTATAGAACGTAAAACGCCTTTTTAATATTTATATCTCTGTTGGCAGTTAAAAATTTAAGAATAAATGAAAAGTATATAAATGCAGTGTTTCTAGATGAATTTCCATAACTCAAATATTCATGAAAACTTTTTTTTACCACAAACAAAAAAACAATCATTTAAAAAAAAAAAATCTAAAGCCTCTATCAGATTGTGCGACTATGTGCAGTCCGTACTATTTCCGAGAGACCACACAAATGTAATCGCGGTGTTCGTATCGGTATGTCGTTTTCGTATCTATCAACGATTCTAATATCACATTTGTATGAGTATTTGTTTATTCCGGAGACCGTCGTCGCGTCGACGGTGCATTGAGTTGATGGACAGACGAATGGGAGCAGAGACGGTGGACGGTGTACAACGACAGCGATTGACTCAGTTTCTCCATGGTGCCTAATACTCTCTTGACGCTCTCAATTGCCTCTTGCATAGAGTGTGACCTTCACCTTAACCTAGTGACAGTGTCGGACGAACGGTCAATTACCTTTCGCGTTCTGTGTTATTCATTAGCTTCATTTCGCGTTCTTGTTCTGTTCACATGTTCGCTGTTTTCACATTAGATGGAAGCATTTCTCATCGTGGTTGCGGTTACGCACACTATCGCATTAGGAATGGGATTAGATATATCGCGGTGTTAAAGCTTTTTTTTTTTTTGCTCGTCTTTCACATACTTACTATAGAGTTTTACTCTGCAATGCCATACAATAGGGAGAGAGCAAGAGCGAAAGCGATCACTCTCAGTGTACGGAGTAGGTTTTGAGATACTTTTGCAAAATTTGTTCAAGTGATTGTAGTCCTTTTTTTATTTTTCTTATTTTTTTAGTTCTTTTCCCTCGATCCTTTCCTTTTGCGATGGCAATTTCAATCTGTTTTTCTATTGTTTATTTCTTGTCTCTATTTTCCAAAACCACGTCTCTTCGTTAGAGGAGGCTTGAGATCGCTCCTTTAATCTTTCGATGTTTTCTGTGTTTTTTTCTCCGTTTTGGTTTGTGTTTTTTTTTTTTTTTTAGTTTTTTAGACGTCTGGTAGTGGTAAAGATAATTTTGAAATGAGCTAGGAACTGGTTTTGATATTTGCTTGGCTTTTTTTCTTATTGAAATTGAAAAATAGAAAAAGACGAAGGAAGAGAAGAAGAATGTGCAAGACAAAGCTGCAGACAAAATGGAATGTGTATCTGCGCAGACGAAATAGTTATTTGCGCAATTCAAATTTTTTTTTTTTATTTTGAAGATAGAATGCTGAGCAAGAGATACAGACAGCGCCAGTAGAAGAGGCTGAGGTTAACCCCCTCGATCAAGGTCGATTTGAATAGAGGAGCGACGACAAAAAATTTCGATTTTCTGTTTTTCGAAAATCTCGGACTATTAGACAAAGTTGATGCAGTTTTGTGGTTTTAAACTTGATTGTCTACAAAAATCAGCGTCCGACATGTCGGTTCGAAAGTAATTTTTCTGAAGTGTTAAATGTAAATTAGCAAGAAACGATTTTGTTGTCTTCTCTTCTCTTAACGTTTAAAGTCTTTCTGTGATTTTCCATAACTAAAAGGACTGCGAAGTGGTGTATTTGCTTTTCTTGTTTGCTTCAATTTTTAGAGCAGGTGCAATTGGTACTAATGACTAGCCGCAGGGTATTAATTGAGTTGCTTAAGGTTTAAATACGTGAGAAAATCGTTGAAATATAGTGGCACCAAATGTTGAAGACATCAATCACATTATGAGGGAACACGGTTTTTGGCTGTTTCACTGTTTCTCAGTCGAGATAATGAAGCCCGTCTGTAGTTGTGACAAGGGAACTAATGTAACAATATGTTGAGTGTTACGAAGGGCAATTTGTTATCTTTTTTCGTAGGCTTTGTTTCGATGTTCAAAGCACTGAAACCATGAACATATAAAGAGAAAACTACACTTCAAGTTTGTGTAAGTTGACTGCAAGAAACCAGAAATACTCAAAATGAAAAATTTGATAGTCACATCAGGTATCTATTAGTCAGAACAAGATGACTTGTTCAGATGACTAATTCCTATTACTTCTGAGACTTGGTAATTCATTAGAAATATTTAAAAATGTCAATCGTTACGTAACAAACTTAAGAAATAGAAAGTAGAAATATCAGAAGTATCTACGCTTCCAAGGTGTAAAAAATCTGAAGTGAAATCAGTGCCCCTTGTCAATCCCTTCTTTGGCTAGAAGTTAAGCATCTGTTGGGAGCATGATGTCTACACAAAGGTACCACAGGTGTTGCAGTTTACCAATCTTCATCCCACAGATTTGCGAATAGAACTTCTTGAAAAAGTGGCAAAGGATATTGGTGTCTCTAATGTATAGCCATCACTTGCAAATATTTGGCCTGCCGTAGTTCGGGAATTCACAGTTGCTTTATTATTCTATCATAGCTTATCCAATCTCAATTAGGTTGCGCCGGGAAGCAAGTTTTATCTATTTCTTAACTGACTCTACTGGGAAAGCACTGAAAGTTTAAAAATTTTGATTTAGCTATTAGTGGCGATCTGGAGAAACTTCTTTTGCAAGCCCTTGGGTATATAGACTAAAACTGTAAGTGCAAATTCCGTCAAATGTGCTTATAGTGACAAGGTTCACAACAGCTAGTGTAATGGAAGAAATTGCCTCTTAGATATCTTTAAGCAGAAAATCCTTTCAACCGGTATCGTGACCAAAGAAAAAAAAAAACAGGCGAGACGGCCATGGTCTTGACAAGCCCAAAGGAAATGCAAAACAACAAAAGGTGAAATATAAGGACATTTAGGACATAAGAACGGACTCATGGACTCCACATAGGTATATACCAGAGCAGAAAACAAGAGGGAGAAGTGCCCGATTTTTCTCCAAAAAATATAAATTAACGCAGGATTATATAGCAGGTATTATGTTAGTAAGTTTTACCAAAAAGTAGAAATAACATACCTGGCATACTAGGATCAACAAAAATAGAAGCCTGCCGAGAGAGTAAAGGTTGCGACACTTCTGCGGTTATACGAACAATCAAGAATGGGCCACTAAGCATAGATGATAAGAGCGAACGACTTATTCACTGACCAATACCATGTAGATAAGCAATTTTCAAATCTAAAAACAAACAAATCAGTTGAAGCTGAATATCTACCAACCGACCTCTTGTAAGCAATTGGGAAGAATCTGGGCCTGCACCTACAAGACTGTCTACTATACAGGTATCTGTGAAAGCCTTACGACTTCTGATAATCACTTTATCGGTTTCAATCAGTGAAATTGAAATTCAGATGGCGACTAATACTCACGTTTCCACAGATCTATGAATAAAACTATGAGCTCCATATCAATTCCAAACCTGATTCGTTTTAATCAGTGTCAAAGTTCCTTTTTACAGAGCTATGTACATATATTAGGGAAGCAATTAGGTAGCAATGTTCTGTTGAAATCGGACAATGTAATTTCGCGCTAAATTCTTACCGGAACCGAACCAATTTTTCGCCTTTTCTCTTCTTTTAGTATTGCCGTAATTCTGTATGTGCTAATAAGTGTAGAATGGAGAGGATTCAATGTAAACCCAACAAGTCTACGATGTCTGAGGCGGCTAAGGGATATCAATGCTTTCGAGAGCAGTTTCTAAATCCAAACCAGACACACAGTTCAGTAAAGTGGTCAAATCGGCGTGGAAATCTGAAATCTCATTGCTCATTATATAAGTCATTTTTCTAAGTAGTTTTAAGAGGACAAAAGGTATCGAAAGATGTGTTATAAGAATACCGTGCTAAAACCATTTCACTTTAACACCTCGCACCGAAACACATTTGAAACAAGTTTTTTGGATTCTGCTAACTAAATTCAGAGAAAAAGGGAACACTGACACATAGATGGCGACCCCGATAACATGTCCGTTTTTGTAACCTTCAAACGATACATATCAAAATTTGAGGAGATTTCAACCATTAGTCATGGAGATGTTGCAGTTCTAGTAAAGCGCCTTTTGATATTTCGAAAACCATGTAAAAAAAAACGAGTTTTGTATGGTCCTTAAACACTATTTTTATTGGCTGACCAGATAGCAATGATAGTTTTACCAATTGTTATGTTTCAGCAGCTGTCAAAGATACCAACGAAATCCAGCTGTCAAAATGCTCAGTAAAGTTGCATCGCTTACGCTTGCCGTTGCCGGTTATAATCATGGCCTCAGTGTGCCGGCAATTCGTCGCAACGTGAAAAGGTTTAAGGGAAAGTACATTCTTTTGGATCTTAAGACACAAACCAAAGAGATATTTCTGTGAAATGAAGATAACATAGCCGCCAGAGGGCCCAGAAATGTCGATCAGTTGAACTAGGCATCGGCAGGGTCAACCCGACTTGTTTTGCGGTTGGATTTGGGTCTACATCCGTAAAAGTTTTGCTGATGCAAGAATTGAAGCCGGACGACCAGATACAACCCCTTGACTTCACTAATTGGGCGCTGATAATGTTGGTCGGAGAACCGGGTTTCGGCCAAAAAATCATCTTCTCGGCTTAAAGATTGACTCGTGCGGTTTATGGAATGGCGGCATCTTCGGACCTTAATTCTTTCGAAATGAGGAAGACACCGTTACCGTTAATGATCTCAGATATAGAGCGATGTTTCTGTGGTCATAGCTCGATAACAACGATATTTCTGAGCTGTGGTTCAAACAAAACGGTGCTACATGCCATGCAAGCGACGCAACGCTCGAAGTTGTGAAGGAGAAATTTAGCGATTAGGTCATCACACGGCGAGCGTTCACCAATTGTCCACCGCAACCATGCGATTTGACACCACTCGATTATTTTCTCTGAGACTATGTCTACGCTAATAAGCCAACCACTTTGGACGAGCTCGAGGCCAACATTTGACACGCTATTGCCGGAATAACGTCGCACATATTAGACCAAATCATCAAAATTGGACCGACCACTCGAAGCACTGCCAGAGAAGCCGAGGCGGCTTCTTTGTTTTATTTAACTTTATTTTTTCTATCTGATGGGTGACCATTATAAATGTTATAAGGAATATGGTCCGTCAAAGAGGGTCATTTTCTTCTGATTTTCTGAATCTAAACGCGATCGTACAGACACAAGTAATGCTGGACGCTGTGCGCACCAAAATATGGCTATTACGTTGCAAAACTTCTGTTTGAAGTGGGTACCGCGTTTGCTCACAGTTTGCAAAAATCAACAAAGTTTTGAGCGCAATTTGTAGCTGTTCAAGCGAAATAAAACAGATTTTTAAGACAATATGTAAGACAATGGGTGAAACGGAAAAGATATGCTCGCCTGAAATAGATATGACTAAAATACTCGTAAAAAGGTGATCGCCGAAACTGGTGCATATTTTACAGAGTTGGAAGTCATAGAAAGGTGGGAGCGGCGCTGGAATGTTTGCAACCATCAAACATAGAAGGGAACTATGTTGATTTAAAAAAAACGTAGATATTATCAAAAATATGTTAGTATCGGGACTTTTTGAACCACATTTCGTTCACCGATGACACATCACCGATGCAATCTATGTTGTTGTTACAGCTTTTCGTGTCGCTTTTGTCTTTATTATTCGTAAACAAAAATTGGCTGTTTGATTGCTTCAAATCATTTGCGACTTGGGAAATAGAATGTCAAAATGTTCTTCAATTTTTCCATTGAGGTTGGAGGAGGTATTTCATCTGACAAACATCAAAATTAGTCAAATATTGTGAGTTTCATTGTCTCTACTGCATAATATAGTGTATCTCTACGTTAGCCTTGTATCTGCCAATTTTTCTTTTCCATTTAACTCTTGAATGTTCAAAATATTTAAAAAAAATACTTTTGATTTAGTCATCATAAATCAATTTTTCTAAAATCAGTATTTTTGATTTCACAACAAAGTGGATGAGAGAAATTTTTGGATGTTTACGAAATATTAAAGGAAAAGGAAAATAGACATTCGAAATGTAGAAAAGCTAGCAAGCATGACAAATATGTTTTTTAATTCATTTGTGATGTATATCACAGATGAAAAATCACACCTATGTCAGGTAGGTGGCATATTAAGTTGACGTCGTCGTCAATAGTGAACTGCCGAAATGACTACCCATTAAAATGGATGTATGCCAATTACTCATCGCTACATTTTGTTTTATTAAAACTAGTTGGAATCGAAATAGCACATTTTTTATGACTTCCGAGGCGATCTACGAGTTCCCTACTGCTCGATTGGTATGTTATAAACGGTCACCAACAAAGAGAGTAAATTTGTGGCTTAAATTCAAAGTCTGAGATCATACCCGAATTCTGCATAAAACCGATTCCAAATTGATGAGACAAGGAGATTGTTCTTTCTTCTTCGACGTATCGAATTAGAAAGACTAGCAATCGTAGGAATGTGAATGTCGAAACCAACAAGAGTTGAAGTTTAAGTGAAGAGAAAATCGGTGAACCTTCTTTAATAAGTTTTTCTTAGGTTGGTTCATCTGTCATTTGTATCTGTTGTGTTTCTAATAAAATATCATGTGCAGAAGCGTTAAAAATGTTAACGGTAGCCTAAGGGGACTTGACAATGTCGAAAACTCAAGTGTACTGTGGCTGATGATTTGCCTTGTTCCAGTCATCCATCCAGCAATATTTCTGACGTAAACATCGAAAAAGTAAATAAAATTGTCCTCGTAGAGCGTCATGTCAGCATCAGGGAGAAATCAGCCGATTTTGGTGTCCCGTTCAGATCGGTACCGAGGGTTTTGCATGATGTTTAGGGAATTAGACGAGTTGAAGCGCTGTTTATGCCGAGAGTGCTGAATTTGTTGCAGAAGCAGCATCGCATTGTTGTCTGTTGTCGCTACTCGTAAAAAATGATTTCTTTGGGTCAAAATGTTATTGACTGCATCGTTACCGGGGAGGAGATATGGGTCTATGAATATGACATCAAAATTAACTAACATTCATCGGAATAGTGTTTCTCAGGCTAGCCAAAAGCCTAAAAACCACGACAGAGTAGATCCAAAATTAAGGCTTTTTCGACCGTTTTGTTTGATTGCCGTGGTGTGGTCCACTCCGAATTTCTTCCACAAAGCCAGATGATAAATGAGGAGTATTATGTGAGCGTATTGAGAAGTTTGGGGGAAACTGTTCGTCGCAAGAGGACGGAATTGTGGAGAAGAATTTTCTGGTTTTTTCAATACGACTACACACCGACCCACAGATCCAATCTTGTACCCGACTATTTGATCAAAAACAACATTCATACCGTTTCGCAAGCTCCGTATTCACCTGACATGGCTTGGCTTCTTCTGACTTTTTTCGATTCCCAAGACTAAAAATACCACTTTGCGGAAAGCGAAGATTTGAGAAGATTGATGCGATAAAGGAGAATTTGCATAAGCAGCTGAAGGCGATTCCAAAATCGTCCTTTAAAAGTATTTTGAAGATTGGAGGTTACGTTGAAATATGTGGCTTGCTTGCAATGGAGCTTACTTTGAAGGGGATAAAATGAATATCGATAAATAATCGAACCGTTTTCGTTTCGTTGAAGAATTCCGCTTACTTTTTGATCAGAAGGTATGTATATTGGGCTTTACGGAGCAAATCCTGGTATTGTCAGGACATTGACATGACATTGGAGAACGCTTGCTGCTCAAACAGCAATTTTGGGGCAATTCCACACATGGATCGAGATAGCGCGATGTGTTGTCCTACTCTTGAACATTATATTCGAGTAAATTCCGAAACTCGTGTTGGCTTGTCTAAAATACTCTTGGGTACTAAGCTCTTGTGAATAAAGGCAGCAATAGTCCCAATCTTGATATAAAGTGCAAAAGCCAGGACCCTATCGAGGGCGAATAAAGATAATTTTTGTCGTTTTAAATACGACATTTTGTAGCGAAAAACAGGACTAAAACAGTTGACGTTGATAGGCTCGGAGGAAACTACGAAAAAATGCGCCTTATTAATCTAAGATAACCAGGATTTGGACATACATATGTATATCCGAAGACACAACGAAGTAGAGAAATACCTCGCCTTAGGTGGATATAACATGAGCAACTAGAGGCAGTTGACCAAAGCTAAACTTGATAGCTTTTGGATCAAGTCCTCCAAAGACTAAAGCTGTAATGATAATTTCGAACACATCTGATCGGTGACCATTAATCAAAAAACCTTGAATGAAATTTTACCTCAGGCTTAACTTTTTTCAAGTGTTTCGGTGAATTAAATGGGGAATACAGGTGAGGAGGTGGCAATTATTCTGGAATTCATATGTCCTTAATGGAACATGTTCTGTTCAATTTTATATTCGTGTCCTATAGTACTCTCAAAACAAATTTGAACCCTGGCATTTATCATTTCTTTTTTCTTGTCCAAACTTTTCAGGTGGAGTAGGAAGGAAACATCATCTATTTATGTATAGTTCACATTTTTCTAAAATTCCTGTATTGTAAAACATTAATCATTAAAGTCAAGTTCAGAGTACCATTTAACTAAAGTCGTGAATGTCACAGTAGGCTCTTCATTGCTGGTAAATCAATCTACATAAAGTTCATCGAATAAAGCTAATTTATGAATTAAAGGAAAAAAAAAAAACCTTTTCTTAGAAACCCATGGTATAATTGTTAAAAATACAAAGAACTTGTGAACCCTTGTTCATGTATTATTTCCAACAACTTCTTGTACTGAAAAAAAAGCTTCCTTCACAGCTAAATTCAAAGAACGAATGTGAATTAAAGTTATTGAGCTACGAATACTTAGACCTACTAGCAAACAGAAGGATTAGCTGACCCCAAAGGTCTTTCTAAATTTCAAAGCATATCTGGTCGTATTCCCCTGTTCAAAACGGATCCAAAGATTGGTGCGTGCCAGCCCCAATGCGTACGAAAAACGAACTATGTATTTTATAGATAAACATCAGTACATCGAAATCAACAAAAAAAAAGCCTACTAGGCCTACAAATACCACTACTAAACATAAGAAAAAAAAAAGCTTCTTTTTATATACTATACGAATATTTTCGTTTGATTTTTTATTTTTATTTTTATTTTTACAATTCTCTCTCTTGCTCCTAGCTTGTTTCCTATGCTACTCGTACAAGTAACTATAGTTGCGCCTGCGATGGTGTAGTGATCGCGCACGGTACACTCTTTATATTCACTGTACCCACGTACCCACAACATTCGGAATAGAGGGGAAAATAGAAAATCTAGAAAAGAAAATAGTAAATAGTGAATTTTCTCTTCAATTCTCTGGAGGGGAAAAATCTAGTTTTGCGATAGTGTTTGTAAAGATTTGCTGTAAGTACGCTCGGTACCGCAGCCTATTACATCGTTTGGCTTGATCAGTTTCGGTTATCTAATGGCGCAGTAAGAAGGTGCTTTCGGGATCAATCGTTTAAGTACCAATTTAATATCTCTAGTGTGAAGTGTTGTAAAAATGTAAAAAAAAAAAATATATAAAAATCGTTAAGTTGTATGAAACGCATCGATCAGTGAAGCTGTGAAGATCAAATGAATCTATATCTATGGTTGCTCAAACCTAACGCCCTCTTGTATTTAAAATTAAAATAAAAAAAAAATGTCTTGTCATGTTGTGAAAAAATAAATTTTAGACCGTCGTAATCCAAAGAGTGGAGTTCAGTGATCCTCTAGAAAATGAGATAAATATGGTGCTTCGGTCAATGCATCTTAAAATGCCTCTATCTGTTATGATGAAATGAAAGATCACTGATCGTGTGAAATCTATTTGCAGTTCTAAAAATCAAAAAGTTTTTAAAAAGTGTAAAGAAAAAAATTTTAAAAAATAAATCCCTGCAAATTAGTGATCGTTCGCAGTGTAATCCCGAGATCCGGACGAATATCTGAGGAAATTCGAATGTCCAATCCGAAATTACCAAGCAAAAGTGAAAAGGAAATAAAAAAAAGAAGAAAATACTACTAAATTGTGGATTACCTGTTGTAAATACGTCTTTCTTAGATTGGTAAGTTTCAATAGTTATCGATCGCATTCCTCGGTAAGGATTTCTGAAACCTCTAGCGTGATTCATTCATCGTTTAGATTGTGTTCCAAGTCAGTTTCGGATTGTTTTGTTTTCTAGTTCATTAAGAACAAGTTCCATATACATATTTTTCAACGTTGAATTTGCAGGGAATTTAAATTAGATAAAACTACTTTTATAAATATATCAGTTTGACATTTTATTGTTTTGATTAATGTGTGATTAGTGATTAGATATCCCGGTAGGCATAACTGAATTAGTTTTGAAAGAACTTATCTTTATTTTTCTTCTATGTATAGGTATTTTAGAAATTATTAGTCTACATGACGATCTTCTTGTGTTATCTATATTTACCAACAAAAATTCCGCAGCTTAAACGAATATAACTTTTTCCTTTTGAGGAACAGAATACGAAGACAAACTACTTATCGTATCTACAGTCCATATACTAATTTTGTCTCACCGCTAAGTGAAAATATTCGTTCTTTCAAAGAAAGACAGTGCGAGTGGCGGTACCCACAACGTCTGTAGCCAGAATCTGCAATATAATGCGAGCGCATTCGCAAGCCAGGCGTCCACGACAAAAAAAAACTGCGGTTCTTACTAAGAACCTAAGTGCTTATATGCTTAAAGCACATTTCTGTAGGTATTTGACAAAAGTGTAACCATGCGTTGGGACATCAGTAGAAGTATTCGTTTAGTCTTCCTGCAATTTAAACAGTGATGATACTTGTGGTTGCGCTTGAAAAAGGAATCATCTGAAAGCTTAAACTAAAAATGTAGGCGCTGCTAAAACAGTCTCGAGCTTAGCCTAGCAAGCTCACCGATAATCTCATTGCAAACAACGAACCGAACTCAGCAAATGATGGATATCGTCTTAAACGCAGCTTGCTTGTCTTAAGAGAAGCTATGTACATGTTGCTGACTACTCGTATACACATACCGAAGTTTACCCAACAATTAGTAAGGTTGTCACGCTCCACAAACACTCCAGTGTCACATCCCTTTTAATGACAATCTGTCTACATTCATATCCTCTTGCTCGGATTCTAGGCAGCAGTACAGGAAAAGTCGAGCTCTGGTTCCCATAGAAATCTGTGATTAAGTGTCATTGCAACTTACGGCATTTTTAAGATCGAAATACCATGACTGTTTACTTTCGACAGGCCAACGAGATTGTAGTGCGAACACTTTAAATAGAAAATGTGGTTAAAAGCCCAGCCCGTGACATGAATATCAGCTAAGATGCATTGGGAAAAGCTCCCGAACACTCAAGAAGAAAGAAATGTTTCTTAAAAGCAGTTTTTCATACATAAGGCTCAACCGTCCTTCCGGGGTCTTCAGTAGGAAAGGAATCAAAGACATGCCTGAGGCTCTTTTTGAATGAGTTGTCATTTTTGATGACCTTCGGTATAAAAGATACTCTCAGTCTCAATAGCAGCTGATATGAAATATGCCATCAATGACAGTCAATTCATTCCTCAGCAAAACAGATGGGTGATACCAACTGCAGCAGGTTGTATTACTAAGATCCTTTGCATTTTCCGCGAAAGAAGTTGTTCGTGAGCAGGTTCTTACCTAGTTAACCGGGAAGCAAGATGTCTACTCTCGACTCAGTGTAGCTACCATTAGATCTTCTGAGTATTTTTCCTTAGCTGAATTGCCTTTTTCAAGACTTAAACAAGTCTGATGATTTCACAATGTGTTTTGATCTTTTTGCGAAATTCTCTATAAATACTTTTTCAAAAGCCAAATTAACATCTTGTACTCTGCCTACTTTGATCTGTAAAGGTTCGAGTCTCCTTTCAAAGTAGTCTTCCAAGTTTCGAAGCCTTTTGGTTATACCATGAAACGGGAGGTTTGGACAAAATTTTAAAAAATACGGCGGATCAGTTGAAAAAAAATGGAAGGCGTTTATGGTGTGAACAGTTTTCTTTACAGATTAAATAAGCTATCCCGATAGCGATAGTTGGTTTTACTTAGATTTTGACGATTATTGTATACCAATTCTGTTCCTGTCTTCTTTTTTTAATACAGATAACCACTTATAAGCATATTATGAACTACCAACAATTGATTGCTTTGAGATTGTTTTCATGAAGCAGCACATACACGAAGTTTGGATATTGACTCTTTGAGATTCATTGAGACATAAGACATAAGGCCTGAAATTTTGACAGAATGATCAGGAAATTCATTTTTCTGTTTTTCAGTACACTGTCTGGATTTGAACCCGGTCCTCCTATGCTACAGCTGATGACTCAGTCACTTCGTAATGTGTAGAGTCAGCAAGAATATTTAGGAGGGAAGATGTTGATGCGCTCAGTAAAAACTGCTGGTTGACAATGGATCTGAATCTCATCGACTATAGGGAAAGAGGTCGTATCAGAATTCCCTTAGATTTTGTTTGAATACCATCAATTCATGGGTGTTGATGATGATTAGAGGCACAGCTCGAAATAGGATCGGAATAAAAGTGGTAATGTTTCTCAATAATACACTTTGATAAATAAAAGACAAAGTAGGAATATTTGAAAGCGATTCTAAGTTCCTCCTCTTTCTTTCAGAAACATTGAGCACAAACGTATCGCAAGTGTTCTTGTCTATTGCTCCCGGAAAAGAAGATGACATAGAAGAATATGTTCTCTTCTATTTCCCTGTCTATTGCAGCAGATGATAGATATTGAGACCGATGTGCCGGGTTCCAATAATCTGAGCTGTTATCTATCAAAGTTTCTTCAAATATAGTACAGTAGGAAATGATATCGTTTTTTGGTACAATGTACCTACCAGTAGATATTTTGTGTTATCGTTGAAACCACGCATAGGTTATCAGATTCATTTATGAATGACTTCAGTGATTTCAAGTGGTGACTAAATTTGTCTTATTTCTACATCACTACCCAAAACTGTCACCGAATACAGTCTATAGATATGATCACCTATTTGCTCCTTAGTGATTATGTAGATGATTTAGATGTAACACGAATTTGCAGCGATCGTAGTGGTTTTCATCTCAGTCATGTTGCACAATAGGGTTTTTTTTTGTCTCATCCTTAACCAGTATAACGACATAAGTTCGTTCCTCCCTGCTTCTGGCTTAGAGGAGTTGTTTTTCGTTCCGCAACTAGGCACCAGGTATGTATTTCACTTTGTTGTGAAATAGTTTCGCTTTGTAAGTGAAAACATTTCAATTTTCATGAATTTGTTTCCATTTAGTAATTCAGGCGCTCAGGAGTTCTTTTGTTAGTCCATGCCGATATACTTTGGCCGATGTTTTCACTCCTTTCTCGCAAAAATGGAGCTTGGTAACACCATCGTAGCACACTCCCCACCATATCATTACAGACGCGGGATGGTGGCCTCTTTGAACCCTCGGGATGAGTTGGGATGCTTTGCTGGATGACCGAGCATACACACGATTGTTCTGCTTATTGAACGATTCTTCTACGGTGAAGATTTTCTCGTCAGTCAACAGAATTTGTCTGTGAGCGTTCTTCGCGTACCGGCTGAGTAACGCTTTCGATCTTCGCTTGCGTTTTTCCTTCAATGCAGCCGTGTGCAGGTGTCCAGTGTGTCGCTTGTACGCGCTGAATCCTAAATCTTCTTTGATAATGCGAGACATGGATTTTTGCGAAATTACATTTGCAATTGCATTTCCCGTGACAAGATTTTCTGTTTTCGCAGCGGTTTTCGGTCGATTCGTTTCATCACGGCTTTGATCGCTTTCGGAGTTCTCACAGTGCGCAGACGGCCGGATCTTTGACGGTCTCGTACTCCACCAGTATCCTCAAACAACTTCACAGTACGATACACAAAATTGCGAGTGATTCCAAGCGGTCGCAACGTCCTAAAGATATCGCCTTTTTCCATGTTGCGTTTAAGTAGGCCAACTACAACAATACGATTTTCGATGTCGCCCCATTCCATGATTGTAAGCAATTAATGTCAAAAACTTTTTACGTCACAATAAAGCATAAATATCAACTGTCAAATCGTAATCAATGCGAAATGGATGCGCTCAGTGTTGCATTCGTAATGAGTGAGTTCAGTTGTGTACCAGTATTTATGACTTGACTAGGTATCTATCAACTTACGAAATAATTAACAGATGTTTTACATAGTACTTCCCACTTTTAATTAATATATTGTAG